>CM029927.1:37484487-38773317 GCA_017639245.1 Myiopsitta monachus
AAGATGAGAGAAGAAACCTTTCCTCATACATTTCTTATTAAGGAGAGTATTATAGGATTAGCAATATCCTAGTGCTACTAAAAATAATAAGCAAAAGGTTTTCTGTACTATGTTTAAAGTTGATCACATGCTGGTTTTTTCTTTTTTTTCTTTTTTTTTTTTTCAGATTGCTGCTGCAAATTTGATAGGCAGCAGTGATTTATTAGCAGTAGTTTCAATTAGTCTTTTCCCCAGTGAAACAGTAAGGTGAGAAAAGCCTTCACAAGATGTGGTCTTGGCCATCATCACTATTATCCTGGCTGGAGTAAAAGACCTGCTGCTATTTTAAGAAAATCAACACACATTAGTTTGTCTATGATGTATGAGGTGCCCTAATTGTGCAAAGTAACAGGAGGAAGGGAGCTGCAGAGTACTATAAACAAGAGGCACAATCAGTGGGGAGTTAAAGATTTTTCTTTTTTTCCTGCTTCCTCCCATATCTCCCTCTTCCCTGACAAATTTATTGTCCGGCAGATATCTTCTATCTATAGACATCTGCTATTTCAAACCTTCTTCCTTGTTCACTCACATTCTGTTCCTCTATTCTACCAGTTGCCAAACAAAACCCTAACACTTTTGTTTTACTTCCAGCCCTTTTCCCCAGATAGCCTGTACATACTTACCCTTATTAAAGGGGAGAGGTTGGAGGGGAGAGAACCCTCTTATTTAAACAATGTTAAGGAAAACAGAGAAAAGGGTTATTTTTTCCTAAATTTCCTAATACCAATGATGTGCAGAGTCTCATTTTTTTCCTTCATCCTTCTATTTAGTGTATTTACCTCTTGCACTTTCCAAGCTATAAACTCTCATGCATTTTATGCATTGGTCATGAAAAGAGTTACAGACTCTGATATGAAGTAAAAAATCACCACAAGTGTGACAGTGTTGGGGTTCCTGAACATAAAAACTTAGGATTCTCCACAAATTGGCTTTGGAGTGTCAATGCTTCAGGATGTTTTATTTCTCATTGTCTTTTCTGCATTCACTTTTGAGCTCAAATGACTGCAGGTTATAGTCAGCACATTCATTTATTAAGCTCCCAGAATGCCTAAGAAAAGGAAACCTGTAAAATGCAATTATTATTTTATTTTATTTGGATTTATAAACATGGAGTAACATACCTGCTAGATAGAAATACATCACACTGTCCTACTAGTTTGATTATAGCATGTATGTTATTTATTTCATTTGTTTCAGATTTTTAGTGGTAGTTAAAGTTTTGTATGTAATCTATTTTATACATTCTCTGTCTTAAAGCTATCTGCATTTCCACAGGCAAAGGTCAATCTATTATCTCAAGAAACACATGACTGAATATTTCTTTCTAAGAGCTGGCTGGAAAAACAATTTTAGGATTTAATGGGGGTCTATACTCTGAATTCTGAGCAAAATGTTTGCTAGTAGATCCACCAGCTCTGAGCTCGAACAATGAGACTTGACTGTATTTGTTCTTGGGATTGCCTTGACCCAGGTGCAGGACCTTGCATGCTGGCCTTCTTGAGCTTGATGAAGTTGGCATTGGCCCGTCCCTTAGGACTGTCAATGTCCCTCTGGATGGCATCCCTTCCCTCCAGCGTATCAACTGAACCACATAGCTTGGTGCTGTTGGCAAAATTCCTAAGGGTGCACTCAGTCCCATTGTCCATGTCACTGACAAAGATGTTAAACAGCACCAAGCTCAATATTGATCTCTGAGGAATACCACTTGCCACTGGCTTCCACTCGGACATTAAGCTGTTGACATCAACTGTCTGAGGGCAAACGTCCAACCAATTCCTTTGTCCCCCAAGTTCATCCATCAAACCCATGCCTCTCCAGTTTAGAGACAAGGGTGTTGTGCAGAAGTGTCAAATACTTCACACAGTTTCAGGTTAACGACATCAATTGCTTTTCTTTCATCCATCAGTGTTGTAACCCTGACATGATCCGTTCCAGATAATAAACACTAAAAAAATTTAATGCTTCATCCCTAGCAGTGTTCAAGGCCAGGATGGACAGAGTGTTGGGTGACATGGTCTAGGTTGAGGCTTCCATGCCCATGGCAGGGGGGTTGGAACTAGGTGACCTTAAGACCCTTTCCGACCCAAGATATTCTATTATGAGGCCAGTTTTCAGTGTTGCCAGTAAATAAGACCACTTTACATTTCAGTTTATTTGTCAAACACAAGATTAAGGGAAGATGAATATTAAACATATTATCACACAGTCCTTTCTGTTGAAGAGCTTTAATGTTCTCATGTTACAGAGGCAGACTTCAGGGTTTGAAATGCTCCAGAGACTGAGGTACTGTTGTAGTCATGGATGACCTTGTCATAAGCCTTTAAAAAATCTTATCTGCTGCTTAGGCGACAGTTAAAACTTTCAAGACAGCATCTGAAATGCATAAACTGCATCTGGGAGACACTGGAAGCTGAGCAAGACTTTCACCTGACAATTTACTACCTATTTTTTCTGTCTGTTTTTTTGATCTTAAACTTTGCCTCACTTCATCTATCCTGCTGGAGGACTCTTGTGAAACTGAGTTGAGCGATGTTTGCGAAACAACCCAAGGATGTCTGTGAGGAAATCTGCAATTCTGATTTGAGAGAAAAAACTTGTATGACATTCAGTGAATAATGTGAGGATATATCATGAATTGATATAAAGCCACATGTCACAGAAATATTCACAGAACCTGTCTACTTAAGGCGGCTGCTTTTTTCCATGAAAATATTATGTAATCAGGAAAGTGAAAAGTGTGTGATGAAGTAGATGAATAAAGAAGCTGCCTTCAGCTTGAATGGTAAACTTTTAGTTCAGTATTTCCTGACTGTACAGTCTCCATAAATTCTTTCTTGTTCCTGTGTGCAATAAAATACTTACTTTAATCTTATTTCTGCTGGCAGACTAAAAATAATTAGATCTTCTCCAATGCAGGTTAGTTTTGAAAATTTGTTTCAAAACAAGGACTCTAAATGAACATTCAACAGTATGAATAGAAATTGGAAATATTTTTTTGTGTGGCAGAGAACATATATATAATCTGCATATAAAAGATGGGAGATTTGAAACTATCTAAATATGTAAAAATTTATATTTTAGATTTAACATTTGTCATGAGTTTTTAAAACTTATGCTATAAATTTCCCTTAATTAAATTTTATGTGACTTTTCTATGGATCATATTAGACATGTTTTTTGTATTTCAAATGTGTTGTTTATGTTTTTATGTTACAATGATTAATAAAGATACCAGGTAAAATCAGATCTTACTCAAATCTCAGGTAGATGCTTGCAGAGCAGCTTTTCCTAATCTGATGTACTAAGCGAATGTTCTTTAGAGAAAGTCCTTAATTCAGAAAAATATTTTCATGTATGAAATATTTAAGCAATATTTTGTTTCTAGAAAGGCATCTATGCTCTTCTTGAATGGTGAAACAGTTGCTTAACTGCTTTCCTGAACTGGAGCTTCGATTAGTTATTTATCTTGGTGCTACTACTTTGACCCTCAGCACTTGGAGAAAAGGAATGAGTTTGTCCCTGAAAAGGTGCTGAAGTACTCAAATGTGTACCTGATTACCACATTCATGTATGCAATTCTAAATTTGGTGGGTTCCAAAATAATGTGTCCCTAAAGAGCATGCGTTTAATAAAATCGATCTATCTGTCCTGAGGAGAGGGAAGAACAGCCATTTTTACTGGTAGAGAAGCCTTCATAAAACCTTTAGAAATCCATGGGACTAATGGTTGAGAGGACTGTGTGTAAGCAAAGTTCCAGGGCATCTGAGAAAGTATGGCCTCTCCAAACAAAGTGCAGCTGACAATAGCAGGTTGTATGAAGAAGACAGCATTCTTATGTTAATAAGTTTTGCTCTAAACCAAAATCTGCATCAAAGTCTTGGGTTTTGTAAGCAAGCTGTCAACAACACTTTTTATTGTATTCACATTATGATTTGGCTTTTATTCTTGGTAAAATTGATGCCAACTTGTTTACATTTGATTGTGCAATGATAAACATATTCCCAGCAATAGAATATAGAGGGATTCATAAAGTTTTCTCCTCTATCATGCTATGTATCTTTTATACCATAAATACACATTTAGCTTTTCAATGTGCTTAAAAGGAGAAGTCTCATAACTGCAGGAGTTAAGCAACAGTGAAGACACTGTGTTTCATTACAATTCAGATGATGCTAGAGGAAAGGGTTGGCAAGAGGTTTTATGCAGGAGATGTGACGTGTGCTCAATCTGCAAACTCCTTGCCGTTTTAGAGCTAGACTTGCTCTCTTTTCAACATTTCTTCTTAGCTGGTTCCTAGCAGCTGGTTGTGAGCTTTTCACTTCTATTGATTTTATGATCATTATATATTGGGGCGATTAATTAATCAGAGCTGCTTCAAACAGCACGGGGGTGACATTTGCTTTGATAACTGAAGGACAACAAAGCTGAAAGGAGGCAATGAAGAGAGAAGATTTCTTCAGCCCCGCTCACAAGCCAAACTAACACCTCAGGATGGAGCCATCAGTTCTGATACAAGACATGTTTACATCTGCATTTGGTGGGCTTTGTGGCTCCACCTCACAGGAGACCTAATTAAGGACTCTGCAATGGATTGTCCCAGGCCACAGTGCAAATAGGACTTTGCCATCGGTGGGCTGCTCAGGAAACAGCTCCGTCTGGTAGCATGAAAATAACCCCTATACTCCAGACCATCCTGAGGGTCAAAGATCCCAGTAGCTCCTGATATCAGCTTCATTTAACTCTGAGTTGTTCTGTTTTGCTGGAACTTCATAGTTCGCCATTGACTTCAATGGCAGCTCAAAACATCTGCTCAGGACAGCTAAGGGGCCATAGCAAAACCAAAAGCAAGAAAACCCAGAATCTTACTCCAGATCCCTGCATCAAGATGGGCTTCTGTGGTGATGCACCTGCTCACACTAGAATTAAAATGGATGCTCTGTATTCACTTAGTGTGAAAAATAATACAATGGTAAAAACAGCTGTAACTGCTTTGAGCTGATTTGTTAAATGTGATAATTTCATATAGAAATCCCTTTTAGATGTGAGTACACATTAAAAGCAAACCAATTAATTAGAAATTGGATTAAATGAGCAGTAGTGTTTAGTGTGGAAGTGGTCCCTGCTGTTACATAGAAAGCCTTAGCCCTCAAAATCTGTGACTAAAGGACACCAGGCTGAATCACTTCAGTAGTCACGCTGTCAGTAGACATTAAAGAAAGTTGGGTTTGCATACTAATAATAGACCCTGGTCTGTATCATATGAATCTTTATTATCATCTATCTAAGAAAGCAAACCAGCTGCAAAAATACTGATAATAGAAAGGGATGAGCATAGCAGTAACTGCTGTTCATCTGTGCATGAATTATCTGGTTTATCAGATCTACCAAGATGCCCTTGGCACTCAGGCACTGGTTCAGTCAACTGAAATCCATGGTGCCTCAAATGCAGTATAATTGCTCTGAAACTCAAGAGAAAAGAGGATTAGTTTGTACAGCAAACTTATTCCCTTTGATGTGATTCATAACCGCATTTGAAAATGTGTTCAAAACATATAAAACTCACGTTACCTCCCGGAGTCCAGTACTGTCTGCAGTGGATACCGGTGCAGTGTATGGGTGAGTATTCCTACCATCTACCTTCTGCTTATGCGCAGTGAACATGACTGAAGTTAGAAGTCCCAGACTTTACGCCTTTCCCTAGAACCTCGACCATGTGCATGAGGGTCAAATGAAATTGCCTAAGCTGATGAGAATATTCTCTGCACAGGAAATATACCCGAAAGTGTGCAGTCTAAGTCTGTATTTGAATTATCTTGGCATGAGAGGGAACCATGTCGGGTTTGGAAACCTTTGTTTGAAAGCTGAGTTTATTGTTTAATTGCAGAAGTGAAATCTCTCTGCAATCAGACTTCAGAGGCACCAATACAATGCTGCTCTGCTGCTACTGCTGAGTAGAACGTACACATCCTTCTCTCTTTCTTCTAACCTGACTGTTGCTTTACCTTTGGTGCTATTAGCTGTATTCCTGCCCTGAAGATTCTCCATTTCTTTTATGAATATGCTCTACTGATACAAACACACTTAGATCTACACTGCTGTCACCATGCTCAGGAGATTTTACCAGTGTAACTACACTGTATGATTACCTTTTTGTGTCCTTATTCTTTTCTGAGGCTGTTTTACCTCAGACAGACAATCATTCAGTCCGACTAGAATTATCCTACTTCTCCTTTCTTTTTTTTTCCATCTGTTGTTTCACTTCTGTCTTGCAGTATTCTTTCTGGCAGTTATTCCCCCTTTTCTCTTCTCCATATTCACATATATATTGACAGGATTCTTAAGACTAAAAAATGGCCCATTTTGTTACTTGCTTATTCCTTGTCTTCTTATTTTTCTTTTTTCTTTTTTTTTTCTTTATTGTTTCAGATATCTATTCAGGGTTAATTTTGTAAGAAACGTGCATATTTGATGCCTCTGTTTCTTTGGGGGAAAGGAAAAAGAAGCTGCTACTTATACAAGTCATCTATCACCCTTGACATTTATTTCTATTTCTCTCCTAACTTTGAGGCAAAAGAAAATTTTGGCCACTTGTCTGATATGGTGTGTTCAACTCCACGTTGGTACAGCCATGGTAGACATTTCTGTCCTAGGAAAATCTGGATGTTACAAATCAGTCCACCACATTTTGACTGCTAAGTGGTGGCAAGTAAGTTTATAACACCTTTAATCAGAATCCTCTCATTGCCTATAAAAATGGATTTCTCACACCAGTATTTTCATGCGACTGCCATCTTCTGCCAAATAGAGGATTTAAAATGAGAAAATCTATTTTTGGCAGGACATATATGGTATAAACAACACATGCAGTTGTATCCTTTAAGCTGGAAATGGTTCCAATGGTACTTAAAATAAGAAAGCCTTCATGTCTCACAATAGTACAAAATCAAAGAAGTGCCAGCAAATAACAATCTTGAGAATCAACAAACAATCCAATTGGAGTCCCAGCAGAGGTCTGTGACATCTATATACTATAAATACAGTAATTAGGATATAATTAATAATATCTTGCCTTGAACCCAAATATGAGTGCTTTAAAACAGTGTGATCTGCAACAGCATCTAAGTATTTTGTGGCACTGTCATGGCAAGATACAATTTTTAAGCATTTTACAGAGATGTGTGAACAACTTTACCATTAAAGGGAAAAAGAAAGATAGCACCCACGGGAAAACATCTAAGCAGAAGTCATTGTAAACAAATTTTAAACAAAACAGCATTATCAGGAATTAGTTGTGATTTAATAAATTTGGTAGTGAGATTTGGGGTTTTTTAAAGCTTAACTCTGGCCTGGTTTTTCAGTCTCTAAAAAGTTCGTATTGCAACAATCGAGTGGACTGAGTATAGATGCATATTTAGTTGCATCGCAATGCAATGTAGTGTATCATGGGGGTGGATCTAAATGGCTTCTCTGCCTCAAAGCTGAAACTGAAACATGAGCCATAATGGTACAGTGTCAAAAGTTTCACTGGTTCTGCCAGCTGAGAAGTGTGAAACTTGATCTCCCTTAGCAGAGCCATTGTCCTCAGAGTTATGAGAAAATATCTCCAGCATCTTCTTGCTTTTGTAAACTTGGTTCTACTTAGAAGCCAAATGCCTCCAGGAACACCTTGCTGAGATACAGGTGTCATGGATTCAGCAGTAGCAGTCATTTTTCTCCTCCTTGGTAGCTGGTGCAGAGCTGTTTTTGATTCTGGGCCTGGGAACAGCACTGATAACACCAGTGTTTTCAGTTACTGCTTGGTAGTGTTTTGGTCTGGCCAAGGACTTTCTGAGTCTCATGCTGAGTTTCACGAGTCTCATAACTGTTCCTATCTCAACCTGTGGGAGTTGCAATCTTTTGATTCTCCTCCCTATCCCCCCAGGACTGGGGGAAGAAAGAGAGGGAAGTGAGTGAATGAGAGAAAAAAACTGCGTGGCTTGGAGGCTTAAACCATGACAGTTCTTTTTGGCACCCAACGTGGGGACCAGGGGTTGAGATAATGGCAGGATTAATAGCCACTCGTTACAATGCTGATTTATTGTCTCTCGATTCTCTTGAGTTCGTGGTTTCAGCCTGTTGTACCTTACTTACAGCCGGTATTTGTTATCTTAGCTTTCGGATATGGGTTTTGGGTTAAGGTTCTTGTTTTATTGTACTTGATTGAAATGGCTTGTAATACGGGCGAGCTCCAGAAGGGAGGAGGGGAAGGTGGGGGGGGGGGGGTTGTGGGGTGGGGTGGTGAGGCCCCAGGAGCCACCTGCGGCCGAAACGGCCAGGGAGAACGGCCCGGGGGATCAAGAGGCCGGCAAGGGGGCAGCAGAGGAGCTGAGCCCCGAGGCTGAGAAGAGCCCCGCGGCTACCAAGAGCATTCCCTAGCAGTCGCCAGCAGAGCCCACGAGCCTGAGCCCCAGGACATGCAGGAGCACTTCCCAGCAAGGCAGAGGAGGAAGATCTGGACTCAGACAAAGAGCAGGTGGTGGTGAGAGAGCCGCAAGCACAGCAGCTACACCAGCCCCAGGGACAAGTACAGCAGCCTCATTGGAGAGTTCCGATGGTTTTGAATGGCCTTTAAGCACCCTTGAGACCTGCCTGCTGATTGTGATGGGGGTCAGCATGTTGGCATGCATACAGAGTGTGTTTTACCCACAATCATTTCATCTGGTCAGAGTGGGGTGTGGGTCTTGTCTGGAGTTAGACTACAATCCAGGATGGCCAAGAGATTTTCCCTGAGGCTGGGCAGTCATGAGTGGCAGGGTGTGTGGGACAGTATGGGTGTGTATCTAGTCCACTGGGCCCTTTCAGTGCTTTGGAAGTGTCTGAGATGGAAGGCAGCCGTACGGAGTCCCCAATGACAACTTGCTAAAATTGAAGTGGCTCAGACGGACTTAGATTGGCAACAAAAGGGTGAATTATTTTGAGGCTGGTGGGCCCATGACACTTCAGGCCATCAGGGCAGAGATGCAACATACAGATGGACTCATGTTCGAGGGGTGGACTTAGCAATGGACACTATTGCCCAGGTTATTCACGAGTGTGAGCATTGCACACAGCCTCCCCTGCTCTGAAAGACTGTTACAAAAGATGGAGCCCGACAGCATGGACTGGATGGACTCAGCAGCTTTGTAGGGATTGTTCCATGCACTGAGGGATGATCTCTCTCTCCCTTTCTGTGTGTGTATGGATCCATACATATACATGTGATGGTATATTGAAAATATGGGATCTGAGCATGACGTGAATGGTATGGAATAAGGGGTGGATACTGTCCTTTGTTCTGCAGCAGCAGTCATTTTTCTCCTTCTTGGTAGCTGGTGCAGCACTGTGTTTTTGATTTTGGGCCTGGGAGCAGCACTGATAACACCAGTGTTTTCAGTTACTGCTTGGTAATGTTTTGGTCTGACCAAGGACTTTCTGGGTGTCATGGTCTGCCAGGGAGGAGGGGAAGCCGGGAGGAAGCAGAGACAGGACACCTGACCCAAACTGACCAAGGAGGTTATTCCATACCACAGCACGTCATGTCCAGGATGTGAAAACGGAGAGCAGAGACCCGGAAGGATGTGGTGGTGCACTGGGGGTTTCACTGCTGGGGGGTGCACTGGCTGGGTTGGGCTTGGTGAGCAGTTGTATTCTCTTTCCTTGTATTTCTCTTGTACTCTTACTGGTGGTAGCAGTAGTGATTTGTGTTCTACCTTAGTTACTAAACTGTTCTTATCTCAACCTGTGGAAGTTGCATTCTTTCAATTCTCCTCCCCATTCCCCCAGGGACTGGGGGAAGAAAGAGAGGGGAGTGAGTGAGAGAGAAAACTTCATGGGTGAGGGGCAGGGAAGACAAAATATTCATTGTTTGTATTCCCTGCACGGGAGGTCTCAGCAGTTGCTGAGTTACGTCCTGAATTTCATGTGAACAGATACTAAAGGCCCTGGCTCCCAGCTCTATGAGTACCTCCTTTCCGAGGATGCTGATAAAGGCAATCTGAAATATAGCAATGAATCCAAGAGTTTATTAGTTTGACATCCAGCTGATCATGGGGCTTATAATCTTTACCGCACAGAAAGAGCAGATGTTGAGAAGGGACAAGGAAGAGTTCATTCTTGGGAATGCCAGTAGCTATGGGGAGGTGGTGGTCACTGTGCTCTGTCTGTGTGGTTCGGACCCCAGGAAAGGCAGCCTGGGAGCAAGGCAGGAAGGAGCCCAATAACGGTCAAGAGGATCATAAGAAATAACCATCTGAGCCCTGTGCAAACATTCAGGGGTTGGGCAAAAAGTCTTCCTCTCAGGCAGAGGAGGAAGAAAGAAGGAGAGAGAAGAAAAAAGGTGAGTGTGGGAATTTGTCCTGAGTGCTAACATGTCTGTGAGGAAGGAACAGGATGTTTCTTCATCCTGCCAGGGCAGCAAGGACAAAGATAAGAAAAGGTCGGGCCATGTTAGGTAAAGGTTAACTACAGTCCCAAAGGCTTTTTCTGTGGCAAGGGTTTTGTAAGCCCACAGTAAGCACAGATAACCTCACTTTGGTGATTCTTGCATTCCCTTTAGAAATATTCTTTGGGTAACTCTTGACATCAGAATATAAACCTTTTAAAAGTTTCCACTGATAAACTCCAAAGAGGCATTCATAGATCCACAGTATTAAATTGAAAGTGTAGGGTGCGTTTCAGCAATATGGTATTTGTGTACAAATACTCAGCAGTTATAATGAAAATTAATTCCAGGATTAGATTAATCTGCATATTCATCTTCATCAGTTGTGTTCAAATTGGGAAACAACAACACTTGAGAAGTAAAGTTAGATTAAGTATCCAGGTATCTTGTACTTTATAGCAATGGTTGGCTTTCATGTGTCTCACTTGCTGCAGCTTGGGTTTTAAATTTGTATCATCTTACTCTCTCTTGACAGTATTTGTCTTTCTTTCTTGCCTCATTGGTTCCAGATAATTATTTATATGAATTTTACTTTCAGATTTTTGTAGCCTTGACAGCTTTGCCTTCAGGGATGTTTTCCTGGTTTACCACGTGGTTTCATAACCACCTGTCTGCTCTGTTGAGATCAGGTTCTTTCATACTTCTCGTGTCCTAAGAGTAAGAGGTAACTTGTGGTACTAACCTGCATTTCAGAGTGCTGCCAGTCTTGAGTCCTTTACATTTAAGAAGTGGAACAATTTTTACTGTCATGCCACTGACACTCTGTAGCAGAGCCCAGACGTTTTTAGGCACTGCGACACTGAAGTTTTAGCACCACAGTTTGGGTTTAAATTCTGTGTCAGGGAAGAGAGGAAGACTTTGGTTGCTTACTGAAATACTCCTGTTACTGTTCAAATGCTGCCACTGCTACCTCAACAGCTATATAGCTTTTATCACTTCTGATGCTTCAATGAGAAACCTAGGTAGTATTCGGCTCCCTGTCCATCTCAGCCTGCACTGTAATGAAGGTCTAGACCAGAGCATAGGTGTCCATCTCCACACAATGGGCACCTGTAAGAAAAGTAAATCAAAATAAGCTCTCTGGGAATTTTCTAGCCAAGCTGGGCGGTGCCTAATGAGGCACAGGAGGTACGTATCTACCAAGAATCCAGAAAAACACCTCAAAACAAAACATAACTTTGTTTTGCTTTCTCTTGCAAGAAAACAGCATAGTGGGTTTTGTGGGGTCTTTTTGTTTGATTGTTTGGGTTTTTTTTGACATCCAAGCAAACTGACTGATTCACGCAGTGCCATAAAACATGACTGGAACAGTCATTTTAAGTCCACTGTTTGGTAGCATAGTTTTATAGAAGTGGTGTAAAGGATGAAGAACAAACTGATGAGTACAGGTAGATATTTTCTAGAAGATAAATGATTCAGAGCAAATGTGAAATTTAATTCTCTAAGGTATTCCAAAATGCACTTTCCCTCTCTCATTTTTTCTTGTTCTATACTTTTCATTTTTGGTGGGGTGCGTTGGTTTGCCTTTTTTTTTTTTTTGTTTGTTTGGTTTTTTTTGTTTGTTTTTTTTTTGTTTGTTTGTTTTTTGTTCCCCCCCCCTTGAAAAAAGGTAATGCTATTTTTTTATTATTATTATTATTTTATTTCGAGGTGATTGGGTTTGCAGACGGTGAATGGAGATGCTGGCAGAGAAAGGTTGTGTGGATGGTACTGGAGCCAGAAGCAGTCACCAGCCAAAATTACAATTTTCACAAATTCCAGTTCCTTTGCAAAGGCTGAGATATAATACAGGTGGGAGATTGCTTCTTGCTCTTTCATCCATCACTGTGCTGAGACACTCTGTGGGATAATACTTTAGGCATGTTGCCTCTTTAAAGGTGATAAATCCTTGGCTCCATTAAATACAATGGAAGCTTTGCCAACATTTTAAAATGAGCATATCTGTTTTCTTTTAATTTTTGTGTTTTTCTAAAGACTTCTGTTGTAAATAGGTATTGCTATAGAATCTCATAGGACTGACAGTCTGGGGATCTAGTACTCCTCTGTAGGTAGTGGGTTCCCTCAGACAGTTGCTGCCTCCCTTGGAGATTAGAAACTTCCCTAATACACTGCCTTACCTTACTGTTAGAGGCATCTGTGCCTCAGAGAGGATGCTTAATGCCCTCTGGGAGTATAGATGAGAGAAGAGACGTTTCACAATTGGGAATATATCAGTGTCTGGGCAACAGCTGATATTTTGACACTTTGTTGGTAAATTGAAATCTTCTGTAGCCATCTTGTCCAAAAAGTGTGTGCACATACATGTATGTATGTATATACATATGTGCATATGTATATATAAAAATAGGTACATATGTATGTGTATATCTGCATACAAAATAGTTTTTAGAACTTTTCCATAGAGGAACCCTCTCTTCCCACATGCTGCATACTGGCTGCTGTTAGCATGGAATTCAGCTGCAGTTGTGCGACTTACAGACAGGTGTCTGGTATGTCTGTCATGATGTCAATACACTTGAATGTACATGGAGAGTGACTGCAACACACAGTAAATTAGTATTGCTATTATTTTTATGACTTGTGTGCTTACATTCTTGCACTATATTTTTTATGAAAAAAAAGAAAAAAGTCCTGCAGCCTATTTCACAATCCCATTTATTCCTATTAGCACACAGACATATTCTGTTTCAAATTGACTTTTAAAACAGATAAAATACCAAATCAATTTTAAAGATAGTTTGTACCTACCCCAGGGAGATCTGGAATCCTTTAAAGCCTACAGCAATTTATGTTAAGAAAAAAATATTCAAGTCAAGCTTTATCAGTTCATGCTGCGCAGCTTGTTCTCTCCAGAGTGGATTGTAAAAAATAAGAGCTTTGCAACTTGTAGCAGTGTGAATACAGGGCTGATACAGTGTTCAGGATAAAAGAACAGCTTCTTTCGGTTAAATAAAAGGAACAAAATCAGTGTTTTGAATCTTGCATCCTCTACTTGATTAGAGGTCTTAATTATTTCAGCATAATCACTCTCTGTGTTCACAAAGTGTAGTCCCCTCAGGACTACCTCTTATCAGCTGGCTTTGAATGGCACCACTGACTCAGCTGGAGTTGTGCTTTGCAAAGCATGTCAGATGGGGTCAACGGATCTTTTCAGCTCCTACTTTACAGCCACGTATCTGCCTAAGTGCTCTTTAGTTATTCATATGCTTTGTGTAACTGGGCATTACATGAAGAAAAGTAATTTTCCTTCTGCCTGTTTTAGTAATACACTGTTTCAACTTTATTTTCAGCTAAGTTTTAGAGAATAATTTTGGGACAAGAGCAGGAAAGTTTATGGGATCACCTCTAAACACACTTTTAAAGCTTTCCACCACTTTTCTGAAGTAATCCTAGATATGTCCTAAAGGATCAAGCAAGGGCTTTGTTTTCTAAGAAGTCCTTGGGCTTCTCATGAGTGCAGCTATTTATTGTCAACAGAGAGCATGTGTATTTCCTAAAGGGAGATTTTTTGGTCTTTGAGTCAGCAATATGGTTTGTAAGTATAGTAAGGGGAAGAAAAAGAACAGTGGTGGTGGGGAACCCAGACTCTTGAATCTGAATGGTATCTTCAAGTGCTGCTTGCTTTCTGATGACTTCTATCTTCTATTCAAGTCTTCAAGACTTCCCTCTCACTTTCTATTGCACCAAGCCATTGTGGACATTACCATGCTTCAGTATTATCCTTGTTTTCTGTATTTCTTCATGCCAAATAATTGCTTTTGTACCTTTGCCTCATCTGTTTTTCTTTTCTGCAGAATTTGAGTTGTCCTGAGAGAATTCTTTGTGTTATCAGCAGAGTTGTGTCCTAGAGCAGATCTTATAGATTTATTCCATACCTGGAAATTGCTTTTTGCTTTTTCATCTCAAAGAACAATCTCTTCTTTTGCAAGATCTCCCTTGAACTAAGTTTGAACCATTCTTATTTGTCTCTTCCTATATCCCTTCACAACAGAAAAAAATGAAGTAAAATGTATTTCTCCTTATTCTGTTGTCCTGAATTCTTGTACTGCCAGGCCATAATATTAAAAAAGAAAACTGGCTGGAAAAGAAAAATCTTCTATAGTAAACTGTAAATCCAAGAGGAAAACACATCATTTGGCTGCAGTGATATGTATGAGCATTTCCATCGAGCTGAAACTTGATTTATAATTGTCCGCACACTGACAAATGTTCTCTGGCACACTCTTGCTTCAGGTCTTATAATTCATACCCTTTAACAGCTTCAGAAGCAAGCTGGAGCTTTTTAAATAATAGTTTACAAGAATGATAATTGCAGACCTGTCATGCAGAAGGGAATGCTACAGAGGCATTCAGTGCACAAGGGAGGCCTACAGATTTCAGGAAAAAACCATGACTGCATTTAAGGACAGTTGGATTATAAGTAACTGTTCCATGACATGTCAAAAGAGCAGATCGAGACCAAGCACAATCTGCAGCTGAAATACTTTAAAGGTGGACTGGAAAGCAGAAACTGGCTTTTTTCCTCTTCTTTTCTGTGGTGTATAAGATTTTTCAAAGAAAGATCAGTGGATTTATTCTTTTTTTGTTCTTTGTCTTTTTTTTTTTTATGGTAAACATTATACACTTCAGGTTGTTCACACTCAGTGTTGAAAGAATAGATAATCAGGTACCTGAAACAGTAATGCTCTCCAAAGGCATAGTTAGCAGTCAAGTTCTCTTACTCCACTCTCATTAACTGGAAAAATCTCTTATTCACATGGGGGACATCAATATTTTGACATTTCAGAGGCCTTATCAAAAATCTTAGCAGAAACAGAAACAATTTAGGAAAGCAAGGAACAAGAGGCAGCTGAAAATGGAAACGTGAGCACAATAAAGGTTCACTTTAGCATGGACTTGAGTGGTGCTTTTTAAGTAATATAGTATGATCACATCTGTTTCAAAGAGACACCTATAAGAGAAGGTGTCTCTGTAGCAGAAGAAACATAGCCTCCCTCCTTGTTTTTACTAATTTAGGGAAACAGGAGGACAGATGTGAAAATTAATATATTTTTGAACTTTCTCAATCTGGCAGAAGAAGTGATATCTTGTGGGGCACCTGGAGGAAGCAACGGATGCCTACCCAGCTGCTGCTGCTAGGGCTAAAGACTGGTCTTCCAGGGAACCTGCTTCCTTTCTTCTCCAGCTTCAAAATTACTTCCCAAAAGGCCCATTCGTCTCTGGTTTGGATTTTCTTTCTTTATTTCTGCTTGTTCCTCCCCTTCCTTCCCCCCTGACTTTCTGAAGCACAGCAAACTTGCTTTCCTTCTCTCAAATTTTGCTACTGGTTGTCATCACTTCATGGCAGTGCTCTCATATCAGAGAGATATATTTTCATATCTATTTTCACCTAGAAAAGAAAAGCCAGGCACTCTTGAAGACCCAAAGTCTCTGACTTGGCTCCCATGTCTGTTAGTCAAACTTCGATAATTTCTTTGTTAGAGCATCTTTTGACAGAGGATTTTTACATAGGAGAATTATAACAGCAGTTATCCCAAATTAACACTTCATTATTTTTATGCTGCTCCATTCCTCCCAATGACTATTACTTAATTTTAAGTTCTTCACAGAAAAAAAAAAAAAAAGATTCTGCAAAAGCCAGAGGCCACATAAAAATTTCATAAAGATTCTTTCAGACAGTGTTGGCTGTGTTTCTGCTTTTCAAGCCTGCACAAGTTCTGCTGACAGAGTAGTGACTGAGTGGGGTACAAAGAAGATGAAGAATTCCCAGGTGTTAAAGCAAAATAGTTTAAATCATGCCTGACTGAAAAGAAGGCAAAGAAAAAGAGAGGAAAACAATTTTTGAAAAGAACTTTTTTTTCCAGCAGTTACCTTTTCTGTTTCACCAAGCATGTCGTGCCTTTCCATGTAAATCACTTTTGAATGTGGATGTGCTCATTCAGGTTCAGCAATTTAAGTGGCTGCTTCATGCTGATATCACTGACATCAGTTGGTATTTGCTGTTTTAGCTCTGCGTGGCATTTAGGGATAAGCTGCATCTGACTGGGGGTATATGGAAGTTTTCATACAGTCTGGATTTCCTGACTAAAAAAATGCTTGAGACAGGAAATAACACTCTCAATATCTAAACAAGTTGATCTCTGTCAAAAACATACAAAAAAGATCCTAAATTTCCAATAACCACTTGAAGAAAGAAGCCTGCTCCTACTGTAAATGCTAAGTAACTGATAATACCTTGCTGCACAGGGCTTTAATACAAGACCATTACAAGAAATAAACCCAAAATAACCAGAAAGATTAGTTGCAAATTTATTCAGCTGCTTTTATTTCTTCACAGATTATGATCATGATATTTCAAAGTTGCCAAGAAAGTGTGGAGACAAACCCATGCTGGAAACCACAGCTTTTGAAATGACAAGTGGTATTTCTCAGAGTACTGGGAGACAGCATGCAGCACTGCAGATGAAGCAGATTCTGTCACACTATCATGTGGTCAAAAGCAGAGCCAAACTCAGTGAAAATTTTGAATGTGTTACAAAATCACTGAATCAGTTGAAGAATTATTCAAATGATAAGGTGCACATTAAGATTTGAAGTGCACATGTTCTGATACTCCACTGGGAAATCATTCCCCCAAGCCACCAATGTGTTATCACCATGGGCCTAAAATTTTGAAACTGGTATTTTTTAGCTCTGTGAACAAACAGGAATCTTCCTACTCCGCATCTCAAGGATGGACATTCTGCAAATGCAGTGAGGTTTTTAGGCTTACTGGCTCAATGGCTCAACAAAAATGAAGAGCAGGCAGAATCTAAGTGAGATCTTCACCTGGGTTTACACAAAGTTTGGACTGACTGCTTGCAACAGAAACATGTGATGGACTTGCCTGTTGTGGGCTTCTTCTGATTCAATCTTCTTTAAGTTGCACACAGACATTTGTAGTTTCTCTCAGTTATACATAAATGTAATTTTACTGCCCTTATTAGAAAGGTTAATGTAAATGTATTTTGGGAGTGTTGTTTTCCTACCAGTCTTTTTAATTGCTTGGCCTATTGCCCCTTTTGTTATATGTTGCATGGTATTTCATAATAAAATGATCCTATGTTAATTAAAATATTTTAAAGGCATTGTTGTGAAACTCCATTATTATTATCTTCATTTCCAACCAAAACATAAAAAAACCCCAAACAGCGGATAAAAATGTGAAACAATAAAATAATGCACTTAATCAGGTAGGGTTTGCATTTGGCTTGAAACAAAAAAAGATTTGCACTGTTACAGTGTTACAGCGAGTCTTAGGCCTGTGGGTGATTATCTGTTACTAATACAATGCGTAGATTTTCCTATTCTTTTTCTGTGGCTGACAGGAATTTGCAGTTACAGAGGAACTACGTAAGTGCCGCCTCACTTTCTATATCTGTAAAATAGAGGGTATATAGAATCATATAGCTGTAGAAAGGGCCTTCAAGTCATCAAGTTCCAACCCCCCTGCCATGGGCAGGGATGCCTCACCCTAGACCATGTTACTGAAGGCTCTGTCCAGCCTGGCCTTGAACACTGCCATTTATCCCTTCTCTGTGTAATCTGTTCCAGATCCTCACCACCCTCACAGTCAAGAACTTCTTCCTTATATTTAACCTGAACTTCCCCTGTTTAAGTTTGAACTCATTCTCCCCTGTCTTATTGCTGCAGTACCTGATGAAGACTCATTCTTGGGCATTCTTCAGATGCTGGAAGTCTCCTTCAGATATTGGAAGAAACAACCATGTTAATACATTTTTGTACAGATGAATGAGAAGCCCTGTACATATTTTCTTTTTCTTTTGCTAGCTCTTGAATAGAGAATACAGAGTGTCTTCTGAGTTTCTCAAGAGAGAATTTAGTGCTGGAGAAACATCTGCTATCACAGAGACCTCCCTCACTTAGCACTAGCTGAAGAAGTTGCTGTCTCTCCCTTTCTTCTGTTCACTTTAATTTTGCCTAACAAAGCCTCCCTGAGCACCTAGAGCGCCACCAGCAAACACAGCTGGGGCAAAGCTGGGAAAATATTTCTTTTGGCCACTTGTAGGCACACACTGCATGGCAGTAGAGGAGTATTCTTTATGTTTCATTGCTGCAGTGATCTGATCTAGCAAAAGGCAGAGCAGACTTACAGGGCTTTAGCTGAAAAAGACTTGAGAAATCATGCTGGCTACACAGAGAGTTTTGCATTCCTGAGCTTCAGTGAGCCACGCTGACGTGTCATCTAGCAGCAGACACACATGAGGAGTGAATTACAGAATCATTTAGGTTGGAAAACACCCTCAAGATCATCAAGTCCAACCATTAACCTAGCAGCGCCAAGTTCACCATGAAACCATATCCCTAAGTGCCACATCTATATGTCTTTTAAACACCTCCAGGGATAGTGACTCAACCACTTCCCTGGGCAGCCTCTTCAAGGACTTAATAACCTTTTTGATGAAGAAATTTTTCCTTATACCAAATCTAAATCTCATCTGGCACAACTTGAGGCTATTTCCTCTTGTTTCAGACCCCCACACATGCATGGGCATGGCCAGACAATGGTACCAACTAGTCACCTACTTACAGGTGACCAGCATATTTTACCTCTACTTTTCCACACTTGATCCTCCCCAAATTACCTAAATCCATCACTTCCTTCATTTTTGGTTCCTTCCCTAAACGTCCCATAATAAGTCTTGTGCAATCCCCAAATGCTCTTTCACTGCACATTATCACATATCCTTCACCCTAGACAGCAACCTCCTGCAGTCCAAAAGATGATTTGGTGTTGACTACTCTTCATGGGTTTCAAAGTTGGGCCACGGGGCTGAGGCTGTCTTGAGTCAGCCCTGAGAAGTGTCTGGACAGCATGTCTGTGTCATTTCCTCTGAGTACTTAGTTTGGGTTTGCACCTGCCTTTGTGCCCCTGTTTGCCTTTGGGCTTGTGGAGATAGCCCTTTGATGGGCTCATGGCTCCTGTGATGAGCCTGGGAGCAGCTGGAGCTGGGTGTTTTGTGGGCTTCCCCACTGGGCTCATTTGTGGGTGTGCAGACAAGCTTTTGTCACATAACCTGACATTAAATATGTTCCAACCACTGCGTCACTTCTAATGTTACAACTTCCCTTCATGTGTGAATCTGACTTCATTAAAAATGTAGGTTTTCTCCTCAGGGAACACCATGATCCAAAATTTACAACAGACTAGCTAGCTAGTTAAAAGGTTAACCTTCTGAAAGTCAGCATTACAACAATGCAGTTTAATAGGTGTTTTCTGGTTGATGAATTAACCTCAATATACCAGGAGAAATAATCTTCCTGCAGTTTTCTACAGACTCAGACTGAAAGTATAAACCTGATTCTGGAAACAACCTAGAAGTCTGAAGGTTTCTGTCTGAACAGGACCCTAGAAACTTCCATGTGCTCAGTGCAGGCTTAAAAAGTTCTCTAGAAACTCAGATGTCTTTTGCACAAAGGCAAAGGTCCTCCATGTGAATCTCTTCTTGTGCTCTTGCAAGTGAATTTGCTAACTTTCCTGACACTTGGTATTTGTCTCAAAGCCCCACAATCTTGGTTCTCATTTTTTAATTTTTATTATTGCAGAGGAAAACTTGAAAATGTCAAACCTAGAAAGGTGGTGACTTGAATATGAATATTCCTTGAATAAGGAACAAAAAAAAATAGATTATTTTTTAATAAGTCATTTTCAGACTCATCTCTTCCATTATTTTTCCTTGGTATAATGGATGAAGTCTGGAGAGCAGCAAGAGTGTTATAGAGAGGCAATATATGAGGTTTTGATGTGAATAATTAAAAAATCACTGCAGATTCCAAGGACAAGCTATACAAAAGCTATGAAACCAACCTTACAATGAGATGCAAAAATAACAATTTATTTCAGCTGGAAATAAAGAAAGAGTGCTGAGGAAGGAAAAGAAGTAGCTGTTTTCATAATTCATTTTTGAACATGTAAGCCTAAGCCCCAAATCTTCTTGCACTTCTAGTTTGGCATTCTGTAGTTATGGTCCTCGGTGAAACTATATAATCAGTATTGATGCTTAGCGTACAGAAATAAAATTTCAAGGCAGAACACAGGGCAGTAAAATCAGACCATTTTCAAAGTTGAGTAAATACTAAACAGCTCTTTACACTCAAGCTGTTCTTCATGCCTCTGCAAACCCTTAAGAACGTCGTTTTTTTTAGTAATGGCAAGTGGTGCCTATTGAGGACTTGGAGTCATAACATGCAGTTTAGATGCTGTTTGATAATTTCTTCCTTTTTAGAAAATCTGTGTTTTACAGCGAGGGGTTGTGACAAAAGCTGTCTCTTTGTTTTATTTGGAAAACGAATAATGTACTAAAAATAAATTTGAAAACCATATGGGCCTGTAAGCGTCATGCCAGGAAAATCTCCCATTCTAGGAAGCTGCCTGCTTTCTAAAACTTTTGTCCGCAATCTGGAAGTGTGGAAATGCTTGGTGTTATTTAATGTTTTTAGTATGCTTTATGTCTCTAAGTAATAGATGCAAATTTTCACAATCCAAATCACTAGGGAGTAAGCAGCTCTATCAGAGAGATTTAAAACCATAACTTTTTTTCTTATCATCTTTTAAAAAATCCATTTTCTCCTTCCTTCTTAATGGTCTGGGAAGATTAAATGCATGAAGCTATCACAATACATTGCTAGATGTAAGAAATCAAGCACTTAACAATTAGGATATATACTGAAATACCAATATAGCAACAGAGGTGATATTTTCCATCTCAATTAGTTGTTTGAAAGGTGAATCTTATTGTCGTGTTTCTTATTAAAATGTACCAACAAATAGAAGATGAAATAGAAACTGACAATTTTATCATAACTCTAATAAGAGCAGCAGTAGGCCTTTTGACTTTTTCTGATGTGGAAAAAAATGATCTCAGATTCACTTTTTTTCAGTTTATAAGGATTTCATGATGTACTGTGTATAAAAACACAAGTTTAGCTTTTACATTTAAAAAGTGGTGATGCTCTTACTACTTATAGTTTTCTTGCATTGCCATTTTTCTCTGGGGACAAGAAAAGGAGTTCAAAAGACTTCTAGATGCATTTTGTGCTGTTATGGATTTGAGGAGGAAACAGAAGATTTTTGGTGATATCACTGTGTCTGTCTTCAGAAAATACCATTTACTTCAGTTCTCAGGAAATTACATTACCCTGAAAACACCAAAGTCCCAAATTGTTTCTATGACATGCATTATATGTTGAAGAAAAAGAAATGAGTAAGTATCTAGTCTCATTCTTCAAAACTCTGAAAATAAAAGAGTACATTTGTAATTCTCTAAATATGCACCAATCGGTGAAGGAAACGGAAAATGTGCAGTGCAGGTTATCTCATTTGGAAGTGACATCCCGGAGATCAGAGGCACTGAATTGCTTTCATCTCTGCTTACAACCCACTTCCTTTGAGAAACCACATATGTTCAAATAAAAACATAGGCCAAATTAGTTTTATGACAGCCGGTCCACTGCAAATGTACATCATCTTCAAATACTGATTGGAGAAGAGAATTTAAATTTGTGTTTGTAACCTAATCCTCACAGGATAACATCAGAATTATCCAAACACTGTCACTGCCTCAGGTTAAGTAACAGCTTCCAAACCTGAATGCATCTGTCAGCGGCAGATTGCAGCTAACACCATGCAATTGGCACCATGCAGCCAGAGACTGATTAGGAAGAGCTAAGTGATTTTGCTGCTTAGCCCTTTCCTTTTGTTTGTTAATTAATTAATGTATATGTTAAATTAAAAATAAAAAAAAATATGGATGGAACTTTCCAGGTTTGGATTTACATAATCTGTAAATAGGATACACAGCTTTCTCCAGGTTTTTCTGTAAGTGCCTTCCACAATTTCCCAGAAGAGTTAAAAATGTGTTTAGACACTTAATTTTTTCCAGTTCTGCAGTAGCTCCTTGCAAGATTGCTCTTCAGTTTATAGAAGAAATGTATTACTGGACACATTTTTCAACCTACTGAATTCCCACTGACAACTAAAAATACTGGATGCCTGCTATTTCAGAAGCCTTCTATTTAGCTAAAGTATTTAGATAGTTATTTAGTGTCCTCCTACTTTAAGGCTTCCCTATGTATAAATAAAAAATTCTCCTACACCTAAATCTGCCCATCAGTGAGCAGTTGCTGTTTGGCAGACAACTAAAATCAGAAGAAACAAATGCATAGTAGATGGGGATGTTTCTTTCAGCTGATAAGAGGAGCCTTTTTAAATAAAAGCAATAAAGGTATCTGATAGTCTCCATTGATAGTAAAGATGAGTACATCTGTTCTAAGTTAATGTATACTACTCAATAAATAATTACATGCTTTTCCTTATCTAAGAAGCTGCAGGCACCCTCTGCAGTTGTGTAGGAACAAAGAGAAAAAACAGAAAAGTACTTTAATTTTTGCCTCCTGATTCATCCCTTTGTCCTCAAAAGAAGGCAGGAAATAACAGAAGTGTTTCAAAGGGAGGTTGACCTCTATTTCAACATGAAACCCATGCAACAGACTGTATGCAGAACAGATTGCTTTTAAAAAACTAGTTTTATGGCTGTGTACATGGATGTCTCTGAAAGTCAGAACTGAATTCTGTTGTGTCTGTACATGATTACATTCAGAGGTGCACCCTGCAGGGGTCACAGCACCATGACTGGCAGTGACAACAGAAGTGACACTGCAGGACAGATTAATTTATGGGGCTGATTTTGGCTGATGCAGCTGGCAGTCTGTCCGTACTTGCTGCTGTACATATGCGTAGGAAAGAGGAAGAAGGGCCAGTCTTTTGACCTGTGTCCAAATTAAGGAATTTGCAGTTATTTAGAAAGTAGAAAAGCAGAAGGTGATGAACTGGGTTTGTAAGACCATGAAGATTTTAAGACCATTTGGCTTGCCCTTGATGACAGCCAAGGGAAAAAATGACACTGAAAAACTGAAACATGGTTTGAAACAGAAAAGGGGGTTAAAACTTGCCCCAAAAGATACTTGAATCTCTTCTGTTGTCTGTAAGTAGTAGGCCTGAGCTTCAGACTTCATGAGCAGTGTTGTGTTCAGACATGAGGGTGAGGGTCTCGATAAAGGCACAGAAGAGCAGTGCCTGCTGACAGGCACAAGGCTGCCCTGAGCTGCTTGGCTGGGTGTGGTGGAGGCTGGTGGGAAGGCTGGGAAGGAGATGCATGTCATCCAGGCAGGATGCCAGCAGGGCCTTCCAAGCCATTCAGTTGTGTTTTCCAGATCTTTCATGGCTGATGCTGCTCTGAGAGGCCTTTGCAGAGCCTTTGACCAAACAATGCAACCATTCAATCCCTTCCACCCCAACCCATGTAACTCCTCAGGACGCCCATCTGGCATCCCTCATCCTTCTAACATGCAGAGCAGGTATAGAGAAATGCTCCCTGAGCCAGACACCATGTCTACCAACATTTCCCACTGTTCTCAAAGCTATGTGCCCCTCTACACTCTTGGGCTTCCTTGAGCCCTGTGATGAGCAGACAGGTCCTGACCCAGCTGTGCCTGGAGGTGCCTGAAATGCACAGTGAGTCTTGGCAGGTGTGGAAGTACTCACCCTGTGCACAATTGGCCCCACCTCTTCTACGGGTACTGGGGAGTTGTCACCTCTTCCCACCCTGTGACACCAAATGCCCTTTACCCAAGCATTGAATCATCAAATAGTTTACATTGGAAAAAACCTTTAAGGTCTTGCATCTTCCATGTCCTCACCATTGTGACTGCTCCCTCCAGAGTAAGGATGGACTATTTCACAGGAAAGATGCAGAGACTACATTTGCGCTGTATGTACAACAAATGAATAGGAGCAGGTCTGTAGACCAAAGCAGATGTTTGTGAAGACCTGAGAGATGACTGTAAGGGGCGCTTATTATGGCCTAGTGTAGTGGTTTAAGCCACTAAATAACTCACGCAGTCGCTCTCCTACTCACTCCCCTCTCTTTCTTCCCCCAGTCCCTGGGGGAATGGGGAGGAGAATCAAAAGAATGCAACTTCCACAAGTTGAGATAAGAACAGTTTAGTAACTAAGGTATAACACAAATCACTACTGCTACCACCAGTAATAATACAAGACAAATACAAGGAAAGAGAATACAACTGCTCACCATCCGATATCAAGCCCAACCCTGTAGTGCACCACCACCCTTCCGGGTCTCTGCTCTCTGTTTTACATCCTGGACATGACGTGCTGTGGTATGGAATCACCTCTTTGGTCAGTTTGTGTCAGGTGTCCTGTCTCTGCTTCCTCCCGGCTCCCCTCCTCCCCGGCAGAGCATGAGGCTCAGAAAGTCCTTGGTCAGACCAAAACATTACCAAACAGTAACTGAAAACACTGGTGTTATCAGCGCTGTTCCCAGGCCCAAAATCAAAAACATAGTGCTGCACCAGCTACCAAGAAGGAGAAAAATGACTGCTACTGCTGAACCCATGACACCTAGTCTTGCTTGCTTTGGTGCTAGTTAGGAGATGAAATGATTCAAGTGTGATCCTGGCATGCATATTTCAGTTTGCTTTAATCCAAGAGTAATCTACTTTGTGCACTCTGCTGTCATTTCAGCAGTGTGCACCAAAGCACGACAGAGAAATCTGCTTCAAAAGTGTACTTCTAGTGAAACACTAATATGGGATCAGGAAGAGAAATCTGGAAGACCATAGATTGGAAAAGTCAATACCTGTCACCTGGATGTTGAAGATAGTCCACAAGCCCTTGAACATCCATTCTTTAGCTACCCCAGGACCTCTGCTTAGTTTTTTGAAAGATTAATACAGACTATATTCCTATTAAATACAGCAAGATTTTTCTCAGGGTGACATCTTTCATTGGCATTGGGTAGTAAGACCAACTGTCCCAAAAAACTGTGACGAAAAAGTCTCATTCAGAAAAGGACGTATTAAAAAGTGAGAAGCTTTTGTTGACTTTCATTTTGCTACAGAATACTAAAACCTGAATAAATAGTTAGATACAGAAAATTGTTTTCCTTCCATAATACACCCTCATAATTTTATGGGGGTGTTGATACGCACTTCCTTATGGAAGAACTGCACACTGAATTTTTCTCATTTCAGGATTACGTGCTGAGCTTTTCCATAATCAGCCATTGCAACTGCCCTTTCCTTAGCAGACCAAATAAATTGGAGAGACTAATAACATCTGAGCTAACTGTCTGAATTTCTGATAAAATGAAGCATTTGAAAACGTTTGTAAAGTCTTCTGAGATAAGGCTCTTTACTTACAGCTGTTACACTTCACATTGCTAAATATTCTTCAAGATAGAAACGGAAAGAAAATCACAGCGGTAATTTAATTAAGGACCTTGCTGCAAAAGGTAGATTTGAATCCCTGCTTGTGTGAATATTCATTTTACATAACGTATAACAGCAGATATTCTGCTGTTACCTGATGGTTTAGGTGTCTCTGGGGAGGGTTGCAATCTCTGCTCTGAATCAGGCAGAATAGGGATTTGAACCTGGAACTCTCATATCTCTGCTCAGTGCCTTGACTCACCAAGCTGGATTGAGGAGTTTTTGGGGATGGAGAAGAGGCAACGACACATCATTTCCCTTATTTTTGTGCCTGGCATCAAAGTCCTGGTCCTTAAAAGCAAAATACTGAGGGTGGGATGCAGATGTGTGAATGTAAGTGCCTAATGCCATCTGCTGTGTC
Organism: Myiopsitta monachus; assembly: GCA_017639245.1. NCBI lineage: Eukaryota > Metazoa > Chordata > Aves > Psittaciformes > Psittacidae > Myiopsitta > Myiopsitta monachus. The sequence goes on from CM029927.1 coordinate 37,510,695, forward strand.
TTAGAATAGGTGAAATATTTAAACAGGGCTGAGAGGTCAGTCCAGATATTGCTCTGGAGTGAGGGACAAGTGGGGTATTCAATGGGTATTCAGATGACTTTAGCTAAATACACTGAGGCAATAGAATCTCAGCCTTAGTTTAAGAAATGCCAAGCTAGATGCTAACTTTATTTTTTCTTATTTGTTTAAAGCTGAATATTTATCAAACAAAATACATTCCCCAGTAATCTCACCATTTATCTGATAACAGGTGCTTAATTATGGGAAAATGATGAACAAATTACCAGACTTTCTCCTGCACCATTGCTGCAGAAGTAAAAAGCAAAAGAGACATTCAGTTCACTATTTCACTCGCATATACAGACAGGAAATAAACATATTAGCAGAAATTCTACAAATGACACAGGCATGCTGACCATACAAAGCTCTCTAAGTGTCTAAATAAAATGGTGGTAACACAGGCAGAAAATTCTTCATGTAAGAGGAAAAAAATTCTCCGTGGCAACCACAGTGATCCAGTAACAGCAAAGAGTTTGCAATGTGTACTTCACTGGGCTTTCCTAAGCAGGCACTTGATGTTGGCACAAAATCACATCTGAGAAGGTAGCCGGATTTTATCTGTCAGCATGGATCACACAGTATATGGGTGCCATGGTTTAAACCCAACCACCAACTCAGTACCACACAGCCACTTGCTCACCTCCCTCTTCCCCAGAAGGGATGGGGAGGAGAATTGAAAGAATGTAAACTCCACAGGTTGAGATAAGAATAGTCCAATAACTAAAATAAAGTAGAATATAATGCTAATTCTAAAAATGATAAAGGGAATAACAAGAGGAGAGCTATAAAACAAAAAGGGGAAAGAAAAAAAAACAAACAAGAAACCAATACAATACAACTGTTCACCACTCACTGTCCAATACCCAGCCTGACCAGAGCAATGATTGGTCTCTTCTGGGTGCCTCCCCCCAGTTTCTATACTGGGCATGATGTTCTGTGGTATGAAATACACCTTTGGCTAGTTTGGGTCAGGTGTCCTGTTTCTGCTCCCTTTCAGCTTCCTGTGTCCCTCATCACTGGCAGAGCATGAGAGACTAAAGATCAGGGTAAGTGCTACTAGGCAACAACTAAAACATTGGTGTGTTACCAGCATTGCTCTCACACTAAATCCAAAACACAGCACTGCACCAGACTAGGAAGAAAATTAACTCTATCCTAGCCAAAGCCAGAACAATTGGCTTCATGTAACAATTCCTCTTTTTTATTTTTTCAGCTCAAGCATTTGCTGTAATGCGTATGACAGCTCAGACATATTGCCACAGCCTCACTGAAAATACTGGCTGAAGTACTCTAAACTTAAGACTACTTTTCAGTTCAGCTACTTTCAGTTGTAGTTACATGAGAAAAATGGGGACAGTCCTTAGCTTTAATGCTTTAAAATTTAGTTAATCAATGAAAATAACCTTACAATATGGAGCATTCTGATTTCCATACAACAGGCAGGTTGTTTACAGGCATTTTTTTTTTTGCAGGGCTCTGCACAGGCCACACTGGTGAAGTGCCTTCAGTAGTGCTCAGATGCTGCCCACTCAGGAGCATTGCTGCTGTCTTTACATGGGCTGTCTAAGCAGCAATAACCGTGCACACTGCTTTTATTTTTCCAAATAGAAGAACGAGTTTAACAATGGTGTATGCCCAGCACAAGCATTAGTGCTCAGATGGTGGGTTTGTGAGTCACTGCTTAACATTAGAGGAAGCCAAGACTCACATGAACATTATTCAGTTGTATGCTCACATGTTTTATACAAGTGTGAAGAAATCTCGTATGTTGGAAAGGTTGGTATATTTTTCCATATCATTAAGGAGGCCACAGGCATACCTGTTCACTGTAAATTACAGGTGCTATTAACACTTGAAGAATTCACCGTACTACTGAAGCCCTTGGCCTAGAAGGATCTGTGGAATTACATATATCTTTAGGATCATGTTTTTCTTCTTCCATATTAGGGAGAACTGATGCATCAGTTTATGATGTGATAATACGACAATCTAAACTGAAAACCAAGCTAAGTGGTCTCCTCATCTGCTTTAAACTTATCCCAGGTGTCCAGTCAGTTGTTGCTCTTATTAGGATGTCAATAAATAAAACCAAAATGACCTTGTTTTCAGTGCAGATCACAGTTGGAATGGTCTTTTTTTTTTTTTTTTAAGAAAATGAACCAGTGCATGCTCACAGGATGTGGAGAAAAAAAAAGGATTACTCTTACTGTGTTACAGATAAAAGAACTGGCAAACAGACTAGGTGACTTCCTTGAGCTCACACAGAGTCCATAGGGAGAGCTGGACTCATCCAGCATCATTCTGGTCTCCTATCCACAAGTTCATCCATCTCCAAAGAGAAAATTCAGATAAATTTCCAACTCAGGAACACCGTTTCCATATCTGACTCCTTAATTTCTCTACTAATGATCCTTTCTCTGCTCTCCAAGGAGCTGGCATCATCTTGCAGAGTAAGAGAGCTAAAGATAGGATTGACCTCTAATCTTCCTGCTACTAATGTCAGCTAGCAGCTAAGGGATATCACATTGACAGCATTTTGAGAAGATAGGGGGCTGTTTTCCAGGGGATTTTGTAATAAGCACAGCTCCCCTCACAGGGCGCAGAATCTGAGGCAGTGTGTCATGGGTTCAGCAATAACAGTCATTTTTCTCCTTCTTGGTAGCTGGTGCAGCACTGTGTTTTTGATTTGGGGCCTGGGAACACCGCTGATAACACCAGTGTTTTCAGTTACTGCTTGGTAATGTTTTGGTCTGACCAAGGACTTTCTGAGCCTCATGCTCTGCCGGGGAGGAGGGGAGCCGGGAGGAAGCAGAGACAGGACACCTGACCCAAACTGACCAAAGAGGTGATTCCATACCACAGCACGTCATGGCCAGGATGTAAAACGGAGAGCAGAGACCTGGAAGGGTGTGGTGGTGCACTGGGGGTTTCGCTGCTGGGGGGTACACTGGCTGGGTCGGGCTTGGTGAGCAGTTGTATTCCTTCCTTGTAGTTGTCTTGCATTATTACTGGTGGTAGCAGCAGTGGTTTGTGTTATGCCTTAGTTACTAAACTGTTCTTATCTCAACCTGTGGAAGTTGCATTCTTTTGATTCTCCTCCCCATTCCCCCAGGGACTGGGGGAAGAAAGAGAGGGGAGCGACTGCGTGAGTGAGTGAGTGAGTGAGTGAGTGAGTGAGTGAGTGAGAAAACCTTCATGGCTGACTGGACTTAAACCACGACACAGTGCCAAACCAGCCTGAACTGCCCCTTTTGCCTTTTCAGGCATGGCTACTTTCTGACTAGGTATGAGAACACTGCCTTGGGTTTTGGTGATAATCTCATTACCTTTTTTTTCCCTCCTTAATTCCATGTATTTTACCTAATAATTTTTGATTGCCATTTCTTGATCTTACGTTACAGTGTCCTGAAGATGCACCGGAAAAATCTTGCTGAACTGTTAAATACACAACCTTTTTGATAGATCTCTATTTATTTTATCTCTGAGCATCCCATGATACACTCTTATTGCTTACAGATTACAAGCACTGAAAAAGTTCAGAGCATCTGACATCTGAAGTCCTTTCTATAGACTGCATTTTTTGTGTAAATATTACCATACTGTTATTTTGTAGACTGGCTGTGGGAATTCAGGCAAGACTCAGAATTGGGTTAAACATGATACCTCCATTAGTCAGTTGAGAAGGGTTGTGCTATCTAGAGCAATACTCTCCACTTCCCTGCACACACGTTAGTAGGTGTGGGGAAATTCCTTCTGTCAATCCTATTATAGGCAGGCTACAAGCATCATAAGGTTTGCATGGCGTGATAAGGAGATAATTATATTTGCTCGTTGTTTAGCAACACCCCTCTTCCCTTGCTATACTTATGGCAAAAGAAGTAGTCCCAGGAGAACTCTAAGACTTAGTCTGTGCTCAAAAGTATTATTTTTTGCAATGGGATAATCCTCACCATGTCAGCTAACAAGGCTTTAGGTCTGGATTATGTTTGCAGTGTGGTGCAAAGTGATGATACCCGATCAGGGAATCCGGCCCATTTCAGTGGTGAGCGATAATTTTGCATGTTGCAACAGGGCATCTGTCATTTAATATATGTGTGCATACAGAGAAAAAAGGAGGGGTTTGTGTCATTCTGGCTCATTATATAGAATTGCAAAAAAGTTTGGCAATGATAGTGTAGCTGTCTTGATCCAGGGATGGCTATAAGAAAAATAGGCTTCAATTAATAAAAAAATTCAGGAAGGAAAAAATATTTCTGATACAGGTGCTCTTCATCATAGGTGTGATTCCACAGGAAGAGTTGATGACTCTGGGATCGATGCCCTTTCCCAGAATACAAGTTGGTTTTTTTTTTTCTCGGAAATTTAACTGGACAAATAATAGACATTTCATTCTGGTGACTGAATAAAAAATTAAGAAAATTCTAAGGCTCAAAGAAGATAAACATTCATTCACTTATTTAGTCTTTTAAGTTATTTTTAGACATATGCCCCCCTCCCTTCTAGTTACACAGAAAAAATAATAATTGCAAGTCAATCAAAACCATTTACTTCAACACAAATCAAACTTCTGGTTGTTTTAGATTTTGTGGTTTGGGATTTTTTCTAATTATTACAATTTGCAGGGTGATAATTATGTACTGCCTCTATATCTAGATTTACATCTTCAATTTTTTTTAGTTTTTTTGAACCTTCTGTTTGGTACCAGGCCATGGCTTGAGGTCATCTAAAATGCTGCCAGCCAAGCATGTTTAACCTATCTGTGACAACTTGCTTTTCAAAGGCAAAACCAAAGAATCTACTGATGCTCAGGTTTTCCTATCTTCTTGGGTTTTTTGATCTACTGAGGTAGAATTAAGTCATTCCTTTCCATGGTGGTAGATACATATTTATCTGGAATGACACAATCCCTGCTGGTCTGACCTAGGGAAAAGCCAGCAGGTCTTCCTGACGTCCCTTCCCCTGTGACTCTAATGTCAGTGAAATTCATTTCTGTTTGTGTCAGGCTCTTTTCTACACCTTCAGGTCTGCAAGACACAGTCTTCCTGCAGATGCATTTGGCTTAAGCCACAGTAGCTCAGAGGCAGGGGATTTTGTGCTACAGTGCTGTGCTGGTCACTCTGACATTGTTCATGTGGATACCCATTCTGGAACACTTTTTAAGGACTGTAAGTGACCAAGTTTACTCTCTCATTCAAGAGAGAGAACAAGTTAGAACCTGTTACCCCTTGCCCTATCACTACAGTTCCTCATGATGACTCCCTTGCCAGCATCCTTATAGGCTCCCTTCAGATATTGGAAGGCTGTTATGAGGTCTCCACACAGCCTTCTCTTCTCCAGGCTCAACAGCCCCATCTTTCTCAGCCTATCTTCATACGGGAGGTGCTCCAGCCCTCTGATCATCCTTGTGGCCCTCCTCTGCACTTGTTCCAGCAGTTCCATGTCCTTTTCATGTTGAGGACACCAGAACTGCACACAGTACTCCAAGGGAGGTCTCACAAGAGCAGAGGAGAGGGGCAGGATCACCTCCCTCAACCTGCTGGTCATGCTCCTTTGGATGCAGCCCAGAATACAGTTGGCTTTCTGGGCTGCAAGCACACACTGCCAGCTCATATTCATTTTTTCATCAATCAACACCCCCAAGTCCTCCTCTGCAGGGCTGCTCTGAATCTCTTCTCTGCTCAACCTGTAGCTGTGCCTGGGATTGCTCTGACCCAGGTGTAGGACCTTGCACTTGTCATGGTTAAACTTCATCAGGTTGTCATCAGCCCACCTCACAAGTGTGTCAAGGTCCATCTGGATGGCATTCCTTCCCTCCAGTGGACCAACTGAACCACACAGCTTGGTGTCATGGGTAAACTTACTGAGGGTGCACTCAATCCCACTGTCCATGTCACCAACAAAGATGTTGAACAAGACCGGTCCCAACACCAATCCCTGAGGGACACCACTCGTTACTGGTCTCCAGCTGGACATTGAGCCATTGAGCACAACTCTTTGCATGCAGCCATCCAGCCAGTTCTTTATCCACCGAGTGGTCCACCTATCAACTTGATGTCTCTCCAACTTAGAGACAAGGATGTCATGCAGGACAGTGTTGAAGACTTTGCATGGATATATTTTGTCAAATGTATTTAAAGTAAGCTTTTATTTAGTAGCCTATAATGTGAACACTGAGTTCAGGCTAGTTTCTGGAGCATTTACAGAAGGGGAAATCATTGGCTAAGCACTGCCCATGTATGTTGGTGGATGCTACTTATCAAATACATAACCAAACTAAAATTTAACAACAGGGAAAAACTGGGAAGAAGGGGCAACAGTTATGCCAAGGCCATCATCTCCTATGAGAAATACGATATCTGAATTTGGAGGTGCAAAGTAAAGAGAATAACAGGACAAGGGTAATAGCAGGAGAAAAACATAAGAAAAATATCACCACAGCAGTTTAGGTGAAAGATTAGAGAGTGAAAGACAGCCTACACAGTTGCAAATCTGAGATTTTTAGCATTACAAAGGTTAAGGCACAGTGTGACATGGAGAACATGAGGAATTTGATGAGACAGTTATTATTCCTCAAAGAAAGAAAGGCAGGATCAATAGGAAAATAAATAGACCACTCTGCAGCTTGACAGGGTCTTACAAGCTCCCCTAATTGCTCTGTTTCCTCCCTTTGAATCCTTCAAAGCAATCATGATATCTGGCTCTGTAAGTCACTGCTAAGAAGCCAGCTTGACAACTTCAACTGAGGAATTTAGATTTCAGCTTAGACCCCCTCAGAGGGAAACACACTGCTGCAAGAAAGGGGGGAAATATTAGCTGTGTGGCAAATGTGCCAACAGCCTTGGTTTATGGATGTGGAAGTGTAGTCTCTTCGAGGAAATTTGGAACCAGAATAATTATGTTTTATGGGACTTGCTGAGCCTGTGATGCTTTCATGACTATCACCTTCTGTTTTGCAAAGGTGTCTGCCTCCACTAAGTTGCTGCCTGGTCAGCCAAGAATTAAACCGTAACTAACTTTAGGACAGCTCTTGTGAAACCTTCATCATTTTGACCATTTGATGACACACTGAAGAAGGGAAGTATTGCCAGGAGTATTTTTTAACAAGTCAGAGCATCCTTGCTTAATCTGTCCAAGTTTTGTGAAACAGATTTCTCAAGAGAACTCCATGTCTAGTTGCTTAACATCAACAGCTCTAAAGGTATGGAAGCCAAAATTCTGGAAAGTTAAATAAGAAAGAGGTAACAGCCAGGAGTCTGTTAGCAATGATGATTTTTGACAAAGAAAAAGCATCTGGCAGAGATTTCTAGTGTGAGCAACTTGGTAAAAGATATGGAGAGTGGTTTCTTTGGAAGATGATGTGATGCCTTTGGCACACAGACTGCGGTGGGGCATGGTAGTATGCAGTAGATACTGGTAGGTTTTCCAGCCTCTGGTAACTGAAACAACATTGCTACTATTACTTTCTTGTAAATATTTTCAAGCTTTAGGAGTTCTGCTGCTGTAAAACAAATGCAGGCAATTTTGCTTAAGAGTAATAATTTTAAAAGTGCAATCAGCTATGTATAAATTGCCTAAAACCATGTTATTACTTTGGTTTCATGGCTCAGTGCTCAAAGCTTGTAAAAAGAAAGAGTGGCTCTGCCCTGAAAACCCTTGAGAAATTCTAGTCTTCAAACACCTATTTGGGAATGACATTAATTAAAAAATACCCAGGCAGAGTAACCACATAGAAAGCTGTCAGTGACAATAGCATGAATACTCCTGAGGGCTTTGTCCACACAATGTGCATGCTTTTGCATCAATTCAAGTTGACTAATTAGATGACAGATTAAAAGGCTCTTTTTTCCAACCCCAAAATGCAAACCCAAATATCGCTACAAAGCTCAAAATTGTACTCTCGTGATGGAGTCTTTTTGGGCCACATGTTACATGTTTAGCCCTGTGCAGAGACCCTGCAAGCAAGTGTATATTATACACAGCTTTTAGGGGTAAGATAATTATGTCTCAGCCAACACACACAAAAGATAGCTGTATTTAACAAGCCACATGGCTTGTTATGCTCCCCTCCCCAATAAGACACTCAAAGAGTGTTTGCAGGCCAGGCAGGCATTAGTCAGAAAGAGAAAGTTGAACTGTTTGCTACACAGCATAGATGCTGTTGCTGAGTTGCTACCCTTCAGCATCATCTTTGTCTTCTATTTTTTAGGATTTTACAGCCTTCTGCAACAATGCTTTCCTTCTGAATACCTGACCTACTAATGATCCTGTCTCAGAATTTTTACCTGTCTGCAATTTTGTCGTCCTTGTCTCTGCTCTACAGACTTTTTTACAGCTGCTTCTTAAACTGAGTAATTACATCAGAAGCCTAAGACAAGGTTATGCAGGTGGGCCGTATCAACATGGGGCTTCCCATTCCTGCCTTAGGACAGGTTACGGAAGAGTACAGAGGGAAGGAGATCTACACCACCTTGCATTTCATATTCCCCACCTGGAAAAGGTCAATCAAACAAGGAACAGAAACTGTAGCAAAAGGTTTCTTATATGCTGAAATTTCACTGCAGGAAAGCTTCTAAATGATATTTGAAAGAGCTTCTGAGGTAAATTCTTTGAGTTTTTCCTCACCACTTTCAAAATAGGATAGTGTTACACATATTACTTTGCAGTAGTAATGTGTTAATGAAGTACAGCTGCAAAGTGATTAAAAAGGAAGGATGCCTGCATGTGAGTTTGAGCCTCTTTCTGGCTGAATATTGTCTGTATATAAACACAGAGGCCCCTTTGCCACCCTGGCTTGGGCTAAACCTCTATAAATTTCATAGTAATGTCTCTTCTGCAGAATTGTTTATGGAGTTGGGCAATATTTTAAACATCACATAAAATCAGAGAGTAATTTGTGCTAGAAGAGAGCTCTGGAGGTCTCTAATACACATCCTGCTCGAAGCAGTGCTGGCTTCAAAGCTAGATCACGGCACTCAGAGCATTCTCCAGCCTAGTTTTGACAGTCTGCAAGGATGATGATTACACAAAATCTCAGCAGGATATTTCAGTATTTTATTGAAAAATCAAAATACAAAGTATGTGTGTAAGAAAAACACCATGAACACTGTTGGTTTTATGTTCAATCAAAATTTTTTTGGCAAAATATCGCCTTTTGTTCTTTGTAGTATACCACAGAAAAGTCTGCCCCCACTTCCTGTGCAACCTTCTCCCTTTAAATATTAGATGATGGTAGTTAAATCATAGAATCAGCAAGGTTGGAAAAGACCTTTAAGATCATAAAGTTCAACCTTTACCCCAGGACTGCCGAGTCCACCACTAAACCATGTCACTGAGGGCCTCATCTATACGTTTTTTGAACACTTCCAAGGACAGCTTTTCCACCACTGCCCTGGGCAGCCTGTTCCAATGCCTGATAACCCTCTCAGTGAAGAGTTTTTTCCTAACACCCATTCTAACCTTCCCTGGCACAGCTTGAGGCTGTTTCCTCTTGTTCTATCACTTGTTACTTCATTGAAGAGACCAACTCCCACCTCACTACAGCCTCCTTTCAGATAGATAGAGAGCAATAAGGTCCCCCCTAAGCCTTCTTTTCTCCAGATTAGCCAGCCCCAGTTTCCTCAGCTGTTCCTCATAGACCTTGTGCTTCAACCCTTCGTCAGCTTTGTTGCCCCTCTCTGAACCCACTCCAGCACCTCAGTATCTCTCTTGTAGTGATGGGTTCAGAACTTAACACAGTATTTGAGATGCAGCCTCACCAGTGCCAAGTACAGGGGGATTGTGACTTCCCTAGTCCTGCTGGCCACATTGTCCTTGCTTTGTCTTGGGTTGGGTTTTTTCAGGCTAAATAGTCCAGATCCTTTAAGTTCATATTTTATGCTGTTTGCTCCAGCTCCCCTCATTTAGCTGTCTCTGGATGCTCAAATTTGTCAACACCTCTCTTGCACTGTGAAGCCCAAACTAGACACACTGTTCCAGAAGTGGCCCCACAGGTGATCAGCAAACAGAATAATATGCCTTGACCTGCTGATTATGATATTGCTAAGATAGCTCAGGATCCATATCTGGTCTTCATCTCCGGGCACACTGCTGACCCATGCTCAGCTTGGTGTGCACCAGGGCCAGGGGGCCTTCTCTGAAAAGCTACTTTGTAGACAGGAAGCTCCAAGCCTGTCCTAGTGCATTGGCATTATGCAAGCCCAGGTTCAGGACTTAGCACTTTGTTTTTGTTGAACTTCATTAGGTTCCTTTCAGCCCATTTCTTCAAGGTAGCTCAGCCCTCCAGTTTATCAGACCCTCACCCACCATATACATAAATGTTGCGCTTAACCTGTTTCCTCAAGTGATGTCAGTAAGACTAGGTAGTACTCCCAAATCACAAGGGAGAAAAGGCAGTATTGGAGCTTGTTGCATGTTTTACAGCTGTGCATTCACATGACCATGTATAGGGTCAGATCTTCAGTTGTTACACACTACTATTATTCTCTCCACTGGCTTTAATTTTTATTTTCCACTGTTTGTATCCCCCCATTTTTGGATGCACAAGAAGGAAGTGAATGAAATCCAAACTTCTTCCAAAACAATGAAAAATCTATAATTTATTTCAGTAGACCAACATTCCTTTTGATATTTCACCTTTTATAAAAAGACAGACTTCAGTTAAATAAATGAAGTGAATGAAGAATGCACCAGAATGTTTTATAGTTTATGTTGCTAAACATAGCAAAGCATAAAAAGCTTCAGAAATTATATAAAAAACACACAATCTTTATAATAGAATAGCTCATTTTGCACTTTATGTTCATTTTGGCTTGTAATTTGCTTGAAAGCCTTGCAGAGAGAAACGTTTATGTCATGATGAAAACGGCTAGCATGTATGCTAGTGCACTTAGATTGTCTTGTTTGCATGGGCAAAGAAGTTGGAGGCTAATCTCTTCTAATATAAAAGATGTTCACGTTAATTTTTGCCAGAGAGCTGCAAGGGGAGGGATCCGGTACAGCACTGTACGCACTTACCTCCCAGGCTTCTTAAAAGGAGCATTATTTCCAGATGCCTTATGCTTATATTGTGTCCTCAGTACAACTCAAAAATCAGAAAGCAATTACCTGTTTTCATCCCTGCTTCTGGCTGGATGCACAGATAGTAACAAGCTACCTGGTTTTCAGAACATTTGAAATGAAAGGCTAAATTTCCACTTCAGTGAATGGCATTCGTCCCTCTGTCTCTTATAAACATTAACAGGGATCCCATCACTAAATCCTCTGCAATACATTGAAAATCTCTTCCTGTTTATAACTCAGGGTCATGTTATTGTTTCTCCCTGGATTGTGCCCTGAGGGGACTATTTCCATTTTTATGCCCATGTTTTCATATAAAGTAGAAGGAGATGATTTTAACATTTTCAGGCAGTATAATTTGCCTTTCATGAGTCTTCAGGAGCTTTAAGATGACTAATATGTTGTAGTTCTAATTTCTGCCTGAACTTGGACACACCAAGAAACAGTTCTTCTGGCCCCCAAACTAAAAATCTCCTTGGATTTCTTCTTTAGTTTTATTGTGAGTTGCTTCAAGACCTGAAATCCTAATCTGCAGCTCCTCTGGACCAACACTTTGCCAGGAGTACACTGTAGTTCCTGCATGAGATGTGTTTATAAGACTTGTTTTGATGCATTGTGTGGAATTCCAAGTCAAAGAATTTTAACCTCTGCGAAGCACTCCCAAATTTCATATAATACAAGAAGTCCTTCTGTGGAAAATCATTGCTTGGTGTTTGTAAAAGGGTGAGCTACTGGCTTGTTTTTGAAGCTGGAGGTACATAACGTCAATTAAATACGGAGTTATTTGCACAGAGGAAACCTGGTCACAACTGTCTCTTCAGGGTGAAGCAAAGTTACAGTGAGAGATGAAGTGAGAAAGCTGTGCAAACACTGACGAATAAATGCTTTCAGAAACACCAGAGATTTCTAGCATGCCTGTAGAGCGGAATGGAAATGCTGTGTTCAAAGGTTATATTTATAGTGGTAAATAAAACATGCATAGGAACAATCCTGGGCATTAATGTCAATTGGTACTGAGTCATGTGCATCTCTGCATTGGAACTGTATTACTCTCCCTAAAACAGCTGCCTGCCTGCAAGCTGCAAGTGTGCTGGGGAGGGTCCCTGCCACGTGCTGACCCTCGAACCACGCTTCACAATCGTTTGTATCACACTGGCTGGTTCGGGTTGTAACAGTCTCAGACTATACCTGCTTAGCCTTATAGAGAGTTGCTCGGCTTAATTCACTAGTATAATTGTATCCATACTGTTCACACATATGTGTTTGCTAGTTTAGATAACAGGCATAAGAAAATTAGTGGAGATAGGTCAGCACAGGTTTTATTTGAGGTAGCTACCAAGAGGCAAACTTTTGACTCTAAGAGCTAACTCTTTCTGCAGCCTTCTAGCAGAACATGTTGACATTGAAACTAACCCATCCTTATTGCTGTTGCTGCCCCTGCTATCTAGAATAAATCTGGTACATTCATTTTATGGTGTGGACAGATTGTATATTCCTTAGAATTAAATTTCCATTTTAAAAATCATTTGGGTGCTCAGCTGCCTTAAACTTCCTGGAAGCCAGCAGAGTTTAGGTCACAAAACACTCAGTGAACTCTTCTGCAAATGCTACTGAGTGAATTTCAGAGGCAGCTGGCAGCCAGGGAAGCCCCCAAGGACCATGCCTGGACCCATCCTGTTTCAGGGCAGTCTTGCTGCATAGACCCCTAACTTAGCCACAGGCTTCCGTAGTACAATAAGCAGAGCTCTGTATATGAGTTAGGAGCTCACATGCCAGCTGTCAGCCTCCCCTTGTTTACTTATTTCTGTTTCTACTGTAGCCTAGTCATACTTGAAGTACCTAGCTGCCTCTCACATATGGTGCTTGGGACTGTAAAGAGCTTCTCAGGTGAGCTTTGCAGCCTATGTTCAGCTCAGTGTTTCTAATTTGGCATGCAGGCTAGATAATTTAAGGCTCTTTGGGATATGCTTACATTACTACACAGGCACAGCATGGTGCTCAGCAGAGCCACACATCAAGAGAACAAATAGGCAGGCAAACTGCTGCCTATGCACATTTGGATACTTAAGAGAAGCACAGCTTGTCACTCCTCTGCAATATACTGGCTTGGATTGGCTGGCCAGAGAAGGGGCTTGCCCTCTCCTGGCCCAGCCCTCCCACCAATCACGGTTCCCACCTCATTTATACGTGTGGAAGGTTCCTGATGGGCTCAGGTCCAAGCTGGTGATATCAGCTGTTCAATGTCAACATAAGGTGTAGCCTGTGTTTCCCTCAGTTCAATAAACTTAGGGCAGGAGATGAAGAGTAGCGCATTCAACAAAAACTTCACAAGCATAAACAGGTCATTGGGAGAGTGTGTGTCAAGATCAAAATGTGGTTCACTCCCCATCACTTATGAACGCTACCAGGGAGTCTCAAATAACCATACATGGCTACGGCTCAAGACTGTGGTTCTCCATGGAAAAAATAACCCATTAGTTTTCAGCTCACAGCACTATGAAAAGTATTGGAGCTTGAGTCAGAAGAGTCAACTCAATGATTCATATTCATCTTCACATTTATCTTCAGTGTAATTATCTTGGCTACTGGCTGTTCTACTTCTTTAAATAAGGACTGATATAGCCTGTTGCGCAGCACATATGCATTTTTAAATAGACAAAAAATATATAATAATAGAATTTTTGGTTGTACTTTTACACGAATATCATCATCTCCGTGTGTCTTAACTTGAAGATCAGCAGAAGATTCTAACCTTTGTCTTTCTCCCTTCCAAATAAACCCTTGCATTTTGGAAAAAAAAGCCCACAACCTGGAGATCACACACAGGCAATGTTTAAGCCCCAATTAAGGTGGTAGCAATTGCCACATGTATGTTATTGGCTGCCATATTTATTTCAGTGAGCTTGGAGCCAGACTCATTAGACGATGGAAAAGACTGGAGCACACCCCCCTAAAACCCAGGAAAAACTCACGCAGACCTTTCCTTTTTTTCTTTTTTCTTTTTTTTTTGCAAGCTCATGGCATGTAAAGAATCCCATTTCCAAGATTTGCCGAGTATGCTCCTGCTGGCTATTAAAATGTACTAGTAATTCCGCAGTTACATTGCTCATTTATCATTGTCTTGCAGCACTTCAGAGCATAATTGCTTTTTTGCCACAGGTTTCAATGATTTTGATACCAAGTCTTTAGAAAAAAGCTAGGCGGAGCAGGTTTATGACAGCCATAGCTTAATAAAATGAGTGACATTCTCAGGGAATGCTGGGAGCTCGTTTTAATTACCTGTGCAACCAGGGTCCAACTGACTGCACTTTGCTCCCTTCACAGTTTTCTCATTCAGTTTGTATTCCTTTGGGGCACACTCATTGCACTCGAGTAAAATACATTTGTCAATCTATGGCAAGTGATGTTTTAACTCTTGGATGTCAGCAGCACCTACAGCTGTGTACAATTCAGAGTGCCTGCTGTCATACCGAAGATGACACCTTCTATGGTATTCAGGTGAATTAAGCTGAGCATGAGTTGATGGACCTTGGTCAGCTCTAGTGTCAGCAAGGAAACCTAAGAGTTACATCCAGGCTGTGAGATCTTATGTATGTAACATGGGTCCTTTTCCCACTTTGGCCCCCATGTTTGTGTTTTATCCTTATAAGGGAAGTAATTTGGACAGTTGGCCTGTACTTCCCATGTTTCTTGTTCTGTGTTGAGGTAAAGAAAATAGGAGCATAGATGCAGGATAACAGGCAGGTTATGAAACCTTTATATTACAGTAACTTGTGTTGTTTTAATATATTCTTCATTATTTGGGTTTTTTAATCTTTCTTGTGATAAACCCGGAAAGATTATTTTTTCAGGAGGCCAGTCTGTCACTCCTAAGTTATCCTTTTTAAGGGACTAAATACTCTGTTGAGTACTTTTTGCATGTAAGCTCTGGACAAGATTGCTCTGGGGGATAGCTGAATCTCCTTTGCTAGAGATCTTCAGGAACCTCACGGGTATAGCAACCCCAACTGTAAGGAGAAACAAATAGACTGAATGACCTTTTGAGGCCCCTTGTAAGTCTGTCTTATATGAGTTTTATATGATTTAAAGCAAACAAAACAAAACAAAAACAAAAACCAAACCAAAGCCAACAAAACCCATCCCAAATCCATAGGGAAGATACAGGACTAAACCCAGGTTTTTTCTCTTTGGTTTAAAAATCTGCAAGAGTGCAAACCTGCAAAAGGGCATTGGTTAATATACAAGTTTTAAGTGCACAAAAAATCTTTGAGAAAATTGCCAAAATCGAATACTGGAATTGGAAGACAGTGTAGATACTGGAAAAATGCAACATCGTGGATTCGGTTGCTTCCTTTCTGATGGCTGTTTGCAGTGGCTTGAGGATGCTCAGGCACCATGTCAGATTTCTTAAGTTTGTCATTTTTCCTCCCCTTCTTTTTCTTCAACTACTAGAGTTCTGACATTAAAATAAGATATAAATCGCTGTATAAAAACAGATTTTCAAGTCCTCTTCCATCTGCAAGACTAGTGTAGCTTTCTACAACAACAGCAGTTAAGCGTCCATGTAAGAACAATGGATTCAGCATCTTAAAGAAAAGGGACGTTTTCCATTTTTTTCAAAGGTATAGTGCAAAGGCATATCCTTGCATCCATTATGCTTGCTTCAGCTATTTCCAGAATTATTTAATGATTAAGATTTACTTGTTTTACTTCATTACAACGCTGGAAATCGGGGCAACATGCTCAGAGAATTGTTGCCAGTGCTGACTGCTTGTGCTTCTAACCCTCTCTGCATGCTTGAGCGAGCTCTGCTTGCTCTCTCTGTTTGTTGTCATTGTTTGTGCTGTGTTTTGGTGGACATCTGGGCCAGGGAAAAAAAACAAAAAAAAAAGGAAGAAAGAGAGGGAAAGAGGTCACAGCTGAACACAGGAAGTCTGTGAAACAATAGCATATGAAGAAACAGTGGATTTCTAATTAAATTTCCCTATATGTTCCAGCTTTATAGCATGGAATATGTTACAAAATCTGTCTGGATATATTGTCCCCGTCCCTGTAATAGTTATGACCTTACAAAATTTGAAAACAGGAGTAACTACGGAAAGTTATTTCTGGCAAAAATATACTTAGTGGAAGTTTGGAATAATTCAGGTTTTATGGCTCATCTCAGACAAAGAAAACCTATAGGCAACATGGGCAGTGGCACAATGACATTTCTAGAGGGCCAGGCGTTCTCATGGACTGCTCAAATGAGCTCTGGCTCAGCTTTGGAGAGAAAGTCTCGTCTTGAAACAGAAGTGTACTTAACACCTTTGCCTTTTCATTTCTGGCTTCTGACATAAGAACTCAGAAAACTGAAAACTCTCTGGATAAACAATATATAGCACTAAATTCCTTGGAGCCTTTTTGAGATGCTCATTTTGAAGAAGGAAAATATGCTATGAAATAAAAATGAGTTTGGTTGTATCTATTGTGCAACGGATGATACAAGGCAGGGGAGAACCTGACTCCTCATACTGCATTGACAAATTCTGTGATGTACTGCTATTTCCAAATGGGTCTGTGGAGACACGCGCTACTTACGGAGTCATATTTCAGAAACCGATTCATTAAAGAATAAGAAAAGCGTATTTTCTTAGTATATCTAGGATACGATGCGAGCTGAGCAGCTCCATAAAGGAACCTCCAGTGCCGGAGCGCGGGCAAACCCCGCGTCCAAGAGCCTCCGTTCTGCGCAGCGAAAGCCACCGGGGGAGCCTCGGGCCCCCGCCGGGCCATGCCCAGGAACCGGCAGCTCCGCCCGGGCGAGCAGGGTCTCACAGGGGGCGGTGCCAGGAGGGACGGCCCCGCCCTCAGCGGGGAAAACCCGCGCCGGGGAGCGCGGGACCTGCGCGTGGCGCGGCGGCGGGCGCGGGCGCGGGGGGGCGCTCGCCGCTGGGCCGGGGCCCGGTGTGGGGGCTCAGCTCTGGCTGCCCCGGCGGTGGCAGCGTAGGCACGAGGCGGAGCGGATGAGAGGGGAGGCTGTAGCGCGGAGCTGGGGGTGCAGAAGGTGCCTCCACTGGTCTTGGGAGGGTGCGCAATGGGCAGGGCTGCAGTCGGTGCGCCCTGGTGGGGGGCCTCCTGCAGCAGGGGCTGAGCTGAGGGACACTGTCTATAGCTGAAAGATGTCCGGGAAGCTGAGAGGGAGCTGGGCTGCTTGCTCCAGGCCCAAACTGTGCAGGGGCCACAAGCGTCCATTGCTCCATTGTAGAGCATACAGAAAAGTAGGAGGGCAGGAATCCAGGAATCTGGGAACTAGTGAAAAACCAACAAAAAAAAACAAACCCAAAAAAAGACCACCAACAAAAAAAGGAGGAAGAGGACAGTTAGCAGCAAGGGGCTTCCTCCAAAATCTGACTTCCCCACTGAGAACTGCTTCGCAGGTCTGTAGGGGGCTAACGAGGACACGCACGCTGCGCCAAATGAGCAACCGGCTGATGGACCAGTGAACAGGATCACTAATGCTGCTGCCAGGAAGAAGCAGCAGGTCATAGCTGTGGGTGACTCTACTTTGAAGGGCACAGAGGCATCCATCTGTCGGCCTGACCCAGTCTCAATGGAGGTGTGTTGCCCCCCAAGGAGCTTGGATCAGAGATGTTGCTGAGATGCTGCCTGGTCTAGTAAGCCCCACCGACTGTTACCCCTTTCTAATGATACATATGGGTGCTAGTGACATAGATAGCAGTATCCTGGAGAACATTAAGGAGGACTGGGAAAGGTGGTTAGGGGCTCTGGGGCTCAGTTTGTTTTTTCATCAGTTCTCCAGGCTAAACAGGAGAACCTTAAAAAGGCTAGACAGATTTGACAGGTTAATAAATGGTTAGAAGGGTGGTGCCGTAGTCAGGGGTTTGGGTATTTAGAACATGGGACTCTCCTACAGTGGGCCTGAAGTCTTCATTCTCACAGTCCCTGCATCTGCCTTCCAAGACTTGGGTGGTGTGGCCAGAGCATTTGCCAGTGAAGGCTGAGGCAAAGAAGTCATTAAGAACCTCAGCCTTCTCCAAATCCAGGGTAGCCAGTTCTCCCAATAGCTTCCGGAGAAGGCCCACATTATCCCTAGTCTGTCTTTTGTTTGCAGCACACTTAAAGAAGCCCTTCCCATTATCTTTCACATCTCTTGACAGATTTAGTTCTAACTGGGCCTTAGCTTTCCTGACCTGGTCCTTAGCTTCCTGGACAACATCCCTGTATTCTTCCCAGGCCGCCTGTCCTTGCTTCCAACTTTTATAAGCTCCTTTTTCCCTCCCTCTAAGTTTCCTCAGCAGCTCCTCATCCATCCAAGGAGGTGTCCTGGCCCTCCTGCTGCACTTCCTTCTAGTTGGGATGCAACACTCCTGAGCTTGTAGCAGGTGACCCTTGAATATCAACCAGCAGTCTTGGGCTCCCCTGAACTTCAGGGCTGTATCCCATGGAACCATACTAAGCAGGTTCCTGAAGAGGCCGAAGTCTGCTGTCTTGAAGTCCAGGGCAGTAAGCTTGCTGCATTCTCTTCTCACTGTCCTGAGGATGCTGGCAAAATCTTGGAGCGGATTCCCCTGGAAGGCATGCTGAGGCACATGCAAAACAACAGGGTGCTTGGTGACAGCTAGCATGGCTTCACTAAGGGGAAATCCTGCCTGACCAATCTGGTGGCCTTCTATGAGGGGGCTATGGAACTGATGCCCAGGGGTAGAGCAGTTGATGTCATCTACCGGGACTTGTGCAAAGCATTCGACACTGTCCCACACGACATCCTTGTCTCTAAGTTGGAGAGACATCAATTTGATAGGTGGACCACTTGGTGGATTAAGAACTGGCTGGATGGCCGCACGCAAAGAGCTGTGCTCAATGGCTCAATGTCCAGCTGGAGACCAGTAACGAGTGGTGCTCCTCAGGGATAGGTGTTGGGACCGGTCTTGTTCAACATCTTTGTTGGTGACATGGACAGTGGGATTGAGTGCGCCCTGAGCAAGTTTGCCGATGACACCAAGCTGTGTCGTTTGGTTGGTCTGCTGGAGGGAAGGAATGCCATCCAGAGGGACCTTGACACGCTTGTGAGGTGGGCTGATGCCAACCTGATGAAGTTTAACCATGCCAAGTACAAGGTGCTACAGCTGGGTGGGAGCAATCCCAGGCACAGCTCCAGGTTGGGCAGAGAAGAGATTCAGAGCAGCCCTGCAGAGGAGGACTTGGGGGTGTTGATTGATAACAAAATGAACGTGAGCCAGCTTCAGTGTGCGCTTGCAGCCCAGAAAGCCAACCGTGTCCTGGGCTGCATCCAAAGGAGCGTGACCAGCAGGTCAAAGGAGGTAATCCTGCCCTTCTACTCTGCTCTCCTGAGACCTCCCTTGGAGTACTGTGTGCATTTCTGGTGTCGTCAACATCGAAAGGACATGGAAGTGTTGGAACAAGTGCAGAGGAAGGCCACAAGGATGATGAGGGGACTGGAGCACCTCCCCTATGAAGATAGGCTGAGAAAGTTGGGGCTGTTGAGCCTGGAGAAGAGAAGGCTGTGTGAAGATCTCATAGCAGCCCTCCAATATCTGAAGGGGGCCTATAGGGTTGGATGCTGGGGAGGGTCTCTTCATGAGGGACTGTAGTGATAGGGCAAGGGGTAACAGGTTCTAACTCAAAGAGGGGAAGTTTAGATTGGATATGAGGAAGAAATTCTTTCCTGTGAGGGTGGTGAGGCAGTGGAATGGGTTGCCCAGGGAAGTTGTGAATGCTCCATCGCTGGTTGTGTTCAAGGCGAGGTTGGACAGCGCCTAGGGTGACATGGTTTAGTGTGAGGTGTCCCTGGCCATGGCGGGGGGGTTGGAACTGGATGATCTTAAGGTCTTTTCCAACCCTAACTATTTTATGATTCTATGATCTCGTGATCGCTACAGCCAAGGCAGCCCTGGAGCATCACATTTGCAACCAGGCCCTCCCTGTTGGTGAGCTCAAGGTCAAGCATGGCACCTCTGCTTGACAGCTCCTCTATTACTTGCAAGAGGAAGTTGTCTTCCATCATCTTCAGAACCTGAACGTGCACAAGGTCATAGGACCTGATGAAATCCATCTGCGGGTCCTGAAGGAGCTGGCAAATGAAATTGCTAAGCCACTGTCCATCATACTTGAAAAATCATGGCAGTCAGGTAAAATTCTTGATGACTGGAAAAAGGGAAATATAACCCCCGTTTTCATGGAGAGGAATATGAAAGACCCAGGAAACTACAGAGCAGTCAGTCTCACCTCTGTGCCTGGCAAAATCATGGAGCAGATTTTCCTGGAAGGCATGCTAAGGCACATGAAAAACAGCAAGGTGCTTGGTGAGAGCCAGCATGGCTTCACTAAGGGGAAATCCTGCCTGGCCAATCTGGTGGCCTTCTATGAGGGGGCTATGGAACTGATGGCCAGGGGTACAGCAGTGGACATCATTTACCTGGACTTGTGCAAAGCATTCGACACTGTCCCACATGACATCCTTGTCTCTAAGTTGGAGAGACATGAACTTGATGATGGACCACTCGGTGGATAAAGAACAGGCTGGGTGGCCACACACAGAGTTGTGATGAACGGCTCAGTGTCCAGCTGGAGACCAGTAACGAGTAGTGTCCCTCAGGGATCAGTGTTGAGACCGGTCTTGTTCAACATATTTTTCTGTGACACAGACAGTGGGATTTAGTGCACCCTCAGCAAGTTTGCCCATGACACCAAGCTGTGTGGTTCGGTTGATACGCTGGAGGAATTGATGCCATCCAGAGGGGCCTTGACACACTTGAGATGCGAGCCAATGCTAACCTCATGATGTTCAACAAATCCAAGTGAAAGGTCCTACTCCTGAGTCGGGGTTTTGATTGATCAGAAACTTAACATGAGCCAGCAGTGTGCACTTGCAACCCAGAGAGTGAACCGTATCCTGGGCTGCATCACAAGGAGTGTCACCAGCAGGTCGAAGGAGGTGATACTGCCCCTCTACTCCTCTCCTCTTGTGAGATCTCACTTGGAGTATTGTTCAAGGTTCTAGTGTTCTCAACCAAAGAAGGACATGCAACTGTTGGAGCAAGTCCAGAGGAGGGGCAGGAGGATGATCAGGGGGCTGGAGCATGTTCTATATGAAGGCAGGCTGAGAAAGCTGGTCTGTTCAGCCTGGAGAAGAGAAGGCTGTGTGGAGACCTCATAAGCAGCTTTCCAGAGTCTGAAGGGGGCCTACAAGGATGCTGGGGAGGGGCTCTTCATTAGGGACTGCAGTGGTAGGACAAGGGGTAACGGGTTCAAAGTTAAACATGGGAAGTTTATGTTAGATATAAGGAAGAAATTCTTTACTGTGAGGCTGGTGAGGCACTTGAACAGACTGCCCAAGGAAGTTGTGAATGCTTCATCCCTGGCAGTGTTGAAGGCCAGGTTGGACAATGTCTTGGGTGAGATGGTTTAGTGTGAGGTGTCCATGGCAGGGGGGTTGGAACTAGGTGATCATAAGCTCCTTACCAACCCAAACTGTTCTATAATTCTATGATCTTTTGCATAATGTGTTAAAGAAATTATTAGTAGGTGTGGTAAAGGTAAGGAACTTATTCCTCAGTTTTATCCTGGACATCTTGGATAGGCTTGAGAAGGTATAGTACACATTGAATGTTGATATTTCTGTGCATCCTGCTCCCTGATTGGACAACCTTATTATGTCTGATTTGTAATGGTGGGAGATCGTAATAAGAACTATAAAATCAGTTCTGACACTTATTTATCAATCAGTTATACTAGAAGGATAGGATTTTCTAAAGTCATATGTGAGGTCTTTCAGAGGATGAAAGAGAGAGGGCTTTTGTGTGGAGGTGAAAGTCTGCTAAATGATTCATTGGTGACTTGTGAAGTGACTACATTAGTATATCATTGTTAAAGAAGATCTAAACAAAAGAATGCTAATCAAAAAGAAGCAAACCCCATGATTTTGATCATAAATAGGTGCTTAGGCAAAATTCGTGACTGAGAATCCTTATAGTGATGGCAAACTAATTTCATTTTGATGTTTTTTCTGTTTTGTTTTGTAGAAAGATTCTGACATTCTGACAGATGAGGTGGTGCGTCTGCAAGGCACACAAGGAGGAGTTAGAAAAATGATCACATACTTTCAACAACTTCAAGGAGGAATTCTTAGTTTTGTGTGGAGGTTAATAATAAAAACTTCCATGAATAAATTTCATATATGGAAATAACTACATTCTTTAACTTCTCAAGGAGGCAATATGCTCTGTTTCTGTGCCGAAGCTCCCTAAATGCTGATGTGACACTTAAACTGAAATGTGGGCCTTCTTTGGAGATGTGAACTAACATGCAGGCCTTGTTTGGTGTTTGGCCCCCCAGAAGGGCGGATTTTCTCTGAGGATGACTATAGTTTTGTTAAAACATCTGATAAATATATTTTGCATGATAAATTTTGGCAACTTGATTTTAAGAAAATTAAGGCTTGATTATAAACCTAAATAGATAATTGCATTCTTAGGAGAAGAATAATAGTAGTAACTAGGGCTAAATGCATATTTATATTTAACTGTCTAGTGGAACATATATGACATCTTATACAAGGTGTTAGCCTTCTTCCCTGTGGGCATTCTTCTGCAATGGGCTCTTACTTGTTACTAGCCTCCTCTTATTAAAAAAGCCCTCCATATTCACAGATATTCAGCATGACCTTTTGACTAAAGAAATTAATCAAGGGGAGACAGACAAAACCCATCTACATCAGATCTAATGCTATGAACATAGAATTAACAGCTCAAACTGTTTGGTTTTTATAAGTATATTGGGTCAATTATTTTTCAGGCACTCTATCCAGATAAACACTGTATTGAGATGAAATATGTAATGTACAGTTTAGAGTGCAGGGCTCACCTGTATTCATGGTCTTTAAGAAAAACAAGAATTTCTCACACAGGGAGTTTTTCTAATGACATTAGCATTTTGAGCAGGTTTGAATGTGACCGAGAATTGAGCTGCATTGATAACTGTGTGCAGCACTGTCTGTCTCTGGTTCATTTTTGTTATACATCTATTATTTGCATATTTACAGCTGTAAAAAGCTTTTCTGTGTTTAAATAAATCTCTGATTCTGGATGGCTAAACTTGCCACTTGAGTGAGTCAGCTGAAGAGCAGTAGTCCTTTTTCTTTTTAAGGTGACAATAATACATTCACTGGTCTGCATAAACTCACTTCACCTATTCCCAGTGATACCAATGAAAACGTATTTCTGGCTCACTTTCTTTATTTCCTGAAAATTTCAAACTGGTACCATGCTGGACTGAAAGTCGTTTCTATTTTGGTCATGAAAGACCAACTGTCCCAATATACTGCTGCAGTGAGATGCCCCCACCTCATAAATCCCCCACACCACTTCTTATGTAGAGCAGAAGAGCCGCCTGGTACTGCACTACCCCTGCGAAGCTCCTGAGATTCCCTGGTGCTGGGCGTGAGCAGGGCACAGTGCAATGGGAAAGCAAGTCCTGGGATTGCCCTTCCCACCCTTTGCTGTTGCACCATACCATGCCTTTAGCAAGGGCACAGCATGGTGACTTTGTCACAGCCACGACAGCTGGCCTGTGCCCCCAACCAACCTTGAAATGCAGTGGTGAGAAGTGGGGCTATCACCTTCTGGCTCTTCTCCCATATAAAGCCAGGAGAAACAGCCAGGCTGTTTTCTGCAATTTATAAGCTTATTCTGCTCAGTCTAAAATTTATTTAGGGATTTCCCTCCAATTTTCCCTGCTGAAAATTTGCTCCAGAGTATTGCTCTTCCTATATTTAGGATCATTCTCCCAACTTACAGTCTCAACCTACTACTGGTCTGCTTAAACCCATCTGTTGCTTGTGTCAGTATTGTCTTTCTTGTCCTCCTTACATGTCCTTCTGCCTTTCTTGTAAGCTTTTACTGTAATTCCTCCTAGCCTAAATTTCATGAGATCAGGTCAAGCAATTATTCTAACCTCCCCACAGAGAATATAATCTCCAGTCTCCTACTATCTCAGCATTTCCTTCTGCACCTTTGCCAAATTCAGTTTATCTTTTCTAGTCATAGCTGACAAGAAATGTCCATATTTCATGAGTTGTGTACCAGCGCTGCAATAGCACTTATTTTCTCCATCTCCTTAGACATCTTAAGATACCATTTCTCTTTATTTCATGTAACCTTGCATTGATTGCACATAATTATGGTGTAGTGACTAGACTTTCCTGAGCTTTGTCCCTGGTTCTCTTCCTACTGCAGAGTCTGGTTTTTTTTTTAATAGATGGAAAGGTGAAACTGTCCCATGTCTTTCAATTTGTCTTGTCAAATAGAAAGGAATAAATGATTAAGGAGAACTGCGGTTTGTAATTTTTCTGGCAAGCATACCTATGAAGTTGAGGTGATAAAAGTAAATAAAAAAATCTATGGAAAACAGTACATCCTAATAGCTTCCAAAAATCTCACAAACACTTTAAAGAAAGTTGAATAATAATTGCAGGGGGAAATGGTGAAAAAAGGATGCAGTAAAAATGGTGTAATGATCAGTTGCTAATTTTGGTTACTCATCCCACTGGCTAATTGACCCTAATTCTTCCGTGTTAATCACCATGCATTGTATATCATAATAGCTAAGAAGACCAGAATTTTCTTATGTTGCTATTTTTAGCAGGCTTTGCTGGGTAATTTTGAATTCATTGATAACCAGTAAAATATCTTTCAGTCACAGGAGTTTTAGATATTTGTTTTCTTGCTTGGTTAATTGTGTAGCACAAGGAGGATAATGCCACTTTAACTAGTTATATTATGACTTACACTTATAAGTAATGTTATGTTTGACATCCATGTGGGCATTACCTAAGGTTTTGAGTTAAATGTTTGGGCAGTGGAAAAAAAGTATAGTTGTCTTTCAGTTAGATTATTTAGCTTTGATTTTCATGGCTTTCTAT
This sequence comes from Myiopsitta monachus, assembly GCA_017639245.1. Classification (NCBI taxonomy): domain Eukaryota; kingdom Metazoa; phylum Chordata; class Aves; order Psittaciformes; family Psittacidae; genus Myiopsitta; species Myiopsitta monachus. The sequence continues at coordinate 37,535,752 of CM029927.1, forward strand.
TCAAAACCATGCAGAATAACTGCAGTTTATTGGGCCTTTTAGACACACTCAGGATGTTTCAATGGACATTGGTGCAAATCTGATATTTAAATCTAGCCTCATTTTTAGAATGATATTCTAACTTACTCAAAATCCACAGTTTCCGGCTATGTGTATTTCGTAGGCTGGAGATTGCATTATTGCAACTATATTCAGCAAAGGTTATTCCATAATAGACTTTTAAAAAATTACTGTAGTCTAGTAAAACCAATCTCTTCTGAACAGTGAATTAATATGTACATAGAATTTTACATTAGGAGCATATCTATTTGTTTCTGTGATTTGAGAAATCTAGTAAAATTCTAATGAGAATAAAGTGCACGCCACAAAGCTTTTCTAGGCCCAATTTATCTTCTGCAAAAAGGATGGAAATTCAGACCTGACCTGTAGTGGAACTGATAAACTGAAATATGGAATTAGCAAGATGATAACTGAAGGAGAAAGAGGTTTCAGACTATAAACCCTGTGGTAATATATCTCCAGCCTTTGTCCAGGCACTCTGCTCTGATCAAGTATTCACTCAGGCAGGACTTGCTGGGAGGGGTTCTCAATAGGCTAAGGAGAGAGTCAGTAAGGAAGAGTTGTTATCTGATTAATGTTGAGAAGGTATTTCATAAGTTAAGGACTTGTGTTGCAAAGCAACCATTTCTTGGATACAGTGGTTTAGGCTGATTAATAGAATCATAGAATCATAGAATAGTTAGAGTTGGAAAGGACCTTAAGATCATCTAGTTGCAATCCCCCTGCCATGGGCAGGGACACCTCACACTAAATGATGCCACCCAAGGCTCTGTCCAACCTGGCCTTGAACACCACCAGTGATGAAGCATTCACAACTTCCCTGGGCAACCCATTCCAGTGCCTCACCACCCTTGCAGTTAAGAGTTTCTTCCTTATATCCAATCTAAACTTCCCCTGTTTGTGAGTTTAGTGATAGTATTTTTAGTATCTATCTCTTCCTCTCAAGGTATTTCCTGTAATGTCTGCAGACCTGCTTATTTAGTTTAACTACTCCTACATTAATAAGGAAGTTTCAAATTCCCACACCAGTTTTTTAGCATATATACACATGCCACATTAGATAATGTGAATATCCACTCTCGGAGGACTCACCTTCCATAACTGAGGTTAAATCTAAAATGCCTTTGGTATTCATGGAAGAAAGCATCTTCTTGTTAACAGTTTTCCCAAGAGCTTTTCTCTAGAGCTCTAGACCAGCTACTCTCTCTTACCTTTTCCGGCTTGAGCTATTCTTCAAGGTTAATAATTTAAAAAATGATGCCACAAAATACCTATCTGTAATTCACATACACTTACTAGCCTGTCTGTAAAAACTGCAATAAATATGCCAATTTTTTTCACAGAAATCACCTAGGCACTTTCTTTTCTTTTTTTTTTTTTTTTCCCCCCACAAATTTTTGAAGAGTAGAAGAATGATCCTATTATCAGTACAGACTAAAGACATGGTGGGTCCTCTGCTTTGTGCAGAAACTGTAGCATTAATAATTAGTGGTAATGCATAAAAAACTATATAATTGTTTTAGAAGTCAGAGTGCAAAGGTGCAAAGGTTCTTAACTGGGGAAGTTTTGTATGCTGCGGCAGTTTTAGTAACTGTGTGTTGGGAAGTTAGTTAGTACTAACTTTTTCCCTGATCGGTTGTAGGTGAAATATGAAGACTTCCAAAAATTAAGCAAAAAGTCTCCTCTAATTGTGTTGGTTTTGAAAGAAATCCTACACAGTTAAATGGCCAGGGAGAAAAAAAATCTCAATAACCATCCTTGGTAATAAAGGAATATCTCTTTATAAAGTGTTTCTGAAGAGGCATGCTCCAGGCCAGACAGGGACTAGCTATTACCTGTGATGTTGCCAAGCAACACTTGTCTTGCATTCTTAAACTTCAGATGAGTTCTCTTTCATTTTGCAGAGCAATGGGGTTGAAATGGAGGGGGTACGCCAGCCCTTTAAGTAAAAAAGGAGCTGGAACTTTGTATAGTTACCTATTCTTTGTGTAATTGAACATTCCTGTTCTATAGTAGAAAGACTCATTTATTCTGGCCATCGCTGTAATGCTTGAGCAGGTGTTTATATCAAATGTAGCACACCAGTGTCTCTATATAGATTTACCAATACTAAATTACAAATTCTGTTTCTTTTGTAATCATCAAATTGTTCTGTGCCAGCACAGTTACCTTTCCATCATATATCTCCTGCTGGACAGGGATTTAAATTGGTGATAGCAGGTGTCTAACAAAGCAAAGACAAGAACAGCTGATCATCTGTTATCCACATCATAAGACACCAGCTGCAGTCCAGAGGACCTGTTCTTCCACACTGTTACCCAAAGAAATTAACTAATGAAGTCCCTGGATGAGGGATGTTAATTTGTAAGCTAGGGAGAAATCACCTAATACCTTGGAAAATGGGGGTGTAAGGGGTAGAGTTTCCCACTGCTGCGTGAGGAAGGAGAAAGTAGAGCTGTGCAGAGTGAAATCTCAGACATGGAACTGAGAGGTTCAACAGAAATCTCTCTTAGGGATTCCCAGAAAGAGAGACTACGCTATATTCTTTTGCTGCTTTTCCATACTACCTTTTTGTGGGTGAGAGGTGTTGGTTTGCAGATTTCCCAGGAAAGGCTACATGACACATTTACTCCACTATATATTGAAGAGAGACATTTTCTCAGCTTTAGAGAAACACTGGTTCCACACAAGTTATATGGGAGAGATCTGGAAGAGCTGAAATTAATGTATAGAGATAGAAAGTTGATCTCTTATCTATTTCTAGAGTCACAGAACTAGAAAAAAATCCCAGAAGAAAAACAGAAGCCGTGTGTGTGTGTGTGTGTGTGTGCAGATTCAGCTCTAGATTGAGACACTGAATTCCAGGTATGGTTAGTGTCCATATAGGAGACAAACACCTAAGCTCCTGGGATAGATAGAGCAAATAACTCTAGTGAGTTATCCATCTCATTCTCCAAGGATGGCTCAGTTGCACATGTTTTATTTCCTGAACAGACGTTTTTAGGCTTCTCTGTCTTTACTGATCATTTCAGTGGCCTAGTTGTAAGTGATCAAGTGAAGATCTAGATCACCACTGATAATAACGACAATTTGGAAGTATAGCCTACAAGATGACCTATGTTGTAGACATCTGATGATGTCTGAATCTTAGAAGGCATTTTGCTCCCCACAGATGATAATTCATTTGTGTAAATATTTGTACCTACTCCATGCGCAGGGTTTTTAACTGGTTTTGGTTCATGCAAAGCATAGACTTAAGAACCTGCTCGGGATGTTTTTGAATGCAGCTTTCAGTCTATTTACTTTGGTAAAGAGGAATAAAGCTGTCTAAAGAGGTGATAACATAAGAGTCACCTATGGGGTTTATGACTATATAAATGTTACTGTTGTGCCAAATATGCACTGGAGAGGTCAATAACCTCCAAAGCAGTGAGCTAATAAAATTTAATAGTCTAAAATAGAGTGACATTTCTCATGCTGACATTATGTCATGCTCTCTGATCCACTGTCTTGCTTGCACTGTTGGTAAAGGTGAAAATTATTTGTGATCCTATTCACCTAAATTTCGTTTCTGTGATGATGTTTAAGTTAGTCTCATTAATGAGGCATAAGGTGTGAACAACTACAAAGTAGTGTGGTTTTACACAGTAGACGGCAGGATTTCCAGATGTGAAAGGTTTGTATTTCCTGAATGTCCTGGAATCATAGAATTTCTCAAGTTGGAAAGGATCCATGAAGATCATTGAGCCTAACTCCCTGCTCCTCTCAGGACTACCTAAAACTAAAACATATGACTGAAATGTTCCTTGAACTCTGACAGGCTTGGTGCCATGACCACTTCCCTGGAGAACCTGTTCCAGTGACCAACCACCCTAATTTTTCCTTATATAGAGACAATACAGGCATACCTGCATGAGCAGAGGTGATTTTCCACAGTAATTTTTCATTTCTGTCAGTTTTCTTTAGAGCCTTGCAGAAAGTAATCTGAGGTTAAGCTTTTTTAATTTGTGAAGCTAAGCAGAACATTTCTATCCTGCCAGAAACTGTTAAAGTATATGAGGGACTTTCGTGACCTCTTCTAATTATAAGCTGAAGATAATTACCACATTTTGTTTCCCATGCAGCTAACAGAGAGAAACTCCAAATACATCCCAATCAGGAACAGGTTTCTAAAAGGGAAAAAAGGTGGGTGTCGTGGTTTAAGCCCCTCAATAACTCATGCAGTTGCTCTCTCACTCACTCCCCCCTCTTTATTCCCCCAGTCCCGGGGGAATGGGGAGGAGAATCGAAAAAAAAAAATAAATGCAACTTGCACAGGTTGAGATAAGAACAGTTTAGTAACTAAGGTATAACACAAATCACGACTGCTACCACCAGTAATAATAATGACAGAGAAGCACAAAGAAAGAGAATACAACTGCTCACCAAGCCTGACCCAGCCAGTGCACCCCCCAGCAGTGAACCCCCCACACCCTTCCGGGTCTCTGCTCTCCGTTTTTACATCCTGGACATGACGTGCTGTGGCATGGAATAGCTGTTTGGTCAGTTTGGGTCAGGTGTCCTGTCTCTGCTTCCTCCCGGCTTCCCCTCCTCCCTGGCATAGCATGAGACTCAGAAAGTCCTTGGTCAGACCAAAACATTACCAAGCAGTAACAGAAAACACTGGTGTTATCAGCACTGTTCCCAGGCCCAAATTCAAAAACATAGTGCTGCACCAGCTACCAAGAAAGAGAAAAATGACTGCTACTGCTGAACCCATGACAGTGGGAAAAGAGTGTTAATGTGCCAGAAGTTGAGAGGCACCATTACAATGCAGCTAACATAGGAGATGATAGTGTAAATGAATATATCTAAGAAAGCTTCTATCCAATAACAAGAGATAAATCTCTTGAAATTGTTGGTATTGTTTTTTTTTTTTTTGTGCCATGAAGACTGATGTGTACAACTGATGCTTTTACAACTAATTTGAAAGAACTTCTCAGACTGATTTATAAAATGCACCACACTTTTTGAGTTGGGATGGGACCCTGAGTCTTAATTAATGCCACTGTATCTTGTTTAGAAACATCCTGGGGAGGACAGTTCCTTATATTTCATGTATACGTTTCTGTTTTTTTCTCATATTGTCCTATCTTATCTTCATGGCTTTAATGAAACAATTGTGTGCCCAGTAGAGATAATAAAATGCATGACATTTGCAAATGCCAGTTCATTAAACATCTCTGGAGACCCTGTGTATTTTCATTGACTTGACTGAACATTAGAAAAACGAAAAGCAACTGCTCCTTTCCAGTTGCAGCTTATGAACAGGTATAACCTATAAACACTGGATACACTATCCTGCTGTCAGGAAATACAGCCTACCTATCTAGACAGTCTCCTTCTTCACCGTAATCCCTAATGATTAATCTTACAGAAACATACATTTAAAGTTCACCTGTCCTCTCCAATTACTACTTCCAAGTACTGTAGGATTTCACTTGACTTTCATAAATTTTCATTTTAAATACAGAGAACTTTTTGATAGTTCTTTGTTTACTTTCATTAAAAATTGCAGTTTTCTTCTGTTTCTAAATCTACTTTTCTTGTATCTCTCTGACAGCACCAGAACAAGATTTCTCTCTCCAGCATAGGTTGCTCAGGAGTAGGCATAAGCAGGACAGTCACTTCTGTACCTATAAGAAAGAGACCCAGCTCCTCTGGGTGCATTAATGCCATTCCTTTGACTGCAAAGATGATTCTAAATTCCTAGAGTAAAACAATACAGACTGAAATGCCAAAGCTGCTATCAAGATAAACACTAGTATTTTTAATAGGCAATAATGCAAATCACAGACCATTTACAGGATAGTTGTTGAATACTGATGAAATCCATCCACGGGTCCTGAAGGAGCTGGCAAATGAAGTTGCTAAGCCACTGTCCATCATACTTGAAAAATCATGGCAGTCAGGTGAAGTTCCTGATGACTGGAAAAAGGGAAATATAACCCCCATTTTCAAGAAGGGGAAAATGGATGAGACAGGGAACTACAGAGCAGTCAGCCTCACCTCTGTGCCTGGCAAAATCTTGGAGCGGATTTTCCTGTAAAGCATGCTAAGGCACATTAAAAACAACAGGGTGCTTGGTGAGAGCCAGCATGGCTTCACTAAGGGAAAATCCTGCCTGACCAATTTGGTGGCCTTCTATGAGGGGGCTATGGAACTGATGGACAGGGGTAGAGCAGTTGATGTCATCTACCCGGACTTGTGCAAAGCATTCGACACTGTCCTACATGACATCCTTGTCTCTAAATTGGAGTGATATCAATTTCATAGCGGGATCACTCTCTGGATAAAGAACTGGCTGGATGGCCGCACGCAAAGAGCTGTGTTCAATGGCTCAATGTCCAGCTGGAGACAAGTAACAAGTGGTGTCCCTCAGGGATTGGTGTTGGGACCGGTCTTGTTCAACATCTGTGTTGGTGACATGGACAGTGGGATTGAGTGCGCCCTGAGCAAGTTTGCCGATGACACCAAGCTGTGTGGTTTGGTTGATACATTGGAGGGAAGGAATGCCATCCAGAGGGACCTTGACACGCTTGTGAGGTGGGCTGATGCCAACCTGATGAAGTTTAACCATGCCAAGTGCAAGGTGCTACAGGTGTGTGGGAGCAATCCCAGGCACAGCTCCAGGCTGGGCAGAGAAGAGATTCAGAGCAGCCCTGCAGAAGAGGACTTGGGGGTGTTGGTCGATGACAAAATGAATGTGAGCTGGGTTCAGTGTGTGGTTGCAGCCCAGAAAGCCAACCGTGTCCTGGGCTGCATCCAAAGGAGCGTGACCAGCAGGACGAGGGAGGTGATCCTGCCCCTCTACTCTGCTCTTGTGAGACCTCCCTTGGAGTACTGTGTGCATTTCTGGTGTCGTCAACATCAAAAGGACATGGAAGTGTTGGAACAAGTGCAGAGGAGGGCCATGAGGATGATGAGGGGACTGGAGCACCTCCCCTGTGAAGATAGGCTGAGAAAGTTGGGGCTGTTGAGCCTGTGTCATGGGTTCAGCCGCAGCAGTCATTTTTCTCCTTCTTGGTAGCTGGTGCAGAGCTGTGTTTTTGATTTTGGGCCTGGGAGCAGCACTGATAACACCAGTGTTTATAGTTTCTGCTAGACAATGTTTTGGCCTGGGCAAGGACTTTGAGTTTCATGCTATGTCAGGGAGGAGGGGAGCCGGGAGGAAGCAGAGACAGGACACCTGACCCAAACTGACCAAAGAGGTTATTCCATACCACAGTACGTCATGTCCAGGATGTGAAGTCAGGGGGTGGAGACCCAGAAGGCGGTGGGATTGGACTGGGGGTGCACGGCATGGTCAGGTTTTTGGTACTGGGGGGTTCGCTGCTGGCGGGTGCACTGGCTGGGTCGGGCTTGGTGAGCAGTTGTATTCTCTTTCCTTGTATTTCTCTTGTATTATTACTGGTGGTGGCAGTAGTGATTTGTGTTATACCTTAGTTACTAAACTGTTCTTATCTCAACCTGTGCGAGTTGCATTTGTTTAATTCTCCTCCCCATCCCCCGGGACTGGGGGAAGAAAGAGGGGAGTGAGTGAGAGACTAAAACTTCGTGAGTTATTAGCCTGGTTGAGGCTTAAACCACGACAGCCTGGAGGAGAGAAGGCTGCCTGGAGACCTCATAGCAGCCTTCCAGTATCTGAAGGGGGCCTATAGGGTTGGATGCTGTGGAGGGACTCTTCATGAGGGACTGTAGTGATAGGTGAAGGGGTGACAGGTTGAAACTTAAGCAGAGGAAGTTTAGATTGGATATAAGGAAGAAATTCTTTCCTGTGAGGGTGGTGAGGCACTGGAATGGGTTGCCCAGGGAAGTTGTGAATGCTCCACTGCTGGCGGTGTTCAAGGCTGGGTTGGACAGCGCCTAGGGTGACATGGTTTAGCGTGAGGTGTCCCTTGGCCATGGCAGAGGGTTTGCAACTAGATAATCTTGAGATCCTTTCCAACTCTAAGTATTCCATGATTCTATGTTTCTATAATACCTAGAAAGGCAAGAGGAGCTATTGTAGTGCTGAAGGAAAAGGAATTTCCATGGCTTCCTTCTGATGGATATACTACATTATTGCTGTCAATGTGAACTTGACGGAAGAGGAATGTGATGTGTAACTTACCTTTTGTAGTTTAGCATTCAGGAATTTATGCCAGGTGGTGAAGAAATAAATGTGAATGAAACACTAATAGCAGCAAGCGTGAAGGAACCTGTCATTCAGCACGAGGGAGTAGTAAAAATCATAAGAACAGACCTAATTTTGGAACGAAAGAAAATAAATTTAGGAAAATGATGTATAACTAAAGTGCCAAAACAAAACAGGAATGATCTCAGCTACCATTCCCCTTCATGCTGCTGTAAAAATATTATCCTATTCAAGCCCCTGACGTCCTTTTAAAGCACAAAAGGTAACTTACATTATGTATAATTCACAGAAAGAAGAGGGATTAGATGACCCAGGACAGCAGCAGAGGACATTGCCAGGGAGAAAGACTGGGCAGGATTATAACTCTGAATTCTTGGGTTCCAAACAGATCATACTCTGTTATGTCTGAAAAACAGAGGAAGATTTAAAGAGATTGTTGGAGATGATAGTGAGATGGGCATTTCCTAAACATAAGTGCCTGTTATAGAAGGCCTATTTATGTTTCTTTTGCATAGTTTCCTGTTGATGGCTGTGTTTCTGTTCAAGATAACACTTCTTGAGAACATGTCAGTTAGATAATGAGGAACAAAGAAGCAAAAGGAAGACATAGACCTTGTTTTCACTGTTGTAATCATGAGCCTTGGGTGGCATGGTTCAGTGGGAGGTGTCCCTGCCCACGGCAGGGGGGTTGCAACTAGATGATCTTAAGGACCTTTCCAACCCTAACCTATGATTCTATGATCTGTTAGCTGCACAAAATTTGATCATACCATTCAACTACGTAGGTTGGACTGGATCTGGGAGCAAGTAAGTTCAACGGTATTGACCTCAAAGGCTTCATAGCCAAAAAAACATGCTGGGATTTTCCCCCCAAATCTAACAAAATTCTCCTTCATGTGAATATGTGTTGGTGAAAACAGGGTTAAATTAAATTTTACTAAGATGGCTCTGGCTAAAGCCAGAAACGATAAAAATTCAAAATACTGTTAGGTCATATTAATTATATCAGATAGTATAGTAGGGTTCTGTCTTCGAAACAGTCCGGCACCCTGCAAATGTGTTGCAAAGAAAACTTTAGGAAATAACTACCTTTTCCAGGGACCTGTTGTGTGTATACTGAGCCCAAATGGTAAATTCAGGGAAAGACAGCAAAATCTGTATTTTAGACTCCTGACTGATCTATAAACTGCCCCCCTAAAGGTGCTTTTGACTTTTATTGATCATCCAACTTAGTGGTGTTGGGTTTTTTTGTTGGTTTTATCTTTTTTTTTTTTTTTCTTTTGTTTGTTTTTTTGTTTTGTTGGTTTTTTGTTTGCTTTTAGGTTTTTGGGTTGGTGTTTGGTTGATTTTTGGTGGGTTTTTTTTTTTTCTTTTTTTTGGGGGGGGGAAAGGTGTAGATTAAGGAGTTACTTTGCATTCTGTCTTTTAAATGAGGTGACCTCTTTTGATCTCATTGCAGGCTTTGGGGTTCCCTTGCTATATCCATTAATGAAAAGGGAAAACAGGAACACAGATTTCTGTACATTTTTAGCAAAATCCGTCAGTTGGTGAAGAGCAAGCAGAACCGTCTAGAATAGATCAAGTCTAAACAGACCAATTTACATGTATGTTTTGTAGCATTTTGCAGCGGTTCGCTTTAGAAAAGCAAACAGATTTCTTTGCCTCTGGAATGAATGTAATGATTATGCTCAACAGTTGAAAAGCCTGGGTAATTAAATTGCATCCAATTTGAATGCTTTCTTATATGACGGGCTGCATCTTTCAGAGCTGGTATGAAGAAGCTGTCAGCAAAATGGGTTCAACTGTTTTCTTACTTCAAAAAAAGAGGAAAAAACTCTGCAAAGGAAGTTCCCCTTAAATCTAAAGAGACAATGAAATGTGCATGTATCCCTGGTATCCTTCCAAAAATATTACCTTGTGTAAAGATACCTCTCCCCAAAGCAGCACAGTTCGCATCAAACCAAAGCAGAATCATTGCTAATAAGATTAGTTGTTTGAGGATTAGAAAGAGCAGAGCCTTTGGTGTATCCAAAGGTTTGGTTGGTGGGGAAAGAATTGGGAACCAGTCATACGGATCTTGGAAAAACCGTGAAACATGATAGTATTATAGAGAAAAACGAAGTAGCCAGGTTCGAAAGACTGTAAACTATGATATTATTATAGGGAAAATCTAAGTAAGTAGCAACATTGGAAATGCTGCAGCTGGCTAGTGCAGTGCAGTTGATGATGTCTCTCAGGATCCTGGTGAAGTGTCACTCAACCTCTGAACAGTGGTGAATCAGAAGGCAATAGTCAAAACTAATGGAAATCTTACCCCTCTAAAATGGATCTGAACACATGCTTCGGTACTCACAGAATGGAGAAAGCTGCAAAAGATTAAATAAAAATTCTGAGTTCAGCCTCAGTTTTATTTGACTCTCAATGAAGAGGCTGTGCAAGACAGGCACAGGTTGCCCAGAGAAGCTGTGGCTGCTGCATTCCTGGCCAGTGTTCAAGGCCAGGCTGTATGGGGCTCTGAGCAACTTGGTCTAGTGGAAGGTGTCCCTACCCGTGGCAGGGGGGTTGGAACTAGATGATCTTTAAGGCCCATTCCAACTCAGCCCATTCTGTGATTCTATGAAGAAAGCTGTGTGCAAGGTAGTTGAGGCATTTCCTCAGCTCTAAAGCTAGGAAACACTTTTCTTATGTTTGTGAAGCCCGTATTCAGCACCTTAATGAAGAACGTTTCTTCAGCTGGCATGAGAGCACAGTTTGTGCCCCAAGGTGGGGGTAGGAAACATTCCCAAAAGCCGTAAGATACGTGCAGCCCTGACAGTGCTAAAAGCTGTTGATGCAAGCAACATGCTGGTTTCGACAAAGTCGGCTTAGGACATCACAAATTACAATCTGTGGTATGTGCTGATTCTTATTTCTAGCTTCCCCACCAAACCAAATGAACTGTAATTAGGAAGTGTTTTTAGCCGCTCACTGTTCCTCTGCTAAGAAAGCTTAAAATTATTTTACATTTATATGTAAAGCTAGTGCTTGTGTGATCTGAAGGGCTAAGGAGAGACGGATCTGTTCTGGGAAAACCAAGTTACTCCCAAGCACAGAGGTGTTCTGCATTTTGGATTAAGGTTCCAGGTTATTTAAAATTCTGAAACAAACAACTGTGTTATTTTAATTTTTGCTTGTCACCCCTGAAACATGGCTGTAAAATTAATTCAAATTACACTGGTGAGAACCTACAGAGCAGTGTAAGCGACTGTATAATTTGATTAGTATGGAACTTTGAAGAATCACCACATTCACACACTTTCTTATAATCCTTTCCTAATTTTTACTAGTTCTCAATGTCTATATTCAAATAAAAGTATGAGATCAATTAAAAATTGCTATTCCAAAAGAGAAGCTGGCGCACAAATCGTCATTATGTTGCATCATTCAATTGGTTCATGATGCTTAATACACCCTGCATTGCAGTCCCTTTTATCAGCTATTTCAAAAGCAAATTATATTTTTCCCGTTTGAATATACAACACTGTGTCCAGAGAAAACTTTGCCTATAATTCTGCTTCTCTCCAGTAGTCATATTCAAAACAAAACAATTTCTCTTTTGGAGACAATATTAAATGAGAAGGACATGTATTGTGACTTCATTATTTTAATGTGTTATGAGTTTGTGAGGGGAAGACCTAGATGTTCAGTTTAAAATTTTGGTAGTGCTGCTATAGCTACATGGAATACCTGGCATAAGAAAGAATGAGGGATGAGAATGGGATTGTGAGGTTTTACTCCTTATTTGCTTAGAAAGGTGTAAGACTCACCAGGGTTTGCCCGTGGTATCACTATAGTGGGCAAAAGGTATAAGAAGCGTTTATATTAGTCACTTCCTTTGGATCAAAATGTGCTTTTCAAGAAAATTTCTGGATTTTCCCTGCTCACCTTTATTTAGTTCACATCCTGGAAAAATGCAAGTGTACAAACTGAATTCTTTTCAAGCGAAACTGAAGGGTGCCCAACTGCTAACTGGGCAGTTCAGCTCAGCGAAACAGTTTAAGCTAGTCTAAAGAAGCCCCTTCTGAAATAGATATAGAGGAGTTACCAAGTGCTTGATATCAACTGTCTCTCTCCGGGTCCTCACCTACTGCCCTGCACTGCTTATTAATGAAGCCATAGTGACACATCTTCTCAGGGAATGGCCAAGAATGAGGAAGAAGAAATAAGCAACCACTGGAGGTTTCCTGAAGTTCTCTGTGATCTCAAAGTCCATAATGCACTTGGTACAGTGAAATTCACCCAGAAAAATTGAAAGCATTAGATATTAAATGTGAATTTTGTTTGGTTAAAGTGGAAGGCTGGATGGGTGTTCAGTTCTGCAAGAGTAGAAAGCCTTTTTAAGGTAACTGAAAAGGTTAATGTTGGGTGTGTGAATTAAAAAATACACAAAACAAATAACTGAAAACAATTTCACAGTCAGGTTATAACACAAATAAGCATTCCAAGAAGATAAATATCTAAGACTGAGCATGGTTTCTCCCTGCCAGATATGCCTACTGATCATCAGGAGGAAATCCCATTTAAAATACTTATTTATATGATGAACTGAGTTCCGTTGACAAAAAAGGAACTGAAAAAAGGCTTTCAGATATAGAAAAGGTATGTTAGATTTCATTTGTGTGAGCTCAGAGAGATCACACTACCTTTGCCAAATGCTGCTCACACTTAAGCGCTGACAGTCAGGGGGTCAAACATTGCCAGCGTAAGCTGTATTAGGCTTCCTTCATAATCAGAAACAACTTAAAAAGGGTGGAACAGTTAAGAGCTTTGAGTAAATGAAAGTGTGATTAACTTAAAGAGGCTGATCGAAATAAGTCCAATCTTATATGGGACTTTAAGAATTTAATTCTCCCTACAGTTTGCAACTGTTGGATGACGCAGACACTCCCACAGGCAGTGGAGAGCATGGTGTGTAAGTGCCCTAGCCGGTTGCACACTGCAGCATATCTTACTAGCTTGGTTTTAGCATCTTGTGAATATAAATGCACTGCTTAACTTTGAACCTGAGATAAGAATTAATCATATGCCCTCTCTGCAAGCTGCTAGCTCGAGAACAGCACTGCACTAACATAGTGATGCAGCTATCAGACCAGAACAAGCGCCACATCTCATTCTATCCCCTTGAAAGACTTACCTTTGTGAAAAGCAGTAGGTAGCTGGAGGTAGCTCATTTTGCTCATCTCCCATCTTCTCAGGGCACAGTCTGAAGCATCAATGAACCCAGACCTTGTATGGAAGAGGCAGATGACTCTGCCCCCTTAGGACTTATGTATTCCTTTTCCCTTTATGAGTGCCAGATTTCTAGTAAGAAACCCAAAATCATTATGAGTGTCTTTCTTCACTTAATATTCAAAGCCATTTAAGTTTGTACTGAATTCCCATTGTGAAGAAGAAAGAAAGGATATAATTCAATTTTATCTTGATCTTCTAGGCCCTGTTTCACTTGCCTGCAACTTCCACTCCACATCTCCCAAAGAAGGTGCTAATAACTCGTACATGATTTTCAGTGGGTATTGTATATTTAATATTTTGTGAGCTGAGATAAAAGGTGTTAGCTCTTTGAATTTTTTGCTCTTTATCTTAAAGAGAGGGTCAGGGGGCTTGCTCTGGCACTCTGGCACTTGTCAACTGCTTATGATTATTAGCATCAAGACTCAGATTTGCAGTACAAACTTTTTGCCATAGACCCTTTCATGAACTGATCTGATCAGTGACTTTTAATGCTCCATGCTCTACCTGTTGCTCCCACTGTACTTTTCTCATTCCTTTCACTAACTGGGCACACAGTTTTCCTTGTCTCCTTTCAGCCCATTACATTCCTCCTCCTTTCTGTGCTGTCACTTCTTTCCATTTCCCTCCTGCTCAACTCCTTTGCTCACCTCCCATGGTCATCTTAGTTCACTTCCCTGTTCCTCACCACTCCCTGTTGTCTGCTACACCTTCCCACTTACTAAAAAAGGGGTTTTGTGAGGAAGATGAAAGGGCTGAAGGTTTAGATATTGCCTTAAGCGATGCTTTAATACTGTAAGATTAGTGTTTGTTCACATATGCAGTTTTACCAGTCCTCCAAATTAGCACTCTTCCTTTCTACCCAATTCCTGTATACATTTAAGCTTTGCTTTACATGTACCCACTCTTATTTTTATGTTTTTTTCTTTCTGTAATACAACTTCATGTATCCAAATGCATTCCCAAACAGAGGAATGAAATGTTCTAATAAAAATAAAGTAGATTCTCATTTGATCGCTTAATTGTACAAGCAGGATGACCACTATCATAAAAATTATGATAAGATTTTGAAATCTGGCAATGTAGCTAAAGTATTGAGCAAATGTAACTAGTTGGTCAGGTTTTTTTCTTTGCTTAGGGAAATGGTGTGAATATAGTTGAAATACTCCACAAATTTAAGATGGAAAGAAATTTCATCTAAGACATAAAGCTTATCTCTGATTGCCCTATATGCATCTTAAAGATGCATCTTGTATATGAAGTGACCACTGCTGTTGTTGCCATGTTAATGTGACACACAGATAGAGCCCTTCCTAGCAACATGGCAACACTTCTGTACTGTCGCATTTAAAGATTAAAAATATTTTTCTTATGAAAGTGACTTTGATGTTTGGATGCTATTTTAATAACTATTCATCAGCTTCTCTTCACACTGATTACACTTTTTAGTTAATATATACAAAAATTGTTTCCAGGCAAGTACTAATTAAAGCTATCTTTATGGACAAATAGGAGAACAGAAATAACAGTCTGAGAGTAGAGTTTTGCCTTTAACTCTTTCATGCACAACTGGGAAATGGCTTTGGGGCTTCATAACAAAAATTTAATAACAATCCTTTGTTCTGCCTTATTGTCTGAGGCACATTAAGATCAACTGATTACAATACCCTAATAATGTAAGTAAATCAGAATTAATAACTCTGTTTAAGTGGAGTAGAAACACCTAAGTTATCACAAAAAACATAGTTTCAGGTTTTCAGACACACATTCTGCTCTTTAGATTCTGGAACAAATCAGGTTGTGAAGCCAGTTACTAAACTACATGAGTTTGTGTATTCTGTCATCAATGAAATTATAACACAAGTTTGAAGTACTGAAAATGTCGCTACTAAATTCATTCAGAGCAGGAATGGCTCTGAAATGAGATATTTGATGCTGTTCAAAGCAGAAATTCTGCTTGGCTTAGATAATTGAATGTCCCACTCTTCTATAATTACCTTTTCAATTTTTAGCATGGTATTTGTAAGGGAATTTGGCTTACAAGATTTAGATATATATTTATATATATATATGAAGATATATAAATATGTATACATATAAATCTGTACAAGTTTTATATATATATAGATGTCTGTTGTGATTTGGGCACCTTTTAAACTATGGATTAAATTAATTCATGTTGACAGATAGGAAGAGGTTCCTACAGTTATGGACTGGAGAATAGACCTTAGTAGTTTTCTCATGAGAGAAAGGCTAAAAAAAATCCCTCACCTCCTTTATTTTCTCATCACAGAATCCATATGTGCTTTGCTGTATCATTTGTTCATAATTTTATGCTGGTGTGTTTTTTCCACACCACTTGTTTATCCTATGTTTGTCAGCCTTTGCATTGGTATGCATAAATATGACTCAGCATACTATTCATCAATAATCACATTCTTAGGTCACACTGAGTTTACTAGGACTTACTCACAGGGTGTCTTGAATTAGGTTGGGGTAAAAGGAAATGAAAAGAAGGGTCCATCTTTGTGGTGCTGAGTGACGTGAATTTCAGGTTAGCAATGGCTTTGCTCCAAAGCTACACAGGAAAATAGCTTATTAGGGTAAGATTGCCAGACTTGCTTTCAACAAGCTAATGTGGGCACTCAAAGTGCTTTCAGCCATGGCAGTGCACAGCTTTACCCTGTAAATGTGTGACTTCTTGATTGTCCAGAGCTAGATTGCTTTGGACAAATTGGTTTGGACAGTCAAATTTGCCTGGAACAGGTGAGTCCTACAAGACTTGGGCAGCCTGGTTTTTTTTTTTAGACACATTGTTATGGTTGACTGTAAGTTTGCCTTGTTTTTATACTGTTGCTTATATACAGATCTCTAAATAATCAACAGTAGGCAGATTGTTGCTGCAAGTTAACAGTAAACCTTGAATTTAAATGCTGCTGGTGTTTCAAGGCATCACTAGCCTTGGCTTTCACTAGAGATAAATAGACATGAAATATAAAACTTTTGCAATTGCCCATTCTTGATTGGAAAACAATATTGATAATGAGAGGCTTCATTTTTAATCCAGCTGCACAGTTAAACCCCAAATCAAGAAAAATCTTGAACTTGGCCTTTATCCAGACTATCTGAATTGCATGAAGGTTACGCATGTGTTTAAGGGTTTTGTTATAATGGAACGACAGCATGCAGCCGGATTGGGCCAATACTTCTCCAGACTAAAACCACAACATTCATTGTGGCAAGATCATGATGTAAAAATGAAACTTCAACAAATATTGTTAAGCAAATGAGATGAAACTAGAAACTGTAAATAGAATCCTGCCACATTTAATGTGTGTTGACATGTTGCGAATCTGTGGGAGATGCAAGTACTTGCTACGCTGTGCATGGCCACGTGAAATAGCCCATGCACTTTGAATAATTTATTTAATTTACAAAGGCTAATTTAATGGTGGATGCTTATGATTTGATTTTTTTAGTTGAAGATATCAATTACTGCTTTAAATTACTTGAGAAATTAACAGCTGAAAGTCTTTTACATACTCAAAACTACTTTTATATCTACCTTTTCTACTTTTTTCTCTGCTATGAAAAATGAATCTTTTCACTTTCACTTAGTAACACTAACAAAGAGAATTTTAAGGTTTCTTCAATTTTTAGCCTTAAGATGACATTATACTTCTGCCAAAATTAAGTTAATTGAAGATATGTACGATTCATTTATTACTATATGCAAAATTTTAAATATTTATTCTTCCTCAACCAATAACTTTCTTCTTTCTATTTGGACCTATGTGACCAACTTAACAGTATCTTATGTAATCACTAATATGTTTGGGTTGACACAATTATCCTGAGAAAAAACAAAAATAAATAAAATCAATACATCTGATTTTAGGAAAAGGCATGGGGCTATATCCTTAGAGATACCCGGAACTCTTGAATAATCTGATTTTATCAATATACTTCTATTCTGAGTTAAATTCATCCTAACTCAGTCCAGGACTTGGCACTTTTGGAGTCCCTTAACTCTTCAAAATAGGGTTTTGATGGGATAGAATGCATATGCAGAGCTTATATTGGCTCTGTGTACATAAACATATCCATCTCATAGGTTGAAGAGCCTGTGTAACTTCAATGTTTTACTGCTTGGGGTTCAGATGGTCATGAGGACATGTATAGGAACACCCTTATAGTAAGCCATAGTGCTAGTATTTGTTCAACAGTCCTTCAAGTAAAGCATTAAATACTGTGATGTGGCCAACCAAATCACAGCAGGGGAATCCTGGGATTCCCTTCTCTCTTATTATGTTTCTTCATGCACTCTATCAAATTTTCAGTGGCAAAACAAATAATTTACATTATTTCAGATGCAAATGCCTTCATTTGGATGTGTGATTGTAAATCTGGAGGCAGTCTATTTGCATGTTGACAGTCAATCTCATCTTTAAATACATTACTGAGACTTTCATGGAAGTAAATGTGTCAGTATTTGCTGTCCCCTGAATGTGTAGCTATCCTATACATGTCCTGTACTTACTGCATGGACAGAAACTGAATCATGGCAAATGTGCTATGTGGAATTGCACAACGTCAATACACAGAACTCACTTAAACTGGAAAGGTCATTTGATGATAATCTTTTGGTGAAGTGGGTATGGAATTCTGTTTGGGCTTTGATTTAAATATTTGCCTCATTTGCTGTAAAGACTATGAATCAACATAATTTTTTCCTGGTAGTTTTTGCTTTCCTTTTGTGTATTTTGTTTTTAAAAGGACTTTCCACATTAACCATTAGTTAAAATAGTTCCACCATTGCTATACCCATATTAGAACAACATCTCAGCAAGAGTTCTGATGGCCAGTTGTCTGTTAATTGTGTTCACAAACATGGTGGCCTTCAAAATTTCTGAGCATTTTTCCACATGTCTAAAAGCCACATAGGTCAGTATCTGTCCATCAGTGAGTAGATAAGATGGTTAAAACAAATTATTTAGTCCATCTGAAAGGCGTAGAATCATGGAATAGTTAGCGTTGGAAAGGACCATCTAGTTCCAACTCCCCTGCCAGGGGCAGGGACACCTCGCACGAACTTCACGTAGATGGCAGTAAACAGCCTACAAATTAATAGGTCAAAAGGAAGGTGCAGAACCTGCAAGAGCCAGTTACCTCAGTCCTTTCCTGTAATGTGCCGTTTGTCTTCATCTGAGATATTAAGATGAATAATAATGAGAATAGTAAAAATAAATAAATTTTATTTGCAGGTCACATTAGTTTTGTTGGGGTTTTTTTTTTTGCATTTTGTTTGTTTGGGTTTTTTTTGGTTTTGTTTTTTTTTTTGTTTTTTGCTAATTTTCTGGAATGCCATTTTTTCCCCTGAAATATAGTGTAATGTAGTAGATGACTTTTTTAAAATGAAATAATATATAATTTAATTAGGGTCAGCGAGACGACCATGGCAATTTGTCCTCTGACACTTCCTATTCCAGTCTCTTTTTATTTTTAAGTACTGCACTACTGCATAGTTAGTTTAAATCTATTCTAAACATGTAGTGGAAACATGGCTTTTAACTAGGTTGAATATGTGATAATTTTAATAAATCATCAAGAAGCTGAGCAAATACCAATGTAAAGTCTGTTCAAATATTAGATTAAATATTTTAATGCCAATTATAAGATATATGATTTGGAAAATGTCCTTTTATTAGCTTAAATCTAAGACTTTAATGTTTTTCTCTTGAGATTGTCCCCACACAAATGATTCTTTAACTTAATAAATTTTTTACATTACTGTTCCTGCCTGTCACCAGCCTGAATTCTCATTCAATCAGGTTGATTATATTTTTGTATAAGCAATTATATTACTGATACCACTGTGGCAATGAAAAATCAAATGGCCCTTTGTTGTATACAACACTTAGTGGAAACAGATGCCATTCAAGCTAATAAAAATGCAGACACCTATATAGGTGTGCAGAGAGTCTGAAAGCTGAATAGTTTATTCTTGCGAAGGAAAGAAGGTTATTAGTGTGAGAAATTATAGCTCTCCTTTCACCCTTTTTACTGACCCAGCTCCTACTGAAATCAAAGGAAAGGCTTCAGTGAGAGCAGACTGGAGCTTTGTAATACCTGTGAGTCTCAGATAGAGAATAAATCTTCCTCTCTTGTTAATTTAGAGCTGGCTGATTCATAAGTGCTGAGCTCTGCTGTCATCTTCCATGCTGTGCAATCCAAAATTTCACCAAAGCAATTGTACTAGCTCCTCCAAGCGCAGCCTCTCAAGTGAAATAGGTGCTGCAGGTGAAATGCCAGATAGGGATGCAATGGATAGGACTAAATTTATGGTGCTTCTTAATGTAATTCATGGCCTAGCTACCAAGAACTGGAGGGAGGAGACAGAGTGAACTGAGGGCAGGCTAAGTAACAAATTCTTTTTTGGTGAAATTAAAGAGATTAATTGGAATAAAAATAGGAATTAAAGAAGGGATAGATTATTGATGATGGATAAGAGAAAAAAAAAAAAGGTTAGCATGTGCTCATTTTTAAATAGAGAAGTTACTCCTTGCCAGTTCCAGTACAGCACTTAAAACACATACTGTATGTTCAATCAGTTTCAGCTGGAGTAAATCTATTTATTCTCAGATTTGCAAACCTAACCTGATGTTTAGTTCTTTGTTGAATCAGGTACTAAAAAGGCAACATTTTCAGAACAATAAGATTCAAAGATTGCATAGAAGAAAAATAGAACACAGCAAATTGTCATCTGAAATCTAGTTATTTAGAATCAGGAACAGTAACATGAAGCACTGGAGGAGACACAATGATTACAACTCTCCAACCTACTGCAACAACACTTGACTAATTCAGCACTGAATTTTAATCCATTGAGAAAAGGTATGTGGAGTGGGAAACTTAACTTATTCACTAGAATTTCTGTGTGCATATTATTTCTGCTTTATATTGTCAACTACCCTATGCTACAGAAAATGCTGCAAAAAGTGGACTCCATTACTTGCTCTTACATGCCCCTCAAAACACACCTAGATCAGTAAGTTTTAGCAAATATATCTGGTTTTGACAGAAATACATTTTGTGCAAAGGTTCACTCAGACAATATTAGCTATGCCAATACCCAGCTGGACACTCTAGATACCTTGCTGCTGTATCACAAAGTAAATGTGTACTGTAAACAGTGTGTTGTAGTATAATGAATATCAGTCGCTTGGCCACCACCTCATCACCAGTTGCTGTGCCTTAACAGAAGGAAACTTGAGCATGTAGACTGCATAGAAACTGATATAATTCAAGCAGATTTCCTAATTTATCTATCTGGGGAGTTAATTCTGGGTTCAATTTTTTAATTTTTTTTTATTTTTTAGGAATGGAACTGTTCCTTCTTTTTCCATTTAATCTGTAAGGCATCAGGCCTTACATTACATTACAGGCATGTTTGCATCAAGTACAGTAAGATAACATCCTTATAAAAGGAAATCAAGAAACATAATATTTGATAATTGGGTAACTCTAAATAGATTTATTTAAATATGAAAGATTGTGACACTTTTTGAGATGCATAACTACTGAAGAAAATGTCACCTTAGTTTTCCTTCTGTCCTAGGAAACAATTGGCACGATGTACTAGGCATGATCTCTAATTGAGAATACAAGAACTCACCATCACATCTCTGGTTAGTGTCCATTTCACATATTCCTTGTAGGTCTTCAAAAGAATAAGCAGAGGTTAATATCACCTAAAGAAGCAATTAATATTGCTTTATGGCAAACACGTCTTGCAGAGCTTCTTCAACTGCAGCTTCTCTCTACAGACTGATGAAGCCTGAGTGGAGCAGGCTGTTCCTTGCCATGATTGAAATTGCTTGGAAGCCTGTTCCTATAGGCACTGCACAGATGACACCTCATCATGCTAGTTAATTAGTAAAGAGGAAAATTAAATTATCATTCATGTTAAATACCTCCTATGCAGATGCCCACAGCTAAGCTGGTTCTTCTAGTCTCCCTCTTTTATCCATGGAGAATAAATAGCAGCTGTGGATTTCATCTGATATGAAGCATTCACATGGTCCATTATGGATGTTTTAATAGAGATGAAATTATTCAAAGTATAACTATAGAGGACAATTAAGATGACTTGCCCAGATACAGACATGAATGCTGAACATGCCTACACATGTTCAGACAGACACAATGCCAGTATGATTGCAGTGGACCATAGCAATGATAGAGCTGACAGTTCCTGTATTACCATTGTGACTGGTATGATAGCTGTTGTTCCTGGGAATGCTGCAAGGTTGTGTGTCCTCTCTAGATCCTTCTTAAGGGTGGTCTGGATCATTGCATTCATTTCAGGCTATGTACAGACTGGAGTGGCTGGATTTGCTTTACTGTGATAAGTTTAAATATGCTTATATGTTTGTGTGTCGTAATAATATAACAATGATTCAATAATAGTTTAAGGAAACAAATCCAGACATTTCTTTTTGGTAGAAAAGGAGATAGATGCTGATTCAAATAAACATTTTCTAGTCACCAGCTTGTCCAGCTTGATGGTCACTAGGGAATCACACATGCACCAAACAAATACATACACACAGAAGAAAGAGCAGGGTATCACAGCAAATAGTTGAGAACAGGATTTGGTAAGATGACATGGCAGACTGCAATGATCAGAGGCAGGGTGTGCAAGGTGAATGTGCTGACCAACAGTTTGTTTGCATGCAACTGGTCCCTTTCATTCCCCCTCCTCTCCATTTTTGTATGCTTCTGATCCACTTTTATCCACCCCCTTTCCTAACTTCATCCCTTCCGGAGTTTTGTGTATTCCTACCATTCCCATACAACCCATAACAATCTTGCTCTTCCCCATGAGACCCATGATAATCTTCTCCAGAAGATTACTGAACCTCAAGGCCATCAGATTTTCTTCTAAAGCACTCCCTGGACAAAGAATAAATGTTAGTGTAGATGCACCCTAGATACTTAACACTTAATTAATGTTTGGAAAACCAACCTGCACAAATTGAACCTTTTCATGAACACCCTTCATAAGAACAAAGAGAAATAAGTCTTTTCAGAACAAGTTTTTTTCTTACCCCTTATTTTGAAATTCATTAATAGGCGCAATGGAGTGATTTAATAAACCAGACCTCTTGTAAGAATAAGAGCTGCAAAACAGGGCCCCTTGGGCTTGAAACGCAACATCTTGCTTGACCCCTCAGGGATGTCTAGTGCTGGATCCATTTGGCTCTTCAGTATCTTCTACCAGGTAATATAAGCATCTGGAAAGTTGCTCAATGCTCTTCTGATGCTGTCTAGAGAACCTGCACTCCCAAACTTGGTACCTAGGTATTCACAAGTAAGTGGGAGGCTCAAAGAATGATTTTTTCAGTTCTCACCCTTTAATGAGGTGTTCTGCGGATCTATTTAGTACTGTCATCTACGCTGTTTGTATAAAGACAATACATATAGAAACTTAGAAATCAGAGCTCATCTCTTTTTTGGTTTTTATGTACATTTTATGAACTTTCTCAGTCTATAAAGTGGAAAAAATCCCAGAAAATGAATACGTAAATTACTCTGAGAGCAGTTTCAATTAAAAAAAGAAAAAAAAAGGAAAAAAGAAAAAAAGAGAATGCATAGTGTAGTCAATCAGGAAATATTATGCTAATTACTATAAAGATAACAGCTGTTCATACTCGTTAGATTATTAACACCTTCTGTACTCCAGCAGGGAAGCATCCAAAGCAGTGCTAATCTTCCATGTGCAGACAACTGCTGCTCCTTCACAGGGAAGTGGGTAATACATTCTTCTCTCTGACAGAACAATAGGCAAGCAACAGCAGGCAGAACAGAAGTTTTATGACTTTCAAGATTTTGTTAATGTCATTGGTGCTGCAAACTGTTCAATACATGTGCTACCAGTAGAAAACAAATGTGGTTCCTATAAAACAAAAATCAATTCCAGCCTTTTATGCATAAATAAATTACTGGGTTATGCCAGATGTTAATATTTTTTCTTTCTTTTTGATTTTTCTCTTTTTTTTTTTTTTTCCCCTTATCCAATTAAAAATGGTTAACACCCAACATTAGCTCTGAACTGATTTTGTGGAAAGGTCAATTTCTGACTTTATAAATAAAATCTATAGCCAAATTACTATGGTGCTCGCTTCTCATTTTCTGGATTATCAAAGTAACTTTCAGATTGTTGCTACCTTAAATGTTCTGCTCATGTTGCAAAGCAGTGTTAAAAATAAGTTATTTCATTTCCTATCATGGTGTCATGGGTTCAGCAGTAGCAGTCGTTTTTTCTCCTTCTTGGTAGCTGGTGCAGCACTGTGTTTTTTGATTTTGGGCCTTGGAACAGCGCTGATAACACCAGTGTTTTCAGTTACAGAAAAGGTGGAACAATGTTCTATGGAGAAAAAATATGACTTGAATAATAAAAAATCTACTTTAAATCTCTGGAATGCAGGCTTTTAAAATGAAGTAGCAAGTCCAAGAAAAAAATACAAGTAAGTTGCAGAATTAGCAAGTTCAAGGGCTCTCTGAGCTGTTAGGCCTAAAGAGGGTTTAATTAAAGTTAACTGAGAAATTTGAAAGTTATAAAAACTATGACAAGAAAGAGGGGAAAAAAAAAACAAAACCAAACCCTAAACATCTAACCCTGAAGGGAATGAGGTAATTGCATGATAAAGCAATTCTTTAGTGCTATGTTACAGTTTGTTCTGTGAATGAATCACTTGGCAATGTGGGTGCTCTTTGTGCTTTCTTTGGCAAAGCTGTGCGCAGATGCCTGTCTTGCTGCTTAAAAGACAGATTAAAGGTTGTCACTCTCCACTCCTCTTTGTCCCTCCTACTAGGCGGCATGTACAAAATCAAGATTTCTCACATATTTGTTATTCAAGCAGTTCGCCCCTCATGCAGTTCTGTCAAAATGCTCTGCATTTGCTGTTTGTCCCTTCTGCCCTTAGAGCACTCGCTGCTCAGGTGCCTGAACTATCCTGGATCATTTTGCCTGTGATGGGACACTGCAAGAGCAGCTGTGCCAGTAGAAATGAGGAGCAGTATCTCTTGACAAAATTATGACTTTATAAGTTCTGATTTATTTGGTTTTTAGTTATTAGCATTGCTCACAAACTTTGCAGTTTCTCCGGTACTTCTGGTCAGCCTAGAGCTAAGGAACATCCTTAACAGGGTGAGTCAGTCTGTGTGAATCATTTCTGCATCACTCTGAAAAATTGAAGTGCGTTTTGCCTCACTTCAGGTGAGTACTGAGCTCAATGAACTACCAAACCCAAAACTACCATCTCTACCCAGAAACCATGTACAGAATGACACTATGATCTGTGCTCAACTTTTTGCTCCTTGATTAGTCCTCAGGCACTATTAACTCAGAGAAAAAGGCTATTGGCTTGTGTGGATGATGAGCTGTCCCACAGTCTCAAGGAATAGGCCATCTTACCTCAGTGTTGAAGGGAGACCAGGAAATGAAAAGGGATTTCTTATTTCTGAGGCCTTATTTTCTAAGAACTAGGGGAAAACAAACAAACAAACAAAAACCACACACACGCAAAAAAGGCAAAACCAAAAAAAAAGGCTTTGCACTCCTGTATCAGACATAGACAAGACGGTAGCAGGCAGGAGGCTACTGGAGCTGGCAGATCTTTAAGGGCACTCCATAGAGTGCAAGAGCTCTCGATCCCCAGGTGTAAGAAATCAGGTAAGGAAGGCAAGAGGCTGTCGTGGCCAAGTTGAGACCTGATGGTCAAACTAAAGGGCAAGAAAGAAATGCACAGACAGTGGAAGCAGAGACAGGTATCATGGGAAAAGTATAGGGATGCTGCTTGGCTGTGCAGGGATGGCATCAGGAAGGCCAAAGCATAGATGGAGCTGAACTCTGCAAGGGTTGCAAAGAAAAATAAGAAGGGCTTCTATGGGTATGTCAGCCAAAAAAAGAATGTCAGTGAAAGTGTTCCCCCCATGATGAGCATGACTGGCAAACTGGTAACAATGGAGGAGAAGGCTGAGGTACTCAACAACTGTTTTGCCTTAATCTTGACTGGCAGCTCATACCTCTTGAGTGGATGGACTACAGGGCAGGGACTTGAGGGGGTAAAGTCTCTCCAACTGTAGGAGAAGGTCGTTTTCTTGACCACCTGAGGAGTGTGAATATATGTAAATCTATGGGACCTGATGAGATGCATCCCAGATTCCTGAGGCAATTGGCTGGTGTAGTTGCCAAGCCACACTCCATATTTGAAGTCATGGCACTTTGGTGAAGTCGTTGGTGACTGGAAGAAAAGAAACATTAAACCCATTTTTAGAAAAGTAAAAAAGAAGAACCTTGTGGCTACTGACTTGTCAGCCTCACCTCTGTGCCTGGGAAGATCATGGAAAAGATCCTCCTAGAAGTTATGCTAAGGCACATGGAAGAGAGGGAGGTTATTTGAGACAGCCAGCATGGCTTCCCCAAGGGCAAGTCTTGCCTGACCAACCCAGCATCCT
This sequence comes from Myiopsitta monachus, assembly GCA_017639245.1. NCBI lineage: Eukaryota > Metazoa > Chordata > Aves > Psittaciformes > Psittacidae > Myiopsitta > Myiopsitta monachus. The sequence continues at coordinate 37,561,778 of CM029927.1, forward strand.
TCTAAGATGGAGTGACTATATCAGTGGACAAGGAAAGAAGGAGGAGCTACAGTTGTCATCTACCTGGACTTCTATAAGGCCTTTGGCACAGCAACATCCTTCTCCACAACATCCTTCTCTCTAAACTGGAGAGATATGGATTTTATAGATGGACTGCTCAGTGGATGAGGAATTGGTTGGATACTTGCATCCAGAGTGTAGTGGCAAATGGCTCAATGTCCAGATGGAGATCAGTGACCTCAGGGATCCATACTGGGACCAGTGTTGTTTAATTTCTTCACCAGCGGCGTAGACAGTAGGATATAGTGCAACCTTGGCATGTTTGCAGATGAAACCAAGCTGAGTGATATGGTTGACACACCTGAGGGAGGGGATGCCATACAGAAGGACCTGGACAAGCTTTAGCAGTGGGCCCATGTGAACCTTCACAAGGTTCAACAAGGCCAAGTGCAGATCCTGTACTTAGGCTGGAGTAAACCCTGATATCAATTGAGGCTGTGAGGTGCAGGGATTAGAGAAGCCCTGTGAAGAAGGACTTGGGGGTACTGGTGGATGAAAAGCTGGACATGAGCTGACAATGTGCACTTGCAGACAAGAATGCCAAACATATCTTGAACTGCATCGAAAGAAGTGTGGCCAGCAGGCTGATGGAGGCTAACCTGCCCCTCTGCTCTGCTGTCATGAGACCCCATGTTCTGCCTGGAGAAGAGAATGCTTGAGGAAGACCTTATTGCAGGCTTTCAGTTCTTACAAGTGGTCTATAAGAAAGATGGGGATAAACTTTTTAGCGGGGCCTGTTGTGACAGAACAAGGGGAAATGGTTTTAAACTGAAAGAAGGTAGATTTAAGCTAGATATAAGTATGTTATTTTTTACAGTGAGGGTGATGAAACACTAGAACAGGTTGCCCAGAGAGATAGTTTATGATCCATCCCTGGAAAAAATTCAAGGCCAGGCTGGATGGGGCTCTGAGCAACATGATCTAGTTTAAGATGTCGCTACTCACTGCAGGGGTGTTGTACTAGACGACCTATAAAGGTTCTTTGCAGCCCAAACTGTTCTATAATTCTATGCTTCTATACTTCTCTGATTCTATGATACTAAGCTGACTTTTCCAAGCCAGTCTGAGTTTCTAGGACATCCAGATCAACCCTAATGTAGGGATGTATATTTCCCAGCTGACCTGTCAGAGATTCACTGAATCTTGCGTGTTTCCAGTGTAGACACCTGATCTAGCACGCTGTGGACTTCCTGACAGGCAATGGGTGCTTTACAGCAAATGTCATTTCGGCAAATGGAAATGATTAATTTAGGATGAGGTGAAGTGAACCACAGAAATAGTTCTACGGTCAATAAAGGGATAATAGAGTAGTTCACTGAGATGTAATACCTGTATTGAGTCAGATTAACACCATCTTTGGTATTTAACTTACAATAAGCTTTGTTCTACTGTAGCTGAATCTTAAAGTACAGTAAGTGTATCAGCTTGTAATTCTATTTTGGCAACACCCTGTGCAGTAAGAACATTTTTAATGCAGAAAAAACTTTCACAGAGGTGATTTTTTTAAAGTATTATCTTAAAATTCCCAGTCCACTCCCCTTTTTTTTTTTCTTTATTTGAAGTGAAACAAGTAATCCTAGCTCTGGTTTTAATAAAGAACAGTGCTATGTTAGAAACCTCTGAGAGGTTTGTTTTGTTATAGGCATTTGAAGCTCTGTTAGAAAGAGTTTGAAATTAATCTACTCTTAAAAGTTTGCTTGGATATTAAAAATCTCTGAAATTTGAGTGACTTCCTAGCTTCTGTGCCAACGATTATGTGGTGCTTGATTTTTGAGTCTAACGCTTTCCTGGCAATTATTGTTTTAACTGGAGTGTAAAATTAGGCATCTGCGAAATTTGTATCTATTAATTACAGTAGCGAAGAGGAAAAGGGACAGATAGCTCTTGAAGAAACCTTCATAGGTAAATATGATATAAACATGTGACATGTTTACAAAATAATATTCATAGCACAGAAGCCCCAAATAGTGTAATGCTGTTCATGTTTCATGTTTAGGATGAGATGCATAGGAAGATTTTTAAATAGAATATATTTCTGGTGTGCACTAGGAATGTCCTTAACCTATACTAAAGCTAAAAGCATGGGAGATTTATCTTTTCTACAAAGAAAACCCCTATGGTTATGCTACCAGCATAATTCAATTCAAGTAAAGAAGTTGAAGATTTCCCTCATCATTTAATCTCTGGCTTATTTTGGCTTTTTTTTTTTTTCCCTCCCCCACAATATTCTCATTTTTTAATGGGGAAAAATTAGAACATTTCAAAAAAAAAAAAAAAACCAACAAAAAACAAAACCCAACAACCTCCCCCCAAAAAATCACTTGTAGAAGACTTTATTTAAGGAAAAGTTATCACTTGAAAACTTTTGATAACTTTTTTCTAACCACTCCATGTAGCAGAAAGCACACATCTACATAGCTGTTTCCACAGTCACCCCAAAACAAACATCCCATCCTTCCATCCCTTTTAGTAACCTTGTATTCTCATGAAAATTTTCTTACTATATATATTGTTTTGCATGTTTGATGGTGGTTTTACTAATAGATTGCTCTGAAACAGAAAACCTTGACAAGAAAGCTTGGGGAACAGATTGGGAAAGTCTACATGAATCAACATGTTGTCTGTTTCTTTATACCAACTCAAAAAAACCTTCCCAGGCTAGTGAATGTTGTAATGTCTTGTGTTTGTGACTCTTATGTTTTCTCTTACTTTGGATCAGCTTGGGTTTCCAGTTCACACATGCTGGTTTTATCTGAGATGCATTTAATTTTCTCTATAGTAGCTGGAATGGGGATGTGTTTTGGATTTGTGCTGGAAACAGTATTGATGACACAGGGATGTTTTTGTTACTGCTGAGCAGGGCTTATGCAGAGTCAAGGCCTTTTCTGCTCCTCACGCCGCCCCACCAGTGGGGGCTGGGGGTGCACAAGGAACTGGGAGAAGGCACAGACAAGACACCTGACCCCAGCTGACCGAAGGGATATTCCATACCATATGGCATCATGCTCAGAACATAATCCTGGGGGAAGAAGAAGGGAGAAGGGGGATGTTTGCAGTGATGGCGTTTGTCTTCCCAAGTAACTATTACATGAGATGTAGCCCTGCTTTCCTGGAGATGGCTGAACACTTGTCTACCCATGGGAAGTAAATTAATTCCTTGTTTTGTTTTGCTTCCATGCACAGCTATTTTTTTTACCTGTTAACTGTCTTTATTTCAACCCATGAGTTTTCTCACTTTTACTCTTCCAGTTCTTTTCCCCATGCCATCTGGGGGGAGCGAGCAAGCAGCTGTGAGGTATTTAGTTGCCAGACAGTTTTAAACCATGACAATGCATATGAAACCTATTTTTCTGATGTATATGATAGCATTCTGTTATTCCATGAGAAATTGGCTGAATATCTTGGGAAGCCTGGGATGGTTTCCAATAGTTACATATAATTAGGAGCATCTCAAGTGATGGTAGTTTTTCACATCAGTGGAAAATAGGAAAAATATTTACTTTTAGTACTTATTTAATCATCAGCTCTGCTAAATTGTGGGCTTTGGTATATTCTCTTTCATTCTATTTATTGTGCATTGTTCTTTTTTTTATGTATTTTTCTCTGATGCACAAGGACATTGCAGAATTTCCTGAAGGAGACTGCCGCAAACTATCTTAAAAATGCCAATCACAAAACTAATTTAAATCTTCTGTTTGTGATTCCATAGGTTTTGGGTCAGCCCTGGAGAAACTGGTCATCTACTTGGAGGATGTGATTGCTTCCGCAGCACAGCTGATGCTTTACTTGCATTGCTAATTCACAGAAGGCGCTAGATTAACCAGTGCAAGTGATTCATAATGTAAAGATGAGAGAAGCTGTAGTCCTCCATGGGAGTCTTAATTGTCATGGTCGTAGCTTTGGCTACTGTATTTTAAACATACAGAAGAAATTGCAACTACCAGGGTCCTGGGGGGTGTTGGGGTACTGTGTAAAATAATTATTAAAATTTTGTGCTCAACCTCCTGCTTCACAGTTCTCCAGTCATGCCAACACTAAATTTTCTATCCTTCCATGACAAGGACAAGTGAGGATACAGTCAACTGTTCTGGATGAGGTATGACATCTAACTCCTCATTCTAGTAATATTCCCTTTGCTGTCTTGTAGGAGATCAGGAATCAGAAAGCCTCTTATCTTCACTGGAGCCAACTGTAGAGAGCAGAGACATTTATTAACAGGTTGCATACATACATATACCACATGTGCATTCACTCTTTGTATTCCACCTTCCAGGATAATTTATAGGAGCAGAAAGTCTGTGAAGATTTTTTCCATACCTTCCCAAAGACCACATGCAGCCTTGATCCTGGGAGTGCTGACCCCATCTGCAAACTTGTTGGGGAGCCCCAGCAATTCATTCTGGTATGCAGAGCAGATTTGGAAACAAGACTGGTCCATGAAAGGTAGATTAGCTATATCTCCTTTTCCATGCAGAGCAGTCAATTCCATCGTCCCTGGCCAAATAACACAGGGACTGGTCCCATACAACCCTCACATCTCTCATGGGGAGAGCACTGAGAAAATGTTCTGATGACAGAGTTAAGATCCAAACAGGATTCTTGGATGAGGCTATTTCTTTTCTGGTCCATCAGATGTTGCTCCTGTAGCTGAGAACATAAAGGAACAATTGTCATCTATATCTAGGTTAAAAATTAATGGTCTGGATGGGTGGACAACTGTATGGGTAAAAAGCTGTTTGGATTATCAGTGGTTAATGAGTCATGCTCTGCATGGATGCCTGTGATGAGTACTGCAGAAGTCTGACCTGGGACCTATCTCAACATCTTCATCAATGACTCAGCAGTGTGCATTCTAGTCAGCTTTGCAAACGATGCCAAGTCGGAGGAACTGTTGATTTGCTTAAGGGTATGGTTGTTATTCTGGGGGACTCACACAGGTTGGAGGAATGTGCCAACAAAAACCTCATAGAATTCAATAAGGACAAATGCAAAGACCACATCTAGATACTATGTCCAGTTTTGCCTTCTCCCCAACCCCCCTTCCAAAACAGGAAAGACATGGATGAATTAAAGACAGTTTAGTGGAGAGCCCCAAAGATGATGGGGCTGGAGATCTTGCCCTGTACAGACATCTGATCTTGTCCAGCCTGGAGAAGAGATGCTTTTGGGGACACCTAACAGCTCCTTAGGTACCTATGAGTGGTCATCAAGGAGATGAAGGTTAGCTCCTTGCAGTGGGACATGGCAGGAGGGCAACAATGGACAGAAGTTGAAACAAAAGAGAAGACAATTTTTCCTGACGGTAGTCAGGCAGTGAAGCAAGTTGCACAGAGAGGCTGAGCAGTCTCAGTCCTTGGAATTTTTCAACACCCATTTGTGCAAAGTCCTTAGCAACGTGGTGTGTTCTCATAGTTGACTGTGCTTTGGGCAGGATTTTAAGTAGCTGACTTCCCAAGATTCCTTCCAGCCTGAATTCCTATAGTCCTATGATTGTTTTCCAGTAGCTTCTTTCTAGACTTTTTTAACCAAGATTTCCTAGGCTGCAGCCTTTCCAGATCTTTTAGCAGGGAAGCAATTTAGATTCAGGTTGTTAATCTCTATCATTTACTTGTCTGTTAGGATGGATGTACAGCATAGATCCCTACATCTGGGCTACTTCTGTAGACTCCCACTGTAACTGACAGAGAGAAAGAGACATTTCTGGGATAACATTAATCTCATCTGAAGGCAGATGTCTAAAATGGGTTGTCTGGGTCACTCATAAGAATGTTTTTCTCCACTGGCTATATTGAAAGTTTAGATGAATAGCTCAGTTGTAGCTGCCTATAATATAGTTGCCTACAGAGTTAAATGAGACCATTCGTATCTGAAATGCCTGCAGCTATCCACCACCCTTTCTATCTGCTCTGAGATCTGTATGACAGACTAAAACTGAGTAGTTCCTGAGAAGCTTTGCCTTTGCAGGTGGTTCCACATGAAGACCTGTGGGAATAATTCAAGGGTAGCAAGAATCTGTGGGGAAAAATGTCTTTGTCCGTTGTATGGAACCACATAAATGGCTGACGGAGTTTCAGAAACAATTGAAACTCGATAACACAAATGGCAATTCTCTCATACCTGTCATGATAGCATAAATCAGATAGTCTCCCCTTTTCCTTGTTTTATATTCAGTAGATACAGCTCATTTTTCAAGGCTTAATCATAGAATCATAGAATGGTTAGGGTTGGAAAGGACGTTAAGATCATCTAGTTCCAACCCCTTCTGCCATATGCATGGACACCTCACCCTAGACCATGTTGCCCAAGGCTTTGTCCAACCTGGTCTTGAACACTGCCAGGGATGGAGTATTTACCACTTCTTTGGGCAACCTGTCCCAGTGCCTCATCACTTTCACAGTAAAGAACTTCTTCCACATAACTAACCTGAAATTTCCCTTCTAGGGGGTGGGGAAAGGAGAAAAAAAAAATACTAGCAAACTGGCATTGAAATTATGTACCTTAATTGTACTAATTGAATGATAATCCCAAATTACTCCTCCTACTTGCAGAAGGATAAGGAGCTCTTAGAGGATCCTGCCTCACATTCCTATTTATTAAGTTTGTATACAGTTCTGAGTACTTCTGGTATATGAAAAAATCATGTCCTAGGCAGCCTGACTGTAATTGCAAAGTTTCAGAAGCAAAAGAGGAATGCATTCTTAAAACTGAGGCCTGAGTGACCTACCTCTCTTATACAAGGTACCCACACAAGGCTGCAGGATGGCTGGATCATGGGATATGAAACACCCTATCTACAAGTGACAGTTCCTTGTGATTAGTTGTACAGAGAACTCTCATATCTCAGATCAACAGCACATTAATCTGATCAGTTTTACACATTCATATTGTAGAAGAAGCCTTATCTTTGCAATGATAAGACTGTGTTAATTTACTGCCTAAGTACAACAATAGCTTAGAATCAAAAGAAAAGAAAAGAAAATCAAAAGAAAAGAAGAAAACTTTTTTGATTTTGCTAAAAACCTTAGAAGTTCCATTTCTAGTTAGAAGCTTTTCATAACTAGAATCAAACCTGTAAGAGCAAAAATTTAATACTTTCAGTTATGCTCCCATTAAGTCAGTGGCAAAACCACAATTTTGCTCTTTATGTTCCTTTCAGCACATAATTTATGACTCATGAATTTACTTGTTATTACCTGACAATATTTTTCTGTCATTTCCTCCCCTCTTCCTACTGTGTGATTTTCTGTGAATGATTTATGGCAGATAATGAAGCCACAGCATTTGCAATCAGACTCATTCTGGCCAAAGCTGCATGGATTTTTTCTTCATTCTGATTGAATGAACATGCGACAGTCAGTATGATGTGTAACTGAGAGAAAAGACCATTGAAAATGTCACTAGGTAAGCAAGGAGTATGGAACAGGTAGAAGTTTAGAGGTGATTAGGAGTATCTGGAAGAATTTTTACAATTTAAATTTTTTTCTTTTCTAGGTCTAAACTGTGTCAAGGAAGGGAAATAGCCTAATATCAAGGTTTCTGGCTCAATATTGGCAGGATTTAAGGATAATTTTTCATCACATTCAATCAAACAATTATATGTGAATGTAACAAAAATAGAAGGCATAATTCTGGTTCTGATTCTGTTGATTAGGAAGATTTTTTTGTCACTGATTTCAATGAAATCAGGGTTTTACATGAGGTCTTCTTTAAAACTTGAAAACGTAATCAAGGGGACCACACGAGCGGCACACGTAGGAGGTAATAATGTCCTATGGGTTTGAATTCCTGTTGTGGGACGCTTGTGCATGTGTAAGTAAGTATGCAGAGTCTTGTAAAAGTAAATGATTTCTGCACACAGTTTTGTGTAGGTAGAAGTGGATTCTGAAAGACTATTTGAAACTATCTTTTATAAAGTTAAGACTGTGGAGCACTGTACAGAGCTGGTTTTGACACTTGTAATGAAACAGAGAAACTTTTGTGAATTTGTGGAACAAAGTGAAGAGAATTATCTCAGCAGCTGAAAGGTAATTAAGCCTAAAGAGCAAAAAATGTAATATGCAGTTATTGTGTCAATTTCCCAAAGCTTCATACAACTGGGACGTGTGTGCAGTTCCGTGAACTGCAAAGAAATAATTGGCCTTGTGATTACAATGGCAAGCCTATGAGAAAGACACTTCCAATTCAGTTTTGATCGAAGGGTGCTGAGAAGCTCTCTCAGAAATCGCGTCATTCTGCTTAAACAAGATAGCATGGATTTGGTGGCTTTAAAATATCTGAAAAGGAAAGAAACAGAAAAGTTCATTTTTGGGGAAGTTGCTGCTAGCAGAAAGTTTATTCATGACGGGATAAAGGTTCTTCTTCCTTCTGGATAGTATCTTCCCAATCAGCTTTCAGAGATATATTAAAGGAGAACACTTGAGATCAAAACAGGCAAAAAGGTGCTTTCTTCTTTTTTTCTTTTTTCATAATTGGTGACACTTCTTTATGAAGTGCTGAGGAACTCCTTGCCTTAAAGCAGTGGGACCCAATATTTAGATGAATGCAAAGATCAATCAGACAAACACTGGGTAGAAGAGTACATTGTAATTAGCTCTGCTTCAGGATTTTACTGAGCCACAAATAGCTGGGGTTGATGAGACTATTCTGGGAAAATATCTCTTCTATTCTTATAAATAATAATAATAAATATTATTTTCTTATACTTTTCACTATGTACTTGATTCTGGGCTAGATGGACTCCACACAGCAATTCCCGTGGTGCCGTTGTATGTTCTCTGTTTTAGATTTTGGTGTACCCTAGGGATGTTCATGGTATGTCTGAAGAAGGATCTCTTTCATGAGTTTCCCAGTAGATTTGTTCAAGTTTGATAGGAATTCGTACAGAAAAAAATGTTTGGCGTTCTGAGTGGCATGGTTTTACTCAGCAGATAATGAGTACCTCAAAATCATGATCATAAACTGCTTGTTTGGTACACAGAGATAGAAAGGTCTTTACTTTCTATTGACCTATGTAAAAGCTATTGTTTACCAATACCTAGTATTTCCCAGTTCTGTATAAATAGATAAGAGCTGTAGATCTTCATGCATAACAAGCTGGGACTGGGTGAGACTGCCAGATAGAATGGGAGTTTAAGCAATTTGTCCTTCTATTACAACAGTCACTCCTAAATAAAAAAATAATTGTCTCTTATTGCACCAAGCTTCAGCCTGCTGGAAAACAAACAATAAAGTAGTTGTACTGAACAAAAAATTGCCTTTCATTTACATCTGAGAACAGGTTAAACCAAAAATTTTCTTCAGCAAAAGACCTGCAGTCCTCAGTTTTCACTCCTTCTCTTTCTGAAAGAAGTCTCCATTGTATTTTTCCTACATCCTTCAAAGGTTTTGCCTGATCTCTTGTTCTGCCAATAGCATATACTTTTGTAGACACCAGCCATGTCATCATAAAATATTAGTCTGTGCTTTACAACACAGAAATAAGCATATTAGATTCATCATGGGCAGGTGTAAGCATCAAGGATCATAGAAGTTCTTGTTCTTTGATACTACAGGGGTCACTATCTCCCATACAGATGTGTTAATGTGGTGAGATTAATCCTATTTTGTGAATCTAGTTTCCTCAGAAAATATTTCTGCCTTCCTTTCCACCTGTGATCCAGCAAGCACACCTGCCTGACTGCTTTGGTAAAGCCAGGCAGCTTTATGAAGCGGCTAAATGCAATGATCCAAAACCTTTGTCTTTTAACCATCCCACAACACAGCCATGGCTGTAGAGCAACAGCCACCACCTTATATTGATGAGCATTACACCCATGTTGGCAGTGGTAATTCCATTTTTTTTTATTTTTTTTTTTCCTACCAAAACCTGCAGCTGTAACTGGGAAAAATTGTTCAGGCATTGAAGTCAATGGTAGCTGTACCTTTCTTCATGAACTAAAACGGTACTTTTTAACTAACATTTGTATGTGATCTTTCTTTTTTTTTTTTTTTCATTTTCCCCTAGTAATTATGATTCATTTTTAAAATAAAATTTGTATTTTCAGATAATCAGACTATGCTGTTATCATGTGATTGCAGTACTGTATATGCACAGAAAAATATAGTGATTATTAGGGTGACTAGAAAGATTCATATGGATAGAAACCGACTAATTTGTTAATTTAGATAAACCCTCCCGTAGCCTCCTGAATAATTTAGTCTGTAATGCTCTAGACTTCCTGGAGTCAGAAATAAAGGCGCAGTAGGTACTAGGGGTACAAGTGACTTCCTGCCTTTGTTTTTAGTATTTCACAAAATCCATCTGCTGAAATGGCTATCAAACATAATACTCTATTCAGCACAAGCAGTGCTCCAGCAGTGCCTGGCTGCCCCCTCCTACCCTATGCCCACCAGGCCAGAGCTCACTGTGCAGAACATCTATAAGCTGTTGGACATTTCCAAATCCTGCTGCGCACATTTACAACTACCCATGCTGATAGATAAGAAGAAATGAATTTGCCTTTAGATAAACACCTATTTCATAGGTGTTTATGAAGCTGAGAAGAATAGACTTAATTAGTGCTGTGGGTTTAAGGGACTCATTGTTCTACCTGGAACAAAGACTCTTTGAACATCATCTCCCTAGCAACCATGGCACTCTCAACTCCACAGCGCCCTCTGAAAGGTCCCAGGGTACACTGTTATTTTTCTTTCCTGAACCTTTTTATCCCTAGTCTTGCCAGCAGCATGGCAAAGGGCAGGTTCAACATCCTTTTCAAAATAGACCATTGCTACTCTAAAATTAACTACTGAAGCTGCCTCTGACAAGTGAAGGTAAGGATTTGAAAGACGGGGGGGAGCAAGATGAAATGGAGTTGCAGCTTTGATCTTCTTTATGCACTCGCATCAATGGCATGTGGACTGGGAGCACCACAATAAATGCGCTGACAACATATCCTGCTTGCCTACTGCAGCATGCCATGATACTTCACAGAGTCTTTCTGAGAGCATGTCTGCAAAAGCAGTCCCCTCAAAGTTTGAATCAGAGCAATACACTAGGAGAGAAGCAACTACCCTGACATTCCTGTTTTCATCTGTGAGAAGGCACATGCTGCTGAGACACCCTCAGTAATGTGTACAGCCACAGGGAAACACACATTTCTTTACAGGGTCAAAGAAAGTAGATGATGCTGTTGTGTGTTTAATCCTCTACAGTGTTTCTCACCAGCCTATAAAGATTTGGCCGCTTTGTTCTATGCCATTAAAAACTCAGTATTTACTGCACCATACTACGTACTGCTCACCAATTCTATTTACTGTGGGAAGATAGCTCTATCATAACTTTTGATAAAAGATGTCTTTCCAGAGGCAGAGACAGTAATAATTTGTGCATCCGTGCTTTCAAAACTCCTCACCCAGCTCTTATTCAGCTGGCTTCCTCTGTGTCTTTCCAAGCAGCTGCAATGTTCTCCATCTCGCTTCCTTTGTTACCGCTCCTTACAGCTGCTTCACTTTGCTTTGCTGCTTCTCTACTAAGTTCCCTGACTCCTCCCAAGTTTGCTACACCTTTCAGCTGTTGATGTGATCTCTGTGCTCTGCAGTAAGTGCCGTTATGGCTGTTTGCATCACATGGAGAGATTCTCTCCGAAGAATATTTGTATGCCTCAGGAAATGGCATAATTCAGTGGAGCAGGTAGTAATCTTTCTAGGTATTAGTATGAATCCAGGCCTTATCATCATGTCAACAAACTGTACTGCCTGGAAACATTTTCTCATTGAGGTGATGTATTGCAGCTAATTGATTGACCATTCTTAGTAATTAATGAAATAATTTATTTTAGGTCAAATGAAAATTTAAAAATTTAAATTATCCAAGTGCCTTTTTATTTTCTCCTCTTTAGTTTTTCTCTTTCTCTTTGCAGCCATTAAATTTAAAAATTAATTATTTGCACAGCCCCAATGAAGATGATATTTTTTTACTCTCCCTCCATTATCACCTGACACAAGCAACATTTAGTCACAATGCCAGTCTTGGCCATGGTACCATGCACAGCTGGAACAAAAAAACCCTTCTTAATTCTAAATATCTGCAAATTGTAAGAAAAAAGTTGGAAGAAAATAATCAAGAGCCCCAAAAGAAAGACCACTGGGTTTTTTTACTAGTATGCAAAGAACTTGTTTTGCAGGTAACACATAATGAAATATATTTTCCTCTGACAAGATACCATCGTAATGATTTCAAGAATTCAACTCAAACATAGAAAAGACTGATAATGTGAATCATAGAAAATGAGAAGATGAAGGTAGAACACAGTTCACAATTGTTGCAGAGCAGCAAAAGAAGCCAGAAAGAAGAGCAAAAAGCATTTATCTGGAGGATATATATTAGAGCTCCCTGCTATCCATATGCTTGGAAAAAAGCTGCAATATTGCAGATATAACTGTATAGTTGCAGCTCTTCTGTAAGCTGATTAAAAAAAAAAAAAGAACTTCCCAAAGATCAGAATATTTGTCCACTTTAAATACTCCAAAGTCTGAATTCTGAAATCCTTTCTGTAGCTGGAAGGGTGGGTGGGGGCTCGCTGCGGGGCTCGCTGCTGGGTCAGGCTTGATATCGGGTGGTGAGCGATTGTATTCTTTTCCCTTGTATTTCTGTTGTCATTATTATTACTGGTGGTAGCAGTAGTGATTTGTGTTATACCGTAGTTACTAAACTGTTCTTATCTCAACCTGTGGAAGTTGCATTCTTTCGATTCTCCTTCCCATCCCTCCAGGAGCGGGGTGAAGAAAGAGGGGGAAGCAAGGGAGAAAACTGTGTGGCTGAAAGGCTTAAACCACAACAGATGCCTATGATATCATACCCCTGTAGATGTGCACACATCTCTAATTCCTCTTGTTTGTTCCTCATGCTATGGGCATTTGTATAGAGGCATCTGAGACAAGCTCCAATTGAAGCCGGCTCCTTGGCTGGAGTAGCTGGAATATCTCTACATTGCTCCGAACGTTTACTATAGGTGCTGGCCAGTGATTGGGTGTGTTGGGATGGAATGATACCCCCCTCTCCCAACACCTCTAGTTTTAAGCATCCTTGACCAGTCTGGCAAGCCTCTTACCAAATCCACTCTTCCCTTTCTTTATCAGATCAGCTCCACCAGCCCCCAGTAGACCTGGCCTACCACTAGTTCTCTGTTGTAGGAAGGAAAAAAAAGGTCTTTGAATTAACTTATACACAGTTGAAACTCTGATTTTAATAATGCACATGTGGTAGCAAGGGTTAACATTAATTATGCATGGAAAGTTTTGCAAGATTAGACCAAAGATCTTTCCTAAGAGCATAAACCTATTTGTCCTTAATGGGCAGAGGTGTATCTAGTCCAATCTTTCTAAAACTGTGGTACCTCAATTTGTGAGAGACAATTTCAGTTATTTCAAAGGAACTCCATTTTACATAGATTGTGCAAGGAACAGCTTTTTGAGTATATAAATCAGAGTCAGTTAGTTGTTTCACACTGGGCACGTAGAAACTTCTTTAATTTTTTAAAAATTTATATACTGTGTTATTTTATTTTTTCCATCATTTAAAAAGAAAAGGAAAATTATATGCAATCTGGGAGAACAAAGTACAACATACAAGCTTTTTGCTGTATTTGTGGTTTTGTCTTCCCTAGATTAAGAATGCATATAGAGGTAAAGAATTTTCCCAAATGGAACAAAAATCTATTTAAATAGACAAAAGCCTATTTAAAAATCCCATTTTCAGAAAGAAAATTATTACTTTGACAGAGTTTACTTCTCCCAGGGCTTCAGTTATGCTTATCTTGCAAAAAACATACTTAACACATTCATCAGCAAAACTGTCAGTGTTTGTTAAAAAGAACTGATTGTTTGAAAGACTTTGCAATAAATACAGTCATTGCCTTAAGAGGTTAACTCAACTAATTTAAAATTCAAATCTTACATCCTGGAAAAATGAATTATGACAGTTTCTCTAGGGATGATTTATCTGAAAACTCTGAAGCAAAGAAAACAATGTATGAAATCAACTCCTGTAACTGTATTTCAAGTGTATTTCAACTTTAGACATTGTAGAATAAGAATATTAAAAATGGGAAATGAAACCCCTTTGGAAGACAACCTCTTTTTATTTGTTTTCTTGCGCTGAAGAATTATTCCTTAAATGAGTAACAGCTAAAAAACCCTGTAAGATTTTCTGCTTCATAAATCCTAGAATGCCTAGGTTACACACCAGCAACAGAAATAGGAAGGACTCGATTTCTGAGCCCATTCAAATATATTCTTACAACAACAGTAACTTTAGGTGGAAAACACCCATATTCTTAACCTCTGGACTGGTGACACAGTTTAGTCAATCTTGAGCTGACATGAATGTCATATCAGATGTATATGTTTTCTTAACGAGGAATAATAATATACTTAAGAAATAATGTGAAACTACAGAATATATTTTTGGAAGACAGTAGAGTGTTTGGATGTTTCCCCTTAGAGGATTTTGTGTGTTCTATGGTTCTGTGTCTGGCTGTTGAAGAATTGCCCTATGCGAGATAAAATTGGGCAAGGTGACTCGAAATCCATGACAGTACAGGTCAGTAGAGAGTACCCTGTGATATGGAGATTTTTTCCAAATTGAATGCCAAGGGGGATTCCCAAGTCACCTATTCTGATCTGTAGTATTTAATAGGAGAAGCACCATTTTCATATTGGTTTTCCAGTCACCATTATTTGAATACTGTGTGTAATCTGCATGTATAAGAAGTGTTTATGTGTACCTTTGCAGAATCCATGAGGACTCATTTGATAGGTTCTTTTCCCCAGGTCAACCCAGCATCTGTCTGAGCAGGTCTGTCTCAGCATGATAAAGTAGGAAAGTCCATTATTAAGTAGGAAGTGAAGGTACAGATGGAAGGGGGACAAGGCTGGCAAGACACTGTGCAGGTGGAAGATGTTTCTTAGGTCTTTACAAATGATTGACCCCCTTTGAGAGAGATCTCAAACCCCTCATACTCTATTTTTCTTTTATCCACAGTGATGCAATTCAAGACTTAAAAGAAATTACATGTACATACTAGTATTGCAAACAAAAGACTGATGGGAAGGAAATTTCCGGGATCAAAATAAGCCTGAATCTTCTCTGGCATATCCACTATACCCTACCCCAATGCACTATTAATAACAAAATTAAGAGGGTGAAAATTATATGCTTTGATTGACTTTTTTTTTTTTCAGTTACTTTCACTCATACTGTGCTTATTCAAGGTAATTAAATAGCTGTATAAGGTCACAGAACTGTGTCTTTATGCTGAAATAAACAAACAAGCAACAATTGTTTAACTTGGCAACTATGGTGTGGCAATGATGAATGTGGAAACAAAGATTCAAGAAACAGGCATCAAAATGGAGGCTCTCTTTCCATCTCTTTGCCTTTTCATTTAAAGGAGGTTGATTATGGGGTCATGGCATCAACAGAAGTTGACTGGATTCTCAGGAATAGGAGGAACAAGATTGCTTCTATTCATTTACATGGGGGCTGCACCATTGCTGTTTGTGCAATGTGAAGAATATTAGAAGCCTATCCTTGCAGATTTTTCATGGGTTTTTGCTACATATAAATACATGAGATTGGTTACCTGTGCCAGGTTACCCACGCAGCTAAGGCAGAGGGATTTGTAATGAGGAGCTCCTGCACTACTTTTCAAAGAGCACCACTTAGTCTCTACACAGAGTGGAAAGGCCTGTAGGTCACTGTAGCCTGAGCTGACACTCTCTGAGTTTTCTAGGAAGGAGCCAGATCCAACCTAGATGCTGTGTACAGTTTTTAGCCTGAGCCAACCAGTCTTGCTGACATGAATCCTGGGTAACAGCATATGACATCTGTGACAGAGCTCATTTGCATCTGGCCAGCTTAAAGCAGCCATTGGCAGAGAAGCATGTGTCTGTCTACACCATCCACATATATGTACATCCATCTCTCCATAAATGTGAGAAAGCAAATAAAGGGATTGCCCTGTTACAGTAAAATGCACCCGCAGAGAGCGCAATTGAATGGGAAGGTTATACTGAGCGTGACTGACTCCACAGGAGTCTCCCTGGGGCCAGGTGCCTCTTGGCTGTTTTCATTAATGTCTTTGGAAAGCAGCTGACAAGTAAGCAGTGTGTACACTGCTGGATTCCACTTCCTTGTATCACTTATTATCCCTCTTTTACCCTCATAGAAAGATTTTTAGAAAGTGAATTAGCTGAGGAGAAAAAAAGCAACTAAAGCGTGAGACTACTTCTCAATAGGAGGACCTGGAAATGAGTTAAGCTTCCAGAAGACTGCAAAAAAGGCAACCAAAATGCCCATCTTTTTTAAAAAGGGAAGTCTCTCCCACCAAGCCAAGGAATTATGATGTTAGATGTTTTCAATTTCTAGAGAGAAACCCTGTGTAAAAACTTAAAAGATAAAGGAAAGAAAACTTTCAGCAAATATATTTTGTCTAACATATATCAAACAAATAAATTTCATATGTTACAAGGTCTTTTATATTTACCTCATTTAACGTTTTTGAAGAAAAACTAGAAAAATATACAATTCTTCAGGGGATGGTCTGAGGCTGGAAAACTTCTTAGAGAACAATTATGGAGCGTTTCTTGCCAGATGGAGACAACACACTGAAGGGAAATCCACAGGAATCTCCCCTGGGCCGTGTTCTTCAGTATCCTCCTGAGTGGCCTGGGTGAGGTACTGCACCAATCAGAAAGGGCTGTGGGAGTGTAGGATCCCAGCTCCAGCTGCTGCAGGTCCATTGGAAAAAAAGGTGCAACTTAAATAGGGTACATTTCCTTCAGAACAAGAACCAAGTGTGACCTGCGGAAAGGAGCCGGTTGTACAAATACAGAGTAGAGAATAACTGTCTGAACAACAGCTTTGTGAATAGCACAGGGGTTACAATGGCACTTGAGGAAAGCACAAAGCAGTAATGTTGTGTCACTGTGATAAAAGATGTATTCTTGGATGTATGAACAGTGTTATTATGTGCAAGGGATATGAAATATTTTTTCCTATTTGATCCTGGTAATACATGAGTGGACCTGTGAGCAGTGTTTATTACCTAATTTTAATAAAATATACATCGCTGGTGAGAAGCACATGGCAAGAATGATTTAGAAAATGCTGTGAATGAGAAAAAAACTGAAGGAAGGCTTGGAATTCTTTCATTTAGGAAAGAAATAAGGCAGACATGAGATCACATTTCAAAAAATTAGCTGTAAAGACAAAAGGAAAAAGGTCTTATATTTTCTGTGAAAAGGATAGAAAGCTGTAAGCCTTTAAACACCTGTCAGGACTGACATAAATATAGCTGAACCTGTCTTGAGGGGGGACAGGGAATGGATGATCTAAGTGCTTTCCAAATCTACAGTTTGTGAACTTCAGCTCTGTATCTATATTTATATTAGTAAGGCCAAGATTTTAATTTATTTTTGGTGGTGCAATTTTTAAGTATTTCCACTTAAAAGCAGATTTTTCAAGCATAAATAATTGGCAGAATGCATAGTGGCTTTGGTTTTTTTTTAAATCTGACTTAGAGAAGTACAGAAATTGAGTTAAGTCACCATTTCCCCATCTGATCTCAGCTGGACATGACCAGAATCAATGCGAGAACCTGAGTCAGATCTTTAGAAAGGCTTCAATGATATTGGATTGATTTAATTTTAAGGTGTTATAGTCACACTGTGATTAATGGCTCTAGTCACGGGTTTTCAGTAGAGCTGTCACAGGCAGCCCATTTTTAAAGAATGCCTTTGGGCTTTATTCTAGAGAACAAACGGGCAGCACTGAACCACCAAGGAAGAAATTAGTTGTAACTTAATATTTCCACACATATTTGCCTGCCAAAGCTTCTCACTGAAACAGAAGAGTGTTACCAATCATTTTGTGTGTTCATGCCTGTGTTTGCTCCCTCACACACCACATCATGCTTTGTCAATGGAGTCCCAGCTTGAGGGCTCAAGATCTTTGTCTTGTCTGAGTTAAAATGGGAACTTGAATTTAAAGTGTTTATATGTTTGGGTACTGAATGTTAGGAATGGGTCTTTTTCAGGGTCATCTGCTGGAGCACCACATGCAGCACCAGGAATTCAGCTTTCACTTAGAGAGAGGAGCATCCGTAATTTCACTGCTGTGTTCACTCACAGGGATGTTTAAGTCCCTTCACTAAACCAAAGAGAAAGCTTTTGAGCTGAGTTGTATCTATATACTAGTCTATCTAAATAAAAGTTTATTTTGCTTCTGCCATTTGTTTACATGGATATGGCCTTCTGTCTGTGGTGGAATACCCCTGACTGACACATGCTCTGGCAATTCCCACAGAAAGTTCATCCCTGTGGCAGCACAAGCAGAGGAAGGCTTAATAATATTTGAAAATTTAAGGATCTCTGACTGTGGTTAGCTTTCAAAAACTGGCATATTAAACTGTTGGCCGGCGCTTGCCTTCTGGCAGCTCTTTACACACCACGTAACAGCAACTGAAGAATTTGCTGCATAAGATAACTGTCAAGTGATGGTTTGAGATGATCAGTAATGCTTTAAGCAGCTAGTGGATTGTTACGGTGGGTTGAGCTTGGCTGGATGCCAGGTGCCTACTAAGCTGCTCTTCTACTCCTCTCCTCAAAAGGACAGAGTGGGCAGAAAATAACATGGAGAAAACTTCATGGGTCAGAGTAAAGGCAGTTAATAAAGCAGAAGCAAAGACTGTGCATAGAAGCAAAGGAAAACAGAAGATTTATTCTCTACTTCCCATCAGCAGGAGATGTCCAGCCACTTCCCAAGGAGGGCTTCAGTACAGGTAGTGGTTGCTCTGGAAGACAAATGTCATAAATAGTGAATGCCCCTGTCTTCCTCCTCCTTTCTCTTAGCTTTTATTTCTGAGCAGATATTATATGGTATATAATGTTTGTGTCAGCTGTCCTGGCTATGGACTCTCCCAAGGTCTTTCCCAACCCCGGCCTACCAGTAAGGGGAAATGTTTTAGAGACAGCCTTGATGCTGTGTGAGTGCTGCTCAGCAGTAGCCAAAACTCTAGTGTATTATCAGCACCCTTCTGGCTACCAGTTCAAAGCACAGCACTAAGAGGGCTGCTGTGGGGAAAATCATCTCCATCTCAGTCAGACCAAACAGAGTTGTTCTGCTGGTGAACCAGGACGTTTGAATCCTTTGGCATTCTTGGTTTCTCTCTGAAATCAGTCATACATCACCAAGGTGAGAGATTCAGGGCACTATATTTCTGTCTAGAATGACAGAATGGTTTGGTTTGGAAGGGACCTCTAAAAGTCATCTTGGGCAGGGACATCTTTTACTAGATCAGGTTGCTAAAAAGCCCTGTCCAACCTGACCTTGAACACTTTTTCTAGCAGTGGGGCAGCCACAGCTTCTCTGAGCACCATGCTCCAGTGTCTCATCACCCTCACTGAAAAAAATTGTTTCTTATCTCAGGTCTAAATCTACCCTGTTTCAGTTGCTCATGCCCAAGTTTTCATCCACCAGTATGTTCAACTGCACAGGGCTGCTCACAATCCATTCACTCCTCAGTCTGCACTGACGCTGACCCGGGTGAAGGACCTTGCCCTTGGCCTTGCTGAAGTTCATTAGGTTTCCAGGTCATGCATTGGCTGGAGGCTTCAGGCTTGGTTTGTTCAGTGACAGTTACTGGTGGCTGCTTTGCCTATGCCTCTCCCTGGTATGCCAGTTAGTGCAAGAGTCAAAAGGCATTTGAGCAGCATATGTATTATTTGTTCACAGCTTCTAAACATTAAAGAAAGCCTAAGCTAGGAATGGGATTTAGCTTTTGTTCTTTCCATTTTGAATTAGTGTAATCTGGTTCATCTGCTGCACTCTTGACTTCTGAAGATGTAACTAGTTTTCTAGACTCACTTTATTAAAAGGAGAGAGAGAAAGGGCATCTGAAGAGGATGATTTTTCTTATTTCTTTTGATACCTGTCCTGAGTTGCAATGATTCTCTCAATGAAGGTATCCACAGGTTAATCTTGTGGGATGCCTGATGACTCTGCAGGTTGTAGTACTTGAGTTGCACACATAGCCCCTACTCATTTATACCTTTCTGTCCTTTTTAAATCACAGCCTTCACCTTCACAGTCTTGGTGTGACTTTTTTTCCACCTTTTAATTTTTTTTTTGTTTTTAATTTTCTTTTTTTTTTTTTATTGGTGCTTTAATATGTTTCCTGCTTTATGGGTTTCCCAAGATCTGCACTGTCCAATTGTGTAAGTGCTGCGTGATAGCAGAAGTAGCACCCTAGATGAATCACATTTGACATATATTAACATTATGCAGAAACATATAACTAAATTATGACTAATACAGGAATGGCACACTGTCTGACAACTCAGGCAAACATAAGCCACTACCTATAAATGGAAATGTTAGAATCAGCTGAAAAGCAGTTAACTCTTTCAACTTGGAACAACACAACTTGTGTTTACTCTGCCTTGTGTTTACTCTGACTTGTGTTTATCTCTGCCTTTGTGCTCATAATGAGAAAGATTGATCTGAGTGTTCTAAGACATTCTGTGGATGGTCTGTACTCAACAGTTTCCAAGGCAGCAAAATTCATCATAGTCTTTTGCATCAAACTAGATATAACACTGGATCTGACTTGCCTGGGAGTAGATGTAGGAGAAGCTCAGCTGTCTAAGGCGCCCAAGGTCCCCTCATCTCTGCCAGACAGGGAGGCATTCTCAGGCTTTAACAGGGAGCTGTTGTGAGACAGCACCACAGGGTATACAGCAGGACACATAAATTATTATGGGCCTTGCAAGGAGCAAAGCTAAGGTTCTGTGGTGCTGTGCTAATTAGCCTCATATGAGTTAATTAACAGGCTCGTAAACTAAACTCACTCAAGTGGAGCTTTTACCTCTAGTCCTGGAAGAAGATCATTCAGAGCTCTATTATTCTTTCAAATAACATCCTTCATAAGGCAGCAACTTAGTGCCAAACTCTTGCTTCTTTCATTGTCATCAGAGCAATCTGGTCTCATAAAGCATGGTCCTGCAAAGCAATTGAGCCACTGGCAGTGGTGCCACAATGGTTAAGTGCACCAAGAGAGGTCCGGGAGTATGGCACTGTCAGCAAGAGCTGTTGGTACAGGGACAGTGTCAGCACCAGCACAGTGACTGAGAAGCTGCCTCCATCAGCAGGTTTGCAAGCAGCAGACATCACCAGAGACAAGATCTGCAGCTTTGCTATCCTCTCTTACTCTCTTGTGTTGATCTCACTTGGGTCCAAAAGAAATAGGTTTAGAAGCAGCAATGAGCTCTACTCTGTCTCAATGGTAGAAAGTAAGGAATTAGTCTTTTCAAATACAGTCTAAAATATAGTCATACAAGAGCTTTTCTTCAGAGGAGTCAGAGAAAAAGAAAAGGATTAAGGATATTATTAAAGTAAAAGCCTTCCTTAATTCCTTATATCAACATAGCCTTAACCATTTTCACTTTCTTCTTTTCCTGCATTACTAATAGGACTTTTCAAGATATTTAATGCTGGTCATTGCTGTGAAACGAAGTAGACCAAAAGCACTCTTCAAAACCCTTCCCCTATTTTTTTACCTGTTTGCTGCTGTATCTAGCTGTCCTGCTAGCTCTGTTGTGACTCTGGGCCCATCTCTTCTACTGGAAATGGAGACACCTAACAAAACTTGGAAATACTGGAGCTGAACCTGCAGCTTTCTTTGTGGCCACACAATGCTGTTCACTGTAGCTGTGGATAGAGCAGCAACAGGAGGAGGAGTATTTTCCAAGTGTTATTCACCAGATCAGTTACAGAAGCAGACAGGCTTTCATTACTCTCCTAGACCAGTTCAGAGTCACTAAAAGCTGACATTTGACATGTCTCATGACTAAATTTTTTTGAGCTGACTCTCTGAGGAGTTTTTGAGTTTCTGCTCAAAACGCGAGGGAGGACAACTTTGGGTCCAATTTTCATGAACTCAGACAATGTTCAAACAGGCATTTTGACAAGTGTCATTCCGCTTACTTCAGTTATCACCAAACTTTGCACTGTTTTAGCCAAAGTACAGCAGTGGACTTCTTTCGGACCTTCTTTTTTTTTTTTTTTTTATTATTTTTTATTTCTTTTTTTACACTGAGGTGGAGTTGAAGTTTCTTTGGCTGGTGGTTTTCTTATTTTCTGAAAATCAGTGTTTGTATCACCTCTCAGGGGGTGCATTTTCACAGGGCAATGACAGACGATGCTTTTAATGGGTTCTGTGCGGCAAGTGTTGTAGAGCTTGTTATTATTCTCCCATAGGGTGCATTGAAAAGTAACAATAAAAAGGACCACAGGAAGCCAATGTCAAGTGATACATTCTATTAGATATGAAGCATCTGTGGTATACACAATTTGGGAAAAATCAAGCTCAGTTTTACCTTTTGTCTATCCCTTTAAATCCATCAAGAAAGAAATTACAAAGCTGCTTAGAGTCCTGAACACAAACAGACATTCAGATCCACTATGGCACTTGAGTGCTGCAGTGTAGCACATGCAGTATCAGGTGCCAGCTTTCCAAGAAGTCATCCCGCTGGCGTATTCAGGATTCATATGTAGAACAGCGGGATTGAGTGTACCTGGACAAACCAACAGTATTTGGGACTATAGGCACTTCCTGAAGGAGCTCCAGGGATATTTTTAACTGGAAACTAAAGTCCTGATGGCATCTGACACATAACCAATATTGTAAATATGTACTGTCATACTTCATTCCAGTTCCAGACACCTAAAATGCAGATGAACCTACAAAGTTCACCTTGTGAACAAGATCTTTAATCTGCAGACAGTGGGGATACAGGTACTGCATATGGACAGCTGTTAAGTTCAGCAAATGTGACTAACTTTAGTGAGGTGAATCTGTATCTCAATAAAATGTGATTTACTTCCAAGCTGAAATAATTTGCTCCCTTGTAGATGTCCAGAGACATTTGGGCTGTTCTGAGACATCCTCCCTGCTCTCCAGATGCCCTTCTGGATCATGTCTGACACCCATCAGTCCTGTGTGATACCTGCCCATGCCATCTCAGGCACTTACTCCACAGCACCTCTGATGACATCGAATGTCTGGATAGGTTGTATATTACAGTACAGTATGTGCTGACACTTCACATATGTCCTGGGTTCAGCAGCAGCAGTCATTTTTCTCCTTAGTAGCTGGTGCAGTGCTGTGGTTTTGACTTTCAGCCTGGGAACAGCGCTGATAACACCGATGTTTATAGTTATGGCTTAGAATGTTTGGTTTGACCAAGGACTTTCTGAGTCTCATGCTCTGCCAGGCAGGAGGTGAAGCCAGGAGGAAGCAGAGAGAGGACACCTGACCCAAACTGACCAGAGAGGTATGGGGGCAGGAACCTGGAAGAGTTCAGTTCGCGGCTGGATCAGGCTTGGTATCAGGTGGTGAACAGTTGTATTCTCTTTCCTTGTATTTCTCTTGTCATTATTATTATTATTGATGGTAGCAGCAGTGGTTTGTGTTATACATTAGTTACTGGATTGTTCTTATCTCAACCTGTGGGAGTTGCATTCTTTCGATTCTCCCCCCCCCCCCCCCCCCCCCCCGGAAGCGGGGAGGAAAGAAAGAGGAGAGAGTGAGTGAGCAAACTGCGTGATTTACGGCTTAAACCACGACAACATGGGAGGCAGCAGTTGGTAGCTTTCGTTCTCCTCCCTGTTGAGGTACCAGGACAGCAGGGAGCAGAGAGAAATTCTTTGCTGCAATGGATATATGGTACATTGAACGTATGGATTGGTGAACTTCTATCTCTACAAGTTAACCCGTCAAAAGAGACCAGAAAGGTAACTTCAGTTCTAAGAAACATTGTTTCAGTGTCTTAGCAGGCTTAGCTGCAAAAAGTAAAAAGGGGTCTTGGAAATCATTTGGGGCACATTTTGAAACTTAATTTTCAAAACGAAGGCTAGTCTGCAATGCAATCAGGTCAGCCCAGGGGTGAGATATACAGCTGAGAGTTATTACAAATTGCACTGATTCAGTTGATTGCAAGACAAATTGGGATATTTTAGCAACTCATAACCTGTCTTCAGGAGTTTCAGATGTTTTGAGAAGAGAAAAACTTTTGCTTGGAACCACTTCAGTCAAACACGCAAAGCATCTTGGATTCAGTGCAGTTTCCCTGGACCCAAAACAAATGTGTGCCTATCCCAGAGCTATAGATCCTGGGAGCATCAGTCTGTGTCTTGGCATCCCACCAACAGATCTGCTGTGGGCAGAGCACTGAATCCCCCTGAAACTGCTTTCATAAATCAATGTTACAGCTATTTTTAGTCAAACTGACAAGTATGTCATTTTTCACAGAACAGTTGTTGGCTCTGGGAATTTCCACTTCATAGGAAATTTTTATAGAAGTTGGTTTTAATATGATTTGAATAAAGATCATATGTCAAAAGCATCCTTGTGCCCTGAAATTTCTGTTTTATTGGCCATTCTGAGACAGGAAATTGTACAGGATAAGAGCCATCTGAGTACAATTGAAATTAATGACAGCTCTGCTTTTACCAAACTATGTGTGCAGTAACCAAGAATTAGAACCAGCATGCATTTACTCAGTGATACTGGATAATCCCCTCCTGTTCGTCCTTTTAAATCACTACTCTTGTGCACCACTGCTGTTTGTCATAGAATCATGGAATGATTTGGTTGGGAAAAGACCTTAAGATCATCAAGTTCCAACCACTTGACATGGGCAGGGACACCTCACACTAAACCATGTCACCCAAGGCTCTGTCCAGCCTGGCCTTGAGCACTGACAGGGATGGGGCATTCACAACTTCCTTGGGCAACCCATTCCAGGGCCTCACCACCCTTACAGTAAAGAATTTCTTCCTTATATCCAATCTAAACGTCCCCTTTTAAGTTTAAACCCATTCTCCCTTATTCTATTGCTACAGTCCCACATGAAGAATCCCTCTTCAGCATCCTTGTAGGCCCCTTCAGACATTGGAAGGCTGCTATGAGGTCTCCACGCAGCCTCCTCTTCTCCATAGAAATCCATATTTGTTTTTTTCCTTCTCTTCTAGTTTTGTATTCTCTCCCGTTGTCACTTCCTTTACCATTGTTATTATTGTATTGTACTTTATTTATAGTTATTAAACTGCTCTTATCTCTACCCACAGGTTTTACATTCCTTTGATTCTCCTCCCCATCCTGCTCAGGGAAGGGGGCCAGGGGTTGGGGGCATGAGTGAGTGGCTGTGTGTCACTGAGTTGCTGGCTGGGTTTAAACCATGACAGCTGGCTAGCGGCTTGAAGGTTAACAGGACATTTCTTACACCTGAAAGTCCCAACATTTTCTCCATTGTAGAATCATGGCACAATTTTAGAATTCTAATTAAACTTGAAGCCTTTGTAGCTTATATAAGTCTAAATTTCTATAAAGACTATTTTTCACATATCCTAAAAGTATGTTATGGGTTATTTTTCTTACCTTTTAATATCTTTTATCTACTTTATTTTTATTTTTTTTTTTTTTAATTCTCCAAAAGGAGGAATTTTGGTGTCCAAACGAATTTGGTTTTAATGTTCAAACTTCAGATGCTTAGCTCCTGCTTTGTGAAATCCACAGCCTTCATGTCTGGATACTGGTCCCCATGAAGAAATTGCAGTTTTATAATGTAAGTGCTACTAACAGAGGTAAATTGATATGCTGAAAGCAGGGATGTATGTCCAAAGCTTCCTCTCTTCCAAATCATGTAATATCTGAGAGCACAGCAGGCCCAGATTGGGTTACCTACTCTGACTTTACAGTGCATAATTTTTAATTATGGAATGAATAATACAATCAGATATATAAGCAAGCTCTGCAGGTAGAGACCAGCCTTTTCCCCTCTATTCCCATTACTGTGTGCCTTAACCACTGGAAACAGATCTTTTTATTTGCTAATCCTGGGAATCTTGTTTAGTTGCATAAGGGCCAGCTACCAATACGTGGGATCACTGGTACTCCTTCATCACACCTCCTTTAGCTTCTCTTCTTTTCAGTTTGGTAGTAAAAGTGTTATGAATTACCTGCTGTGTGGGCTGAGGATTTCAAACTTATCTGATTTGAAAGGTGGGTTACTTTGGAGACGAGAGAAACAGCACCTGCTTATTCTGCCTAGGAGCATTTAGGAGTAGGTTTTCAGCTCTGGGTTTTGAATGACAGAAGAAGGGTGTCTTGAATTCCCAGTTCCCATCATAGCCAAGGTCTGGGCTGGAGCAAAAATTTCTGACCTATACCAGGATTTAGCATTTGCCTGTAGGTTTTTCCCCTGCTTGTCATGAAAAACTTCTGGAGCACCTTTAACTTACTGTGTTGTCTATGCATCCACTAGGAACTGTAGATGCTTTGCAATATGGCTCAGGCATCTGGAAATGTACACATGGTAACTTAAACACTCCAGATTTACTCGATCTGTTTCAAGGTGGCTACGAATGAAAAGTTTACCAAAACATCATCAATGAGATGACCATAGGAAGCAATATAAGCAACATTCAGATTCTTGTATAAGCTTATATTTTAAGTGAAAAAAAATTTTAAAGAAGATGAGCCAGCTCTAGTGTGGGTTTGCATCAGGTCCACATGCACTGCTCAAAACTAAGAGATTTTTTCTGTCTGTAGTATTTCAGTCACGTTTTCCCTCGCCAAGGCTTCAGCTGAAACTGCCCAGACCCACAGTCCTTGGCAGAAATTACTTGAACGGAGAACAGAATGACTGGGTTCAGGTGGGAAATTTATACTCAGTACTGTCACAATAGAGTACTCTAAATGCAAAGTGTCCCATCTTTGTGAATAATACAGACAAAGGGAAGAAAAGGAATTACATTTTCATGGGGTTTTGGTGGAAGACCAGACCAAAGACAAAGAGATTTTATGACCTAAGTTTTCACAGTCAGTTTGACTAAAGCTTCTGATGCTCACGGGTAGAGTAAAAGCTGCAGCAGCTCCCTGTTGTGACTGCCTGAATCCTCCTAACATTCATTTCCACAAACAATTATTTTTGCAGACACACTCTTCTGGTATTTTCCTTTAAGCTTGGTAGAAACATTCAGTAGCTGTTTTAAGCATGTGTCCTGCTTGCTTTAGCATACTGCCTTTTTTGTGTTATTATCTGTTCAATTTCATCTTCCTTTCAGTAGTTCTCTGTTTTCATCACCAAAGAAGTGGTACATCGTTATGTCCTTACCAAACAGCCTCTTCTAGCTCTTGAAATACTCATCATGCACTCATTTGGTTTATTGCCTGCTCCTTTTGTCTAACCTTTCTGTCACCCTTTTGACCCAGTCTTATTTAGACTTTTAAAATCTGTCTTCCTAAGTCAGTGCTTTGCTTGTAAATGCTACTAAAATTAGGATTTAAATCCTAATATGAAATGATGGCTCAACAAGAAGAAGAGGAAGTGCTGGAGTTACAAATAAACACAGCAGTATTTAATTCATCTACTAATCAGTTCCTTGCCATTTTAAAAGATCTAAAACAGTCTAGAACTGAATGACAGATGTTCAGCTACTGTATCCGGGCTCTGAAGACACTGCAGCTGCACTACAAAAAATATAGTCTGTGGGCTCTCCCCAGATGCAAATATAATGTAAATGTGAATTGATGCACATAGTCAGAAGCTATTTGCAGACTTTTGTATGCAATCTTATTTGCTGCAAGTCCATGCAATTGATGAAAATCATGAACATTGGAGCCATTAATCATATAGAAAACAGGGTTGCTAACACATCTGAACTCCACAGCATCAACGAATAATAAATGTGAAGGCAGTAATACTGGATGCACCAAGATTTGTTGTTTGCAGAGCATTTATGGCTTATAGTAACCCTGAGATATGCCATTCCTTTGCAGCACAAAGGAATTCCTGCCTTCCAGACAGTAAGTCAGCTTCATTGAGGGCCCAACTTAAATGCCTCTATGCAAACTTACATAGCACGGGGAATAAACAAGAGGAGTTAGAGAAGCGTGCATCCTCCAGGGCTATGATCTTTGTAGTATCACAGAGAAGTGGTTGGATAACTCCTATAACTGAAGTGCTGTAATGGAAGGTTACAGGCTCTTCAGGAAGAACAGGCAGGGGATGAAAGGAGGAAATGTTGCCTTTTATGTCAATGACCACTTAAAGTGCAAGGAGCTCCACCTGGGGATGGATAAGGAGCTGACTGAAAGTTTATGGGTGAGGATTAAAGGGAGGGCAGGCACAGGTGGTGTTAGATTGGGGGTCTGCTACAGGCTGCCCAACCAGGAAGACCAGGCAGATGAGGACTTTCTGTAGACGGATAGGAGCAGCCTTACATTCACAACCCCTAGTCCACATAAGGACTTCAACCACCCCAGTATCTGTTGGAGTGACAAGACAGCAGGGCATAAGAAATCCAGGAGGTTTCTGGAACACTCTGATGATAACTTCCTTCTTCAAGCGATAGAGGAGTCAAGTGGAGGTGCTATGCTGGACTTTGTTCTCACAAAAGAGGAGCTGGTGGGTAAGGTGAAGCTCAAAGGCAGACTTGGATGCCGTGACCAGGAAAAGGTAGAGTTCAACATCAAGGTAGTGAGCAGGGTGCACAGCAAGCTTACTAGCCTGGACTCCAGAAGAGTAGACTTTGGCCTCTTCAGGAATATGAACACTGGAGGGAAGAAAGCCATCCAGAGGAACCCTGACACGCTTGAGGAATGGGCTTGTGTGAACCTCATGAAGTTCAACAAGGCCAATTGCAAGGTCCTGCCCTGGGATCAGGGTAATTCCAAGCATAAATACAGCTTGGGCAGAGAATAGACGAAATGCAGCCCTGAGGAGGACTTGGGGGTGTTGGTTGAGGAGAAAGTCAGCATGAGCCAGCAATGTTCACTTGCAGCCTGAAAAAACAATTATACCCTGGGCTGTACCAAAAGAAATTGACCATCAGGTTGAGGGAGGAGCATTTTGCACCTCTGCTCTCATGAGAACCCACCTGCAGTACTGCATTCAGCTCTGGGGCCCCCAAAATAAGAAAGAAATCAACCTGTTCCAGTGAGTCCAGAGGAGGGCCATGAAGATGATCAGGGTGCTGGAGCACCTCTCCCGTGAAGACAGGCTGAGAGGGTTGATGCTGTTCAGCCTAGAGAAGAGAAGACTCAGGACAGACCTTATAGCAGCCTTCCAGTACCTAAAGGAGGTTTACAGGAAATCTGGAGAAAGATTTACAAAAAACAAGACAAGGGGCTTTAAACTGTCAGAGGGTAGATTTAGATTAGATATAAAAAAAGAAACTCTTAACTTTGAGGGTGAGTGCAATTGAGTGCTACCCTGAGAATCTGTGGCTTCCCCATATCTGTCAGTGTTCAAGGTCAGGTTGGACAGGGCTTTGAGCAACCTGGACTAGTGGAAGGTGCCCCTGCCTTCCATCATCTGTAATTCTATGATTATTCTGTCATATCTCTTAAGGACTCTGACACTTGGTTTGAAATTTCCTCCCTTTCCCCCATCTGACATTTGTCTGACCAGATCTGTTAGCAAAAGGTCTCATAACACCCAACAATTTATGTATGTAACACCCAAACTTATATATGCAAAAAATTATTGATTTTCCAGATACCTACTGATTTAAACAGCTGGTAGTTTTTGTCGACTACATTGTAGAGATGTGTGATCTGTGTCATTGTGATGAAATTTGAAATATCTTTTATGATGTGCTGGAGATAAATCCCAAATTGGAAAGTGCATTAATTCAAACAGCATTAATGTAATGGGACCAAACAATTCATTATTGACTGTTTTATTGAACACTTCTGCTCCAGTGATTGAGCTACAGAGTGCATTAGAAGCTAATTATTTTCTTGTAGCACTTGTAATGCTATTGAAATATGGACTGCTTGCAAGCAAATCAGTTTCATGCACTGAAGTGATAACACAAATGACAGGCACCAGCCTGTCTAACCAAGTCCCACAGAACATCACTCTAACTTTAGTTAAAGCTCATGTGAATGCAGTTTTTCTCCCTATAAGCTATTATATGCTAAGACAATAAAACTGAAGTGTGACCAGTATGTTGGAGACTGTCAGGCTGAGTACTGGTGACTTTCAAGTTGACTCAGATTTTTATTTTCGCCTTGATATCCCTGTTTTTAACGTACCGTATCCCTGAACAGTAGTTGTTTCTGGAAGGCTTCCTGGAGAACTACTCTTAGAAAAAAAAACCAAACCAAACTTCAGATGAACCTGAAAATGAGCAGTATTATTATAGACATTTAACTAAAAATTAGAAAGGTAAAATGCCATCTGCTTTACTAGGCTACTTATGTCTGTCATCTCATGATAGCCTCATTGCTTGGACATCTCATGTACTTTAAGGAACTGTCAGGAGGTAACCTGCTCTCAATGTGGAAAATTAAATTTGCGTTGCTAAGGCCAGTCCAAAAGCTCAACTGGCTGGTGATCAATCTTGCTGTATTGTTTGCTGTAACTGCTTGTCGAAACAGGGAAAAGCATTGTAGGTTACTGCAGGTATACAATAGCGTGAGCATTCAAGGCAAGCTTATGTAGTTACATTACTGTCATGGTTTAAGCCCAGCCATAACTCAGAACCATGCAGCTGCTTCCTCACTCTCCCCTTCCTCCCCCCTGCTCCCGGAGGGATGGTGTTGCGTTAAAAGTGGAAAAATCAGCAGCCGCTATCAGTCCAGCTGTGTTTGCTATTTCGAACTTCACTGCACTGGTGTCGTGGTTTAAGCCCCCCACCCATGCACTCACTCACTCACTCACTCCCCTCTTTTTCTTCCCCCAGTCCTGGGGGGATGGGGAGGAGAATATAAAAAAAAAAAAGCAACTTGCACGGGCTGAGATAAGAACAGTTTAGTAACTAAGGTATAACACAAATCACTGCTGCTACCATCAATAATAATTCAAGAGAAATACAAGGAAAAAGAATACAACTGCTCACCAAGCCCGACCCAGCCAGTGCACCCCCCAGCAGCGAACCCCCCCACTACCAAAAACCTGGCCATGCCGTGCACCCTCAGTCCACCACCACACCCTACTGGGTCTCTGCCCTCTGTTTTCACATCCTGGACATGATGTGCTGTGGTATGGAATAACCTCTTTGGTCAGTTTGGGTCAGGTGTCCTGTCTCTGCTTCCTCCCAGCTCCCCCTCCTCCCTGGCATAGCATGAGACTCAGAAAGTCCTTGGCCAGACAAAACATCAGCAAGCAGTAACTGAAAACACTGGTGTTATCAACACAGTTCCAAGGCCCAAAATCAAAAACACAGCGCTGCACCAGCTACCAAGAAGGAGAAAAATGACTGCTGCGGCTGAACCCATGACAACTGGATTCACTGATAGTGTACCACGCTGCTGGTTGAGTCGTGCTCATGAACTCTCATGGCCACACCGAGGGATGGGGTCATGTTCAGTGAGAAAATTACGTTCGGTTACTGAAAACAGTGCCGTTTATTGTCATTTGTGACCAACTATTGATGCAACAGGTACAGGTTCTTTATGGATTGCTAGTGATAAATACTGTCTGCAAAAGCACGTGCGAACAATAGTCACATGAATAGAAGTGCTTGATAAAGTTAACACAGCATAGCTCTAAAATATACAGGTGGTAGTAAAAGTAACTCTATAGAGATTCTAAGTTTTCCCAGGGAAGCGCTGGATACAGTGCAAGTCTTGCCCACAGGCGTCCCTATGGCGGGGGAGGAGAGGTCCAGCCTGTCGACCGGTCCCAGGAGTCTGTTGATGTTATCTTCCTTGACTCATCTGCGATGGTATCTTCCCCCAATATCCCCCTCTCTCTTGGATCATTTTATATGATTTTTACCTTCAAGGTGGAGCTTGAGTGACTCTAGTCATACATACCTTTATTATTACTGGTGCAAAGCTCTCTCACTTCACTTTTAAAGGTATATGACACCAAAAATTCAGAGCACATGCTCAGAAGGGGTGGTCTCATTTTGGAGGGGGGTTGCATTGGAGATGGGTGTGTATTTTAGCATGTAAATGCATTATAATGACATTATAATGAAGCAAAGTTCACACAGAGGATGGCATTCTGTCAAAAGATGACAGGCCGCTGGCTCAGGGTAGCAAGTATGCAGCTTATCAGTTTCTTGCACCACCTAGTTCCCATCTTTTTGCTGAAGTTAGGACAAAGTGTAACTGCAAGATCTCCACCTCGCTCTACCCTCCGTCTGTGTTACTGGAACCACTGTGAAGTGCACATTCCTGGCATGCCAGGTGTGGCTGCATCTCGCTCAGAGAGGCCCTGAAAGTCCGTTTTTCCCTTATGTGTGGACAATGCTGCATTTCAAATATAAGTTTAATTCCACATTTCCTAATTATTCCACAGATGGGGAGGAGAATTTAAAGAATGTAACTCCCACAGGTTGAGATAAGAACAGTCCAGTAACTAAGGTATAACAGAAACCACTACTGCTACCACCGATAATAATAATGATAAGAGAAATAACAAGGCCAGAGAATACAACCGGTCATCACCCACCGACTGATACCCAGCCTGACCGAGCAGTGATCTAACCCTTCCACGTAACTGCCCCCAGTTTATAAAGTGGGCATGACGTGCTGTGGTATGGAATACCTCTTTGGCTAGTTTGGGTCAGGTGTCCTGTCTCTGCTTCCTCTTGGCTTCCCCTCCTCCCTGGCAGAGCATGAGACTCAGAAAGTCCTTGGTCAGAGTAAACATCATTGAGCAACAACTAAAATCATCAGTGTTATCAGAGCTGTTCCCAGGCTGAAAGTCAAAACCACAGCACTGCACCAGCTACTAAGAAGGAGAAAAATGACTGCTACTGATGAACCCAGGACAATTTCCTTTTCAGGAGGCTTGAGGACTAGTAATGAAGAGATCTCAGCAGAACCAAAGAAGTCTATATTTTTCTCAATGAATCTGTTAATTTCAGTTTCAAAATGCAGGATTCCTAAAGAGAAAATCTGAGAGTCCTTATCCTGAGAAAGTGCCTAGCATCATCTTTCAGAAAACAAGACTTCACTGAGATTTCTAAACCTGGGCTAAAATTTCTGACAATCAACACCTGCTAGGAGAATCTATTCTGGATAGGAAGTAATAGAAATGATGTCAGCACTTTTTGGTTACCTCTTGCATAGAAGGAATAGATTTCATGCACGGACTTACTTAGCTTGTCTAGTCTGCTGTGGCAGGGGGAGTGTTAATAGTGCAACTAAAGGCAAAAACCAAAATCAGTGACCTGAAAAAAACCCTAACCAACATTAGCTGCACAATAGCAAAAAAATTGCTTTGAGCCTTTGGCGCTGAAAAGTGGCTAACCTTAATCATTTAGCCAAGAAACATAGAAAGGGTAGACATAACATGGATTTAAAGAAAATAAAAATATCAATTTAGGCTATTTAGAATGATGTTAAGATCCAAAAACAATCTGCGACACTTCGTGCAGTCTCCTCAATATGCAAGTGAGGCTGTACAATGCTACATAATTTTAGAAATGCTTCAATTGTCCCTTGCTAAGAGGAAATAATAATAAAAAAAATATCCAAGATTTCTGCTGTTGGCAAAATAAAGTGGGTGGGAGGTTGATCTCATACCAGAGTGACATCACTCAAATATTTCTACTAGCTTCAAATGACACTGTGTCAAAACAGCAAAATCATATTTTCTACTCCAAGAGCCAGTTGAATATGGCAGCATCCTGAAAGTATGCCAGTCATGGCAATAGACTGCTCTCGGTTTGCATTTTGTCTCATAAAGTGTCTATGACTAACTGCAGGGGGCATCATGCTTTGCATTAGTCTTTTTAGATAATGCAGCTGTTTACTAACACAAGGCCTGTGGTGCTGTGAATCCCATACCTTCAGCACCTCCACACAGCAGCCCTACTGCAGAGATGGCAGGTCACTGAAGGGAATTTGGCACAGCTGTGCATTTCACAGGGCAAGTAGATCAAGCGGACGTACTGTTCTCTCTCTCTTGATGAGGAATTTTCCTCTTTGGATCTGTGGTTTGCTGCCAAATAAATTTTTTGGGGCACAGAGCATTCATGTTGGAGGAAGGAGGGTCACAATGTACTGCTTCTTTGAGATGTACCAGGAGCATACTCTTTCTTGCTGTAACACATCTTACACTATGCATGCATGATGAGAATGCTGTAAGTCTCTCTTTTATCTTATCTCAGAGATTCCAGTGGATATAGGATCAAGATTTTTTCTGTGAATCAAAGCAGCACTTAGCAGTGTATGGGTGTTCTTACTAACCATTTCCTTTGCCCAATAGAATGCTGTTTTCTTTTGGAGTTGTAAAGAACATTTTTTTTTTTATCTCCATAAAGGCAAGGAAGAATAAGAGATGATGGGGGTGATGTGCGTTGTAGTTTAGGGTGATTCTGGATCATTTGCAGTATGAATGGCTCCAAATCAGCAACTGCTGAGTGTCAGTTATAGATAGTTAAGGTGACTAGGCATCCTTAGGCCACCTACTCTAACTTCTGAATAAGACAGACACCACACTTGATCTATTTCTCTCTGTTCTAAGATTAATAGCTTGTACTTAGCTAAATAGAAATATTGTCAAGCCTTGATGTAAACACTTCAAAAGATGAAGACATTGCTAGATCTCTCAGTGTTTTCTCAGACTGGTTATTCATACTTGCTTTGAAATTTTTGTGCCATACATTAAACTTGAAATTCTACATGTTTTGACAATTTCCATTGGGCTTTTAGATTTTTTACTTCTACTGGGCAAGGTTTTCTGGAGTACAAAGTGAAACCCTTTCAGCTGAGTAATGGTCACATAGATCCACAATATCATCTGTGAGCCTTTCTTTTGAATCAGGTGAATAGTTTAGGAGAAAGAGAGCTCATGGATTAAAAACTTTGAACAACAAGACAGTTACATGGCTAGATAGAGATTATTTCCCACCCTATTTGACATTCATCCATGAGGGAAAATCTCACCCTTGGATGCAGGTTTGCTGAGCACAGTGCCATGAGACAGGCAGGCAAAATGTTGGTTCTGGAAAAGAGGTTGTGAATGTGAAGCTGCTTTTCAGACGCTACCCAAATGTGAAGGCTTGGCTCTCTAAATGTAGCTTTTCATTGTTTGCAAGTTCAAAGGACTGGGTGAGATTTTAGGAAATAAGATATTCTCAAACCATTAAGACACTGACTTGCAATTTTCTTTTTCAGGAGAAGTCCCAAAGGTCACTTACAATATTTTTCCAATAAAAGTTTACATAAGGCTAAGGGAAGGGAGAAATGAAGTAACATTGAAGGGAGAAAAGAATCAACATTTCATCTTTGGTTGAGTTGTGAAATTTCTTTTTCACTCCAAAAAGAGAAAAGTCTAAATGCAATAACAACATAAACCAGTCTAAATTAAAATAAATCAATTTTTTGTCCTCCTCCATATTGCTCAGTACGGAAAGAGGGAAGGCATATTTCTGTCTCAACAGAGAGTCACAGATTTTTCTAATGCTCTTCAGCTTATTACTCACACAGTAAGTTAGCAAAGACAAATATGCAGAATACGGTGGAGTATTAGTTGTTACTGATTCACAGTAGCTTGTTTCAGGGACATTGCTCATACTGCTTCTAAGCTTATCCCTTGGACACATTTGCATTAAAAATTAAAAACTGACTAAAATTTAATGAATAAGAGTGGCAAAGACAATTATCTTTTGTAGCAATTAGCTTGGCATGCATGTAGTTTTCAAAACCAATTGTATCCAAAATTGGTGGGTAAGGATATGTCTTCCCACAGGCAAACTGAGCATGAAAAGCTTATCAGAGTTAGAGCTCATTGATGTTTCATCTATATGTCACCAAAATACTGCAGGGTTCATCACACTTAGTGGCATATATCCATCATAAACCTCTACATCTGAGATCCTCTGATATGCAATGGAGAGAAATCAGCATTGTATAGGGGCATAAATACTCACAGCAGATATAAAGACACATACTTGAGTTTAAAGGTTCACCCTTAAACGCTACAGGCTTTCCTCACTTTCTCATCTGGGATTTTAGGGTGACCAGCTCAGATGCAGATACCACCTCAGCTAATTCCCAGCCGAAGCATCCCCACTCCTATTTCCCTTCACAATTTCACCTGCTAAGATAAAACTAGCATTTCCTTCTTATTGTGCAAGCTGTCTGGGATAATGAAATATAGTATTTGAGAGATTGTGGGGGGCTGACCCTGGCTGAATGCCAGGTGCCCATCAAAGCTGGTCTATCACTCCTGCTCCTCAATTTGACAGGAGGGAGAAAATATTATGAAAGGCTTGTGAGTCAAGGGCAGGGAGAGATCATTCACCAATTACTGTCATGGGCAAAACAGACTCGACTTGGGGAAATTAATTTGATTTATTGCCAATAAAATCAGAGTAGGACAATGAGAAATTAAAAAATATATATTGCAAAACACCTTCCCCCTACCTCTCCCCTCTTCCCAGGGTTAATTTCCCTCCCAGTTTCTCTGCCTTGCCCTGCTCAGCAGCTCAGGAGGACAGGGAATGGGGGTTATGGTCAGTTCACGCATTGTCTCTGCTGCTTCTTCCTCTTCAGGGGGTGGACTTCTCACACACTTCCCCTGCTCCAGCATGGGGTCTTTCCATTGGGAAACAAGCCTCCATGAACTTCTGCAATGTCAGTCCTTCCCATGGGCTGCTGTTCTTTATGACCTGCTCCAGCATAGGTTCCTTCTGTGAGGTGCAAAGCATATCCTACCCCTACCCTGCCATGCCATGCCATACCTTAACAGAAACAGAAACAGAAATTAAGTCTTAGTGAAATCCTCACAGACTTCTAGCCTATGAAACTTGTAGCTTATTTGCCTATAGATTCTGAACTCTGAGAGAAGAAAAAATATTCAATTGCAGTAGGAAGCCCAGGTAACAGCCTGCTTGAAATATGAAAGCTTAGGACCAGGATGACTAATTCTCTTTGATTTTGAATTCTGCCTTGTAAGGTAGAAGGTGGACTACCACATTCTGAGGCACTTCAGGTATACCACATGCTAAATGCATGTATTAATTCAGACATATGCAAAGGTACGAAAATTATTAGTAAAAAATACAACTTACAAAATATGTACAATCTAATTCATTTGAAGCTTTTGGGAGTATCTAAGAAGGTCTCCACCTTATCAAAAAAAGCATTCACAATATATGAAAATTGTCTTTCTATTATGATTGTCCTAACTACAGTAATTATTTAATCAAAGAACACTAAAAACTAGTCTAACAGAACAAGTAGAGATCTGTATAATTTTTAAAATTTATGTAGATCATAAAGGTCCATATATTCTTAATGCAGCAGTTTTTCCCTCCATGCTGCACACCTTGCTTGGGAGGGAGTAAAGCTACTGATAACTGAACCATAACTCATGGACTTCAGCTCACTGCTATGAAAGTTTCAAAGGGGGCAAAACAGATCCCTAGACTTGAAGGGCTAAATACAAAATAGCATTTGGGGCACTGCCAGTTCTTGTTGTGGAAGCTTGTAGAAACAGATCAGGGCCATACATCACACCAAAAGACAGAAAAAATCACCATTATCCATATGAGCTTAGTTATTTCAACTGGTTCTTGTAAATGAAATGAGGGAAGGGAAAATAGGAACTCTGGGCACATAACCAATGCTTGGATAACTCTTCAGCATGCACACTGTTGCCAAAGTGATAAATCTGGGTAGTGAGCAGTTGAACAGTCAGCAGCTGAGACAAAGACAGTCTGTCCTCTAATAGAAAATCTTCACTGGATGCATACACTACTGTGCAGAAAAAAGCAGTGATTTGCAGTCCTCATAAACAAGATTTCACCAGATATCCTTGGGCTTTCAGGTACAACAAGGCTCCTGCAGATTCTGCTTCTTTAA
This sequence comes from Myiopsitta monachus, assembly GCA_017639245.1. Taxonomy (NCBI): domain Eukaryota; kingdom Metazoa; phylum Chordata; class Aves; order Psittaciformes; family Psittacidae; genus Myiopsitta; species Myiopsitta monachus. The sequence goes on from CM029927.1 coordinate 37,599,715, forward strand.
ATTCAGCTGGTTAAGAAGTCCACAGTGACTACAGGTTCTTCATTCTTGTTAAGTCTTAAAAATTTTCCAGTTCTTTCTCTGTCTGGCAATGAGTCTTTTAACCTCAGTAGCTGCTTTTCCTGCTTCACCTCCATTCATCTTCATTTTCTTCTCTTCAGCTTTGTGAGTTTTCAATCACACACTGGCAAACATCACTCTTCGAGTGCAGCCATCCCTACATATGGAAATTGTTCCCCATGCCAACTCCTATTAAACAATTACAAAACTTTCCTCAAGCGGCAACAGAAAACTTAGGTGGAGAACTAACATCCATCAGTAGCGCAACCTGAGCTCTCTGGTGTGCTTTTCTAGGGAACAGCAGCAAGGGCAATTGCTCTGGACTTCAGGTAATGAGAAGACCCCTTGGTCTCATTGAGACTGTGGGGCTGACAGTGGGCAGGTGGGAAGGAGCAAGTATCACTATAAGTTTAGCTCCAACTTTGCTTTTTGCTGCCTTTCCAAGTGCTGTAAAACAAAGAAATTAACTAGGAATTCAGAACATCACATTAATTACTGATGTGAACAGTGTTGGACTTGTAGTAGTGAAAACCAAAAGTATCTTAATTGTTTGAAACCTGACTTCTAGGAGAAGGGGGAAATGCAAAAATTTGATTGGAAACTTTCCTGAAGGCCTGCATTGTAATTGCATGAAGCTTCATACCTGCATATTACTACAAATAGCTTAATGCATATGACAGTCCCACGGTCTTTGTGGCTACTTACAGAGGACCACAGCAAGAGAGAGATCAGAGAAATACGTAAGAAATATGGACATGGTGTTAAAGAGCTGGGAGCAAGCACATTTTCTAGATCTGACTACCCACTATATATATAGCTCATGGCAAACCCCAAAGAAGACTTTAGCCAGGCTTCAGACCTAACTGAACCAAGAGATCTCAGAACACCCCTACCCAGTCCGGGCCAGTCAACCCAGGCAGCTCCAAGTTTGTGTCAACTCAGCCTGTTACGCATTATCTCAAGTAAAGATAGTCTTCAGTGAAGATTATTTACATTCACTTTAACACAAGATTGTAGATTATTTCACTCCTGACCTTTACCTTTTTTGCAAAGTTAAATTGGATACTATGTGTAGAAGTGATACTCACTGAAGTGGATGGTCCTGGAGTCCTGACTGCCTGCTTCTGCATCTGCAGTGTTAACACAACCAGTAGGAAATCAAGAAAGTGATTTTAGTTGTTGAAAAAATACTGTGTCTGATTTTGTTCTCAATCACCAGTAAGCCTTGCTCTGAGTTTGTAGTGAGCTCCTAAGAGTGGGCTATGTTACCCATAAAATCCCAGTGGAATTCAGAGGACAGGGTGCCTCCCACAAAGTTTCAGTCAGTCTTTGCCTCCTTCCACAGTCAGAGAAGCCTTCAGAGGGCAATTTCTCATGAACTGAAGTAGACATCTAAGGAGACTTAAGCCTGCGGGCACCAGCCCTCTTCACTGACTGCAAAAAGGCTCTGAGCAACCAGAACAAGTGGACAATTAGCTTTTATATGGCTGAAGTTAAGTATGATTGTTAAATATTCTCAGTGGAGATGAGAGGCAAGCCAGTGCTTCCTACCTTACAAATACACAATGGCAAGAGCTGCTAGAAAGAATGAAGTAGTGACTAAAACAAATGGCTCTGAGTCGATATCACAAAATTATTTGTGATTACAAAAACCCTGGGTTAGGGTCTTTCTAAGGTTACACATCTTAGTTATATGCAACACTGAAGATACATTTTCTTAGCAGTTGTATATACTTAATCAATTTGACATTCTATCAAATATTTAAAAGACCAGATACTTGGTAATAGAGACTTAGAGCAGCTTGCATTCCTGAAAGTATAAAAGCTTAAAGTAGCTACTGTCTTTGACATATCTTGGCCTTGCAATTTTTGCACAAGGCTAAAACCAACTTGCCTCACCAGCACACCTACTCGTACAACCCTGTTGCATTGCCAGCACACCCTGGATTGCAAACATACGGTTTACAAAATAACTAGAAAAGCTGGCCAGTGTACTGGAGGTGCTCAGAGAGAGTTCTTCCTCTTTATGCCTAGAAATAAATAAATTATTATTTCTTTGTTAATTTGTCATAACTTTGTCAGAATAATCTGACTCTGTGTAGCAAAAAGGAACATGTATTACTGTTTTTAAAAACTAAATAATTCAGACTCTGGCCAGAAAATCCTGAGAAACAAAACTGATTCCAGCTAACCAGATACAGGGAGAGTTAATTACTATGTCATTAGAAGACTATTTCCATTATCCTGTGTTGCAAAAAGGAAATACCAGCAGATACAGCACAGTAGTGCTGTATTTTGTAAATGCAATCAGAAATCGAGATGACTGCACCCAAAATTCCATTTGCTGTTATAAGTGGTATTTTTGAAGTGGAATATTCATTTCATACATAATCAAAAAAAAACCCACAAAAACAGATAGACACTCAAGTCTGGAAAAAGGGAACTGCATTTTGAAAAAATAATCCAAAGTTTCTTACAGACCTAGAATGCCAAACCACAATGCCTTAACCAGAAGTTTGACACAGAAGGTGCCTATTTTTCATGAGCAAACTAAAAAGCTTTCTCCTGAAACATGCACGTACCTTCCTTTCCAACATATTCTTTTTTTTTTTTTTTTAATTTTTATAATTTTTTTTTTTTTAATTTTTATATTTTTCATTCACAAAACCATTCAGGCCAAATACAATGTTCTAGCTTTCTGGAACCTATACATACAGAGTCGGGTTTGCTCACATAAGTTCTACTGTGGTCAGCATAAAGATTACAATTTAAGAAGAAAAAAAAAAAAAAACAACGGGTTAAAAATTAGCTTCTGATAAAATAATAAATCCAATACACTCTAAGAAGGAATAAACGTTGGATATGCTGTTGCAGGGAGAGCACAAAATAGAGAAGGAAAACAGCAGAAATAAAATGCAAGTCCTAATTTTAGTAGGTCGACATATGGCATTGTTATGTCAGTTCTGCAAGTTCTATTTAATAAAGGGTAAGTTCACACAATCATAAGTCTTGAGTTATTACAGATTAGCACCATTTCATTTCTCATCTGATATGGATGTTCTCCTGCTGCTGAAAATGTCATCACCTACACAGAGTGGTATAACTCAGTCATATGGAGCCATGTGAGCAAACCGTAAGTGCACATGCTCTTAGGAAGAACAATCAAATGTTAATTTTTTGTTTCCTAAGTCTAGATTTATAAAATATCTGTCACACAGTTGTACTCATGCCTGTGCAAAATAACCATGACCATACTGATGAAGTGGACTAATCTGACCTAATGTGTGTGTCCCCACCTAAGCTAGGCAGGTAGGTTCCTGTTACAGGCAATGGAAAGAAATGTGTGTTTCTGGACTGCTAATGATTTCCTTCTGAAGTAGCCCTGTAAATAAGAAAGGTAAATCATCCCCAGCAGGGCTTTTTTCATAACACTGATGATAGAGAGACCTGAGGGTGACTATCTCAGAAGAGGTTGCCACTGCAATTAGCCTAAGCCTGATGTCAAAACTAGAGAAAGCACCAACAGATGCAGGAAAAGAAACAACTCATGCATGTAGAAATATATTTTGGAAACAGGGTATCTGGTAACAAAGATTCACTGACAATGGTGACGGCTACACTTATTTTTACGAGACTGAGTCTTTCTAGCTCATAGAATTGCCTGGAAGGCAATCTAAGTGCTTGGGAGTTACATGCTGCAATACTTCAGAGTGGTTGGCTCTCAGGATAAAAATTGGAGCCTAAAGCAAGGCAACCAGACATTCCCCACCAACGGCACAGTGTAGAACAGGCATCTATCTCAAAAAGGCAGTCTGAAATATCCTCATATTGAATGGCTGAGATGCATTACGTCTCCTGCTCTTTCTGGAGCTCAGTCTCTTAGAATCATAGAATCATAGAATTGTTAGGGTTGGAAACGACCTTAAGATCATCTACTTCCAACCCCCCTCCTATGGGCAAGGACACCTCACACCAGATAATGTCACCCAAGGCTCTGTCCAGCCTGGACTTGAAAGCCACCAGCAATGGAGAATTCACAACTTCCTTGGGCAACCCATTCCAGTGCCTCACCACCCTTACAGGGAAGAACTTCTTCCTCATATCCAATCTAAACTTCCCCTGTTTAAGTTTGAACCCATTACCCCTTGTCCTCTCACTACAGTCCCTCATGAACAGTCCTTCCACAGCATCCCTATAGCACCCCTTCAGGTACTGGAAGGCTGCTAGGAGGTCTCCACACAGCCTTCTCTTCTCCAGGCTGAACAGCCCCAACTTTCTCAGCCTATCTTCATATGGGAGGTGCTCCAGTCCCCTCATCATCCTCATGGCCCTCCTCTGCATGTGTTCCAACAGTTCCATGTCCTTTTTATGTTGAGGACACCAGAACTGCACACAATACTCCAAGGGAGGTCTCAGGAGAGCAGAGTAGAGGGGCAGGATCACCTCCCTCAACCTGCTGGTCATGCTCCTCTTGATGCAGCCCAGGATACAGTTGGCTTTCTGGGCTGCAAGCACACACTGAAGCCGGCTCATGTTCATTTTGTCATCGACTAACACCCCCAAGTCCTTCCCTGTGGGGCTGCTCTGAATCTTTTCCCTGCCCAACCATTAGCTGTGCCTGCGATTGCTCTGACCCAGGTGTAGGACCTTGCACTTGTCATGGTTAAACTTCATCAGGTTGTCATCAGCCCACCTCACAAGTGTGTCAAGGTCCCTCTGGATGGCATTCCTTTCCTCCCGTGTATCAACCGAACCACACAGCTTGACATCATCGGCAAACTCTTGACTGAGACCTTGAGCAAAAGTTCATATATCCACTTGAGAGTCAGATGTCTGTACATCGAATAAATCCTTGCCTGTACCTCTCCTTTGAAACCACTGAGCTGAGTTCATTGGCTTCTTTGACATCTTGATGGCTTGTGCTTTTGCCTACCTGTGTGTTGTAAGACACTGCTGGAACGGTTTGCAAGGTAGGCAAGAGACAGCCCTTTGTGTTCAGATGGACACACTGCACAGCAGAGAAGAAAAGACACAAAAAGTGCAAAAGCCCTTGCTTGACAAAGATTTCTTGGTGCTCTTATGCTGCTTATGCATGTCACTGCACTCTTACTTAAGTTAAAAATATAATGCAAGGACAAGCAAGCTTAACCATTGGAAAAATAATAGAAGCTCAAACTTTAGATATTATAACTGAGCAAGGGAAATCTGTGACTTTATGTATTAATTAATAACAGAAAATTATAAATGGTTTCTAATTGACCCTAGAGGTAATGGCTATCTAATAGCTGCATTAACACTGCATCAACACTTCATTTTTTTTACCGTGACAGACTGTACACTCATGTTGTAGTCAGAAGAATATATATTCCATCTCTGTTTTATTTAATAGATCTTTTGGTAGAACAAGCAGGAAAGCAATATGATAAGTTCATATAATCATAGGTCAGGGTTGAAAGGAAAGGTATCTAGTTCTGCACCCCTTGACATGGGCAGGGATAGCTTCCACTAGACCAGGTTCCTCAAAGTCCCATCCAACCTGGTCTTGAACACCGCCAGGGATGGGGAAGCCACAGCTTCTCTGGGCTACCTGTGTCAGTGCCTCACCACCCTCATAGTAAATCTATGTTTTACTATCTAAATCTCCCCTCTGTCAGTTTAAAGCCATTCTGCCTTGTCCTGTCACTATGTGCCCTAGTAAAAAAATGCAGTGTGGGTTTCTCTCTTGGACAAAGTCCCTTTACAGTTGCAAATCCTCCTGCATCTCCTCTCTGATGAGATGGCCACTCAGGTGCCCGTGGCCAGGTGAAGGGCCATTGGAGGGGATCCATGAGGGGCCCTGAGCAGTGGCAGAGGCAGACAGGAGCCCAGCTGCTGCTGGGTGCAGGGGCTGTCCTTGCCTCAGCAAGGGACTGGCAAAGTGGCCATTTGGTCACTGTTCATATAGCTAACAATATGGGTAAGAAATATTTGGCAACAGAGGCAAAGGAAAAAAAAAGCCTGATGACCTAGAGCTGAAAGTGGACATACCTATAAGGCAAGTATAAAAAAATTAAGAGGATAATTAGCCACCTACTCCGATGATAATAGTTCTGTTGGACTGGATAATTCATGATATTTTTAAATAAAGATTTGATGTTAATTCTGTACAGTGTTATGGTCTACTCTGAGCCCATTAATTTATATGTGAAGCCTGTATTAATTTTCTTCTTTCACATTATTGTGAATTTACCAGGTTCAAATTTCTCTGCCTTCCCTCCTCTCCCCTCCCAGGTACTTGGTGTCAAGGTTTTCCAGCAATTTCTTGCAAAATGACCTTGACTTTACTACAGTGCATATATAAATGCCAATAGTAAATTCTTTCACCCAGCTATGCACCTTTTTGAAAAGCTCATAAACCAGGTTAGAGTATAATAGTCCTGCACTTTGGGGAGCTTAAATTCATTATTTGTCTCCTTGCGGACAAAACAGTGTAGGCGTAGTTCACTTATTTAAATAAGAGTTTTCTTCCCTTTCTGATGGGAGTTTAATCCTTGTTTAAGTGTAGGGGAAGGTCTGTTCTGCATCAGACTTGGCAAGGAGGGATCTTTTTTCTTGACAGACTCCTGTGACCAGCATTTGATGCTTGTCCTATTCTAGTCCTATTCCAGACAATTCACTGATATCTGCATATAAGTCACTTCAGTATGTTGCTTTGGAGAGGATATTGCACTCACTGTCATAAGATCCTTCACAGCATGACTCTTAACAAACTAAATTTGTAGTCACAGTTGACTTTACTGATAAGATGCTAATGCACTTGCTAAGTCCATCCTGACTTGTACTCAACTGCATTTCAATTAAGGGAGCTAGTAGCTGCGGGCAGCTCTCATGCTGTCTTGCAGCTATAGTTTGCTCTATTAGCGGTCCTGAGCAGGCAGGCAAGTTTGACATACCTAAATGAATAAGATGCTTCTGAAAAGGAAACAGTTGTGAAGCCACATGAATAAGTACCTGAAAATCTTTTCTTGATCCTGGGCAGTCAGGACTGTAGGGATTTCCAGGCCTTATACTAGTAGGGATATTTTCCCCTGCCCAAGAGTGACCTAACTGTTCAGGAAATTTATCCTCAACAGTTTTAAACCCTACATTCTAATTTAATATCAAACTTGTTTTTAAACATACAGCTCAAGAAAAACAGTTGACTCTTCAGATTCAATGTTCCATTCACACATCTTTTGAAGATAAATTGATAATTTTTTTGTAAATGGGGTGACTATTTGGACAGGTTTTAGCAGCCATGTACAGGACATCTGTTGGGAAAGTCAATAAAACTGGAGGAGGAGAGCCACCGACCTAGAAAACCAGTGTTCATGTGAATTATCCTTAACTAACCCTTAGTTAAAAAATATAATCTTATTTAGTTTCTAAGGGTACTTTTTCTGCCCTACACATGATTTACCAGCACTACCTCTGTGAGAAATGTAACTCAAGTCAGGCCGTACACTAACTTGGCAGATGGAGCTGCATTCCAGGCTCTGCTTCTCTCCACATGACCTTGGGCAAATTGTGTGTACATCAATTTTCTATCCATTCGGCAAATAACCAATGCTTCCTTTCTTCACTTCTCTGCTTGGCCTTTTTAGAAAGTGGTTGTTTCAGAGCTAGGGTTGTACTATTCTATACACTTCTCAAGCCTAGAGGGATTAAGTGCTCTAACTCTGATATGATTCAGTGTTTCGCAGGCTCATGCAATATAAATAATAATTATATCAATAAATGTTTAAAAGAAACTTTGACAAATCAAGCCTCTAAACTTAGCATATAAAAAAAAAACCGAGATGAAGGCTTTAAGGCCATCTCTTTAGCAGCAGATATCAGCCCTGCTTAAAGATGAATGAATAAGGAGCTGGTAGAAGTCTAATCATCAGTTACAAGAACAGGATACGTAAAACCTGTAATAACTATAACGCAAGAAATAAGTTGTAGATACAAAACATACAAAGAAAGATGTTTCTTCATTCTTTGTGTATCTGACTCGCAAAATATCTTGGCCAAAAATATTAAAGGCATATGTGGACTTCAAAACCAGCTGGTAAATTCGTAGAAGCACAAACAATACTGTGGCTCCTGCGCTGTTACTAAGACATCCACTGTTGGGTACAGCTGGGTTTTTAAATTAGTCTCCTGGACAACCTCATCTTTTGTAATGTGGTTTGCATTGTGGAGTGGTGTCAGAAAGGATGAATGAGGTTCCTGTTTTTTCAGACTAAACAGGATAGTGTGCTCCATGACCATGCATAACACACTGCAACCACTCATGGCACTCAGTTTGTGAGCTACAGCTAGTCTACAGTGAAAAGTCCCTGAAGTATGTCTAAAGTGGATGTCAGGGTCCTAACACCATTTGACTCTGATTGTCCACTCTAGTTGCCTTTCTCACGAATGGCTACCAAGGTGCTGCCTCTGGCAGGTCACATCCACAGGATGTGACCATTTGAGAGCAGAGAATGGTTGACACCCATGTATTTCTGGTTCCAGGACTATTCTGAAGGACTTTTTTCTCTCCTGGTTGGATCCTTCTCTTTCACACAGTCATATATAGCCTCTCACAAATCTTTTCACCTGTTCTTTCTTGCTTAATTTTTTTTGTGTCCCGCTTTCCTTCCTTTCTCAGACCTGCCTGCTAGTTCCCATTCCTTAGCCGTGTGCTTCATTTCCCAACAGTCACAACTGCTACAGAATCCACCAGAAGGGCCAAAATCAAATTACCCTTCCACTCTTCTGACCTTCTGCTGCACCATATTAACTGCAAATGATGCACGCAGAGCTTAACTTTCACACCCTACCCAGTGTCCCTTGATAATTTGCCACCTGAGAGGCACGGTTAGGCAAAAATGGTCCAGACAGCATGTGCCAGATTTTAATTTCTCCCTTAGAAAGAGGCCGACTTGATAAACCTGACAGGTAGAAGGCTATACATAACTAGGATTTAATTTTTAACTTTAATTATGTATTTACTTGTGAAGTTTATCATACCATTGCCTAGCATCACGTTTATCCAAGACCACAAGACTTATTAGTGCTTAGCTGGAGTCTTGCAGTCATCAAAGGAATCACATGACTAGAACAAAGTCTCATTCTCCTGAGGCCCCCCACCTCAGGCACATGCGCACAAACACACACACTCTCGTCTCTTCATTCAGTTTACAGTGAGCTCTTAAGGAAGAGAAACTGAAGGAGCTTTCCCTGTAGCTAGGAAATTCTCATGCTTTAAGGATACGTCAGGCCCTGCTGAGCACCATATTTAGTCCTGAGTAAGGGTGACAGAGTTATTTGCTGGCAGAAGTAAACCTGATTTTCTCAGCAATAACAAATCCAGGGTAAGAATGGTGAATATAAGCCAATTCTTTAACATCAGGATAAGTATCACATATCCCTTACAATTTTTAAGTCTAGTTGAACCCCAGTAAATACCTGAGCATAATCAGTTATAGAAGAAAGAGCTGCTAAAGCTTGACAGAAATAAATATATCTCTGTCTGTAATGAGAGAGCTATTGATAAGCTTCCTTTAAGCCAAAAAGAACTAGATAGGAAAATAATACAGGACATTGCAGAGGACTTCCTACTGGCTTAACTTATTAACTGATAATTTATTCACAATCAGTGGAGAAGTCAAAAATAGATTAAATGATTATTCATCTCCAACTTGTACATGCACATAAGACAGGCTGAGAAAGTTGGGGCTGTTCAGCCTGGAGAAGAGAAGGCTGCGTGGACACCTCATAGCAGCCTTCCAGTATCTGAAGGGAGCCTACATGGATGCTGGAAAGGGACTCTTCGTGAGGGACTGTAGTGATAGGGCAAGACGGAATGGGTTTAAACTTAAACAAGGGAAGTTCAGATTGGATATAAGGAGGAAGTTCTTTCCTGTAAGGGTGGTGAGGCACTGGAAGGGGTTGCCCAAGGATGTTGTGGATGCTCCATCGCTGGCAGTGTTCAAGGCTGGGTTGGACAGAGCCTTGGGTGGCATAGTTTAGTGGGAGGTGTCCCTGCCCATGGCAGGGGGTTGAAACTAGATGATCTTAAGGTTCTTTCCAACCTTAACTATTCTATGATTCTTTGATATTTTTAATATTTTTTTTTCTCTGTGGGTCTTTCACATCTTAGGTCAGAATTTATTTTTTTCTTATCTCATAAGACAGGAGAAAAAGGATAAGAAAGCAGAATCACCTACAGATGGCAATAGTGAACTGGAACTATAGCTCAGCTATATGGCAGCATTGTCTTGGTGAGCGAAGGGAGGCCATGTGCTAATTGCATGCAAATACACTGAGGCTGATATTTTCAAATAGACCAGTAAAGCAGTGTGCACCCAAGCTGAGATGTTACTATTAGGGTTTCCTTTAATGTTTTTTAAATGAAACTGGATGAACATGGAAATAATCCATATAATTTGTTATCACCCATTGTAAATCTCCATTCTACTTCAGGTGTTGTTATTCAGAGTTAATTTTCTTCTTTGTAGCAGGTACAGTACTATGGATTTAATTATTATTATTGTTATTATTATATTTTGTTTTATTTTAACTATTAAACTGTTCTTATCTCAAAACTATGGGTTTTACCTCTTTTTGAGTCTTCTCCCCACCCCACCAGTGGTTGGAGGGAGGAGTGAGATTGCAGCTGCATGATATTTAGTTGTTGGCTGAGGTTAAGCCACAACAGCTGAGTAATTGAAAAATATTGAAAAATTTCTATAGTAGCTCATTAAATCCTTTTGCTACCCAAAATTCATGTCAATGCTGGGGGATTCTGTGGAACCGCGTTCGTACGTCAGACTGAAAGATAAATTATTATTTTTTTTTATTTTTAGCAAGAGTCAAGCCATATAGTAAACATATGACAGTTTCCCAGATCACATGGTCCTGCTATCTCCAGTAGCACTATTTTGTCACCAATTGCTAGAGTTCTCCATTTCTAGATGTAGTGGCACTCAAAAACAAAGGCAAGTATTTTAGAAAACTGGGTAAGAGAAGAAGCTAAGAATAAGGACTTGAAAAAATGAGACATTTACACAATGTATGCCAGAAACTTATCCTTTATTAAAAAATGCTTTCCAGATAAACAACAGGCACTCAAGACAGCCATTATTTTTCTCTGCAATCATCCTTTCATGTAATCTATACATGTATTCTCACAGGAATAATTACAAAGTATTCTGATGACTACTATTAACATTCAACTGAATTGCATTTCAGAATAGTTTCTCTCAGATTGTGGCCATTGAAAAACTATTGTCAGCACATGCCCAGAAGTTTGGAGAGAAAACAGACTGAGTCTGCAAGGGATGCAGAAAAAAGGAAAGACCAACCCAGATAAAGGACCACTTGGTGGATATAGATTTGGCTGGACGGTTGGACTCAAAGAGTTGTGGGCAGTGGCTTGATGTCCGAGTGGAGACCGGCGACCAATGGTGTTCTTCATGGATTGATACTGGAACCAGTGCTCTTTAACGTTTTCATCAGCAACATGAACAGAGGAATTGAGTGCACACTTAGTATATAGGTGAAGACACCAAGCTGTGTGGGCAGTCAACACACTGGAGGGGATACCAGCAAGAGGGAATCTTAGAGGTTTGAGAGGAGGGCCCCTGCAGACATCATGAAGTTCAGCAAGGCCAAGTGCAAGGTTCTTCACCTGGCCTGGGGCAATCCCAGGCACAGCTATAGGCTGAGTGGAGAACATGTTGAGAGCAGCCCTGAGAAGGAACTGGAGGCATTGCTGGACAAGAAGCTCAATACAAACCAGCAGTGTGTGCTTGAAGGCCAGAAAACCAACCCTGCCAGAGAAGAGTAATCAGCAGGACGAGAGGAGATTCTACCCCTCTACTCCACACTGGAATAGGTTACCCATCCCTGGCAGTGTTCAAGGCCACATTGGACTGAACGTTGAGCAACCTGGTCGAATAGAAGGTGGCCGCAGAAGTGGGGTTGGAACTAGATGATCTTTAATGTCCCTTCCAACCCAAACCATTCCAAGGTTCTATAATTTTATGATAATAAAAGAAACAGTTGTAGAAGCTGCATGCATGAACAAAGAAGGATGAATAAAATAATAGAATTCAGGCTCTTGAGGGAGAATTTGATTTTCCAAACTTCACAAGAATAATCCTCATGAAATCTTCTAAAATGAAATAATAGGTCACCCTCTATTGAATTGATTCCAAATTGTAAAAAATTTAGGGGAGAACAATAGTTTAAATGACCATGTTTAAGGTTAATAGCAAAGCTTACTTCAGTTAGCATTAAAAAGCATGTAACACAAGATATTTTTGCTAACCTCTGTAATAGACTGTGAAGAGAATTGACAAACAAAATTGCAAAGCTGGCAAAATGAATGTTTGGGTTTGGTTGTCTGCTCAAATACCTTTTAATTGATAATAGATTTTTCAGAAATATGCAATACACTGTGTTAATCTGTTAGTACTTAATTAAGTACTTTATCCGATGCCCATAGGAAATCCTTGGTGGCAATGAAAGAATCCAAGATTAATAGAGTTGACTAAAGCAGAATTATCAGACTTGAAATTGTTTCTGCTGCAGATAATATATGAGCTCTAGGCAGAACTAAGAAAAAGTTGGTAATGAAAAATGAGCTTAGAAAGATATTGTTGAGCTGAAGAGGACCTGATCATTAAAGAAGAATTGGATCATTTTATCAACTTTGAGATTGGTTGTTTTCTAATTTTTGAACATGTCATACCCACATGATCTCAGAGCACCCCTTAATTGGCTGTCCATTTCTTTTGGAACAGAAATTAATCATAGATATAAATATGTATATATATGTCAGAAATCAGCATGTGATGAATGAGGAGGGACAAGACGGAAAGATGCCATGATCTCTTCCTGTTCTTGCCTGGACTTGCAGCAGGAAAAGAAAGAACGGATATAGGGAGACAATGCTGTTCAAAGGAAAAATGAAAAAGCCTGGAAATGCCTGACTGGCAACTAACTTCCTATTTCAACTGATTGTCCAGAGTTTCATTTCTTATGTGTGAGTAATAGTAGTGGGACAAATACGGGTCTTTTCCAGCTGTGAATCAGGAATATATCCCAGGCTCCTAGGGGACAGAGAAAATAGGATACCCACAGTAGGGGAAAAGGGACATACACTAGTCGTGTCCTGGACCGGGCTCTTTAAGAGAACATTTTGAGAGGCCACTAAAGGGCATGGCAAACAGGCTCCTCATGTGGTGGAACAGCTATGGCCAGAAGACAATTGTAGTGCTGGCAAAAGTATAGCAGCCTGCCCTTTGAAAGGTATGTTCAGGGCCTCCAAGCCCTGCCCCACACCTCCAGTAATAGGGTTGGCATCTTGGTGCTGCTGCCTTATATCCTGTAGATCCACCTCAGTTCCCGAGGTACCTCTTCGTGCTGGATCCTCTCTGCAGATCCTGAAACTTGTGTGATTGCTGCCTGGCACCAATGGGAAAAGCTGGCATTTGATTACCATTTTGGTCTAAGAGTGCCTGGGCCTGTCTCTGCCTGGCTGGAACAAATGTCCTAACTGCTGAACACCTCTCTGTGGTCTGAGATTGTGTCCCCCTTCAAGGGTTCTCTCTGTCCCTAACTTGCTGGGCTGAAGCTAGACAGCACACATGAAACCTGTATATTCAAACCTTCCTCTCCTCACTTCTCATTGAGAAGTTAAATAGATTCATCGCCATTATGCATCTAGCAAAACTTAGATCTCTACAAAGTTTCTGTTTACAAGTGACCTGGCCGTGTAGGACTTTTTCTGCAGTTGATCCCACCTTGGCACTCTAAAGCATATCTCAATCTTTTGGCCAACCTCGTATTTCTTTTCTTCACCAATGTTTATGCATTGCCTTGAATTGTGAGTAATAGAATTCTGTACAGCATTTTCAGACCAAATGTTTGAGTGGGCTTCACTGAATTTAGAGTGAGTCCTACCTGAAAATATCCAATTAGTGTTATCCTGGAACCATCTTCCAACAGTATAAAGGGGAAAATATGAAATTTTAAGATGGATAATGCTGGCTTCTGAAAAAGATGAGGATGACATTGCTGGTTGTAGTACATTTAGTCAAGATCAAGAAGATCTATCCCTGTCATCGTGGTTTAAGCCCAGCAGACAACCCAGAACCATGCAGCCACTCACTCGCTCTCCCCCCACCCTTCCCTCCCATCACACCCAGAGGGATGGGGAGGAGAATTTAAAGAATGTAACTCCCACAAGTTGAGATGAGAATACTCCAGTAACTAAGGTATAGCACAAACCACTACTGCTACCACCACTAATAATAATGATAAGGGAAATACCAAGGCTGGAGAATACAACCGGTCACCACCCGCCGACCGATACCCAGCCTGACCGAGCAGTGATCTAGCCCTTCTGGGTAACTGCCCCCAGTTTATATAGTGGGCATGATGTGCTGTGGTACGGAATACCTCTTTGGTTAGTTTGGGCTGGGTGTCCTGTCTCTGCTTCCTCCCAGCTTCCCCTCCTCCCTGGCAGAGCATGAGACTCAGAAAGTCTTTGGTCAGAGTAAACATCATTGAGAAACCACTAAAATCATCAGTGTTATCAGAGCTGTTCCCAGGCTGAAAGTCAAAACCACAGCACTGCACCAGCTACAAAGAAGGAGAAAAATGACTGCTACTGCTGATCCCAGGACACCTGTCCTGTGACTTATCCTAATAAAGGCTGTCCTCTGGCACATGTAACATGGCTATAGCTTCTCTACCCATTACTTCCCTGATAAGATATCCAAAGATTTCATTAGCCTTTTGATCACATTTCAGTAGGCAAGAAGGTAATTTCAATCCCTGATCCATCAACCAGAAACTTTGCAACAGCACTACAGGCAATTAAAGATGAAGTATTTAAGAGGAAATGTATAAATAAAAGACTGTACATTAATAAACAGCTTTGATACACTAGGGCTGACATTTCTCAGAACAACTACTTACAGTGTTACTCAAATTTACATTGCAATGAAGGTTCAGAATTCAGCTTGCCTGATATTTTTTATAGGTGTTTCTTTAATATTGATTTCTATGATACCCAAGCACTTCAGAGGAAGAAATGCATGTGCTGTGAGATTTTTTTGAAGTGTGTCTCAGGATGCTTACAGCACATTTATTCATATTCACACCATACAGCATAGGACATTTATGTTTAAATGAATGACAGAGCAAAACCCACGCAGCTCCAGTCTAAATAGCTGTCTACCAGCTCCCCCATATAAATGGCTTTTTTTACAAATAAACGTTATCATATTCACAGATTGTTTAGGCCAAAAGAAACAATGCTGGATTTAACTTCTTATGTAAGATTTCACCCTTTCTGCTTCTTTTTTCTTTTCAGTCTTTAGCTAATGTGATGAAAGAAACAGAATCATAGAATAGTTAGGGTTGGAAAGGACCTCAAGATCATCTAGTTCCAAGCCCCTGCCATGGGCAGGGACACCTCACACCAGATAATGTCACCCAAGGCTCTGTCCAACCCGGCCTTGAACACCACCAGTGATGGAGCATTCACAACTTCCCTGGGCAACCCATTCCAGTGCCTCACCACCCTTACAGGAAAGAATTTCTTACTCATATACAATCTAAACTTCCCCTGTTAAAGTTTGAATCCATTACCCCTTGTCCTATCACTACAGTCCCTAATGAAGGGTCCCTCCCCACCATCCTTATAGGCTCCCTTCAGATACTGGAAGGCTGCTATGATGTGATGGTTTAGACTTCTTGCACCGAGAAGGAACAAAAGCAGATTTCAGCTGTGCTGCTTAGAAGAGCCTTGTTATCATATTTCCTCACACTTTTCATTGTGCTGTTTCTCACAGTGCTTCTGATTTAAGGAAATGGCATTATGTTAATTTTGCACATGAAGGGCTACATCAGTTTTCTAAATACACAAGTTTGCAACATGATGGTCCCAATTCCAGAAATAATTGAATAATAGGCAAGTCTAAAAGCCTGGTTCTTGAACTACTATTCACACAGTGACTTGGGTGAGAGCATCTTTATACAATAAATAGGAAATATATTTGCACGTGAGCTATTCTTCATAGTAGCATTGGCTAGCGTACAAGTAAAGCCTGTACTTTAAACTCTGTTCTTCACAGGTCACCCTGTGAAACTGGAATACTGCAACTGGAACCCTTTTCTGTGCCCATATCACTAGCTCCTCTTGCTGTCAGATGCCACAAACAGGTCTTTTCTGAGGTGTAGGAAATACCACAGGAAAACGTGGCCTGTTGCAATTTTCACTTCAGTCAATATAGGCATCCCATACATCCTGTGTCGTCTGTCATCGATATGGGTTCTCTGGGTACGGAATCTAGATCTAGTTGTGTTGATTCCATTCATATGATATGAGAGAAGATATTTCCAGGGCATCTCCTTCTAACATGAACATCTAGGGCTTGATTCAGTTGTTCATATGTACGGATCTAATGTCATTTGAGACTCCCTGGATTATCTAGGGTTTTCTTGGGTTTATCAGATATGACACAGGTCCTACTGGAGACCTGTACTCACCTGGAGGCAGTAGAAGCAAGGCACACATTGGCACAGACTGCTTGTTTGTGAACAAAGGATTTGAATGCTATGCCTGAGAAAAAGCATAAAATATCTAAAAGAGGTTATTACTTACTACTTATTTAACATCTAGAAGAGGTTATTACTTATTACTTTTTCTCATTAATTATGAAGGGAGTTAGATGTCTAGATTAGATTTAGCCAACTGAAACTGAGATCAATCCCACACTGGGTAGGAGAGTTTCTATTGTAGAGTTAGGTTAAAATATCAGAGAAATCCTTCTGCAAATACTTCTTGTTCTACAAATACTGAAGCACCTGCCTTTTTTATAAGTGTTAGTGTTATGGAAAAACCAAATGCTTAAAATGGACAAAAAACTGTTGAGACTTACCAATAAGCAATACATGTAATATTGCTACATCATTAGCTGTGATATGCTAGTAGGTGTAACATTCATCTTTATTACATATATTGTTCATTTTTTGTTTATGTAACATAATTATAAAGTGTATGAATAAATATATAATCATATAATCATAGAATCATAGTATCACAGAATAGTTAGGGTTGGAAAGGACCTTAAGATCATCTAGTTCCAACCCCCCTCCTATGGGCAAGGACACCTCACACCAGATAATGTCACCCAAGGCTCTGTCCAGCCTGGACTTGAAAGCTGCCAGCAATGGAGCATTCACAATTTCCCTGGGCAACCCATTCCAGTGCCTCACCACCCTTACAGGAAAGAATTTCTTCCTCATATCCAATCTAAACTTCCCCTGTTTAAGTTTGAACCCGTTCCCCTTGCCCTATCACTACAGTCCCTCATGAAGAGTCCCTCCACAGCATCCATATAGGCCCCCTTGAGATATTGGAAGGCTACTATGAGGTCTCCACGCAGTCTTCTCTTCTCTAGGCTGAAGAGCCCCAACTTTCTCAGCCTATCTTCATACGGGAGGTGCTCCTGTCCCCTCATCATCCTCATGGCCCTCCTCTGGGCTTGTTCCATGTCCTATTTATGTTGTGGTCACCAGAGCTGCACACAATACTTCAAGGGAGGTCTCACAAGAGCAGAGTAGGCAGACAGGATCACCTCCCTGGAATTGCTGGTCACGCTCCTTTTGATGCAGCCCAGGACACGGTTGGCTTTCTGGGCTGCAAGTGCACACTGAAGCCGGCTCATGTTCATTTTGTCATCAACCAGCACCCCCAAGTCCTCCTCTGCAGCGCTGCTCTGAATCTCTCCTCTGCCCAACCTGTAGCTATGCCTGGGATTGCTGCCAACCAGCTATAGGACCTTGCACTTGTCATGGTTAAAGTTCATCAGGTTGGCATCAGCCCACCTCACAAGTGTGTCAAGGTCCCTCTGGATGGCATTCCTTCCCTCCAACATATCAACCGAACCACACAGCTTGGTGTCATCAGCAAAATTGCTGAGTGCGCACTCAATCCCACTGTCCATGTCACCGACAAAGATGATGAACAAGATCGGTCCCAGCACCGATCCCTGAGGGACACCACTCGTTACTGATCTCCAGCTGGACATCGAACCATTGAGCACTACTCCTTGCTTGTGGCCATCCAGCTAGTTCTTTCTCCACCAAGTGGTCTACCTATCAAGTTGATGTCTCTCCAACTTAGAGACAAGGATGTTATGTGAGACAGTGTCAAACGCTTTGCACAAGCCCAGGTAGATGACATCAACTGCTTTACCTCTGTCCATCAGTTCCGTAGCCCCCTCATGGAAGGCCACCAGATTGGTGAGGCAGGATTTCCCCTTAGTGAAGCCATGTTGGCTGTCACCAGCCACCTTGTTGTTTTTCATGTACCTCAGCATGCCTTCCAGGAGAACGTAATAATAATGTATGTATGATTAAATAAAACCCTTAAATACTTATTAATATGTAAAATACTTCAATAATTTAAATGTTCTGTGGGATTAAGGATAGGAGTAGAATAATTTTTTTAGTCAATGCATTATTTAAGAAAACCCTAGTTGCAGAACAAAGATGTTTAAACCTCAGTTTCAGAAGAAAGACATTGCAATAGGAAGGAAACTCACCTTTCAGTATAGCACTTCATCGGAAAAATTGGTCCAAAATTTAACAGAACAATGAAGTTACACTATGGACTGACAAATCTGAAATTGTCAAATAGAGTGGAGAAGTACTCAACATGGTTAAAACTCTTGACTTCCAGGTACATTCTCACTCAAATGCACATGTATTGTTTCGCAAAATGTTTCTAAGTGCTGGAGTACTTAGAATTTTTGTAGGGTTTATATGGAAATTAACCACAATGCCTTTGAGTATATTCTTTTCAAATTAATTTTTCTATTACTAGAAGTGTTAGATTTATATTTACTTAGCCATTAACAGGATATGAACTGAAGAATAACAGTGAAAATTCTCCATACGGCTCTAATTATGTGGCTTAAGTTTGACTTGAAGAACCTAAAGCAGAAGAGTAGGAGTCCTGGGTTTCTCTGTTGACTCAGCATATGATTGCTTCATTTGCTGCTACCTTCCTATCAGCTGGCAGAAACAAATACTTACACTCCCTCACCTTCACCTATCAGGTTAATTTTGTGTAGAGAGTATGCAAATATTAATGAGAAAAGGGGTTTGTTCCCTTCAGGGAAATGTATGAAAAAATATTTTTGTTAATCCTTAAGGATCACTATTTAAACAATGAATTTTTCTGTTTTCCAAAAAGAGGAATGTAGTTCTTAATCTGTTTACTCCAGAGGACGGTTAAATTAAATGCCATGGTCTCCTGACATTATGAAGAGGAGGGAAAAAAAGTAGAAAATAGCCCTGCTGCAGATGAATGGGGGAACAATTACACTGGAGCTGGACAACCAGCACAGAGTGGGCTCCCTTTTGGCAGGTGAGCTTTAATGGGATAAATTAAAGTAGCAAATTGCCACTGGTGAGTCACACTGAACCAGCATTTAAGCAGCAACATCCATTATCTCTCTCATGCAATTTACATAACAATTATGGCCGCACAGAAGCACAGCCCTACTCCCTGTTATGCTGATAACAATGGCCACAGCCCTGTTTGTGAATGGAGGCCAGTATCTGTCAAGAAACTGTTGGATGGTGTGTGAGAGAGTATGAAAAAACATTCCAGATAGGATTCACATTCATGGGGCTCTTCCAGCTCCAAGTTATTCTTCATTTGGCCAAGTACAAGATGCAATTCAAGTCAAAAAAGGAGGATAGCTTACCTCTCGCAATAGACCATTGTGAGAATCTGCATGTTCTGTGGCTGTGCATGCTGATCGCTTTGCCTACGTACTTCATTGGCAAGTGTTTTTCACACTTGTATTCACAACACACAGGCATACCCTGCTATCCATTGAGAATATGTTACTGGAAAGTGTGATGGTTTGTTATTGAATAGGAGGGGAGACTGTGTGCAGGGATTTTTGAAATACATGTGATTTAACCACACCGGGACAGTAATGCACCACACAGGGACAGTGTGTCAGCATGTTGTGACAATAAGGTCTTTCCCTTCATTTCAGTGACACTACTCATAAAAGCAAGATCTCAATGGTATGAGTGAATGACAAGGATGAGAGGGATCCAGCTGCATAACCACACACAAGGTTCTCAACTTATTTCTGCTAGTGTTTGTGTGTTACACAACAAAACTTCAGTGAAATATTTAAGATATTGTGTCTATATTCTCAGCAGTTATTTTAACACAAGCAAGTATTTGGGAGGAACACTTCAGACTGGATGGTACAGGGTAACCTTGATGGAAGGAAAAACAGTTACAACAGCATTTAGCAGAGTACAATATTAAAAGACTGATTATGGACCTTCAAAATGACTGTAGAGAAATGATAGAAAGTGTGGATTTGCTCCCCTGAGGTCTAATATATACTTAGGTGTGCCCTATGACATGCAGTACTTCACCACCCTACTTGAGTGTTTCTCATGTAGAAGAGCTCATTTCAAGTCCAGTAAGTTACACTAAATGCACAAGGTGGTTCATTTTCTCCAGAATATTATTTCCTGTTCCATGTCATCTTGTTCACCTACTTGTTATTGTCTTTTGACCCCCACCCTGTCTAGAAAGGCTAGGGGTCATTTACAACTGTCATGGGTTCAGCAGCAGCAGTCATTTTTTCTCCTTCTTGGTAGCTGGTGCAGCGCTGTGTTTTTGATTTTGGGCCTGGGAGCAGCGCTGATAACACCAGTGTTTTCAGTTACTGCTTGGTAATGTATTGGTCTGACCAAGGACTTTCTGAGCCTCATGCTATGCCAGGGAGGAGGGGAAGCCGGGAGGAAGCAGAGACAGGGCACCTGACCCAAACTGACCAAAGAGGTTATTCCATACCACAGCACATCATGTCCAGGATGTGAAAAAGAAGAGCAGAGCCCCGGAAGGGTGTGGTGGTGGACTGGGGGGTTCACTGCTGGGGGGTGCACTGGCTGGGTCGGGCTTGGTGAGCAGTTGCATTCTCTTTCTTTGTACTTGTCCTGTCATTATTATTATTGATGGTAGCAGCAGTGATTTGTGTTATACCTTAGTTACTAAACTGTTCTTATCTCAACCTGTGGGAGTTGAATTCTTTTGATTCTCCTCCCCATCCCTCCACGACTGGGGGAAGAAAGAGGGGGAGTGAGTGAGTGACTTCGTGAGTTTTAGACACTTAAACCACAACAACAACCTAACTGGAAAAAGAGTTGGGAGGCTTGGTTGCTGTGTTAGAGAATTGGACATGACTTTTTGAGACCACTGTGCTATATATTTCTTTATACAGGTACCTTTGGGTATGAAAGTGCTGCATGTTGTAGTGAAATTTAAAAATATTTCAGCTGATTTTTTTTCAGATGGCTTGAACTGGAGAAACAGCCCAAATCCTTTAGCCTAGAGCATCCTGCACAGTAGAGTGAGCTATGCCACATGCAGCTCCAAGCTACCAGAGCAAAAAGGTTTCTCTTAGCTGTGCTATTGCAAGCAGCCTGCGCTGTGGCACTGCAGGTGCACGAGTACAATATAGTATAGCAGCTACTGTAGACATATTTGTGAGGGTATTTTCCTTTAGCCTTAGAAAGAACGGGGAAATCTCCGCATCCAGCTCAGTTTCTTGCATCTGCACCATTGCTTACATGTCCTTCTTATGGTATTGTTTTGTATCCCTAGGTGCAGCATCCCTGTTTCTGCTGTTTAAGAGATAACAAGGCTGGAATTCATCCTCCACAATTGTAAATGCTTATGGCTGGACTCCCTTTAGACTCCCTTTATAGATGCTGAAAAATAAATGAACTCTTTTAGATTATGGTTTATGTGACCCCTGCTTCAGATGTCTACTTTATGGTAAGATCAATTGTGTTCCAGAAGTGTCTGTGCCTCTCCGTCAGCTGTAAAGGGAACTTAGATTGCTAACTCAATGACAACATCTACAATATTTATATCTGTATTTGGACAGATGAACTTTGTATATTACTGATTTATAGGTGTGGGGTTTAAGTTGGGTTTTTGGTTTCTTTTCCATTAGGTTTGATACATGAGACTCTTGCAATATAGAAATAAGGATTTATTTTTGCCTGATAGTCACCTTCAGTAAAAGTAATTCAAGCAACAGATTGCTTGGAATGGTCCTTTGGACATGCAAATAGTTGTGGGGTTTCAATTTTTGGTGGGAGAGGACTGAAGTGGTAGAAACTTGTGGGTTTATAGAATAGGGAGAAAAGCTTGTGAATTTGCAGATTACCTCCCAGGATTATCAATGTCTTGGACATTTGACACTTCTAAACCCAAAGGCCTCCCTTTCTGTTTGGGGTACATTGTTCTTTATCACCTGGCATTTAGGGTGGTGGGAGACCTGCACTCCCTGTTGCCTACATAGAGCTGTAGCGGGCAGCTCTCTCCTGTAATTGATAGCACTTCATGCTTTAACTCTACAGTTTGAGATCTTCCTGGACTTTGCATTTCTGGGAGCATTGTCTCCTGTAAGTGCTGGAATCCAGTCTGTGACTCCAATCTGCTTTTCAGTACCCTAAATGCAATGTCAGTGAACTCATGCTGTGAATTCAACTCTTCTTTGGATATATTTTGCACTAGCTTGTTTGTGCAGAAGCCACCCCTCGCTGCCTTATCTGAGATTCAGTGCCATGTGATGAGGACATTTAATGGTCCTACAGCCCAGAGCATTCTACCCTGATATTTCCAGTACCTCTTCCCTGGAATGAACTATGTAAACTCCCCGCTTCCTAGAATGAGTTGCACAGCAGATGCCATTGTGATCTTGTTTTCATAAAGCTGAGATTGTCTGTTTCGGTAGGTTTCTCCACAGATGTATGAAATTCATACCTGTACTGGAAAGATCTCCATATGATCATTAGTTTCAATCTGGCTTTGTTCCACACATACAGAACTAATGAGCTCAATGTTTGTATTATAAGTGAGTGTACATACATAGCACAGATACAGTAGCAGCATTTAGGCCAAAGATACTAGCTAGAAATATGCTGACAAATCCACTGCTTAACCTCCCTAATCAGCTTTCCATGTTCACCTATCCATACAGTCTCCCCTTTGTGAATTGCTGGTATTTTACATGCTCAAAGGGGAAGAAAGAAGAACTTTGTAGAGAAACCATTTTTCCCACCCTTTAGATATAACTGCACACTACACATTAATTACAAAACAAGCAGATAGAGGTTATTTTATTTGTATATGTAACACATATAAAGAGGTTAAAAATGTGTAGCTGTTGTCTACCAGTTGCTGAAAGGACTGCGGCTATACCTTCGGATGATTTGGCACACATCGCATAACAATAAGAGCTAGAAATTTCATTAATTTGTTAGGGGTGTTTGTTTGGGTTTTTGTTGTTTCTCTGGTTTTTCATCCATTGAAGTATCTTCCTACATTTACAAACACAGCTGAATCACCTTGTAGATCCTTTGTGACAGTGAACCTGTTAATCACACATTTCGATGTTCAGAGTTGATACTTAATACTTTCACCTTTTGCAGCCTAGACTTGTGCAGAAATGTAGCATGTAGGTTGCCCACTAAAAGCAGCTAGAGATCTTCCTTCATGCAACATAAAATGGAAATAATATAATTTACCAATTTGCAAGGGAAAAATAAAATCGGGATTGTATCAGATGTTTCTTTTAAGAAGTTGCACAATAAACACATTTTTTTTAATTTGACAAAACTGGGGAAGCAATATACGTTAAAAAAATTAATTGACATTAATGACACTTTCAAACTGGGGCTTTGCATAGCCATAAAAAAAAAACCCAAAACATTTCTCCAGATGGCATTAAGAGGTCTCACTGGGAAAGAATAATTTTATTCTTGACATGGCTTATGTGCTATATAAAAAGAGAAATTGTTCAGAGAATGAACAATAGCAGCAATGCCAAAGCAATTACTTGTATGTTGGTTCTAGTTATGTCATTGCTCACTATGTTTCTAGTTGAATGTTTATGGAAGACGTAACTGAAAAATTCCTTTTATAAAATCACACAAATGTGATTAGAATGTGGATTTTTTTGGAGGTCATGTAGTTCTACCTTGTACTTGAAGGGGGACTACCGCTGACACCAGGTTGTGCTCTGTCCAGACAGGTCTTGAGAACCTTTAGGAAGGAAGCTCCCACAGCCCTTCCAGGTAGCCCCTTTCCTGCAGCACTGCATTGTGGAAAAGTTATTCCTCATCTCCAACCTGATCCTCCCAAGGTGAAACTTGTTCCTTTTCCTGTACTGTAGCAATACTGAGAAAAGACTGAGTGTTTGGCTCCAATGTCTTTCTAACTGTCCTTCAAGTAACTGTAGTTTGCAGCTAGAACATCCCCTAGCCTCAGCTCCAAATGAGCTCAGTTACCAGGGCTCCTCTAGTTCATCTGGACCCCTGACCATCTTAGCAGCTGCCTAACAGTCCTCTCTAGTTTCTCAGCATCCCCCTTGACCTTGTGGATAGGGAGGACATGCCAAAACCAATATATTTATTACTGCCGTGTGCTCACCAGTGCTGAGCATAGGACAGTAAGAAATTCTTTTTATCTGCAAGAAACAGCAATAGCACATTATAAAGCTGCATTAGCTGCTATAAGCGCATATTGTTACTTTACATACCTGGCAATTGCAGCACTTTTCACCGGATTCTCATACTGCTCTGTTAGCCGGTTACCAGCCTGTATTGCTGCATAATGTTTTTCTGCTCTCATGGTGGTGTGCTTTTTCTTACTGAACTCCATGAGGTTTCTGTCTGTTTAATCCTGAGCACAAGTGCCAGGAGTGGACCTTTAAATGGCTTCTAGTTAATGGATTTGAGGGATATTCAGAGCTACGCTGTCAATTGTATTGTTAATGTGTACATTTTATCTAGCACTGACACTAGAAAATAGGGGAGACAATGAGAATTTTGCATTTAACTTTTATAGCTGTTGTTTTGGCTGGTGAGTTCTATCAAAAAATGTTGGTCCAGCTTGGTTGGACCAAGTCTCTTGCCAACACTTTACCAAGGTTTTTTTCTGGTAGAAAACGCATGAGTATCTTCAAACCAACAGGATTTCATAGTTAAAAAAAAAAAAAAAAAAAAGGAAATAAAATGTCTCAGGCTTTGGGAGAGGTAAAGTTTTGGCTGAGTATGAATTTTGCCAATTAAGTTTCTATTGGGTTCTGTAGTGCCCTGACAAACAGTTAGTTGTATTTGAATCTACTGTTTTCTGACTAATCTTTCATTAATGTATTAATATTTGCTTTCACTGAAGATGCCATATGGATGGGCTGTCACAGCCTCCGCGTGTGTGTCTTACGATCTGCTCCCTCATGTATTTTAAGTGATCATCACACTAAGCTCTATAGGATTCAATGCTCTTTTCTCTCCTGGCTGCTAGGCACACAGGACCTTGGTGCAAAGGCTTGTACAGGCTGTAGTGTCCTCACTCCTGTGAAGGTACATAACAGCAGTCCTCTGACTTACCTGCCTCAAGCAGTGAAATTTAGATGTGGAAGGGAAAAAATGGATGTTAGAAGTGAAGAAAACACCCAAGATAGAAAGGAATATTTACCTAGAAATGGCAAGGGTTTGCTTTTTTTTCTCGATTTTCTTTATTTGTTTTATTTTTGATTCCTATCTGACAACTACAAGACCCCAGGAGACTTACTTAACCTTATCAGAGGGTACCTGTTCAGCTTTACTGTGATCCAGGATGCTGTTAGACTAAGACTTGCTCTATAAAAAATAATCCGACTTCTGACAATTCTTCTTTACAATCTAAAGCCGCTATAGTGTGTAAAAATGTGTATCTAGGATGTGCATTGGCTGCACAAAACTAGAAGTCCGGCAAATGAAATTCCCATTAGCTCAGATTTTACTTACATGACAGATTATTTCTTTTAAGGACAATTCTGTGGCAGTTGGGAGGAAGATACAACAAATGATGATAATATGGAGCAAAGAAATAAAAAAAATACCCACTGGCACATGTTGCTGCATGTGAAACTTCAGCATATATCAATCATTTTGCATAGCTAGTGCAGATGCTTTCTCTTTATAAACCAACTTTAAAAATGTGAAGGTTTTTTACTATGGCTATGAAGTGACAGTGGTCTTCTAATACCGGCCAGCAGGAAAACATTTGTTCCTTTTATTCCTTGCTTTCTGAATAGCTCCCTGATGTTCAGCTTTGCACAATTTCCATTTCACAGACTGAGTTTACTTTAACTAAAACTGTCAAGCAGTAATTCAGCTCTTAAGTAGTTTTGTGGTAGTAAGACAGGAGGTAACATAAAAAGGCAGAACTTATTGGCGGGATTCATCATCATACTTTATTGCACACTCAAGCCGACTGGGCAGGAAATGTTATTAAACTGGAAGATGTATCAGAGCCTTCTGAATTGGGCAGGATGAATACCTTAAGTCTCTGGAAGGACTGATGTGCTCAGCTCAGAGTCAGTCCCCATGAGTGGTTGCAAGTATGTACATGGTGCAGGCTCAGCTTTGCAAGGGAGAACAGCTGGCAGTGTTCACACTGTGACAATGCATGAGTTAAGAACTATTGTATAAAAGGCAAACAGTCATGGCAAGAGTTGTGCTTGTTTGTTTGTTATTCTGGGGAGTATGGCACAATCACATCAGCTTGGTTACTGCCTGTCATATGCTGTTATAACAAGCATCAGGCGCTGTTAGGGAAGCCCAGGATCCATGTTTATTTTTGAGTAGACAGGACAGTACTAGCAACTAGTTGTCTCAAAACACAGAGAGGCAAAACATGGAATTACATGTCAAACTATGAAGTAAAAACATTGGAGCTTCTGAAGGGAAAAAGAGATTTTTTAGTGAAAATTTAATAAAATAGTATGGGAGAATTAGGTGTAATTGGAGTTTCCTGTGAAATAAAAGATATTTTGGAAAAAAAATGCCTTAGTGGTAAGAACATACAGGAAGTATAAATATCACAAGCTCAGGTCAGGAAATCTGTGAGGTTGTGAGAAATCTGGAGATTGTGAGATTGTGAGAGATCTGGAGATCTGCATTATCCGTGGCTCAGCTGTCAGCACCAGTGTTACCAAAGACTGGAATCCTGAAAAGGAGCAGGGATTTTATAGTCAAACTGAGTTAAGATTGGAAATTCTGTGGTCACGAGTGTAGAGCCAGGAATTAAATTGCATTCAAAGAAGATAAACCAAGAAGACACTCTCACTTTACAATAAATGGCTACCAAAGAAAATATAATTGTAAAAATGCAGAGTACAGTTTCATCAGTAAATGTCACTGTGTAAGCAGATCCAAAGACCTTGCTTCCAGTGTACTGAAAAACTTGGGATTGGGAAAATTTTGAAACCAAATTTGATTGCAATTTTTAAATTATGAAGTCTTTATATACAAGCAGTTTATTCAAAAGACACATCTTATTCCTGAATTTCTCTTTGGATTTTGTATAATATTCTTCCCCCTTCACGTTAGCTCCACTGATAAATGTCAGTCTCAAATCTTTTAGTTTACTGGCTGCTCACGCTGACAATTGGAATATTTTTAAAGACGCTTTTAAAATTCCTTTCACACCCATCCGAAAGGTAATATGCTGTGCCTCTTTTCTTAGGCAAACCTTCAGATGTCTGTTTCTATTTTGTTAAGCCCACAACTTCCAGGAGGAAATACAACCACCAAAATATGCACGCAATATTTGCATTTTCTGATAATGTGTATTTATTTGTATCCAGAAATACAAATGTTGGGATCAAAATACGAATAGAAATAGTATTCTAGATGCACAGCCCTACTCCTTAACACAACGTAAACTGGAATGGATGTGATCAATAAGGGAAAGTTGTTGTCTGAGAACTTGAGGAGATGAAGCACACAGGTGTTTGATTTTTCTGGTTAGGTTAGTCTGGGAGATCACTAGGATGGCTATCTAACTTAGAATGACATAACTGGTACTAGTGCTACCTGTAGTATTCAAGGCACATTGGGCACATAATTGTACTTTCATTTCACTATGACATCACAAGCTGCACTGCTAGCAAAGAAATCACACACCCCTAAGAAAAACTTAGGAAAGAAGGATAGTTAGAAATCTAAAATTTTTTGTGTTCTTTAAGAAAGTTCAATTTGGCACATAGTTGGCAGTTTTATGTGATTCCTAAAATTGCAGTCACTTAAAAAAAAAATCCTGATGTTGTCATGTTGTAAAAAAGTGTTTTGAGAATCATATATGGCGAGTCTGAAGCAGGCTTATATGAGGTGTTTGATAACAGCTTTTGATAGCCTCTGACAGTGCCCAGATTCCCTCCAGCCTAGTGTTCCTACTTGCAACAGCCACATGCTAGTCCATGATTTGTAGTTGGTATTGCATGTGAGTATGGATGACATTAAAGTCATAAGACTCCTTAATGACTACAAAAAGAGAATATGGATAATATGGAGGACTGATATTGTAATCTCTCTGCACAAGCTTTCCCGCTGTTGTTCAAGGGACTACTCCTTTGTGAAAGCTTATTTCCTTTGGAGCACTCTAGCAATGCACACTTCCCTGGTCGGCCTGTGTAATAGTGTCTGATGCAATTGGTTAAGCAGCTTTCAGTGAGTTCAACAGCAGCACACATTTTAAGGATCTCATGTGGTCTGTAAGTATGGAATGGACTCTAGCAAGTTTTGTTCCACATTCGTCAGCAGTTAAAATATGTCAGCAATATTGTTCTGTTCATTTTCTGCGTACAATTTAGAAATTTTGGCATTTACCTATTTTACATAAATACTTTAAGAATGCAAATCACAAATCTCACTTTAAGTACTTTAGTTACAAATCTGCTCTACACAAACTTTAAAGCCAGTCAATGGATAGTCAACACTTCCAGAATATGACCTGGTCTAGTGGAGGGTGTCCCTGCATACGGCAGTGAGGTTGGAAGTAGATGACCTTTAAGGTCCCTTTCAACTCCAACCATTCTGTGATTCTGTGATTCTATGGTCCAAAGCTCTTCCTGTCTGCTTGTAAGAATATTTTAATTTAAACCCCTCTTCTGATCAATGGTCTTGATTGATGAGGAGGCTTTTGGCTCAGACTTAGAGGCCTTTTCTTGAAAACTTGAAATCATAACACATTCTCAATAGCAAGCCACAGTAAAGCCATACCCAGCTTTACTCTGTATATCGTAGCCATACCCAGCTTTATTCTGAATATCGTATTCTTTGTATTTTGTAATACAGTATGTCCATACAGCTGCCTTTCTTCCAAGCACTGCTGTAGGCTGCAAGAAGGAAAAAAGACATTAGGAGACTATTTAGTGCTGTATTAAACACTACTAGAAGCACCTGGATTTCTCTATAAGAAGTTCTACATGCTGGCTGAAGCTTCCAAGTAAAGCGAACTTATGTGAGTGCATGACAGCAAAGAGTCTGTTGTGGCTCCTTTGGCTAGTGTCGTTCATTAACTTAGTAAAAGAATATCTGGCAAATAACTGACTGTATCAGTGCCTGGTTTGCCTGGTTCAGTCCTAGAGCGAGTCTAACCCCAGATATATGAAAAGCTTAACTACATCTTCTGCTGCCTTAATTTGTCCTTCATAAATAACAAATTATTCGAAGATCAAAATGCATGTTTTGATAGAAAGCAGATAATTCTCAGGTGTCCAGCTCTGAGGCACTGAACTGCATGATGAATTTTATTTTTGAATTTCACATATATTCTGTGAAAACCTTTGAGTACTCCAGATGCACACAGACACTGTCTTGAGGACCCAAAACAAAAGAAAAAAAATAAAAGGAAGTAAAACCTGTAGGAATACATCATCACAGATCTTCAATATCTCCCTTGAGGAACATCTGTGGTCACTAACCAAGTGCTTGAAGTCAGTCACAATCCAAAGTCATTTAAAGAAACAGCTGGCAGGTAAATTGGATTATTAGAGCAATATTTATCCCTAATTCAGGACTTAGCCCGAGACAGGTTTATAAGACAGCATATCACTTTAAGTTATACACCACAGGTATGGAGTCCAAAAAAATTATTGTCAGAGCAATGCAATTCAAATGGAGATTTTTTTTTCCTATTTTCATAATTTCTTTTTAGATACAAAATACAGGGTTGGGTTTGTGTTGTTTTTTTTTTTTTTTTTTTTTGTTGTTTGGTTTTTTTTTTCATTTTTTTGCACCTAGAACAATGGTCTAAATGATAAAGAAAGTAGATTCTCTGTTTGTTTTCCAGGCAGACCATGGATCCCAAGGGAAAAAATAAAACTATTAAGGCAACAGTCTTGAAGTAAGGCTTTCCTTTTCACATGCATACTAGAATCCTTCAAGAAGACAATGTGGTGAGCCATAAGAAGCTTTTAGGAATATAAATATAGTATAAGATTATAGTATACTTTTTTTTTCAGTATGCAAATGTAGGTTTCAAGGTAAGTTTTCAGTACATGAGTGATTTTGTTCTTGCTAATTTTATATAGATGAAGAGAGAGAGGAAGGAAGATTCTAAAATTAACTCAGAAATAATAGAAAAAGAAAAAGCTGTAAAGGAAAAAGAACTTCACCTTTCAGCTGTGGAAATGCATTCCCAATGCATAGTTTGGATTTTTTCCTGTTTTAAACAGTCTTCTGTGAAGTCACCTGGATGAAGTAAACATTAGCCTTGAGTATATGCTCTGCATCTCTTGGCGGAATGATGTTGCTGAGTGAAGGAAGGATTCTGCTAAACTGCTGAAATCCCATTGCAGTTTCCTTACTACTTAGGAATTAAGAAATCTACAGACTGCTTAAAATATAAATAAAAATTGGAAAAATGCTCAATGTAAATTCTTAGTGTTTAAGTTGAAGACATCTAGAATATTGGTCACTCATTGTAGTGCTCAGGAAGAACTCCAGCAAGGTCATTGTCTGTCTTTCTCACTCTCAGGTTGGGAATAGTATATACTTCGACATCAAGAAATGCTAAAGGCACTAATGTAAGAGGCACAAAGATTGCACTGTAAGCAAGAAGACTATCCCTTGAAAAAAGTAATCTAATTGAGTAGGCAGCTAAGATTATAGGGTATGGCTTGCCTTTTCTAGGTGCTTTATGGAAACCCAGAGAGAGCGACCAATGGGGAAAGTGCAGTCTGTTATGGACATCCTTTACAAGTTGTAGTGGGTGCTTTGTGCCAGCTCAGAAAGTAACACCAGCCCTCCAGATTCTGAGGCTGGTGAAACCTGTCTTAAAATATGGAGTCCCCCTGCCCACAAAGCAGTACGTCAACTAGGTCTTTCCCAACCTGCATCTGGTTACTTGGAGCATGGGCAGGGCAGAGCCACTTTCCCAAGTGTATGGTGAAATTTAGTGTAAAAAGGGGGCAAGCATTCTTCCCTTCATGAAATGACCAAGTGAGGTGAGCTGTGATAAATTCATGCAACAACATGAGGTGCTAGACTCTGAGACACATTAGGGCTGCAAAAGTGTTTGAGATAGCTATCTATCTGAGCCATTTGGCACGATGCCTCATGTTCCAGAAATATCATTTCCTATCAGCTAAAGGCTCATGTGTCACTGCTGTTCCAGCTGATGAATGTGGAAACCACCAGTTGGATGATTTGGAATTAGCTGTGGGTAGTGGGTGGGAAGAATTGAATAAAAGGAGTAGGACAGAGAAGAACTGCACAGCAATAAGAAATAATTTCCTCCTCCTCTTCTAGCTTCACTACTCATTGCTGTCTCTATGAAGACAGTTCTGGCTTTTTTGATTCTTTCTGCTGTAATTTTTATCGTTTTTATTGGTACATACAATATACCAATACACAGGTGAGAATCGGTGGAGGAGAAAATTAGCACCTGAAAGAGAAAAAAGTGTCTGAGGTGTTGTAATCTACAACCATAGCTCTTGATTAGAAAGTTACATTAAAATTGTGAGGTGTGTGGTGTACTTCAGTTCTACATTACTGCTGGAAATGGACACAACGTAAACTAGCTGCAAGTTTTCATACACTTATTCTTGGAAGAATCACTGTAGAAGAAGAAGCTGTCAATATGTTAGACATCAGGCCAGGAGAACTGAAAAGACTAAATTAAGCAGACCAATATTTTTATAACTTCTTAACTACCTTGAAAATGTTGCCTCCAATGCTGGAAAACGTTGTCCATCAACTTTTAATTGAAGAGAGCAGTATACATCAAAGGTATTCCATATGTATCCGTATATACACGTGTATGTGGCAATGCCCTCTGAGAACCATAAAACTCATTTAAAGAAGTGAATGGTGAGAAAGAGAATAAAAAGAAATAGCTCATTTTCCATCTGGGGAATTACACTTGAGAAAAATGAAACACTTAACTAAAGCTCCAGGGAGAGCATGACAAAAGCCAGGAAAGGTTTCTCAACCCTTGCCCTCATGTTCTGCACGTTTTATCAGTCAGTGGCAAACTGTTTTCAATGCTGTTTTCAGGGTTTCTCTTGTGCTTTCCTGTGCAGAGCAAACGTTCTGCATGATGACGGAGTAAGAGCAGTCCAAAAGCTTTTTGTTTTGTCTGGATGCTGGGGAGGGACTCTTCATGAGGGACTGTAGTGATAGGACAAGGGGTAATGGGTTCAAACTTTAACAGGGGAAGTTTAGATTGGATATGGGGAAGAAGTTCTTTACTGTATGCGTGGTGAGGCACTGGAATGTGTTGCCCAAGGAAGTTGTGAATGCTCCATCGCTGGCGGTGTTCAAGGCAAGGTTGGACAGAGCCTTGGGTGGCATGGTTTAGTGTGAGGTGTCCCTGGCCATGGCAGGGGGGTTGGAACTAGATGATCTTAAGGTCCTTTCCAACCCTAACTATTCTATGATTCTATGATTCTAGTAAGAGATTTGACTTTAGATATTCTTGGGAAAAGGAAGATCAAAAGTTAAAAGTTTACAAAAGTAAAATTAAAGTAAAAGGAAGATCCTGGTTAGCTAAATAAAGCCTCACAATCTTTTCTGTAACTTCAAACAGGAAGGAGCATAATATGAAGACACTTGATTTTGTGGTTTTACACAAGGATATGGCACACAGATATATGCAGACCACATTATCTAGATGTCTAGAATAACTGTATTTTGAATGGTGCAGACTAGAAAGCTGATCTTTGCTGATCCCTGGGTTTTCAGTGGCTGCCAAAGACAGAGCAGTGAAGCAGAGAGAGTAAACCAACCAACTAGGAGTAAGCAGAGGAATACATTCTGGAACCTGTCAGCCTGTGGCTGCTCACCTTCCATATAAATAAATTTTTGCACATAACCCCAGAATAGAATACATTACACTGTAGAGTATGTCCTCTGCTGTCAATAAAAGAGCAGAAGCCAGTGGCGTCTGAAGATTCTTTCTTGGTTAGGACCATGGCAAATAGAACTATATACTTCCAACTTCTGTTTATGAAAGCACCCAGAAAACAAAGGCAGTATGAAGAGACTTAGAATCAGTCTTCCAAGGAGGATTCTGGTGGAACTGTATGCTTTTAGTAAGAATGGATAGCCGTGAGCAGAAGTGTAAGAAAAGTATATGCTTATCATCTAAAATGGGAACATTCCACTTCCACACTTACTCCCAGGATACCCACTCAAGTATGCAACTGCTAAATAAACCTCACTTGAGCTTTTCAAGACCTAATGGTGGAAGATACCTTCTTGTGCCTCATCTGTTTCAATACTCCCACCAAAATCAATTGATTGTGCAGAGGGTTTGCAGGATCAGGCCCCGAAAGGATAACTTTCAATTCTTTTATTTAGTTTTGAAATATTTCTAATATTCTTTCAAAATGTGGCTGAAGGTGGTTGTTAGAGTAGACTAATTCATAAATAGAGGCCAGGATATTCAACTTCAATCGCTTTCTTGCGCTGATGAACATATAACTCACATTCTTAAATAAAATGCACACTTCCAAGTGCAGGATGCAGAGGTTTAGAGAGTAATAGATTTTAGAGTAATTTGCTACTAAGAGCTGCCAAAACCTTCAATATATATTTTTAAATCAGAAGGTTATCATGGATTTGGAAGGCATCAGATTGGGCAGATTTTGCTAATAAACCTAACCCAAGTATTTCTTCTCTGTGCTCCTAATTGGAATTTTTTCAGTCCTTAGAAAGGACTACCCACTTAAATCCAACTCTGTCTGATAATTTAGACAAGGGAAAAACAGAAGGAAGTATTTTGAATAACTACAATTAATTTTTGTGTAATTGTTTCAATTAAATATCACTGGAATCACAGAGCAACAGCAAGAACAGACAGTGATGTTTCAAAGAGCACAAGAGAATTTTTGTTCTTTTAGGATTACCACTGCATTAGTTCTTGCTTGTTTGCAGGATTTTCCTTCTGAGGAGAAAAAGAACTGTTCTTCAATCACATCTACTACTCATTTTTTATCAAATATTTTATGAAAGAGACATGTATTTTTGAGATGATCAGGTCCTTCAGAAGACAAAAAAAAAACCCAGAATTTTATGTTTAGGCATTTTTTAACTCTAGTCATTTTTAACCATTTGTCATCCAAAGGGTAGTAACAAGCCATTGCTATTTAGTATTGAATTTTTTGTTCTCTTAATAGTAATTATTAAGACTGTCTGTAAAATATGTAATCTAGTTTAACACCGTAAAGTTAGTTTTTAAAAATGGGTAGTTTAAGAATTTAATGCTCAAAAGCTTAAAAAAATACAAAACAGCTTTACATTATTTGGTAGTTTAGTTAAAAATGAAAACAACATTTTCCTACATGTGGTTACTATTCCGTGATTATTCCAAATGAGTTCCCATAATGCCCTTTCTAAGTGAAATGAAAAGTCTTCAGTCTTCAGCTCAGACCCAGGGAATAACTGCTGCGAGTAAGGACTGCAATATTTAATTTTATGGAAGGAACAAGAAATGACCTTTGGCACACACACTTTTCAATTTTGTAAAATAACTTTGAGAGAAAAATAAGAATGCATGAGAGCACTTTTTAGTCAATTCTAATCCGAAGAAAGTCACATATTCCTAGTGCTATTATATAGTGATTTTTACTCATGGCCTATCAACTACGATCTGCTACAATGACACAAACAAGCAGGAATCTTGTCCTGCTTCAAGTACTTTAAAAATAAATGACCATCCTGTGTTTAACCAGTCATAAAAAAGACAGTTAAAAGCTTGAAAAATTTTAGATGCTATGCCTACAGCTGCCTCAGTGATAGGCAAGTCTTTTATTTATATCAAAATAATAGATGTCTCATAACTCTTCCTTTTCACCTTAAGCTAAAATCAATATGTGTTGGTAAGTGGCTACTTCCATGAATCCCAGAAAGTAACGTCCATGTTTTGATCACACCAGACACATTTCCTACTGTCGTCTGGTGGTTTCTCTATAGCAAGGAGATCACCAATGAAATATTTCCAAAATCTATGGGACATAGCTCAAGCAAGACTGAACACAAATGAGTGGTTTCATCAGCTTTGGCTTATTTGCCAGTGCTAGTGTATGTTGCTATGAGCCTCAGGAATATGGCAGCATTCTGAAGAAAGTATAGGAATGAAAACCAAAAATTACATATTTAAATTCTGCCTGAATTGCGTATAACTTCTATGCCAAGGGAGAACAGTAGAGATTCTAATATACAGTCATTATTCATAAACATTGCTTACACTACAAATTCAATTGAATTTGGTAAGGATCTTTTCCTTAAAATGAACAGCAGTAAGTAGAGAAGTCTTCCACACTTTCCTTTTTCAGGCAATTACATATTAAAATTCTTCATCAGGCTTTGTGACGGTGAAGGTTAATGAGGCTTTTATAATTTGAGATGAAACTGACAGTGTCCTTCACTTTTTCTCCACTTTCACCATCCCTCCGCAGTGTGAAAACACAGCAGTCTTCACCACTACAGGCAACATTTAAAGATAGAGGTATCCAACCCAGTAGACCAGGTTAAACAGCAGGAAGGATGTAGGAAAAAAGACCCTAGAGTAAGAGTCCAGTTCTAAGATGTCTATGTGAATCCGTCCTCTCCTCCATGAGCCTGATTTACACTCTTCATAACAACAGAAAAAGCTCTGGCAGTCTTTCCCATCCAGACATTCATAGACACACGCATCTTCAAATTCTTGCCAATACATGGCATTGTTCAATGTGATGACTGTAGTTGGTGGTCTCATATCAAGTACAGAATAATTCTGAGGAGAGAAAAAGAAACCAACATTTTGATAAGCTTCCATGGATGATACAGATCAAAATTAAGAATCATGAGAAAAAAAAATTTACGGGAGCTGAGAATAAAAGGTTGATACTGTAGGAATTCTAGATCTATGAAGCATCTTTCTTACCCTCAAAAGATGACTTTTCAGCTGAAATTTCCATTGAGACATTGTGGAGTAGAAAGTTAAATAATTCTAGGTGTATTTCCTGTTTGGGAAACTCAATCTGTTCACACTTAGGAGTTCACTTGCCTGTCAGAATGCTGTTGTCAAGCTTTTTTAAACACTTGTAGCTACTACGTTTAAGAGAGGATTCTGAAAAATAAGGAACATGTTGCCCCTCATCATTTAATTACAGAACAATCTTCACCTACTAGAGTTTCATTTACTGCCTTTGAACTTTACCATAATTTATAAAAACAGATATGGTCAACAGATAGTGATTATTTCGGTACAGGATTTCAAAATGCCACCCTTAGGCATTGTGCCCGTTAGTGTTTATGGCACTAACCATGCTCAGAAATAGGACATTCATGCATCTTCACAGCACCACTCACTCCTATAGACCTCTTCTTCTTCGGTGTACTCTATATTTGCACTTTGTCAGCTTTTCTATCACAGTATTTCCTTTTCATGAAGGGTGCTTTCTTACAACAGTCTCCTCTCCCATCAAGCCACCCATTCTATCCTCACAAATATCACTTTCTCTACTGGCGTCACTAGGAAAGGTCCCATCAGATTCACTGCCTGTCTGCACCGCCCTGACAAAACAGATTCCAGCCCTGCCAATGCAGTTTTTTCCACCTCAAGGGACCTTCCTCGCCCTGTGATTGCACTGAGCATTGCCTCTGCCTGCAGGAGCATGCTGGGTGTCCATTAACAATCTAGTCATACCTCTGCTTCATGCCTGCTTGCATTCTGCAGGATGATCTGGGCCCCTGCTTCCACACTTACTCTACAAAGTACTCAGCATTTCCTGTTGAAGGTGGTGGGGTACATCTGAAAACTTTCATTCTGGATGTGAAACAGATCAGAAATAGGACTGATGTGTCTTGGTGGAAATTTTCCTTTTTCTGTTGACTTCATTTTCTTTCTACAACCCCATTGGTTTGGCACACAATACTATTACCCATCTCATTAAAAGTGCTGGTCTCTGAGCTAAGAATGTGATGTGGCATCCTTCTGCTTAGATGTTGGCACCTCCAACACAGTTAACTACATTTGAGCAACTGTCCTATGGTATCCAGCCAATTACTTCTAGGACTCAATTCATCTCATCATAAGTAAATGGCTAAAATCTCATAGGTGCATTGTGCTGTGGACTGTAAATATGTTGCTGTTTAGAAACAGATTATTCCAAATCTATTTGTTGTGAATGACTTTATATCTGAGATTAGATGACAGAAATTACACCCTCATGGTCTTCTCTCTCATTTGTAAAGTTTCAGGTGGCTGGTATCAGAGGTTTACAGTGTGCTGTGCATGGAAAAAGGCTAAGATTATTGTACAAGCAATCACTTTTTGACAGAAGCACTTTGGAGAGAAAAAAAGCTATGACTAAAGAGTACATGGAGTTCTGCTATACCACTGTGACACATATAGTTCATTTATTTCAGTCTTTTATGAAAATTTCCTACTCAGGGACTGAAATTTTATATGCCTGGCTATAATACTTATAATACAAAGAAGTAAGGTTCGGTTAAACCTCTCCAGATGATTTTGATAAGTGAAGATAAATAAGTGCCCTGGTGCTGCAAAGGAAACTTTCTCATCTATCAATAGCCTGGGGTTTTTTTTTGCTATTGTTTTATCGACTATCTGCTCATGACAGAAGAGAAAATAAATGCTCTGATTAATTTGGTTGCTCGTAGGGGTACTGAGTGACTAGATACAAGATGAAAGTGAATGGTACCCACTGAGTCCTGTGCATCTTGTTGAGCTGGGGTAGGGAGGAGAGGGGTGCACAGCCAGTGGGCACCATCCCAGTACCCAGAACTGAAAAAAGTATTTCAGACAAGATATAAGTGTGGAGGTTTCTCTAGGAGAAAAACAAAGGTTGGGATTACTTGAGCATGGATTTACTAAGACTAATAAATTTCACCTTTTAGGTGGCATCACTACGAGTCTGGAAAGGACAAGATGATATCTTGAGAGTCAGAGACACATGCAGGTTGTGTTACAGTTTGAACATGGAAGATGTTTATGTATAGGAGAGGGCCCTGCTCAATCTCTTATACTGACAAAAAAAGAGAGAGAGAGGCAGAGGGAGAAGGAGAGGGAAAGGGAGGGGAGGGAAAAGGAAAAAGAAGAGAGTTTGGAGAGGGATAGGGAGAGGGAGAAGGAAAAGGAAAAGGAAAAGGAAAGAGAAGAGGGAAATGGAGAGGGAGAGGGAAAGGAAAAAGGGAAGGGGAAGGGCTTGCAAAGACTGCAGATATTTTCCAAGCAGATCAGATTAACTAGATCAAGCCAAAGACTAAGTATTAAACCCTAATGTCATTTTAATTGTGTATCTTTTTCATCTTTTTTTATTGGAAAACGGAAAGTACCACTGCCCAATCAATGTGCCTTATTAACTTGATAGTTCAGATAAGTCTGTCCTGGGAGTGACAGCAGTAATGACTGCACAAATGCAATGCTTGCTGTAAAACCGCTCATGGTCAATGAGCAGATATTCAATGCTACCGAGCACTTTACATATTTCAGAAAACTCATGGCAAAAAAAACAAACAAACAAAAAAACAAACCAAAACTGAAAATGAAGTCTAGAACATTGTTTGTTATGGAACAAGCAGTTGTAAATGAAAGCTTCAGCATATTCAAATGAAGAAACGCAAAACCAATGTTTGTTTCTGTCCCTGTTCTTATTTGGATGTGGTAGCTGGGAATCAGGCCACCCAAGCAGCTAAGCAACTGGCCCTCTGTATGCTTTTATGTATATTAGTATGGATTGCAGTTTTGCATTTCATACAACTTGGAGACACAATTTTGTGCTCAGTTTCAGTTTTATCACTTCTGTACGTATATAAACAGTTATATGGCAGTTTCAGGAATAGAATTTATTCCATTTTTAGATATAGTACAACTAATTGTATTAAACTTGTGTGCCTAAATAATTTGAAAATCCAAGTGAAAGCTTACTAAAAGTTTTACATATATGCATAAATGAATTATCTTTCATGAAACTTAGTTAAAACTCCATGTAAGTTTGTGACATAACTTGTGCTTATTACTTTTTTTATAAAATGTAGTGAGAAACAGCAGTATTGTATAAAGCAGACAAACAGAATTTCTGGGGTAAAATAATATGCAATATTATACACTTATAGAATCACAGATTTTTGACCTTTGATAGACTTGACCCTTCTCTCTCCCAAAATAATTTAATAAGTCCTTATTGAAAGAGGCAGCTATGTTCCTCTGCCACAGCCAAAACCAAGCTGACCTTTTAACAAAGAAGTAAAGCAATATTTATAGAAATGCCAGGGTAAAGCATAACATAGCATTACAGCTTTCTCAGGAATTACTGCAAGTAAATGTCAACCACACATTCATGCCTCCATTGATTTCACTGAATAAAGTAGTTTACTTACCATCACATGGCCAAAACTGACATCAGGTAGCTTAAATAGATAATAAAAGAATTATTCAGAAGGAAACATTACTTCATATGCATCTAATGTTCAATAGCATTTTTTAAAACTAGGATTTAAATGCATTTGTCCATAAAACACTTCATGGTGAATATCCTATATATTCAGGGTAATATCTATACACTTTAAATCTGCATGAAACGTCAGCAGAATGCACACTTAGTTTCCACCCATTTTAAATCATTATTCTACTCATTAGATTAATTACTTAGCAAACAATAGCTAAGTATGTGTTGATTCTTATGCTAATTAAAATCTCATCAGTGTTGCATGCTTTCACACATTTTCATTCACATGTCTAGAGATGCATCCTCTGCACAAAGAGATTCACGACCTTTTCATTCAGCCTTTCTATAATTTTAGTTTCATCATTAGCAAGTTCATTTTTATGGCCTCATACTTTTCTTTTGACAACAGTCTATTGCCTTTTGTGAGCAATGCATTTTTACAAGATGCTATTAGAGGTTTAATGGAAATTTCATTAACTAAGTCAATGGTTTTCTAGGTTTTCTCTAATTCCATATTTATTTCAGGTTTTCCTTCATTAGTTCTTCATTCAATTCTCTTGTATAGCTCTTCATTCAATTCTTTTGTATAGCTCTTCATTCAAACCCTTTTACCTCATGACCTATTATTCCCTGAAATTAGCTTCTTATTTCCTCCATTGCACAAAATGGCATCCAACTTGTCCAATTAATGTTCTCAAACACGATACTTTCTACTGCTCTTGAGTGGACAATCCACTTCCCCTTTCCTATGTTTTCATTGAGATTTTTTTCTCCATTATCCTGCCACCCATCATCCTCATAGTCAATTATAAAGTACACCAGGAAATTCTTTCTGCATGATTGTTTTGATTTAATTCATTCTAAATAAACAGCTTTTTTGGGGCGTCTGAGTGTTACTCCTGGAAGTGTCTTTTCGATCCGAAATGCAGCTATGTATAAAACCTTTTTAAGTGGCTTCTGTTTTTGTACTTGGAAATAAGCTCCTTTGTGCATAGGGCTAAAAATAAGTGCTGGTTCCAAGTGGAGAGACATTGAAATGCCATTTGTGAAGTTCATAAATATTTCTAGACCCATTAAGCCATGAAATAGTGGATCCATTTGAATATACATTGATGTGCATATGTTTGTATAACAAGCCATGCAATCTGTTTCAGTGGGAGTCCTTTATGACTTACAGACAAAAGACCTGTAGGCAGGGCTGCTGCCTCATGGTCAGCGGGTTGCTTCAGTTAGGAACAGACCACTCAACTAGCATGTAACTGATTCTGCTGTTGCTGTAGGTAACTATTTTCTACCAGCTTTTAGAGCACATCACACAACAAACTGATAAGAGCTTGGAGCAGCAGAGTATCACAGGATTACAGGCTGCCATTGAATGGTTGTCTGATCTCTGAGCCATGCACATGCTAGAAAAGAAATTTAAATGTGGCCATCTTACCGACTTTTTCTTCTTAGTACAGTTTGGTTTCCTGCAACTTGAGTAGTAGTTGAGGGCTGCATACTCCATCAGAGCAGCAAAGACAAATAGAAAGCATACAGTGACAAACAAATCCATAGCGGTGACATAGGACACACGGGGTAATGACTTTCTTGCAATGGTGCTCAAAGTTGTCATGGTCAAAACAGTGGTGATGCCTGCGGAGAGAAACCAGATATAATTGTATGCAGCATTTTTCCATGTCACAGAACCATCTTTGGAAACAAAGAAAAATCCCCCAGAAATCCAAACTGAATCCAATTAATTAATTAATTTCATTTGGTAGTATGCAAAATGACATCAGTAGAGGCAACAGTATTTTGTAAACAAAATTTTCCTCCGCTATTTCTATTCATCTTTACAAAAGTGACATAAATATCTTGAAAAAATATAACCAGTCCTAGAATGAAGTCTATAGGATGTCAGTTATTTGGCTGCTAGTACTTCATATAATTCCTCTTCATTCCAGAGAAATAGAAGTATTTTCATTCCCCCTTTGGACTGATACTTCATCATTTGGTATGAATGGCAAGCCTTCGGATAGAAAAAAATAGAATTCCTCAACGGCTCAGGAAGAAAAATAAAGCTCTCACTCAAATATGTCTCAAGAGAGATCCTGCTCTAAGACCTAAATAATTGTAAGGTAATCTTTATAGTTAAAGTGATATTTTGCAATGATAAACAGTGTTTGAAATGACAGGGGATGACTGAAATTATGCCTTATAGAAAAATTACTTCCCACAAACAGCACTCTGGAGAGGAAAAAGTATCTGTATATTACTTCTGACTAAGTTATGTTTGTGAAGGAATGCCCACCTCTGATTTGTAGTGTTTGATATAAACTACAGCAAATCACACGAATAACCCTCCCCATTAAAACCATTAGAAAGTCCCTGAAAAAGGCAGAAGGCAAATTATTGCCTGTGCAACAGCCTTCTTCTTCAATGAATAACAAATTGTAAACAACACCAAACCCCAAACAAAGAAACAACAACAAAAAAAGTTGCTGCAAAAATCCACAACCCAATAATCAAGATGAAAGCAATGCTGATAGGAAGTAGGAAATGTGGATTTTGCACGTACCTTCAACATCTTAAAGCTAATGGGAAAATACTTCTGTTTCCTATCATCTGTGCTACTTTCCAACATAATCACATGTGGCTGCCATGATCCAGCATCCTCTCCAGATCCCTAAACATCAGTTCTGTCACTAGCTGATGCTTTGAAAAAGCTTCAGAGCAAAGCCCATCCTTGGCCACTCATAGTAGTCACCTGCAAAGATGTCCAGGTGCAAAAGATGTTGACTCACTAGCCTAGATTTGGCCCTTGCTGACTATAGGTCAATTAGTTTTCTGTGTGACCTTGACTCAGTTCTTGGGAGTCACTAGCTTCAGAAGAACTGTACCCAGACTATGACATGATCTACAACGTGAAATTAAGTTCTATAACACTTTCTAACACAAATCCATCCTTTTCAGAGCCATGTGCACATGCACTTACTGTCAGATATTTTACTAGCTTCGAAAAATTCCTCAAAGCCTTTAGTTTTTTTCCAGCATGATATAGTGTCTTTTTACCTGATCTCAAGGGAAAACTTTTATTTCCTGCTCATCCCCTGACAGGCTCTCATATTACTTTAGGACACTTTTTTAATTAAAAAGGCTAACAAAGATCTACAGTTTTTTCTACTGGCTGTTGTATTGACAATGTAATATTTTTCTGGAGGTATAACTTTGTATTATTTGTGACAAGAAGTATTGTGCAGGTATCTGTAATGACAAACAGCTCCCAAAGTGGCTATGGACAGGAAGGCAGAGAAGTGAAAGAAAAATTACCG
Organism: Myiopsitta monachus; assembly: GCA_017639245.1. NCBI lineage: Eukaryota > Metazoa > Chordata > Aves > Psittaciformes > Psittacidae > Myiopsitta > Myiopsitta monachus. The sequence goes on from CM029927.1 coordinate 37,642,931, forward strand.
TTAGCCTCTGTGCATAAGTATAGAAGTCCTCAACTTGAGTCCTATATCTGTGCCTTACGCCTGAATGTGAATGCCTGCCCGCATCGTGCTTGAGAATGTGAAAACCTAGAAGCTCTGGGTGAGGACTAAACAAAACCAGCTCATTAAGTCACGCTGTAAATGCCTCACTGATACAGAATCTAGGAGGTCTGAGTGGCTCTGGACTAATTTTGGTTGATTGAAACAAAGTAGGTTCTATTAAATTTATAGAAACAACAATGGTGTAAGATTTATTTTTGGTTTTCAGATATTAATAGTGTCCATCCTCAGCCTCTTTGACAGCAAAGCATATTTGCTACAAGATTATAAAACCTTGAGGAAATGAAAGTTTAACATTATCACAACCATTGTAGTTTCTGGACTATAAATCACATTTTGAATTAAGACAAGGGCATGAGATAAGATTGCTGAACAGAGAGACAGAAACATCCAAGTAGCAAAGAGCAAAGAGAAAGAATGTGTACCAGATGGTATCGTTTTGTATTCCTATACATTTTCCAGTTGGAATATAGATATGCATTTATGAATAAAATGCAGCACCCATTATTTCCAAAGAGAATATCTACATTCCATGCCTGTAGCTCATTTTCTCTCTGAAGGTAAGAGAATTCAGTTTGTTCAGTGGTTTCAAATACAATAAACTTTGCCAGATGAAACTGCGTAGTCTCTCACTTTGGAGAGGCCTGTATGGCGAAGTGAGCTTTGTGTCTGTTATTGAAGTTCACAGTGCTCATGAACTGTCTATTTCAACAGAATTTTAATATCAGCCAAGCACAGCTTTGAAGTAACCTAGCTTCAGAATTTTAAGGTAGACAAGTGTTAAGTGGGAGCTTCCAAGTTTGTGTATAAATACCATTTTGTGACATTTATGTTCTCTGAACAACTTCCATACCAAAGATGCTATTTGAAAAGTAAAAAAGGACTGTCTGGGAGATCAACTGATGCAGGGATACATAATGCATGAAAACATTTTAACCTTTAAATCACTGGGCTATACAGTTTTTCAAAATTAGTTTGAAAGCTGCTAACTGGACAAACGTATGCAAAATGAGGTAGCAGGAGCTTCAGCGTTAGAAACTGTTTGGTCACCGAGGCTTATTTTTGCTTATTCTCTTAAGGGCATGTTTGTGGGACACTGGAGAAAAGGTCTACTGCTTTTACTCATGCCATCATTTGTTTAAAAACCTAATTTTTCCCCCAGCTCTGGCACTTGTTTAGAGCACTTGATTGGTTTTCTAGTGAATACGCTTAAGATGGAATGGCAATGAAGCGATGTTCGTCTTTTATTAAACACGATCTGTATCTTATTTTGCATCAACACATTGCTGGCCTTGATTCCCACTTTCTATTTAAACTGCAGTTTGAAGTTGCTCTGTAGTAGCTGCCTAGTCCTATTACAAATTATACTCATTTTGAAAAAGTAGGGGAAAACTGGGATGAAAGCTTCAGTTTAACTTAATTCCCTTCATCGTCAAGGAAAACAACCTATTATTATTTTCCAGATCATGACTTTTCTTCAGATACTTGCTGGCTGCTCTTGACTATGAACATTGGGAAAATATACTTCTGATTACTACAGACAAGCAGAAACAGCAGTGAGCCATTTTTTTTCACCTCTTTGAATGGAGCTGCAATTATAAAACACAGTTCAGTCCAATACTCAAATTCTATTTCCAGTTTCCCACTGACTCTTCAGGTGGCCTAGAATGAGTCACATTGCCACTCTGGGCATCAGCTTTTCAAAGTGCATGTTAAAAAGGGACTATGATGCCAAGTTTTTAAAGAGCACATTGATTAGTCTGGACAGTGCTGCCGAAAGGATACTTCTGGTCCCATTTTTAACTTCACAGCCAAATACCCTGATTGTTGGGGTTTTTTTCCAGCTCAGAAATAGCTTATTACTTAGTATTATTCAGAAAGGGGTGAATCCTGTCTTTCATGTAACTGTGAGTAGTTGCCAATAGCTTTGGAAATTACTCATTAATTTCAGAGAATGAAATATTTCCCTGATGCTAGCCCTTTATATTAATGCAGCTACACTCGGAGCAGGTTGGGGTGCACTGAGCCTACAATTAATTTCAACTAATTAACAGAACAATTTCAGTGTTTTGCCCTTGGCTGTACTACAATTTCACCATGTACCACTATCCAAATGTGGATGTGTGCTATTGCTCAGACAGATTTGTAAGTTGCATTATATAAGCAGACCTACAGCAAACTGGGAACGTCTGGTAACTGCAGCCCAAGAGTCAATAGTCTGGTAACAGTCAGCCCAAAAGTCATTGCCAGTTTGGGAGCAACACAACTCTTGGCACAAAAAGAGGTGACCCATGTACTTATTATTTATTAAAAAGTTGTATTTTATCCCAGTAATTTAATTCTTCATCAAAGTTTTAGAAGGTAGTCCTGATAGTCATTCAATATAACCTTGGAACATTTCATCTTAATGTTCATACTTTGAACTCATGACCTCAGTATATGAATGCGCTTTTTGTCTGAAGTTCCTGCTGGCTGAGGGGCAAGGCAGGGAAAGTCATACTGCAGTGACTAGTGATCTAACCTATTTCTGGGTCTAATTAACTGGAAAACAGAGCTGTGTGGTGTGGGGAACCACCCTCAGGGACAGGGCGCGAACACTGCTTATGAAAAGTCAGTAATGCAAACTGTTAGATATCTTTTCTCCCTTTTCTGTTATGCATTAAGAAGGATAACCCAAATGGACGCCGTGTGACTCTGCACAAACATAGGCTTCAGACTCTTATTTAAAAGATGAAGCATGGTCAATCTTTCCTTATCTCCACTGAGACACTGGATTTAAGAAGAAAGGAGTTCATAAGAGTATGCTAAAGGCCTATTGCTCAATTTTCTGGCCAGGGAGGCAAGTCTACACAGCCAGGAACAGGCAGTTGTACAGCTGCTTTGTCCTCACCTTTGTATAGTATTTTGAGCTGTCATGGAGGTAAATGGGAATCTACAGAATAACTCTGTCTTAAGGTCTGTCATGTTGCTCGAGCCACAATGTAAAGGCACTTTGGCATTCACATAAAGGGAGTGAGAATTGAATATTTCTTTATTGAAAAATAACCTTAGACAACTTTGTTGGTGACATGGACAGTGGGATTGAGTGCACCCTCAGCGAGTTTGCCGATGACACCAAGCTGTGTAGTTTGGTTGATACATTGGAGGGAAGAAATGCCATCCAGAGGGGCCTTGACATGCTTGTGAGGTGGGCTGATGCCAACCTGATGAAGTTTAACCATGCCAAGTGCAAGGTCCTACAGCTTTGTTGGAGCAATCCCAGGCACAGCTCCAGGTTGGGCAGAGAAGAGATTCAGAGCAGCCCTGCAGAGGAGGACTTGGGGGTGTTGGTCGATGACAAAATGAACATGAGACATCAGTGTGTGCTTGTAGCTCAGAAAGCCAACTGTATCCTGGGCTGCATCAAAAGGACCATGCCCAGCAGGTCGAGGGAGGTGATCCTGCCCCTCTACTCTGCTCTTGTGAGACCTCCCTTGGAGTATTGTGTGCAGTTCTGGTGTCCTCAACGTAAGAAGGACATGGAAGTGTTGGAACAAGTGCAGAGGAGGGCCACGAGGATGATCAGGGGACTGGAGCACCTCCTGTATGAAGATAGGCTGAGAAAGTTGGGGCTGTTCAGCCTGGAGAAGAGAAGGCTGTGTGGAGACCTCCTAGCAGCCTTCCAATATCTGAAGGGGACTTATAGGGATGCTGTGGAGGGACCCTTCATGAGGGACTGTAGTGATAGGACAAGGGGTAACGGGTTCAAACTTAAACAGGGGAAGTTTAGATTGGATATGAGGAAGAAATTCTTTCCTGTAAGGGTGGTGAGGCCCTGGAACAGATCACCCAAGGACGCTGTGAATGCTCCATCCCTGGCGATGTTCAAGCCCAGGTTGAAGAGAGCCTTGGGTGACCTGGTTTAGTGTGAGGTGTCCCTGGCCATGGCAGGGGGGTTGGAACTAGATGATCTTAAGGTCCTTCCCAACCCTAACAATTCTATGACTCTATGATTCTAAAATCCAGCAAATTATGCTCTTGTGCTGACCTCACACAAAAGGGGTTTTAAGAAAGTAATATCTGTAAAGTGTGAACAATACTGGCTGCGTGCAGTCATCTTATTACAGGTTCTCTGAGACTTTTATTTCTACAACTCCAGGTCGTTGAGCTGCTCTTGGTTTGGAAGGATGCCCTGTGTCACTCACTAAGAATTAAATACAACCTTCAATTAGGAAGATGCCTTAGGACTGATAGTAGGAATGGCTGGGATATAGGTTCATTGCTTAAATAAAGCTGTGGCTAGTGAGGAAGTTAAGCTTAGAGGGTATTTTTGGTAATATACGTCTTCTATCATTCAGCTGAAAGTTACCAAACCACTGAAGCATTAGAATCATAGAATAGTTAGGGTTGGAAAGGACCTTAAGAGCATCTAGTTCCAACCCCCTGCCATGGGCAGGAACAACTCACACTAAACCATGCCACCCAAGGCTCTGTCGAGCCTCGGCTTGAACGCCGCCATCAATGGAGCATCCACAACATCCATGGATGATCTGTTCCAGGGCCTCACCACCCTTACAGGAAAGAATTTCTTCCTCATATCCAATCTAAACTTCCCCTGTTTAAGTTTGAACCCGTTACCCCTTGTCCTATCACTACAGTCCCTCATGAAGAGTCCCTCCCCAGCATCCCTATAGGCCCCCTTCAGATACTGGAAGGCTAATATGAGGTCTCCACGCAGCCTTCTCTTCTCCAGGCTGAACAGCCCCAACTTTCTCAGCCTATCTTCATACAGGAGGTGCTCCAGTCCCCTGATATCCTTGTGGCCCTCGGAAGGAATGATGTTTGTTTACCCAGGGCTTAGTGAACCCTGAATAGATGACTGTATGATTTTTGCATGAATGAAGAACTTAGAAAGGGGGATGAGACTTCCAGACAAGTTTGAGAGACTTAGCCACTAAAATCTCATTCAGTGTGAATGGAGTTTAGAGGGCTTTTTAGCACTTCATTTTTCTTTTCCACTTCAAGGCCTTCAGGAACTTTATGCAAGAAACCACAGCACCCTCAGAATGGGTAGTTGCTCAGATTTATTAGTGCAGGAGAGAGACAGACAGAAACAGTTCAAGTAATTTTATACCACTGTACAAAGGTCGTGAAGGCTTTGCTGTCAAAGCTTCCTCTTGAGATGAGGTAGAGCGTCTCTACATAGTATTTGAAAGACATCTAACAGAAATGAATTCACATATAAGTAACTACTATTTCTAGCAAATGCTTAGTTACTTGGATGACAAAGGATGGGGAATACTGATGACTCTTGAACAGCTGTAGAGGGGAGTGGGAAATAGAGGTGTTTTGTACAGATGGCCTCTCCTATGCTGTAGTTGAATGAAGGCTTGTTGGCACACAACAGCATTTGAGAACACCGTGCTTGCTGCAGGCTGCCTCCGAAGAGGTATAGCCTGTTCACAGCCCTTGTCCTCCAGTCATTCCTTGCAGCAGTATCACCCTCTCAAACCTGGAGACTCATTTGCTCCTAGAAATGCTTCCTGTCTGATTTCAGTCCAAAAATTCAGGCAGGTCAGCCTTTAATAATATATTCTTTAGAAATAAAATGATTTAGACAGTCTAGCTGGTTAACTGGAGATGGCAAGAAACTCCTTCAGGAACAAGGAAAGAATAGCTGGGAATGCTAACCTCTATGCTTGAAAACAGGCATATAAACCTTGACATAGTTTCCCCTTTTTCTTAGACTGGTAGATTTCTGATTGAGTTATTACTGGCAGCCCTGGCAACCATAATCTGGACTAAAATGTTAGTTTTCCTTCAGTTGTGCTGTACGCCTATTATATAGCCCTGTGCCCTTGATGCTGTCAAAATATGCAGGTTTTCCTATTGACATAAGAACAAAAGGTCAACATCTCTAAGTGTATCCTAAAACATAATTCCAAAACACACACATTTGTCCTGACATATATGAGCTGCTGGGAAACCTATACCAGCATAAATCTCCACAGTCTATGAAAAATATCTACGCAACTAGAGTGGAGCTTGACTTCAAATACACAAACTACAACACTTTGCTTGAGTTAATATTATTATATCCTACAGTTTTATGCGTATATAAGACACAATGCCCTGTGCGGGAGAGTTTCAGAAGGGAAGGAAACCAGTAGCGCAATTAATTTATTCTTCAAAAATGTCACTAAAATATCATAGTGAGAACAAGGAGACAGACATTAATTCCAGAATATTATGCTAGTGTCGTTCCAAAGGGTCAGAATAGTTTACTCTTAATTACCCTATTAAAGGCAGAAAACCAGAGGCTTCAGTGGTAAGTAACTATGGGTCTGCAAGATGTGGTAGCGATTATCCAAACCATATAGCCAGTTGTGCCTCTGCTGATATTTTCAAATAACAGTGAAGGAACTACACAAAAAGAGCAGGAAAGGGAACTATTAACAACTTACCTAGTGCTGTTCTTGCTGGTGTGGCATCTTTTTTAATCCAAAAGGATACCCAGGAAAGAACAACTGTTAATATACAGGGAATGTATGTTTGAATAGTGAAGTATCCCATTCTTCTACTTAAGTCGAAGTATATAGTCATGACTACATAATCACCTGCAATAATAGCACAGAAAATAAATACACATTTTGGTGAGATACAGAAAGTTGTTCACTGACCTACTAATTTTTTAAACTTCATAAAAACACTGCATATGAAATATTTCTTAATGTTTTGAGAAATTTGTGCAGTAACGCTCACATGAAATAGTATCTAAATAAACTTTTCCACTCTAATTTCCTTTAGTTTGAGGTGCCTGTGGAAATGTTGATCTATTTGGACAAGCAGAGCCTCTCAGTAATCATTCTTGATGAGTAAATTTTTTAAAGGCATATTGAATTTCAAAACTTGATTTTTCTGGATGGCTCCATGGCCACATCATTTACTGAATTCTGTATCCAAACTGTACAAAATCCTTCCTTCTGTAGGCTATGTCCTCCCTGCTTCAATTTCAGGTTTGAGTGATTTCTGTCATCTTTTGATATATGAATCCGGCAGTAGCGGTCTTTATGGGAAGTGCAGAATACACATGAGTATGGCTTTACATAAGTCATCTGTAGACATGAGTGCCTTAATGCTGATGAAACTGCATGCTTGAAGGAACTCATAATTAAAATCAAGAGTCTCTTTTTGTCAGCATTCCTCCATTTCAAAGCAGTTGTCACTTTTCGTATCTAAAACCTTCAGAAGGTGAGTCTGGATATAAAGTTTATTATTCTACTATAAAAAGAAAATTTAAAACTACTAATAATAGTAAAAATCATAAAATCAAGAACTCGGTGAGAAGACTAGCTTATCTCACATTATATGATTTTTCCATAGTATCTATCCCTTTTGCTAACCCTTGTGACTACACAAGGGATAATAATCTATTCCTCTCTCTCTACTCAGTAGAGGTTACTGACCTTATCACCTCCCTTTTTACTAACAGCTCCCTCAGCTTCATCGATGTTAACTACCCTCTTCTTTCAGACAGTCGCAGTGATTATCAGCAATGAAACTGAACTGAGACCAATTTCTGTACTTTGCTTGAAGTATGTTACTTTCATTTCAGATATGAAAAACAATTTACATGCCTGAGAACTTTTATGGGGTTTTGTTTGATTATGTCAAACTTGGCCTAATAAATTTGTTTCTTGCTACAAGCTTTGACTTTATAGAATATGATATTTGAAGAAGTCATGTGCAATATGTCGGTCTGTCCTACCACAGCAAACCATCATGAGACTAAAGAAATTATTAGCATAGAATGATGAATCTTCCAAGGAATGCACATGCAACTCACCCAAGTAGAGGCATACTGGGTTCATTAGTTGAGAATAATTAAAGCTTAATCTAATAACAGAGCACAGATGAACCAATACATTTCATACAGTAGATATATTGACTATAGCTAAATATTATATAGAAAAGAAATAAATTCAGTAAAAATACCTTCTTCCACCCAAAGAATCTCTGAAGGCCACTGTAAAATGCGTGAACTACCATAAGCTACAAACAAAAATGTAAATAAAAATCTGAGAGGGGGATATGGAGAGAGAAACTTAGAACAATGAATCAAAGGGAAAAGTTCCTATTTGTTAAGTATGTTGGTTTGAGATAGATCTATTTGGAAGAGGTTGATAAGCCTGTGGATGCTTCCATCACACCCCTGTTAGATAAATGCATATATTTTCACAACTACTGTGCCAATGAAGAGCATGTGACCCCAAGACATTGAACTGACATTTCAAAAACCTTGTAAATTTGGCTTTATGGAACAGAACGTTTGGTTCTTCTGGCTTATTGTTAGACTGCATCAGCTCCCTAATCTGTTTTGCTGCACTAGAGAAAGTCTTACACCACAGCAAATGAGATAATTTCATAGAAATAAGTGTAAGAAGTCAGAGGCTGTGTAAACTGGTACTTCTACTGACAGTAACCAACACAATGACCATGGAAAAAAAAGTTATGATAATGTTTCAAACATTGTTGGACAAAGCAAAAAAGGAAAGCAGTCAATGGAAAATGTGCCAAGCATTTATATTTCCCTTACTCAGTTATTGTATCTAGAAATGCATGTCTACGAATAAGTTACTTGAGAATAGTATAAAGCAAAGCAGTCAGCAGACTTCTCACTGTGTACTATGATATATGACACATATAATTCAAGTTCACAGAGAGGCCACTGCTCCTCTAGGTAATATGATCGTGATACCCAGCATGGAAAATGGGAGTGGGGCTAGATACTGGAGAGTAAGATGCTGGGAAAGTAAGGCAGAGTCCCTGCTTGCATAGTCTTCAATTGGAATAAACCTGACAAACTGAAAGTGGGAGGAAATTATGGCACATATCAAACTTTTTTGCAGACAGGAACTGAGGAAGAGACTAAATGATGTAGAGTCCGTGAGCACATTTAACCATGACCTGATTCAGTATCTTTTAGGCAGGATTAATTTCCCCTCATTTTAGACATCGAGAAGGTAGATTCTACAGATGACTTGCACATTCTGGCCTCCTTTCTGTACTTAATGAAAAGAAATTGGTACTTTCAGTATATGGCTTGTCTGATCTCTTTTAGAGATACACTTTAGAAAGAGGTGAATGCACCCAAAACATTTCCATTTCTCTCTTGCGATTGAAAAAGGAGCATGTTTGGTTCAGATGTGGACAAAGACATTGTAGACACTTGTAAATGATCCAAGGAGTCAGTCATACCCCTTGATTCAATGGTGAAAGCTAAATAGTGTTACTTCTGTAGGGTATTAAGGTTATTTTACCTATTTATATTTATCTCCTTAATCTGTCAAAGAGTATTTTAGTTATTTTCCTCCTTTGTTTCATGGTTAAACTTGATCCCTTCATCCCTGAGGACATGCACAACTCCTATGCTTACTCCTTCTCTTCCTTCCTTCCTTTCTTCTTTCCTGCCTTCCTGTCTTCTTGCCTTCCTGCATTCCTGCCTTCTTGCCTTCCTTCCTGCCTGCCTTCTTGCCTTCCTGCCTTCCTTCCTGCCTCCCTCTCTCCCTACCTCTCTTCCTTCCTCCTTCTTTCTCCCTCCCTCCCTTCCTTCCTTCTGTCCATCTCTCTCCTGCCTTTTATAACATCAATACTTTTCATCTTTTCTTCAAAATGTCCTTTCATCAAGCTAAATAAAGGAACTGTGTCTTGGTCAAGTTTTATAAGGAGCTGCAAATTCCTAATTTATCCAACAAAGGCCCACAGATGTTTTACAAGTGCCCAATGAATATGAAATCCTAGCACACTACGTGGTTGCATTAATTTAGCCACTAACCTATTCTATTGACTGAGATCTATACAAAAATTCTCACAGTGAAGAAGGCAGACTCAGTCATACAGGCAGCAGCTGTGCATATGGACTTAAATACTGTACCCTGTGTGCTGTACTCTAACTTATGGAAACTTACTGATGGATAATATAGAAAGAAGTTGGGAGAAAATTTTGGTTCAGTGGAATTACTGATACAAAGTGGAAGAGGACAATTTGTTGGTTCTCCTACAGTACTCTAACCATGCTTAGAGGGGATGCAACTCAGAAACAATGAATGTTGATGACAACTCTTAGTGAGAGGGGGAAATTACCACTGCTGAAATGCAGAGCTCCAGCTGGAAGCACCAGTATTGTGACTGCTCTCAGAGGCAAGCATGCTTCTGTGCAACATGTGCTGAATGAATTTTTTAATAGCTATAATAAATTATAATTTTCAACTGTATTATCACTTAATTTCTTTTATCCTCAGCCAAGTCAACTTCTGTTTAGATTCCTGAACTGTCTCTTTGCATACAGAAGGGCCTACATGTATGCATTGTGGCTATTTTCCTACTGCATTACTCCAAACTGCATTGTTATTATTAATATTATAGTTGTTATTATTATTGTTGTCTAAAAGACTCCTTTCAGAATTAATTATTCCAAATATATCTCAAATCACTTGTCTGCAGCTTAAAGGAAAGTAGGCGCGGTACATACACTTCTGACTTTCTCTATAAACGCAAAATAATTTGTACAAAGAAGCTCTCCTCTAATCTAAAAGACCTGACCTACAATTTATTATTCTATATGTCCTGCAGGCATGAGCAAGCCAAAGGAAAGAAAAATCTCTCAAGAACTCTGCACAGTGCTTCCTTTCTCCTCTGCCAGCCTTCAGAGCTCTACTTGCCATCACTGCCACTGCTAGGAGAGGAGCTGGGGCTGATTGTGCAACAAAGCCCTGCAGTGCAGAGAGATGGGAAAACCTCCTTCCAAACTGCATATCACTAAATCAGTGTACTTGGTTTAAAAGTAATCACACAGCGATTGCCTAGCAAGGGACCACTGGAATTACTAATACCACTTTGAAACCCAGAGGAGTTCTATTTCTTAACAGCTTAAATAATTTCCCTGGAAGGCAGAGTAACTTAACTGAACCATCAGGCCATCAGTCCACTGAAATAAATTTAAATTACTCAGAGGCAAAATAGTGCCTGACCAGTCTTCTATAATGAGAGCAAAAGATGCACCTTGAAATAACTAATCTGGAGTAATAGGAATAGTGTAGCAATGCTTCCCATGAAACCATAATGACTGCTGTCTGTGACCCATAGGACTTACATTAGCTTAAATTTCTAGTTTGAAAGTAGGACACTATTTAGAACAATAATTTTTAAAGGAATAACTGCTGTGGATTTTAATGAACAATTATAAACTATAGCCTATTTCCTTTGTGTTTGAAGTGTAAGGGTATGGTTGACTGAATTACTAGAATTTTGCCTACTTTGGACCAAGAACAGTTCTATTAAAATTGAAATATTTGAGCAGAATGAAATTGATTATTTTATTTTAAGAAAATGTTTTAAAAATATAAAATTATATACCATAAATAATTTATTTACTCAAACCATAGTATACTATCTTATCACACATTTTCATTATCCTCCCGTTTTACTCTGTGCTTAAGAATTGCTATAATCCAAATTATTTTAGGAAAAAGTGAAACAAAGAATAACTCTACAAATAGTAAAGTCATTCTTTGCAGTATGAAACTAGAATGTAATACATAGAGCTTTCAGCATCTGGATTAAGTTTACATGCTGATTGTCCATCAATAGAACTGCAGAATAATGAGAAGTGGCATCTTGTTACGAGAGTTTGATTAGAGAAAAAGTCCTAATCATTAAAAGAAGAACTCACACAGTGTGCAGTGACTATTTCTTGGTTGATCGGTGAGATCACAGAGTACACTGAGGTAAGTGTTTTGGGGTTTTGTGGTTTTTGGTTTTGTTTTTTTTTTTTGTCTTGATTCGGTTTGGTTTGTTTTTTTTTAGTTTGGAAGGCAAGAGTAGACCCTGTTTTATCCTGCCACCTACTCTTCATTTTTCCCCAACCTGTTTTTTGATATTTTCTTTCCAAAGCTATTTTTTTCGTTTCCTGAACTAGGTTTCTCTGCTTTCTTAGGAAGCCGAAATTTTTCTACCAGTTTGACCACTGCCTATCACTTATTCAGGACGGTGACCTTGCATCATAAATACCTTAATTTACAATTCTACTCTGCTATCATGGTGGAACTGTAATATTTGAAAGCAATCAGCTCAAGCATGAGACCACTCCTGGTGTTGAACATATTGGTCAAACAGTCGACAAATAAAACCACTGAAAAAAAAAAAATCAAACTCAGTATTTATAGAATTTTTTTGCAAAATGTTCACCAGAGAGTGGTTTTTTTTGGAAGTGACACATGCTATCATGGCAATGCTGGAATCAACTGAAGACATGCAAGTTTAAGGTTCAAGAGGCAGTTTCAGGTGCCAGATTTTGCACTATCTAGAAAGCAATTCTCAGCTTAGAGTCATGCAGAAACAGACTGTGGTCCAAAATCCAACCTTCCTAATTCAGAGTAGAAATGTTCTGCAAAATCAGACAAAAGAGTCATGTAAACTAGGCCTTTTCACATCTCAGGCCACCATCCCAATCCCTCAGGGACATGCCCAGTGGAAGTTCAAGCTTTCTATCTTCTTACTAGCGCTACTCAAAATCAAACAGATGGATCAGGATTTCTTAATGTACACTATTACTAATGCTTCAGTAGCTGGTCTGTCTATAGAGCTGATATTATCCCATCCTAACATGACTTTCCTAGATACTTGGTCTTCAGTGAGTCCAGATACTGAGAAGGTTTGAACTTTGGAAGATTCAAAACCAAAGCAAAATGCTAGAAGAAACAGCTGAATGCCCTCATAGGGGATTATGACTCCAAAAGGAGGTATTATTCATAGAATTATAGAATGGTTTGGGTTGCAAGGAACCTTAAAGATAATCGTGTTTCAGTCCCCTTGCCATGGGCAGGAACACCTTCCACTAGAACATGTTACTCCATCCAGAGACAAGGGTGGAAACAGGATTTTAAACTTCTCTTGAAGGGAATTGTAGAAGGAAAGAGAATCATGAAAATATCATTAAAACTGCCTTAATCTTCTGCAGCATCTTTGTAAGCAACGAAGTAAAGTTGAGAACTTATTGCATGCTTATTCTGACTCCTACAAAATATGTCAATTGGCATGAATGAACTTTTTTCATTACCAGGATCAATTTTTGCTTCATAGTACTCTGGGACAAATGATTCCAAGCCAGAAGGAAGAACAAAGTGATCAAGGTCATGATGGACTTGTCTGAGAATTAAATGTTCTTGGAGTGGTAACTGGCACTCATTACATACATTATTTCTGCATAAGATGCATGTTTAACCACACAAGAAATGCATACAGGTCTTCAGAGATGACATTTCTATATATATTGCCATAGCAGCTACGAGATGCCCAGTAACAAGCAAGGGTTTTATGCAACAGATATTGAACAGAGAATAAAAAAGCTTTCTGTGTCTCTGAGTTCATAATTGCCTTTGCCATTATCAGAAAGTGCCTCTGTGTGTATGTGTGTGCACGCATGTACAAGTACAGTGTAGCCCAGGTTTGGCTTTCAGCACTTACACTTGAAAAGCAAATTTTCCAGAAATGAATTCACACCATGAATGCCAAATCATTGTTTAAGTATCCCATTATCACGGGCAAATTACTATACTAGCATACAGTGAAAAAAAGAAACCTAATATGAACAGCATTGTTTCTGCTTGTAGAAATCATGTTCAATTAGAAGTACGTACATATTCATAAGCATTCATAATAAAAATCAAATATTGACAGATTAGTGTGAAAAGCAAAGATCAGACTCCAGGCTGTCTGAAGGCAACAGATTTTTTTAAAGTCAAGTGTCATGGGTTCAGCAGCAGCAGTCGTTTTTTCTCCTTCTTGGTAGCTGGTGCAGCGCTGTGTTTTTTGATTTTGGGCCTTGGAACAGCGCTGATAACACCAGTGTTTTCAGTTACTGCTTGGTAATGTTTTGGTCTGGCCAAGGACTTTCTGAGTCTCATGCTATGCCAGGGAGGAGGGGGAGCCGGGAGGAAGCAGAGACAGGACACCTGACCCAAACTGACCAAAGAGGTTATTCCATACCATAGCACGTCACGCCCAGGATGTGACATTGGAGGGCAGATCCCCGGAAGGGTGTGGGAGTGGACTGGGGGTGCACGGCATGATCAGGTTTTTGGTAGTGGGGGGTTTGCTGCTGGGGGGTGCACTGGCTGGGTCGGGCTTGGTGAGCAGTTGTATTCTTTTTCCTTGTATTTCTCTTTTAGTATTATTGATGGTAGCAGTAGTGATTTGTGTTATACCTTAGTTACTAAACTGTTCTTATCTCAACCTGGGCGAGTTGCATTATTTTGATTCTCCTCCCCATCCCCCCAGGACTGGGGGAAGAAGGGGGGGAGTGAGTGAGCAAACTGCGTGTGGGGGGTAGAGACTTAAACCACGACATCAAGTAAGACCAAGGCTTTGCCTAGCTTATCAGAATGAAAAGACAATGTGTTTTGTTCTTCTGTATAATAATAGCAAGAATATATTATTGAAGAACATATTTTAACTTGAAGCTATTCAGGTTTTTTATCGCTATCAAAAATTTGCATTTATTTTGTTTTTCTTCCTTAGGTTGTGAACTTTCATTTTCTTTGATGCAAATACCATTTTCAAAAGATCTGTGTAAAATGATATCTTTGTTAAATGAACTATTGCCCACTTTTAAAAGTTAATGGCCTTATTTCCAGTACATGAAGTTATTTTATCTTCTGATTTTGGCATTTAGGATTGAATCTGGAAAACCAATTAATTTATTCAAGAACTGAATTTCTTTGTATTGATTTTCCACCCCTCAGAATTATTTGCATACATAGGTCACATGCTGGAACTTTTCACAAAGAACTGAAATTAAATAAATAAAAGATAATTTTTTGCAACTTTAAAATTCATTGTGTCCCATAGTAATTTGAAATCTACCAGCCAATATTTCTTGTGCTCTAACCAATTTATTATATTCCATACTGGCACTTTCAAAGGCAGTTACTTTTTGATTCAGTTGTAACGATTTCACTGTCTATATCCCATAGTAGCTGTTCATTATATGGGGCGCTTCGAATGTACTTGGGAGACAGATCAACATCCATGAACACAACTGACCTCCAAAATTAAAAAAACTAATTTTAAAAATGCAAGCTTTTTAAAGATAAAAAAGTATTTTGTGGCATGTCCAAGAATGTTTTGCTTATTTATATACTTATGTGTTTATATACTTACACAAGACGTCCTGCCGAGCACACCTATTTTTTCCCCTCAGTCCTACTATTGTATATAATGCACTCCTCTACCAAAAACTATGTGAAGTTATAGAACCTTATTAATCTATGTGGCATTACAAGGATCAGAATTGTTCTCAGGATGTTCAGTTCTATTATTTTTAAGCATAATGACATTTCTGTTTTACAACACGAAGTGTCATTTTATATGTTCTTTCAAATGAGGTACTAATGAAAACAATACAATTTTAATTTGGCTGTTGTTAAGTACAAGTCATCTTGGAAAATCCACCAAAAAATTCAGTTTCATCAAGTCCCATAATATCTATAAAAATGTATAATACCATATACAAGAATTCAATCTACCAGTCCAGATCGATTTCTGCCTTAACAGTAGAAAAGTTACCTACACAAACTCTGTTTGCATCAATCTGAAAGAAAATCAATACAAAATATGGTATAGCATGCATGATCCGTTAGTCACTACTTCTAAGAAGTGCTGCTATTTACCATATAGAGGAGATTTTTTTGTGCTTGAAGAATAAAAGTGAACAATAGCAGATGACATAAAACCAATAATAAATTAACACTGACGTCTATGTCAACGAAAGTAGATCCAGGATCAAAGTGAAAATGAGCATCATTTATGTAGAAATCTTTTTCTGAGAGGGTTTATTGATCAGGAGCAGTGCAATGCTGGTCAAACACAACATTCTTCACACTTCATAGAGCACCAAATACTGTAGGAGGTCTGAGAATATACACTAAGGGCTGCTGCATTCACTTTGCTCTTAATAAACACCAAATCATGCCTGGGAACCCCTAGGTTTGTGTCATCCACCAATGCTGATCACTTCTCATTTATAACTAGGACTGAATTTCTTATTAACAAGAGCTGTGGGAGGAGGCCCCTTTGTACTGAAGTTTGTTATTAAGTCCCACATGACTGGATTTGGTGAGTTTGCAATTCCAAACCCATTAGAAATAGGTTTCAATTAACTATCAAAAAATCCCATTTCAACATTTTAAAGTAGAAGTCTCTCATTATCTTACTCAGAATTTAAATTCACATACTTAAAAAGATAATAATAAAAATGCAACATATTGCTAGTACTGATAATCTTTCTGTTCAATTAAAATGTTCATAAGTTTGGCCTCAATATTGTGGCTGTACTGTAACAACATTTATATAATCATAGAATGGCATAACCTGTTTCTTCCTATCCATACTGACATTTTGTCCACTTCAACAATCTCTTACGTTGCTCTTGCGGCCCAATTTTCCTTATAACCTTTTGAAAGCTTAAGTTAGCATCTTACGGTTGGAAACCCATCCATGTTGATTATGTCGCATTCTGGAAGAAACTATCATGATCATCTGGTCACATTTTCTGCATGGTATAAGATTTTTCTGAAGTGCTGTAAACCCAAAAGTTATGAATAAAGTAGAACATCTTTTAGAAAGGCAACCTATCTTAACTTTTTAGATTCTATCAACAGAGTTGCAAAGTTGTTCTTTCAATGCTTAGGTATTCTCACTGTGAAAACAAGTGGTTTTTTTCTAGTCATCTATCATCAGCTCAGACCTTGATTCTTAACATACCTTTGCTAGACTGAAGAAACAAGAACCCTTTTAAACTAGTTTTCTTTTTCTCATGCAGGTATTAAGTGATGGCAATCAACTACCCTTTATCCTTCAGACAAACACTTGCATCTCTTAACACAAGGAATTATTTTCAGTTTCTGACAAATCTTACAGATTTTTTGTTCACAGATTCTTAAGATAACTCTCAATATGCAGCCATCAGAATTAGGTCTTATTTCGGTAGGAACTGTATAATCATAACATACAGAGATAATTGGGTTTGTGTGGCAAGGTTTTAGTAGCAGGGTGGCTACAGAGTTGGCTTCTGTGAGAAGCTGCTGGAAGGGTACCCTATGTCTGATGCAGCCAATGCCAGCTGGTTCCAAGATGGACCCACTGCTGGCCAAGGCCAAGTTCATCAGTGACTGTGGTAGAGCCTCTGGGATAGCATGTTTAGGAAGGGGTAAAAGTACTACTCAGGAGCAACTGCAGCAAGAGACAGGAGTGAAAACATGTGAGAGAAACAGCCTTGCAGACACCCAGCTCAGTGCAGATGGAGGGCAGAAAGTGCTTCAAGCACGGGATCAGAGGTTCTGTTGCAGTCCGTGGTTCAGACCATGGTGAGTCAGGCTGTCCCTCTTCAGCCCACGTGAGTCCATGATGGAATC
This sequence comes from Myiopsitta monachus, assembly GCA_017639245.1. Lineage (NCBI taxonomy): Eukaryota > Metazoa > Chordata > Aves > Psittaciformes > Psittacidae > Myiopsitta > Myiopsitta monachus. The sequence goes on from CM029927.1 coordinate 37,660,459, forward strand.
GATGTTCACCTGCAGCCTGTGGAGAACTCCACACCAGATCAGGAGGGACTCCCAAAGAAGGCTGTGACCCTGTGGGAAACCCACCCTGAAGCAGGCTCCTGGCAGGACCTGTGGCCCATGGAGAGAGGACCTCATGATGGAGCAGGTTTACTGTAGTGCTTGTGACCCCGCTGGGACCCACACTGGAGCAGTCTGTTCCTGAAGGACTGCACCCCATGGAAGGGACCCACGCTGGAGCAGTTCATAAAGAACTGCGCCCTGTAGTAAGGGCTCACATTGCAGAAGTTAGTGGAGGGCTGTCTCCCGTCGGAGGCACTGGAGTAGAGGAAAAGTGTCGCTCCTTCCTAAGGAGGAAGGAGCAGCAGAGACAATGTGTGATGAACCACAACCTCAATTCTCCATTACCCTTGAGCTGCTGGGGGGAAGGGAGTTGAGAATTAGGAAGTAAAATTGAGCCCAGAGAAAAGGAGGGTGGAAGGGAAGGTGTTCTGAGATTCGGTTCTATTTCTCATTATCCTATTCTGATTTTATTGGTAATAAATTAAATTAATTTCCCCAAGTTGGTCTGTTTTGCCGATGACAGTAACTGGTGAGTGTTCTCTCCCTGTCCTTATCACAAATGATATTCATTATATTTTCTCTCCCCTGTCCAGCTGAGGAGGGGAGTGATAGAGCAGCTTTGGGTTGGCACCTGATGTCTAGCTAGGGTCAACCCACCAAAAATCTGAAAGCCCTTTTTCTATAGAACGATCTTTCTCTGAATACATATTCAAAATCTGTGCTTGGTATTTTGTCCACACCTTCGAACAAGGAGTAGATTTTAATACAATATGATTATTGACAAGAAAAATCCCACAGGCTTTAGACCTGCAGCACCTAGAATGGCAGTTCTCCAGTTCTGGGAAAGCAAAATCCATAGGCTTCAATCCTAAATACGTGCTTCAATCCTGAAGTACGAAAATTACTACTGGCATTTGAATCCAGGCTACAAAGCTATTTGAACTATTTTCTACCTGACTTGTATCTGTTATGCACCACTCTCTCAGCTTTTGTGTCTCCTATAAAGTTAATGAATATTAATATTATGATTGCTTTTCCATCATTAACAAAAAGTATTAAATGATGTCAAGCCAGAAGACATAGCGTCTCAACAGAAGATCCTGATGAATAATGTTTTTTTCTAGCTATGTTGTGAATCTTACCATGTAGTCAAAATTTAATACTTTGATGTGTGCCACAATGATTTTCTTATCACTGTAGCTTCTTAATCAAAATGTCATAGTGCATCAAGTGAGATGTCTTACAAATGTACATTACATCACCAGAAACGTGCAAGCTTGGAAGATGATATTGAGTTAGTTTGACAGGAGCTAGTTTCTATGAATGAATGTTTATTGGTATTAGTTTTATTACACTCTACCTTTGTGTTAATATGCTCCAGGATCAGCCGTTCCATGGCTTTGCTTGAGACCAAAACCAAGATGAAAAGCCTGTAATTAATACGGTCATTTCATTTATTTGCTTATAAGTTTTTTGAAACTGGCGGGAGGGAAAAACAAAAAAAAGGTGGCCTTTTTTTCCCCCTCAAGCCTTCCTTGAGGACTCACTGCAAATGGGCCGTAGTGATCCCTGGTCAGCTCTTTAGCCTACTGTTATCAAGTTATCAAAGGGTATGTTAAGTAAAGAAGGAATTAATGAAGAGGTTGCTTTGGGGAAATCGCTGATAACAGAGAACAAAATGCTGTAAAATAGAGTGGAATGGAGTGGAATAGAACAATGTTTCAGATAGAAGAGACCTACACCAATCATCTAGTCCAACTGCCAAGCTAGACAAAATCAAAATCCTGAGAACCTCCCCATAAGACATTCTTTCCAGCCCTTTCACCAGCTTTGTTTTCTTCCTCTGAACAATTCAAGTGCCTTCACTTCCTTGTTAGATTGATTTGTCTATTTTCCACACATACAAATAGTAAGTGATTACTTGCACTCAAAAAAACCCCATTAACAGTAGTTCTATCTTTTACAGTCTAACTTTCTATCTCATACCAAATTCCTGCATGCTGGAGGCAATGCTTTTTTAATTAAGAAATTATAAGAGGTAAGGTTGAGAAATTACAAAGAATACTGTTAGCATTTGCAGGAGTTTTCTTGCAGATTAAAACCATCTGACACAAGTATTTCTCACTTCACATTATAGGTAGATTTTTCTTTCTTTTTCTACAGAGTTATTTAGTAAATTGCAGCAAAGGCAAACTTTCGTTCTTTCAACTGTTTTATCTGGTAGAATAAGGAAAAAAAATGACCTATATGATTTACTTATTTACTTGAAGATATTTGATAGCTGGAAAAAGGTAATGCCACTTCTGATTGCTATTTTAGCTCTTAAAGGTAATGCCACTTCTGATGGTTATTTTAGCTCCTTTGCCTACTCAAGCATTTCTAACTAGATTATTATCGGTCTTTCTCACATCACTTTCTCTCAATTACTATTTTGTCTTTGCAAATTTCATTGATATCACCTTCTGAAAAGTATATTCAGAAACAAGCCACAACTATTGCCTTTTTTAATTTCCCAAGCTTGTAGGAAGGGATACAAAACAAACGGATACAAAGGAAATATCTTTATATCTACTGCCTTTATTGCAATGTGCTGTTAATAAATTTAGTTTGTGCTAAACAAATGCTCCCTTTTTTCCTGCTTTTACTGGCCCTTTTTCTTTCCTGTACTGTCCTACTGAACTATCTGGTGAGACTGTTCAGTATTTCTTTGTTCTGTTGTGATGAATGAAAAAGCCAGCCTAAGTCTTACCTAAATCCAACTATTTCTCATTTGTTCATTTCCAGTTATGAACAATATTTTCTGTTTCTGAACTCTCTGCTCAAACTTTCACTTGTTTTTATTAGAATAATTTTCTTGTTTTATGTCAACTGGCAATAAACTTGGCTCTAAACTGTCAATAGCATTAACTGAAAATTGTTAAAGACATAAAATCAGACATTTAACCCAAGCCTCTTGATATTGCTTTCCTAGCTGTCTCTGAGGACATTGCTTTTGCTTTTTGATGAATTCTCTTTGTCTGATATTCTGCAGTGTGAAATATTTAAGTTGCAGGAGAATAGCATGCACTGAGTTTTTAAGAAGGTCCTGTTAAATTACACACTGACAAAAACCCCATCAATGCTATCCTTGCGGCAAACAAACAAATAGAGCTGTTTTCCCTGAGTAGCTTTCATTAACACATTTTAGTAACTCTGTTGATTCCTGGGCAAGAGCCCACATGTCTTTCTACATCTTCCCTGCTTGATCTAGAAAAGGGATAGTGACCACAAAGAACCGCAGAGACAAAAAAAACAGAAAGAAAGAACTGTAAAATACTGAAGAAAGGGATGAGCAAGAAAAGTTTTTGAATGACATGAAGGTCACTGAACGATTCATGAAGGATTCATTCAAAATTCATAGTTAATTATAGAATGGAACAACTGTATGGCAGGAAGATATCAACATCCACTGATGCCAGAAGTTAATTAGTTTTTGGCAAAGAGAAAAATGATTCCGTGTAATGAAGCCAGACCAAACTATGGATTCGTTTTTCAACTATGCTAAGTTTTTGAAGAGCATATGGTAATTTCTTTGATTGTTACTTTGCAGGTTCTAGTTTTCCTCAACTACAAATACCCAGGCAATTACCTAAAAATATCTGAGTTTGGGGTGGAGTGGCCTGCTGTACTTCAATGTATGAATCATCATTAATCGCCTATTCACAGGGGCCTGCGTGAAGAAGACTCTATGTCAGATATGTGCTAACTAAAGGGGAGCAGGAGACGAATTCTAACCAACTGTAACACTAGAAAGCCTTAGAAAATTCATCAACTTCAACCATTTGTAATAGAAGAATAATTTGGGAATAGGTAAATGTGGAAGAATCTATCTGCTTTTTAACTACTTAATGACTGTGCTGCTGCAGTGGCTGAAGCTCTAGTCTGCACACAGAAGCAAAGAAGAGATAAGGAGATTTAAAGTTATTTTTACCCAAATGCCTCTAAAACATTAGTGCATCTTCATGCATTTTGATTGAAAGGGCCAACTCTGATTCATTCATGTGAAAGGACTCAATTAAAAATTTGAAAAGCTACACTGGTGGAACAAAATAACTACCGAAAGGCTGTAGCTCATAATTCTTACATACCTCCAGGTTCACACCTTATTTTCAGCATGAACAGCCTTTGTTGCTGGGCCTCAGAGGCCTGGGACTTTTAACAGTGCCCTACTTTCATTAAACAACTAGGTGTGAACTCTAGCCTGGTGGACTTCTGCTGGCTACTGAGTAAATACTAGTGGTAGCACTTTCAAAAGCACGTCACTCTGATGGGAATCAATGAGGTCTATGTTTCTCAGTCACTCATGCCACATATATGCAAGCTAGTTGGGTGAACATGCGGAAGGCTTTAAGCACAGCATGCTCTGGCACCATGCAGCTATATTAATACTTTCCCAATACTGACGGATTTCCACTCTTAGTGGGGTCACTTTGGGATCACTGCTAGTGGACATCCACACAGAATGCAAGTCCCTCATGACTCTATGCACTCCACAGGTTGACCAACAAGCACTTTTGAGAGTTTTCTCCTATGTACATTAGTTTTAGATTTGCAAACAGAATTTGTCAGTACTGGACATCTATTTAAAAGCATATGGGACTTACATTCTCTATGTTTCACTCAAATTATGTCTTCTGAAGAAGAAAGTGTATGAATGTTTTCATTTCTGAAGGCCTTAGGGCTGCAAAAAATGAAGTGTTTAATGAGGTACCCACAGGGCAGCCAAAAAACGTCACTTGCAATCTTAATTACTTAGGCCTCTGGGTTGCTTGTGTTTGTTGTGGGGATTTTTTTGGGGTTGGGTTATTATTTGGTGGGGGGTTTTTTTGGTTTTTTTTTTTTGGTTTTTTTTTGTTTTGTTTTTTCAGTTGGCTGGTTGTTTTTTTCACAGCCAGCAGTCGCTTTGCCCTGTGCTTTGCTTCCAAAGATGAATCTGAATGCAATCTGGGGAGAAAAATACCACATGCACAAAATGGCAACAGGCTAGAAATAACTAGCTGAGGAGATTAGCCCTGTGGAAAGGAAACTCAGGAAATTCATTAAGTTAGGGTTCAATTTAAATAGCATGCACATGTCTGCAGCCTGACCAGATACAGAACAGCCGTTATGCAGCACATTTAAGCCCTAATTTCCATTAGATCTACCTGAGCAACAATCTACTTTGGAACAGAAGTGTAAACAAGATTTTCATATTTCTCCCCAATGACATTACTGATTTTAGAAACCACCTGATGGACTGGGGAATGAAGTATCTTATTTACACATGTTGGTCACAGGGCAGCAAGGTGATTAACATTCATGACGTCTAGCAGACAACAAACTGGGGAAGAGTAGGTATGAGGTAGAAGACGACTTAAATTTCAGTCCATGAAGAGTGCAGTAAACAAGTGCTATGGTTGGAGCTGTGTTGACAGCACCTGCTTACTGAATGCTATCCTTTTGGCAGTTCAGTGATTCACAACATATACAATATTTATGAAGGGCAGAGGTTAGCACTGTGTAAATAGGGCCTTGAGGAGTTTCTGTCAACAAGGAGTAGAGTTTACTGTGTCCATTTGTTCCCTTAAAATATTAAAAAATAGAGAAGGACCAAAGCATCCTGCCTATCCCTTTTTCTCCATTTTTTTTTTCTGTTGCTGATCTTTGCAAAGTGACCCTTGACCTTATTCCTGCATGCTGATTATACCTTATAGAATGAGAAGTGCCTTCAGAAACTGAATTACCACTGATAAATTTCTGTTGCATTTATTGATGAGCCTTACTGTGACACAATGATCCACATGAGACTTAATATTATAGGCAAACATCTTGAGTATTTGCATAGCAAGATTTGTTTTCCCTTAACATGTTCTTTCTTTGACTACATAATTTGAGCCTTGACTGCAGGTAATTTTATTCTACATCTAGACCTCTGCTGGGCATTACCTCAAATTTGTACTAGGCTGTGCAATAGGTTTGCATTAGGAATAATGGGAATAAACACACTTGTATCCAGCTTGGGTAAAAGGCTATTGTGCTGAACCCCTACAAGGTTTAGCCCCTGGAATTAGGTTTCTATGGCACTGCCAATCAGCTATGGCAAACTTTAGATATTTGTACATGAATAAAATGTTAATGAAATGCTAATGTCAAGTATAAGCTCCTTATACTGTCAGAAAATAAATAGGAGAGACTGCTAAAATTGAAATGCTTGGAAGGGCCCAAACAATCACTTGTGATGCAAGTAGGTTGCTTTTCCGTTAATATTTAAAAGTATTTTTAGGACTAGGATAGCGATATTGATACATACCAAATTGAAAATGACAGATCACCAATGAACACTGCCTAGTGTTTTTACATTTTTTGGGTATAGCTGCATTTGGTCAGCATTTCCCAGAGATTTTTGTGCATACATGGGCCATCTGTGAATATTTATTCAGAACTGAATTTTGGCAAACAATAAGGCAGCCTTGGAGCTTTTTACTTTCAGAACTTTAACAAAGATTACTCAAAAAAAAGTTGTTTGTTTAAAATGGTTTATTTCAGCTGGAGCTACCTATTCTCAAGCAGATCTCATTTCTGTTTTATTATTTCCTTATTATGATTCTTTTCCTACTTTAAGCAAAGAGATATATGCAGTTTTGCTCCATTTTAACCTGTCACATGCTTTTTTTCCCCTGTAGTATGCAACCTCTTAGTCTAAGATTTATTTTGGAAATTATCACTTTGACAGTTTTCTATACATTTAATTTTAATGTAAAATAGTGCAATTTGCTTTTTAAATAACCATTAAACACGGCTTTTTGATTAAGCCAATGGGACCAGTGAATAATGTTGCAATCTAAATCCCAGCCAGAGTGATTTGTAGTCTTACAAGATAACATACATGCATCCACAAGAAATGGCAAACACAATTAGTTCCTATGAGCAGTCAGAAATACCTTCTTATTCTTGTGATAACTTTTATGATACTATCCATTAATTACTAATTTTAAGTGGTTTAATCAAGGCCTGGGTGATTTAATGTAATAGAAAGTATTATAAAAACATTTCTGATGATGCTCCTTAGATGCAAAAATACATAAACATGAAAGATAACTTATAGGACTAAAGCAATATATAAAGCTAGCAGCTCAAGACTGTAAGATTATGATTTGGTTAAACTTGGTGTCTATATTTGTTACTTGCTATCCTGCCTTCTCAACCTTACTGTTGATAAATTATATACTTAGGTCGTGTTTATATATCTACTTTATCTTTGAATGGATTTCTACATAACCCCATAATAATTCAAATTAAAAATAATAAAAATAAAGATAAAATAAAAAAAGTATAAAAGTAAAAAAACCCTAAACTTAAAACTAAAACTGAAACTAAAAATAAAAAAGAAGATGGTGAGGCCAAGACAGTCAGGATTATTCCTTATTACAGGTAGGCAACCGGGATCTGGAGCTTCTAATATACCTACAGTATTTCTAATGTAATAAAAGGCTTGGATAGATATAAACAAGAGTGGCTCTAAATCTAAAACTTAATCTAAAGCTCTAAATCTGGCATGATCTCTTTTCAGTCGTTAGCTGTACATCTTTTCCCTTGTAAGACTTGCAGGTAAAGAGTCATTCTCATATGTTAGTGTGTCCTGCCTAAAGGGATTCTTTGGGTTGTCTCATTCAGTGATTATATAGGGTAACTCTTTAAACAAGTTAATGTCAAAACCAACAGACTACAATGTTAAAAGCTGGAACCTTCCTTCTTGCTCCCTGTGGTCTGCAGACGTCTTTCCATACAGAGCAGGGCAATGTTAACGCAGAATGGCTTGATTTTCCCTGCAGGAGCCTATCAAGTCTTACAAAGCCTGAAGCCCTGCCAACAGGGAATATTATATTTTTGGAAGTTCCTTCCAGATAGCAATAAATGACCAAAGCCAAAATGATCAAACCTTTGTGGCTGTTGCATTTAGGAGGGTGTTTGTGATAAAACAAGCAGCTTTGTTTCTTGATTTTCATCCAATATTTTGCTATATTGAATGGCCTATATTGAATTTATCCACTTCCTGATGGAACAAAAACATTGCCTTCAACATTTTCTTTCCTTACTTTATTTGTAGGCCATCCTACAGCCCTACTGATACCTGAGCTTAGTGACTGATACTGTCTACGATCATCTGGCACCTGATTTCAGAAATGGATAACACACAGACTTTTTGCCATGGTTTCATAAGCATTTTTTTGACAATGGAGAATTAGTGAGATCTGAGGGTCTTGGACTCCCTTCCAGGCTCTGAATAGCAATGTAGTCTTTCCACCAAGCTTAATATATTCTGCCTCTGTCTGAAGACTCTCTTTATTCACAGCTCTGATTTTGTAGCTGGTTTGTGCAAACAGCTACAGCACCAGTTCACCAGCTTCTCGTCCCAGTCCCAGCCTCCTTATCTCTGCCATTTGCTTTCTTCCTTCTCCGTGCCCCAGTCTTTCTTACAGCACATGGCTTCCTTTCCTATGGCAGAAGTTTTCTTGTCCAGCCCTCCCCAAGCTCCTCTGTTTTAATTTGTTCTCCTCTCAAGAGCTGCTAGCCTCATCTTTCCCACTTTGCCTCTTCCTGGGTATTAGTGACAGACCGGTCTCAGTCTCCTGATATGAACTTTCAGTTCCACATAATTTCCAGCTCAGTCTTCCTTTGGATTATTCTTTTTTTTTTTTTTTCTTTTCTAAAGTTGTTTAATATTTATTAATGGACTGTGAAGAGTAATGAGGCAAAATCACCAAATGAGGCATGTTTTAGGTTAATCAAGTTTGGAGAAAAATATGACTTGGAAGGCTGGATTTTTGTCCTCCTTGCTCTACAGCATGTTTTTTATGTCTCTTCCATGTAATTTCCTGACCAGAGGGAGACTGAAATGGGCCCACAAACTCTTCAAGCACAGAATGACTTAAGGTATTTTCCATAGAAAGTTGTTACTCTGGATTTATTAATTCTAAGGTGAAAGACCTTCCTTGCATGCCTGAACTCATACGGTGACCTCATGGGTGGGATGAGGACATTTTAAACTTCACTAGCCCTCTTCCTCAAAATAATTTATTTCAATATAAATCTACTTCCATAATTTTGTATTATTTCAACTATTTCTTGTTTTACTTATGGAGTCAAATCTTTTGGAAATATAATTTCTTCCACTGAGCATGAACAGGAAGCAATGCAGCATTAAGCTCTGCCCAACGCCAACCAAAACTGGTTAGAATGTAGCTATTTAAACAGATGAACCGGAGACTGGGCCATGGTCTTCTAGATGTCAGAGCAGGCTGGCTCAGGATTTACATTTTTAGATTGCACAATTAAAGCAAAAGGGAGAAGTGAGCTAGGTATCTTCTTGACACTTCACTCACCATTAAGCCAATATTTCATGGAGATATTTCCAGGTGCTTAAGCATTTGCACTCTGAGCTTATAGCAAGTTTCAATGTTTGGGTGGCTGAACCTGTTTGATTAATAAAACTGCCACTTTTCATTACTAAAGCTAAGGTTGCCAACTTAGTAAAAGCTCTGAACTGTAAAATCAGCTAGAAATTATCAGAGATCCTGTAACACTAATGTTTGAGGCTGCGTTGACATGGAATTGCAGACAGAAAAACCAGCGTTTTATCATCAAGAAAAATAGTACATTCATTGTCACAGACATTGTTACAAAGAGGTTTTCCTGGGCTTTTTTTGTTTGTTTCTTTACTTTCCTCTCTCTTTTCTTTAAGCATGTTTAATAGGAACTAAATGAAAATCTTAAAGTTTATATATTGCAGCTGAACAAACAAATCTTTCCTTTCCCTGTTTCTTCCTACAGTCTCCAGCTATGTAGAGCTTTTCATGTTCATCTTTTTCAGTAAAAAATGGTATAAATACAGCTATAGTAGGAAATCAGTACATTCGAATCTTATGCAGTTAGAATGCTCTCTTACCTTTTTATGAAGTCATGTGAATTTTGGTAAAATAATTTTAAGTAAGTATTACATACCAGTTAGCTATTATTTTTATATCCCCCTTAAACTGAAGTTATCACACTAGATTCAGGGGAAGAGAGAACATGTTCCCCATCTCCCCTCTTCCTTCTTGTTTTTCTGATTGCAGTGGTGTTCCTATAATATGTATCTATCTATAGATCACATTCCGCAAAGGTCCCTACAAGTAGTGTGAACATAGAAGAGAATCCACCTTTTCAGCAGTTTACCAAATTGATTTTACAGCATGAAAAATTGCAGGCATCAGAAGACAAAAATAATAACTAAAAGAAACCACAACCAAACACCCTTCCTCAAAAAAACCCAACAAAGCAAACAGTCAAAACAACCCCTCCAAAAAAAAAAAAACACAAAAAAACCAAAACCAAAACCAAAACCAAAAAGGAAAAGAGGGAAAAAAAAAAAAAAAAAAAAGGAAAAGAGGAAAAAAAAAAAAAAAAGAAAAAAGAGAAAGAGGAGGGAAGAAAATCTTGAAAAGTTCACTTTCTAATGCAACCCTTTAAAAACAGTTTTGATTTTCTCTTTTTTGCTAGAAAGTGATTTAAATATCCAGTGTTGATAACTGCTTCGTAATATGAACAGAGTAGGCAAGGGGAAAAATAAAGTACCCTGAGGAAAGTGAATCAGGTTGAAATACTGCTATTTTTGCCTATTGTCAAACTGTGATTAGTTTGAGTCAGTTCTGATTCAGAACAGCAGTAACAGCAGTCCCCTAGCAGAAGAGAACTGGAGATAGGTAAGGTAAATAATAAAGACATAATTTCTACACTGGAAAAAGGAAAGCCTTTCATGATGCATATTACCACACCCAATCTTGCCCCCTCACTAGGATATCATCTTCTGATTGCTTTCAGAAGAAACCGGTTAGACAAGCAGGAATCACTAAAGTTATGTCAGTTTCTGACTTTGTTGAATCCTTGCATTTATGGACAACTTATGAAGATCTGTGACCTTAACCCTTGCTTAATATAGCAGATTGCCAAGGGAAATATACCACTAAGTAAGGAAAGAGATACGCATGGCTGAGTTTGAAGCTGGTAATTCTTGATTACCATCACTCTGCCGACTGCAGAGGGCAGCAGACTGTCTGAAGAGACAACAACTACCTATGTGATTCAAAAGGTGACATCTGTTATTCCTAAGGCTCTTGGTTGACGTTTCCATGTTAATGATGGGCACAAAGGAGAGGGCAGTCTGTTGATCTTGCTGTTCCTGAAATACTGAAATTAGTTGATCTTTACATGGACCTGATTCCTGAGAACTTAATCTCTGCAATTGCCCCTGCTCCAACAAAGATCTGCTAACAATCTGTTAATCCCTTTTCTTCCTTATAGTGGCAGAATTCGGATTTTACAAAAAGGAATCCTAGATACTTTGCTGATATATTTCTGTTGCATTCCAGAACTATTTTCTCATCCTCATCCTCATTTCAAACACCAGTATTGTGAATCTTTCATCAACAGTTCATTAATGAGCTTTCTTTGAGACCTTGAGAGCCCTGGCAAGGTCTGACTTCAAAAAAAAACCAAAACAAACCAAACAAAAAAAACCACCCAAAACCAAAAAAAAAAAACCCCAAAACAATAGCCAAGAATAAGGCAAGAGGTGTGTGTCAAATGGTCAAGGAAGAATAAAGGCCTTACTCCAGCATGAGTTCAAAAGAAAGTAAAAGCAAAACCGCAAACCTGTATTAATGGAAGCAAAGAAGTACTCAGAGAAAATTATTTTTAGGACAAAGAAGAGGGAAGGAAAAAAAAGAAGCAGAGAGGCCAAGCGGCCATAGGTGAAAAGGCAAGCTGGCTCTTGCACGTTGGAGTAGAACTGGCATAAAACTGGTCAAACCAGAGATAACCCAACATTTTTGACAACATCTAAATGAACATAGTGAGATTAAAAGTGATTGCTAGTGTGTCTGTGTGGTTTTGATCCAATACCAAGAGCCGTAAACTGTTCATTTATTGAACCTCATCTGCTGATTAAAATTTAAAGATTGTAATTAAGAAATGGGATGGCTAAAAAAGCTTTATCCCCTTTTTTGATTAATGTATCATTCTCAAAGTGACCTTGAGTATTGCCAAATGGATTTGTTTTTGTTTGGTATTTGTTGAATAGCTTCAATAAATAATTTAACAATACAATTATTAGAAACCTCTTAATAATATATCGACCACAACTACACTGTGCTTTAACTGAATGACAGAATTACTAAATATGAGAATAACAAATGACTTTAAGAACAAAGAAAAGCCAAGATAACAAAAATTACAAACCCAGGTATTAAGGTACTCAAATATTTATGAACTACATGAATCAAAGCATAAATGCAATAAAAAAAATCTTCAACATTCTTCTTTTCATTGTCTCACTCCATTCTACTTTGGAATGACTTATGGTGTTCTTTACTTACAGAAATTCAGATGAGATAATGAGATGAAGGTGTTTCTGAAATATGTAATGCTGAAACTACTTTATCGTCGCTGCCTTTCACAATAGCTTTCTGAGGAAAAGCTGAAAATGGTAACAGCATCTTATATTTATGGTATCAGCTTGAAGCTTAAAATAGACAATAAATTCATTTTCTATCTTTTTTTTCTAAGCCAGCATCAGTACCAGATAACACTTCCAAACACTACTTATAAGGCTGTACAAACATCTTACAGTCAAAGAGAGATTAACTTGGGAAAATGGTGGACTGCAGTCTTCAAAACTCTCTTTTTTTTTTTTTTTTAGCAGTAGGAACAGCAGTTTTCCTGAAGGATGCAAAGTTATGTTTACAACATTATTCAAGAAATTATTACTTCCAGAAGATGCAGCACTTGAGATCTGGTTTTTTTTTTCTTGTCAGTTTGTTAAACAGTTTGGGAAACAATGGAGGAAAATCAATATTTATGTATGAATTTGGGAACTATTAAATAATGTTCACAAGCTACCTTAAAATGCAAGGCTTAATACAGTATTAGTAGGATTGAAACTGTATGAGGATGTTATTGTTGGTTCAATCTCAGATAAAAATACAACTGCAAATTGTTCTTTCATCAGTACAACTGGATGTAGAAAAACTGCTAGCATATTTCTGCTCATATTTCTGAAATATGAGAAACTGCTCATATTTCAGCAATGTTTCTGAGCACAGGGCAAAAGAAGGTATGTTGGTAGTTCAATATTAAAGATAATCAGAAACTGTCAAAAAGGGGAACAATTAAAATGTATTGTTTGTTATAATTTCTGAACTTCCCTGGAGTTTCCCTCTTGTAAGACACTGGAATGGAATTTCCATAAAAATGTCAGTGTTTGCACAAAGAAATTAAATATCTATGTAATAGTAATATGTAGATATGCAATTGCATTTAAGATACAATTTTATTTTAAGGTTGTGACAAGGGGAAAACTTTGTATTATGTTTTAAGAAATCCTCCATTCCTAAATGATATGGTATTTATTAGCATCCTGTCTGCCTGTTCTCTGCACCTCTCACCATGTATCTGATCATTAAATGATGTAACAGGATGAGATTAAGCACCATTTGCAATGAACCTTGGCCTGAGATGAGTTATAAGACTAACGTTGAGCTAAAGGGACTTCTGTAATCTTAAGTGAGATGGCTATACCCAAACTTTCTGCACCTGTAAGTCACAGTATAGAATGTCAAGACCAAAACAGCCTATAGCTGCTTTATTTGCTACTAGAGGAAGCCAACACCAGCTCTGTGCTCTTCCTGGTGTTTCCTGATTGTGATGGAAGAAGCCTTTGTCAGGCCAGTATTGAGAGTGCTCTCCAAGGATGCACTTCATTGCAAAAGGGATGGTCCCAACACACGGTGCAGCTTTCCTGCTTCAGTATTTCTGGTGACTTCAAGCAGAAAACGTAACGCAGGATAGCTCCTTGAGGGTTTCTGATAATGTCTGACCAAGAATAGACACAGCTTGGAGGCAGCTTGAGTTAAGAAAAAAATAATAATAATAGTTCCAGGTGTGCAAGTGACCTGAAGTTCAGAGTTTGCTGAGGGGATTCTTGCAGGCACTGTGGACACCTGTTCAAGGACTTGGGTATTTTCAGATGTGCGCTGCTCAGGATGTATTTTTAGAAATCATTCTCTCTATTCATATAAATAAGAATAAGATGCAATAAAGTTTTCTTCACATTTGACTGTGGTTCTGTACCTATTCTGTTAACAGAGGCAACATTTACCAAATTGTCCTCCTTTTGAAGGAAGCATTTAGAAAAACAAACACACATGCTCTCTTTTAGTGGAGGAATGGAAGAATAAGGATTAGAGAGTTTAGAATGGGAATGCATAAACTGGTATTACTACAAGAGGCACTTTAATCAATGTTTTATATTACTAGACGGGTATTTAGATTCTTTTTTGGGAGGTATCCTTGTACAAAAATTTACTAGCTGGAGAAAATTCAAACCAAAGTGGACCAAGACAGATTAAACTATGATCTACAAGTTTGGTCTCAGCTTTGCCCACAGATATGTTTATTTTGACAAGTGTCCAACTACAGTAGGAAGATATATGGGAATATCAATAGACTTTTAACATCTTTATCTGCTTCATAACAACCTGCATCCAGTGAACAATGTACAAGTACGTATACTTCTTTCTCTTCAAGCTGCTTCATAATTCTATGATTCTTCTACTTTATTATTACTCTAAGAAAAGTTCTGTTTTGAACCAATTGTACTGAAGGAATAATTTGGCACACCACTTACAGTATGCAAAAGACATGCCTGCACCTGTGGACATGAAGAGCAGAAAATTCTTCAGATGTCTTTTTCACTCTAACTGCTTCTACTTGTAGGAGGTCTGCAATTAACTTTAATACTGACTTGAATTAGAATGTGGGTGGTGGTTCTGTACTTCTCAGATGAAAATCTGTATTTCATACTTCAGTAAAAATAAGCTGTTCTCCTTTGGTATACCATCATACACGGTTTTGTTAGTGGAGTGCTGGAGGGTGGGGGGTCCCCAGGTACAAGACAGACTTGAAAGTTTTGTAGAAGCTAAAGGGAACTTACTGTAGTAGCAGACACTTAAAGCAACTAGAACAGCAGCAGATGTGGATTGTTTCTGTTAAAGAAAGATAATGTAGATGGTATTGTGAAACTGTTGGATTGCAGAGCAACATTAATCTTCAACATCATAGTTAGATGTAGTCTTCCAAATGCCAGCCTTTATGGGCCATGTCAGAGAGAAAATTTAAATTTTCCTCTCCACTGTGGATAAATACAAGATAGTAAATTCTGAGAGAGTAAACAGTTTGGAAAGCAAGGTTGACAACAAAATGCCCCAATATCATGCAGAATTATCCTATATGAGGATATTATCTACTGTTATAGTTCTACCACTAGTTTATACAACAAGGTCTAAAAGACTAAATAGACTGACTTACAAGGCTGATTCAAGAAGGCCTATTCAAGAGGATTCATTTGTTCAGAAGCACAAGGACATTTGCAGAACTCAGTACAAGTCACTTGAGTATTTTGAGATCCTTGTCCTAATGCCACCTTCCTGCAAATTTGGGATTATGTATTTTACTTCTATGAAGCAATGAAACTCTGGTACGCACTCTCAATTTGTCTCAAGTAAACTATGATTAACTTTCTCTGATGTAATGAATGATAGCCTATTTGGTATATTCTGCCAAAACTACTCTGTAAACACTGCAATGCATCATGATTGATGCCAGCCCAGATTTTTGTCACTGTCAAACTACCACACCCACACGCAAAGGGTTCACACCTGGTTCTCTGTGGGATGCTGTGGTAGCTCTCTGGTCATGGCAGGCTTCCTTACATTTCAGGAATGTTCTCTCATGTTATCATAAGGTCATAGAATGGTTTGGGTTGGAAGTGATCTTAAAGATCACCTACTTCCAACCCCCTTCCATGGACAGGTACACCTTCCACTAGACCAGGTTGCTCAATGCCTCACCCAACCTGGCCTTAACTCCTATCATTACTTTGGTTGCATTTGCTGGAAGGTTTGAAAACTTGCTTAATATTTATTTTTATACTGTACTATTTCCTTAGCTATCTGACAGCATAGCTCATACTTGCCAGACTTTCTGGCAGGTAATGGTGAGATGCATATTGGATTCAGTAGGTGGTGGATAAATCTAGCATTGGGCAACTAATCATAGAAGAGATGCTCTTTCTTGCCAGTGCAACTGAGAAGCAGAAGGTGTTGACTGAAGTAGAGTTCTTAGTATGAATAAGACCCGAATATCACAATATTCATAATAGCTGCAGAAAAGCGTGCTAGAGGCAAAGAGACTCCATGGCTGCGTGGAGGATATTTGGAAACATGACCCCAACATGAGAGAGTAAATGCTAAATTTAGAGAGATCTGTGCTGAACTTTTTCTGAAATATAGCAATTAAAATCTAAAAAGACACTTAGCACCTTTCTGGGACATGTGAATAGTCATCCCACTCTGCATCTCTAAATTCTCATTAAGATTGTAGATTCAGCTGTGAATAAAATACAAAATATCCTGTGCAATCCTGTGAGTTTTAAATTAACTACAATTGCTGCCTGTGAAGGACTTTCAGATAACATTGTAGCAACGCTGGGCAAAGGCCAAACCTTCACAGTTTGCATTAATATGAAACTTTTGATTGAACCGATTATAAATCACCAATACAGTAGTGGAATGATACAGAAGTAGGAATAAAAGCCAGGGGTGCTGGAATAGCAAATTCTGGAAAGCTGTTCTCAGTTGTTTAAATCCAAAGAGGCTCACAGTTCTTATGTAATGTACCTTTCCAGCCCCATTATAGTGATATTAATACCACAAATTTTATCATCCATCTGCACTGTAGGCAAGAAAATATAGATATATTTCATAATTTGAGTCAAAATGTTCTGTCTATGTACCTTTTTAGGAGTAAATGTAACTTACTGATCCAATTCTACTTTGTATTTTGTGTATTAATGGCACTTGTAAAGTTATTCTTACTGCAGTCACGGTGTCTTTTCTATGGGAATACTTTCCTCTCTCCATACTGTTTTTGCCATCACAGATAGCATGTTACTACCTTTATAAATGTAGCTCAGCTGACCAAGGCTTGTACCTCTGAATATCTGGGTGTTGTGTACATAGCAGCACAACTTCTCACTTGGCAAGGCCTGGCCATACAATCAGCCCTACAGACCCAATTTTGCCGTAGTTCTCTGCAGCACTTGGGAGAGCTGGGCATCTCAGAATGAATCCATGAAAGCCAGCAGCTTATCACAGTGTCACCTAAGCTGGGCAGGAGAAAGCATTGATGAGGAGAAGTGGCTGCTAGGAAGGCCACTGTTGCTATGAAGAATTCACTACTCTGTTCTTTTGAAGTGAGGAACCAAAGTGTTTTTCCTAGCAAAACATGGAAACAATACCAGCCTTCTGCCTTTTACCTTGTGTCCTACTGGTTAAAGCACCTGGACATGTGAAACCAAAGTCCCTACCTCTAAAGCGAGTGATTTGGCTAGCTTTCATGCTAAATTCTGAGATGGGTTCACCTAGTTCTTGGTATTCTTATTAAACATTCAATCACCCTTTTAAACTCAGAAAAGAGTTCAGATCAACAACCCCAATCTCTGGGTTATGGTTACTGGGGAACAGGATCAACCCTGTTGCTTCCCTCTCCTGGTGAATTAGCCTGGAATGGAAGACAATGTAACTCCAGCAGAAGGGGCCAGGAGATTAGCACACCATGTACAAAGAGGAGCAATAAATACAACATTGCTGGAGGCTGAGTGAATGAGGACATCCTTCAAGAACTTGTTGTACACATACAAAAATTCCAAAACAGGGAAACTATCAGATAAAAAACTAATGGAAAAAGACTGTGTTTTTTTCCATGCAATATGAAAATCTTTAAAAAGGATAACTTGAGGTCTTTTAATGACAACTGGGTATTTTTGTAGGCAAAAATAGATTCCTACTGAAATTTTCCTTTAAGAAGAAAATGCAGGTGAGGACCTGTCTCCATGCCTTCCACTGTTTATTTTATTTTATTTTTCACTTTAGCTTTTGCCACAGGGTAAAGTTGCTTTATGTCTGATCTTTCTCACCATTTGCAACAGTACGGGTCTATACAAAGGACACTAAGCATTTGTCTCCATGAGGCAAAGCATAAGAATTAAGCCAGCTGCATATGTAGTTCTGACAAACTTACAAAATACAGAGAGGAATAATATCCACTCCACTCCTCTTGCTCTAATCATCTTTTGTACTATTCATGAACAGAAGAAAGGTATTTTTAGAGCATCTTAGCCTATTGGTATATCATTAAGCTGAACTTTCTCCAGTTTCTAGTGACTGAAGGATTACATTAAATAACCGGTTTCAGGCTCCAAAATTTCAGGATCTGATCCCAGGCAAGCATCAGGGAAAAGCTCCATTAACTGCAGCAGCTGTTGATCAAGCTGCTTGATAATTATTTCCAGAAGCTGTCTTACTATGAGCTTTGTGAAACATTTTGTAACAAGATGGGCAAGCACTGGATTTGCAGGGCAACATAAGTTTTGATTCCCATAAATGTCAGTCAAACTTGTAACCAATGCAGGAAAATATTTTAATAGAATAGAGGCATAATTACTAATAATTTATTTAATTATTACATTACTAACCTGAGTAATTACAAAATTACCAAATCTATTATATGAAATTTACAATATCAGTGCAAGATGAATTGCTGTTAAAATAAAAATTGAAATTTCCCATAGAAAACCTGTCTTATTTAAAATATTCATTCTGATTGATTATCATTTGTCGTGTGAATATAGTTTAAAAGTCAATGCAGACACTATTGAATATCTCTGCTAAAATGCATTTGATTTATTGTAAAAAAAATTACATATGAGATAACATATATCAGAGATAAAAATTTCTGTCAGCAGAAAGATTATTGCTAAATCTTCTTATAATCAGGCTAATTTTCTGCTTTCATGTAAATTGCTGTTTACTGTCAAAAACTAAGTAAGTCCTATAATATTCCCCTGCTCCAGAGATTACTGTAGTGGCAAGGACTTTAAGTATTACTCTGTTCTGCTGAAAGTAGCCAAAGAATGATAGCCAATTCAAATCCAGGCTGTGTATCTGGTCCTGCCCACAAAGTAATTTTAAGCTGTATAAACATTCTGGATTTAAAAGTGTTGTTTGAGTCATATTTTACAATGAACTATGAAAAATTAACAGGAAAAAGATCATTGTATTCGCTTTTGCTGTGTGTCAGTTCTGTGGATCTCTACTAGGCATTATTGTCACATACTAGATAGTTTTTTCAACCGATTTGAAGCCCTATTTGGAATTTTATGTTCTTGTACTGTGTCTGATGGATTTCATTAAGGACAAAGTTGTGGAGAGACCTGCAGATAAGAAAAAAAAGATGAGTGAAACTCATTTGTAATTCCTAGTACCATATGCATGTCTGCCTGTGTGAGGGCAGCAAGGAGAGGCTTCAGCATGGGAGCTGGAGAGTTGTGTTTTGAAGGGTGTATTCCTGGTACCTGCTAGTTTGTCAGTGCTGGAGCTGCTGGGGATGAGAGCCAAAGGGGGCAGAAGATGCACAAGGACTCTGAGAATTTGTATGTGTGTGTTTGTCCAGGTAAGGTGAGAAAGCAGAAAGGAGTGTGATGGAGCAGCAGATTCTGGTGAAAGGTGGCACCTCAGGCGTCAACTGTCCCTATATGGTTCTGGCTACCACCTATAAAAGTAAACATACTCAGCTTCAAGGTTTGACACAGGATTGTAGCAACACAGGATTTTAGTTTGGTTCCTAACTTTTTAGGATTTCCTTCTACATGACAGAAAGCCCAGACCTGGTTTAATGAAACTTGGAATCAAATGCAAGCAAGGTTTGTAGATTTCCAAGGTCTAAAATTCAGACTGCAAATTTCAAGAACCTAAGGACAGCTACAAGGATAATTACATCTACCTGACACAAAATAAGACTCAACAACTGTGAGAATGGATTGTATCTGGAAGTGTTTAAAGGCCGAAGGAGACGCATAGGAACTGAAAAGCCAGAGAGCAAAGCAATGGAGAATTCTCCCACCAAAACCTTTTCTGTCCTACCTCTTTGGGGAGTGTTAGACAGACTTTTTTTTTCACACAAAAAGGCCAGACACACAGAAGATACTGTTTGGCATTAGAGGCATGGTTAGAGTAGGTTCTGAGATGCTGGAATCCAGCTGCTCCTCCATTCATGCAGGAAAAAAATATCTTTTTCTCCCCTTCTGCGCTCATGATAAGAGTCAGGCAGGACAAGATAAGGGGACAAGAGGACAGTATTTGGAAGAGGAGAGGACACTGTGTCTGGGAAGCCAGAGTATATGTCTACTGAGGGCTGTAAGCCAAAGGCTAACCATTAAAGCAACTGTGATACACTTTGCTGAAAGGGGCAAAGCTCCTGCAATGCCAGGTAGGTAAAAATAAGCACTGTTTTCAAACGGCATGGTGCAGTTCTCTGAGACTCCACTTGTCTGCTTCAGGATGTCATCTGATTAAAAACAGCCTGTGCAGCATAGCTGGCTGAGGTAGTGTGTGCTGGATCCCACTGAAATTGACATTTCAGGAAAAAAATAAAATTAAACCATCACATTTGTCCTGGGAAGAGCACACAGATAGCAAGCGCTCTCTGATGTGCCGTTAGGACTCAGTGGGACATTAGAAACTGTCAATTACTTTAAAACCCCAAGGTAGCAGGAATATTCATTAAATAATTGTCTTCAGATCAGTTATTTGGTACAGGAGAGGGTGTGACTGAAAGAGATCATCAAAACCAAACACACAGACACAACCACATTCAGCACCTATGGCATCTTGTGCACTGTTGTCCACTCACTGTCTGGGTAGCGAGTGTACCAGCAGACTCCAGTTGCCCTGATCAGCTTGTGATCATCCTTCTCTGCCATTTTTCTTGCAACCACTTTTCCCAAGCTGAGGGCCTTAGTTGCCCGTGGCCAACCCTGCGAACCCAATGTCTGTTCTGGGTGGAGGTCCTGTCCCATCAACATGGACCTCTGGGGTGATGGCTGGACAGCTGTGTGGACCTTGTGTGGGACCTCATGGGCCCTCTGCGCCTACAGCTAAGTGAAAACAACAGCGAAAAGGAAGCAGAAGCCAATTTTGAAATGGTTTCTCAAGCTACCTGTTCTTTGCTAAATAGATGAGCATCTTTCCCTCTGGGTAAATCTCTGGGAGTGTGCTGGTCTTCTGACCAAGTTAAGGAGCATTGGCTAAAGCCCGACTCTGCCTGATTCATCACTTGACTAGATGGGGGTTCCCCCAGTGAAATTTGGCCTTCCTGTAATACATGTCTATTCCTTTCCTCTTCTGCCAGTACTTATTTTTTGTAGGTCTTCACGTCTTCTTAAAAGACAAACTTTCTTATTTTTGTTCGGCTGTAGTTTTCTTTTCTTGCATTTACCAAATCCTCTGCAACAGAGTCTGGACTTTAAATTGTGTTGTTATTAGCATGGTCCCAGAGAGCTTTAGCTGAATCTCAATCTGAGACTACAGATGCTAACCTTTCTTTACAGCCCTGTGAAATAGAGCTGAGAGCATCATGTAAGCTGATGAAACAGCAATTTCAAACTGCAAAGCACAATTTAGAAATCATATGAAAGGCAGACTCTACTAATCACAGCCCATCCATTGTATGTATGCAAAGGTGTACCTTTTTATGACAGTAGTTATGGCTATTTATTAGGTTTGGGTATTTATGCTTGGGGATTATTCAGAATGCATGAAATGGTTCTTTCTCTCTTGTATATTTCAGTTGAAATTATTAGTTTTTAAAAAGGGCACTTTTATGGTGTTTCCTATTTCTGATGAATTATCTTGAACTTAATTATGAAGAGGCTCCTTTGGACTGCAAAAATCTCCCAGGCTGAAGGCATCTGAGGAGGAACAAAAATACGATTTTTGTATGATGCAAGGAAGTTTTCAAGTAAATGAAAATTAGATTCAGTAGCTACAAGGTCTTTGTGTTTATCTAGCAGTGTATAAGCTGAGTGATTTAAAAAGAAGTAGACTTTCCTGGGGAAAATATCAGCAGAAAATTGCAAGAAACAGTGCGGTTCACTCCATGAACCTCACTCATGAAGTCCTTTACACTTTCTGATTCTGTTTTCTTGGGTTTTGGTGGGTGTCGGTTTTTTGTTGTTGGTTTGTTTTTTTTTTTCCTCCCCCCAAGTGTACTTGGGAAGTCTAGGATTCAGAAACCTCAATTTTACTGCAAACGTACACCAGGTACTTTTAAGGGTGATGTTCTCCCTCTCTCTTGTTTTCCTGGTCACCCTTCGCTTGGCTGATTCACAGTTTAAAATTTAAGGATTTTCTCCTTAAATGCAATTCCTCCTATTTTTTCTTTTTTGCTACTTTAATTATCTTTGTCAGCCTTATATGACATTGTAGCAAGAGAGTGCTCTTGCTATATTATCTGACTATCTTGCCAGATGGCAACAAGGGAATTCTTCAGTACTTGTGAATTATTCTGATATCACCTGTCAGTGAGAGCTTACTTAGGGTGTAAGATAAAGGTTTATGATC
Source organism: Myiopsitta monachus (assembly GCA_017639245.1). Taxonomy (NCBI): domain Eukaryota; kingdom Metazoa; phylum Chordata; class Aves; order Psittaciformes; family Psittacidae; genus Myiopsitta; species Myiopsitta monachus. Next base: position 37,683,090 of record CM029927.1, read on the forward strand.
ACAGCACTGACACAGTGATTTCTGCTGTGTATTCCCTGTAATCACCATATGCAGTAGATGTTTATCTGGTTGAGTTTGTATCTTAGCATGAAGTTAAAAAAAAAATAAATCCTGAAGAACAAGTGAATGCCTTTTCCAGATGGCAATGAAAATATTCTCTTGCTGCCAGAATGTGTAAAAGAGGATACTTTCCTCACAAAAGTAAAGCACACCTTTCTGGCAATGCTTTAAGCTACTGCTGGTTCAAGGCGAGAGACAACAACATTTCTCATCTTACTCAGATTTCAGAAATGCACTCCTTATGACACCTGGCTTCCTACTTGTGTACCTCTGAAATTGCCCTAGATTAATACAAAGGTTAGTTAGATGCCTGAAAAAGGTTTGGAAAGACTGAAAGTATAGCAGAACTCTGCTGAGTACTAAATCTAGTAATTCTGTGGTGAGAATTTCTACCAAGAAAGGACTTACAGAAATTCTGGAAAAACAGCAGTATGCTGCCGTGTGGTCAGTGTGAGTTCTCTTTATTATAGCCAGAACTCTGCTGAAAAGGAGTTAAAAAAGGCATCCCAGAAGTTGACGCCGGTAAGTAAAGCTGTGGCAGCTTTCATGTTATGGTTGAACACAGAATTCAGTGAGAAGTAATACTGTCATAAATCATCAGAAAGGTGTAAGTCATAAGCAAAAGATGTTAGGGGTTTGAATCCATCTCCTACTAGTGGACGATTGCTGTCTGCAGCATTCATATTTTGCAGTTCTTGATGTAAACTCACAATATCATCACTCCAGATGTGAGCAAAGCAGAGAGAGCAGAGCTTTGTCTCCTATTTCTACCATCCCTTCCAATGAGTTGCTGTGATGGCTTTGACTGGAATAGAGTTAATTTTCTTTATAGTAATAAGTGTGGGGGGGGGGGGAGGGTGTGTGTTTTGGATTTGTGTTGTTTTTTTTACTGCTGAGCAGCGCTTACTCAGAGCCAAGGCCTTGTCTGCTTCTCATCCCACCAGCAAGGACTAGGGGTGCACAAGGAGCTGGGAGGGAACAGCTGGGAGGAAGCTGGGAAGGAACCTCCTCCAAATGAGCCAAACGATATCCCATAACATATGGGGTCATGCGCAGCACACAAAGCTGGAGGAACAAGGAAAGAGGGGAACATTCAGAGTGATGGTGTTTGTATTCCCAAGTCACTGTTATGTGTAATGGAGTCCTGCTAACCAGGAGATGACCGAACACCTGCCTGCCCATGGGAATCAGTGAATGAATTCCTTGTTCTGCCTTGCATGTGTGTGGCTTTTGATTTACCTCTGAAACTGACTTAGCACACGAGTTTTCTCATTTTATCTTTTTCTGATTCTCTTCCCCATCCCCCTCTGGAGAAGTGAGCGAGTGCTTAGGTAGGGCTTAGTTGCCAGCTGGGGTTAAACCATGTACACATATACTTTAGTGATTTGATATCTTGTGCTTGACTGTTGTCCACCAACTCCTGGTTCAACTTATAGGTAATTTGCATTCCTGAGAAACTTACAGACTGCAAAGATTTTTATCCGTAACAGAAGAGAACTGTTATATGTATGTGCACTGTTTGCAACGTTATGTTCTGCTAAACCATGAACCCAAAATACTCACTAAAGCTTTAGTGACTCTTCATTACAAAAATTGCTATCCAGTCCTAAGAGCATCTTGCTAATGTTAGTGGGTGGGCCATGACGCAACAGCAGTGGTTTCAGAGATTAATAGTTTTTTGTTACTGCTATTATTCACAGCATTTCCAAAAGAATAACGTAGCCCTGCTTACATTTTGGGAAAAAAAAAAATTATTAAATTTTCAAACATTCACCACCAGTTAAACTGAAGGTTGCTTCTAGGAGGTTCCTTCAGCAGCTGGGAGAAGACTCACAAACGGTAATCATGGAGCTTACTGTAGAGTCATGTATTAAAATTGTTTGAATTTTATGATAATTTATCCAGTTCAAATAATGTATTCTATTTATATACTTCTTTTCCGTATGTTGCTGTTATTGAAACAGCAAGATTTTTGAAGAAATAAAATAGGCATCGTTAGGTGTTAACTATAATCAATTGGTAAGGTCAGTAGCAAAGGCATTTATCAACTGGGAAATAAAGAGTGTCTTTGAACTATTCAGAAAAATACTAAACTTGTGGCTGAATAATTAGACACTATTGAAAGTAAGTGTCTAATTTCACTAACTCTACCATTGTGCTCAAAACCATTCTCTTTAATTTATGGTGAAAACATATAGCTCAATGCAAGAATGGTTTAAAAAACTTAGCCCAGGAATGAGAATCATAGAGTAACTTCAAGTGTCTAACAAGAGCCATGTCAAGTTAACATTTATTCTTCAGTTTGTGAAATTATTAAGAGTATAGAAAAAGATATCAAAAATGTAGAGAAAGTAAATAGTTTTGAAGTCTGTACTTTAGAGGTTTTAATATGAATATTGGTATGCATTGAAATCAAACGGCACTTGAATGAAAGCAAAGTTGGAACAAATACTTTGAAATACTTTTATTATTTTTTTTTTCAAAACAAGCCCTACAATTCATATCATTCTTACCTGCAGAGGTTTTCACAATTTCTGAAGTGTTTCTGAGACCCATAAATTCAAACTGATAGAGTCTCCAAGATTTCTGGTCAGCAGCCTCCACAGAGTTTTTCCTCCATCTGTATATCATTTCCTCTTTAGGGTAGCCGTCTAGAAATTAATATATATATATATATATGAATATACTGCATGACATAGAAAAAAGTACTGCGAAACAGTATGTGTTCACTGATTGAGTTATTTGGGAATACCTAGATTTCTGATCTGATGCTTTCTCAGTGAATTTGGTTGCATAATTCAGCTAAAGAGTTATATGGCAATTGGAAAAATAGATTCATAATACTGGCAAAACTGTGATTTTTCACAATTGTTGTTTTTTTCCAATTGATAGAAATTGAGATCAGTTTTACCAGAAGCAGATTTCTTCAGAGATGCAGCTGATTGTGCTAATTTGAGGTCCAGAGAGAGAAGTATACTGCTTTATTTATGCTCTGAAGAAGCTGTGCAAACAACTAGAGTGTGACAAAAGGTGGGGTGGCTGGCAGGGGGAGGCAGGGCCAGTGTAAGTCGTAAACAATTGAAAAGGACAGATTGTTCTACTGTGATGCGTGCCACTGCACATCTGAAATGAGCTCAATATAGTGCAAAAAACCAAAACTGTAATTACTATGGGATTTTTAAAGTGATTAGCCATCGTATTATTTCTAATGGCTGTGGTATTTAGTGAGACATCACCTGATCTCTACAGCTGAAATAACTTCTGAAAGTCTTCATTTATCAACTTAGCTCTCAGTAGTCATAATTAATCCTTATGCCAATATTTAATTTCCTTTCTGTTAGAGAATGGTATTTTCCAACAGAAATCTAACAACAAATCTTCAAACAGCCTAAATCATAATAATAGACCACCTAGAAAACAACAGTGTGCCCATGCTAGTTAAAACAAGATTGTTCTCTAATGCATAAAACAATAAATTCTTATTCAACTAATAATTAATATAGTAGATGTAGATTACACGGAAAATTAAAAACCTAACAACAACAACAGCCAGCTCATATAACTGTCTTGTCAGTAATTTTTGTTCCCCATTAGATACTGATGATTTTTTATATTTGCATTGCAAAACAACTTCTATGTTCAGGGTGCTATATCCTCGACATTTTCCTCCTAAGACTGTCTTCTTCAGCTTCTTTAAGATTCCATCCTGCTGGGGCACTGCTGTAAGGTGTGCATGGAGTCATTTATCCCTCTCACTAACACAGCATGAAAAGTACCCACAAGTCCCTTAGTTCTAACCTGTAGGAAATGACTATGTGTTTATTCAAAATGCTACGTTCATATATTTCCCATCAATGTAAAATAAATAACCCACAAAGGACCCAACTGAGTCACAAACACAAGCCCTGCCATTCTCCATGAGAACTCTTGCTGTCAAGTACGTTTGCTGCCAATTCTGCCGTGCCAGTCTGTAAGACTGATCTAAAGGTTAATTTTTTTTGGCTGGCTGACTATGTCAGAGCATGCAGAGGCACAGTGAATGAAGTCAAACTTTGCAGGGCCTTTTGAGCCTTAGTCCTGCATCCTCTGAAGTCTCTTTGAGCCTGGCTCATATTTGACTGAGCCCCCGATCACATTTCTCATCGACTAATGTCTCCTTCTAAGGGAAAGCCCTACATTTTGCCTCTGAGCCTTCCTTCTCAAATTGGCTTAATCTGTAGAGAATTTGATATCTTTTCCCCACAGTTCAGGAAGGAAGAAGCATCAGATGGACTCTTCACCACGATGTGGCTGCTGTTCCTTCGCTCTGGACAGCGGTGGCAGAACTTTCCCTTCCCCACAAAGCAGTATCAGGACCACATGGGGGACTGCCATGTGGTCTGAATCCTAATTGTACCCCATGATTTGTCTCCTGACGCAGAAGAAATGAAATCCTTGCCCTGTTGCACAACTCCCACTGAAGAACTTGTGACCCTAAGTGCTAATTAGCAGATTTTATAGCAGGCAAAGGGACACCTTTTGTCAGGTAAATTTCACCATAAACATTGCAAATAAAAATGTTTCAAAAATCTTGAAAATAATATTTTTTTTAAAAATATTGATCCAAGATGAAATTTTTACTTTTTTTTTTAATTTACTGAAAATGTTGTGACAAATCGTGAATTCAGTTTCTTCCTGATTTTTTTTTTTTTTTTTTTTTCCATCCCATGGCCACCCCACCAAAAATCCTTTACACCATTAGTAAGCTTGAAAGGTTGATATCGTATTGTCCAAGGCATAGCTGTTTATCCTCATATGAGCTGCATGTAGTCAAGAACAAGTTCATAAGACTCTTATCCTTCTGCATTATTCCCATATTTGTGCCTAAGAAAAGACATATTCAATTTCAGAGCAACTACTTTCTGTATAATTCATCATTATTAAACAGTAATCAACTGAATTCATGACAGTATCATGCCCTTTCAGTAGTAGTTCCCTTAATCTACAGTCACTAAGATCTGCTCTTACAATAGTTGCATTACTTACATCAAAGGAGATAAGTATTAGTGATTCATTGGGAGTTGTTTCAACCTGCTAAATAACTGATGTTATGTTCTGCTCCAGTGCCAGGTGACTTTACTTCTCAATTAATTTAGAAGATATAATATTTCTTATGGAATAATGACACATCTATTTGGACAGAATATCACTCTTAGGATCCATTTAACTTACATAATGGACTATTGTGATGGTTCTTCTTTCAGCAACATAAAATATTTCCTGTATACAGACTAATCTCTTCTATCCCTCATTATACAGATATATCCTTCACTATGGAAAATATCAGAACTGGAGAATTCATTACTTCCACAGGCAAATGTAACCTCTGCTTTTCAGCCCACAATATGACTAAGAGCATATTATCTATAAAAATATCTGGTTTCTTTCATTTCCCCAGCATAACAAATGGCAGTAAATTGTGTTAAATTCTTGACCTTGTGGATTCAAGCCATCCACATTAGACAATTTGCTGTCAAGTGCATTTACTCTGTCAGGTTGCTTTAGGTTATGTAACAATATCCATACTGCAGCAGGGTAAGGCTCCAGGAGGTCCAGGAGGTTTTCCAGGAGGAGCTGGTAAGACAGCTAGGGGAATGTCTTGGGAAGAAGACAACCAAGAGTGTGTTCTGCATTACGGCCATTCAAGTTCTGGCAACCTGTAACTCAGGATCTTCTCAGTCAATGTCTGTATCAACACCTTCATTATCCCTCCTATGAGTTTACTTGATTACCTTTAAATTCTCCTACTTTTTGACCTGAATGTTATTTTGTAGGCTGTGCTGTAGCTATTCACATCTTCTGAAGGTTTTAGATTTATATACCACCATGTCTAAGACTTCCAAACAGCACCTTGACCATCTAGCTTTTTTTAAGACTGGTACTACATGACTTTGTAAACTCAATTGAAGAACAAACCTTGTTGAAAACATTTCTTTAAGAGTTCAGTAGAAATTACCTATGCAATACCTCCTGTTTACTTTTACCAAACATACTTAATGGCTTTTCCAGTAACATGATTGGTACCTTTGCTGCTTTACTCGCAGGCTTTAACCGCATACATTTTCAAAGAGTACCACAGACTTGAACTCCAATAATGCAAATATGGAAAAACAATAAATGCATTTTTTGCTGTTTTGGAGGTGAACATGTTATAACAGAAAGCAAAATTTCACGACAACCGGTGATGTTCTCTGGATATTGTTTTACCTTCCTTTTTTATTGGAAGAAATGAACTCATGTTAACACATCTTCTCACATCACCACCATATAATTTATAATTGACAGGTTAAAAATACTTAAACTTCATTCTTCAAGTTCATAGTGCTTAATTTTCTAGGGAGACAGAGCAATCTGTGCTGAGCTCTCCATCAAACTGCTGGAAAAACAGTCAAGGCCAGAAACATCTCAAGGCTTGAGGAGAGGTGTATGCAATAACAAGATAGCTGTGAGAAATGGTGTCAAGGGACTCTGAAACACACCTGTTTCAAGAGTTAACACTGATTTAAAACCAGAAACTTCCATCATACAGTCATTGATGTATCCATGCCTGTTAGTGCATACTGCCTCTAACCTTGATTTCCTCAAGGCTGTTGTTGGTATGGGCGTCTTACATCAATGCTTCCTTTCTTTGTTTCGCCTTGTTTTCTGTGACAATGGGTAATAGAGGAGATGACAAGAAGAGGTGCCATGCTTGACCTGGTCCTCACCAAAAGGGAAGGGATGGTTGGAAATGTGACGCTCCAGGGCAGCCTTGATTGCAGCTATCATGAGAGGGTCGAATTCGAGATCCTCAGGACAGTGAGAAGAGTGTGCAGCAAGCTCACAGCCCTGGACTTCAAGAGAGCAGACTTTGGCCTCTTCAGGAACATGCTCAGTATGATTCTATGCGATATAGTCCTAAAGGGCAGGGGCGCCAAGACTGTTGGTTGATATTCAAGGATCACCTGTTGCAAGCTCAGGAGCGATACATCCCTACTAGAAGGAAGTGCTGCAGGAGGGCCAGGAGACCTCCTTGGATGGATAAGGAGCTGCTGAGGAAAATTCAAAAGAAAAAAGAAACTTATAAAAGGTGGAAGCAAGGACAGGCGGCCTGGGAAGAATAAAGGGATGTTGTCCGGGAAGCTGGGGACCAGGTTAGGAAAGCTAAGGCCCACTTAGAATTCAACTTGGCTAGGGATGTGAAAGATAACAGGAAGGGATTCTATAGGTACATTGCAAATCAAAGATAGGCTGGGGACGATGTGGGCCCTCTCTGGAAGCTATCAGGAGAACTGGCTACCCTGGATTTGGAGAAGGCTGAGGTTCTTAATGACTTCTTTGCCTCGGTCTTCACCAGCAAATGCCCTGACAACACCATCCAAGTCTTGGAAGGAAGACACAGGGACAGTGAGAATGAAGACCTTAGGCCCACTGTAGGAGAGGATCTGGTTCAAGACCATCTTAGGAACCTGAACATGCACAAGTCCATGGGACGTGATGAAATCCTTCTGCAGGTCCTGAAGGAGCTGGCAAATGAAGTTGTTAAGCCACTGCCCATCATAGTTGAAAAATCATGGCAGTCAGGAGAAGTTCCTGATGACTGGAAAAAGGGAAATATAACCCCCATTTTCAAGAAGGGGAAAATGGTTGAGCCGGGGAACTACAGACCAGTCAGCCTCACCTCTGTGCCTGGCAAAATCTTGGAGCAGATTCTCCTGGAAGGCATGCTGAGGCACATGCAAAACAACAAAGTGGTTGGTGACAGCCAGCATGGCTTCACTAAGGGGAAATCCTGCCTCACCAATCTGGTAGCCTTCTATGGGGGGGCTACGAAACCGATGGACAGGGGTAGAGCAGTTGATGTCATCTACCTGGACTTGTGCAAAGCGTTTGACACTGTCTCACATGACATCCTTGTCTCTAAGATGGAGAGACATCAATTTGATAGGTAGATCACTTGCTGGATAAAGAACTGGCTGGATGGCCACAAGCAAGGAGTAGTGCTCAATGGTTCAATGTCCAGCTGGAGACCAGTAATGAGTGGTGTCCGTCAGGAATCGGTGTTGGGACCGGTCTTGTTCAGCACCTTTGTTGGTGACATGGACAGTGGGATTGAGCGCACCCTCAGCAAGTTTGCCGATGACACCAAGCTGTGTGGTTCGGTTGATACATTGGAGGGAAGGAATGCCATCTAGAGGGACCTTGACATACTTGTGAGGTGGGCTGATGTCAACCTGGTGAAGTTTAACCATGCCAAGTGCAAGGTGCTACAGGTATGTGGGAGCAATCCCAGGCATAGCTCCAGGTTGGGCAGAGAAGAGATTCAGAGCAGCCCTGCAGAGGAGGACTTGGGGGTGTTGGTCGATGAAAAAATGAACATGAGCCAGCTTCAGTGTGTGCTTGCAGCCCAGAAAGCCAACCGTATCCTAGCCTGCATCAATAGGAGTGTGACCAGCAATTCCAGGGAGGTGATCCCGCCCCTCTACTCTGCTCTCCTGAGACGTTCCTTGGAGTATTGTGTGCATTTCTGGTGTCTTTAATGTAAGAAGGACATGGAAGTGTTGGAACAAGTGCAGAGGAGGGCCACGAGGATGATGAGGGGACTGGAGCACCTCCTGTATGATGTTAGGCTGAGAAAGATGGGGCTGTTCAGCCTGGAGAAGAGAAGGCCGCGTGGACACCTCATAGCACCATTCCAGTATCTGAAGGGGGCCTACAAGGATGCCAGAGGGGGACTCTTCATAAGGAACTGTAACGATAGGACAAGGGGTGATGCGTTTAAACTGAAACAGGGGAAGTCTGGGTTAGATATAGGGAAGAAATTCTTTTGTGTAAGGGTGGTGAGGCACTGGAATGGGTTGCCCAGGCAAGTTGTGAATGCTCCATGGCTGGGGGTATTCAAGGCCAGGTTGGACAAAGCCCTGGGTGGCAAGGTTTAGTGTGAGGTGTCCCTGCCCATGGCAGGGGGATTGGAACTAGATGATCTTAAGGTCCTTTCCAACCCTAACTATTCTATGATTCTATGATTTTAGGAAGTGAGGAGAGATGGAAAGAAGATAGCAGGAAAGGGGTGTCATGGTTTAAGCTGTCAACTAAGTACATGCAGCCGTCGCTCACTGTCCCCTCCCTTCTTCCCCACTCCTGGGTGGGATGGGAAGGAGAATTGGAAGAACATAAAACCCGCAGGTTGAGATAAGAACACTTTAGCAACTGAAGTTAAGTAAAATAAAATGAGAATAGATACAATACCCATAATAACTATACTGGTAATAATAATAGGGAACAACAAAAAAAAGGAAAAATGAAATTTCAGAAATCAAAAGGTGCACAATAAAACTGCTCACCACCCACTGACCGATACCCAACCCGCCCTTAGCAGCAATTGGTCCCTTTTGGGTAACTCCCCCCAGTTTATTCACTGAACATGACATGCTGTGGTATGGAATACCCCTTTGGCTAGTTTAGGCCAGCTGCTCTGGCTGAGCTCCCCCCCCCACTGGCAGAGCATGAGAGACTGACAAATCCTGAATCAGGGTAAGTGCTACTTAGCAACAACTAAAACATTGGTGTGTTATCAGCATTGTTTTCAGACTAAAGTCAAAACACAGCACTGCACAAGCTGCTAAGAAGAAAATACCCAGCTGAAAACCAGTACAAAGGGTCATGTCAAAAAGGACACAGATTACTTGAAGACCACTTGAAGAACTAGTTTATGTCTAAAAACCTTTCTTTAGAATTGTATCCAGGATGTAGAAAACCAGAAAGGCATGGAAAAAACCCAACATCTTTCATCTCTCCAGACGTATTTCTCTCCCTCTGTGAAATCAGTTAATTTTACTGCTGGTTCCCCATACTTTGCATTCATATGTAACGCAGGGAGACCCAGTTTGTAACAGAAGGAATAATACAAGACAGTTCATCTCTCCTTCCTAGCCTTGGAAAAATTTGGATGTTCAGAGCATGCAATGAGGAGTTAATGAAAGCAGCAGCAAAGCTGAAATTGTGGGGGAAGCAAGCAAGGAAGGATTAGTTCAGTTAAGCTGGTTGATGTGAACAACATGAGCTGGTAAGGTGTTCTTGCAACCCAGAAAGCCAACCATATGCTGGACTGCACCAAAAGAAGCAGGATCAGCAGGCCAAGGGAAGTGATTCTGCCCCTCTGCTCATATCTCCTGAGACCCCACCTGGAGTACTGTGTTCAGCTCTGGGGCCCCTAACATATGAAGCACATAGACCTGTTGAAGAGAATCCAGAGGAGGAACGCAGGAATGATCAGAGAGCACCTCTTCTATGAAGACAGATTGAGAGAGTTGGGCTTGTTCAGCCTGGAGAAGAGAAGGCTCAGGGGAAACCTTACAACAGTCTTCCATTACCTAAACAGGGACTACAAGAAATCTGCAGAGGGACTTTTTACAAGGGCATGTAGTTATAGAAGAAGGGGAATGACTTTAAGCTGAAAGGAGATGTAGATTAGATATAAGAAAGAAGTTCTTCACTGTGAGGGTGATGAGACTCTAGAATAGTTTGCTCAGAGGAATTGAGGTTGCCCCATTCCTGGAAGTGTCCAATGCCAAGTTGCAGGAGCCTTTGAGCAAGCAGGTCTAATGGAAAGTGTTCTTGCCCATGGAGGTTTGAGCTAGATGATCATTAACGTCCCTTCCTACCTTTCCTACCATACTATGACTCTGTGATTCTATGTTTCCATGATAAGTATCTGCCAAGCAGCTGATGTTTGTGACAGGAGTATATATTAGAAAAACATAGCCAGATTCTGGGAAGGTTCTGCTTTTCTAGTGGTGTTAGCTATACATTTAAAATCAGGAAAAAGCTTGATCTGAAAAACAAACCTTTCTCTGGTATTGTGTTGTGGGTGAGAAATCACATGCTTCCACAGAAACTGCCTGGGCTCTTGTTAGCAGTCTTTAAGAATGCTACTTTGTTGGCAAGAAAACTGCATTTTAATCCAAACTTCTCAACATTTTGGAGGAAGAGGTTTCCTAGATCTATTCTCATATCTATCCAGGTTTTGTTCTGAGAAGGTGTGTGCGCTTTTTAGAATGACAATCCTGGAAGTTCCTCCATTAAAAATGATGATACATTAGATTTCATGATTTCATGCACTTATTAAGCACTATCAGATGACAGAAAAGGCAAAGTTTTAGTTCAATTAATTTCAAATTAAAAAAAAATTAAAATCAGGGAATATAGAAAACTCCTTATGTCTTTTCAGGAGAAACCCATGAGGGTAGACTGATGAAGAAGGAGGAAAATAGAGACATTTAATTGTTGTCTTAAGATGACAGACAACAATATTAATATTTGTAATTGAATGCATGTTGAGTTTTCTCTGCGCACAAATGAATATGTGTAGGGTTTTTTCTCACTCACTGGTTTAAAAAATAAAGAAAAATGGTGATTTTTTTTTTTAAAGACAGCTCTAAAAACAAAGTAGATAAACAGGAATGCTGTAAAGATGGCTTTAAAACCTGAAACGACTTATTTCAGTAGTTGTAGGTAATTATGCTTAGGTGATAACTACAGCAATTATAAACATTATTCTTTGCCCTGTTTGATTGCATTGATAATTGACACCTTATTAACAGTACATTAACTCATGAAAAAAAATCAACCAACATAATCCTGACTGCAGAAGAATGGATTTAATACTGCCCTGAAATTAAAGGATACATCTCCCATTCAAAATATAAACATTTTCTACCTAAAAATGTGCTTTAATATGATTGCAGTATCATTTTGGCTAAGCAATAGAGGATCCAGCCAGCATCATAAACAGTAATGCTTAATTATCATTTACCTGGGACTAATTCTGTTTTTGAGAGGAGTGTTAGAATGCTGGTACGATCTACTGATACGTTATGTTTTAGCTTAGGTTTTGGAAAGAACTTGTGGCATCACATATTATACCTCTGGTAAGTAGAACACCAGATAAATATTCAGATTCTTCTGATAAAACTATACTGCATCTCCATTCGTAACGTCATTAATGACATATAGGCTTATTTCTCTCCATGCTTATTGCATATAAGCTGTATCTTCTCTAAGGAGAGAGTTCTCGCACAGATCAGTATACTTAGAACATATATAGAAACCTTGCCTAGTCATATTCAGTCTTCTTCATACTTTTTACAGAATGGGCACTTCACCCAAACCTCCTGTTCTCTTATGTATGGAACAACGTAAAGATTTTACCCTTGTTTCCTTGTAATGCGAGTTCCTTGAGAAGATAAATGAAAGTCCCAAAATTGGTTTTCTTACTTCAAGTTCTCTCCTAACTGGAATGATTCTGGAATGTGCACTCATTCTATTTTCCATAAATTTAGAAGTTTTCTTCTTATAAAAAATGGTGCCAAACAGAACTTAATTTTCTACCTCCCTAGACTGATTTTTAATTGTTAACATAGCTATTTCATCGTGATCTTGTGATGCTTCAAATTTGTGTGCCATTACAAAGAATAGCCCAAGACTTTTTTCATAATGTGGTTTAGATAGTTTTTGGTACTGTAGACCAAGTCTCACATTTCTTCTTGCAGGGAGCCTGCAGATGGTGATTCAGGTAAGAGGAAATTTTCAGAGATGTATGGCAAAGAGATGGCCTTCCAAATTCTGCTGGGATCGTGTGCTGCTGCTTTGCTCTACCTTAGATCTTATATACCATGGCCAGCTCTGCATAGAGATGGGAGGCTTCATCCGAGCACCTTGCTTTTTCACCTGAGCACTTGCTGTTTTCTGAAGGGTTTGGTGTGAAATTTGACTAGCTGACAGTCTTGTCTATTCTCACTTCTTTTACACGGACTTCATGTAGCCTGCAACAATGACTGAATAATGCTGAGAATACAAGAGCTATATGCTACTGCCAAGATATTTGCCTCATTTTTGTATTTCTAAATATGTATATTGAGTTCTGCAATAGAAAAAAAACAGTGAAAAACTAATGTTAAAAAATAGCTAAAATTTTGTGTTTGGCTGAGTGCTTGAACTCAAGTGAAAAGCGAAAAATCTCTTCTCTTCACATTTTGTAACTGACTATTGAAGAATATTAAGCTGCATGAAAGATTTTCTCATGTTTATTTAAATATGATTTTTTTGATGGATGTGCTGAGGACTAATTTTGAGGTGCTTCCCAGAATTTTTGCTTAGATGTGTGAAGCCTGAGTGGCTACATACTCAAGTAGTATCTCAGAAAGATGTAGGTCATGGCAATCACTCACAAATTTCTGTATAGAAATTGACTTTTCATTTAACCTTTAGAAAAAGAGGAAGCCAAGAGCATGACAATAGAGCAGATTAAAAATATTTGGATAAACTAGAGCAAGTCAAAAGTCTTGGTATCACAATTTAAAACCAAACGTAATAGGATTTGCTTTGGACAAAGAAGAACGTAAACCTTCCAGTGTATTAAAGCAATTATCTATCACATCTGCAATTTTTGGTCTCCTGACATTCTCTATCCAGCCTTCCTCATCCATTCATTGAAATTGTGGCTATATTGAAAGTACTTAGTAATATAGCCCTTCTTAAGCAAGTGCTGAAATTCCTTACGACCAGGATGGACAGCAGTGTTACCAAAAGAGACTGGCCACCTGAGTTCAAACATCCCAGCATGAGTGGAATATCATTCTTTGGAGAACTCTAAAAACACTGGGATTTTTATACTGACTATGCTGGGCACCTCAAATTTAGGGACAGAATAGCTGTGTGAATTAAATGGAGTACATTCCATCAAAGATCTTTAACACAAATGAATGTGAATTAAACTAAAAATAACCCAAAAATGCTCAGTATAAATTTAAATTCTACTAGACATGACAAGATTAAATAATCTTGCCTTTTCCCATTTAGTGGCAATAATTAACTGTACACTTCTTGTAGGATTACTAAGATTTCCTTAAGACTATCCTGATGAGAAAGATAATGTTTATTTCATCCATTGCTTTGTTAGACAAAGTGCTGAGCAAATGTGTTTTGGCTCATCTGAAAACATAATGAACAAGCAAAGATTCTAATGGAGACTCAGAGCTCCAGTAAAGGAAACACCACAGCCATAATTTGCACAGGAAATTAAAGAAGACACCCCTGTAAAGTTTTTCAGTCGATGCAAGTGGGGAGGAATGGCAAGAACATAATTTACTTACAGGTTGCTTGTTTTAAGTGACAAGTAATCTATCTAAGCTTTTTATTTCAACATTTGATATGAAGATTTCTTTAGCACTAAGAACTCATTTTGTGTTTTTTCACAAGGGCTTGACAGTATTTACAGATTATGCAAAACATGCTTAGTTCTCATCTTCATTCTACTACTTAATAAATAGTAGTATATGTTAAGAATGAGTGCAATCAAAAGAGGGATACCCATTAGCAGTAAAATAATAGAATATCATGATTAGGGTGGATAGCATATGGATGCTAGGGAGGGACTATTCATTAGGGACTGTAGAGATAGGACAAGGAGTAATGGGTTCAATCTTACACAGGAGAAGTTTAGATTGGCTATGAGGAAGAAGTTCTTTACTGTAAGGATGGTGAGGCACTGGAATTGGTTGCCCAGGGAAGTTATGAATGCTCCATCGCTGGCAGTGTTCAAGGCCAGGTTGGACAGAACATTGGGTGACATGGTTTAGTGTGAGGTGTCCCTGCCCATGGCAGGGGGGTTGGAACTAGCTGATCTTAAGGTCCTTTCCAATCCTAACTATTCCATGATTCTATAATTAGAAATATACAATTATCAACATGTAAATATAAGCTATTTGTTGTACAATGTATATTAAAAAAGAACTGGTAAAGAATAGCCTGCATTTCTAAAGACAGGCAAGAATACTTTGTATTCTCATACAAAATAATGATAATACTAATAGAGTAGATTAAAAAAATATTCACAACTTGAAGGTGTCTGTTACAAAGAAATAGTAATAACATCCACAGAAGCATTGGCAATTACCTATTTATCAGTGCCCAACTTCTCAGGTTAGAAACTAAAACTTATCCACAGTACCCATGTGCAGAAATTTTCTGTCAAATTTTCAATTACAAAAGTCATTGGAGATATACATTCAGCTTACATAGTCCACAGCCTGAACTGTACATTTTCAGATCCATGAAACTGAAAATGTAGGTAACAACAGTACTTTTTCTGAATTGCCATGAAACCCATTTCAAGCTTCTCAGGAGTTCCACCAGCAAAGCCTATGTATTTACAGAGGTGGTCAGAAATGTACTACGCTCAGTCAATACAGCATTAATGGAAGCAGGTTATGAATTAAAGATTTCCATACAAGATTATTATGACTTTTTAATAGGTCTTCTCAGAATGCATCATGAATGGATGATGAAAGGTAAAACAGCAGAATACTCAAAACTGAAAACACAGAATTTGAGTAATACTATTTCATAGAATAAGTCAAGGATTTACAACATACACTCAGAAAAAAAGAGAAAATTTCATTAAACCTGAGATTAAGTAGGTTAAGCTTTTAAGAGGTTTGTAAAATAGCATTGGTGCTGTTGAAAAAAAAAAAGCCCATACAAATATTTTTTTGTCGAGAGACACATTTCTCTGTTTTACATCACAGTGTAACTTCACATATGAAGTGACAATGGAAAATCAAAATAAGTTATTTTTGACTATGTTTCTCTAGTAACTTTTTTTTTTGGTCTACCACTTATTTACAAGGAAATGAGTGGTATCTGCTTATTCATATAGTTATTATCAACCTGTATGTAGATTTATTGTCATTTGCACACACAGTAATTTGCACACACACTAAAATTCATAAAAATTAATTTTTTGTAGCTCTATAAAGTAAAACAACAAACAAAAAGTCCTAGCTTCCTAGGACTTGTCTGCATCTTATTGGCTTAGCAAGCAAGACTAGGCAAACAGAGAAAGATAAATGTTAACATACTTTTTTGTGTCTAATGCTTACAAAAAGAACAGTTCCTAAAAAGGTCATGACAAGATGCAATCTCATTTTTCTTAATAACAAGTCATCAGAAATCATCTGACAAGATGAAGTTTCAGTTAAACAGGGCACTTTGTTGACTGACATATTAACAGTCTGTCATGGGTTCAGCAGTCATTTTTTCTCCTTCTTGGTAGGTGGTGCAGCGCTGTGTTTTTTGATTTTGGGCCTGGGAACAGCACTGATAACACCAGTGTTTTCAGTTACTGCTTGGCAATGATTTGGTCTGGCCAAGGACTTTCTGAGTCTCATGCTATGCCAGGGAGGAGGGGGAGCCAGGAGGAAGCAGAGACAGGACACCTGACCCAAACTGACCAAAGAGGTTATTTCATACCACAGCACATCATGTCCAGGATGGGAACATGGAGAGCAGAGACCTGGAAGGGTGTGGTGGTGGACTGGGGGTGCACAGCATGATCAGGTTTTTGGTAGTGGGGTTTGCTGCTGGGGGGTGCACTGGCTGGGTCGGGCTTGGTGAGCAGTTGTATTCTCTTTCCTTGTATTTCTCTTGTACTATTAATGGTGGTTGCAGTAGTGATTTGTGTTATACCTTAGTTACTAAACTGTTCTTATCTCAACCTGTGCGAGTTGAATTCTTTCGATTCTCCTCCCCATTCCCCAGGGACTGGGGGAAGAAAGAGGGGAGTGAGTGACTGAGAAAACTGCATGGGTGGGGGGCTTAAACCATGACACAGTCACACTCAAATTAGTTTTAAATTAAATGTTTTCATTTAAACAGCAGCAGCAGTGTTATGACAAATTGGTAAATGTATTAATTTTGCATTCACTAAATTTGGCCATCCTGTTCTCTGGAAGCATTTATCAATGCCTTGGTTTGTCATTTACTTTCCAAGCATCTCATGGCTGTGTAATAAAAACCAACATTGCAAATTTTCTGAGAGTAATGTTAACTATGTAACTGAAGCAAGGCTGATACAATAAGGCCTGAGTAACTGTGTAACTGAAGCAAGGCTGATACTATAAGGTTTGGGTAATTGTTAATTAAGTAGGGCCCGTACGTGAAGTTTGGGTAATCATAAACTACAGATGTTCCTTTGTCTTTAAGAAACTGCAGAAACTCCCTTATCTATGTTCCTTTGTCTTTGAGACAAACTGTAGAAGCACCCTTATCTATGAGACTGTAAATTCCCAAGGACAACTAAGAGGGGGCAGAAGAACCAGCAAGGGACATGCGCAGAGAAAGAAGGTAAAAAGTTCAACCTTAAAAATCTGTATAAAGGTCACTGAGGAAGATTCTTACTTCATCCCGAGACCCTCACCCAACGCCACCAGGAGACAGTGCGCATGCGGAAAAGACTTGCAAAACTAATTATCCTATGAAGCAGGAGCAAATTTACCTATTACAACATCTTAGTGAATATGCATGTATAAGCTCTGTAAAAGGAGTGACTGTGTGATCCTTGGTGTGCGTGCTGGCAGAGCGGAGACTCCCCGCGCACCCAGCGCTGTTTGCTTATTGCCTTTTCTATATGAGATTACAATAAATATCCATTTGATTTGGAATTGGTCTTTGAACATTTATAACAGCTGTCACTTCTCCAGTTGAGGCCCCTCTCCCCCTGCCCCCCCCCCCCCCCCCCCCAGATTCTAGCATTTGTATCTCTTTTGGTTTCAGGATACTGCTGATGGATATTAGCTGATGCTCCTGTGTAGTACATCAGTGCAAGTATTCTTTCTGTCATTTTCCTAGCTTTTGAAGTACATGTATTGATCACAGCAATCTTTCTGTGATGTGTCTGTATATCTCAATGCCTTAATATCTTGTCCAAGTATGTTATTTCAAGCGCATGAAACTGTTATTTTGGTTAGCTTTGCTTCAGCTCAGCTAAAACATTCTTTCTAAAGCTTCTGAGGAGTCACGATCTTTTACAGTCTTACCCAGATCTCCACATAAATTTACTGTAAATCTCAGTAACTTATAGTACACAATAGGGTAAATTCTGAGTCTCTTGTTAGTTTCTTTCTCAGTTTCTGCTCCCAAACACTAATCATGATCTGTATCTCCTCAGATGATCAGTTACTGCTCTAAAATTGAAGAGCTGTGATGGAGATAAGGCTGAAGAAGCCAACTGACTAATATTTCTGCCTGATAAAGCAAAGAGATCAGCTGTATTTCTTTCGTGCATTTCAGTTTTCCTTGCGGTGCAGTATTCCTCAGCTTTTAGGTTGATAGATAGCTTTGCCTGTAGTTAACTGAGAAGTGTTAAGATATTCAGTACCTTGTTTCAAAACAAGGTACTATTCAAACTAAGTCTACACACCAACTGTACATAGTTTGTGCTGGTTCATTTTCTGCTATAGCTGTAAAACAGCAGTACTGTGCCTCAACACACAACACAACTGGCTCCAACAGCTCTAATCCTCCAGAGGCTACAGCTCCCCATGTTATTCCAGGCCATCAGGCAGCTGCCACTACTCAAAAAAACCCCAAATGTCATGGTTGCAAGGATGCTCCAATCAGCAGCCCTGGGCCTCTGGCATTCCTGTTGCAGAGAAAGGTGCTTCCTGGCCCTTGGCTGATTTACAGTGGAACTACCTTTCCTGCAGCAGTAAAAATGACAATGATGCCAATTTCTCAAAGTAGGTTCTCAGGTTCTGTCAGAATTATTTGTTCTTGCAAAATGTGCGCCCAAGTTTCTGAAAGAATATATTATCCATATATCCAGCTCATGGAAAACCTTTTCTAAAAAATTTTTTATGTGTGTTTTTATTTAGAAAAAAGAAAATCATTATAAAACAGTGAGAATCTTTGTGCAAGAGACTACCTGTGTAATTCCTTTTTTGCAATTTCTGAAAAGGTCAAATTTCAAGATTTTTTCCTAGGTTCCCCACTGTTCTGCACTCTTGTTACTCTTCATGTCCTAGCATCTGTCTGCTCTCCTGAGAAATGCATAACTGCCATTTCATGGTTATTTCAGGCCCTGTATAAATCACACTGACTATTAAAAAAATCCCCAGTCAGAAAATCAAAACCTCAGCAGTTTTTGCTTCCCATGCCTGTGGGCCAAGTTAAATTAATTACATATTTTTTAGCTTGGTTTGCTTAGAAGAAGAGGTTTATGCAATTATAACCATTGTCTATATTTATGTGCATGTTATCTGCCCTTGCTCCAATAACATTTGTACCCATTCAACAATTTTACTGTAATCTACCGGAAGAAAGTAAGCCTCAGATATTAATAAGTTTTGTAAAAATCTCCGAAACAGGGAAAGCATTTATAACAATTCCTCCCAAGAAGAAGAAGGCTACAGACTTACAAAGGATCAGGGAAAGGCCACTCATTGTCAAGTTGTATGCTCTTGGAATATTGGCCTCCATTAGTTTCACTGCTCTGGTAATCAAAAATACTGTAGTGTATAATTTCTTTTGTGTTGCCTTTGTCATATATTTCTCCATCAGAGCTACTTATGGTTATTTTAGTATCCCTGCCAAAACATCTCTCCCTGCTACCACCCAATGCTTTGGCAGATGCTATGTCCAACTGGGCCCTAGACTGCTCAAATTGCTTTTACCCAGGGACACTGACAAGAAGGGGATCTCAGTCTTCAGCCTACCAACAGGTGAAAATCCATCATCACAGAAGCTTCCTGGACACTGCTTTCTGCTTCTTAGCAAGCTTGGGTTTTTCAGCTGCAGTATTTGACATTCCCACAACATGCTCTTGTTTCATACCAATTAAATTCATCTGAAGATGATTCAAAATGTGCTCCAACCAGATCATGGCTGACACTGAGTCTTCTCCGTTCACATTACTTTAACCCTTTCAGTCTTCTATCTCTGTCTTAAATTTTAGCCCTGGATTTTCTTTTCAGACTATAGAATTTCCTTTCTATGAAGGCATTTTGGAAGAAGTGTATGTTTTAATTATCTCCTTTTTCTCCCACCTGACTTCTCCTCCTGCTGGGTATTTAAAGCCCTGCTGCAAACGCTCTTCATTCTGCTTGCTCTTTCACTGAGGACAGACTGATGGAGGTGCTAGAGGGAGCTATGGTTTGACATGCCTCCAGGACAGGAAGCCAAGCTCCAAAACACACAGCAGATGTCTCAGGAGAGAGAGCCCTCAGAGAAACAAGGGTTAAAGTCATTCAAATACAAGGGGTTCAGATAGTTGATTTAAGTCTTTAAGTCATGTACAAGCTTTCAAAGACTCTGGCACTGGCAAAAGGGCCAGCAGAAATATGCACACTGCTGCCCCAGGGAGCAGACTAATGCTGATTGCCTCCTCTAGTGTTGCCTCTCCTTGCTTGCCAAGAGCAGGCTTTTAAAGTAAGAAAATCAAGATGTCAAGGATCAATTCACAAATGAAAGGGGAGAGCAAAGAGTGCTCTACAGTCCAAAATATGCTCCTTGACTTACATTTTGTATGCCAGAACAATGAGAAGAGTGTAAGGTGAGATGGGCAAAGGGGGCAGCATTTCTTTTCTCTTTGGAAATGAAACCCACTGAGAAAAGAGCAGGATAAAGTTCAAGCTGGAACCGGAATGTGTTGAAAAACTGTGAGTACTGTCTACAGTTTCCTGTTTCCTTTGAAAGCAGTTATTGAAGTCCAGGGCTGCTTGCACGGGGTCCCCACACCTTTCACAGAAAGGTCTCCACACCTCGGGGAGAAACAACATCATCTGTAATGAAGCCAACTGTCTGTATGTGGCAAATCCCGCCTCTTTCTGCAAAAAGTCTCCCTCACATGTCTGCTAACTTGGCAGCCTGAATGCGCACATGCTCAGAATAATAGCTGGCCTGGCTTTTCAGGTGGTTTGGTAAAATAAACTTTCAGAGGAAGGAAATAACAGTAACTGGAATTTTATCTCACAGCAAAGCAAATAATGCAGCAGCCCTCCCACCACTAAATCAACTCTGCTCTCATCAGTAGAGTTCAGTGGATATCCATGAATGAGGTTGCTTGTTAGGTAAAGAGTGAGAATGGGACTGATGTCCACTTTTGCTACCAGCAGCACAGTTGAGTAAATTAGACTGGCATATGAAACCAGTTTCTCCACCTCAGAAAATAGAGCCTTTCCACAGGAGGCTAGGATGAGAAAGTATCACTGCCTGAAAGCACCACCCCCACCTTATATTTCTTGGTTTTGATTTCTCTTTAATCAGTAGACATATATAACTTATATTGACTCACCTCTCAGTTTCGCCACCCCCATATCTGGGTGCAAAGAATCAGAGAAATGGTATACTGAGGAGCTAGGTGATAAGAAAGAAATTGCCTCTGTCTTCTGCTGTGCAGTGGTAGAGAGGAGGTGGGATGCTCACTATGCTTCATTTGCCTTAGTGAGAACATGAGAGTGGTTACTAGTATTTTAAAAGCTTATTGGCACTTTTCTAAAACCCCAGTATCCTTCTCTCTTCCTGATCGCTCTGTATACACTGTCATTTGCTCCACAATGCTTCCTGTTGTGATACTTAACTATTTTGAGCCTCTAAGCCATTGTATTATTAAAAGAAAAGTACATATTTCTCATGTTTCCAGAGATGCTAATTAACAAGTCAGAGATGCTAATTAGCTGCAGTTCTCCTCACTTCAAACACGATGGCACATGTGAGAGGACACTGTGCAAATGTTCTCCCTCTACATGAAGAGGCAGTCCTAACTTTTTCTTTCTGGTGGCGCAGATGCTTCTGGTGTTTGGAGACCCCTTAATCCACTTCTTTTTAAAAAATGTCATCCAGTCTATGGGAATTATTTTGGGCCTATATTTCTCCTTACTTTTTAATGAGATTAAGATATTGGTGAGAGCTATTTATTGGAGGTTATAATGGCTACAGATGCTTTGAAGAGATCATTTCATAAGGCATGCTTCATTTACAACTGCACAGATTCAAGAGAATTTTAAGAGTGAAAATTCACTTTTTTTCAGACTCGGCATTTTATAATGAGCTGGCACCTGCTGCTCATCTGTGTTATAATGAAGCCAAGCTACATTTTGAAATGGACTTATGACATATGGAGAGGTAGATGTTGATGCTGCTGCATAGACTGCCTAGCAGATTGCTTCAGCCAAGTGCTATGTATAAATGTAATATGAAGTACATTTTAATTGCAAAGGGGGCTTAAAAGTCTAACCCTTAATGTAGTCTTCTTATAGCAGAGTTTGTATAAAACATGAGGAAATAAGGGCTGAAGGCAAAAATTCATTCCAGTCAGCCAAATACTGTTAGATTTTCAATTAAAACCATACTGAACAAAAACAACCCACAAACAAACTCAACAACAAAAATCCCCTGGAGACTTTAAAAGCAATGACTGACTTGACTGCCTGTTTTTAAGTATCAGAGGAAAGGTGTCTCTTGAGTATTCCTTTCATTCTTCCTAAATCCAATGTATAATCAGAAAACTTTCAGGGAAGTGCAGCTGCAAAACAAAGCTGTCCTGCGGCTGGAGCACAGGATATTTAATGATAGAGTGAGCGCTCTGGTAATGCTGATGCAGCTCAGCCTCAGGAGATTATTAAGAGTAAGTCATGACTTTGTCATGAGAGGCAGCAAAGGAAGCGTGCAAGTGTGCTGTTCCAGAGCAAGGGCTGGGAACCCACTGTAATCCATTCCCCAGTCTCTTTGCCTGAGGGGGCAGCCACACATACTAAAATCTGCATTTACTGACACACCAGCTCTTTTGGTGGGTGAGAAAACAAAAGTAAACCCCTCACCTGCTCCCTGTCCTTGGGTTGAAGTACAGAAAGATGGCTATGCTGAGTTTGCTTTCCCTCTGCCTTTTTCCCCTGCTTGTGCAGGCAACTCAGGGAATCTGACACCAATCTCAGTTTGGATTACTATGCAACTCATACACTCAAACTCCATTTCCAGGGGCTGAAATAGGTCCTTTGCATAGATACAGATGCTTGATGCAAAGGAAGCCCATATGCTCATCAAAACTACACCATCATGATCATTATGATTGCTGAAACACACACAAAAAAAAATAAATATGCAGCTGAAGTTTAACACTATAGTAGCTGATATTCATAACCTGTACAGCATGTGCACAGGCTTCTGAATTCCCTTCTGTGGGTTTATAAGATGAACATTGACAAGAAAAAGGAGGTAGTAGAACAGCAGTACTGAAGATACGCATCATAACAAATTATTATAGCAACAAAAAATTCAGACTGCCCAAGACAAACTTCTCTAATATTTTCTCTAGATCCTTAAATTCTTCCACTGAACATAATTCTTTAACTTTTTACTTTAATTTGCATCTCACTAGATATTAATCTTGTCTACTGTGTTTGAAATAGTAATAAAGGATAGCACTTCTGTAAATCTTCAAAATGTATTGCTTCTCTCAAACCAATTGACACCTAGGTTGGTATTCTGAATCAAAAAGGTGCTCCTTTCAGTATTTTTTCCTCAATCTTTGCTTTTGAAATAAAGATGAGGTGGCAGTGCAGACATGTGGCATTAAATTCAGAAATTCCATTAAATTTGAAGGATTATCATTGCTTGCATAACAGCTCGTCTCAATGGGATGTCAGATATTGTTTGGAATTAATAGCCTGGCATTATGGCTAGGTGTGATTCAATAAATTAATATTTCTAGGTGATCTGAGAGAGATTTCTTGTTTTCCTCTTGTAATGTGCCATTGAATTACTCACTTTTTAAAACAAAAGAACACCTATGATGGAGAAGCAGATACTTTTGGGGGTATATAATCTATATGGCTCAAGCTCTGCTTTTGCTTGAGTTCTCTCATGCCTTAAAAGAAGGCGTCTTGTGTCTAGTCACTGGTGAAACATAATTGAACCTGGGAGCCAGATGGCAGAAGGCCACGGCTGTTACAACAGGTCTAAAGACGATTGTCCTTGGGAAAGAATGTCTTTTTTCCAAGACAATGCTTTCACATTCTTATGATCCTCCGCTAAAGAACAGATCTCATTGAGGCGAGTATTGCCATTCATCCATACTATGAAGCTATTCCAGACCTTTACTTCTAAGAGATTTAGGTGTGCAGCAGAAATGAAAGGTGTTTGAAATCCTTGTTTCCAAGTGTCTTAATTTCTTTATCCATCTCACACCTACCTTACTACTACTCAGTAGTGATAATCTAAAACATCTCACCTATCAGGAGTTTATTTGGTATCTGTGATTACTTGTAAAATCTTTAATAATTGACTGATCCTTGCCACTTCTTTGGTGCTGACCAGTGCTGACCAGTGTGATGCACAGCGGGTGAAAGACTCTGAGTTATTCAAACAGCTTCCCACAGTCTAAATTAGAGCTGTAAGAACTCTAGGAGTACACTGAATACCTTGCCACCCAAAGGGCTGCAGCAGTCAGAAAATAAATTCAAATCAAATGAAATGTTAGAACAATAAGGATGGGGAAATATGCTTGAAGATGTAACAATTCCATTCCAAAGTGACACTGTCACCTGAGACATGGTGCTCATCTCTGACTTCCCTATTTTAAAAAACAGAGAATAGAGGGAGCCGAGAGACTAATGACAGGAATGGCTGAATTCAGAAACCATGCCGGTATGAAAAGAGATTGAAAACTTTGGGACAGATAATTTTTAGAAAAAATACCAAAAGGTGTTGACAACGGCTTCCAAATTAATGCGTGGCATCAAGGAGGCAAAAATGCGTCTAGATGTGTCTCCATAGAATACAAAAAGAAGAGAGCTTGTTATTAAATTCAGAGAGCAGAAAATTAAGAAAAAATATAATTATTTTTCAATGAGGAACATAATTAGACAATAAAGTTTATTGTCCATTGATAGCTGTTATCAAAGTTATCCTTAAAAAGCTACCAAAATGCTGAGTAAGCCTACAGTTAAGATACCAGGATGTGTACATTAGGAATCAAAAAATTAAATACGGATCAGGAAAGAGAAATCATCGCTGAATGTCAGGCCATCTCAACCTGTACCTGAGAGTATCAGAAAGAAAATTTCCATCTTAGGATGAATGATGGGGACACACATGGGGAGAGAAAGTCAGAAGGGCTACTCTACTTGCTGACAGGAGATCTACTTGTGTTGATGCTGTAGGGTCTTCCCCTTCTTATTAGATTGACAGATTTGGCAGTGCATTTCAGCTTGAATCACAGAATCATAGAATCAACAGAAAAGACCTTTAAGATCATCAAGTCCAACCATTACCCCAGCACTGCCAAGACCACCACTAAACCATGTCACTGGCAGCCACATCTACATGGTTTTTGAACACTTCCAGGGACAGTGATTCCACCACTTCCCTGGACAACCTTTCCAATGCCTGATACCCTCTCTGAGAAAAAAGCAGAAATTGATGGTCTTGTCCTTTTATTACCTGGTTAGCCTCTGATATGTCTCTGGTTGCTGGGCGATTAGTCTGGGGAAGGTACAGATGCTTGACCTAGCATGCTTGCTGGCCCTTGAGATGATGCAGAAATACTTAAAGAGCCAACCAGGCACTTGGGACAGCCTGGTTTGGAGGTGCTCTAGCCTGACAGCTGAAGCCACTGACCTTGGGAAGCCATGGGCAGCAAGATGCTGCTGCATGAGGGAGCCTAGTGTTTGAGAACAGTGAAGGGAGGGGAACACGTCACATTCCCACAGCAGTTTCACCTGGCAGCCTAAACCTTCCGAGGGGAGAAGATTGCTGTTGATATTTCTGTTGTGCGTCTGTGGCAGCAATGACCAACAGATTTTCACCATCTTCAAGGAGTCTCCAGGAACTTCAAGGAAAAAGCAAGACAAAGAGCCAGCACAGATCAGCTTGTGATTTGATTGAAGCTTTGGTCTGATTCACACCTGTGTAGAATCCACAGACTTCACACAGATTCACAAATTAATAAAATAACTTCATTTTCTCTTGCAGAGTTTCACAGAAACTTCAGGTACGACTTGTTGCTAGAACGTGATGCTGGACTCTAGGTGTATGGTCCTGTTTGCCCTAGAAATGTCTGTGGTTTTAACAAGAGAGTAGTAAAATGCTCCATGCTGTTGTCCTTGCACACTCATGAGGTGTGAGCTAAAATAATTTCCTACCTCACAATATTAAGTAGAGCTAAAAGGGTGAGTCCTTTTCCAAAATAACTTGGCGAAATGTTAATTCTCTTAGTGTTCTTCACACTTTGCTGATAATGCATTTCTTGTTTATGTCTGGGAAGCAAATAAACATCCTTTTGCCATCAGTCTTAGACTGTTACACTTCTGCTGAGCTCTCCACCCTGGATGCTATTCCAGCAGCTATATTGTAAATAACTTCTTTGCCTCAGGACCTTATATTTGCAAGGTCAATTGCTGCTGAAATGATGATTACTATAAAGCTGCTGTGTAAGGCTGACAATCACAGTGCCCTTGAGCACTGACTATAGGAGGTGGCTACCATCCCATTTTTTTGCGCCTGACAAAACTATAGTTAACTGTTGTAGTGTTCACTTTATTAAATGGTCCCAGAGAGGGAAAACCTGAACAGCTGTCTTGTGATTTTATCTCTTGCATTAATGTTAAACAAAACATTATCCAGAAAAAAAAAAAAATCTTTAAAATTGAAGTTTTCACAGACAGAATGTTGATCCTGGCTTACAAATTTACTTCTTAGATACTTCAAATAAATATCTCCTTACTGCATATTTTCATATTTGCAGCTGGAGCCCAAGACTGAACTTCTTATCTGCTATGGAAGAATGAAGTCTAATTTCTACTTTATCAATGAAAATCCGCACAAAGTAGAGGAACAAGACTTCAAAATTTCAGAAGGTAACTCCATTTCTAGACTGACACTGTCTCCTGTTTTGGCAATGTCCACCGCAACGTAGCTCTCAAGTGTGCAGAGAGGCAAAGCAAACACTGGTCCCTGGTAGCATGGAAAGTCAGCCTGGGACCTCTTCCCTGTTTTGGACACAGACCAGCAGGGAAAACAACACAGAGGAGAAGCAACCGCCTGCAGATCATCCCATGACATCAACAACAGTCAGAAGTACTGAAGGCTCTGGTGTCTCCAGCCACATTTGCTACATTGTACTGCTTATCCCAATGGGTTTCTGAATGTACTGCTGAACATTTGAGGTGATCCTTCAAAATGTTCCTATTTTTAGGATAAGCTTGTTTTAAGGTCTATACACTGTCACGGGCTCTAGATATTCAACCTCATAGCCTTGAGTATGTTGTTTTCTTTGGATGTTGGACTTGCGAACAGATGTCTTTGAACATGACCTAGAAAACAGCTTAATGGGCCAAGACCAACAGCATCACCCTCACTCCTTGGTGGTATTGTTATCCTTAGTTGATAGAACAGCACTTTTTTTTTGCTCAAGAAACCTTAAAATACAATGGATATCTCAGTCAGGAAAGCTTAGGCTTTTGCCATCCGTTGCAACTATTAAATCTGAGGGATTTACATAATGGCAGCACATAGTTAATCGAACTTCAGTCATAAGAAGTAAAAATAAAAAAGAAATAATGTTATTACTCATCTTTCCTCACAAAACACAGAACACATATCTGGCTGAACTGAACAAGTAGAATAGTTTCCTCTACAGTTTGGAATATCTTGCTGACATATCTTTTTTCTGATTAAGCACTAAAAAAAGTTTAATTTTTCCTTATCAGATGTTTTTTAGCTGTGTCATTAAAAATCTACCCAAGTTATTAAGAAACAAAACAGCCAAAACCAGATGCCATGTTTTACTAGACCTTGAGGTGGGACTACCCACTAAAGAACAAATATTTCAAAGCCTCCTCTTAGCTGGTGCCAGGAGCACAAGGGGACTACAGCTCATGAGCAATCCCAAGCACCTCCAGGCTCCATTTAGGATATCATCTCTATGTACCATTTCCCAGACACCCAGATAAATGACTTCATTTACTCCAGAGTGGCTAAATACTTCAGGACACAGTCCAGTTCTGATTACATCAATGTGAAAGAAGCTTGAGACATCACTGGAAGGTTAGTAACTGCTGCTATCACTGGCGCTGGCCACCAGTCAGGGACGGGTGGTTCATAGCATGTTTCTACTTACAGAAGTTTAAGGAAAGAGCTCGTTACTGCTACTACTCTTTTCAGGGTAAATTGCATAATTTTCCCTCAGATCTCTTTTTCTCTGCATGTTTCCTCGGAAAGCTAAGCAAAATCTACGCTTTGGTTCAGAAGGAACCAAAATCAAACAAAGAGTAAGGGCTGCTCTGGGAATTTCATGAGAGACTTCTGAATGTATAGGATGTCACTGAAAGCAAACGGCATCTGGCCTGTTTTTCTCTCTGTGATAATTTCAGAGCAAAAAGATACAGTAATAATGAAAAAATATTGATAGCTTTTCTGTGGTAATGAATTCAAAGTTTGCAGAACACAGCAGGGTCTCTGGCATTGCAAAATCGCATTTCTTGACAAACGTGGTTATTATGAAAGTGTTTTTCAATAAAATATTACATACACATAAACATAGAGCAACTGGAGAGAGAACTCAAATTATAATTCTGCCTTTAAACCCAGGTGATAAACGGCTTCCTTCAGATTCCAGGAGATAGACAAATAGGCAGATAGACAGGAGATGGATAAATGTAAAGACAGGCTTGCATGTAGCCTCGTTTTCTGCTATCTTCCACTAGGGCTTGGGAATGCCATATTGACAATGAAATTTAATTTTGAAGAAAGTACTGGATGTGTCTGGGAACTGATAGTGGCACATAGAGCCTTTTGCCTTTGTTAAGTAGCTGGTTCAAATAGAGGTCAAAGTGTGACTGATCTTTACTCCCCTCTGATAGCTGTTGAGTATATGGGCCGTGACATGAATCAGTCCTTTCCAGCTGCTTTCTGCATCCTCACAGCTGGCACAGTCCCAGCTATTTTATCTGCCAGATACTGCAGGGCTGTGGTGGCAGTGGAGAGGCCAATGATTTCTTTGTCATTGCTGGATTTTTGGCCTTCTTCCTTCTGACCAAGGTGGAAGTTATACACTTGCATAACAAATCTCTACTGCTTATTATTTCTATGGCTGGCACGGAATCTAATTCTCCACTGTTATCAGCCAAACAGCTTTCAGTAAGGCTAAAAATAAATTTAAAACCAGTGACCTTTCCTCCTCTCCATACACAGAATATTTTCTCACATACAAAAAAACCCCAACCCAAACCATGATTAAAGATACCTCCACCTCCCTGTATGTGAGTCGGTCTTTGCAAGATTATCAGTCATTTCAGTGAACTGTAGATTGTTTACCACTGACCTGATGTGGGTGAGGGAAAATAAGTCTATTATCTGAAAATCTGAAGGAGGATAGGATGTTAAGAAGACTTTCCTCAACTGTGCTGTTATCAGTCTGAAAAACCCTGACCTTCGTAAATTCTCCAGGTTTATATTTTTATGCATGCCATAAAACGTGTCATTCACGTTTTATGAAACAGTATCATATTAAAGGCATGAAAAGTGGAGAGTGAAAGGGTCTGTACAGGATCAGACGTTCAAGAAGGGAAAAATAAAATGCAATTTCAATTTTTAAATGTTTGCTGAGTATCTTCTTGAGGAGGCAAAATGAGTTTTGACTCTAAAAATACAGGCAGCAATAGAGGAAGGATGATGAACAAACTCATCTCCCTTCATGCCTTGCTTTGAGCTGAATCTGCCATCCTGCAGAGCTTACTGCCCACAGTTATGATCTCACGGAGTGATGCACAGCACCTTGGTGTGGGAGGTTCTAATACCTTATATGATTTTCACATCCTACTTACAAGACCACCAAACTATAGTTCTCTGTAGTACTATAGCTTTGCATATAACAACATGAAGTCAAAATCACATTGTTACGGCCTAAATTTACAGTTGCCAGTAATGCTGCCTCTATCAGCGACTGGCTTTCTGTTTCTTTTGGACCAGATCAGCATTTCAGTCAGCTTTTGTTATCGACATGATACATCAACTACAACAACATTAAAACTGTAGTTTTGGCAAGCGGAATTGCCTGACACACCGCAATGCTCTGGTTTTCTGCTCTGTTTTTTTTTTCTTTTTTTTACTGTCTACAGATACAAAACGCCTACTCTGTTTAGAGGAGAAAAATTAAAAAGCATTTAGTATCTCTCTGGCTAAGCTTAATTTCACATAGAAAACTATACCAAAACATTTAACGAGAACATTTGCAATTCATGACACAGTTTCAGAGAGGTCAAACATTCTATGGAGTTCCAGGAGGAGAAGTCTGTAGTGGAATGAGGAATGAAATGAGGAATGAAATGAGGAATACTTGGAAACTGTCTGTAGGAATTTGCTGCTTATTTTTGAGGAAATGCTAATTAAAAATTAATTTCAGAGAAACTATGTTTAGGCTTAAGGTTTAATGCAAAGCAAACATAAAAAACAATCTTAAAAGATTTGGGGAAAAGATTTTTTTCTTTTTGTTTGTTTTAAATTCATTGAAAGCTTTGCAGAAAAGTAAACAAGTTTGCTTTTCAGTCAAATTTGAACAGTAGTTGTCCTAACTGTAATTAAGAAGAAAGAAAGGTATCCAAATTCTCACATTTTAAGGTATTGTATGTGTATAGTTCCTATAAAGGCAAACTTCAACATACGCCTAATTTTCAGTAGATTAGGTCCCTGAAATACCTCAAAGTTAGTCAGAAGTCCAGAAGATTTTGGAACACATTTGACTGGGTCACAAAGCAAAATTCAGGCAGAAGAGGTATGTGAAGATTCAGCTGTGTAACTTTCCCTTGGAAAGACCAATTTCAGCAGGATGTAGTCTTTTCCCCACTATACACAGCTTAATGGAATTAGTCATCAGAGGAATCACTGAACTGATCGCACTCACTTTTCCTACATATAATCAGTTGCAAATTCACTTACATAAATAAATAATATTTATGCAAATTTATATAAATACTTGAAAAAGTCTTAACATATTTTAATGTGTTATGATTAATAAATTATTCTTGATTACCAGCAAACTTTCAGCCTAATGACATCAACCAGTACATTTACTACACATTTCAAAATAAAGTACAAAAGAGGTTTGGAGATTTACCTCAAAATATTTTTTCCATGATTTTCTAACAAATTCTGTTTGCTTCCCAGAAATACAAACATGAGTAACCTCTTTATATTAAAATAATGTTCACATAACAATAAAAGCTTAATGTCATGCAAACTGGAAGGATTGCAGCTAAGACATTGGATTTCTCAGTTATTATTTGATTTTCAGGCATCCAGTTGGAAAGAAAAAGCAATGCTGAGATGGCTATGTACAAAAAGAGCTGTGCAGTTAGTTTTTCCCAAGTAAAAGTTTTCTTTCATGTACTTTAGCACAAAGGATTCATCAAGCATCGCAAGTAGTGCACTGAATCATTAACGAATTATTTTTAAAAGCAAAAGCCATGTTGAAATATAGGAAATCTCTTTTATTTTAATCATCATGTGTCCAGTTCTTCAGTGATGTAGTCAAAACCAAGAAAAAGAATTCTCATTCTGTAGCCTCAAAAGGACAATGTAAGTCTTCAGTTCAATGGCTGGCACTTCGTTTTGTGCTTCTAGATCTTCTAACAAAAGCTTTAAGTTAATTTTGCTGACAGATATCCATCAATTTTCCTTGTCTGCTGCACAAACAGCTAATAACAGTTGCTGATGCTTTTCTTGTTATACTATCCACAAAACCAGAATGAATGTAAATAAATGTTGTATTATTAAAATAAAATGCTGGGCAAATTTGTTGTAAAAATTCTGGGTACATTAAAGGACAGCAGCAGATTCAGTAGTTGTAACTGATACTAGTTGCACAAGGTGTGGTAATATTATTGCAGTCTAACTAATGTCTTTGGGTTAACACTGAATTTTACTGGTAAATAAATGCTTGCTTTCACTGTAATAGTTAAATTTGGTAATGGACTCCATGCCACATAGGTATGGAGCAGGACAAATTTGGAGCCTAGTGCTCCTCCTGGAACATTGACCATTACCCAACACTGTTCCTGGTGAGCAACACTGGACCTTAGAAGTAGCTCCCTTGGTTAGGAACAAGGACATATTGAGAAGCTGTAGCCAGTAGTATCTTGACTGTTTCAATCATGGCATTCATTTTCCATTGTTCAGTACTGCTCTACAATGGAAAGAGGGGCTGTTATTATGATTATTCATTTCCTTGTCCTTTGTGTGTTTAGGCAGCAAGTGGTACAGAGTGATAGCAGCACTCTCCAAAGAACAGCACTCTCCCATTATGGACCAGCACCTCCAGCCGCTGTAAGCAGCAGATGAAAAATTTTTAACATATCTTTAGTGCTGCCTCTGGTTAATTACACTGATGTATTGGTCCATGGATTGCTCAAGGATGTCTTGAACCTTTTAAAGTAAACAACAACTAATTAGTTATTCATTGGTTAAATTAATAGAATGAATAATTGAATGCATTGAATTAATTGAATAAATAATCTTGCATTAACATGTATAGTCATCTTCAAAAGCATGTGAGCTCATACAAGTGTTTCTTATTGCAGAAGACTTAAAAATAATTAAATTTAGATTGAAGACAAAATGTTTAATTTGTCAGTGAGGCTTTTAATAACAAAGGCTGTTGGTTTTTGAAGAAGAGGAAGCAACATAACATTAGGAAATTATTTTAAAATAAAAACAGTAAAACACCTCTGTCTTTTGCAGGAAAGTGTTATCTAAAACAAATATTCTACTACTATCCTTTCCCTGTTTGTTTGTTCTTTTGTTTGCATGACTGCACCTGAGACACCTTAGTTAGGGACCAAGTGGTAGCACATACTCAAAAATCAGAAAGTAAATCTCCTCTGGTATAAAAGAGCGTCCAAGAACACTCTGGTATAAGAGAGCATCCAAGAACTGCATTTGGAGCTTCAATAATGCAGACAAGATGCAGTTAAATTTTTACCTCACGTGAATTTCTTGGCATTCTTTAGGACTGTGTTAAACATGCTATTTACTACTGAAAATCACAAATAAGCACCACTTAGTCCAAAAAGACATTAATTATAAATACATCTTCTACCAGATATAAGTATTGGATATTTATAGAATTTATTAGTGCATATAGGGCAAAGGCTGTAAAACATAAGACTAGTCATTAACTTGAATAGCATGGTCTTTTCTCATGTATTTCCTAACATTTTTCAAGTAATTGAAGTTCCTTCTTATGAAGTGAATGATCTCTGTGGAAGCTGATTCCTTCAGCATTCATTTCTCTTCCTTCTCTCCTCAGGGTTTGTACACTTCTTTTGCAAATTAAAATCCCATTTTCTTCCACATATTTAAATGCATGTATACAGTTATTCTATGGAATTTAAATCATATAATAGTCTAGTTGAATATTGTGACTTGAAAATGAGGTTTTCTGCAGCAGAGACGCTGAAAGTTTGTGTTAGTACAGATAAAGCAAAATCAGGCTGGTTAGCTAAAATAAGATTTCCCAAAACAATTGCTCAGAAGTTAAACTAAAATCGAACCCTTGGGGAGAAGGAAGCCATCAGTATCTCTACCTCTTTATTTTACAGTTTTTATGCTTTTTCCACCTTCTGATCTTTAGCTAGGATCATGAATGCAAAAAGGCAGTGAAAGAGACTATTCTAACACCATCTGCTCAGCAGCAGAAACCAACAATGCTCACAGCACAAGCACAGCTGCTGCTGTAAGACTTTCAGCACAGGTTTACAAATTGATGAGTATGATGTTTGGGGGACTCTAGTTTCATAATAACTTGAAAAGTTCTGCTAAAACTCTTGAGTTGCCCTGTCAATGAATATAGTCTACATATGGAACCAGCCATACGCTGCAAGGGAATATGCAACTTGTACCTAATTTCTCCAATCAGGAATAATGGGGGTCTGATTAAATCTAGGCTCATTAGGCAAGTTGGAGATAAGGCCAAAAAATTGCCAAAAAAACCCGAAATATCATAGAATGGTTAGTGTTGGAAAGGACCTTATGATCCTTAAGAAATATGTCCAAGATTTTAATATTTTTATTTAGATCTTCATGTATCTCCAGCTAGTTAGAGTGACTTTTGTATTTCTTCCGAAGTCTGTGCCTGTCTGAATGAACTAGTGTGGAGAGTTAAGCTGTTAAAAAAATAACATAAAAAAGAAAAATAAAAGTAGTTCTCTGAAGCTTAGAAAGTTTTTAACAATGGAGGGGCTGGACATGGGAGTGCAGAAGTGGTCCCAGTGTCTTTCTTCTACCCAGGGACTGCAAAAAGACAACCTGTTGCCCAGGGCGTGGGTCAGAGGAGGTGAAGAAGACAGACAATGCTAGAAACCATTTAGTTCAAATAAAAGTCGAAAAGCAGCTAAGTGTAACATGATTTGACTAAAATGTAGGTGTCTGGAGAGTGTCCAAGTGGCTGGGCTTCTGAAGAGCTCTGTCGTAATGGCACAAATTGGGTTGAATATTTTTTCTAAAGTGAAATATTTCAAATTACAATGTTGCCTCATACCAGATTTCTTTATTCGTTCCCCACCCTAAACATGCACTGGTTCACAGGTATCCATTCTGGCTCCCAGTTGCTCCCATGCACAGATGCAAGGTGCTGTGCGATTTGCAGTTCTGGAATTCCATGAGTACCACCCCACCCCCCGAACTAGTCACGTTGCAGGACGTTTCATAGGCAGTGATGCGAGGAAGTTCAGGGAGCTGTAGTGGTCCAATACAGATATGTCCTTGCAAAGCTCTGTTTGAAAGACTACAACTCCCAGAATATTCCACTTTTTCATTAATTGCTGCAGAGACTTTTATAAGGTGACACCTGCTGCAGGAAGAAAAAATAATAATAATAAAAAAATGCCAGGAATCAATTGTTAGTGTGTAAAAAGTAATTAGGAAAGTGTACTTTTAAACTGACACTCTAGAATCCATATCGAGTTGGGTTTAGGTGGCTTGAGAAACTGAGATACAGAAAACTTCACACAAAGAGAAAAGCAGCAACACAAAAATAGTTATTTGTACTTTATGGACTCTCTTTTTCAAAGTTTCAGCTTAGCACTGAGAAGGGTGCTCTGGGTCTGAAGTGGAGCTGAACTCAAAAAAAAAAGACCCCACAAAGAAATATTTGGGGCAAACATAACTACAGTCTGAATGGGAGAGCTCAGCAACTGCACGTAATTGGGTACATCTCCTGGGAGGTATTCAGTGACAGCAGTACATCTCTGTGCTTTAAGGAGACGTATATAACTTCTTTTTATTTTTATATATAATATGATCTCACCAAACCACAGAAATCATTTGTGTAGTGCAGTTAACAGTGCACTTGAAGGACTACTAGGTCTCGCATAAAGTTTTAGTCCACTGTTCTGCAAATCCTTCCAGCCCTAATCCCCAAATATTCCTACATGATTATTTTTGCAGCTAAGAACTTTTTTTTTCAATGCAAAAATAATCCATTGAGGATTAGCTTCCAGTGTATGTTAAAAGTTTACATATTTTTCCATTTCTTACCTAAAAGTGCATGTTCACAGACAGCAGCATGTCTAGAATATTTCTTGTTGTGCAAGTGCTTCAAATCATTTCCTGAGCCAAGTATTCTGAAGACTAATAATAACCTGTACTACAACAGAATGAAATACCTGTAGACTTAGTCTCTAATACTTTTCTAATGGGCAGCAACATCCCCGAGAAAAGCCTGAAAACAGCACAGTAAAAAATGGAAGCTGCTACACACTGTAAGGCTATAAAACTGATTCTTTCAAACTGTGAATGCCTCTAGGCTCATATTGTATTCAGCATTTCAGCAAGGATGGAGATGATCTGTCAATATTCACGACAGGAACACAGGATTTTCCACAACTTTTAGTTTCTTTAGATTGGTGTTGCATTCTGGGCATTACATTCTCTTGTAGACGAGGTTCCTTTTTTTTTAAATGTTATTTACAGAGCAATGGTTTCTCATTTCCAAAATGCTTTAATCTGCAAAAACTACATCAACGGCACAGTGATAATGATGGTGGCCAAACCATGAATTTTTTGTTTACACTCAACTTCAATTGACCAAGAAAGATCTGCACACCCCTAGGTGACAAGATTATTATGATTGTAGACATTCAGAGAACAATTTGTTATGCATTCTATTTGCATCTGCAATTCGGAAGAACATCTGAAAAGTCAGAGAAGAAATACTGTATAGATCCACACGCTCCATACGTAAGTGTAAAGTCTACAGTATGGCAGGCTATGTACTAATATCTGTAACCTATGATTCAAATATACTGTAAATGCTTGGCCTGTAGTAAGGGGCTACTGCAACTGCAAAGGGGGTTTTCCAAGCATGCAAAGAAATTACTTACTTCATTCTGCACATCACTGAGAAGTGTAGTGCCTCTTCCTCACTAGTTTCAGACAACCTCTTTCAACAACCTTCTTCAGAGGTCTGCTCTCCTCCCCTCATTGGGTTTGATACCTGTACCTTGTGGAAGCAGTGAAGCAGCCAGTCTGATTGAAAATTTAGAGCTACAGCTTTACCTGGCCCTAACATGGTCTGCTTTAATGTAGCAGGCTCTTGTACCTGCAGAAAGATTGACAAGCTCTAGCCTTCAGGATCTACCAAAGCTTTATGCTTTTCATTTTGTGATCTACCTTATTCCTAGAACACATCTAGAATTGCCCTGGGTGAAAACTGAAGAGAAGTCTTAACTTTTACTCTTTAACTGTGCTAACCTTTTAAAACTACGAATCAGTGAAAACAACAGAAGAGTATTTCATATTCAAAGATTAACAATTTAATCTTTTGTTCTCACTTGAAAGCAGTAGAGAATCCTGTGCACACATTTTTCATGGTGTGCTGGTCAAGGGCATGGATGCTTTGGGCCATGTGGATGCATTTCTGCCTGGAAAACCCTAGGAAGATATATAGAGTTCTTAACTATGAGTAAATAACATACATTTTAACGTAGATCCTGAGCTTATCTATATGACAGAAAATTTAACTTTCGATAACACTAATGATAGCTGTTCATGTAATATGGAATATGTGTATATTAAACATCCGTATTGGTCCGGAGTTTACTAAAGTGTCAACAGCCAAAGGGGGCTACAACACCTTCTTCCACCCCAAAGCGGGGTGTAGTCTGAGGTGCAGGAACTCATGTTTCCAGCTTCAGGTCTCTTATTCAGCCAGTGAGACGTTGGACAAGATGGGATTATGACAGTATTTTCTTACAATTATGAAATTATGACAGTAATTTCTTACAAACAGAAATTTTCAGCTTTATTAAAAGATAATTTCATATCAGACTTCAAAATCACTTTTTTTTTTCATTTTTTCACTATATTGTAGGGAAAATAAAAATAGATATCCCCAATAACTTTTTTTTTTATTTACATATTTTTTTCAGAACTGGAGGCATTGTAATCTTGCTCATGCTGCCCCTTCATTGTAAGCTCATCTTTTCAGATCTAAATACAAATGTAGACAGATCCGTTAGGACATGTTTAGTTCTGATATACATTGCAGGAAGGACAGAAAATAACTCTGACATGTGCCTGTGTCTGCTTTCAGAAGATGATCTGCAGAAAGGAATTATCACTGACATATTGAATTAGCAACTTCTACCTTTAAAAAAGATGAAAGAAAATATATGAAAGTATGAATTCTAGGATCTCCCAATATAAAATTATTCTAACTCATCTGCCCCAATTTAAATATCCAAAACTGAGAGAGCAAATTCTCAGCTAGTCATCTCAGACTATCCAGGCAATATTTCTGTGTGTGCCTTTACAAGGTGATCCAGCACATCCTTAGAGTTTTCTAACACACTTCACATGAATCACATTCTGCTGATACATATTTTCATCCATTTGCAAGTAAGTGAGATGGACCCCATTCTCGGAATCCAAAAATTCGAAGACACCAAGGAATTTGTATGCTTAAAATACATTTGTCGGTTTATTTTTATGCTAGATTTATCTGTGCTGTGCACTACTACAGCGGGAGACTGCAGGATACAAAGTGATTTGGATGTATTACCATAGAGCAATATTGGTAACAGGACCTGGTTCTGGTGCCAAGGACTGAGGCCTGATCTACAAATTAACTGATGTGGATCATCTCATGTTGAATACTGCTGGTAAGTAGGTAGAGGAGCTCTCTAGAGCAATCATGATTTTTGTTGGTTTTCTCCCACCGCTATAGCGATTTGCTGTGCTCCAGGCTGAAGCCTACAGGCAAAGCCTGTTGTATGCAAATATAGGCTGGTGGAAATAAGGGCCAGGAGCTAAAATAAGGAGCAAACCAAGCTGGTGGTATAAGCATATCTACTAGTTCAGTATGGCACTGCCACATGTTCCTATAGCAATTGGATGAAGAAGGGTCTAAAGTCCTGTCAGATGCCACCTATCATGCATACTTTTTTGCAGGAGGGTTGCATACCTTCTTTGGTCTGAAACTGCACATAGCAGAGCCTTGGTATGTTTAATTTGTGTCCTGTTTCTGTTTTTAATTAGACGGAGAACAGAAAGGACAGAAGGTGCATGTTGTGTGTCACCTTTTGCAGTGGGTTTTCTGTTATCTCTTTGTTCCTGCTGTCCTTATTCCCTGGCTATTTATTTTGATAACAATCTGTCTGCAACTATTTTTTTTTTTTAATTAGAGGTATATCTGATTTTAATAGAAAAGCCAAAGAAATGCAGTTCATATGTAGAATAAATCCCTTTTATACTCAGCACTGCAATACATCATTTAATGTTCTATTTCAGTAATCCTGCTTGCAATCACATGCCTTCATGTATCTACATGCCATTGTAGAGGGAGTAGTAGTGTTACTGTATAATAGGTAGGAGGAAATGGAATTTGTAGTGTGGATGGCTTTGCTTCATTTGGGTGACATATCTATGTATCCATTCCACTATCTATCCAACCATCCACCTGCTTATTTACTATTACATAGATACCGATAGCTGCATCAGTACTGCATTATAATTCTTTATTTGAGCCAATTAGTTAACCTTTTGGTCAGAAATATGTGTGATTTCTCCTGCTGCGGATTAGCTCACATTTTCACAGTATCCAACCTGTTATGATTAAATGATCTGCTACAGTGTGCAGAACTGGAATGGCATGCAAGAGAAAGACATTCAATATCTTTACTGCCAGAAAGCAGGATGTGAGATTTTCAGTATGCAGAGATAGAGGAAGAAGGGTTGGAAAAAGAAGAATGTGGCTGAAGTTCGCAGTGGTGAAAGACAATTTTATTTTACATTAAATTTAAACAACGTACAGTACCATGAATCATTGCTCAGTGGAGGTTCTTGTTCACTAATTTAAAATCTTAATATTTTTCTACTCTATATCAGAACAAGAAGCCAGTCTGGCTTTCAGTCACACTGCAGACATATTGTGTTAAAAGAAGGGAACTGTGGAGAGTCATTGATTAACCTGCCTACTGTGAATCCTACAAAATCTATTAATCCACATATACACCAGACATCTGCTCTAACACTTTATATTATAGAGTACGAACAGGCAACTGGAGCTTAAAAATGTCAGATATAAAACAAAAAAGAAGCCAATCTAGATATGTTTCTGGTGAACATGACTCCACAGTTCACAGTAGATTGGAATGTAGGGATGAACTGACACCTAGGGAAATTAAACTGATCAGCCAAATTTAGCACTGGAATCAGCTGAGTTTATGCTAAGATAGTGATCAGTCACAATCCTAGGTGTCAGTATATACAAGCTGTCAAAGAATAAAAGTAGCAATTTCTGGCTCGCATTGCATTTCTCTGTGAACGTGATGAAATAAAAAGCAAAGTGCTTTAGATCATATATAATAATTTTATCTTTTTTATAAGCCAAAGGTGGAAAAATGCAAAACCACTTGAAAAAAATATAGACATGCAAAGTTGAATGTGATAATGCGAAATTATCAACTTAAAGATGTCGAACTTCGAACTAAACCTGAACCCCAAATTTTATGAAATTTGACTTCTGTCACAGATTTTATATTTGTGTTCAATGAAATTTCAGTTACATGCCTAAATGTATGTCTGCAATAAATAATCTTTTATTATACCAAATACTACAAATATATAGATAATATGAACAGTGTAAGTGTTTTAATACATACCAGTTTTTTATGGTTCAAAATATAAAATAAAGGTTTTAATCTGCCAATACACTACACAAAATAACCTGTAAGATCTGACTGCATTTATTTCTTCATTAACTGTTCTGGACACCTATACTGAGGGGAAAAAAAGCCTCAATTAAAGTTTCCTATAACTAACTCTTAACTACAGCTCAAGCTTTCTTCACAAAATTCATACAGAAGTTTATCTCAGACTGTTCTTCTTCTAGGAACTTTCTGATTAGTCCACCCAAAGAAGTCACAATCTTTTCCAGTCATTGTCTGCCATCTCTTAATAACTGTCCAAGGCAGCAAGCCACCTCCATTAATGACTTAAATACCAGATAGGAATATTTAAGGCAACTGACACCATTTTTAAAGAACACTCAGTTATTCACTGAAGTGTGCGGCAGGAGAAGGGAAAGTCACTGTGCACAAACATTGTCATGGCAATATTTTTCATAGCCATCAGAGAGAAAACATGATCCTTCAGCTATACTTTGAGAAGAAAATATATGAGCTGAAAAAAAAGTTGATCTTTCACATGCACTGAGCTTCTTCAGTTAAAAAAAAAAAAAAAAAGGAATCTTGAGCAGCTATTCCAATGACTGCAGAGGTTTGGATGTCAATGAGTACACTGGTGTTTAGAAGTAATACTCCTTGAAGCATCCAGACTCATTGTATAACAAGCTCCAGAGTGCCTTGCTCATAAATGCACTTTTTCTAAGGACAGATCTGAGCCTCTCCTTGCATCAAGTATACAATTACCTCTGACTGACAGGGCTTTCCTACTTTAAAAGTGAGTAGTGCTTTTCACTAGTTTCAGTGTGTGATGTTACTGTGCAAAATGACCAGATAAGAAAATGCTTTTATTACCTAACAGGTACAGACCCCATGAGAATTCAAATTCATTTCCATTGGTTTCACTGGCAAGTAACATTTTAATAGTGCATGTTCCCAGTAATACAGTAAAGCTCATACAGAAAGGAAAGATAGAGCTTGTTTTTCTACCACAAGCAACAGAATAATTTAGCAGTTTCCAACTCCATTCCTCACTCATACTCAAAACCAGAATTTTTAAGTATGCGTTTCTGAAGAGAATAAGAAAGACAGGGGAGAAGTATTTCGGATCTGCTGTCAAGATGAAATTGCAGTATTTGAAATGGAAAGAAAACATATCTGAATTTGGAAATTGTCTTCTATTGCCACCATTGTAATACACTTGGTAGCCTCTTACAATATTTTTGTCTGGACATTTCTCCAACCAAAACCGTGATTTAAATCCTTTATGTTAATGGAACAAGGAATTCAATACATTGACACTTAGGAGGCCTGTCAGTCTGATCAACGCTTTTGGAGGCATTCACGCTTGTACAGTTAACAGTACTTTTAACTTGCATTGGGACCAAGAAGACAATTTTTCTTTCTTTTTTTTTTTTTTTGGGCTTTCTGTCTATATTCGTGGAGATATATCACACTCCTAACAGGTTTTTGACAACACAGAAGTCATTCTTGTAATAGGCTCCTGTGTTGCTTCACATAATGGAATGCAGTAGTGAATGGGTACTGCTTGTGATGAGACCTTATTTCCTCTGATATTTGTGTTAAAAATGCTTCAAAATGGTTTACAAGGAAAAAAAAAAGGCAAAACTTCTTGAGATAGTTGGTCTTCATCTGGTTATCAAAATGATGGAGTCTCAAAAGAAGTGCCTGTGCCTTTTGGTTTTTGGTTCATGAACTATACATGCAACTACTTTTCTCCTTTGTCCTATATATTGAAAGATATGGTATATATTAAACTGAAGGACAAAAATCCATAAAATCTTTCAGTAACAGTTTAATTTTTACATGGAAAATCTTTTATATTGGTGGCTGGGATTCCTTGCTAGATTATTCTGAAATTTTTCCTCGGTTCACATTAACCACAGTGGGATTCTTGGCTATTAAGAAAGAAAACTCTTGCCTTTATATTTCATTTGTTTGAATATTAATATAACAACCTGACTGCATGGCATACAATAAAGAGAGGAAATTGTGACTTCAAAGAAGTCATATTCGTAAAGTCAAAGAATTATTAATATTGGAAGGTACCTCTGGAGGTTCTTCAATTCAAGCTGCCTATTCAAAGCATTGCTAGCTTCAAAGTTAGATCAAGCTTGGTCCAGCTGAGTTGTGAGAATCTCCAAGAACTGAGATCCTGCAGCTTCTTCCACAGCACTTGTTCCTTTATTTAGCTACTCTGATGGGGATTCTTTTTTTTCACTTACACCTAGCCAGGATTTCCTTTGGTGCAACTTATAATCATTGCTTTGGTCCTTCTGCTTTGTGTTTCTGAGAAGCATTTGGCCCAGCCAAACATCCCTTCTTGGCCTTCCCTCTTTCAGGCTGAATGAACCCAGCTCCCTCAGCTTCTCCCCAACCACCTAAGTAGCCTTCAGCTGTTTGCTGACATCTGCCTTGTACTCAGGTTCACAGAACTGGCATCACTTCTGAGGAAGAGAGAGGAATAATGAATTCTTTTTATCTGGTGGCTCTTCTTTCTTGATACAGCATTGTGTGCAGTTACCATAAGAGTACACTGACAACTCATGTTCAAGTTGCCATCCACCAAGTTACCCAGGATCTTCACTGCACAGCTGAGACTTAGTCTGTGCCCAGGCTGAATGTTCCTGGATGTCCCTTAATCTTCCACCATACCATCAGTGCCAGATATGCTCCCCATATTAAAACATATTCTGTATAGAATCAGATATCCTTTAGGCTGTGCACAAGGCCAACCAAGCCACTGTCTGGGGAAAATGCTATCTGCACTTATGAGTATGAGGCACTCATACTGCACAGGAGATAAACTGCAATGAAACCCTATAAGAAGCGTTGCTGGGCCTGAAGCCTGCGGAACCAAGGGTAAATAAGACCACAGGAAAGGGGACACAGGTTGAGCAACAAAGTTCTTCTCAAAATCTCTTAAAGACTTCCTGTAAATGCAAGATTTCTTGCCACCCTGTAACTTCAGTCTCCAAAGATACTCAGAGGTATCTATTGGGGAATCATATTGAGGAAGCTGAAGACATTTCTCTCCACACCTGCTTATATAATCCCTCTTCTGGGTATTGCCACACCTGAAACAGGAAAGTAGAAGGAAGCCGAATTTCTCAGCCACCTACCTGAAATAAGTAATGTGTTCATTTAAACTGCTATCAGAGGAGCAGATATTGAGACAAAAACAATCTCAGCATTATTCACAAGAAGATAGTTGTCTAAGACCTTGTAATTTTGGGCTCTGAATCTCAGTACATTTAGAAGTTAGTTGTCTGTGCTGCCTTAACCTTGGTTTGTCCCTGTTTCAAGAAGAGCTAGAGCTATGTTGGTTTTGCATCATGACTCATTTTTCCCTAAGTGGTAGATAAAACCTCCTTTATATATATAAATATATATATATAGATGCTGATAAAGTCAAGATGCACTCTTTCAACAGCATCTTCAAGCACTCAGCTGTCAATGAGGTTCAGCAAGGTTTCAAAGTATTTTCTAAGAGCAGCTGGAGTGACTATTCATTGTTTATCTGATTGCCATCCCACATATAGATCTTACACATAATATATCTGGAGGCTTTATATTAAACTAGCAGGTGATAGTTCC
Organism: Myiopsitta monachus; assembly: GCA_017639245.1. NCBI lineage: Eukaryota > Metazoa > Chordata > Aves > Psittaciformes > Psittacidae > Myiopsitta > Myiopsitta monachus. Next base: position 37,726,796 of record CM029927.1, read on the forward strand.
AAAACAAACTGAAGGTGGTATTTCATACCCAAAACACAGTTAAACTAGGGAATTTGTCAAGCTAAGATGTTGTTGATGATAGAAGTTTATATGAAGTTTAAAAAGCCACAAAAGAAATACGGAAGGAAGATGCATAAAAGTCCTTCAACAAAAAGATAATATTTTTAGCTCAAGATATCCTTGGGCTGAAGATATATAGATGACAAGGGAATGCACAGAAGAGGGAAATATTACAGACTTTCTGGTTTTATACTCTTCTCTGAGCATCTGCTCTTGGCTACAAGTTAAAAACAGGATACAGAGCTAGAACTCCAGGCTGGTCCTGCATAGCCTTTCTTATGTTCTCATGCCAGTTGCTAACTACAATAAAGCACCAAAACCAGGAACAACAAAACTTTTCTTCTAGAGCTCAAACCATTTGGAAATATATCCAACCCCTGTGGATGTCATTTTATAGCCAGTCCTCTGCACATCATCTATGTCATGAACAGCAAATTTATTGTTGAAGATTTGCAGTTTGTTTGAAGAACCTGCACAGAATCGTTTGTTCTGGATATTCCTTCATGTTTATAGAGTCGACCATCTACATCAAATGGCCTTTCATGCTGTTGGATAACATGACTACCAATCAAGAGCTCTATATTAACTCTCACTGCTGGGCAGGGAATATCAGCACATGGTGCAATTGCCATGTGCTTATTTTAGTCATGAAGATCTACAAAAAGAAGATTCTTAAAGAATTATTCTGACAATTTCTATTACAGAATTTTATGACAATTACTATTACAGAGTTATACTTCATTTATAAAGTTATAAAGCCATATTTAATTTAGAAAAAAATTAATTGAATTCTTTGGTTATAGGAAGTGTGGGCTGGAAATAGCAAAGCTTTACTGAAAAAATGAAAAAGTTGATTTATGTTTCAAAGTTTTTACAAGATGACACGGCTATTCTTCCTAATATTATATGTGTACTAAGGAATCACAAACTCCTTAAGCCTTGGACAATCTTTCACTTCAAATTAGTCTTATTTTACAATACTAAACAAGCTTTTGGTGTGCTCCTGGGGATTACATCTTTGAAATCTGCACAGGTGACTTTGTTTCAGGTCAATTTTATTTTGCTTTTCCATTCATTTCTCTCAAAACTTTGCTTTCAAAAAGGCTCCTACTGGCTTTAGAAATCTCAATATATAACTGCTGATAAACTAGCCACTAATGTATTATATATTATGTAAATCCTTATTACATGCTAGTTTCTATATCCCATCTTTGTGGGCATGTGCAAGTTCTTCATATAACATTTGCATTTCTTCTGTAGTTTTGTGTTTGAAGGAAAAATAAAAGCCTACTTGCTGAAAGGAAATATCCCATAATTCAGTGATGTGAGTGACCAAATTATTGAGGATCAAGAATCTCAGTCCAGTGAATTTAACAGTAGCCTGTCAAAGTGCTTCTAAGCTTTATACTCACTCTGGGGTTTAGCTGCTCTTTGTTCCCATTCTGGGACAAGGCTTGACTTGACTAAATGCAATCTGGGATAAGCTGATCCTTCTTATGATAGACGACTAAAAAAAACCAAAAACTTTTTCATAACCTGCTAGAATGCCCAACTTTACTTTTCAGTACCAAACAGTCTTCTCTCTGACAATGCAGTTTGCTGCAGAAAGCCATGAAATCGTACATGAAAGTAAGATTTCTCCTCAACTACAAGAAACAGGTCTAGAAGCTACAGCAGTGCTGAGGATTACAGTAAACAGCTCTTGGCATTGTCTTAATATTTCTACAATTTTTCCTTTAAGCTGATGTTCGTCTGGCCCAAGGACTAAGCACCCTTTTGCAGTTGGAGCGTCTCTCTGGCACAGCTTCTAGTTCATCATCTAAAAGCAAACTGGTTTTTGACCTGGGACCGCTCCATGGTGTAACCAAAGCACAGTGAGGGCAGGCAATCGGGTGATCCACTTCAAAAGAGAAAGTCCAGCTAACCTGAACCAAAACGCTAATGTAGATGCTTGTAGCACAGTACCTAAGCAGGAAAATAGGCCACGCTGGCAGATACATGTTGTGTTGCTCAGGTGTCTAGTTTGCATATCAGAGGTGGCCACATTAGAAATGTGGGCAGGGGAGCTTGTTTCCTTCTGCTCCCACTGCATACATGTGCTCCGTGCACAGCAAGGAGTATTTGCTCTGTTCTGGTCACCCACTTTGAATGCACTTTTAAAAGAAATTTCAGGGAGCAAGGCCCATACACAAATACATCCTTGGGACCCTGAAATACCCTGGTTTTCCAGCGACATCTTGCAGCTATTTGTCCCAGCACAGCCTATTGAAATGTATTTCGAGAAAAAGGAATTTACTGCATGCCTTTAAAGACACTGGGAGAAATCTCAAAAAGATCTGATACAACTGTTTTCTACATCTGTTTCTATTTAACATTTTCAATAATTATTTGAATCATGGAATAAAATCTACTCTCAAATTCTGTAAATGACATCAGCTTTCAAAAGAGCTGAAAACACTCTGCGTTGGATCAGAGTTCAAATTATATGCATAAATTGGAGATAGGGTCAGTACAGTTGAAAATCATCAAGATGCAACTGCTAAAAATAAATGTACTATCTGTGTAGCTGTGCAATGGCTTTCCAGCAGCTTTGCAGAAAAAGTCACTGCTGTGGTCTAAGCCGTAACTCACGCAGTTCGCTCACTCACGCTCCCCTCTTTCTTCCCCCCCACTCCTGGAGGGATGGAGAGGAGAATCGAAAGAATGTAACTCCCACAGGTTGAGATAAGAACAGTCCAGTAACTGAGGTATAACACAAACCACTGCTGCTACCACCAAGAATAATAATGATAAGGGAAACAGCAAGGGAAGAGAACACAACAGCTCACCACCGGATACCAAGTCCGACCCAGCAGTGAGCCCCCTCTTCTGGGTCTCTGCCTCCCGTTTTACCTCCTGGGCATGACGTGCTGTGGTATGGAATACCTCTTTGGCTAGTTTGGGTCAGGTGTCCTGTCTCTGCTTCCTCCCTGGCAGAGCATAAGGCTCAGAAAGTCCTTGGTCAGACTAAACATTACTAAGCAGTTGCTAAAAACATTGGTGTTATCAGCACTGTTCCCAGGCCAAAAGTCAAAAACACAGCTCTGCACCAGCTATTAAGAAAGAGAAAAGTGAGTGCTACTGCTGAACCCAGGGCAGACACAAACACCATTCAAGGTGTGCTTCTATTTATTCAGCGTATCACCTTTTCAGAGAAATGCAGACAAGTTACAGAGACTCCTTCATAAAGTTTTACTGAAAGTTACATAGACTACAGAATTTCCCCTTGAAGGTTTTTTTCATAGCTGATTAAATGAACTTCTGTTAAGGTTCATGAAGGTGCCCTTGACTCTACTTCAATGCAATGGCCTCTTGAAATTTTCTCCAAATTTACATTTTCATGTTTTAGCAATGTGAAGCACCACTGCCCTTGTAAAGCATGGAGACTTAGGGACTCTCAATGCCTCAATTCCATCAAAAGCACTTCTCTGCAGCTATGAAAAGGTGACTATTTCTGAGACATAGACATCTGGAGCTGTTAAAGTCTCTCTAGAAGTAAACCCTTAGTAGATACCAGTTTTTCACTCCTCCTCAGAAGTAAGTTCATTCACTGCAATGGTGAGAGAAAAAAATCTTCTCAGATGCACATTTGAGTATAACCAAGATGATACAGGCTTTTGCAGGGAGAACATAAAGTTTCTAAGTATCGACACTACATAGGCTACCAAGTCAGAGGAGAATAATTGTTTCGAGGGTGACTATCTGCCATTCGGTCTTTTGCATTTGAATCAACTTCATTACTGAAGTTACAGGTAAATAATTCTTTCATAAGTAGCCAGAGATTATTTTTTCTGCTATATTTTTAATATTTTTTTTTAATTCCTATCTAGCCATTTATCATTTGAGTATTAAAATGGTAAGAATTTGCAATGGGGAAAAGCTTGGGAAAGTTATGACTTTGATTAAGAAAGCATTTTTCCCTCTCTGTCTCTGCTGTGAAACCTTTCTTTCCTGAACAAAACATCTTAAGGATACTTTCCATTTCATAAGAAATGTGATGTAATCACAGTCAAGGCAAGGATGACTGGTGTCACTCTAGTTACTAGTCCCTGAAGGGATATTCAGGCTGTGCTGTTAAACGGCAAGCCCCAATGTGCCAGCATCCCTATGGCTGGCTGACCATGTTTTGTATTTCCAGAAATAAAAATGCCTAATAGGGCTCTAGCAGTTGGGTAGAGTTGCCATGGTAACTGGAAAACATGGTGACAAAATGTAAACAACAGCCTTAATAATAATTTGGCAACTATTTACCTTTTTATCTCCAGTATCCTGTGGTACTGCAGGCTCATTTGTATTTCATGTCTCATAAAGATGTCGATATTATTTGGCCTGCAAGGTCTCTAGCTGAGCTTTAGTGTCACTGTTAAGCAGATTTAACTGGTATATTTTCAGAAAAAAAAGGTGTACAGTACTCTTAAAAATCAGTCTGGAGTCTCACTTGTACATTTATTGTGATTCTTTTTTGAGACCAGTTTAACCCTGCTAAATATTAATCCCTTTACAGCAGCATAAAACTGGAACATTATAGAGCAGACAGGCCTAAACTAGGCATAATCCCCTAATCTACGATTTTGCTGGCTCCTGCAACTAGTCTTAATTTACACTGTCTATTTAACGTTACATTTTGACCATAGAAATGACAGAATGCTTCTTTACTTCTTGGATTTTATTTTGTTGGGCATCAGATTAATTTGTGATCCCCTGTGTTTAAATTTGTAGGGCACATTTATTTCAAAGCACATCTAGTACATAATATCTGTGAAGCAAACCAGGGAAACATGTACCCCTTGAAGAGGAGCTTCAAATTGTGTGGAATATCCCTACTTAAGGGCGACAGGTTTTCATTTTTCTCAAGGAAGATCATAAGCAAAAGCCTAGTGAAAACCACTGCAATCTACAGACAATTTCCTATAAACACAAGTACATGGTAAAATTACTCTAAATATTCCCTATGAAAGTTCTTCACATACTGCGCATTCTGGTTTTATCTCCAAGAGCTCCATAACCCTTTATTAAAAACAGACCTCAGAGACACAATTTGAACCAGAACAGAGAATATTATTTCAGTAAATCAGGTTTGAAATAGTTTTGCAAAGCACTTAGGCATTAATGAAATTGTTTCAAAGGTCACTAGGTTTAGTTCAATTTCCCATTAAGTGGAGATGAGAGCTCAGTGAATAATTAATAGGAAATGACTGACTGAATTTCACCTTCCTGTTGTAGTTACAAGCTCTTTCAGCAAGTTACCATACTCTCAATGATGTTCTGAACTGTTTCGATCATTCCCCACGCTTTCTACTGGTACAGTGTTCGAGCTGGCCTGTCTCTTGCATTGCACTTGGGGTCTGCCATGTTTTCTCATCTCTCCAAGTGCCATTCCCTCATTTCTCCCTGAACTGGAAATTCAAGATATCATCAGTACACGTAATGTGCTGATCAGAATTAATCAAAGAAGGTCTAAGAATTGACAGGAAGCTTTTGGAAGTTTTGCAGTTCTGGATCCACATTAAGTGCATTTGATCTCAGGATGTGACACATTTGTTCGTTGCATATTTTTGCGGGAATAGATCAAAAAAGCCACTGGATATTTGAGGGGGCTTTTCTGCTGCTTTAAAGTCTAAAAAAGAGCACTTTGTCACTGCATACCCTGTAATCATTTTTTTTTTAAAGCTAAGAGAGCAGTTCAGCTGAATGATAACACTACTTACTACAGCGATTGAACAAAAACCACGCAGCCTCTTAAGGACAGCAGACCATCAAAACCAACAACTCTGGGCTTCAGCAGAGGTTACAGAAATCTTATGATAAACTGGATAACCATACGCACAATAAGAAAACTTCTTGAGAGGGAAACAAGGGGCAGCCTGTCTCTAGCCACCTGCAATAAGTCAGCAGGAACTTCTAACTCAGTGAGTCTGAGGGATGTCATTGCAACATAAACAGACTGGATTTTCTTGGTTGCACGTTTCAAACTTTGTGTCTTATTTAACTGTCTTTCTTCCCATAACACCAAACTCAGTGACCAGTTTTAGTGTTATATCACACTTTTTTTCAAACACTTTCAATACAAATTACCAAAAATAAGTGAATTAAGTGATTACTAAAAATAAACTGGATATTTCTGCTAAAGCTTAGCAGCATGATGAAGAATATATTGTATTATTGTATTTCCTATTAAATAAAATACTTGCCCTCTCACAAAAAGCTGCATATGCAGCTCTCTAGCTTGTATTTTCTACCTAGCTTTTCTTCTGGAGGCTGTCCTTTGTCTTTGAAGCATATATGCAAAATAATAAACATACTTTGAAAATTCTTTGGTGCTTTCACTGAATGCTAATAAGATTCTTAAATCATATCTAAATCTGAAGTTAAGTCTCCAACAGCCCCCCTTGTTTGGGTTTGGGTTGTTTTCTTTTAGTTTTTTTTTTCCTTCTGTTTTCTATGCAAGTAATGTATACCAAACAAACATGCTTACATGCTTAAAAAAATCTATAATTTATTCTTTCTGACACTATGATCTCACAAGCATATTTATCTGGAAGACTTTAAAATAACAATTACCTGGTGAGTTTCAAAGGTTCCTGGATTTTGTAACAATTCTGTGCCATAGGTCTCTAATGGCTACATTTCATTTTGGTTCACTTAGCCAGTACACTGAGTAGAAGTTATTTATTCTCAGTAGGTCAAAGTCTTTTGGTTGAGAGAACAAACAGGCCTGAGTTCACTAATAGATTTTTGCCAACACAATAGAGCCCACAGTCCAAGAAAACCTCTAGGGATCCAGCTAGGTATCCTGTCACAGGAGGACGGGAAAATCAGGTAAGAGCGAGTGGAGAGTCACAAGAAATTCTGCAAAGAAGACTTGAATTATCAGCCCTGCCATTCTGGTTTAGGCAGTTTTCTCTGGAAACTTTCTCTGGAAAACGAAAAGCCATCTCATTTTGTTTAGTGTTCTCTGAAGGACTGACTTCCTCCACTCTTTTTTCCCCTTCAAAACTGATATGAACAATCCATTTCACAAAAGTTTTCTGTCAAGAAGCTTCTGTTCACTGGCTACTGCGAGGCTATTATTCCATGAAGGTGTGGAAAATGTGGGTTCATCTGCATGGCTGAACAGACAGATCCAAGTTAGTATCCTCCCATGGTAGGCTGACTAGAGTATTTAACAAATGGTGTGTGATGCTCCCTAAAAAAGGGATTACCATCTTGTTTAGGAAGATAAGCATGAAACATGTCCTTGCACAGCCAGGTGCCACTGGTCTAGCTAAATTATGTTATGGAAGTTGCTCTGAACTCTGATTTGAGCATTGCTTGCTTTGCAGAGCATAATGAAGGGCAGGCGCATTTCATAGTTTATGGCACCTCTGAGACAAAATACCTGAAGTTTAGGCTGGAAAATTTATCAGGAAATTTTGGTGTTTTGCAGAGTAAAGAAAACTTTTGTTCTTTGAGGACATGAGTATTAATTAACCATACTCCTCAAACATGGAGTTTGAATAGTGTCATTCATCACGGCAAATTCTGTATTCAAAAGAAGATGTATGCAGGGATCAGCACAGAGACAGGGCTAATGGTTCTCCACATGCATGTGTAAGACACCTTTCTGTTGTGGCTCTTCTGGCTTGGCTGTGAGCTGGACGATCACCACATTGAGTCTAATGATAACAAGATTGTCCTCTCACCATCTAAATACATTTGCTATGGCTATTTCAGTTGCAAAGATACCAAACAATTAGGCCTGCAACAGGTTGTAAGGGGACACAGCCAGGTCCCAATGGCTGGCTAATATCTCCCTGTTCAGAAGATCAGTGGAACAACCATGAAGAAACGTAGAACACTTGGGCTTTATTAGTAATGTAGAACACTTGACCTTTATCAGTAATGTAGGTTCAGCTTGGACTGAGCTGAGATACTGTAGAGAAAGAATATCGCAAGAGATACTATAGAGAAAGAATAATAATTTGTGAACCCCTTTCTTCCTCAAACAATAGTTTCTTCTCTCTTTTAGGCTTCAACTCTTCTGGATTTTGGGGGAGTGTCTCCTGCTGTGGGAGCAATTCCCTAGAGCTAGCTATTTTTAGCCTTATTTTGATGTTTAATAACTGTTGATGGGTTTTTCTCAATGTCTAGATATGTGGCTAAATGCTTTTTGAACCATTTATGGTTTTAGTCTCCAGAACACCTGTGACAGTTTAAAAATGAAATTGCATGGCATATAAGGAAAATAACTATATTTCTCAAAATCCTGCCTCGCAATTTCTTCACTTGATGCTCTTGAGTTCTTATGTTAGAAGAAATACAGCATAAGCATTCTTTTTCTCCAAGTCAGTGACAATTTAATATACCATTGTAGTGGTTTAAGCCCAGTCGTAAATCAGCCACACAGTTCACTCACTCACTCCCTCCCCTTCCCCCCCATCCACACTCCCAGGGGATGGGGAGGCAAATCAAAAGAATGCAACTCCCACAGGTTGAGATATGAACAGTCCAGTAACTGAGGTATAACACAAACCACTGCTGCTACCACCAGTAATAAAAATGATAAGGGAAATAACAAGGCCAGAGAATACAACCACTCATCACCCACCGACCGATACCCAGACTGACCTGAGCAGTGAACTAACCCTTCTGGTTAACTGCCCCCAGTTTATATACTGGGCATGACGTGCTGTGGCATGGAATACCTCTTTGGTCAGTTTGGGTCAGGTATCCTGTCTCTGCTTCCTCTTGGCTTCCCCTCCTCCCTGACAGAACATGAGACTCAGAAAGTCTTTGGTTAGAGTAAACATTACTGAGCAGCAACTGAAAACATCGGTGTTATCAGTGCTGTTCCCAGGCTGAAAGTCAAAACCACAGCACTGCACCAGCTACTAAGAGGGAGAAAAATGGCTGCTACTGCTGAACCCAGGACAGTTACATTATCCATCCAAAACCTTCTGCAATTTGTTTTTGGTTTTGTTTGTTTGTTTCTGTTTTTTTTTTTTTTTATTATTATTATTATTTTTATTATTTTATTAAAAAAATGCATAATTTGGCAGCATCCACAAATTCTCTAACCTCATCATTCATCTCCGTTTCCAGGTCATTTATGAATAGGTTAAACAGTAGATATCCCTCTGAGACCACACCTCTGTACTCTCTCATTGTAAGACCTCACAATATGTTTTTCTTTGTTTCCTATTTCTTAGCCTCAGGCAGTGGTCACATTCACATTTCTGGCTATGTCTGGCTTTGCCTCTGTACTCCAGTTGAGTTCCAGAATGATTTCCAGCGAACACTTCTAGAATCTTTTATCTAAAAAAATACAGATGATTTTCTGCCAACAGTTCTCATGATTGTAAGACAAAATGGGAGTGGGAACTTGCAATAGAGTAATATTTTATGTTTCATTTATTTAAGTCATTTTTTTTCTGATTGCAGATGTATAAGTGCTGCATTCGTAAGGTTCACTGAGGTGGATAAAACAGCCTATTATGATTGTGGTAGAGGAATGGATTTGCTCTGTGAGTTGGGTGTCTAACAGGGCAAGGACTGAGTGATTCTTAAGCAAATAAAAGCAGGAATATTTTTGTTTATGAACTGTGTCTGGTTTTCTGTTTGAAAAACAACTTCAAAAGCTCTGAGCTAGTTTTGGCTCCAGGTACATTTGTGCCTTTGTTTGCATTTGGATAGTATTAAAATATCAGAGGAGCAGCTGTGAGACAGATGATTAATCACAGAGGAAGCTAAGCCTAACTACCCTTTAAGACCAGCTTTCCTTTAATGCACAACCTTGTTCATGCTGAGTAGTATCTTGATTTGCGGATCATCTGTCTGAGATTAATGTTGCCATTAGTTTCAAAAACGAAGCCCCACTGAAAACAGTGAGGTTTGAAAAGCACTTAATCAAAAGTTAATGGAATTATACGTTTAGCAGTCAAAGTATAATCTATCCCAGATTATGCTTGATAATCATATGTTATAAAGTTGAAAATAAAGCTCACTCCCACTTTTGAACAATTCTGATGTTCCTATTACTGCTTCTGTTACTGATTTACATTCACCTTAACATACTTGGATGAAAAGTTAATCGGTGTTGAGTTGATTCACAGGTGGATTAAAGTGCCTTAACTCAGGCCATCAAAGGTGCAGGGTGGCCTGCGAGGTGCGCTAGCAGTTTCAGCCATCTGATTTTAACTTTCTACCACATTTTTGCCAAAGCCCTCAGAATCCAATCTGAATTTGTGGATAAACAACCTATATAAGGTCAGATCCTTGATTAAGCTGGAGCTAGGTTCAGCAGAGGAACAGAGTTCGTATCTGTGCTACAAAGACATACAAATGCAGAACAAAAAATATTGGAAAACTCAGTCTTTTTCCTTTAAAACTATGGATGAGCAATTTGGCATTACTGAGGTATAAAATAGGTGACAACTTAATGGGGCTAATGTTAGTCTGATTTCCAAGGAAACCAGCTGTTCTGTGATCTCCTTCTCCACTGACTTGTGGACCCATAGGCTAGTTTCAATCTAATGTAAAAAAGCACGAAGGAAGCTCAAATATATGAAAATTTCACAGGTTTCATGAGCCAGTATCATGGGTTCAGCAGCAGCAGTCATTTTTCTCCTTCTTGGTAGCTGGTGCAGAGCTGTGTTTTTGATTTTGGGCCTGGGAACAGCGTTGATAACACCAGTGTTTTCAGTTACTGCTTGGTAATGTTTTGGTCTGACCAAGGACTTTCTGAGTCTCATGCTATGCCAGGGAGGAGGGGAAGCCGGGAGGAAGCAGAGACAGGACACCTGACACAAACTGACCAAAGAGGTTATTCCATACCACAGCACATCATGCCCAGGATGTGAAAACAGAGGGCAGAGACCTGGAAGGGTATGGTGGTGCATTGGGGGGTTCGCTGCTGGGGGGTGCACTGGCTGGGTCGGGCTTGGTGAGCAGTTGTATTCTCTTTCCTTGTATTTCTCTTGTATTATTACTGGTGGTAGCAGCAGTGATTTGTGTTATACCTTAGTTACTAAACTGTTCTTATCTCAACCTGTGCCAGTTGAATTTTTTTTTTCGATTCTCCTCCCCATCCTCCCGGGACTGGGAGAAGAAAAAGAGGGGAGTGAGTGAGTGAGTGAGCAAAACTTCATGAGTTTTAGAGGCTTAAACCACGACAGCCAGTAACAACTACAGGCCTGTGGCTGGCAGAGTCCCGTGCACCCAGACCAAATAAGACTGCGCTCCCATTTTAAGTGTTCCCTAGGGTTTGGGGCGTAAGCTGAAGTTACTGCAGGTGTTGGGGACAAAGGACAAAGTGTTGGAACGGTTTTACTACCTCCATGGCTCATTGGAACAATTTATCATAGCTGTCAGAATAGGTTGCATTTAAACAGCATATGGGCAGTTGCTAAAGTATAACCAGCAACCCAAATACTGTACATTTGTTACAGGGAGTGATAGATTGTCACTTGAAACACTTGGGTTTTAATTATTATTTTCCCTAATTCATCACAGGACTTCAGACACAGCAATACAATTACTTTGAGTAGAAGCTACTTTTAGGGGTTCAGATACAAATTTTTCTATTCCAGCTAAAAGAAACGTAGCAGAAACCTGGCATTCAGTCATTTTTGGCAGTGAGTTAGTCACACTGGAAGAGTGACTTACAGAAAACATCCTTATTTAAGGACTATGGTAGGTTAACCTTGCTGGATGCCAAGTGCCCCCAAGCCATTCTATCACTCCCTGCTGCAGCAGGGGAGGGAGGGAAAGGAAATAACAAGGAAAAAACCTCTTGGGTCAAGATAATGACAGTTCGATAAAGCAAAAGCAAAGTTTGCACACAGAAGCAAAGGAAACCAAAGTATTTATTCTCTACTTCCCATCAGCAGGCAATGTCCAGCCACTTCCCATGAAGCAGGGCTTCAGCACGGTTAGTGGTTGCTCTGGAAGACAAATGTTATAATAACAAATGCCACTCCACTCCTTCTTTAGCTTTTATTTCTGAGCAGACATCATATGATACGGAATATTCCTTTGGCCAGTTTGGGTCAGCTGTCCTGGCTATATCCCCTCCTATGATCTTTTGCAGCACCAGTCTCCTGGTGAGAGGGGATGTTGTAGAGACAGCCTTGATGCTGTGTGAGCACTGCTCTGCAGTAGCCAAAACGCTGGTGTGTTATTAAAACTCTTCTAGATACCAATACAAAACTCAGCACTATAAGGGCTGCTATGGGGAAAATTAACTCTGTCTCAGCCAGACCCAATACAATGTTGTAAGATCCTGTAACATTCCTGGTTCCCTGTGATTCTTTGTGAAGGAAGATTTAGCTACTGCTCAACGGTACTCCATTATATGGTCTAATCTATGCTGGTACTGCATCAGTGCTTTTTGATGTTTTATCTAATCTAGTAGTAAGTAAGTGCTCTCTGCTTCCAGTGCAGTCATTCACAGCTATCCTGTACCACAAATACACATACTAACAATATTTGCTCTTTGGTAGCTATTGCAACAACTAGTAAGAAAAAACGTTTTTTAGGTTTTTTTTTAGTTTTTTAAGAAAAAAAAAAACAAAACCTTAACCAACTAAACAAAAACAATAAACCAGCCAACAAATCAACCAAAACCAATGAACAAACACCCCAAACCTGTTTAATGTAGGTTTTTAGTGAATTCTAGTATTCTGGTTACTTTGGTTATCCAGCAAGAATACCTTTCCTGGAAATCACCTCTTTTGGTATTACCCTGTGGAACAATAATACCAGACATTAAAAACTGTTTGCTCGCTTTCACGCTGCAGATTAACATCCTTGAGGGATTCTAGAGAGAGAAAGAGCAATCAAGTAATTGCCTGTCATTAAATTATATCTAAAAGATTAATTTATTATAAAGGAGACAGAGACTACAGGCATTCGCTATCTTCAGAATTGGCCGGTGGACGCCTGTTGAGCTGGGGTATGTACATAATGATAGACAATACTACAATTCCAGGAAAAAAAAAAATTGTCAGCTTTTCCCAAAATGCCAGCTGGCATTTTAGCCATGGGCAGATGGTAACCCCAAAGTAGACATATGTATGCACATATGCTTTTATATTTGTATTTAGAAATAGCTTTAATATTAAAAAATAACTCTAATCAGAAATTCTACTCCTGCATTCTGTGAACGTCAGATTGTGTGATTGCCTAGGAACTCTAACTAAAGAAAGCCCTACAGAGAAAGCTTCATGGATATTATTACTGGGGGATAGAGAAAATCAGGAATTCCTATGACATCCCATTTACAACACTCAATATCTGTTAGGCAGCTCCTCTTGTGACTTTGAGATCAGTCGGGCTGTCAGGACTGTATTATGAAACCTGTCTTGGCTGGTGGCAAGACTGAAATAAATTGTGGCAATAAAAAGAACAGAACTCAAGACCATCAGACAGAGTCCATAGGTCTAATTACATAGAAGTTATTAGAAGAAATACACAGAAGGTATGGTCAAAAGCACAAAAATAAACAACAATGGTCTCTGTCTTGGTAGTTAATTTATTTGTTGTGGTTTTTTTCTTTGTTTGAATTTCTTTTCACTCATACAGAGAAGAAAATGGGAAAAATGGAAAAGGGCAGGACTGAATGAAAAGCAAAGGGCATCTTCCTTTGCATCTGTGGGGCACAGTTTGCCCTAAATCTTTCAGCTGAAATGTTATATAAGAGCAATACAAATAGGGCTGCCAAACGATAAGCGGATATCCCAACATACACATATGATGTTCTGATAAATAAACTAATAGCTACTGTTCCTGGAAGCAACTGTTTGGTATACATATTACTCTGCTGTAATCATAAAGTACTTACTGCCCAGGAAAAAAAAATAAACTTGCCAAAATCATTGGAATTATCTTTTCAATGTATTTGCAGCTCAAAGTGGCTCATGTACTTTGTTGCATTTTCTTCTCTACATATTTTAACAAAACACCAAAATATATTCAACAGGCTGACACAACAATTAAATGATCAGTGAGTTGTTAGACTGGCTTTAACCTAAGCGGTATCTTCAATAATGAAATGTGACAGACAAAATGGCAGTCAGATATACTCAGGTAACATTCCTTAGGTAGCTGTTATGGAAATGAAGACTGGATTTAGTGCAGTATTTTTTAGGGCAAGAACAGGAAACACAGTGCAGCATGTTTTTTCCACTTAAATTTACTTCAAGAGATGTTGCTTTCAATATCAGGAGGAAACAAATGATTCAGTTTTGATCTTTGTTAAAATGTGAAGGAAAAAACCCTCTTTTTCTTACTTCTTTCTGTTAAAAAACAACTTGAAGTCCAACTAGGAAGGCTAGTACATTAGTTTTCCTCAGCAATCTCTCCAGCAAGTCATCAAGAACTATCATCAGCTAATAAATGATATAAAGATGGCAACATTATTCTCCAGCTGAAAAATAAGTACCCAAATAGAGCAGTCCTTCGGAAGATAACAGAAAACAGTTGAAAACAGAACATCTCTACTTAAAATAAATTACACTGTAATTCTTTGATGAGTCCAAGTGGCTGAATCTGGGGGAGGGTGACAAATACAAACAACAAAACCCCATCAGTCTTATTCACTAAAAGCACATAACACAGAAATTATAACTGTACTTATTTGTTCTTTCAAATGAAATATATAGTTGTTCATCTATGAGAAAAATTACATAAAGATGCTGGTGGAGGATTCTCAAACCAGGCTGGAGTTTATTTCCAGCAGTTGCTACCTGTGTAAAATGAGCTGAGCTACAAAAGCATGAAAGCACAGCACTGCAAAGAGCAGGATGGTGTCAATGTAGCCTATACCTTCTCACAATAAATGACAATGGTTCTCTCACAAGGTCCTGTAGAAAACGGAACTAACCCTCCACACCTGAAGGCTTTCTGGTGTCCTGACTGTGAGCAACTCCATGGGCTAACAGCAGAGTTCCTCATCTCTGTGACATTATTTATATGCTTGATCCTGGGATGTTTTCAGGTTCCCAGATCTACATCTGTGCTCCCATTGTGTGACATCTTCATAGTAGACCAAATCTGAATGCTCACCAGCCCACCATGCACTCAGGTTTCAGAAAGAAAAAAAACAGTGGATACAGACAGGAGTCAGACATACTGTTGAGCAAGTTGCCTGGATGACTGAACAACCAAAATCCCGGGGGCATTGCAGATTTCCCCAGTGAGGAAGATTTGATGCAAGTGCCTAGGGGCAAAAGCATTCAAATAACATGAAAGGAAATGTTCAAGGAATCCATACTTAATTTCTGCACCAACAAAGTTTCTGCCTCACCCTCCTGAAAGCTGATTGACCAGATCCTTAGATATCTATGCCTCTCTATGGCAGTGGTGGAGAACTAAGTCTTCAGCTGGAAATTCAAAGTTAATTTGAAGAGCAGCACAGGAATGCAGGTCCCATATATGAAGCTGAATTTGATATCTGTGCTGGTACCAATCGGATGATTATGTTCTTTGCCTGCCTTCTGCCTCCCTCACCTCCAACAGCCAGCTTATTTCTTCAAATAAGCTATTTCTTAGCCTTCCTGTCCACCTACAAAGGAAATACCCTTGGCTGCACCTTAGAGTTTACATTGTCGTTGATATTGGTAGTGGTTCATCTCAAAGCACAGTTGGCTACAGAGGCCGAGAGAAAGTGACGATTCTCTCCCAGCTGTAAATACAAGGGAATGAAATGGGACTTCTGTTCTTTAGTTTTTTCTCACAAGTAAAAGCATTCACTGAAATTGCATTTTTGTTTATTTTTATTGCCTATCAATAAAATCTGGACATGCCTAGTAATGGCAATATTCTTGTTCAAATTCGGTTCCTGTCACTACTCTGACTCTTAATAAATGTTTTGTGCATGGTATTCCTGCAAATAGCTTTCAGGAAGAAGTTTTGCTTTTGTTTAGGATACAAATTAGCCAAGAATAGCTGAGAGTTAGAATACTACCAAAAATGTTCATTTATTTCCCTAAGAAATTAATATAAGAAATCCTCTAGATATTAAAAAAAAATACAGAGCACCAAAACTCACTATAAACTATATTATGCAGTGAAACAATGGCTTTATACTTTCAGAGCTGTAAGTGAAAACTCAAGTCATTGCAGAAAAAAGTGACAGACCAATTTTATTAGTTCCAATTAGACTAAATAATTGATTCTTTTTTTTTCTTTTCAAAGACCTTTGACCAAGTCTAGGACTAAGTCTGGATCCAGAATCACCTAAACTCCTCTTTGAGAAAGAGTTTAGAATGCAAGGGGGTCCTTTCTGAACCTTGTGGCTCCCTTGCAGTTTTGTCCAACTCTGCCCTTTATGCAGTACATACTCAAGTGTACCTCGCCATCTAATCTTGAAAAACTGCTGTCACATTTCCCGTTGAACTTTTTTAGCTCACTGTCTTATATCAATTGAATTTATTGTTACCACTCTTTTGAGAGTGAAGTGCATGACTCTCTCCGTGACAGCCATGCAACACAAACCCTTTATTGTAGTCTATATAAATATTATTTTGGTGGACTGCAACACAAGCATATACTATTTCTAATGCTGATGTTAAAAAGACCCATCAGAAAATATTGTATTTTTGGGCTCAGAAACACAATATAGGAATTTAGAAAGATCAGAAATGCAAAATACTATGGGCCACTGAAGTTCGTACAGTACCTGCCATGTGTACAACACCTTGTTTTCAGGTACTTAATACAAACTCCTCACTCCTGGGAGAGTTCTGTGGCTACTTTTGAAGTCCAGCAGTGAAATTGTCACAGCTGAGTGATGTTATAATCCATAAACAAGAGAGAAGGACAGAGTTGCAAAGCAGAGTAAGCCTTATGCAACTGCAGCTGAAGCTCCAGCCCACCTCCCAAGCATGGCTCCTTGTTTCACAAGGAAGAGTGCAATATATAAAGAATATGGCAGTTCAGTGCGTAATGGAAGATCCTCCCTATCAGACTGGCAGTGGGAAGATGGTTTTCCATCCAGACCAGCATCACTTATTCACAGCTAATGTTATCTTAATTAGGCACAGTAAATAATTAAACACAATGATTACACCCATCAATTAAATACTGTATCTTACTCATTTTTTATCAGTGAGTTTAATTTCTTCATACAATCCTTATAATTTAGATGATTTGTTTCACTTTAGTCACAAATATCGAAATCCACCAAAGTGCTAAGAGGAATGGAAGTGCGTCAGTTCCACTCCTAACTGCCCAAAGCTGTCTCTTATCTGTGTGCACTGTGAGAAGTGTCTGAATTCATGAGGTGGTTCTCTGCTTGACTTTAATCCAGATTAGGAGTTTGCCTGTGACCAAAAGGTGGCTTGGACTAAGAACACCTAAAATTGATTAGAATGCAAAACCTCTGAGAGGGAGCACCTTCCTTCTCAGAGCTCATTTTGGTGGACGTTTCAGATCACATCTAAAGGTTACCAGCTGAAACTGTCAGACTCATATGGTATTTAGGTGAGACTAGAGAGGTGATATTCACTTAATATTAGCCTAGAAGATCAAAAAAAAAAATGTAAGAAAATTCCACCCTCAGTCTCTGGGGGTCCAGATCCACCTGATCCATTAACTGCAGGATTACCCCATGTTATAGACAAAGTTGGATGGAGTAGGACTTCCACGCCCTCCAGCAAGGATAAACCAAATATAACACGAGATTCACTGGATTGAAAAAGAGCATGGCCTCTGGTTAGGACCATCTTAGTTATTGTTCCCACATCTGTTTTTGTATTTTTCCACTGTCAGCCTTGTATGGTGTGAGAGGATTTAAAACCCTTCAAGCTGAAAAAGCTCTCTCATCTCTAGGGCAAAAGCTGTTACATGTTAAAAATGAAAATATTTTTGTTCTGTACTACTTGCACAAACCTTACACTAATTTCTTTAGACCTAATTCAGAAGAGACTCCAGGGCAATAGTGACAGACGGGTTTCTGAAGCCCTGGCTAAGACATCTAAGGGCTTGAAAGAAAAACAGTCTCTAAACATCCCTATCCTCACTGTTAGTAGCTTCCAGCTCTGAGGACCAGCTTGTCAAGATCCCATCAGCCTGTACTGAACTACCCCCACCATTGGCATGGGGGACCAGACTCCCTGGATGTGCTCTAGACTCCACTGTGGGGATAAGCTGCCTCATTTTAAACTCAGAAGCATGCCACTGGATCTAATGCAGACTCTCTGCTTGATTTAAGATGTCTCATTAACTAATGTGAAGGTTATGTATGAAGATTATGTAACAGAGCATAATATCAAAAAGGACTATGAATGCTTCATTCTGTCCTAGTAAAAAATATTGACAAAGCAAAAGAGAATTGATGAAACTGTCCCTGAATCTTTGTCTCTCTGAAACTCTCCAAACATAGCTCCTTAACCTGTCTCAAAGACTCCTGTTCACAGGCAGACATTTCCTAACATCCATCTAACATCCATCTAACAGGCAAAATGTGTTGCTTTCCATTAAAATGTGACACATGTATTTCAAAGTCACAAATCAATTTCCATCCATCAAACATGAGTGATCGTGGTTGAAACTTTGAGGGTTTCCTCTATGCAGGAGGAAATATCTGGCCAATTTTTTTCTTCTTGTTTAATACTTGTAAGGCCACCAAAAGCCAAGTAGTAAATGAAGCTCTAAATTCCATAACAGTTCCACAAACTTAGTAAAATAAGATTACTCTTAATTCTGGAATGGTTCCATGTAATGACATCATCTTTGGCAAACAGGATGCCAACTATGAAACAAGAGCTGGGGTGTAATTACAGTAGTCATTAAAAGAAAAGGAGAAACAATCTGAGAAGCAACCACAGCTGTGGCAAAGAATGTAAAAACTCCAGAGAAAAATGCAAATAGCAAGCAAAACAAAACCCTACCACTACCTCAAAGCATTTCCCTGCTCCTCTTCCCCCCCAAAACCCCACAATGACTCATCCTCAGATATAGGGAGCCATACAAGAAACGCAAAACAAAGATACATCATTGTGCAGTATGTCTACTGCACTGTGGCAAACAAAACTTCAATCAAGGCATTATCTGGACTAACATGTTAAAAAATATAATTATATCTAAATAAAGTAAATGGGCTGGGAAAATGGCTCAACAGCTCAAAATATCTAATGACTTTGAGAGCAGCTTATTTATAACTACAGTCATTCAAGTCTTAGCTCATACATGTTCTCATTTACGGTAGCAGTCATGAAAAAAGTTTATGTCCCAGTACACAATTTTTATTCAAAACGTTACAAAATAATTTTCTTATTTATTTCTGATCTACTTTCCTTTACAGAATCCTATGTTCCAGCACCCTAAATGACCAGCAGTTAGAGCTGGTACAAGCACATATCAGACACTGCAATATGGGAAGATACCTGCCTGTGCAAAGCTCAGGAGCTGAAACAGTTTTAGGCCAGCAATGCGATAATATGCTGGTTGTCCAACAGAGAGCAAAGGCAGTACACACTGTCTTTCAATGGCATATATCAGCATTTTGCTGCCAGAACAGGAGGTATGGTTCCACAGGTATCTGTCCTGGATCCAGTGTTGATCAGTATTTTTACTCGCAGAAAAGAAATAAACTTAAACTTTCAGAATACATCAAATTCAAAGCAAACTGAACAAACTAGGGAAATTGTTTGAGGAAAACAGGACATAGTTCAATAGGAAGCGATGCTGACTCTGAACCTGTGACATTCCACTCTGAGTTGGTTGGAAAACTGCATTTTTACTTGAACTTAAAAATTTGTAAAATAATTAGAGACATGAGAATAACGAGAACAGTCTAAATTGCCCCAGAAAAGGCTATTTAGACAATATTATACAGGGCATAAGAAAACTAGGTAATTCTTTCAGCTGCGTAAAAAGGTGTATAAAGCGAATAAATCTACCTATCTCCTTTATGGGCAGAGCAAAAGCATGCTGGCTTTAAATTGTACTAGACGACTCGGTCAGATATCAAGAAAAAAAAAAAAAAGCAACAACCCCAGAACCTAACAGTAAGGACAGTGAGCCATGGGTACAGCCTGCCTGGGCAAGCTGGTTCCAGCCTCCACCAATGAAAGCTCTAAAGAGCAGGCTTGGGATGTGTTCGTGGAGACACAACACAGCTGGCTGGTCTTCACTTTGGCTTTCTTCAATAACTGAGAGCTGTGGTAAGTTTGCACCTTTCATTTTGTTGCTTGTCTAGAAGGAAGTGTGTCTTTCCCATGGAGACTCTTGGGTGATGGCTGTAGCTCATATGCCAGTTACCTGCTCATTACCACGGTGCCTCACCTACAGGAAAGGGGGCTGCTTGTCTATCTATTTCACAAGTTTGAAAAGTAAGTACTTGACAAAAAAACTCAAATATTTTTGAACAAAACAAACAAACAAAAAAGCCAAACTTTTTATAATATAAAGGGGGAAAACAAACTGATGGATTGTACTTGTCAGCTCTTTGCTGAAAGGCATAAGTTTAAGACAGCTACAGTAACAGAAAGTGAATTGGCACTTCACACTCCAATATACTGTGAAGTCTCCAGAGTGCTATTCTTATTATTTTTCAGATGTTATCTCTGAGTTCTTACATATCAGAAAGACAAACACCCCCTTTCTGAGGCATACACGTGGGCTGAGTCCAGGAGAAAGTGCTGGTAAAGGCAGCTGTATGTGAGCATTGTGTGGTTGTGAGGTGCACAGGCACTGCCCATTGTCTGGATTTGTAGACCTAATGATACATGACATGGTCTTATAGAATCCTAGAATCATAGAGTAGTTAGGGTTGGAAAGGACCTTAAGATCATCTAGTTGCAACCCCCCTGCCATGGGCAGGGACATCTCCCACTGAACCATGCCACCCAAGGTTTTTTCCAACCCAGCCTTGAACACCGCCAGCATTCACAGCTTGCCTGGGCAACCCATTCCAGTGCCTCACCACCCTTACACAAAAGAATTTCTTCCTCATATACAATCTAAACTTCCCCTGTTTAAGTTTGAACCCATTACCCCTTGTCCTCTCACTACAGTCCCTCATAAAGAGTCCCTCTCCAGCATCCCTATAGGCCCCCTTCAGATACTGGAAGGCTGCTATGGGGTCTCCATGCAGCCTTCTCTTCTCCAGGCTGAACAGCCCCATCTTTCTCAGCCTATCTTCATACGGGAGGTGCTCCAGTCCCCTCATCATCCTCGTGGCCCTCCTCCGCACTTGTTCCAACAGTTCCACGTCCTTTTTATGTTGAGGACACCAGAACTGCACACAATACTCCAAGTGAGGTCTCAGGAGAGCAGAGTAGAGGGGCAGGATCACCTCCCTGGAATTGCTGGTCACGCTCCTTTTGATGCAGCCCAGGATACAATTGGCTTTCTGGGCTGCGAGCACACACTGGTCTCAGTGTCTGCCTTTCCTTCCTTCAAAACTGGGACTTAAAAAATCTCATTTGTTGTTCCCTTCTGTCCCCAGAAGCAATGGGGTGACATAAGGACCATAGCCAGCTTCTCCTTTACCATCAATTTACTTGTAAATGTGGACATGGCATGGAGCAACACACCAGCATTTAAGTAAAAACACTATCATCTTTGCAGCATACCAGGGAGACTAAAACCCTTGTCAATACATGAGAAGCACACTTGGAAAGATGACACTTATCTAGCCTGCTAAAAACATTAAGGCAGAAGAGCTCACATGCCACTCATGATATAGTGCTGATATGTCTTTTAGATCAGTACGCGAGAGACTGAATATGGCTTTTAAAACAAATATTAAAGCTAAGGAATTCAAAAAAGGAAATCTCAGCCTTGAGTATTTCAGCTTTGCATTTTTTATGTTTAGAGACAGTGTTTAAGTTTAGGATAACTGTGAACACTGTTGCCATGGAAATATAAAGTGCAACAGTACACTGTGAATGAAATGATACCAAGGGACCACAGTTCAGAGATGAGGTTAGCAAAAATAAAAGTCATCAAATAATCTCATTATGATTGTTTTTTTATTTTACCTGTATCCACACCTGGACAAGCTGTGATACAACTGAACTTCAGACCAGCTTCAGACGAGCAACTTCAAGCATGCTGCAACATGTACGAAGTCCAAGTCAGGGTGGGAGGGAAAGAAAAGATGCTTATACTCTTCCTTTTTCACTGTTTGCATGTCAGACCAAATCTGGCTTCAGGCTTCTGGCTTTAAGGGTCTGAATACATTGTCAGGGTCTTCCTTTTGCTGTTTGCTATAATACCATGCACTAAACTTAAAGCTTGTGCAAAGAGTTTACTGGGCACACTTCATATTTTATTTGTGATTTACATCAAGCTGCATTTAAAGAGAAATTTGATTCAATTTTAAGTAAACAAAACCAGAATTTTCAGTTTAAATAAAAATGCCTCAATTGTGTTGTACGTAGAAAAAAAAGCTTCATCTAAGCATGTTCTAGATCTGAACATCAGCCTTTCGTTGAAGAGCTAAAGTATTATTTGCACTTAACTAATTGAACAATTTATAGTAGACCATCCTAGACAAGATTTTAGGGTAACTATTTCAGATGTCCTTGTATCTCAAATTAAAATACTAGCTGAAAATAAACATGTTTCTTTTTTTCAGCTGGTGCTGCCAGGAAAAAGCGGCAGGCCATAGTAGTGGGGGACTCTACTCTGAAAGGAACAGAGGCACCCATCTGTCAGCCTGAACCAGTCTCAAGGGAGTTGTGTTGCCTACCAGGGGCTTGGATCAAGGATGTTGCAGAGAAGCTGCCTGCTTTAGTCAGTTCCACTGACTATAACCCACTTCTAGTGATCCATGTGGGTGCTACTGATATAGACAACAGTAGCCTGGAGAACATAAAGAAGGACTACAGAGCTCTGGGAGATGTGGTTAGGGGCACTGGAGCTCAGATCGTTTTTTTGTCAATTCTCCAGGATACACGGCAGGACCTTAAAAAGGCTAGGAGGATTGGCCAGGTTAATAAATGGTTAGAAGGGTGGTGCTATAGTCACGGGTTTGGATACCTTGAACAAGGGACTCAATTTAGTAGGCCAGATCTACTAGGGGCTGGTGGAGCTGGTCTTATAAAGAAAGGGAAGAGTGGATCTGGTAGGAGGCTTCCCAGACAGGTCAAGGATGCTTTAAATTAGAGGTGTTGGGAGAGGGGAGTTTCATTCCATCCCAACCCCAGTCACTGGCCAGCACCTATAGTAAACGTTCAGAGCTATGTAGAGATATTCCAGCTACTCCAGCCAATGAGGCGGCTTCAATTGGAGCTTGGCTCAGATGCCTCTATACAAATGCCCATAGCATGGAGAATAAACAAGAGGAATTAGAGATCCGTGCAAGACTGCAGGGGTATGTTATCATAGTCATCACAGAAGCATGGTGGGATGGCTCCTATGACTGGTGTGTTGGAATGGTAGGTTACAGGCTCTTTAGGAAAGACAGGCCCAGTAGGTGGGGAGGGGAACTTGCTATTTATGTCAGGGATGGGCTGGAGAGCATGGAACTCTGTCTGGAGACAGGTGAGCAGTCGATAGAGAGTTTGTGGGTCAGGGTTAAAGGGAGAACAGCAATGGGAGACATTATTGTGGGGATCTGCAACAGACCACCTGACCAAGAGGACTCGGTTGAGGAAGCACTCGATAGACAGATAGGAACTGCCTCATGCTCAAAGGCCCTTGTTCTCATGGGGGACTTCAACAACCCTGATGCCTGTTGGAGGGATGGTACAACTCGGCACAAGCAATCCAGGAAGATCCTTGATTGTGTGGAAGACAACTTCCTGCTGCAAGTAATAGAGGAGCCAAGAAGGAGAGGTGCCATGCTTGACCTTGTCCTCACCAACAGGGAAGGGCTGGTTGGAAATGTGATGCTCCAGGGCAGCCTTGATTGCAGCGATCATGAGATGGTCAAATTTGAGATGCTCAGGACAGCGAGAAGAGCGTGCAGCAAGCTCACAGCCCTGGACTTCAAGAGAGCAGACTTTGGTCTCTTCAGGAACATGCTCAGTACGATTCTATGCGATATAGCCCTAGAGGGCAGGGGGGCCCAAGACTGTTGGTTGATATTCAAGGATCACCTGTTGCAAGCTCACGAGTATTGCATCACAACTAGAAGGAAGTGCTGCAGGAGGGCCAGGAGACCTCCTTGGATGGATAAGGAGCTGCTGAGGAAAATTCAAAGGAAAAAAGAGGCTTATAAAAGGTGGAAGCAAGGACAGGCGGCCTGGGAAGAATACAGGGATGTTGTCCGGGAAGCCGGGGATCAGGTTAGGAAAGCTAAGGCTCACTTAGAATTCAACTTGGCTAGGGATGTGAAAGATAACAGGAAGGGATTCTATAGGTACATTGCAAATCAAAGACAGGCTGGGGACAATGTGGGCCCTCTCTGGAAGCTATCAGGAGAACTGGCTACCCTGGATTTGGAGAAGGCTGAGGTTCTTAATGACTTCTTTGCCTCAGTCTTCACCAGCAAATGCCCTGACCATACCACCCAAGTCTTGGAAGGAAGACACAGGGACAGTGAGAATGAAGACCATGGGCCCACTGCAGGAGAGGATCTGGTTCAAGACCATCTCAGGAACTTGAACGTATACAAGTCCATGGAACCTGATTAAATCCTTCTGCAGGTCCTGAAGGAGCTGGCAAATGAAGTTGCTAAGCCACTGTCCAGCCTATTTGAAAAATCATGGCAGTCAGGTGAAGTTCCTGATGACTGGAAAAAAGGGAAATATAACCCCCATTTTCAAGAAGGGGAAAATGGATGAGCCGGGCAACTACAGACCACTGAGTCTCACCTCTGTGCCTGGCAGAATCTTGGAGCAGTTCTCCTGGAAAGCATGCTGAGGCGCATGAAAAACAACAAGGTGGTTGGTGACAGCCAACATGGCTTCACTAAGGGGAAATCCTGCCTCACCAATCTGGTAACCTTCTATGAGGGGGCTACGGAACTGATGGACAGGGGTAGAGCAGTTGATGTCATCTACCTGGACTTGTGCAAAGCTTTTGACACTGTCTCACATGACATCCTTGTCTCTAAGTTGAAGAGACATCAATTTGATAGGTAGACCACTCAGTGGATAAAGAACTGGCTGGATGGCCGCAAGCAAAGGGTAGTGCTCAATGGCTCAATGTCCAGCTGGAGACCAGTAATGAGTGGTGTTCCTCAGGAATCGGTGTTGGGATCGGTTTTGTTCAACATCTTTGTTGGTGACATGGACAGTGGGATTGAGTGCGCCCTCAGCACGTTTGCCGATGACACCAAGCTGTGTGGTTCGGTTGATACACTGGATGGAAGGAATGCCATCCAGAGGGACCTTGATGCACTTGTGAGGTGGGCTGATGCCAACCTGATGAAGTTTAACCATGCCAAGTGCAAGGTGCTACAGGTGTGTGGGAGCAATCCCAGGCACAGCTACAGGTTGGGCAGAGAAGAGATTCAGAGCAGCCCTGCCGAGAAGGCCTTGGGGGTGTTGGTTGATGAGAAAATGAACATGAGCCAGCTTCAGTGTGTGCTTGCAGCCCTGAAAGGCAACCGTATCCTGGGCTGCATCAAAAGGAGCGTGACCAGCAATTCCAGGGAGGTGATCCTGCCCCTCTTCTCTGCTCTCCTGAGACCTCACTTGGAGTATTGTGTGCAGTTCTGGTGTCCTCAACATAAAAAGGACGTGGAACTGTTGGAACAAGTGCAGAGGAGGGCCACGAGGATGATGAGGGGGCTGGAGCACCTCCCGTATGAAGATAGGCTGAGAAAGATGGGGCTGTTCAGCCTGGAGAAGAGAAGGCTGTGTGGAGACCCCATAGCAGCCTTCCAGTATCTGAAGGGGGCCTATAGGGATGCTGGGGAGGGACTCTTCATGAGGGACTATAGTGAGAGGACAAGGGGTAATGGGTTCAAACTTAAACAGGGGAAGTTTAGATTGTATATGAGGAAGAAATTCTTTTGTGTAAGGGTGGTGAGGCACTGGAATGGGTTGCCCAGGCAAGCTGTGAATGCTCCATCACTGGCGGTGTTCAAGGCTGGGTTGGACAGAGGCTTGGGTGGCATGGTTCAGTGGGAGATGTCCCTGCCCATGGCAGGGGGGTTGCAACTAGATGATCTTAAGGTCCTTTCCAACCCTAACTATTCTATGATCCTATGGGTTTGACTAGAAATGAAGCATGTATTGAACTGAAAAAGATGGATAACCTGGAGTGAAGAGAACCTTGTTTCTGAAGTTTTGGGAGCAGTCATTACTTACAAGGGTTAAGTTTTGACCTTCTGCAAAACTTCAACAAAATTAGAAGTTCCCTGTTAGTGAAACTCATGCCAGAATGATTTGATCTTCAAAACTCATCCTCTCTGCCTGACTGCCAAAGCAATTTGCAGCCTTCCAGTACATATAACACTTAACACTGACTAGCATAAACATGATACAAATACCTTCAAACCCTAAAATAAATAGAATGTTACCTCAAATAAAAAAGCATCATATAAATCAAGCATGCACTATCTATTTAGCCTGCTTCCACAGATTAATCTGCAGTGGAGTATCAGAGATACAGTCATAAAAATGTCTACCTTTACAGGTGTGCTTCAGTTCCTCCGGCACAGACAAAGCCTGTTTCTTGCTTCTGCTCTCACAGACTCCTCATGGTTTACGCTTCACTGATTGAGCATATCAACACTCCAAATCATAGAATAATTAGGGTTGGAAAGGATCTTCCATGGGCAGGGATGCCTCACACTAGACCATGTCGTCCAAAGGTCTGTCCAACCTGGCCTTGAACTTGTCTGTCCCATCCCTGACCTCCAACACTGCCAGGGATGGAGCATTTACCACTTCTCTGGGTAACCTGTTCTAGTGCATCAACACTGCCAGGGATGGAGCATTTACCATTTCTCTGGGTAACCTGATCTAGTGCCTCGCCACCCTCACAGTAAAGAACTTCTTCCTTATATTTAACCTGAACTTCCCCTGTTTGAGTTTAAACCCATTCCCCCTTGTTCTATCACTACAGTCCCTGACAAGAGTCCCTCTCCAGCATCCTTACATGGTATCAGTGAGATGAACCCATACCTGTGTGCCAGTGGGGAGGACTGAGATGCGGCAGAGAAAAGGAGAGGTGGCAGAAAGTCTTACAACTGGGAGAGAAGAGAAATTCTTACCCTGGTTTGGTTTGCACAAGGTCTCAGCTTGTGGAAGTGTTGCAGGACATATGTACTTGCAGGACATATGTATAGGCACAGGAACTGGCTGGCATTGACATAATATCACTGCAGGCATTGTGGCATTACAGGAAAACTGACCTGATTCTGGGAATTAATTATTATATCCCTTTCCAAAAGACTGGTTGTTCACACCCTCTGCATCACACAGAACAAAGTGAGACCATGATGTGTCTGCTCCGTGTTCTCTTCTACCCCCTCTCTGGGGTTCCAAGATACTCTTGGTGAAGTGACTATTTCCATTTACTTATCTTTTCAAATCTCAGTTCTAAACAGAAATGAAGGAGAAAATAAGCTGCTAGCAGGCCTTTGGGTACTTCCAGAAGTCAGCACTCAGATGAAGTCAGTGAGACTGTATTGGATTTATATCAAGCTGGAGGCATGTCTTCTTGGGAACCTTGACGTTTAAGTTCCATCACTGTACTCAGTACAATGGTAAAAGGCTTAATATTTTATTAATAGTATTTCACAAAGTATCTTAACACATCACTACATAAAGCAGCAAGATATTTTACTCCATCAGCATAACTACCTCTCACACACACGTGCACACTCATATATTTTGCTCATGCCTGATACTTATTTCAGAGGCCTTTCCATTTCACCCGATATAAGAGACAGGGAATTGTTCACTGAGTTATTAGCCTCAGATAATGAATATGTGTGATAACATTTCTCTTACTGAGGTTGAGGAGCAATATGAACACAGGAGGGCAAATTTCAACCCAGTTAATTCTTAATTTTCTTGTGAGACAGACAACAGACATGTCATCGCTGCAGAAAAAAAACAGTTATATTCACAGAACTGTATTTTTTTAATACTTCAGCTTTTTATTTGGCTCCTTTAGTCTTCCTGTAGCTTTTCCTTTGACAAAGTTCTCTGAAAAATAAGATCCCTGGAAACTGGGGTGGAAAGGACATTGCCCTTTCAGAACACCTTCCCATATAAATGCATGAATAAAGCACACGTCACCTTTGTCAGCTGGAAGGTCATGGTGAAGTCATGTGCGTATTTTTCATTATTTGCAGTGAATAAAGGCCCTTCTCATGAGATGCCACCTTTCACTCTTCCTTAACCAGCAGGTAGGCATTCTGACAGCACTGTGACAGCTGAACCCCAAAACTTTTCTTTTATAGAATCTCCAAAATTCTATTTTAAAAATCCAGTGCTAGGATTTAAACTTCTTTCGTGTCCCGCCATAAG
This sequence comes from Myiopsitta monachus, assembly GCA_017639245.1. Taxonomy (NCBI): domain Eukaryota; kingdom Metazoa; phylum Chordata; class Aves; order Psittaciformes; family Psittacidae; genus Myiopsitta; species Myiopsitta monachus. The sequence goes on from CM029927.1 coordinate 37,755,256, forward strand.
CTATGGTTGAATTACCGTTAGGAAAACTTGACACACACATAGCAGCTATGCAGAAACAGTGCCTTTTCTCACTGTTGGATTTTGTTTACATATGAAAAAAAACCCTGTTTGTTTTTTAGTTCTTTGTTTCCCACCTTTTGAAGTGTAACTTTTTCACATGGTTATTGTCCAAAGAAGGTTGGTTTTGCATTTACAGAACACCTTTGTATAGACTAAGGAGTATACCTCCCTCCCACTAGCGAACAGATATTCATGCTGTTAAACAGAAAATTGCAAGGGATTCTTTGGTTACAGTTGTGAAAACAGCGTATTATTGTTATTGTTGCTATTGCTGTTGTTATTATTATTATTGTTGCTGTTGTTGTTATTCCTGAACACTGCAATATGGTTTTTGTAAATGCACTTACAATCATTCTGACATACCTGGATAAAAAGTTATACTGTTCTTTTTGTAACATTTATACACCAAGAAGCTGTGTTTCTAGGAGCTCAAAACGCTGTACTGTGTTGTGACACCATGGTGTACTTACTACTGGATGAGTGCCCTGCCACCATCACTTGCATTACTGAATTTCTAGCCTGTGTATGACAGGAGGCACATTGCCGCTTCATGGCAGGAGATAATCCAGGGCTGCACAAAAAAACCCCTGACCCCTATCCTTGTTCTACCCTCTTGTCATAGTGATGACATAGTTTTGGGTGATTAGGCTGCTGGTATAAATTCAACAATCTTTCTCTGAGTTTTAATTACTAAAGGCTCAGCTTCATGAAATGTTAATTTTTTCCATTTAATATTTACTTAAAGCTTATTATAGTTCATCCTTTGGCACAGGAACTGAAATTAGTTACCTAATTGTCTCTCTGCAAATTTGTATATTAAGCATGGATTGATGATTAGAACATGTAAAAAGCTGCGATTAATGCATTTTGCTGTACCAATCTGTATGCTTTGGGAAGTTACAATCTGTCTAGCAATAGATGCAAAGTTCAAAAACGTCTTTTAAAAATACACATTAGAATTGACATTCTAGCTCTATGAAATATCTTTCTCTGAGACAGCTGATAAAGTATCAAAGAATGTTTGGATTGGATGAGGATTACATACGGTTGGAAAAGCCACTAAAGTGGCTATTAAATTCCTATCAGGTACCACTCAAAATACACAAAAAAGAAATAGAGATAATTCTATAGATATGTATATTCATATAGATACAGATTCTATCCCCTTCATTCTACCTGAAGGGGAACTTAAATGCTTTATTCTTTCCATCAGAATTAAATTTATTCAAATAAGCACTAATTCAACCATCATAACCACGTATTTTTTTGCCTGTAGATATTTAAGTCTATGGAAAAATAAAACTTGTGGTCAGACTGATATATTATTATTGCTCTACCAACTTCTTAGATTATTTAGAACACAAGAAGTTGAAATGAGTTTAGAAGAAGCTTAGCCCAGGAAACGGATGGCCAAATTTAAGATTCCACTCTACATGCAAAGATCACAAATCATGTTTTTTTATCCTAAGACTAGATATGCTCAGAATAGTCCCACATTATGACTGGGTCATTAATTCAGTAATGTTATAATTTTGTAGTTCTAGAAACCTACTGACAGCATTAGTTGCTACTTTGATTCCATGGACTTAGTAAAGGTACTGAGCTCACACAAGATGAAAGTTTTTAAGAGTTACCTACAAATAACTTGACTGAAGCACATATTTTTTAAAACTCTGTTTTCAAGGATGAATAAATAATACTTTGTCTCCCTTCCATGAAACTTTCAAACTGCTGTGCTCAAGAAATTAGATTTTTTATTTTAGATTAAATATTGCACAAACCCTTATCCAAGCATTGGACTACACTTCATAGCTGTCTTAAAATCATGCTTGAAGCAATACTGTTTTTAAATTTTGTTAAGATCAGGCAGAAAAGAAAGACAATATGTTTTACATAAACAATATGGCTAATACAATAATACTTAAATAACAAACATGCTCCAAGATACATCACCTCAGTCTACAAAATTTTTAGTTACATAGAAACCAATCAGATTAATCCTTATTTATTTTATGCATTTTTACTCATGCTTTTCTAATCTTTAAAATATTAACTTCTGAGCCGGCACACAATAAAATTCTGCAACAATTTAGGAAACATCCTTATTTTAGCTTTCTGCAAATATACATGCTTTAATTGTCACCTAATTTGCCTAATAGTGTGCAATCTGTAGCCAAATGAATGGATGATGTTCAGAAATCTTTTTTATGCAATATTTTGGTTTGTTCACAAAAGAACCACTTGTTAAAGTCCAATTTCCACAGCAGTTACTAGCAGCCTTAATGTCAGAAAATATTCTGCTTCAAAGATGCTGAAAATTTGCTAAATCTAAATAGATTATCTCTAATATCTAGCAAAACAACAAACAAAAAACAAAACCAAAAAAACCAAACAACCAAAAAACCCAAACAACCAAAACCAAATCAAACAAAAAACCTAAACAAAAACCAAACCAACAAACCAAACAAAAAAAAGCCCACCAAAAATCCTACAGATCAAATACAACAATGATATTTTGTTCTGTAAACACTTGTGAATATGTCATGGGTTTGGTTTTTTTTTCTTGACAGAGAGCTACAGATTATACTACAAGTAAACTAATTTTACTTGTGCCCCACTGTTATTAAGAATTGATGATGCACATATGATAGGATAGTGGTACAGCTAAGACAGGCATGATCAAACTCCCAAACTCCCAAGCCAGAAATCAAGACTAGAAATCTGTGCCTGATTCATTTTAGCTCATCCAGTCATTCTTGCTAAGGACTTCCCCCTGTAAAAATCATTAATCAGTGCAGCAAAGTTAATCCAGAAAAGGAGGTATTTCTATCACTGAATACACCATTATTGTTAACTTCTCCAATATAACACTAATAACAAAGTTTTACATTTAGATGCTTTGATTTGATTGCAAATACTGAAACATATATTCCTTGGTGGTCGGATTTTATAGTAATAAGCCAATGGCAAGTAAAATAAAACATTATGATTATTTACATGTCCTTTAAATGTTTAGCTTGACAAAATGACCTTTTTCTTTTGATAATTGCTTAGTGTACGACATTTACATACATACTTATTCTTCTGTAGAACATCTAGTGAAACATCCCCCTCTAAATTGTCGTGCAACTGCTTACTCTTGCCCAGTAATCATCTGAACCCAGAGCCATCATGTGTTATATCTGAAATAAGCTAAGATCCCTTGGATGTAACATATATACAATAGTGTAAAACTGAATTCATATATGTCACAATATAAAGATATTTTGTGTTAAAAAATAAAAATATAAAGAATAATTTGTGTTGTCAGTTTGAAAGTAATATCTTGGGATTTAAGTGATCAAGTGGTTTCCCTAAATCTGGACTTTTTTTCCAAAGTATCCTAGCATATGAAGAGTAAATATCATTCAAACCTTGGATACAATATATTTCTATCTTTATAAAGCAGCTTTTTATATATATACAACGGCTTGAAAAAAATCTAGCAATGCAATTTAAGAAAGTGTATCTTTTTCTAGATCACTTCTGATATACTTCATTGAGAATTTTTTATGGAAGAACTGCAGCATTTTCAAAATTGAAATACAATTATTTTACTACCTTTTTGAAACAATGTGATGAAATGCCTCATGTTTACATTAGAAAATGGAATAGTGTTGCACAAAAAAATCCTACAAAGCATGTATTCTGATGTTCAAACAAGCAGAAAAACAATAATTTCAGACTACCAATATACACAGAAAATTAGCAATTCTGTGACCTCTCATTGTTATTATGTGTTCAAGTTAGGCAACCTTGTAAGGTTATCTGAAGAGTATTTGATTCTCTGTAATTATGTTACTCAAATTGTGATCTATCCTTTGTTAAAGCCTTCCATACACCTGTAATAGACATATGTCCATCAAACACAAAATCTTGTGTTAAGAAATATTCTATTTATTAGGATCCATTGCATTAGTCTGTATGGAATTATGGTATAAAAGTTATAGTCTTTGAATTAATCTAACACGGTTTTCTGTTATTTAAGAAGCAACCCAATGCTTCTTGCTAGACAGCTTATTAAATGTTTTGAATAGAGAGAATTTTATAGCACAGCCATCTAACTGTACAACGTGCTTAATTCTTAGTTAGTCTTCAGTTATTTGAGAATGCTGTCCAGATTAATGAGCATATTGCGTTAATACGAGCAACATGAACCCAAGGAAACAAAGCTTAGGTTGTAGTTGTAAGGCAAAAAAAGCCATATTTTGACTCATACACTTCTTTTTGAAAATAAAGTGAAAGTCCTGATTAATGTAGTGGTAGTTCTTTTTGTTTCATCAGTGAGAATACATACATCATCACTCCCAGGAAAAGACCCTTAGCAAAGAAATGTAGTTTCTTCATTTCCAGCAGATGTTTTTGTCCGTTAAAGTATTCGCATAATTGCATTAAAAAGAAGATAGAGGTTAATTACCACCAAAATTATCAAGACTAAATTCTGCTGAGACTTGCACATGGAAAACACTGAAGAAATGCAAGTAAGAGCATGATGTAACCATAGGATTTGGTAGAACAACACTTTCAAAAGCATTCCACAGGTATCAGTTCAGTTCCATAATATCCCAAGGGACTATTATTATGGAATATTCCCAAGGGAATGCCACATTCTAGATTAATTTATAACTATTCTATTAAAATCTATTTTGTTTTAGCAATAACTCTGCTATGCTAAAACAGAATGCATTCTGCAAGGCAAAGTGTTAAATAGATAAATGTATATGAGCAGAGGTTAACAGATGACTAATAACTGCTTGAATTGCTATCTCAACAATAATTAATCAGTTGAAATATATTAAGATTATGACAGAAGCTTAGCTTGCAACTATCCAGACACGAATCTTATGGCCTTATGGTAAATGTAACACATAGGGGTGGAGGAATGATTATTTATATCATCTAACTTAAGATGTCTGATTTGTAGTGTCTCTAAGCAGCCTGTTGAGCTCAGGTGCTCTGAATCACCTTGTTTAAGAGCCAAACTCTCTCCATTAACTACATTGGGAGTCTTGGCTCATATGTTCAATGGTTCAGTCAAATTATGCAAATCTCCCCATTCTCCTCCACCATCTCTCACACACACACATATATGCATATAGCTCATATATAAGAACTTTTCAAGAGGATTCAGTAATGGAAGAACAGCAGACTAATGCTGTGTAGAGCCCACAGGACATTTCAGCATTTACTGCTTCATCTGTGTTGTCATTGCTAATAACTGAAGGGAAGCTAAGTAAAGTAATCCATTCTTTCACCCAGAATTCTGAGAGATGTTGAATGAATAAGGACGGTATTTTAAGCAGAATACTTAAAGAAACAAATGCATGCTTCACTTGTGCCTTTTTATTCCTATGCATAAAAGACTAGGGCACAGAACTGAACACTATAATGGTGAGAGATGTGATACTGGAGTATGCAAAACCATCTTAAAGGCACTTTCTGAAAGAAAGAAGTATACATAGATTAGGTGAGCAATTTTGCAGAATTATAAATCACTTTTTCCAAAGACTCCAACGAAAGAAAGCATTAATCTCAAATTAGCTTGAGAGCATACACTTTCATATAGTTTTTATTGTCCCATTTCAGTGCTTAATGTTTGAAAAAGCTCTTTTCTTCTGAGTCCTGCAAATCAGAACCTGGCCTTTAAAACATTGCAAAAGATGACAGCACTTGATGCTGTCAAATAAACCCTTCTAATAATTCTTCTTTTTATAATCAGTCTTTGTAAAGAATTCACTTTGTCAGTCTGCAGCAGCCTAATCTTATTGCTGGTTTCCCAGAGAATTCAAGTCACGAATGTCTTCCTATATTGAATGCCACTGCTTTAAATACCAGTTTCCACAGGAAACTTCAACATTTCAAACATATCAATGAATAATATTGAAAATATCCAGTTGGAAATGTTTTGTTAGACCACTGTTATACCTTAAATAATACTTTAAATAATACCTCTGTTATACTTTAAATAATTTCAAATATAAAGCTTAATTCATACTTTGTCACATGACGCTTTGAATTCCAGTGAATGCTTCCCCTAGTAAGCAGAGGTAGAAAAGATCGGGGCACCATCTGTCAGACTCCATGGTTATCCCTGAAGAGGTTGAAATGCACTAAGATAATTCAAATACTTTTAGGCATAAAAAGTAAACTGGGGAGCCACCTACACTTTTCCCTTCCCTCACACTGTTATACAGCTTAGCCATGATGATGACCCTGCTGTGCCTATTGGAATGAAGCAACGTGTTACTGGCAACATCAACTGGCATAAAGGCAACAGAGAAATCTGTTTCTCCTGCTTTAGTCATTGAGACACCAGTATACCAGCCAATGGAACTGATGGGGGTTACAGCAACTGTGAAAAGTGGAAATTGCACCTTCTTGTGTGTATCTGGCATACAATCTTCCCAGAGGACTCTGCCTGTTGTACAGAAACATACCAAATCATCTGCTCTGCGATACTATGCTCAAGGCACAAATGCTGATTAGGTGAAAGGAATTATTTACCATATGCAACAGAGAGGTGGGATCTGTCATATTTTTTTCCCTGAAAAGGTTAAAAAAGCCAGTCCCAGCAGAGGAGAAGTGTGAGGACAAATTCAACTTCAGAAGTCTCATGCTCAGTGTATGAGTGGCTAACTGAGATGCATTTACCTACAAGCCACTGCAACATAGAGTTTCCAGTCTGTTTGATTTAGCTCCATGAGACCAGCTTTCTAAAATACGAGAGGCTGAGAGAGCCGGACTGTTCAGAAAGCAGAAAAGAAGGTTCAGGGAGATCTTACCCATCATTATAAATACCTGATGGGGAGCACAAAGAAAGTGGAGACAGACTCTTCTTAGTAGTACCCAATGAATGGATGAGAGGCAATAGGCACAAACTGAAATACAGGAAACTAACATACGAAAACATTTTCTCCACTATGGCCATAATCGCTGTTAGTGGAACAGGCTGCCCAGAGACTCTGTGGAATCTCCATCCGTAGGGATATTCAAGACATGACTGGACACAGCACTGAGCAACATCCTGACCCTGCTCTGAGCAGAGAGTGAGACTGGGTGATCCCCAGAGGCGCCTTCCAAACTCAGCCACACTGTGACTGTAACCACCCATTATCACTGCATAGCCTAACCAGTCATAGTCTCTAGTAATGATTAACATGTTATTGGATGCTGGGATGAAGGTAAATAAATGAGAAATGTAATCTTATTAGAGATAAGAGAAAGAGTTTAGAAAATACATGCTTTGAAAATAACAATAACATCACTAGAACAACTTTGAGTTGTTTGTTGGTTTGGGGTTATTTAATGAAAGTTGAAAGCAGCCTGAGAAAAGAACCTTTTACAAGTACAAGTATACGTCAGGAGCAAGTGTTAAAATATTACTGAAAATGTTTGTAAAACAGAAGATGGTGTCCCAATGAAAGCTCACAAAATGCTTTTTTCACACACCCACATATTTTTTCCTCTGCAAAATTGTAAAATCCAATCACACACACCTAAATGAGATTTTTTTACTCCTAATCTAAAATTACAAGTAGTCTATCAGGATAATATGAAAATGAAGCGCCAACAGAAGGAAAAAATATTCCCAAGATTCAGATGATTAAAGTTTGATAGGGGTGCAGCTGATACCATTTTCACTTGTCTCTGACTTTAGATTTTTACTACAGTCCTAAAGCAGACAGATTTCAATCCTCCAATTTATGTGCTCTATTAACAAAAAATCCATTTAACACTGCTATCCAGAGATATCAAACTGAGAGCCACAGGCGAAAAAGCCCCTTGATAAACGGCTAAATGGGAACAGGCTGACAGTGTTTGGATTTGTAGCAGGACTACTCTTATCTACTGGATTATTAAAAACCACAGGCTGATGTATTGAAATAACCTTTTAAAGAAGAAGGTGACCTTGTACTTGGCAAAAATTGACCTTACTCAGGCTGTTTTAAGAGCGTGACACAAAATGTCCAGTGACACAGGACTGAGGATAGAACAGAGCTTCAAATCCCTTTCTGCTCCTTTCTCATTTTGCAAATCTACGTGGTCCCTGTATCGATCACAACCAGGGTCATCCAGCATATTGTTGCATATGAAAAAGTATGTAGCTCAGGCAAAAAAGTGAAGTTCCCAGTCTGAAGCATGTAGGTACAGGTTAGATGCTGAAGAGAAAAAACTATCCCAGTTCACTCAAAAAAAATCAACTGTCAAAGTAATTAGAACAGAGGTTTAACAGTCATGCTTGCTCCTGAGGTTTCCTCCTGTGGTTGATGAAGGTCAGTATCTCTCCAGTCCCACTCAGAATGCTGAATATAGAAAATATGATGTCTCAAAGATGGCAAGGGAGGGATATTGCAGTGAGGGACCAAGAGAAGGTTAAAAATAATCTAAAACCCCCTACCTGTTATTTAAGTTGCTAAATCTGTAAAAGATAGAGTTCAAAGAATGAGCAAAGAACCATGATACCTCTATGAATTATTTTCATACCTGCATATCATTTTCCTTACATTAAGTAGAACCATGTTCACTACCTGATAAATTCTCTTTGAATTAAAATACAGTAAGATGAAAGGTTTGCCAATTGCCTTGTCTTGAAATTTGAATAGAGTAGTGCTGACTAAGACGACATTGTATAATTTGAGAACATCCTCTGCTTGCCAGAGCATTTAAAAAACATATTTTCCATATACAGATTTTAAAAAATTAATGCAGAATACTTCATCCCTAAAGTAGTGGGTGTCTGTTTTCTAATTTGGCAGGGCTTTTTTTTTTTTTTTGAGCTGCCCTCTGGAAAAAGGCAGTCTAAAATGACTAAATCACAGAATCATAGAATGATTTTGGTTGGAAGGGACCTTAAAAATCATATAGTTCAAATTGCTCTGCCATGGGCAGGGACACCTTCCACTGGACCAGGTTGCTCAAAGTCTCATCCAGCCTGACCTTGAACACTGCCAGGAATGGGGCAGCCACAGCTTCCCTGGGCAACCTGGGCCAGCACCTCACCACCCTCACAGTGAAGAAATTTGTACTAATACCTAATCTAAATCTACCTTTTTTCAGTTTAAAGCCATTCCTCCTTGTTCTGTCACTACATGCTGTCCTGAGTTTAGCAGTAGCAGTCATTTTTCTCCTTCTTACTAGCCAGTACAGTGCTGTGTTTTCGATTTTCAGCCTGGGAACAGCACTGATAACACCGATGTTTTCAGTTGTTGCTCAGTAATGTTTACTCTGACGAAAGACTTTCTGAGACTCATGAGGCTCTTCTGAAACTCTGCCAGTGAGGAGAGGAAGCCAGGAGGAAGCCGAGACAGGACATCTGACCCAAACTAACCAAAGAAGTATTCCAAACCACAGCATGCCATGCCCACTATATAAACTGGGGGCAGTCACCCGGAAGGGCTAGATCACTGCTGGGTTGGGCTGGGTATCTGTCAGCAGGTGGTGAACGGTTGTATTCTCTTCCCTTGTTATTTCCCTTATCATTATTATTATTGGTGGTAGCAGCAGTGGTTTGCGTTATACCTTAGTTACTGGACTGTTCTTATCTCAGCCCATGGGAGTTACATTCTCCTCCCCATCCCTCCGGGAGAAGGGGGAGGAAGGGGGAGGGGACAGACCATGAGCAGCATCTGTGTGGTTCTGAGTTACTGGCTGGGCTTAAACCACGACACAGATCCTCACAAAAAGTCCCTGTTCAGATTTCATGGAGGTTACCTTTAGGTTTTGGAAGGCTTAAATTAGATTTTGCTTTGCTTTATACAGTTATCCCATCCTCACTGTCCTTCTGGACAGTGTGGTTAGGTAGCTAATGCTTAAGAAAGACGTACTTGGAATCTTTGTCCAGTTTTAACAGAGGAAAACCAGAAGCCTTTTGAGGCAGCTTAATTAATACACACTGGAATACTGTTCAAATACCTCTAATGGAATACATGCAAAGGTTTTTTAATAAAAAATACTGATTTAAAGAGAAAATATTTTCTATTAATAACCTAAAAGCACAGCCAGTTTCCTGACATTCATATAGGCTGATCAAAGGCTGCCTTACTTTTGTTTCTTCATATAAAAACTACCAAGAATAAGGTTTATGAGAGGCTGAGTTGTCCCTGTTAGCCACAGGTAGTTATCACAAGATCATTGCTTTATATAGATAAACAGGCATTATTTTTCACTCCTTCTTACAGCTTTCTGAAGAACTACTGCTGATGCTTTTATGCTTGCTTTTGCAGGTGTGTGTGTACATGTGTGTGTGGTAAGTTACTCTTCCAAAAGCAACATCAGATCAGGACAGTGTTCTTCAAAGCTAGATAAAACTACAGCATACAGTTGACATAAAATAATGGGAACAGAACTACTACTCAAGTGTTTCAACTACTGCATCCAATTGAACTAAAAAAAAAAATACCAGCAATGAGATCCCTAAAATAGATAGACAGATAGACAGATAGACAGATAGACAAACAGACAAACAGACAGAGAGATAGATAGATAGATAGATAGATAGATAGATAGATAGATAGATAGATAGATAGATGTGTCATGGGTTCAGCAGTAGCAGTAGTTTTTTCTCCTTCTTGGTAGCTGGTGCAGCACTGTGGTTTTGATTTTGGGCCTGGGAACTGCGCTGATAACACCAGTGTTTTCAGTTACTGCTTGGAAGTGTTTTGTCTGATCAAGGGCTTTCTGAGTCTCATGCTGTGCCAGGGAGTAGGGGGAGCCGGGAGGAAGCAGAGACAGGACACCTGACCCAAACTGACCAAAAAGGTATTCCATGCCACAGCATGTCATGCCCAGGATGTAAAATACTGGGGGCAGGAACCCGGAAGTCTCTCTGTCTCTTGGCTCGGTCGGGTGCTGAGTGGTTGTATCCTCTTCCCTTGTATTTGCCTTGTCATTATTATTATTGATGCTAGCAGTAGTGATTTGTATTATACCTCAGTTACTGGACTGTTCTTATCTCAACCCGTGGGAGTTACATTCTTTCTGTTCTTCTCCCCATCCCCCCTCACCCCCCCATCGGAGTGGGGGGGGGAAGAGAGAGGGAGAAGTGAGGTTAACAGCTTAAACCACGACAAGATGATAGACAGATGAAGAAGCTGAGTTTACTAAAAAAAAAAACTTCATAGAAAAAAGCCAACACCAACCAAATGAAAAATCACACAAGAAAATCACAGTGTTTCCAAAATCTTTACAATTTCTGTGGAAGATCAAGCATTTTAGGGAGAATTTCTCTATAATTCTCAATTTTCACAGCTTATTTGTCTCTATTCGCTCATTGTCACAAATAGAAAGAAGAAGAGAATACAGACAGAATTGACAACTGTGTTGAACCTTAAGAGTTGAAGCATAGTTGAAACACTGATATTCAAGATTAGGTCAATGGCATTTGTCAAGATTGACTTACAGGAGTCAAAGGAACTTCTTTCTTTTTGCTATGCAGTAAGTTCATATTTAATTTTAAATAATGGAATGCACAGAAGACACTCATGGAAAAATGGAAATGAATTGAGCAATTATTGTAGGATAAATAAAATGTAAGTGGAATTCCAGGTGTGCACTTTGGGAGTTACTATCTTGCCCCTACAGAATTTCTGACTTAAATCTCTAAGGCATCTTCATGGCAGAAAGAAAAACTGACAGGCAACAGTGATTTGAAGGAGGAACATAGTTGAAGAATCTCAGAGTTTGTGGAAACTGTGGCTGAAGGTCTCTTCAAGATGGAACACAATGAGAAAAACATTGCTTAAAAGTTGGGTGAAGTAGTAGATGCCAAGCATTATTTCCTCTGACTTGGGGACAGGAGAGAGTCTTTTCTCCCTGAACATTTATGCATACACAGTTTTTGTTATGGTTTTTGTACTCTAATTTTTGTTTTGAAAAGAGGTGGCTGCTATGACTGGTGTGTTGGAATGGTAGGTTACAGGCTCTTTAGGAAAGACAGGCCCAGTAGGTGGGGAGGGGGACTTGCTATTTATGTCAGGGATGGGCTGGAGAGCATGGAACTCTGTCTGGAGACAGGTGAGCAGTCGATAGAGAGTTTGTGGGTCAGGGTTAAAGGGAGAACAGCAATGGGAGACATTATTGTGGGGATCTGCAACAGACCACCTGACCAAGAGGACTCGGTTGATGAAGCACTCGATAGACAGATAGGAACTGCCTCATGCTCGCAGGCCCTTGTTCTCATGGGGGACTTCAACAACCCTGATGCCTGTTGGAGGGATGGTACAACTCGGCACAAGCAATCCAGGAAGATCCTTGATTGTGTGGAAGACAACTTCCTGCTGTAAGTAATAGAGGAGCCAAGAAGGAGAGGTGCCATGCTTGACCTTGTCCTCACCAACAGGGAAGTGCTGGTTGGAAATGTGATGCTCCAGGGCAGCCTTGATTGCAGCGATCATGAGATGGTCAAATTTGAGATGCTCAGGACAGCGAGAAAAGCGTGCAGCAAGCTCACAGCCCTGGACTTCAAGAGAGTAGACTTTGGCCTCTTCAGGAACATGCTCAGTACGATTCTATGGGATATAGCCCTAGAGGGCAGGGGGGCCAAGACTGTTGGTTGATATTCAAGGATCACCTGTTGCAAGCTCAGGAGTATTGCATCACAACTAGAAGGAAGTGCTGCAGGAGGGCCAGGAGACCTCCTTGGATGGATAAGGAGCTGCTGAGGAAAATTCAAAAGAAAAAAGAGGCTTATAAAAGGTGGAAGCAAGGACAGGTGGCCTGGGAAGAATTCAGGGATGTTGTCCAGGAACCCAGGACCAGGTTAGGAAAGCTAAGGCCCACTTAGAATTCAACTTGGCTAGGGATGTGAAAGATAACAGGAAGGGATTCTATAGGTACATTGCAAATCAAAGACAGGCTGGGGACAATGTGGGCCCTCTCTGGAAGCTATCAGGAGAACTGGCTACCCTGGATTTGGAGAAGGCTGAGGTTCTTAATGACTTCTTTGCCTCAGTCTTCACCAGCAAATGCCCTGACCATACCACCCAAGTCTTGGAAGGAAGACACAGGGACAGTGAGAATGAAGACCATGGGCCCACTGTAGGAGAGGATCTGGTTCAAGACCATCTCAGGAACTTGAACGTATACAAGTCCATGGAACCTGATGAAATCCTTCTGCAGGTCCTGAAGGAGCTGGCAAATGAAGTTGCTAAGCCACTGTCCAGCATATTTGAAAAATCATGGCAGTCAGGGGAAGTTCCTGATGACTGGAAAAAGGGAAATATAACCCCCATTTTCAAGAAGGGGAAAATGGATGAGCCGGGCAACTACAGAGCAGTCAGCCTCACCTCTGTGCCTGGCAGAATCTTGGAGCGGTTCTCCTGGAAGGCATGCTGAGGCACATGCAAAACAACAAGGTGGTTGGTGACAGCCAGCATGGCTTCACTAAGGGGAAATCCTGCCTCACCAATCTGGTAGCCTTCTATGAGGGGGCTACGGAACTCATGGACAGGGGTAGAGCAGTTGGTGTCATCTACCTGGACTTGTGCAAAGCTTTTGACACTGTCTCACATGACATCCTTGTCTCTAAGTTGAAGAGACATCAATTTGATAGGTGGGCCACTCAGTGGATAAAGAACTGGCTGGATGGCCGCAAGTAAAGGGTAGTGCTCAATGGCTCAATGTCCAGCTGGAGACCAGTAATGAGTGGTGTTCCTCAGGAATCAGTGTTGGGACTGGTCTTGTTCAACATCTTTGTTCGTGACATGGACAGTGGGAATGAGTGCACCCTCAGCAAGTTTGCCAGCCAACCATATCCTGTGCTGCATCAAGAGGAGCATGACCAGCAGGTCGAGGGAGGTGATCCTGCCCCTCTACTCTACTCTCCTGAGACTTCACTTGGAGTACTGTGTGCAGTTCTGGTGTCCTCAACATAAAAAGGACATGTAATTGTTGGAACAAGTGCAGAGGAGGGCCATGAGGATGATGAGGGGACTGGAGCACCTCCCGTAGGAAGATAGGCTGAGAAAGATGGGGCTGTTCAGCCTGGAGAAGAGAAGGCTGCATGGAGATCTCATAGCAGATTTCCAATATCTCAAGGGGGCTTATAGGGATGCTGGGGAGGGACTCTTCGTTAGGGACTGTAGTGAGAGGACAAGGGGCAATGGGTTCAAAGTTAAACAGGAGACGTTTAGATTGTATATGAGGAAAAAATTCTTTTGTGTATGGGTGGTGAGGCACTGGAATGTGTTGCCCAGGGAAGCTGTGAATGCTCCATCGCTGTCAGTGTTCAAGGCTGGGTTGGACATAGCCTTGGATGGCATGGTTTAGTGTGAGTTGTCCCTGGCCATGGCAGGGGCGTTTGAACTAGATGATTTTAAGGTCCTTTCCAACCCTATTTTATGATTCTAGGATTCTACTTGCTACTTAGAAGAATACTATGCAAATGAAGTACATATCTGCCAAGAACTACTGCTTATCTTTTTAGTTCTTACTCAGGGTTCTCAGTTGAAATTGAGGTACAGAAAATATACTGATAAGATAAAAATTTTTTTTCTGCCACTTGGTACAGAAGATGACAGTCAGAAAGTGATATTGAGCACTGACGGGCCAGAAGTGCAAGAATTACATCTGGCAATATCGTGTCTGAGCAACTGGTGCTACCTGGCTAGCTGGTTTTTAGTATGTTGACTTTTGGCTTTGAGAATGAAATAATCTTCAGTGCTGTGTGGCATCTGGAAAATCAGAAGCACTTACAGAACCATGAGCACTACATTAGGAGCCTGTATATTCTCATTCTAAAATTATCTAAGGCACACAGACTGCTGTGAAAATGCTCCAGGAAAAAAAAAAAAAAGAACAAACAAAAAACAAAACAACCAACAGGAAAACCCACCAAACCAAATGGAACTACTACCACTAACAGGGGAAAAAAAAACCCAAACTAAACCAGAAGCCACACAAACAAAACCCAAAAAAAACATGGAGTGAAAAATAACTACACCACAGAGCAAAACCCATGCAAGGTATCCAAGAATTTCATGCTAGGGAAGAAAAGTAGCACCTGTAGAGGGCTGTAAGCCTATATTTAATGCACACATCAACAGTACCAATTCTCTGATGTCTACCTCATTACAGAAAAGCACCATATCAAGTATGGGAAGGCAGCCAGTGCTTCCTGTGTGCTAACAGGTGGCAATTACTATGGAGAGTGATCCATGTTCCTAGACGTTTGCTGTGCTGATTTTGATTTTGTAGACCAAAGGTTTTACCTGTGACAGGCATGGAGTCCAGAGGGAAACAGGATGGTGGTGGCTTAGCCAGAAACATCCCAGGAGCAGCATGAAGGTATTACCTGGTAATATCAAAATGACTGCAGAGTAACTGAGAAAACAAAGAGGAAGCAGATGCAAAGAAGGTAAATAAAGAGGGAGAGATGGCAGTAAATGAATGACATAGGACCCATGGAAAATGAGAGAGAGGGAAAAACGGGTGTTTCTGTGGTTTCAATGACAGTACAATAATGGGATCTTGAAGGAAATCCTACATTCTCCAGGGACAGAACTGGGGAAAAGTTTCCCCCAGATTCTCTCAGTGGCATAAGTTTTTTGTAAGTTTGCCTTGTTGACCTTTTTTCCCGCAAAATCCTGAAATTTTTACATTGTCAACAATTATCTGAGTTGTACACCATTATAGAATGTTCTTCTCAATAAAGAAGAAAAAGCGTATTATGCAAAAGCCTCTTTAAATTGAACCAAAGATGTCTGTGAATCTTGGCATTCTCTATTGCATTTACTAACCAGCAGGCATTTTTTGCAATTTCTGTTTCAATACTATCATTACTGAAATTGTGAAAAACTGAAGATTATATTTTGCTATAAGAATAACAAAATACATTTTGGAGATTTTATTTCGCAATTCCTTTCTTTACTGTTGTTTGGTTAATGAGGTGGAAGATAACACAACTGATGAAGACTGAATAGTTGAATTAATTTGTTGAATAGATAATCTAATTTCAATACAGACCATAAAAACAATAATTGATGTAACCTTTTGATACACATTATTCAAGCTAGCAAAAAAAAAAGCAAACCCTCAATTTCTAGTTTTCAAATCCTCTTTTAAATACTGTATGCATTCATGGGAGTACCTGTTTTGCAAATAAACTTAAATCTAGATGCCAAGATTACGTTTACTTTTTTCATTTTCAAAAAAGAAAAAAAAATGCTGCATTGTTTACCCCTTTTTATTTCACTGGCATTGCTTATCAAATATTTTGTTCATATGCTAGCCCTTGAAACAACTTTGCTTGATTTTATTTTGCTAATAAATGCTTTCTTGAACAAATTCTGAGATTTATGGCTTTTTTCCCCCTCTGAAATATTTTTTATCAATTATTTCATTTCTCTCTTCCCATTGACACATAATATGACTTCCTGAGGCTTCCTCAACTATTGGAAGTAACCAAGGATGCCCAGATCCTTTTTTGCAGAGCTGCTTTCTAAATAGTCCCCAGCCAGGAATCCTGTTACATGGGATTATTCCATCCCAGATATACATCTGCATTTCCCTTTATTAAACTTCATTTAAGGTTCCTGTCATCCCACTTCTCCCACTTGTATAATGCCTCGTTGTGTGGCAGCCTTGGCTTTCATTGTACTACCTTCCCCCCACTTTAAATTTGGTATCACCCTCAAGCTTGCTGAGAGCTCATGCTGTCCCATCATCCAGATCATTAACAATGGTATAAATCCTTCAGGGACACTGCTAGTAATTGTCCATAGGTAAATTTTGTACTATGGACCTTTTGAAGCACTGTTTCTCACATAATTTACTGTCCATTTATCCAATCCACATCTCAGTAATTCTGCTGCAAAAATATTATGGGAGAGTATGTCAAAGGTCCATAAAGCATCCACTTTTTTCCCTTTATCCGCAAAGCCAATAATCTCATCACAAAAGCCAATCAGTTTGGTCAGGCACGATATGCCCATGATAAATCCATGCTAGATACTGCAAATCAACTTTTTGTTCCTCCTCTGTTTGGAGATGTCTTCCAGGAGGATTTGCTTCACAACCTTCCAAGGGACTGAAGTTATGTTGAGAGGCCTGTACTTACCTGGATCCTCCCTGAAGAAAGGCATGATGTGTTTTTACAGATATCACTAATCTGCCTCAATCACCATAATCCTCTCAAAGGTTTTAGAAAGTGTCTTTGCAATGACATTGACCACTGGACACACTCCACATGGTTCCATGGATTTGTGAACATTTAATTGGTGTAAGTGCTTTCTGATTCTGTTCTTCACAGTTTATTCCACAGACCCCACCAATAGTTTCGGGGATGTGTGAACAGTCCTTACGAGCAAGAAAGTGATAAAAAAGACATTGAATACTTCAGGTTTTTAAATGTCTTTTGTCAGTAGGAATGATGCCCTATTGTGTAGCAGACCTGTATTTGCCCTAGCCTTCCCTTTGCTGCCAATGTACTCGTAGCAACACTTCCTGCTGCTACTTCATCGCTTGTTATTTTCAACTAGCTGCTCTTTGGCTTTCCTATTTCTCCATGTTTCAGCAATGTCCCTATACTTCTCTCAGGTAAATTGAGATGTCTTGATGATAACTGGTGTTCATTCCTCACATCCTTCCTGACCTCATCACTCCTGCCTATCCCTCTAACTCTTCTTCCACGTGCAGGGTTTTGTTGATCAGTCACACCTGAAGAGGCTCTTCTTGATGGCAAATGAGCACTCCTCAGCCCCTTTGTCCTCCAGAGAAATCTTTCATGGGACTGCAACAGGCAGGTCTCTGAACAAGCTGAAGTCTGCTCTCTTAAACTCTAGAGTTGTGATTCCACTATTTGTCTTGCTCACTTTACATAAGGTTTTAACTGTGTCACCTCATGGCAGGTTCAGCTAAGGCTATCTTTGACTCCCGCATCCACAGACAGCTCTCTTCCTTACTTGAGTGTAATATCAAGAGGAAAGGCACCCAGGTTTGGAGATAACCCTGCATGGATTCATGTACCAGCTAGTCTGGCATTCAAAGATTTTTAGCAGATCTCCTATGTCACAAAACCAAGAAGATATTCACAGCACTAAACTCCTTAAAATTCATCTCTATGCCATCATAGCATGTGAATTTTGCTCCTCTATGCCATCATGGCCTGTGAGGTTTGGGTTGGTTTGCAACATACCATGCACCTCCTCCAACGTAATAACCTTAAGTCTTTCTGGCATCAAACTAGCCAGATGTACAGCCACAGGTAGATGTTTCATGCTATCAGAGCGTAACACAGTTGTCCAGATGAACCCATTGACATCTTACAAATTCAGCAAAGATATTAGAGATTTATTTACTTTTGTACAAGCTCTGAGTATGTTAAACCTGAGATAAGGCTAAATGTATCTGATGTTAATGTTCAGGTACTATTTTCATGAGAACAATATTTAAAAATAAAATGTAGGAAATCAAAGTTATCTTTACCAAAACTAAAAATGTTAATGTCACCTAAAAAACCTCAATTTGTTCATATGTGCTTTATTAGAACTGTGCTCAGTCTTTTTTTAGTAGATTTTGATTTATAAGATTTTATAAGTACTTTAAATATATAAGATCTCATGCCATTCACAATGGTGTAGAACAGAAGGACAGGCAACATTTAAGAAAGTGGAAAAAAGATCCCCAAAGTGACATCAAACTCTGGTGTTGCTCCAGCTGTTCAGTTTCTGGCTTTACATTTAAACGAAACAAAACTCCCTTTAAATGGACTTATTCATTAAAAATTAAAGATTAGGAATCATGAAAAACAACTTCTGTTGTTTTTCTCTTGATTAAGATAGATCAGCAATATTCATTACATATGTTAGTATTCTATAAATGTGATTGTGGTATATACTAGGCACACACGAGTACTTGTATAGTATAAGTTAATTCTTGCTAGGTGTAAAATTTCTGTAAGTTAGATACTGAATGTCTTAAAATCCTCCAAGGCTGGAAAAGTAAATCACATTCTATAGATAAAATTGCTTAATAAAAAGACTCTGAAAATACTGATACTTTAATGGAGTATATATGCACTTTAGGTGAGTTAACAAAGGTCTCTTCAGTTTCTCAAGGACTTACATTGTTGGAAAAGTAGTAATTTATATACCTGAGTTGAGAGGTGAGAAGAAACCAAGTACTATTTCAAAGAACATTCAGAAATCTCCTTGAGAGATTTCTTAAACCTTGTTTCTCTAACAGCTGTTACAAATTTCTGACTATTACAGGTATTAGCTCTTCTATAGTTTACAAAATGTTTTAAGCCCAGCACAGGTAATGGTTTTAAACTGAAGATAAGATGAAAATGATGAAGCAGATTTGGAGCTGTAGTCAGCCATTCACAGTATTATTTGTACAATGAGTTCTCTCCAGAACTTCAAAAATTTTTGTTCTCACCACCACTGAGAATCATGTACATCTGCCTGAACAGTATTTCAGTTTCACAGTTAGTTAGTATGGTTGTTCAGAAATTCTGCAAAGATAAAGCCTCCAGTGAGAAATTTCTGCTATGTCCTGCCATTCTTTATCAAATAGTATGAGAATATTTTCATCACTTCTGCTTCAAGCTCTAAGGAAAATAAAAAAAAAAAATAAAATCAGAAGTATATGATAAGAAAATTACTGGAAAGGTAAATAACGAGAGGTTTTAGGGAACTGCAAAAGCTGGTCAGTTTGAGTAAATGACAAAAATTTCAGATCAGCGAATTATTTAAACTGATGCTTATGAAGCAGAACAAATAGACAGAAAATTTATAAATTGTGTGATAGGTATATATATGGCAGTGTTTCATGTTTTTTTATGCTTGAGTCCTGAACAGTAAAATAATTACACATTTTCTTCCTCTGTTTATTTTTCAGCCTTGATCTACTTTCTATATGAGCTCTCTATATTCTTTCTACTTCCAAATTCCAAGCTTCATGTCACTGAGCATCTTATCCTGAAATTCAGTCATAGTTCTTGGGCTTTCTATTCCTCTGTGGGTTTTACATCATATTATTGGGTTTTTGATCTATATTTTCACACAAGGACATATCTATCCATTTTCCTCCTCTGTCAGCATCTGCATCACAAGAAAAAGAAATAGAAAAAATGAGGGGCAATAGGGAGAAAAGGAAAAAATTGTAGAAGAGGCACCTAGGAGGTTTCTGAAGGAAGTTGTAAAAGGTAGGAGGTCACTCTGGGGACTGGCTAGGCGGCAGAGAAGAGGGGAAACAGATCTCATGCATCTGACCTGTGATAAGATGAAAGTACAGTCTAATTTGAGCAGAGTAGAAGGAGATGCTGGAGTCAGTGTCAGAGTCCTTGCGTACTGCTGTGGTGTGAATGCCGATAGCCAACAGGTGAAAGAATGAGCTATCACAGCAGTATGCCAGGGACCTGAAAATCAATTCCTAGAATCTGCAAAGAGTGGGGAGAGCTCTAGGGAAATAAAATGATAAATTCTATGACCTGCTTGACTTTTGAACATATTGCCTAACTGTATTAGTCTTTGGAAGAATCCCCAAATCTTCATCAACAAAAGTTTACTTTGTTTGCAAATAATACACCAGTGATTGCTGGTGGTAACAATAATTGTACAAGAGAAAAATACAGAGAAAAGAAAAAAACAAAACAGTATTTTTTATAGGACAACTGATTCAGTGATTTCCAGTGATTCAGAAAAATAAATTACAAAGAGGAAGCCGCAACAAGTTCGAACTCTGGATGTTCCTTAAGAAAGCCAACACTGAGAACTGATTCTCTTAAGTTGTTAAGGAAAGATGTTTTTCATAAATACAGATTTTTATCTCTGAATATGTACATATTGCTCTTTCAGGAAGACTGAATATTTTAACATAAATCGGGTTTTGAATGTGAAAAAGATGTTATGATAGAGCCAGTCAGGTTGGAAGGGACTTTAAGATGTCTCTAGTTCATCCTCCTGCTCCAAGTAGGGTTGATACTGAATCCAGACCAGCTGTATCAGGTTTTTAACTAGTTGCATCTTGAAAACTTCCAAGGACAGAGATTTTACAATGTCCTTAGACAACATGCTCCAATATTTAGCTGTCCTCGGTGATTTTTCTTTTCCTTCTATGAAATTAGAACCTCCCCTGCTTCAGGTGATGACCATTGTCACATTACTCCATCTAAAGATTAAAGAATACTACCATCCACTGGCCATTAATGTGTTTTACTTGGTACATGCAGTTATGTAAGGTATTAATGGGAACACACCCTTTGGTGGCTGTAACAAATCACAGTGAACATGATTAAAAATAAAAGTGGAAATGCTATTCTGGAATCATGGAAAAATCTGTTTTCCTGCTGAAACTTCCATATAGGTAGTGACCAGCCTCAGCCTGCTTGGCTTTTGAAATCTCATAGTACCACAGACCAAGATTTTTGGCTGCCAGTTCTGGTAAGCCTTGACTTAAGTAATGCTGCTGTATTTTGCAGCAAATCAATAGAAACCTGCAGCATAAATCTCCCAAACAACTTTGAGGTTTGCTCTTCCTCTCTGCAATCTTGTATCAGACAAGAAAAGCTTCAAAGATTTCAAATATGGACTTAGGGGAAAGGTGCTGGGGACAAAAAGAAAGAAAGAAAATACCGTGTTATGAAACACACTGATATCTCAGTTTTCTTTTAATCATAAGAGACATTTATCCAAGAGTTTTTGTTTGCTTTCTCTGTCCGCCAGAGGCAAAAAATGTTGTCTTATTGAAATGTTGATTTTCAGACAACTGCTGTGAACAAAAACACTATTCAGACCTCAAAGTTCCCTTCTCTTGAAAGTCATCACTTGCAGACAAAATTCTCCATGCTCATTTGGTCTAGTAGCTTTGTTTGAAGTCAGTCAATACAGGAATAAAATACCTGCAAGGTACAAACATGCACCTCTTGCTACTTTTTCTTCCTTTTAACTTGAAACAAACGACTGACCTTCCAGAATTAAGATGTGGACAACACTGACTGTTCTAAATGGTTACAATTTTTTTATTTTTATTTTTTTTTTTTAACTAAAGGAGGTGGTTTTTTTCTCGCTTTCAGAAAAATGCATACGGAGTACTGTAAGTGAAAAATAACTGCTATTTTTTTCCTTATGTACTGTATTTTGAAATATTATGCATATAGACTTCACTTTCTGCAGTGAAAAAATTAAGAGATTCAGAAGCTATTCAAAAAACTGTAGAACAGTCAGTGTGTCATCAGGCCACTTATAGGCAAAATGAAAAACTATATTGAGAATCTCTCCATTGTACTTTTAAGACAAAATTTGAAATTAAGCATCACACATTCAGGATTGAGGTGTCTCAGAGTGTTATAAGGTAGATACTTCTTTCTGTTGTGGACCAAGTATTTATAAAATCTGTCAAAAAGTTAAACATATATTCCTCAAAAAGAAAAGTTTATATTTTGCAGGAATAATCTCTTTCCAAATAAAACCTTCATCGATTCAAATAGCATGAGATGTAGACTATACCATTGCACCCCATGAAGACTATAATATTAACATTTTTTTTAAAAGCGAATTATAGGAAATGTGCATTCAAATGTCAAATCTGTTAATATAGATAAAGGGAAGGCTTATAGGCATAAAAGCATCAGAGTGCCTCAAGGCCCTAAGTAAACACTTGACATGTATTCCATTAAGAAAAGCTAAAGTATAGTCAATTTGCCCATTTCAGATGATTCACAATAGGATTTGCTCTTCTTGCTTCGTCCTCTTTAATTCTGTGTGACTCCTTGCATATTGCTTGTTGCCTTAGTAGCTGAGCACCTGCCAGTAATGAAAAAATTGAAAACTATCGCATATCTGTTTTCTCATCTTTTCTCATTCTTCTAGGTGTATCTGCGAGTGTGTGGGTGTGTGCAGCAGGATGGATGCCTGTGAGAGACAGAACAACAGAGATTCTTTTGGTTGGTTTATTGTTGTTATACTCATGTTGCTTGTGTTTTTACTGAAGAAAAAAATGGAGCAGAAGATGGCGAGAAGAGGGTGGATCTTCTTTTCTAGGATGCTAATCTACAAATCAAGGGCTAACTTTTATATCAGTCTTTACACATACAATTTTCTTCTGTTCTTGTCAAGCAACAGTTTCAGTTAGGAATTTAGATGGCTTTAATATGTCCTGGTTAGTGTATGGAATACCTTGAATGTAGGGACCCAGATGATGAGCCTTGCTCATCTTTTCATCACCTAGCAGGTTCATGTCAAGCATGGAAGAGCTCTGATTTGGTTTTCTACTAACCTTTGTTGCTAAGATTGAAAATAGGAAGATACTGATGAAGCACCTTAATACCGTAAACTACAATTCATTCCATTTCCTGATCATCAGATTTGTTTTAATGAGGCTCTTGTTTTTTCACTAGTGGTGGTTTTACAAAGGAAAGAGACACAGGTGTCAAATGAAGGTGCCAGAGTGAAAAAAAAAAGGGCATTAACAAGATCAATCCTGGAACTGATGCATTTAGGGCTGACCAAGTGGAGAAGACAGGTGCAGCTAACCTTGCTCACCAGGGGTCACCAAAAGACATCAATGCAAGTAGCAGCTAAAGTAGTAGACAATGTGAAACAAATAGTCTGGTTAAGGTTACATTGCAACTAGTGGAGCTGAAAGAGCTTCTGAGTTTCTAGATGCTCCTGCCCTCCAGGACATAACAAAGTCACGCACAAGCCCTCCCCATGTGGGTGTAAAAAAACATGATGTGATGGATTTCTGAGCTAGACTAGCTGCTGGGAAAGCTTTGAGATAGCAGAGGAATGTTACTGGGAAAGCTTTGGGAGTATTGCAGGGAAAGGTAGGCAAGATAAGAAGGAAGAAAGAAGCAAGAAGCAGACATCCAATCAAGGCAACCAGTGAGCAAGATATCTACCAATGAAGAAGCCAAAATACCCACGTGGGTGGTGACAGCTAACCAATTGTATTAGCCACTCATACACGCAGGTACTTTGTATAGCCTATATCAACCCTGGGCCTTCAGATAATAAAGGATTTCGTTTGTAACCAGAATCGGGGTCCATGCTTTATTCTCCACATCCCCATACTGCCTTGGTTTCCCTGGGAAAGGAACTCAGCTAGAAGGAGCTAGAAAGGAGCCTCAGAATCTTCTGCACAAGCTTTCTGATTTGGTCAATTTGCCCCAGACTAGAATGTATATTTTGTTCAATCTACATGCCTCCCTATGTTTTATGAAAGGTTTTGTGGAAAAGCCAGGCATTCATGAGCTTTAACAGATAGTGAAACTGTCAGAAGTCACATTATGAAAAAATTGGGGGAAAAAGAAATTACTTTATAATATGAATGGCCAACCCAAATATTTATCATAACTTAATTTCCATTCCACAGAAATAATTTCTGTATTTAGATATACAAAACTGCAGCATTTCTTAAGAAATCAATTGAAAATCCATATCATATGGGAGAACATAAAAATATTTATTTTAAAATTAAGTTAAATTTAATGTCTCAATTTGTGTTTCTGCTTTCTCTCATCTTCATCTTACAACGTATTTGTTTGTCTTGCTGAGAGGTTATCTGATAGTAAGAGATGTAATCTCAGCATATTCTGTTTTGACAGACATATATGATACCCAACCATGAGAAAGGATTGAAATCTTATTATCTGTGTTATAGCATGCCCATTACACAAAGTTGATCACCTTTTAAGGAGACAGACCTGTCCTTCATTACCACGGATCCAGCCAGGCAGACCACAGCAACATGCCTCAAACAGGAACAGATACAGAAGGCATTTTCCTGACTTTTTGCACTATTAGAAAAACAACAGTCAAAGCTATACAAATGCCTTACCTCCACTCCTTTCTTAGTTCTGTGGGAACTAGGGACATGTTTCTGGTTTTCCATCCATCGTGCAGAAGCAGAAGTGAGAAAAGGGAGGGGCCTTTCTCATCATAATGTTTCATGTTTCCAGGTGTCCTGGGTTCAGCAGTGGCAGTCATTTTTCTCCTTCTTAGTAGCTGGTGCAGCACTGTGTTTTTGACTTTCAGCCTGGGAACAGCACTGGTAACACTGATGTTTTCTGTTACTGCTTTTAGAATATTTTGGTCTGACCAAGGACTTTCTGAGTCTCATACTCTGCCAGGGAGGAGGGGAAGCAGAGAGGAAGCAGAGACAGGACACCTGACCCAAACTAACCAAAGAGGTATTCCATACCACAGTACATCATGCCCAGGATGTAAAAAAATGAGGGCAGGGACCTGGAAGTGGGGGGTTCTCTGCTGGGTCGGGCTTGGTATCCGGTGGTGAGCAGTTGTATTCTCTTTCTTTGTACTTCTCTGTCATTATTATTACCGGTGGTAGCAGCAGTGGTTTGTGTTATGCCTTAGTTACTGAACTGTTCTTATCTCAACCTGTGGCAGTTGCATTCTTTCGATTTTTCTCCCCATCCCTCTGGAAGCGGGGGGAACAAAGAGGGAGGAGTGAGTGAGCAAACTGCATAGCTGACTGGACTTAAACCATGACACCAGGCTGCCTCATTTTCCAGGCTGTGCTAAAGGTAAATACAATAGACAAGGCAATTCTGATTAGTTGAGGACTTCATATTTTCTTCCTGGTTTTTGAGTCTGTTACAAGTAAATTTTTGCTGACTTCTACTAACTTCATTATTGATTATCTCTAAACACTACTGGTCCGAACACGGATCCCTGAGAGACATCACTTGTCACCAGCCTCCAGCTGGACATTTAGCTGTTGACCACTACCCACCGGTTGCGACCATCAAACCAATGCCTCATCCACCAGATAGACCACCCACCAAATCCATATATCTCCAATTTAGGGAGATACCCATAGAAGCCCTTCTTGTTATTCCTTGCAACCCTTGGTGAGTTCTACTCCACCTGTGCTTTGGCCTTCCTGAGCCCATCCCTAGACAACCAGGCAGCATTCCTATGCTCTTTCCAGGATACCTGTCTCTGCTTCCACTGCCTGTGCATTTCTTCCTTACCCTTTAGTTCGACCAGCAGGTCTCAACTCTGCCATGCCAGCCTCTTCCCTTCCTTACCTGATTTCTTATACTTGGGGATTGACAGCTCTTGTGCTCCATGGAAAGCATCCTTAAAGATCCACCAGCTCTGTTCTGCTCCCTTGTCACTGAGGCCAGTATCCTAGGGGATCCTACTGATTAACTTGAAGAGCTGGAATTTTGCTTTCCTAAATTTTAGGTCCTGACTTTACTATTCACCTAACCCATATCCCTTAGGACTGCAAACTCCACCAGTGCATGATCACTACAGCTCAGGCTGCCTCCAGTTTTGACATCACAAGTTAGCTGTAAAGTTAACATTGATGACCATCAAGTCCAGTATCGCCTCCCCTCTGTTAGGGCTGTCTATTACCTGCCTTAAGAAGTTATCCTCAATGCATTCCAGGAGTTTCCTGGATTTCCTATAACTTGCTGTTCTACTTTTCCAGCAGATGTTGCCGTGCATGAAGTCCCCCATTAGGACAAGAGCCTGTGAGCAGGATGCCTCCTGTAGATGGAGTAAGCAGGCTTTGTCTATAGGCTCAGCTCCCCTTGATCAGGCAGCCTGTAGTAGACGCAACCAAAAGGCTCCCTTTGCTGCTTTGGTCTCTAACTCTTAATCATAAGCTTTCAACATGCTTTTGCTATTCTTCAGAGACAGCTCTTCACACGCTATACAGTTTTTGAAGTAGAGGGCAACCCTTATGCCTCTCCTTCTTCACCTGTTGCTTCTGAATAGCTTGTAGCCATCAATAGCTGCACACCAGTCATTGATGGCTATAAGGTGGTTGGTAAAACATGGCTATATCATCTTATGATGCAGTTGTTACAGAGCACCAAAACGTTCCTTCTTGTGTTAAAAAATATGCAAAAGAGTCTGAATGTCTCCTGATGATCAGTATATCACAAATATGAGCTCTTTGTCAGAAGTTACAAACACAGGGCTGCTGAGAGTTTACAAGTAATGGACCTGCCTCTCTATAAAGATCAGTTTCATTTGCAAACTAGTTATCACATACCTAAGCAAGCAATTAAATTAATATGTAGTATATAATAGGTGTTACACTACTTCGGAGGAGAAAGCCATTTTGTTGATGCCTGACATGCATTTGTGTCACACTGACAAATGTGTTTAAACAAAAAAAGAATGCTCACATTGGCTCATGATAACATGCTTAAATGGGATTTGGCTTCAAGTAAACATTGAATATCATGAGACTGGTGATGAAAACATGGGATCTAACAACGTCACATGGCAGAGACTCCAGGGCTGTTCGCTGATACCTTCAGCTGTCAGACATGCAATCAACCACCTGCCTTGCTTCAGAATTCTTATTTTCTCCTGACACCATAAGCTACATATATTCTTGCTACTTATATTCTTAGCTACATGTATTCCTGGAAAAAAAAAATAGTCTCACAGGCAGGTTTTGCCTTCTCTAAAATTGTTTTCAGCACTATTAGCTTGTTTGTGGTGGGTTTTATTTTTAAAAAAAAAACTTTTAAACTTATTCTAAACTTAAAATTTACAAAAATATGACTGGTTGCTTTGAGAAGCTAGACTGCACTTGGGGATTTTGGGTCTTCCATTCTCTTTGTTTAAACATAAGTGAGAGCTGGGGAGTCCTATCCCTGATATACAGTCACCTGTGTTAATCTCCAGATCCTGGAATAAAGGCGCTTTTTTGGCTCTGTAGCAGATCACGTAGGGAGTTTGTGCCATGACATGGGCCTTCCATCTTCCCAATGCAACTATGCAGGGTAAATGGAAACACCAAGGAACCCTGGAAGACAGCTACAAAACTGGGGTAGATGCCAGGTTCCTGGAATAGCCTGCCATCAATCCAGAGAGTCTCAGGAAGAGTTTGCTGGATGCAAGATGCCATGAGTTAAGCATTTTAGGCTTCACTAATTAGCACTTGCTTTAATTTTACTCTAGGGTCTCATTTTTGCTGGAAGTAACAGCAGCTGCTGCCTCTCCAGCCCTCAATCTCATGGAGAAAAATCTCAAGAGTCACTATAAAAGGAGAGAGACAGTTGGTCTGCTACTAGGCCAAAAACTCAGCTCTTTGTGAGAAACAGAAAAGCAAGGGATAATAGTTGAATTAATCACTGCCATCAACCCTCCCTGATCATCAGAGAGGCAATGGACAACCCTCAACCTCAGGAAGTTTCACTGCTTTCTCAGGAAGTTTCATTGTTTTTTGTACGAATTTGTGTATTGCTGACTAACAGATCTAATATCACATTAAGTCTATTACTCTTATATCACAACATACTGTATACATTTGGATCAAGCATATAAACCTTATATGAACCATATAACTGTAAATGTTTTGAAAGGTTTCTCTGATATACCTCGAGCAATGAGACAGAAGACTAAAAGAAAGATTAGTGCCACAGTAATATTATGATATATACTAGACTGGCATGGATCTACCATAAATTAGGTATATAAAGTGTAACTTTACAGTGAATGTACTTATACCATGGATTAATTGATCAATTTCACCAATTCCATAGATATTTAGTGCATACTTGTCATGGTTTAAACCCAGTTGATAACTTAGTGCCACACAGCTTTTTGCTTACCGACCCCACCCCTTCCCTGCTCCTTGGGTGGGATGGGGAGAAGAACTGAAAGACAATAAATCCCATGGGTTGAGATAAGAACAGTTTAATAACTAAAGTACATTATACTACTACTACTATTAAAAATAATAATAATAAAGGAAATAACAAGGGGAGAGAATATAAAACTTAAAGGGGAAAGGAAAACAAAACAATAAACACAAGTGATCCACAATACAATTGCTCACCACCCACCGACTGATACTCAGCCTGACCCGAGCAGTGATCAGTTCCTTCTGTGTAACTCCTCACATGTATGTACTGGAAACGACATGCTGTCATTCAGAATACCCCTTTGGCTAGTTTGGGTTAGGTGTCCTGACTCTGCTCTCTCTTGGCTTCTTGTGCCCCTCCTCACTGGCAGAGTATGAGACAGAAAAGCCCTTGATCAGGGTAAATGCTACTTAGCAACAACTAAAACACTGGTGTGTTATCGGCACTGTTCTCAGACTAAAGACAAAACACAGCCCTGTACCAGCTATTAGGAAGAAATTTAACTCTATCTCAGCCAAAACTGGAACAATGATGTTGGAGCAATCAGATAAAAATTTGCAGAACTTCCAAAGCAAACTAACTTCTAAAATTTTTATGAGTCTTTGCTTGGCTACAAAACAGATTCATAAAATATAAAAGGTACTTAATATGTCATCTCTTATGTATCGAGAAATTTATTGAGTCACACAGAGAAAAGTTAGCGAATTAGCCAGTAGTGACCCAGCAGTGTGTGACTGCAGCCCAGAAAGACAACCATATGCTGGGCTGCATCAAGAGTAGCATGACCAGCAGGTCAAAGGAGGTGATCTTGTCCTTCTGCTCTTGTGAGACCCCACCTGCAGTACTGCATTCAGCTCTTGGTGCCCCAACACAAGAGGGATGTGGACCTCCACAAACAAGTCCAGAGGAGGAACATGAAGATAATCAGCAGGCTGTAGCACCTCTCCTGCCAAGACAGGCTGAGAGAGCTGGGGTTGCTCAGCCTGGAGAAGTGAAGGCTTCAGGGAGACATTCTAGCAGCATTCCAGTACCTAAATGGGACCTACAAGAAAGCTGGAGAGGGACTTTTACATGGGCATGTAGTGACAGGACAAGGGGGAATGGCTTTAAACCGACAGAAGGGAAATTTAGATTAGAAATTAGGAAAAAATTCTGTGCTATGAGGGTGGTGAGGCACTGGCACAGGTTGCCCAGAGAAGCTATGGCTGCCCCATCCCTGGCAGTGTTCAAGGCCAGTTTGGATGGGACTTTGAGCAACCTGGTCTTGTGAAAGGTGTCCCTGCCCATGGCTGGAGATTTGGAACTAGAAGATCTTTAAGGTCCCTTCCAATCCAAACCATTTTGTGATTCTACAAGTAGTCAAGGAATTGGATAAATATTTGATTCTCGAAGAAACAATATATTATTTATGTTTTAAAAAAAGAAATACCTGCAGGGAATGTCAGGTAAACCTAAAATTCACTCTCAACTGTCTGAGAGGAGGTTATAGAGTGGAGGTGTCTGGTATCTTTTCCCAAGTAATAAGAGATAGGACAAGAGGTAATGGTCTCAAGCTGCAACAAGGGAGGTTCAGATTGGGTATTAGGAAAAATTTCTTCACTAAGGCAATGATCAGGCATTGCAACAGGCTGTCCAGGGAAGTGGTGGAATCGCTCTCCTTAGAAGTTTTCAAAAACAGTGTAGATGAGGCCCTCAGTGACATAACTTAGTGGTGGACTTGGCAGTCCTGGGGTAATGGTTGGACTTGGTGATCTTGCAAGTCTCTTCCAACCTAGTTGATTCTGTGATTCTAAGGAGGGTTAACAACTGAGCAAAGCAGTAGCAGATTCCGCTCAGAATAGCCATTGTAACGAAGAAAAGAAATCACTCACATAAGATTATAATATATTTCAAATTCACTATATCCAGGTGTCATTGTGGATACCTCAGGAAAAATTGCTTAGGAACTTTTATGCTTATAGGTTTACAAAAGCAAAGATCCCTACAGAATTATGTAGTTCTCAAAAATCTTTGTAACTATCAACTTGTCTTTGAATACTACTTTGCACACCACACAAGGTACTCTTAAAAATATGTAATTAAAACAGTGATGTCTGAAAGAGGACAACAGAAATAAGAAGATATGGAAATGTCTGTGCATGAGAGGGATTAGCAGATGAAGGGGAGGAGGGATCACATATCACAGATATGTTTCATGTATTGTATTCATGAATCGCCGCATGAGAGACAAGTCATATGCTAAATACCGTCATTGGGAAGAAACTTTCAGATGCCAAATTTTCTGTAACGGTATTTCTTTTTTTTCCTCATTGTAATATCTGTATATTGACTATTATCTGGAAAAGACAGCTTTCTGAATAGAAGGAAGAATGCATCCTGGTACCTTAATTTCTACTTCCTCGTAGAGGAAAAGCTACAATAGCTAAAATATGTTTGTCACAAAACCTGAACCAAGAATTCCACTGATGCCCCATGATCTGGTTCAGCCCATTGCAGAGAGCACAGATGGGAAGTTCATATGAGGATTATAGCTCTTTCTACACATTGCAATGCCTTGCCAGCCTCCTTAATAAAACTCCTTTTGAGATATGAACATTAAGCTGTTTTCCTTTTGGCCTGCTCTTCATCAGGAATAAAATTCTGCCCTCAGACTTTATTAATGATTCTTCTGATGAGACTCATGAGATGAAACAAAGCTCATTCCACAAAACCAGCATTTACTTTTCTAGGCTAGGAGAAACATACTAAAACTTGCGATGACAGCTAGTTCTGTTAGAAAATTAATGATATGAGGCTCAAAGTACTGATTGCATATCCATAAGAGGTTTCATGTTCAAAGGAGGAACATTTGATTGAACTGAGTTTATATTTAGAAAGGCAGGATCTGTTTCTTTCAAGC
The DNA here is from genome assembly GCA_017639245.1 of Myiopsitta monachus. NCBI lineage: Eukaryota > Metazoa > Chordata > Aves > Psittaciformes > Psittacidae > Myiopsitta > Myiopsitta monachus. The sequence goes on from CM029927.1 coordinate 37,786,830, forward strand.
ACTATGTTAGATTGGATGAATTTCTTTCAAATGCATTTCATATTTCCTTAATTTTTTCTGCAATAGTTTGCATGCTTTTGTACATCACTTAAAAAAAAACAAACCCTTGAACTTTCAGAAGGCTAAAAGTATGTGTTTAAAGACATGGTTGAGCAAACTGGACCATCAATAGCTGGAAATTTTGCTTTCCCCTATTTTCAACTGAACTAAAAACACTTTAACTATTAATGAAACTTCAGGTGTATATTTTAGTGCTTCCAGACATGATCACTTTTTCCTGTCTTACAGCAATACTCCAGTAATGGCCAACTCAGGACACTGTAGACCTTCTCACTGCTGAAAATGTAAGTAATTGGCTACAAAAAATGTCATCATTTCTATTGCCTAAATCTAAGGTGTTTTTTAAAATGAACAACAGTGCCTGGAGTTTGATCAGAACAGCAGCAAGAAAAATGAAGGAATTAAAACCCATTAATCAATTCAGTAATTATTTTTATTCCGATGTCTTGCACTGTAGCTTAATATTGTTGCATTTAGTAAACCCTGATGCATGGCCTTAGAGGTTGTTTCAGACCTTAGGTATGCAGCCAGCACTGATTTCCACCTTAAAGTTCCTTGTACATAATTAAAATGTTAGCTGACCAGATGCTCTAAACAAGGTATAATGTGCTCGTCTGTTGCATTTTTATATGACTGTCATATGCTGTTGCCTGGAGGAGTGTCATGAATTTACGCTGATCTTGAGCACAGGGAAGGGGAGAGGAAATGAAAATTTGTGGTGGGCTGAAAAAATTAACACCCTAACAATTGTTGCTGAGGTGTGGATACAAATATTCTTGAGTTATTCTGCAGTGTGCCTAGTCCTCCTAAATTAAGAAAATCCAGAACATTCAACAGTCCTACAGTGGCTGACAAAGGAAAGGAAAACCAAAACCATGTAGATCAGCTGGAAACCTGTCATGACTCTAATGGAAAATAATTTCTTCAAGTAGCTTAGCCATGTGGCCAGTTTTGCCTACTATTTAGTGTGAAATGCTCTTACTCCCTCAGAATAAAAAAAAAAAAAACAAAAACAAACCAAAAGTGACCCTTAGTACAGCGCTATCTCACTATCCTTAATAGCTCCCAATGCATTTTTCTTTCAATGATTTCCCCACTTTTGAATCCCTGTAAAATATTAACACCAATAGTATCCTATAGTGGGAGTTCCACATTTAATGTGCTTAACTTCTCATTTCTAGCCTGCCTTTTGCTTCCTGTGTCTTGTTTATTCTTGTGCTGACATCATCCTTCAGACAGAATACCTCTTCTTCCTTTCTGATGTTTATGTGAATCTTAGCAACCTCAATAAACTAAACTTTATGGCAGAATCCTGAAATTATTTCCACAATTCTCAAATCAGTGCTGAATAGAGACAGCCAAGACAATTTAATATGCTACTTGAGTGCCAAAAGTAGCAAAGCAGCCGCCATTGGCTAAAAAGGATAAATTCACCCAAAGAAAGAATCTCGCTGAGTATTTTTATGCAGTAGTATATGGTACTTTAAAACTATATAAAGAAAATATGATCATATCACATTTGATAAAGCATACCAAATTGATACAGCATATCAAAGATTGCTACACTGAGGTCAATTCACAGCACTGATTCTTCATATTCACAAGGAAATGCGCACATTCATACCATGTATCGGCATTGGTGCCTGTGTTGTAGCATCTCTGTATTAAGGAATCCTGTTTGTCACATGTGAATGATCAAACCAATCTGGTACACAGACTGGGGAAGAGCTGCCACATTGTATAGCAGCCCTGCATTATGCCACTGGGCTCAGCTTTTCACATAAGCAGTGTGCTAAGTGCGCATCTACGTAAGAATGACAATAAAAGACACACCTGCAATGTACACTAATATGCCAGATGATTCATCTCACCACCTGAAGCACATGCAAAACTTACAGAGAGAGACTGAAGAGCTTTCAAATTATTTCAATACTTTCTAATTCCTCTAAAAGAGACTACAGAACTCCAGGAACCATTCATGAGCAAGATATTGCACAGGAAGTAGTAAGTAGGTTTCAGTAATTACTGTTAGCACACTGAGATGGTTATTGTGTGTAAGATGCTGGCTTTGTCATATTCATCCTGGCAACCAGACCCAGTAGAGCTCAATACTCTCACCAAAGGAATATCATAGAAACATGGAATAGTTAGGGTTGGAAAGGACCTTAAGATCAGCTTGTTCCAACCCCCCTGCCATGGCCAGGGACACCTCACACTAAACCATGCTATCCAAGGCTTTGTCCAACACAGCCTTGAACACCACCAGTGATAGAACATTCACAACTTCCCTGGGCAACCCATTCCAGTGCCTCACCACCCTTACAGGAAAGAATTTCTTCCTCATATCCAATCTAAACTTCCCCTGTTTAAGTTTGAACCCATTACCCCTTGTCCTCTCACTACAGTCCCTAATGAAGAGTCCCTCCCCAGCATCCCTATCAACTGTCCCCAGAGCAACAACAGTTAGGGTGTGAATTAGCTAACACCAGAGGAAAATACTCTAAAATGATTTAAGATTTGTTTCACATTTCTGTAATATCAAGGGAAATGTATATAAAAAGTAAGAAATTTCAAATATTAACCTTCTTCATATGTGTGTAGAGCTGCAGGGAATATTCTTCTAAACTTGTGCTGTTTTGTGCTTGCCTACAGTGGAAACTGCGAAGATGTGTCTGCGTGCCAGGGAACAAGCAAAAGGGATGCTGAGGGAAGTGAAGCTGTGCTGTGAATTCTACAACCATTTTTATCTTATTCAAAGACATACATCTTGGAATCTGTAATTAGCTTGTTCCCTCAGAAACTTGTCGTAGCAGGCAGTAATAAATCATTCAGGCATTCATTCAGTCATAAGTTCCACTGAGTGGCATGTATCTAGAGACTGCTATGAATGTGCACACCACTAAAATACAACCGTGTTCTGAAACAAAAAATCATACAGAGAATGTCCTGTTATTATGATAATAGTAGTGCTAAATGTGCTCAAGAGAAGAGCACAATTCCATATGAACGTAAAGGAATAAATCCTTGTTATCAACATGACTACAAAGGCTGACAAAAATATACAATATAATTTAATATTTCTCCATGGGGTTTTCCATCTGACAAGAGACTACACAGAGCACACATGGAAACTGTGACATATTCAGCTTCTGCTTCATCCTGTGTAATCTCCACAAATGTTAGTACATGTATGATGGCAATACATGTGTATTTTCAAGAGCAGAAGGGCTCTGAGCTAATAGATTAAATTATGAGGAATCTCTGCAAATCAATATGCATTTGAAACTTTGCCACGGAGCACAGTCTTCTGAAGTCCTCACTGATATCCTCTCTCTTTAAATAAAAAACACACAGCTTGACTTACTTTCATTCTGCAGCTGTCTAGCTACCAGGGAATGCAAGGTTTGAAGCAACTTCCCTGTTTATATTAGAGTTCACCATTTTCAGATATTGCTAGTACAGGAACTATTAAATCTATGTGGCAGGTTTAATTAGTATCTCTGGACTGGGATTTAATTTTTAATATCCTTTCCCAGTACCTCAACAAATCAACAGCAGATTGCCACAAGGTAAGAGAAGCTTTACGCACTAACTAAAGACAGTTAAGGTGCATACAGTTCAGTGACAAATGTTCATTAGCAGGAAAGGTCATTCAGGAGCTATCTGCCTATTTTCAGTTATGTCTTGTTCATAGTATGCATACATTACACACATCTGAATTAAACCCACCACTGTGTATTTTTGCCTAGCCTCACTCATCTGCATAGATGATAAAAATGGCAATGTAATAATGATGTCTGGGGGGAAAGGGAGATGTTTACACTGGCAGAATTTTTAAGAACATTTTCCTGGGGAAAAAGAATACACACTGGATTAGCTGAAGTTTAAATCCAGTTTCTGATTGAGGATCACTGTATATCATAAATGGAAATTAATACCCTACTATCACAACAGCATATCTGTTATGAAGGAATTAAATAGTGTTATTATTCAATCATTTTTTAAGAGATGATGGAGAAAACACTGTTTTCTAAATAGACAGAACAATACATTTACTGTCCACTTTCAGAGAACATAAATCCTCAGTCCTGGAGTTTATCAAAATAAGTATCTTTAGTGGATACTCTTTTACAAATGTTGGTAAAACATTTGGTTTTGTGCTCTGAATTGCAAAACTAGGCAGGTATACCCACTAGCAGATAGCTCTCAAGCTTTCTTAAATGAATCAATATGAAGATAACTTCTTACAGTAATATTGGACCTTAATATTAACTCATCCGACTTCTGTTCGGCATCCATTTCACCAATGTATTTGTTTTGCCTATGAGAAAGGTTTTAAATGTACCAACAACAGTATATACAATACAACATTGGGACTACTAGAAAAGCTGAGGAATAAAAGGAAAATGAGATTCACAGTAGTTACACCATTTATTTTATTATGGAACAAAGAGGCATTGCCATGTTACTTGCTGTAAACTCATACGTTCAGATATTGCTAGTCATGTCCCCGAATTGTGTGCCTCCCCTAGAAAATGGCAATTTCTATTCTCACTTGCATGTTGCATGATTTTATAAGTTAACGTAGCAATGACTAGTATGAATATCTGCTCCTGCTGAAAGTTTGACTATGGTATGAGCTAAAAAGGCCGGTTCTGGTAAAAATAACAAAGTAAATCTACAGAAGACGTTCATGTTTCATGGCTTAAGTCCATCCACCAGGAGTGGAACAAAAATTTCCTGAATATTTAAGCAAACCTAAACTTCATATACCTGTTGTGGAATGGTTGAACAACCTGACAGAAATCAGAATTAAACTCATGCCTCTGAATATTCGTCATTTACAACAATAAGGCAGCAAAGCAGTACTTACAGCTAGAGAATATCAGAGGGCAAGAATGTTCATCCATTGGGAAGTTGTGAAGCTGCAGCTGGCACTCAGCATTGATGGTAAGCCTATGGAGAAACCAGTCATCTATTACTATACATCAGCGCAATGAACAGTCAGGGGACAAGGCAGGGTAACCTTAGGTATCACACAAGAGCATTCTGATGTCCATAAGTAAGGCCCAAAAGGAAACGACTTGATTTGGAGATTGTTCATTGGCCACATAGGTCTTATCCAAAGCAGTAATAATTACCTAAAACCACAAATAATTTCAGACACATCATTAAGAATTTCTTGATACCCAGAAATCTGTGTCTATGTTTTTCTCTAGACAATTCATCATGGAAAGAGAAGGGCTGAAAGCAATTATTCTTTACAAAAATAATAGGAAATATGGCATGCAATTCCACAAAATTGAAACCTCAATGAATTTAAAACTCATTCACACCCCAAAACAGGCAAAGAAGAAGATGAAAATGCATGGAGGGTGATTGAACCTTGTACACGTTCTCCTGAATGCAAAACTCTAATAAACACATGACAGTCCCTGGGCATATAGTAAATATGTCTTGCATGCCATACCAATTCTGACAATTAAGTCAGATAAATTGTTTTTGAATTACAAAGTGATATCAATGAACAATGATAATTCTTAAATGCCCAACATATTTGAAAAATCATGGTAGTCAGGTGAAGCTCCCGACAACTGGAAAAAGGGTAATATAATCCCCACTTTCAAGAAGGTGAAAATGGAAGACCCAGGGTACTACAGACCAGTAGTCCCACCTCTGTGCCTGGCAAAATCTTGGAGCAGATTCTCCTGGAAGGCATGCTAAAGCACATGAAAAACCCCCTTTTTAGCTGTTTTAGAAGAATTTTGCAGTCTATTTAACAAATAGTCTCTTTAGTGACAGCTAAGTATGTCTAACTTCTATTAGGTAGACACCTAACTTGCTGTGAAATACTGAAACAGGACTTAATAGAAAAAAAGACCCACAACTAAACACAAAAGATACCACAATGAAACAAAAAACCCATCAAAACAAGAAATAAAAGCCCCAGTCCCACCAAGACGGTATTGGAGTTGACATCCTAACCCTTGTCCTGAGTTCAGCAGTAACAGTCATTTTTTTTCTCCTTCTTGGTAGGTGGTGCAGCACTGTGTTTTTGATTTTTGGCCTGGGAACAGCACTGATAACACCAGTGTTTTCAGTTACTGCTTGGTAATGTTTTGGTCTGACCAAGGACTTTCTGAGTCTCATGCTCTGCCAGGGAGGAGGGGAAGCTGGGAGGAAGCAGAGACAGGACACCTGACCCAAACTGACCAAAGAGGTATTCCATGCCACAGCATGTCATGCCCAGGATGTAAAAACTGGGGGTAGGAACCCGGAAGTTTCTCTCTGTCTCTCGGCTCAGTCAGGTGGTGAGCAGTTGTATCATCTTCCCTTGTATTTCCCTGGTCATTATTATTATTGGTGGTAGCAGCAGTGGTTTGTGTTATACCTTAGTTACTGGGCTGTTCCTATCTCAACCCGTGGAAGTTACATTCTTTCGATTCTTCTCCCCATTCCCAACACCACCCCCCGCCCTGGAGTGGGGGAGAAGAAAGAGGGAGAAGTGAGTGAATGGGCTGTGTGATTTACAGCTTAAACCAGGACACCCTGAGTCTTTATCTAAAGGCTACTGAAATAAACAAGAGCTGTTTACACTGGAGCAAGCCTAAGAACAGAAGGGCACTAAAAATACCAGTAGGTTATGTAGCTATTTAATTCCTTTCTTATTGTTTGCCAAAGACTTTCTATTGAAGCCCAAGTGCAATTGCAACCATGATCAGAATACACTTTTGCACTGAAAGTGCTGAACACAATCACTGGAGAAAATGTAGTGTAAAAGGGGTGTTTCTGAAACAGCTTGCTGTGCAGAATATGGCTTATGGCAAAACTGCCTTCTGACCAATTAATCTCTTCTATAAGTAAACACATATTTTGATTTCCACAGACTTTTTTATGCAAATGTATACAGTATGTCTAATACCATAGAGTTGATGGTATCACAAAGATAGAAAAACTGTAAAAGCCTTTCCTCAAGCAATTCACCCTGCAATGAGATATGACAGACTATCTTTCAGTGTGACTTATTTGAAGAATCAAGTAATGGCATTAGCATGAATCTAGAGATATTTTATTCAACCCTGCACCTAGGTCTGATCAGAAAGGTTTCTGACAGGTTTTATGGGACTACATGCTCTTGATTTTATTATAGGCACCAAAAAGGGGAACTTATACAATTTAAACAGACCTATTTCTCAAAGTTTCTGTTTTAGAAAGACACAAGTTTGGTTTTTTTAAACTCAGCAGTACTTATGCCTGAATATTTCATATTTGTCAAGCATGGTCAGGTAAGCATCAAGAAGAACATAGCAGAGAACAAAGATACCACTGAGATTTACTACCACCACAGCAGAGACAAGAGAAATTTTCATCACTGCACCTCACCGAGCGCTCACCTGAGAGTGTACAAGATCTTGCCATCATTCCATATACGGAGGAGTTGGTTGGGGGTGGTGATCCAGTGAGCCTCTGCCGTCTTTGAGTTTCGAAATATTGTGTCTGGGATCCAAATCAAGCCAACCATGTTACTGTTCAGGGTCAGTATTTTCATGGTGCTGTTGAAGCGAAGACGGCTATCTGTCCATGTCTGGGCAAAAAATATATCAATTTGATATTCCTGCAATGAAAGCATACACAAATTGAAATCAGTTCCACATTTCCCACTATTATTTGGTGTTTGATAAGGTCTATCTGAGTGCAGAGCATCAGGATACCTTCAGGCCAAAGGATCTATGCTTTCTTTTTTTAGTCCCTGAGGAAATGTGGGTTTTTTTACCATTTTTCCCTTTTTTTCTGTACTCTAGCTACTTTAGAAATCAGGCCAAAAACCTCACTTCTCTTGGTCCAGTTTCTGCACTTGCACGTTCTTTTGCGTTATCTCTGAAAAGTCACAGCCACAAGGTACAATTTGCACAGACTTCTTTGTTGTAGGGCAGACTGATGAAAGTGTGAAAGATGAACAGGAGCAACTCATGTAGGCTGGAGAATGGTAAATTCCCAGTGCCTTTTGGGGAGGGGGTTGTGTAAGCTCAATAAATTAATTGTTCTGTTTGTTACCAATTGTTCAGCCACTCTTTTTCAGGCTGCACTACAGCAGAATCTAAAAGACATGTTCGCTCTTCTTTACAGACACCTCACATACCCCAAATGCTAAGAGCTGGGTGGTCATTAGCTTACTGCCCTGAGTAGGCTAATATGATAATTTACATGAATCTCGTCCTTTCATTCCATGTTTACTGTTGTGTTTCTGTAGGTAAGCAGTCATAGTAGGCGTAAATGCACAAATTAAAATACACATAGACAAAATTGTATAGGTGAACATACAAACATGCTGTTATGCTTTTAATACCCAGTGGAAGAAACTGTGTAAAAAAACAGTATTTGAATTGTAAATTCCAGCCAGCAGAGGATGGAAAAGCTCACATGCGATTTGCTTGCGCTCCTCTTCCGCTTTCCAGATTGCATTACCTGTGAACCCTGTGGAAACAGCCATATGACTGTGCCATGAATGACCCTTTCAGTATTGCAGGGCTGGCCACATGAATGACAAGGAAGGTGTTTGCTGATGTGTCACAAAGCCTATGCTCTACAGCACAGGCTAATACAGGGGCTGTGGATAATCCAGAAGAAAATGTCTCATTAGCTCCCTTGGTAGACGCACTCTTGGTATACCTCAACAAAGGAGAATTTGTGGAAAAAACTTTGTGGAAAGTCTGATATGTCTTTGCCTTTGGTTACTCTGAACTTGCTTTTATTGCATTTTTTTTTGTCCTTATTCTTTAGGTTTAAACAGGAAGGTGTAAAAAGAAATGTTACTATACAAACAATACTGTATATTTCTGTATTTAGAAATAGTTAGAAGAGCTTCTGCTCTGAACTGAAGACAGCGTTTATGCTCAGAGCCATCTGGTTCTCCTGCACTATTACATATTTGGCAGGCTATCCTTCCAAAGCTGATATTATAATATCAGGAAAACTAATTCACTCACACTGTAATCCTAGCCCAAAATACACTCTGGCCCTCTCATTTCCAGATGGCAAATGATCAATAGGTGCGTAAGTGTGCTAGCATGTATCCAAATACATTAGGATCACCTAAGGAATTAAAGCCTAGCCACCAAAGGCATTAAGGACCATTTTTCTTCATAGCCTATCTCACTACTGTTTTTCACTGCATTATTTTCTTAGGGAGGCTTGACAGATTTAAATCTGGAGACTTTTTTTTCATCTTGATGAGTGGAAAATTGAACACCTCCAGGCCCTTAGAGGATACAATATAATGTACAGAGGGCCCCCTTATTGTTCAAAAAGACACCATTAATTCACCAGATTTAAAATGGTAGATTGCAGATCTTGTTTTTTTACAATCAGGTCTGTATCATTTTAGTCCTTGAAAGTCCAGTGACAAGAGTTTGGCACATTCAGCTTCTATAGGGAGGAATATGCGAGACGCGTCTATGGGTTTCTCCAAATACCAAGTGAGTAGAGTTGATTTTTTTTTAGCTCACATGTGAGAATCTGTATTTATAGAATCAAAGACCATTTGTATACAGCTGGCTAATGACAGTGCTGTCTTTTGACAGGACAAGTTTTTGCATGATATTCATATTTGAAATTATTTTATATGAATGCTTTATTCTGACTAAATTTAGGAGAAGCCATAATTGTCCTATAGTATATTTTACGTCTTTCATGATATTTAGGATTTAGGAAATTTAAGGTTTTTACCCAGCTGTCATGGGTTCAGCAGTGGCAGTCATTTTTTCTCCTTCCTGGTAGGTGGTGCAGCACTGTGTTTTTGACTTTTGGCCTGGGATCAGCACTGATAACACCAGTGTTTTCAGTTACTGCTTGGTAATGTTTTGGTCTGATCAAGGACTTTCTGAGTCTCATGCTCTGCCAGGGAGGAGGGGAAGCTGGGAGGAAGCAGAGACAGGGCACCTGACCCAAACTGACCAAAGAGGTATTCCATGCCACAGCACGTCATGCCCAGGATGTAAAAACTGGGGGCAGGAACCTGGAAGGGCTCTCTTGGCTCAGTAGTCAGGTGGTGAGCAGTTGTATCATCTTCCCTTGTATTTCCCTGGTCATTATTATTATTGGTGGTAGCAGCAGTGGTTTGTGTTGTACCTTAGTTACTGGACTGTTCTTATCTCAACCCGTGGAAGTTACATTATTTCAATTCTTCTCCCCATTCCCAACCCCCTCCCCCCTCCCCCTCGGAGTGGGGGGAAGAAAGAGGGAGAAGTGAGTGAACGGGCTGTGTGATTTACAGCTTAAACCATGACACCAGCCAAAGAAAAAAAAAACAACAAAACACACAAACCTTTGAGCTATAATAATGTGTTCTGAGAAAATACTGCAGCTAGATATGAGTAAAGCGGGCACCAACACCAGTTGGCATGTATCATTGTGGTTTCCATCCAAGTAAACTACCCTAGGTGAGAAATGGATTACATTAGTCTAGAAGCAGGGCCATGCTAATGCCACTGTCTATCTCCCATTTTTGCATCTTTTCTACTTATTTCTGCAACTAAGACATGCCAGAAATGATCATTATTCAAAATACCTCTGCGATGGACGACTGTAACTCCATTCACCTTAATAAAAATATTTCAAGTCAAATTAAATGGTTCACAGATCTTTTGAATTAATTATTTTAAAAATGCATTTATTTTTTTAAAATGAGATCACCAAAAGCAAAGAAACTTCTTTTTGTTAAAGTCAAAGTCATTTGAAATTAGTTGCATTGACTTTTTCAACATTTTACCCCTATTTTTTCATTGAATTTACAATACAAAGAATGCACAAACTACAAAAAAAAATTTTCCCAGTAAAAAAATCCATTGAATATCTAAAATCCAATTGCTTCATTTTTATTCCCTCTATTAAACCTTTTAGAAGGGAGTGTTAGCGCAGTACATCCTTTACATTAATCTTTGGAACTGTTTCAGCCTTCAACCAAACAGTTAATGGGGTATGATATTCATATATTCAATCTACTAGGAAGGGACACTTTCAAAACTGGCACTCAGTTCTTCACTTGTAATGGAGCTAGGCCTGTGTACACTTCAGGAAAATTATTACCTTTATCTTCACTGACAACAGATACTCAGTTCCTAGTGAAGTCAACAGCTTCCATACACTGCTTTGCACAAAGCTGGTACAGTGGTCTCCAACACACATCATCCAACAAGAAACTGCCAGAAGAAAGGTTTCTATGTTGGTCTCATATGTGGGTTAATATAATATAAGAAATGACTGCTTTTAAATTGCTAATACCTGCTATTTTAGATCTTTATGAAATAAAATGGCTGCACTTAGTTCCAGTAGGACATCAGGTTTTAGTGAAATGATGCCTTAGATGAAGCAACATCCTACAACTCCAATGGCAGTATTTATGTTCTGTTCTACCACTGCACCAGAAATATTGTTAATATCCTCATGATGCTTTCTTTTCCTATTTATTTTTTGGCAGTAACCATTGACTACTGTAATGAACACAGGAAGAAATAAAAAGAAATAAAAATTTTCAATAAGATGTCTTCCCAGTGGCAGAAAAGTGGAACTTCATGAAATGATGCCAAGGTCATCTACAGTAAAGTGCTCTGTCACTAAGTTTTCTTGTCTTACAGGCATCTAAGTTACCAAGCTACCACAACAGACTCAAGATTTTTCCCACTTTTACCACACATTCACACCATGCCTGGATGCACTGAGCAGCCACAGTTCTGAAAAGACATTCTCCTTGAGAAGAAGGGCCAAGCCTAAGGGGAAAAATAGGTCTTCACGTTAACATGAAAGGAAATTCTAGGGAAATCTTATTTCATTTAGTACACTATATATTTCTCAAATAAAAATTAAATTTGATGCAAAATTCAGTTATAAACTTGAGGGGACTGACAAAATAAGAATTTATTTTTAATTTTAATTATTTCATTATGTTTATCTTTGAAAGTAATTTCATAAAGTACGCTATATATTAAATTCCCCACAATTAAAATCTTCATCAAAATGGGAAATGCTTGAGGATTCTACAATCTGTCTAGACCTGATTATATAACTTTTTTTTTTTAATAAGGTAAACAATTTTATGAATTTGAAAGAGCAAGAATGTGAAACTAGAATATGAGAATGTTTTCCTGTCAAAGACTCCTGACAAACACAAGCACTCAGCTGAATTTCTAACTACATAGCATCAGGACTTTTAAGAAATTTTAAATTTTTGATAGGTTTTCAATAAAATTAAATCAGTTTATTTGTAGCTTGTTTGATCATCTGAAAATATAAATCCTCATTTCTGGCAGGTAATGTGTACCTGTGAGTGAACTGTATTTGCTTTCTTTTTTTTTCTCTGATGACTAGATTATGACCAAGGAATTTGTCATCAGTTCTTTTTTGCAACTTACCCTTAAACTAATGCATTTTCTTATACACTTAATCATGTAAAAAGAGAGTTTTTTCTACTTGCAGAACGTACTTGAAAGAAACACTCAGTTTAATCTGAAAATAATAAGTAACATTCTGTCACTGAAAATATTTCTATCATCTCCAACAAGGTTATATTTGAAAGTGGAATTTTAAAATTTCTACTTGACAATGCTTACTTAACTTCCAAAAGTAATTTCTAAACCCAAGAAAACAGATTAGGGTTTTATGTATTTCTTTGCATTCAAATTTTATATGCTCTCCTTTAAATCTGACACTTTGCTGTGAAAAATGACTGAGTGAGATGAGGAAGTGACTGATTTTATTTTTTTCCTAAACCAAGTGATGATTTAATTAGATGATATCTTTCTGTTTTATGGTTATGTACAGAGCAATAAGCTAGAGATGATTTTTCTTTCTTCCTTTCTGTTTATTTATTTGTTGACAAGGAACATAATGGAGAGTTAGCAGTATTAGCTGCAAATAACTGTACATAGTCAGGGTTCCATCTACTTAATTTTAGCTTATTTTTTACATTTTCAAATATTCCTAACGTGGATTCATTAGTGCCTTAAAAATAATCAAGCCAGCAGTGAGTTATTTGCCCCTTAACTGCAGGAATGATTAATAATTTGGAATACCTTGAAACTGCTATTTTTCGAGGTATCTGTACTCACAGAGAAAAAGATATGCTTTCAACAAAGTCTTTCATTTTTTTCTCATCCAAAAGAGGAGCTCACAAGTTGCTGGCAATACAGGAAGCTTTTCTCCTGCCATGATGTATCATTTTATCTGTGGGTTAATCCTGGAAAATACAATTTAATTGGTTGTCACAGTCAGGTAATCTATGTGAATGACTATGGATAATGCTATAGTATGCCTTTGTTGCTTCTGCTGCATCCCACTATTTTCTGCAATTTCACAATTACTCACTGCAGCAACCACAACAAAGAGTATTGCCCTTGCAAAAAATGCAAGATTTCTTGCATGATAATTTCCAGGTTCTTATTATTGCTTACCAGAAAATGCACCATCAGCTCAAGACTCCATTTTCCTATACTTTAGGAAACCTTTAGGCAACTAATGTTATTTTTTTTTTTGATTAATTTATAATTATTTCTGTAACTCTTCAAAAGTGTTAATTTCTTTCATTGTAGAGCCTATATCTTGATTGATGATGGAGTGAGACAGCCTTTGATTAAAGCTATTATTGGGATTTGTATAAGACTGGTAATCAGCTAAAACATAATTAAAGTCCAGTTAGGATCATACTGTGTCTTTTGCACCCTTTGTATATCACACCAACAATACCACACACAGTTTCCAATAAGCTTGAAACTTGCCTAATAAATTGTGTAAGGGACAAAATCACCTTTATTTACCAAAAGTCTTGACTTCACCAAAGTTGGCAATCCTTTTTACTAGTCTTACACTGTTCTGGAAATAATTATTAAGCTCCTCTTTCGTACTTCAGTCTAAACCATTCAGTATGAAGTATGCTTAGAAAAAAATAATAGTGGTAAAAGCTTTTACATGTAAACAGCATCACAGAAAGGTTAAACATTATGGCTTCAAGTTGGGGCATGGCACAGGGCTGTTTAGGGAAATAGGAGGGAAAGGGGAGCAAAATCTCTCAAGGGTGGGATTCTCCTCTTTGTGCACTCAGCATAGACCACAGCTGAACACACCAGGAAATGTTCTTTCTTTATGCCCTTGCAATGCTTGGGTTAAACGTACAAAGAGAAGGCTTTTTGAGATACGGTGTTTTAATAGGACATGCTCCAAACATCAAAGCAACACACATGACATCTATTTAGTCTGCAATTTTGTGTACTTGAAGAACAGTAAGAGCAGATACTCTTTTCAGAGTCTGAAGCTCATTTTCAATCATATTTTTTTCCATTCCAGATCACTGCTGAAATAAAAGCTTAATCAAGAACTGAATTACCAAAGATTACCCTGCAAAGGGCTGATTGATTCAGCCACCCCTTTAGTTGTGTGTGTGACAAAAGAGTGAAAGAAGAAATGGTCACTGACATATAGGATGAGTAGCTCCCTCTTCCTGAACCTGAACATTCACAGGTCTGATAGCAAAATACCAAGAGTTGTTCTGAGGAGCACTACCCACATTTAGTTTTCCTGATTCATCATACCTTACCCTGAATATGTGGGTTAGAAGGAGAAGACCATTGTCCTTTGTCCAGTGGAACATCTTCTGAGCACACTGTTGATCATTTGAAAAGGTAAAGGCCATGCTCATGGTTAGTTTTGATGTTGATGGAAATAAATATCCTGCAGCAATTGCTGCATGATGTGTGCTGGTTGTTCTCCAGACTGCATAGTGCGTAGATTATAAAAAGACAGGAATTACAGCTGATTCCAGGAGAACCCTGGAAGGCTTAAGATGTTACCTTCATATTACTCTGTGACAGGTACTTGTTGGTTTTGCATCCTGTGCACAACTTGAATTCTATTTTGTAGAAAAACTCTTGGATACCCTATGGAAAGGAATTGAAAGTAGTGGATTGGTCTACCATTTTCCAGCAAAGCCATTTTGAATCCTATACACTCCCATTTTGTGGAAATAATGCAGAAAGAAATAAATGAAGTCTGCTGGAGAAAAACTGGTAAAATAAAGTGTGTATTTCATGTGCAGTGTATATTCAAAACTCTTGTGGTATCATCAAGACCAACACAAGCCTTCTTGTATGTGTCCTGAAAGTTTACCTTGTTTTCAACACTGCTTGCAAGGAACAGAGTAACACCATTAGGGCTGCCTGCAACCTTCCTTGAAGTATCTCTGCCAGCTCGGAGCTTCATCTTTTCAGAGTCTGCTCAGCAGCCAAGTGTAGGGGATTTACTTCACACTATGTACAACACTGGATTTTGAGGCCTAAGAGACAGCATATAGTAGCTTACCTTCCCGTTCTTCAACAGTCTCCTTTA
Organism: Myiopsitta monachus; assembly: GCA_017639245.1. Taxonomy (NCBI): domain Eukaryota; kingdom Metazoa; phylum Chordata; class Aves; order Psittaciformes; family Psittacidae; genus Myiopsitta; species Myiopsitta monachus. The sequence goes on from CM029927.1 coordinate 37,802,262, forward strand.
TTTCCACTCCCTCTGCTTCTGCTCCTCCTCCTCCTCCAGCTCCTATTTTTATTCCTAATAATTTCTATGAGGTGGAAGAGCTCAGAAAACATGTCCCCACTTTTGTCGCCCCATTTTTTTTTATTAATTTGATTTTTCCCAGCAGCATTGAGGCTGCACCTTCAAGAGACAGCCCCCCCCCCCAAAAAAAAACCAAAAACAAACAAACAAACCAACAAAAAATCCCACAGAATAATTAGGTTTATGGTGGTAAATATATAACTTTGAAAATTTTCCAAACTGTTTTATGTCTAGAAATACTTGGAATAACTTGCTAATTTGTGAGAATTTGCTTTGATACCTTCATAAATTTACAAGCACCATGGTTACATAGAGAAAATACGATGAAAGAAGCAAAGTCAACACTCAGATTGTCGCCATAGATATAACGATTATTCAGGTTAACAGTGGCAAAACATTCCAGCAAGCAGTCACAATTGTTTCCATAGCTGAACGCTTTGAGTCAAAAAAAAAAGCTCTTCTCATCACTGCCTCAGCAGGAGTCTCGACGCAAGGAGAATGGAAGCTCGCCTTCTTCGCTATAGCTTTGCCTTCTGGCTGCTTTAGGAGATTATTTCACTGATTTCTTGCTATTATAAAGAGTGAAAGACAGCTGATCTCACACTAAAAACAAAATATACAATTATCGTGTAGCATTTCCTTTCCCTCAGAAAACAGTCACTGTCTCACTGCACCTATTTTGGCTTCTTGGAGGCCAGCTCTAGTCTTGCTGTACTCCAGATACTTTTTACACTTAGTTAATGGAAGGGCTGAATACCTTTCCCTTCGCCAATCCCCTAAAGTCCCTTCATAACTTCTCTTCACTCCTTCACTAATGGATTATCCCTTCTGATCTGATCAGTCACTTCATAATCAGAAACACAGCATAAAATTAGAAACAATGCAGCCCATTTTAGAGAACCAGATGTAGATCTATTCTCTTTCCGTCCCTTTTGCTGGAATACTCTGCATTCTTGCTGAATAACGCTGCTTCCCATTTATTTTGAGACTCTACTGTTAGCTTCTGTTTCGCTTAAAGCATTCCCGGAAACATTCTGATTGCTATGATCGTGCCATAACTGCATTTCCACGGCCTCTTCTCTTAGTGTGTCAAGGGGGTCAGGTTTCATGTCCTGTTGCAAACAGGGCCTGATGAGAAGCTCTGCCTTTGATGAGTGTTAACTGTATGCTCTTAAATTGGGGCACTTCAGAAAAAAGGATGTCCAAAGCATGTAAGCAAGTTTCAGGAGAAGTAGAGGTGGGTGACAGATGGCAATGGGCAGACTTTTGATCACTGTTATCTGGTGTGCAATGTAACCGGAAATACGAATCAGAATAGTCATGAAAGAGATTGCTGCTGGAAGAAATTATGTTATGATTGACAGAGAAAGTACAGTGCCCAATCTGACCTGTAATTCTGTAATTTAAGGCTTTACTAAGCCATCAGACAGGTTGCATTTTATAAGAGAGAATGGAAGGGGGTGGGAGGGAGGGAAGAGAAGAGAGAGATTCCAAATGCATAATTAGATATGGTAAGAAGTCAAGGTTGTCAACTTGTGACTTTAGTAAGACAAATGCACAAGGACATGCTTAACTCCTGTGGAAACAGTAAAGAAATAAAAATGATTTATCACTGAACATAAGAAAAAAAGAAAGAAAATTAAAAGTCTATGACCATATGTGAATCTCTATACTTAAAATAATAAAGTACACTATTAAGGTCTCCTAAGGATACTTGATATCTGAAGAAAGTATAAACCAAATCCTAAAGATACCCGATAGTATTCACATATCACAACAAAAGATGTATCAACTTTATAAGCATAGTTCTTGAGGCATTAGATTATTCAAAACAGAAGTTGAACTTCTCTGTTCATCAAAATAAGTGTGCTCTCAAAACCTGCACACTTTATGTGCATAATTTCTGTATTAAAGAGTTTGCTTTAATGATGAAGAGAGGGCTTCTTGGCCAAGCAAGTGAAAGAACATTTTGAAATATCTTTTATGGCACTGGCAAACTAGAAAAGCAAAGGTTGCCATGATGCTTTTATGTGCACTGTCACTCTTAGCACAGGAACAATTGTAAAGGAATGGGAGATAGGGCAGTGATGAAAATACAGACAGGATCAGGTACAGTGAGGGTCTCGTAGAGAAACATGAGCATGAGGAAAGATGATAAGGAGCATTTTGTAAGGAGGCAGATGGCAAAATCAGATGGGTAAAAGTCCTATTCCAGCTGTTCCCCTCCAGCTCTCCTGAGGTTATGTTACATTTTAAGAAGCCATATACCACTTCAGTACAGTATCCAAGTGCCCTTTTAGATAAGCAAGAGGAGTGGAGTTGCTCTCTTAGGCTTACAACATCCTATTTGGGGAAACAAACAAACAAACAAACAAAAGTTATAATATTTGTCTACTTTCTCAGAATCTGAGATATTGAGGGCATCTGTGTCTTCTCCAGGGTTGTGCAGGAAAGCTACAGATCACCAAGGATTTAAACTCCATTTTTTCAAAACCTCTCCCATTTGAGACCACTCTGCCACCCATCAGTGGACATCTTCAAAGGTCAAAATAAATAAATGCATACAATTCTGCATTTGTTGTACTTTTCCTCAAAAGAAGCACTAACTTAGTGATATTTATGGTGATAGTTAGAGCACTATCTCCATAACTGTATAAAGGGAGAATATAAACGTAGCTTGAGTACCACACACCCAGTCATTCACCTTGTGACTTCCTTTCCCTGTTCCTACCAAGGTAAATCTACCACAGAGGCAGATAAAACTAAGAAATGTAGACATGCATCAGTTGGTGCCACTTAGTCTTGGGGACAAGCATTGGTCCCTGGACATCTTTGATTTAGCAAAATAGACATACCCAGGTCACAAAGTCTAAATTCATTACAACACAAATAGGATCCAAAAAGAAAGCTTAAAGTGTTGGATGGCAGAAATCAAGTAAGTAAATGAAACAGTAAGGAAGTTATATCCTGTATCCACAGGATGCAAATAGGTGTCACCATCATTAAACAAAACAATGAACAAAAAAGCCAACTGTGCACAAAGGAGTAGAAAAAGCTCATTTGTAAAAGCCCTCATTTGCATTTGAGAGAAATGCAAATGTTTAATTGCTCTAAAAATGAGATCAAGACTGTTTTGCCACATAAGCACAGAGAGACACTCTATAATGAGTCTCAGCTGTGCTCTAGCCTTTCTTGCTCTTGGCCTCCAGATATGCAGGAGCAGCCCTGCACCCCTCTGCACTGCTCACTCAGACAAAACCACACCATTCTCAGCTTCTGCATTACTGGAAGCATGCTTTGAATGGAGGCTGATACTTCATATTCAGTATATATAACCTCTAAGATTGTGCTGGCTGCCTTTAGTGGGCTGAGAGTAGCCCTCCCACATTTCCAAGCTGAGGACACTCCAGTTTACAGCTTGTCTCTTCAGAGGAAAATATAGCAGGCAAATATCTTCAGGCTTCTTAACACAGTCACAGAGAAAGTTCAATCGGGCAAATATCTGGAGGCCTATCCTTGCCTCAGTTTCTTCACCTCTTGGGCATTTTTTCTGGTTTTCTTTTATTTGATCTGTTTTTGTGGGTGGTTGGATGGAGGATAACCTCCAGTCATCCAGGTCATACTTCCTACCAAGCCTTCTTACCAACATGATTTGACACTCAAAATAACTTTGTCTCCCTTCAAGACCCTACTTTTCAAGCTGAAGTTGATCAAACTCTAGCTTCTCCTAGATTTTATTCCATTATATTTTGATATGAGACTCAAATCACCTATTGACACTGGCAATTCTTCATTGTCCCTAGTCTGGGGGAAAAGTGACACCACATGTAATAGCAGATGGCTGATTGCCATTCACTAGGCCATTCAATGATAGAAATTTCAAGAGTCCAGGCTGCCCCTATCAATTTTATATGAGCACATTCCTCTCATACTCGCAAATTCCATCACTCCTCAGATGGGTAAATTCAAAGGAGCCAACCTAAACAAGAAATTGCAAAATCTATCTTGAAAAGTTTATTATGGAAAAGGAAATACGGTGATGTAATGATGCTTAAGACAAACTTACTCCCTAACATTGTTCAAAGTCAGTCCCTAATTCAGCATCTCTTCTAGTACTGCACAATTAGTAACTGATGCTGGTATACAGTTTTCTTCATTATATTAGATAGAATTAAAAGTAATTCTGTTGCCACTTATGAACTGGTTATAAGATAATAATCAGTCAAAAGAGATTAAGAGGGGTGTAACTTGCGTGGGAAAAATATTTTATCTTCAGTGCAGTTTTACTTTCTAACTAGAAAGGAAACAGGTGATATATGTGGGTGCTAACAGTGTACCAGTCACTCCTGATACATTGTACCTAAATCCCCCAGCACCAGGCAGATAATTAGAAGTAAGGGCAACTGCATCTCCAACCCGGTTGAGAAAGGTGCTCCATCTGTTGCCATGGTAACACTCCCACCTCTGTTCATCCACCCCTTCCCACTGGTACCCTTCCTGTTGCTATGGTAACCACTTGACATCAGTCCCCCTTCTTCCACCCTTCTCGGACACCCACCAAAGTTTTGGCTGTGGGCTCAGGGCACTAACTGTCACTGGCGCCATACAGCAGGAAATTTAATCAGAGAGATGTTGGGAAAACACCAGTTTCTCTCTTGACAGAAGAGGCTGTGGAAGATCTGTTTGCTTCATTTCGACATATTTATGCCGGGAAAGTCACAGGGTCAATGTAATCCCTGCATGTCGTTTTCTGTGATACATGGACTCAAGCTGATCCCTTGTCCATCAACGAATGTCACTGGTAATTAAATCTAGCAAGTCTTTTTGATGGTATTTTTTAACCTGTATTTAATGACAGAAGAGAAATAATAATGTTAACCCAGCCACATTTCTCTAACTCAATGTATTTTGGCTTGTTCAGAATGCATTTATTTAATTTCTGAACACTGTTCTTAAATTGGTAAAGGTTTTATTTTTATTTCGAGTTTCTTTTTCTCAATTTCAGCAAAAGTAAGAAGAAAATAAATGTTTTGCTCAGGAACTTACAGTATTTCTTTCTGAATCCTTGAACATTTTCCACTGCAAAGAATATAAACTTAGAATCATATAACCACGGAATCATAGAACAGTTTGGGTTGGAAGGGACTTTCGAAGGTTATTTAGTCCAATCTCCCTGCAATGTGCAGGAACATCTTCAACTAGATCAGGTTGCCCAGAACCATATCCATCCTGGCATTGAATGTCTCCAGGGATGACCCATCTACCACCTCTATGAGCAATCTGTGCCAGTATTTTACCACCCTCATTATAAAATCTTTTTTTCTCCATGCCCAGCCTGAATCTCCCCTCTTTTAGTTTAAAAACATCACCCCTCATCCTATTACAACAGGCGCTGCTAAAAAGTCTCTCCCCATCTTTCTTATAGGCCCCTTCTAAGAACCTAAAGGCTGCAGTAAGGTCTCCTCAAAGTCTTCTCTTCACCAGGCTGAACAAACCCAACTATCTCAGCCTTTCCTCATAGATTACTAAAGTTCTTTTCACCCAAAAATAGGACAAATATTTCATATTCTATTTCATTGCTGAACTGCAGCAAACAACTGAAAGTCCAGCAAGAAGCCGTGGAAATCAAAGGGCTAACGCTGGTTTCCATTTTTACTTGACATCAATACACATTCATGCTGTTTTCTTCACTTGAGCATCTCCAAACTTGGTGCTGTTGTAGCAGGAGATAAAAACTCAGCTCCAATTTGCCAACTTATGTTAATACAGAAAAAAAAAGATGTCTTTTTCATGGCAATTTTCTATTTCACTGTTATTCTATAAATCATATTTCATAATGTCCAGCTGTGAAGTTTTGCTTTAAAAGTGTTTCATGAAACAATTCATAATATACATTTCAAATGTTTATGAAAGGGGAAACTTATTATAACATTTTCAATGTGAAAGACTAGTCTATTGTGACAACATGAAAGAAGTGGACACGCTTTTTGTTAATAGAACCCTGCATGAATCCTTACTTTTTAATTTCCTATCATAAGAGTAAGAATGAAAACAAAGGACCCAAAGTACAAATTGTTCTAAGCAGATTTTTCTCATTCTTAAAATGTGGAATGAAAGCCAGAGAAAGATGGTTGAAATTGTTCTGGAGGAAATAATTGCATGAAAAATGAAGTGAGGAATGTGAGAATTCTTGAAAGCATCTATTGAACAACTGAATTTTTAATTATGCATTCTTTAAAAGGCAACCTACTGTCCTAGTTGATAGATTCATGCATAAAGTCAGCTGTCATTAGAGTGAACAAAGCTTGAGAAACTATCCTAATGCAGTTTCTCTCTTTCTCTAAACCCATAAAGAACACTCATCAGAGTTTCAAAATGTCCACCTGTTGCAACTTTGATCGTTTGAATTTAGTGACCCTCATAATTGAAATGGCATCACCAGTCTGGGAGAAACGAGTGATCAAATATTAAACCAAAGAATTTTCTCATCTGAACCTTCATTTGAGGCTCTTTTCGTCTTGTTCTTACTACAATACACAGATTTAGGTGTGCTTCAGAGATGAATGAGACAGAAATAACAACAGCAAACATGGGAACTATTTTACCTGATGTTATGTTCTTTGAGAATAAGCCAGCACTAATTATTCTGCAAGTAAGAAAAATAAATAAATTCTACAAATTAAAAATAATAATTAAAAAAAAGGCTCTCAGGGGACAAACTCCAGACAGTTGCCAGTTGCATTGGCCAATGCATGTAAAATTAAAGAAAACCTGCTTTAAAGAAGACAAAATGTACAACTGATGGCTCAGATGAGGGTCAGCAAAGGCAGTGGACATTCCACAAAGCATTTATCTACCCAAATCATACTTTTAACAGTTCTAAGAAGCTTAAGTTCAGGAGAACAACTCAGGAAAGCTCTGACTGAATTTTCTGAGGTGCCTCATACATCTTAGATGCCTAATGATATGCTATGGAGCAAATTCAGCAGAGTTCTTGTTAGCTGAGGTGGCAGGTGAGTCACCTCAGGAGATAGTCTGAGGGGCCTGAGATGATAGTTGAGGTGATAGCCAAAGTGGTTTGAACCCTGATTTCCCACATCCCAAGACAGAATATTGCTGGGTACAGGCTGAGGAAAAAGAATGTTCTGGACAGCAACACATTCCACCCCTTCTGTCGAAGGTGTGTCATTGTGTCACCAGAATGATAAGAGAACAAGAAAAAGTCTCTTTGATTTCAATCCACTGCTACTTGCAAAGTTAACTGAAGAGTGGGAGACAAGCAACAGTTTATGCATTTCACATTACTGCATAAAAAAGAAAAATAACATGCTGAAGTTTAGTCCTATCTTAGTTCTCCAACCCTGTCTAAGAAAGCAGTTTCTGGCCCTGACTTCCAGTTTCACAGAGGTATTTAGGGCTATGCAGAAGTTAGCGCTTCAAAGAATGACTGCTTCCTTCAAATGTACTTTTTGTTAATTTATGTTAATTATTACTCAGAACTCAGTCAATTATTTCCAAGAACTCAGAATAGTGCCCCTTACAAATACTGAAAAGTGAATGAATTTCAGAACTTCCCTGGTGTTTAGGTGGGCTGGAAGGCAGTCAAGCATATGAGTTATGTTCCCAGAGACAGGTGATGAATGCCCAAGCCTAGGATGAATGCCATGGGCACTGCAATAGATCAGGAAACGCAGCAGGAAAAGGGCACATTTACACCACACCGTGAAAATTTCCATAATAGTTAGGAAATCAATTATTTCTCATAACAAAGACTTAAAAAATTAGAAATAAAGGCACAAAGCTGATGTGACATTAAAATACATTTACACAGGTAAGAACTCTGAAGTAGATCAAAAGATTAACATAATCAAATGGCAAACGACATAAAGTGATCAAGATGAACAGCAAGCAAAAGGAAGTAAATGATCAAAGTGTAACACCTGCCGCCACAGACAACTTCTATGTTAGAAGTGTATTAACAACTTGAAGCATAATCTCCATTCCCATCAAGGACCCAAATATTAAATCCATTAATCAAAAACAAGCCCCCACTCCTGGTAGAAATATTTTCATATATGCACCCAAGTGACTTTTATTCCACACATTGATGGATAAGGAAGGCGTATAATGAACATTAGGAAATGCAACTGCATGGACAACTCAGCATAAGATTGGTGTAAACTATGCTCTCAGAATTATAATGACAAAAGCACCAAATCTGGGAGTTAACAAGGTTCAATTTAGATTAATTTACTAGGAAATTCAGTTCTCTTATGTGATAGTTTCTACATGAAAATCATTTTAGTACACTGAAGGTGAGGTTCTTAATGTCACCAGACATTATGGAGTCTGACTTGTCCCATTACAGAAATCTATTTTCAGTACATACACCAAAAGCAGTATCAATGTCAAGTAAATGACTCAGACTGACTTCATAATTATTGTTTTCATTTCAGTCAAAAACGCAGCCATTTCTGGTTATGAAGTTATAATTGCAACATCACCTCATTTAAAGTTATAAAATAAGTTCTTGCAAACTCTTGAGACAGGTCTTGTGACTTGGATAAAGAACGCAAAAGTTGTAAGAAGCATAGCTTCTTAAACATACCTTTAACTGTGCTGAAAATCTCCCCAAACTGTTACCAAAATAAAAGAAAAGAAACAAAGCCAAATCACAGTCAGAATGTTCTTGGTAGACATTTTCTAGATCTTTGCAGCCAAATTTCCCAAAGAATCTGTCCAAAGTAGATAATTTCTGTGCTGGCAGTAAAAACGACTTTCTTTGCAATTGTTGCTCTGAAGTGCTAAGGCCTTGTTACACAGCAAAAAGCAAACATCCTGTCTTTTCCAATCTGCACATTCTTTTATTTCCATGCACTTGCATGTGCTTGGAGGACAGATCTTTCAGCTTACATCTTAACAGAACCCAGCAAAACTTCATTGCAACACTCCTAACCAGGTGAAAAAGAAAATGGGGAACACTTTTGAGTTATACAATTTCACTGAGATTATTGCATCACATCAGGTATTTCAGAGGATATTCATTTTTTGCTATTTACTGTTTCACTATATGCTAATCACAGTAGAATATGGCATGAAGAAATCACTGCTGCTATTGCAAACAGGTATTCCAAAATATGCGCATACTGCTGTGCTTTCGCAGGTAAATACTGACTTATATAGCAATAAAATGTTAAATCCAATAAATTAAACTGAGTAAAATATTGACTGATAAGTACGTTTTTAACAAATGCTAGAAAATGAAGGATAAAGATAAGACATGAAGAAGTTTTTTTGGGGGAAAAAATTGAAGCAATTTTGTATTTAGGGAGACCCAAACTTCTATCAGAAAATGTACGAGTAAATCCTCTGTGTTTTAACAAAAAAGCAACAATTACTGAAGACATTTATAAAGCATTCTTGTACTTCAAAACCCACAGAAACTTCATGTTTGATAAAAGTAAGTTGCCTCAAAGGTCCCAGTATGCATAAACCCCCCATATTCACTCAGATTTTCTCCCTTTTTTTCTCCCGGCATAAGCTAAACATTATTTTTCTTTTTATAACTGATATTCATAAAGCACAATGTCCAGAATTTAAGATACCTATTTAGAACTTTCACTGCATGTTGAACTTACAAATCCATGTTCCATTCTGAACCTCTCATGCTCAGTTCCTATTTTTATCAGGGTATTTCTCCATTCTATAAATTCACTGGCTATTTCAAAGTTCTGTCTCTGGACTACTGCAGAAATATGCTATATAATTCCTAAAGCTGTTTAAAATTTGTCATTCAGAGGTTCTAAAATAGTAGTGCTATTCTTTTTTGTCTTTTCTTCTATCTGATTTTAAACATTTTGAAGATCACCATAAGCTAGACAGCAACTAGTAAAATTGCAAAATTTATCTCAAGACTACTCCAGCTTTGGCTATCACTAGAGATCCTCCTTTCTAACTTATCAGTTGAAGATAAAACAGTTAGTATGCCATTTTAAGGTAACACAGAATTTGAATTTGCATGTTTGATGGTTGCACTTCTGTGCTAGAACCTGGCTCTGGCACAAGCAAAAGCAAGAGTGTTTTTTTAGAGGTCTGTCCATGCAGAGGGCCCACATACCTTCAAACCCCACTGAATTCTGTGGAAGTATAGTGCCCTTAGATGCCCTCAAAGTCCGCAAAAACTCAGCCCTTGAACTGATTAAATGGTGCAGATTGGTGTTCAGTACCTGTTGTGGCCAGTATAAAACAGCAGTAATGGCCAGTCCAAGAATAAGATGTTGGCAGAACAGCAGGACCCACAAGTGTTGAGGGAGCTGGCAGATGTGATTGCAAGGACACTCTTGATAATCATTGATCAATCATGGTGATTAGAAGTGCCCAAACACTGGAAGAAAGCTAATACCACTCCTATGTCCAAGTTGAACAAGAAGGAAGCACAAAGGAACTACAGGCTGGTCAGACTCTCCTCGATCCATGGAGAGGTGATGGAACAGCCAGTCCTGGAAAACACTTCCATGTATATAATCAAAAGGAAAATCATCAGGAGTAGTCAGCTTGGATTCACCCAGGGGAAGTCATACTTGACTAACTTGATAAACTTCTACAACAACATGACTGGCCTAGTAGATGTGGGGAAAGCAGCATCTACCTGAACTTTCCTAAGGCCTTTGACACTGTGTCCTCTAAGATCCTCATAGACAAGAGATTGACGTTTTTTTGCTAGATGAGTAGACAGCGAGGTGGGTTGAAAAGAAGCTGAATTTGGGGCCCACAAGGTGGTGATCAGTCTCTTAACAAGAACCAAGAATTTATAATAACGTATCTATGACTTCCTTTGCCTTTTTATCCTGACTTTTTCGTTAACTCCAGATTGTCAGGTAAGATTTGGATCTTCATGTATTTACAACAACGGTACATCTTCCACTACCAAGCTGTTCTTTCATCTGTCTTAGACCCCTCAAAGTTAAAGAGCATGCCAGAGTGTTGTATTTTTCAGTGTCTGCCGGAAGCAAAGGCAGGATTGCCTTTTGTTTTGTTAAATAGTGACCACACTGTGAATAACAGTCATCATGCTAATTGATTCCTTCTATCTCAAATGATATGATAGAAAAGGGAGCTGTCAGTCTCAAACTTAATTTCATTATGATTGGCTACCTCATCTGTAATACCTATTTAAAACAGCTTATCTGTAGTAGGGCTCTGAGAAAAAAAAACCAACCAACCAACAACAACAAACACCCCAAAATAACAAAACAAAACCAAACAAAAACAACCCCAAAAAACAACACCACCACCCCCCAAAACCCAACCAAGCAAAACTCAAACAATACATCTCAGGTGTAAAAATATCCTGCATATGCTTGGTGTGACCCTTTGCTTTGGGACAGACAGGTGACACAACCACAGCAATTTAATGAAATATTTCATGAGTCATAATTCATTATTTATCCTCTGGATGTTGCTAAAAAGGATTTAAAATGCCAGTTCTACTGAGATGGCTGAGATGGCAGCTTGGTACAAATGAGAGAGACAGACTAACTGTCTTGGTTTTCTATATGTACCATACGTATTTTTGATGCAACAAGTGAAATAATTTCAGAGTACTACATAATGATTTCTGACATTAAGATCTTCATGTCAATCAGTAAATTTGGAAAAAAATGAATCACTATGTTAGGCACTAAGTAACTATCTATTTAAAATACCAAATACATAGCTCAGAATCAAACATTACTTTTTTTCTGTTACCGACTCAAATTCAAATTGAATCACCTTGCAAAAAATTTGCTGTATTATTTAAGTACCTATGTCTGCATTTGCAAAGGCAGTGTTACCTCTGAAGCAGACAATGTCTGATACATTTTCTTGATGTCACTTGTTAGGTTTACTCCAAGGATTCCCTTCAGTGATACAAATAAGAACTGCTCTGTTGCAGGAGTGTCAGCTCAGACAAAAAGTTTCATCTGAGTGATCAATTAATTATATAAAAGGCCTGTTTATCCTGCAAAAAACAGTCTCCAGTAGGCCCTTCCAAACTGTAATGTGTCCTCTGTGCATTAAAAGAAGGGCAGGTATTTTATAATGGACCTCTCTAGAATGATTTGGGAAAACATTACAATAAACTACCTTCAAACCATAATTCACACAATGGATATGAGTGACACAATGGGAATTAGTTCATCTTTTTCAGTTAGGAGCCCTTGAAATATTACCCTGCACATGATTATTTTTTCAAGAGCAGCGTTACAATTGTGAAGTCTGTGGCTGAAGAGCACCTCACTGCATAGAGCCTGAGCATCAGTTCCGAACTGTACACGGCAGATGAAAGCTGAGAGCAGAGATGAGCACTACAAGAAGACTAACAGCACAGTGTCATTACTTTTTTTACTTAAGAAATGAACAGAAATACCACCCAGAAGCATTAGTATAAAAATACTTTTGTGACCAAATCTTCAATATTTGACCTTTATTCACATGCAATAATATTTTTGTTAATAGCATCACAAGATCTTCACATATGCTCAAGAACAAAGGTCTCCTTGTTCTTGTTTTCCCCATTGTACCCACAAAACATGAATTCTACTTGTTCAAATATGACAGATTCATAGTATCAAGAGTATCATCAGTTAAAAACTTCCAAGTGTACCAGCTATCTGACTGCATACTTATGGTGCAATCAAGTTACACAAATTTGCCTTTTCTCCACAAATTCTACTGTAAGACCTTTATTTAGTAAAAAAAAACCTTAAAACAAACAAAAAGAAATTAAAAAAGCCCAATCAGATTTTGCCTTAACAAGAAGGCACTGCTTGAGTGAAAACTCTTAATACATGTCTCCTGATCAGTGTTAAAATTCTTACAGAATTTTAACTGAAAACAATGCTTTCAGGCTTTGTAGCCTGTGTGTAGGTCCTATAACAAAGTTTCCACACCATGTAAGAATCTTGTTTTTCAGTGTTGCGAAGCATTGGCACATCACACGAGAAGCAATTACTGATAACTGATAGAAAAGTAGTGCATACTTATGAAGACTGGACTATGCATCTGGCTGCATAAATATGATGCCATGTGCCAAAATTTGGGCACCTAACTTGGTCTATTTAACACCAAATTAACATAAGGAGTAATTTCACTTGTATGTGTAGCATGTATATCAGGGTTTTTCTTCAGTGTCTTTACTCCATTTGGAATACAGGCATGAAGAGAAATCAAGAAAGCATCCGGCATTTTACTGTTTGTGTTATAGCTCTCAGCTGGACAAATATAAATGATGCAGAACTCTATATATTTTAGAGCTGGCAAGTGCATTACATTAAATAGGCCAGATAATAAAACACTGAACACTTCTAGGGAGAACCCCTCCGAGGAAAATAAAACTGAAGCGTAAACCAGAAGCCCCACCACTCTCCAAGGAACAGCAGCGCTGTGGGGAAAGTGGGGGAACTGATGGAGTGCTGTGACAGCCCAGAAGCAGAATTCATGCTCACTGGGAGATGTTCATGACTCTCACTCATGACTAGGAACAGCAGAATTCACAGTAGGAGCATTTACTGCAGGAGGAAGCCCATGCAAGCTTCCCTGGCTGCAGGACAATAGCTAGGAGTAAAGTACTTAAAGAAAATAACACTTGTGTTACTTGAACTGTCAGTCACAGAAAACAAAATGGCCCTCATGAAGAAATCTGTATCTGAAAACCTGTGGCAATTCCTTCTATAAGTCCTTCCAAACAAAAAGAGCATCAACCAGAGAGGTCAGTTGTATGTTAGTGCCTAATCCAACAATTTTTCAGGCACACAGTGGTACTCAGGAGCAAAGGAGAAAGCATTTCACATTAAGTCTTTTACTGGAGTGTAATGCCAAGCTTCACTGTATTTGCTGGGTCTGCAGCAACCGGCAGCAATACAGGTTTGAGTTTGTCAGGCTTTGTGCCACACTTTGGAGACCACAAGCATCACCTTAGAACAATATCCTGGCAATACAAGTGCTCCCTCTAAAATTCCTTCCTTGCATTTCTTTCCCATTAGTGATCTCTGATTAGCTTAAGGCAAGGATTATCTCATTCTGAGTTATGACGGAAACAATACGTTTTTAGGTACAGGTCATCACTTTGTGAAGCTTGTCAACAGAGCAGGACTCCTCTCCATGGGACAGTTTCAAAACAACTTCCATCTCAGAACTGTTTTTTTCCATAAAGGAAGCACACATTAGAAAATTATGTAAGGAGTAGCCTCAGCTGTTTCATTCAGAATTATATTTAGTATGTTTGTATGGCGGTGCCTCTGCTGTCAAATACCATTGCACAACTAACCAGGGTTTACAAAAATGACACAGTACATGTATTTCAAAACTCTAAAGTATTAATCAAAAAGCAGTAAGAAAAAGTCAAAATATCTGAAGCGTTCACAAAGCAAAATATTCCAAAATACTTTTTTCAACCTTCTAGAAATAGTTTATTCATAAACATATTGTTACATTAAAAATCTGTTAAGAACACTGAAAAATTCAGTAGTATTTTGCCAGAACTCTTTCAAAAAAAAGAAGTTATAGTCCCTCAAAGGGCCTTGATTTAGTTGAATCAACATTTTGCAATAGAAAACTTTTCTATAAGAAAATTTTCTCTCTGGTCTTAGGAAGTAACATCATTAACTTACCTTTTTGGTAGATGAAAACTTACAAAGTTATCTGTAGCAAAACCAGGAACTGAATGAAACTGACACCTTTCATGTAGTACAGCAGAACACCACCAGTTTCTCCATACAACCTATTGCAATCATTGTGCCAGACCTTACAGACTTGGCTGTAGAAGTGACACCAGTGCTTGAAGGCAAACAGTGCTTCTGTCCCACCCAGCTACAGTCTGGCAGAGAAAGCAGTAATTCCAAAACTTGGAACTTTAGTGTTGAATAACTGGTTCTGTACTTCTACAGCAAAATGTGAGTCATTGCATTTTGCTAACTGGGGAAATTATTTTCCTTTATTCTAACTCTTCTAATAGCAGAGGGGCAATTTTAGGCACTAAATTGCAAAAGCTTCTAAGCACACACATAGCTGCTCCTTCCAGTTGAACACTGTAGGAGTGCTATGTGTTATGCTTTCATCACCCTCTGAAAAAAACTTACTTAATTTACAGGATAAGGTAACCAAACACATAACATTGGGGGTTTTAGGTCATAGAGGCACCATAACATGCTGCAGAATGTAAATATTAGTAACCAGTTAGTAACAAGCAGTTAGTTGTCATTTCTACTAGATTAAACAATGCTGTTATTATACTTCTGGAAAGATCTGGGCTTGCTCCCCTTCAGTCAACCTCCCCTTGCCTCCTCAGATCTGCTGCTTTGAATGCCAGCTCAGCTATTGTTTTGACTGTAGAGCAAGCCAAAATAACTTTTTTTAACAAGGCAGAACACTATTTTCTACTATACCAGCAACTAAATAAAGGGGATCCAGTTATTTCAAATTGTTTAACAGAGAAGCAGGTGCTGCTTCTGCAAGGTGATGTACCTGCAAAAAGGAGGAAAGCAGATCTCATTCATTCTAGGCCACCACACAGTAACTGTTTCGGACAAGATTCATAAATCCTGCCAGGTCTGAACACAGCAGCTAGCAGGAAGGCGCAGCAGAAGTGCCATATAGAGCTCAAGTGGCTGAAGTTAATGCTTCTGCATCTTCATTGCTTTACTTTCCCCAAAGAAGGTGCCTTAAAGTCAATTTGGGAAGGTCTGTACTCACATCTTCCCAACATAATAGTGAGCCATACTCACATCTTCCCAACATGATAGTGAGCCTCTCTTCATATATACACACTGCTCTTTCTCAATCATTAAAGTAGCATACACTGGTTATTCATCCTATGGTCACACACTGCTGCCTCTCACAGTAGGCATCTGGAGTTCAGAGATAAATTGACACTGAGTTAGCTTTATGTGTTTATCTAATTTTAACCATCATTTGCATACAGTGGCTTCTGCAAGGTGCTCGGTTATTAAAAAATTCAGATCAAATGGTATCATTGGTGCTTTAAAGAATATCATGCTGACATACCAGGTACACAAAGCAGTAATATATAGCTGCATTTATTACCTATAATCAGAAAAAGCCATCGAGAATGAAAAAAAATAACTATATTTAAAAATAATAAAAGCTGCACATTTGCCTTCGCTCTGTGAACAAACTTGGATGGGCTGTGGCTTATGACCAATTTAGAGCAATTTACCATCCAGATAGTCTGCATTGGAACAATAAAAATCCCATTTGTTTAGATTTATTTTATCAGGAAGCTAATCAGAGGCTAATCACATATGCATCTTTTCCCTACTGCATAATATATATTTTCATTTGGGCAAAATTATAAGAAATTTAAATTCACTGGCCTTAGAAGAATAGAAAGGTAAAACCAATTATTTTAATGAATAAAAAAGCCTTTGGGTTGCTGATAACTCAGATCTCTAGCAGAGAAAAGGGCATAATATGCCCTTAATAATAATACCATGGATTACAATATTCAAGACAAGAAAACAGCCTGGTTTATTTTTATCTTACTGACTTATGTCTGATTTGAAGATGCACCAGTATCATGCTAGGCACCAATGTAGGCTTTAAAGTTCAACTCTTCTAAAAACAAAAGACGAGGGCAAGTAAGTTGGCAAAGCTCCATAGAAACAACCTGAGAAGCCAGATTCAAATTGTCTTAGCTGTCTTCAGACTAAATCTTGGATTAATAAAAAATACTAAAGTCATAATTATTTATCCAAAATTTAGGTCTGAGTGCAAGTGGCTACATTTCATGCTAATTTGCAGGATTAAGAGGATTGATTTTATGGGTATTTTCTGAAATGTCAGAATGTCTTGCTTTCTGTATCTCCAAGGGACTCCCTCAGCAAATATTATGAGTCAAATGAGAGTAGAATACATTCAGTCATTGTGAATGGCAGCCAGCCAGCACTGCTGAAGGACAGCAGGCAGGAAAGGCAACCCAGGGGACTGGTACTTGGCTAGCGGGTAGAAAGTTAAGAGTAGAAGACACTGCTCACCTTTAACAAAACGCAGGGAAGCCTCCTGCTGCAGCTTCACTGGAAATAAAGCAATGCTTTTGAAACAGCAGTGTTCAGGCAAGACGTTTATTCAGAGTGATTGATTCATTTTTTTCTTTAAAGCTTTCAGTCAGGAATTATATTCCTCAATAGAGTCCTGCAAGCCCATCTGCAGCACTGTCAGAGAGGAGGAATGTACAGATTTAGTAAGGTCCTGGCTTTCCCCAGGCACAGCTGCCAGAAGCTGCTCCTCAAGAGGGAGCATGGTCCCAGGAGCAGGATCTGGCCATAGAGGAGGGCGGGGCACAGGGAGGATGCATCACTCCTGGCTCCTCACCAGACCTGTGCAAGTGCTGCAGGCTCCAGCCCAAGAGGACAGTGGAACGCCTGGATGACAGACCTCCCAGAACTGTTTGCACCTCAAAGGTCTCTTTGCCCTGAACAGCTGGTGGCATGTCAGCAAATCTGAGTGTATTTTACTTTGGAGGTTTTCACAGCTCAAACACTTCTCTCTGGTTTTCCAGGAACAGAAAGACTTGATGATTATTTCTCCCCCTCAGCTCTCATGGGTGACCTACATTATTTCTAATTATTTCTTGATTTGCATGTTTGCTAAACAAAGAAGAGAAATCATGAAGAGTAACAAAACCTGATATGCAAGAGAGCATTAAATAGATACATGTAATAGATACAAATAGAATATAATGCTATCATTTTTTTAAATTAAACTTTGCAGGAATTGAGTGAACTATTTCTCGAATATCTTGCACCTCTGAGTGCGACATCAGTTAAGCAGCTAAATAAGCATGCTTTTGGAATGGTTGCATCATGACAGACAGGCTCACCTGTGAAAACAATCCTGGGAAGAAGCTGGTGAGTTTTAGTGCTACTATTTATCAGTAACTGAAGCGTAATCAGTTGTGACTGGCTGATGAACCTGCCTGCCTGCAATTTAGGAATTCTGGTTAATTATTGCTCAATATTTGATGCCTCAGTGTGCAATGAATCAGCCATGAACTAGCTAAGTCCTTTGTAAATTACTGTCTGCTCTGACTGGAAGATGAGCCCACAGAAAATGGAAGACAGAAGTTAACTGAAATATTTATGGTTTGGATGAACTGCAAAGTCAGATCAAAAAAAAAAATCACTTTGGTCCATATCTGGACATAGGAATGGGTCACACTTGAAAAATTGCCAAAGAGTAAAATAGGGTGTACATTACAGATCAGGGACTGACAGAAACAAAAGGAATTTGGGGGCAAGAAATTAAGAAAAGGGACATGCCTTCATTATTGATTTGTCTGTGGGAGCAGCTGAGGAAAGAGAAACTGACTGCAGAGAGGATGAAGGGTGATGACCAGCAGGAGATGACAGTAGCCAAAGGGGATGCTGCCAGGGTGGGAGAGGGCTGAGGGCTGTTGGTTTGTACCTCCAGCTGTGAAGGTGGGCCCATGTGACCAGAAGGGAGCTGTGCCACTCACTGTCTATCCCAGAGTCAGGTTCAGCTCCCTTGTCTTTATGCTGAGAAGAAATGCCACAGACCCCAAGAAAAAGCAGAGAGCTCAGTTGTCCCTACACTAAGGAACTATGCTGTGGACTCAAACAAAAAAGCAAAGTGGATAAAGTGGACCTCAACCTGGGTTACAAGGCTGGGAGGATGACGTTTGCAATCTCTCACCTCATTAGCAGGAGCAAACAAATGCTCAGTTGCTAAACTAGAAGAATTAAATGTTCTGTGCAATTTAAATTCTTGTTCCTCAAAAATCTTAACTGTTTTCTACAGGATCAAAAACCAATTTAGCTCCATTTCTATAGTGTACTATCAAGTTATTTTTGATTGCATAAAGATGACTTTGAGGATACTGTCACTATAGAAACTAGTGTTAAAGGAAGTTCTTCTGCTGTATTTTCCTGCTGGAGAAAGCAAAGAAAATGCTCTATTAGCTGGCAGAAATGGATGTAGCTACATTTAAATATTTTCCTCCTGCTTCTCTTAAACCACTTTTGTATTTGACAATATTGCATTTGAAACAGCTTTCATTATCTTAAGACTGGGGGTTTCCCTTTTCTCCCAGCAGGTTGCTGTATGTATGTGTTTGAATCTAACGGCATGAGTAACAGGCACCACAGATAAAAACTAACACAAAATCCTTTTAGGTTGAAGCTAATGTTATCAAAACACATTGTTAAACAATTCGGACATGGGAAATCCCAAGATAATGATCTTTCCACAAAGGTTAGTTTGTCTTCATGCATAATACACAATGCAGTCAAAATGAGTAATAGCTTAGGAGCAGAATAAAACTGAAGAAATCACATCTTACATTATGATATTATTACACATAGTATGGTAATACCTAGACGCTCCAAGCCCCTTCCCCCATCCCACTGTGCCCCTAGTTGCACTATAGTCTGTACCTATAGATTTTAAATATATTTCTCTATTCTAAAAGTTTTTTATTTCAGTACACAAGGACTTTGGAACAATCCTGCAGTCAGTTTGGGTACCTTGTACTGCCTACAATGTCAGCCCAACAACCATTTCTCTTGTTGTCCCTCTTATGAGGAAAGCCTGCCTGCTTTTTGAAGAAGATATTTTGAAGTGTTTCCACTCAGATCTGAGCACCTTGTTGGCAGCTCCTCTCAGCTGCATCTGAGATGCTGCTGCTCTCTCAGACCTGATGTGGAGTACCAGGAGGAGGAAGGTGTGAGAGTCTGTCAGCCCCACAGGAAGGCTGACAGTCACAGATGAAAGGTAAAACACCACCATTTCTTAAATTGCCTCCAAGATCTGCCAAGCAAGTGTTCCTTACTTGCCCTCTAGCAAAGCCAAACAGACTTTAACCTGCCAGTTTTCTGCATGAAGATTACAAGAGCCAACAACCTCATGATCACAGCCTAGGTGAGCAAAACAAATGTCTCACCTAGATATTAGCTTAGGCACAAGAACAACCGGGGGGCAAATCCCTGGGTCAAACACACCAAAACGTAGCTGTTGCTTCATGTGCAGATCCCTTCCCGATTCACTGCATAACAGAGCATACAGATCCCATGCAGACATGGGTGCAACGCTGATCTGCAAAGATTTTATTCCAAAAGCAATTGTCAGAGGGATAACAACTGAAAAGGCATATTTACTTTTTTTGAGAGACAACTGTGAATGAATAAAGACTGACTGGAAGTGAACATAATTTCAGTAACACTTCCAAAGATCAACTTCCCCATTTTTTACACCAACAGAAAATCTTTTAAGTCCAAGAAGTTCAACAAATGTAGAGCCATTCTAACATTATACAATCACCAAATGATATCTAAAGCAATAAGAAGGAGTTAACGAGCAGCAAAGAATGTGCTTGCCTACTTCCAACAGCCAATCGAGGTGATATTATCAAGATAGTTCAGAGCTGATCCATTTAATGCCACAAACTGATGCAATTTGACTTTGATTTCCAAAAAACTTTGGTCAATGAAAGTCCCTCGATCTTCCTTAAGTCTTCCTTGGAGCACCTGCAACATTTGTAGCTTAATTATTCTGTTTGCTTTCTGTTATTTTACAGGTTTACTTCCTGTAAATAAAATTTACATAAAATTACATAGAATTTTCATGTTCATAGAGAACTGAGACAGCACAAGGGACCACTTGTTACCAAAGTAGGTTGCTGTTTCCAAGTACATCTGCACTGAGTGAAGGACTCAGAATTGACTTGACCAGGAGAAAAGAAGAGGTTAGGCTGTGGAATCATACAGTTTTACCATTTTATGTAATACAGAAAACTCCATTGCACCAATTGGTATATAGAAGAGGCCTTTAAGCATCTACAGTGCTGTATGGTAGACCATACAAGAAACTACATGGCCAACTGAAATTACTTAGAAATCAATTCTTTATTCACTACTATTATCCTGTCAATCACATACGTAGAATAAGCAGTGCTAGCCTGAGAGTTACAGAGCAAATGAGTGATAAACCACACCAATTTGGTCCTAATGGCTTTTTTAACAATGTTTTGGAATATTTTTTTATAATGTTTTGAAGCTGAAAATAGCAATGCTTCATTAAAAATTTAGTTGAGTAAAATTTAATCTACAATACCCCAGACAATTTTCCAAGCTACCTCTATGACCTTCATCCATACTGCTCCTTCTGAAGACAAATCAATGTCTTGGTCTTTGTATAAAATTGACACAGGTGGAAAAGGAAGGTGAAGTAAAGCTAAGTTGATAAAATTATGCATAATTATTTGCACTGTTATAAATTACTTCAGTAGGCACAAGACATCAAGATACTAGCTATGCAGTCTATACAGTTTGCCAGAGTTGAAAGAATTATGGTTGTGACTCAAGGATAAATATATTTTATGATTGTAGGATAGTGAATATTGAGTATTTTACCACTCACAAAAAACACTAGACTAGTATAGTATGAGCTGAATGTTATGGAATAAATGAAGTATTTTTATCCTGTAAAATAATAACAAACATTCGTCAGTTAATGGGAACTCTGTTCCTGAGGTTAATGGACTACTACCTTGGATTTCTTACTTGTGTGTACCGCAACTCCTACAGATCATTTGTTCTGGCACAAACGGATATGTTAACAAGCATTCTACAGCTCCCCAAGCCACTGACATTTTATTGTGATTAACGCTTGGACCAAATTAAAAAAAATAAATAAATAAAACCAGAACAAACAAACTACATAATACTAATGCTGCACTTTCTTTTAAACAAAAGCCAAGGAAATCTACAGGAAACTGTATTTGTTCCTAGGCAGTGCTATTTTCAACAACCTGTTTGTGCACACTGGCATTTTCTTTTTTGAAAATTGTTTTAATAGAGCCCAAGGTAGCAATTTAAAACTGTAGTGAACAAATCTAAATAGACCTGAATACACCCTGAAGTGCTCACCAAGGAAGAGGCTTTTCAAAATCAAATGATATGCCTTCAGCAATCAGAACATCAACAGGTTGAGCTCAGTGAAAGAGGACAATAGCAAATGACAGGGAGCAGATGGCAGAGCTCCCTCCAGCTGAAATCAAATTAGGGGGAGAAGTGATGGGGTGAAATAGCTGGAAACACACTTCTATCATAATCAAAGATGATAACAGACACCCACATCATGTTGTGGTGTTGCACTTGGAAGGCACTATTACTAGAATACCTGGAAGTGAGAGCAATGTAGGGTTCAGTGAAAGAATGCACAGAGAAAACACAGATACTGACTTCAGAGCTGAAAAGTAGTGCTATTCTGTTGAACAGCATCAATCTAATGCTTCTGGGGTCAGGAACTCAAAACTTACACTGTCTCTCAGTTTAAGCCTTTTAAAATTTATTAAAGACCTGCACCTGTGATACAGCTCAGCATCAAAAGAATGGGGGATGATGAATCATTTAGCAGCACCCATTTTTCTGTTAAAATAAGTACAACGTCAAAGGAAAAAAAATTTAGCATTTTTAGAAATATTCTGAAATAGAATATGTCCTTTCAAGATGCAAATATTTACATCTAAAGGTCTTATTTCCAACATAGCTTTGTATTACCATTTTAGTACTATTTAACAGCTTATTTCTGTTTCAGGATTTGTACTAGTTTTCTTCCTTCTTCAATCATTCAGGTTACACAACCCAGAAAAAAAAAAACAAAACCAACAAAAAAACAAACAAAACAACCAAACATCAGGGAGGCTTCTTTTTATCCAGAGGCATGTCTAAAGTCTCATAGAAAGCCAGCAGAAATCTTCCTATTTTTGTTTTTATTAATGGAAAGACTTCCTTTAGGCAAAGTGAAGTGTTTTACTGTCTTCAGCAAATAGCTGGGTTTGGAGAAAATGGAGCCAGATTCTTCTCCGAGGAGTAGAGTAGCAGGACAAGAAGAAACAGTTACAAGTTGCAGCAAGGAGGTTTCTACTTCGACCTTAGACCAACAACGAGAGTGTCAAACAGTGGAATAGTCTGCAAAGACGGTTTATTTGACAATATTAAAAATTTGAGTGGACAAACATCTTGAGCAACCTGATGTAAGTTGTCCCTGCTTTGAATGGTGGGTTGGAGTAGATGCCAACTGTAGACCTCTACAGGCCCCTTCCAGCTCGTGTGTATCATTCTACAACATGAGGTAGTCGGATGCAATCTAGACACATGTATAACTGAAGCTGGCTTCAGATCAAAGGAATTAAATGTGTTTTCTTTAAAGCAAAGAACAGGGGAAAAATGATATTTCTACACAGCTCAGAAATTGATTTCTAGTTTCCTTTGATACCAACTTAAAAAAGCAAAAGCAAAACCACAGTTGTGATTACAACAAAACCATTCAATTCTACAAAATACTGTTACTTCAAAATTTATTTAACTAGCTGGTTTAATTGTTATTACTTTGAAAAAAATAATTTATTTTATTTAAAAGCTACATTTTTTTACAAAGTAATCAGTGATTTGTGACATCTCCATGTTGTGGTTCTGAAAAGAGATAATGTATTGCATATGCGATATACAATATTACATACTATCTACCTATTCACTGCCCCAGAAGGAAACTAGTATGATTCCAGATCCGCCTGTTAGCACCTCAGGCAAAGCAGAATGTTTTCATAGCAGTTCCAGAAATCTCCAGAAAGTTGCAATTCTTGCGCACAAATGAAAAGTTTTTGTGAACTTAACAAACTCCAGAGCTAGGAAGTCAAGAAGAACTGGCAAGAAATGAGTTACCTGCAGCTAAAGGCTGGTGTATCTGTAAATAAAATTAAAATTGTGCTTTGAGACTGTTGTAAGAAAAACAAACAAACAAACATAAATAAATAGTGAATGCTTATAAACAATAGGTAGTTGGACGTATGGGGGGAGATACATGTTCAAAATTAACCTATTCATCAGTCAAGTACATGTGTGCAGCTTGCTGTGTACAAACTTTATGGGCTGCTTGTAAATTTTAGTAACACTAGGTCTAAACAGAAGTGTTGCATCTTGGATCCTCCAATTAATTGATCTGAAACAGTACTACCGAATAGGAGGCTGATCATGCTTCATTTTGGGAAAATGTCCAGGAGCCAACAGCTAAAAGAAGGGCTAAAAGGTGAAGATTCTCACTGAAGGAAAGATCCTAGAAGTGGAAGAAGATCCTGGAGATCAGGAAGGTGCATGGAAACAGGTGCTGGGGACCACAAGGTACCTGGCCACTATCATCTAAGACAGGTCACTAAGAGCCGGGCAGCTGCACACCTCAAACTCATGCTGCTTTCTGTCCTACCTTCCCAGATCATAAGCCATCTCCCTGCTGGGGAGGGAAACTGAGACTTGTTGAATACAGTGCTAAAGGGGGTGCCAGTGGTTGCATGAGACATTCAAATATAATCTGGCTCTTTTTTAAATAATCCCCTGTCTTCAGAGTCTCTATGGATTGTTTTTACCTCTGTATTAGCCATGACAGAGACCAAAAATAATAACTGATGCAGGCAGCTAGCAACAGTGCCTGCCAAATGGAAGATCTCTTATCCAGAGTCTTATCCTCAGTCATCTTGTTCTTCATATCATGATACCCCTCAGGCTACGAAGCAATGTAGCAAAGCACAATAGTCTATCATGCACATGACAGCATAGATAGTATTGTCTTGTATGCAATGTAACATCCAAGGCAATTCCTTACTTTCTGATCTGCTCGTAACAATGAGTATATATCCATCTATGGAAGGAGAAATCACAATCACAGGCAATCACATGTGGCTGTCCACATGGTTTATTACAGTGAGGAAAAAAAAAAGAGGAATAATGGAAGATAACAAGAAGTCTATCCTTCCATTTGCATAAGTGCAAGTTAGTAAAAAATATTTGTCCAACTATTGTCTTATCTAGAATAAAGTAGCTAACAGAACCACTACCTATTAAGGGTCAAATAAGGCAGGTGAATGGAAAAGGATTTAGAAGTAATTGAACCTGGTCTCTGTACCAGGACTCCATTTTTTCAAGTACTAAGACCAAATAATTTTAATGTGTGGTATAGAGAGAACAGCATTTAGACATGCAAACACCACCACCTATATTAATTAATGAAGTTCGTGGGTTTTCTTTTTTTTTTAATTCACATTTGTGAGAGAGTTTTAAGTGGCACATAAACGAATCCAGTCGGAAGCCACGCTGAATGGCTAGTGTTAACCTTTGTTATTATCTAGATTTGTTAGCTAATTATACATGTTGCAACCTCACAATTTACTTCGTGTATCAAACACAGCCTCCACTCCCGGAGGCATAGTTCTGGCCGTGGCCACTAAGTGTCACTGTTCACATAGCCTCAAAAGTGACACTGGCGCGCAGAGGCTGGGCTTGGGGAGGATCCTCAACGGTTGGGTGGATTTAGGTGTAGAAGTCTCATGTCACCATAGTCAGCTACTGACGACAATGCCAGCGGGGCTTCTTTTCATCCCAGGTCAGAGGCTGGGATCTGCTGGTATGCAACGGTGAGAGAAGATCCTAGTTATTGCATGAAAAAACATTGGATACCAAGTGGTGAGCAAGAATGCTAAAACATGCAATACAAGGAACTTGAGGTGGGATATTTGAGGCTCAGTAAGGAAGGGCTCGTCATACTACCTCTCTTGTAAACAACTGTGAGAACATTTCTACCCTGTTTCAGAGGAAAGTCAAACAAGTTAGCTGAAAACACCAGTCATCGTCATTCTGCTAAATAGCAGGATACAACTATGCACTAATTTGGATTAAACCCCCAGTAGTTTGCTGAAGCAAATAGGCTAAGCTTTTCCTGGGATCAGGTTTCATGCACATTAGCAGATTCTTTCCTGGGAGTTCAATTAATTCCTAGAAACCAGATATAAACTAGAAAACAAACAAACAAACAAAAAAACCACGTTAATGCTGTTTGACCACCTCATTTCAGAACTGGTATATGTGTGAACACGAATCACATTTACAATGCACGAAAACCAGATACAACCAACTTCTCTATTACAGAGTCACTCTATTCACCTTTCCTCACAGTAAGCTGTCCAAATGGCCAATAATATTGTTGGAGAAAATAATATTACCTCTGATCTAGATACTGGTACAGAGACCATGTTTAGGCCATTTTTCAAAATGTCTTGCACTAAAAGGACCTGATGAGCAGTGCTGGCTCTACTTACAGAGACCTAACAGCTAAAAGGAAGCAGAAAAAGATAAAAGATCACGTAAGCACAGCCACTCTTTCAATCACCTTTCTCTGTCTGATAGCAGAGAAATAACTTTCTTCAACTGATAACTTTCTTCAACACGGGCTAGTTTTGATGGCGTTAGTACTTTTCTACTTATTTAATTCCATTTTGAATTTACTGACCCAGCTGCGTTATTTCTAATTAGTTCAGTTTATGGCAGTTATTTAGATAATACTTTATTCAATGTATATATAAACATGTAATCTACCTCACCTCTCTTGTTCACGTATGATATGCATTGAAGCTTGTCTCACTTAATATAATTTGCTTTAATTCCATACTCTCAGGGCTGAGCATTCTTTCCATTCGTGTTTTATGCCAGAACAACATGTGTCACTGACAACCAATATGTGAAAATAACCAGTCCCACTGGGTTAACGAATTATATTGGAGGAGTTTCAGTCTGAGCTATCTCAATGTCTTTTCCTCTTTATACATTACTAATTTAATAAACCAGAAAAAAAAATCTTGCCATTCTAACTGCCAGATAATTCATTTGTTCTGTAGAAGCTGGCTTTCAGTCTCTATATTCATACAGGAATATCTGTCTAGGAACAGAACTTTTTCAGTCTCTTTCAGCTCCCTCATTTCCAACCCTAACCATTCTATGATTCTGTGATTCAACGATTTCTCACATTTTGACCTCCAAATTAGTATTTATGAAAGCCTTATTTTTGGTAGACAGTAAAGTCCCTTTTCATAGTATGAAACTCGGTAGTTCTGGGTCATTTAGTGCATCTATTGCCATTGAAGTACAACACTTATAACAATGTTACTGCAGCTTTTATACAGCATGTCCCTAATTTCTGGAATATTCTCTAACTTAGTCATTCCATTGTTTTATTTAGAGTTTGCTGGTCTAAATAAGCATACCTTGGTGAAATTTTCCAGTATCCTATCGCCTATTCAGATGTTCTGCTCCAGGCTTATTCTAGTTTGGGGCCTGAGAGAGTATCAGCACAGTTGATGAGCCACATTCATGTGAAGGAAAAAAAATGTGCAGAAAATAATAAAATTTAGTAAGAGGGTAAGGCTTGAAAAAGCTCCTATGGAGGAAGAACAAGGCAAGGTACACCACAGACCTCCTGTATCTAACAATGAAGAAAGTCTTGACATCACCCAGTTGACACAAAGAAAGGTGCTTGGGTCTCCAGGTATGTTTTCCTTGGCCATGAATTTCATTAATCCCAGTTGATAGAAATCTTAGGTACAGTTCCTCACCCTCTATTAGGTGCATTTTTTCTCACAACTTATTACAGTAGACTAGCCTTTAATTAAATAATCACATATATCCATTGCCTGAATGATCTGCATGAGCACAAGTTTCCTCACTCAGGAACCACATCTGAAACCAGCTTTTCACAGCACGTTCAATTAACTTCTTCTCTTCATCAGCTCCTCCCATTTCCTGCTTTCCAGTCTCCTGATAGCATCATTAGCAACCAGTATTACATAAAATCTATTATTTGTTTCTCTCTCTTGTATTAAAACACTTACAGAACTCATAACAAACTAATGAGAGTGGGTGAAGATAATTCTGGTTCACTGGTTTAGTTAATAAAAAAAGGAAAAAGTGATGACAAAGGTTGATTTCTTTCAAATGCTTTTTTTTCAAGTGCTCTGGTAAGCTTACCAAGGATGATTGTGGATGTCTTTCCAGTCAGCTGCTCTTTTGATGTTTCTCTCACCTTTAAATGAGAATAGCAAATATGATTTTCTGTTTGTTGTGTCCTCCTGCACCTTTGCTTCTGGTTAACAGCTCTTTAGCTCGACTCTTTTCTGTAAGATGGTAAATTTCCTGTTGGGTTGTTTTGTTGTTTTTTGTTTTTTCTGTTACTGCTCTCTTACAAGACTCTGGGCAAAAAAATAATCAGTCCACTGCAACTCTGACCTGCACCTTTTGATTTTTCACAGCAGCAGGAATTTGGCAGACACACATTTGACAAATAAAACCTATAGCCTGTGAAAGGAACACGACAAAGTAGCTTTGCCTGTTCGACCTGTTGGCTTATTTCTTTACAACTACCTTTTTAATTATTGTGAATCACAGAACACCAGAGGGCTTTCTGGAGGCGTCTAGACAGCACACTAAGAGTATAATTGAGTTATGAGATGCAAAGTTAAAGAAAGAAGAGTTGAACTTCCTCAGTAAGGAACCACAGGGTGGAGAAATAGGTGATATTTATTTATTATAGCTAATCTTATCTTACTCCCTCCTCTCTCCCTCCAAGAGCACCAGTTGCATATCAAATGCCTTCAGAGCGCCACTAAAATTGTGGCCAGTCTCCTCACCTGTATGGCAGAGGGGGCTGGCAAGAGACATAATTCAGATTGAGCAGAATGCAGAAGACATGACAGAAGCAAGGCAGATGATCAAGATATGGAGCTTGGGTTCAAGAGCCATTCTGACACCTAGGCTAATACAGACTCTAAGAAGGAAGACCCAGAAAAGTCTTAATCAAAACAAGCGTTTGAATTCTGATTATAAAGTCCTTTGTCTTATGTTATTCCCACATTAGGAATAAACTTTATGTATTTCAACAGATCCCAAGAAAGAAAATAATCTTACTTTCCTATTTTTACACCTGAAGACCCATGAACAGTTTCAGAGTTTGCCTAAGGTCCAGTGTAGAAGACAATGAAAGACACCACACAGGCATATATTGCCCTATAAAAGAGCCAAACTGGACTATAGGAAAAATAAATTCAAAACCATACTCACAAAATATTCTCATCACTAAGACATTTATAAAATATGGTGTCTTTCCCTTCTTTCCTCTCTCTTGAACAAAAGTAGAATTAAATCCTCACTGCAAATATCTAACAACACATACAGTGCTACTGTAGCTTTCCCATATTTTCATTATATCTACACAGACTTTTGCACATGATGATAAGACACTGTCTGAACCCAATGCCAAGATTCTTAACCAAAACACAGCATGAGAAGCTATGTGTCTGCAGAGTTTCTGATTCAAAACTAGCTCGTATATGGCTGGTAGAGAGAACATGCAGACCTCTCTTGAATACAGCTGTAAAACTGTCTATAAACAAAATGAAACTAAGACAGCTGTAGAAAAAAAGATTTAGAGACACCTCAGAATACAGAGTTGCTTGAGCTTCAGGTATTTGCCTAAGACACCTACCTCTTCCCCTGAATAAGCTACACGCTGTGTACGTGTGAACCTATCATACATTTCTTGAGCTTTAACTTAATTTTCAAATACCTTATGTTTCAGTCTGAATCACAGGACTATATAATTCATGGAAGCACAGTTAGAGACAGCTGATTCCTAATGTGAGCTATGGTCATACTCTTGGAAGCACAATGAGACCTCTGTTGAGCTCAGCTTGTCACTGATGTCTCTGTCAATCAAGCTCCTAGGAAATATTCTCAGCCTTAGTAGTCTCCCTCCTGTAGGCCGTGTGAATATGGTCTGAATCCAAAATACAAGACAGGCAGCTTTCCAAGCCGCAAGATCCCAGATTCCCAAGTCATCTTCTATGGACTTGCATGCGAGGGTTATGCTAAGAAAGAACAAACGGCTGTTAGCTTTTAAAGTTTGCATGGGTTCATAGATAGAAATAAGATCGGAAAAAGTCTGCCTTTGCCTTTTGGAAATCTGCTTTGAGTAGCTTAATCTATGAAAAAGGATTTCCTTATAATGTAAAACTGATGACAGGCAGGGCACAACTTCAGCAAAGTTTAGGAAAATCCTGTGAAGCAAAGCTGGAATTTGGATCACTTAACAAGGATGGGCAAGCTAGAGAGAAGACTAGTGGTGGAATAGTTCAGTTACAGAAATGTGGCTGCCACTTATGAATACAAGACAGTCTGTCTTGAGCTTTGAGATCTGGCTACTTACTATGAGCAAACAGTAATAGCATGTCAAAAAAGCATCAAGGAGATAAAAAGATTAGGAAGTTTATGTGACCAGAGCTCAAGACTTCTCCTGTTCTATGTCAGAACCCAAAGACTGTGTTGTTGGTTATTCTATCACTGATCTTGAGCACTCTCATGTTCTCAAAAATGAGGCAGAGACTTAGCTATGAATGTCTAATGGGAAGATTCATATCTGTCACCCCTACACTAGGTGACCTCAGTGACAAAGCTCAATTCTTGGTTCTTTCAACCTTTTTCCTTTGTATTTCTTCACTAAGAAATTCAGGCAGCTCTCCCTCAGCTTGAGCTACATCTTCCCATGCACTGTGTAAGGTACCCATCCACACAGCTCAGAGTTTAGGATTACAAAAGATGTCAAGGGTTGAGGGCTTTCACTGCAACACAGGACAGGAGCTTTGTCACTGTGATGTGACTGCCAAGGGCTGTGGTATAACATATGGCGATTTGATGCTTTAATTTTTACATGAATGAAGCAAAACAGTCATTAAAAAGAACCCACAAACCACTCCTCACTTTTGCTGCCTCTCCGACCAGATGTGGTAAGAAAATAAAATCTTATTAAATGAAAAAGCAAACACTTGCAATTTGCTTAGCAAATAGATACATTTTCATTAATATAGCAAAGAACAAGATAAACAAAATGCCTAGCCAGCCTCCAGACTGCTCTCTCGTCTGAGCAAGAATTTCAAAATGATGCCTATACACAGCTTTGTGCTCAGGCAAATTACAGAACAATATTCTGATTAAAAAATATACTACTGTAGTGTGGGGGAAGACATTTGTGCTTGTGCAAAGTTAACCAATCCCTCCTGTTAGAAGATAAAGCTCTGTACAGCAGGTCAAAGATATAAGCTGAAATACTGTTCTATAGTCAGAGGAGACCCCTCTGACATAGATTTGAAAATCTCTCAGGTCATTTCCCTCTGCTCTGTCAGTAGACAACTCTGATTGATATACCAACCATTGCTCCTGAAAAGAAAGCTACTAGAGAATTAGTTTTCTAGTAGTATAACAAGTAATTTGTGTAGCTACTTATGCAGGTGAAGAGCAAACAAAGTTCAACTGCAAGTGTTATAATTAAGTATGAAGGTAGATAATCGTGCAACAAGCTTTGCTTCTAAAGCCTGACTCCATTTTTTTTCCTCAAACACAAATCAAAAAGCAGGAGTCATGTTTTTCCTCAGTGCACATGAAGCAGGAGGTCCTCTGCCTCTGCCATTTGTCTTGATAAACAGACACATCTTGCTTCAGCATAGCACCAGTAACCATTCCTTTTGATTTATTGTTGGGATTGACAGAAATAATGCCTCTGCATTAAAAAAAAAATATGATGCAAACAAATAAGCCAAACCAAGCCTACTGCAGCATGTGCAACTCCCTGTTTCTTAGGGAAAATAGAGATCTGGATATTTGCTGCTTACAAAGATTTGACATCTTTTATTTCTTTTTCTCCCAATTTCCAAAGAGCTATAGCCAATTTATTGTCAGGGATTTCTATTACTGTAAACTTATACTCAGCAGTACAATGATACTGCTGACACAGCACAAGGCATTACAGCAGAAGGCAGTCACAGCAATTTACACCCATTTCTGTGTTAACTAATATAGGCATATCAGATATTTTAAACAGAGGTAGCCATACTGTGGAACAAGCAGGAATGTGGCGCACAAAAGCCAGTATGGCCCCAGGGAAGGGTTTGGTCCAGCAGTCATTTTTATTAACCCTGAAAAGAATGAGACCTTCTCTCTTCCAGATTCAGATGCACCCCTTCAGACTCCCTGCCACATCCTCCTCACTAACTTTAAATGCAGCTAAGCATCAGAATTTCAAGAGAATTTTAGATCCTGATTACTCACTCATGCTGGTGGTTGGCAGCTTTCCTCACAGCATACACCAACTAACGAGCCATCATTTTGATGAAAGGAGTAATTATCCACATCTCAAGCCTACTAGGGGATTATTCTGTCCAGTATTTGTTGAGGTTTTTAGTTGCATGCTTTTTGGGGTTTTTATGGATTTTTTTTCCCTAACTTTAAGGTTGTCTTTTTTTTTTTCCCCCTCTCTCCTTTACCTGTGAGACTTGTTTTTTTCCTTATCTTTGAATTTAAACCTGACCTTTCCTATTCTGTCACAATGTTAGATGAGTTCTTTTTCTTTATTTTGTTAGATTTTCTTTCCAGGGCTCTTCATACTGGGCAGCTCAAGGTTTCTCTCAACAAATGAATGCCTCGAATGTCTTAAATGATGAATAGACCATCTCTTTATCTGCATCATTAAAATCAGTAATGGCAGTTGTTGGGTTTTTCGTTTGAGTGAAGCATAGCTATGGAGAAAAGAAATTCACCCTTCAGCATGCTCTTCACTGAGCCCAGAGGTACCTTCCTCTCCCAGATTAGTTTTAACAGATGTCAGAGTCCTAGAAAAGAGTCCAACAGCTGGGGAAACACAAGATGAAGGATCAGATAACACTCATAAGGTAAGCTACATCTGAATGGTGGAATGTGTTACTTGAAAGATTGAACAGAATAAGAAATGTTAAGCTAACATAAAAAAAAAAAAACAACACAGACACACACAAAAAAGTATGCATTATTTGAATATGCTTCCTCAAATCACAATGTAGATAGTCATATCCCAGCCAAATCAGTTGGGTTTACAGGCATGCTAGCTAGACTTGCTAAATCTAGATTGCTTCACTCAAAATCATGATTCATAGTCATGTTTTTCATTCTTTATTTATTTTTAGTAGTGTCAGTACTAACACCTTCCACTGACTCAGAACAGCTTGCTGGAGCCACTGGGCTGTCCAGGTTCTCTGGAACTGAGATCAGCTTTCTACACTGTGTTGAGATACCGGCTCTCTTTAAAGCTGCTGCAGTTTTAAATTTCTCAGGCTCTTTGTTTTTATTATTCTTATACATGTGATCATATTTGTATTATTTTTTCTTTTAAGTGCAATCATGTGCTTTTGTCTGATGCTAAAGATGAATAGCAATGAAACATAAAAAGCAGTGCCTCTGTTACCACAGAGAAGACAATGAAGGGAAATAAAAAGTAACAGAAATAAAGCTTAGCATACTACAAGAACTGTGGAAATTGGTGGGGATTTCTAAGACATGCTTCCTAAGTAGCTGAAATCAGTATTTCACAGTGAATATGGGAGAGAGAGCTTTTGGTGTATGGGATTATTTTACTTACAGTAGAATATTAGTTAACATGTTATGACAGAGGAAATCAGTGACAGCAGTATGCTGTCACTGTGTGTATGTTTCATTGCTGCTGAAACAGGAAATGAATCAAGTTTATCCTATACAAAATTATCTAAAACAACATTAATATTCCTATTTTATCTCCTATTTTAGTTTATTAGGAAAAAGAGCTTTTAATAATCTAATAAGTAAATCCTCATGGGTTTTTTATGAGTTCTTCATAGAGAAAATGCTTAAAAAGATGTTTTTGTGACCTCACATACATGCATAAATGAACACACACTTTCTTCTACCTGCTTCCTATCACGTCTGGGAGGTTGGAGAAATATGACACAGAAAAATTCAAAAATCATTCCAACCAGTTTAGCTACAAGCCTTAGGCTCAGATGGCTCCACAGCAACCTGTTGTTCATACTAATACATCAGATCTTCTGGAACAAATTTGTCCAAATGACCAGAATTCAGTCCAAATCATTGCTTTCATAGTGGTGAGCCATCAATATGGTGAATGGGTATTCCAGTCCTGTTCTCTTGGGACTTGCATTTTGCAGGGTATGCGTTTTTACTTTACAGCATTTTGCAACATAAACACTAGAACCCTCTCACAACCACAAAAACACTAGGCACAGGAGTCTAATGTTCAAAATCTGCTAGTGCTTTACACACTGTCTTACTGAAACATTTTTTTAGTCCACAGTAGTTGGTAGAAGTTTGAAAGTATGCTTCTTAACCAACACAACACAATGTGTTGCATTCCTGATTACTATGAGCGAGAGATTGTTTGTGGAGAAGTATGCTCTTTAGCATGGAAGCCTAGCACCAGACGAGGTGGCCTTGCAGGAATTTCAGCTGCTTTCTATATAACATTATTTCTAGGTACATAAAAGGAACCTTGTGTGAAGGAAGTTATGCAGTTTTGGCTGATCATGAGAGGTAGCTGCATCTTCCATCTGCTGTGTTATTGCTATTTGGTATGAGAGCTTTCCTAACCATCTGGGAAAATGGCTTTTAGTTGGCAATAGACACATCTCCTTTGCTGCTGGCAAAAAGATAACAAGTTTGTTCTTGGCAGAGAGATTACTGCACCATTGCTGATGGAGACATGACAAGATGCACTTTGCATAGGCTAAAAGCAGTATCTGATCTTACTGAGACCATTTATGGATCCATATTCCCTGTGCCAGCCTGGGATACCAAAAATGGAAAGGGGCTTTATTTATTTATTTATTTTTAATTGATCCTGGGCTGATCACACAAATTAACTAAGAGTGAATTATTACATACTGGATGCAATAATAGCCAGGAAATAATTCCAGGATGATATTGAATACTAATGGAACTTACATTCCACAGCCCACCAGAGCTCTTCTGTGCTGGCTGATGAGGCTGTTTGCTAGCCAAATGGACTGTATTAAAAAACTGCCTAAATATTATGGCAGAGCATGTATTCAGGAGCATGTATTTATTCAGCATTCCATTCATTTCTGGAACTAGAAGCTTCTGAGCAATCTCTGTCTCACGTTATGACAGCTACTGTGTTAAACATGGCATGGAATCAAAATAAGTGAGAAAATCTCACCTAATATGAGTGCATGAGAGGCTATAATCTATGGTGTCTTCCACTGTCTGGTTCCTAGCAGCTCCCACTGACCATATTATAATTACGCAACTAGATGAGATCTGGTTACACATCAGAACTTCATGAGTCCCAAATCCTTTGGAAAAAAACCCTGCTGCATGCCAGGATAACAGCTATGGTAATCTTGTGTGGGTCTGCCACTTGATTTTTTGGGAGAAGAGGTCTAGTGCAGGGTATACCTTCCCCACAATATAAGCTCACCTCCTGAGGATTCAGTAGAGGGTGCCTTCCGAATGTTACACCACCACTAACAAAATACACTCTTTTAACATAAAAATCAGCTGGGGAAAGGAGGTGTGGCTAAAACTTCTTGGTATGAGCTGCTGCTCTGGTCATAGACTTTTGAGGAAGTGAAACATGGGAACTGCTCAGGTGCTATGTGGTTTACGGGGAAGAGATTTGCTAAGGTAAGGTTATTCTCTATTGTTGAGCTCTCCACATTCTTTTGACCACAGGGAGAGGGGATATCCTAATATATAACTTTTGACTTCTGTTTCCTGATAAGTTTTTTAAGGCACCAGGGAGTTTCTACTCTTGAGGCTCAGGTAAAGAAGGGAATAGTAACAAGTAGTAGCTGGGTTTTGAATATTTTTAGGGCATAAAAAATATTTCACTGAATTCTGGGTTGGCAGAAATGTAAGTCTTCTCCTGGAACTGATAATCTGCATGAATTGCATGGACGACCTTTTTTCTCCATAAAAGTGGTTCTGAGAGTAATGGTGTGCCACATCCTAGAGAGGCTAAGAGCAGGCTGAGTGAGGACAGCAAGCAAATTCTCCAGGGTGTTACCAATAGGGTATATCTTTGCATCTGATGATGTGATTTTTAGGGAAAATATAGGCAGAGCTAGAAACAGGACAGCTGAGAGAACTGCGCATACATTAAATGACTGCCTTTCCTTTGGATGATGTGTCCCTGTGACCACAAAACAGAGGAAATAATATCCACTTAGGAAACCAATGAAAACCTCAACAGGAGGTGAATTAATATTATATGCCAGAATGGTCCCTCCCTCCATGAGCAGCTGAAGGATTAAAGGACAAACTTAAAATTACAAAGCAGCTTTGTCTAGTCCCACTGATCCAAAAGAGAGCACTCACTGTACCTTAAAATATAGTTTGAGTCTCCTGCAGAAAGTCTGCTGTGAACAAAATGGAGTTTTATAATAATTATTTGGAGACTTAGGGGTTCAGAGCATACTCTGGTTCACATTACTGCTGTCTTGCTACCTGAATGCATTTTCATGTGTATCTTAATCAGTTTATTTACTGTTTGAATCCCGTTTTTGATGTCAGGAAGAAATGTCTCAGTAGAACACCGTAAAATCTCTCTCATCATAGGGAATGATGAAAATCCTTCAAAATACATTTCAGATTGTATTATAGACAGTATCTGATAACATAAAAGCTCTATCTCCTAACAGTGCATTGGACAAATCAGTTTTAAGCTCTACTTTCTCATCACAGCATTTAATATGTGGTTATATTTTTTAAATCTGATATGTCAAAAAAAAAAGATGACAAATAGTGCAAGGCTGTCCCTTCAATGCGAGGCACAAGGGAAGTTTCCTGCAGGCTATTGAAAGAAACAACAGGTGGAAGTGAAATAGAAGGGAGAAGTACATGAAAATTTCCAGAATTGCATCAAAGCATCATGATTAGAAGCGTGTGAAGCAAGAAAGGGAATTGTGGCAGATGTCAGGTGGGAAAGAGGAGAGATTCCTCTTACCAAGGCACTTGATCACAGATGCAGCCAGAAAAATATCCACTAGGTAATGTTCAATCACTGTGGTGGTATTTAGTAAACACTTATGAAAACTCATTAAATGAGTTTTGCGTGGGGAAAATAAAAATAAATTATGGTATCTAAAGTTTTTGGACT
Source organism: Myiopsitta monachus (assembly GCA_017639245.1). Lineage (NCBI taxonomy): Eukaryota > Metazoa > Chordata > Aves > Psittaciformes > Psittacidae > Myiopsitta > Myiopsitta monachus. The sequence continues at coordinate 37,839,186 of CM029927.1, forward strand.
TCCTTCTTTCAGGAGGTCTTGGGTTTCTTTTGTTGAAAAAAAACATTACTCTTCACTGATGTCCTGGCTACTACTGAAGTCCTTTGTGGCTCCATTCATCTGGGGATTATGCACAATAAAATGAAAATTGTTGTCTCCTCTGAGAAAGGTCATGTCCTGTTCTCTGTAATAAAAGAAAGTCAAGTGCCATCTCTAGTTTTCTTATAAGACAGTATAGACTTCCTTACATTCATCTGAAACTGCATCTTTTTAACACTGACTTCAAATGCATCCTTGTTGTGAATACTATGCTCACAGGCTTCCTGACCCTTTGCTTCAGAGCTCTGGAAACATCAGCAATGACATGTTCCCCAGCCCCAGGCAGGTACACAGCCACTCTATACACCACTGAGGGCAGTAATGCAAAGCACAACATGATCTTTTAACTCCAGGAACCAAGAACTGGAAAAGGACTCAAGTGTAGCCATCTACTAGCCTTTAATAGGGGGTGCTGGAGGATATCCAGTCAATATGAATGCAAAGAACATCAATGGACTTTTATGCTGAAGGTGCCAAAGCAGTCTAGAACAGCAGATGGATAATATCCAGTTTAGCAAACTGGCTAACTTATCACTCTGTTGACCTACAATTTTTAAAAATATTACCTCTGCTAATTTCAGCACATGATAAACCCTTAACTTTGATCATGTGTGCAAAGTTCATTTCCATATACAAGTTCCTTACTAATTTAATGTGGGCTAACCCTCCTTATAACTTAATGCAAAAGCAGTATCAAAACTTCTCTTTATGTTTGAATGGGGTGGAAGTACCTTAGAAATTAGAGGATATTACAAATATCCTCTAATGGTACTGATTTTCTAACGTAATCACTGAAGAGATGGAAAATGGCCTCCTAGGAAATAATGACGACTCTTTTTGGGGAAACAATTAAAGACTGGGATTTAGCATAGAGTGAATTAAAGCAAATTTATTAGTCCATTGTGAATATGGAATTTCTCGTCATTTCACTGAGATATGAATCATGCAAAATATTTAATGTTCTGAATTTATTCATGGAATACTTTAGAGGCATTGCTAGTATTCTCTGTAAAGACAACCAGGCACTGGATAAAGCACACAGTTCTTGAAAAGGATCATCTTTTACCTATCTTCTCTGCCCTCTTTAATGAAACAAAATCATTTGTAAGTAGAAATCCTTGCAGGAGGCACAGTGTCTACACTAATGGAAGTAATATGCAAAATCTAAATTTTATCTCTTCACTGTGTTATCTCCTTGGGAACCATTTGTATTCACTTGAATCTCATGTGGTTTATGTCAGGGACGAGGCTGGGAGGAACACATAAAATTCACTTCCTGTTTCTAATACTAATAATAGATAATGAAAAATAACATAAATGTCTACATAACAATGCATAAAATACTTTCAGCATGTAGAATGCTGGACTTTACTTCTGAAAGAGGCAGTCAAGTACTAAGAATGAAAACATTGTAGACTGAAATACAGTACAGTTTGAATGCAGAACTACATGCCTAGCCTAAGCTCATAGGTTACCTCTATAGTCACTACAGTTCATCATACCAAGCAGGCATAGATCTATGCAAGTAAACCAGCTCATAGAGTCATGGAATCATAGAATACTTAGGGTTGGAAAGGACCTTAAGATCATCTAGTTCCAACTCCCCTGCCATGGCCAGGAAGGCCTCCCACTAAACCATGCCATCCAAGGCTCTGTCCAGCCCAGCCTTGAACACCGCCAGCGATGTAGCATTCACAACTTCCCTGGGCAACACATTCCAGTGCCTCACCACCCTCACAGTAGAGAATTTCTTCCTCATATCCAATCTAAACTTCTCCTGTTTAAGTTTGAACCCATTGGCCCTTCTCCTCTCACTACAGTCCCTCATGAAGAGTCCCTCCACAGCATCCCTATAGGCCCCCTTCAGATACTGGAAGGCTGCTATGAGGTCTCCACACAGCCTTCTCTTCTCCAGGCTCAACAGCCCCAACTTTCTCAGCCTATCTTCCTACGGGAGGTGCTCCAGTCCCCTGATCATCCTCGTGGCCCTCCTCTGCACTTGTTCCAGCAGTTCCATGTCCTTTTCATGTTGAGGACACCAGAACTGCACACAGTACTCCAAGTGAGGTCTCAGGAGAGCAGAGTAGAGGGGCAGGATCACCTCCCTCGACCTGCTGGTCATGCTCGTTTTGATGCAGCCCAGGATACAGATGGCTTTCTGGGTGTAGAATAATTAGGAAATATGGGAAAATTAGGAATTAAACTTATATTCGAAATGCAGCATTGTCCACACATAAGGGAAAAATGAACTTTCAGGGCCTCTCAGGGCAAGATGCAGCCACACCTGGTATGCCAGGAATGCGCACTCCACAGCGGTTCCCATGGCAACACAGAGAAAGGATGGAGTGAGGTGGAGATCTTGCAGTTACACTTTGTCCTAAGATGGGAACTAGGTGGTACAAGAAACTGATAAGCTGCATACTTGCTACCCTGAGCCAGCAGCCTGTCATCCTTTGACAGAATTCTGCCCTCTGTGTGAACTTTGCTTCATTATAATGTCATTATAATACATTTACATGCTAAAATACACTCCCATCTCCAATGCGACCCCCCTCCAAAATGAGACCACCCCTTCTGAGCATGTGCTCTGAATTTTTGGTGTCATATACCTTTAAAAGTGAAGTGAGAGAGCTTTGCACCAGTAATAATAAAGGTATGTATGACTAGAGTCACTCAAGCTCCACCTTGAAGGTGAAAATAATATAAAATGACCCAAAAGAGAGGGGGATATCGGGGAAGATGCCATCGTGGATGAGTAGAGGAAGATAACATCAACAGACTCCTGGGACCGGCCGACAGGCTGAACCTCTCTTCTCCCCCATAAGGACGTCTGTGGGTAAGATTTGCACTGTGTTCAGTGCTTCCCTGGGAAAACTTGAAATCTCTATAGGGTTACTTTTATTGCTACCTGTATATTTTAGAGCTGTACTGTGTTAACTTTATGAAGCACTTGTATCCATGTAACTATTATTTGCACATGCTTTTGCAGACAGTATTTATCACCGCAATCCATAAGAACCTCTATCTGTTGCCTCAATAAACTCAATCAATAAACTGCACTGCTTCGGTAGCCAATCGCCACTATTGGTGAATCTGGACCAGTAGAGGTTCAACATAGCGAACACGGTCGGACTGATATCCAGACCAGTAGAAGTTCAAAATAAGCAATCGTGGTCAGATTGGCATTCGGACCAGTAGAGGCTCAATATAAGCGAACGCGGTCGGATTGAAATTCCGGACCAGTAGATGTTCAATATAAGCAAACGTGGTTGGACTCGTAGTTGCATATTGGAGCCGTTAAGCGAGGGGTTTGTTATCCCCTCCCTTTTAACGCAACACTGGGCTGCAAGCGCGCACTGCTGGCTCATGTTCAGTTTCTCATCAACCAACACCCCCAAGTCCCTCTCCGCAGGGCTGCTCTGAATCTCTTCTCTGCCCAACCTGTAGCTGTGCCTGGGATTGCTCCAACCTAGGTGTAGGACCTTGCACTTGGCATGGTTAACTTCATAAGGTTGCATCAGCCCACCTTACAAGTGTGTCTAATATTGGCAGAAGGATATAAATAAGCTTCAAGATCTTGAAAAAAGGAAGACTTAGTTGGACTGGACAGCTTAAGGACTTTAATGCAGAGGCAGCCTTGAATTTCTGTGTGCCAAAGAGCTCATTATTGGTTCTTGACTGAGATTAGGGTTTGGCAGCAATCAAGCAACTTAAACTAATACTGTATGTGGGAAGGTTGATCTGCAACATTTTCCTTAAAGAATATTAATACCTCTGCTTGAATAAATTTATGGCTAAAAAGTGGAAGTTGTTAGACTCTAACAAGTCTAGCAAGAAAGATTTTCACACACTCTGACCAGGTAGTCTAGGTTGCAGCTTCTCCGAAGAGAAAGGAAGCTTCAACTTTCCTGCCTCATCTCATGGCAGAAGGAAAATTGGCACAAATATAAGACACCAGGATGTCCTTTACATTCAGTCAAAAAGGAATTGAAAAAGCTTTTTTTATTTAAGGAGGGACAATACCATAAAAAGTAGTCAGGCCAAACAGGTAAATTTCAACAAATGTAAGTAATGGAAAGCCAAATAGTAGCACATTTAGAAAGTCAGACAGTAATGGACACCATTGAAGAACAGATACAAATTTAAATATCATGTTTTGAAAAACAGAGAAGTTATAAGATATAATCCAATTGCTGAGTACATGGATTAAGCTCTAAGTGTATCAGCTAAGTTTAATAGTAATAACTAAACCTACTACCTGGAGTAGTACAATTCTACTATCAAGAAGGACAGTATCTATACAAAAGCACTGATCTTCTTGCAATAAGCAATTATGAGATTTCTTGCATAACTCACTCTAGAGCTGCAGCCCTAGGCAGTTACATGATTTAACTACTGTCCATAATCATCACCCTGGAATGCATGATAATTTTTTTTTATTGGTCATCTGGTATGAAAATGCTGCTGTGTCCACAAACCTGATCACCCAAAAGGGTTTTGAACCAGAGTAGCATTAGGACCTACAGGAGAAAAACATTTCACCACTTTTAAGATTGACCTTTACAAATTTATAAAACAGGTTAAGCCACTTGGCTGGATACCAGGAAATGCTTCTGCTTCTGAGTTAATCAAGATACAATGCATGTCTACAATTTAAGAAAAAAAAAAGACCTAAGCTTTAAATAAACAGAGTCCAGAGTCCACCAACACTACTATAAATGCTAACTTTGTACCATGTTACATTTTCAGTCAGAATCAGCCCTGATTCTAAAAGATGCCAAGAATTCAATTTACTTATATTAATTTTAAGAAAAGCATCTTCAGAAGAGACCAGTTAGCTTGGTCAAGTCATCTTTTAGGACAGCAGAGATTGCAACAGTATGAAGATTTCACCTCTTATAGGCAAATACTCTACAGCCGTGAATAATTATTTTATTTTTTTAATTTACAGAATGGTCCCAGCCATATTTCTGAATTGATTCATGTTGTTCAAAAGTAGACACATTTGTACTTGAATAAGAGACATTTCTGTGCAGCTTTTCATTCCTTTTTTTTTTTCCACAGCTATAGCTTAAGGATAAGCTAAAATGACAACTAGAAGTCCATTATAATAGATATATACTATTTTATATGATATTATAATTTACAAAATACCTTTGAAACTAGATTATGCAAGCATTTGAGAGAAAATCCACAGGATGCATATGAATTGCCAACCACACTCTTCACAGGTGGAATTTTTTGGTCTTCAAAGAATGAAAGTAACCCTCAAATAAATAAAAAAAACCTACAAACCACTAAACAAAACCAACTCCATTTTAAATAGCGCACATTCACTAAACCTTTACAGGAAAATTAATAGAATTATGAAGAGAACAGAAAAATCATTAAGTATGCTGTATCCCAAAACACACAGTATCAAGACTGATTGGAGCCTTAGGGATCTGAAAGCTTAATGGAAAGGAGGACTCCGCCTTCGAAGTAAGGCAATAATGCAGAACAAAAGGATCATCCTCAGCAGTATTCAGGAACATACAGAAGATGTTTAACAAGAAGTCACGGCACTCTCCTTATCATCCCTACTTCCTGACGTTCCATATCTTCCAAGTCAGATGACAAGCTAGTCACTGTACCACCCAACACACAGCCATCACTCAAGTCACATCCTGGCTACATCATAGAATCGTAGAATAGTTAAGGTTGGAAAGGACCTTAAGATCTTCTAGTTCCAACACCCCTGCCACGGGCAGGGACACCTCCCACTAAACCATGTCATTCAAGGCTCTGTGCAATCTGGCCTTGAACATCACCAGGGGCGGAGCATCCACAACTTCCCTGGGCAAACCCTTTGGAAAGCACAGGTATACTTCTTAGCCATTTGCAAACAGCAGTTACTTTTCTTGGAGTTTTCATGTATGTATGAAAGATCAAGGGAAGCACTAAGTGGCTGTGAAGGCTTATATAAAACTTCACATTAGTATTCAGACAAAATTATTCATATTTGTAACTTAGGAATTCTTGGTGTGTTTAGGAGTCATCCAGTTACAAAACAAACCAAAACTATATGACTTAGCTGACCAATCCCAGCATGAATAACAAACCAAGAACAGTCACAGAAAGTCATTTGTGAGTAATCTGTAAAAGCTATACTGAAAAATTCAAAATAATCAACAATTCCATGAAAAAATCAATGCTTAACAGTAGACTATTCACACACAGAAAATGAAAACTAGCTTCAGTATTGGGGTTTTGGTGAATAGCTGGTATTTTGCTGTTCTGCTAGTGTGAGCTGGAAGTGCAGCAGTGCCCAAAGCTGCTGCTGCTGCAACTGGAACACCAGCATTCTCTCGGGGGACAGTAGCTTGATCAGCGCATCTGTGCTATCGTTTAATCTTAAAAGCTCTTAAAATAGTTAGAAATCAATTTTTAATATTCTCAATCTATAGAAGTTATTTTTCCTAGACAGAACTTAATTCAGCACAGTTTAAAAACAAAAAAAAAAACAAAACAAACCACCAAAACAAACTTTTTGCTCAATGCACAAAAGAAATACTTTCTTAAATTACTCTGAACATACAATGATAGCAAAGAACGTGACCCAGTATATGAGTAAGCTTTGGAAAATCTGACAAAAATATTTAAAGCCAACCACTGTACTTTCATGGAACAAAATCACTTGACCACAACATACTGGATGAGAACGTGTTCTCTACAGTTTTTCAATTCCTGACATGACCTTGCAAATGTGAGATCAAATAATTTTAACTGTATCTAATTTAATGTAGAATTTTGTGGGGGGTTTTGAGAGCACATACGATGAGTCAGTTGAATCATATGAATACAATATATCAGTTAGCCATCAAGGTACCCCCCAGAATGCCCTACTACATAATTTCTTCCACTGAACTCTAGTCACTTCACAGAAATAAAAACAGCTTGTTAGCTAGATAAATAAATGCTAATATTATGTAACAGTAGTACTACGGCTACAGCCAGCATGTGCAGGGATGCGTTTCTTCCTCTCTATTTAGCTCTTGCGGGGCCACATCTGGAGAAGTATGCCCAGTCTGGGGCTCTTCAGTGCAAGAAAGGTGTTGGCACACTGGAGCAAATCCAGCAGAGGACTTAAAGATGATCAGAGGCTGGAACACATGAAACTGGAATAGGTGAGTTTGTTCACCCTTAAGAAGAGAAGGCTAAGGTGGAGGCCTCTACACTGCCTACCACTACCTGATCAAAAGACAAAACCAGAATCATCTTTGTGGTGCACAACAATAGGATAAAAGGCAAAGGAATGAAGCTAGAACATGAGGAATTATGATTAGATACAAAATAAAAGATTTTTAACCTTGAGGGTGGTCAGATACTGGGAAAGGGGCCCCAAAAGTCTGTAAAACCAGCACCATCTGCGCAGGTGTTAAAAAGACCTCGCTGGAAGTGGCCCTGAGCAACTTGATCTGACTTGCCTGCTTTGAGCGTGGGGTTGGACTAGGTCACCTCTGGAGCTCCCTTCCAACCTAAACTGTTCAATGATTCTATGATTTTAAATATAGAGATGCACAGATAAATAAAAAAAAAAGCAAAAAGATAGGATATAGAAGTTAACTATATTGAATCTGGTGTTTGAGGAGGAGGAAATTGGGCATTATGAGTAGAAGGGCTATGCATACAACCAGGAGAAAACTATAATTTTCAGAGATACACTAAAAATCATGAAAACAAGTAAGAATTAACAAGACCATTCAAAAGAGAAAAGCCAGACTTTCTAAATATAGTATTTTAAATGCTTATTGCTTTTGAAACTACATTCCTTCCCAAAGACTATCAAAAAAGGTTTTAATGGGATTTGAGAAATCTGCACATCAAATGTACAGTTCATCTCAGCTTGTCCCATGTACTGGCCCCAAATAGAGGATGTCAAAGGCGCTCAGACCCATACTAGGAAGTTTGAGGATAGCTAACGTTTTGTTCTGACTTATACCAGCTAGCCAGAAATGTAGGTAGGTAGCAATGTAGTCTTTATTCACATAATGAAAAAACAAGACAAAACTCACAAGTTCACAATGTGTACATGATTTCAGTCATTTTACTATTGAAAGACTGTCTGGGTGGGACAGGGGAACAATTGCATTAATATACAAAACCAGACAGCTAAAATTATCTATTTGAGGACTGAGTTTAATATTGACTGCCTTAGCGAACAAAAATAAATCAAGTCCCCATTTCTCCATCAGTTTTCTCCATCATGGTTTACTGTGTGGTGTCCCCAAGGCAGAGGGATTGGAACTAGATGATCTTAAGGTCTTTTCCAACCCTAACTATTCTATGATTTGATGATTCTATGATTCTACGATTTTCCATCCAGTAAAATAGTATCTGCCAACATCTTTTATAATTTGAAGGAAATGAAAATACTCAAATAACATAGTAAGGAAAGGAAATGACTAAATAATAGTTTTGTTATTAGTAACAATAAAGCCATTACCTGCTGTTCAGAAAAGTAAAAAAATACATTTAGTAAAGGTTATTCCAAATGTCACTTTGTAAAGTATGGTTAAAATCGATATAAAAATATGCAGATAATACTATCCTGCATTTCTTTCATTTTGTCTGCTACAAGACAAAATAAAATCCTTAAACAGCAGCTGTTGGACTGGAAATATTTTGGCAATTTTTTCTATTAATGGATTAATATTTATAGGAAAATATTTTGTAGTTCGAGGGAGCAGTCTCCTGGGCTATCACTGTGTTTTTATCACTGCAGACGTCTTTGAATATTTCCTTAAAGCCAGTTGCTGTAAAACCAAGTATATACAGATGAAAGTATAGAAAGATGATGCACAGTTATACTATCCTAGGCCCTGATATTTTATGCACTTTTTAATGCAACATTTTAAAATTTAAGAGCATCCACTCTGCTAACCAAGTCTATCTCTGTTCCTGTGGGTTAAAGTGTGGCTTTATATACCTTCAGTATTTCAGGTTTGGGAACCTAGCAATGAAGGAAAGAAGCCTGTTTTCAGAATTCTAATGGGGTTATATCATTTAATCTGGTTTAGTGGGTTCTGCATTAATTCCTTAAATTAAGTGCTGGAAGAAGGATTGTTTCTACGGTCACTGTCATAACCTGAGGTCAGCTGGGTGATCTAAAGATCCTTCTCTTCGTGTAATCTATTAATGTAAGCATGGCCATTTGAAAGTGCCCAACCAAGGAACAAATACAGTATACGTAATAATCAGAAATAAAAAAAAAAAAAGCAGCTCAGTGAGCCAAGAGCAGCTTTGAAATGTTAGTTAAAAAAGTGAGAAGAGACTAAAGACAGACTAATAGCATAGCTTAAAACCTCCCATAAGTATTCTCTCTTATGTAAGTCCTGTATTTGCCATTAAGCGTTACCTTATTTATGAAGCCTTTCCAGCGTTTGATTACAAAGCCATTTACACAGCATTTGTAAGGTACAGAATTTACAGCAGTGGTTTACTGGTATCTCAGAGATGGGAAAGTGGAGGATGGGAGAGTGGTGTTTAACTGTGCTAGCTTTGAGATATATCCCAGTTCCCTACTAGGATCTAACCACTTCCTCCACCTTCACAAAATACTTTCTAAGCGATTCCATGATGTAGCTACTAAACGCAGAGGTGATAGCATGGGCAGAATGATTTTTGAACATGCTTCCCCAACCTTAATTTAACCTTCATTAACAACTATGAATCTGTTGATAGCTGTAACTCAGTAAAGTTTCTGATGGAACAAAGTTCCAAAGCATTATCTGTAAGTGATTTGTATTTATCATTTACTGTACAACTGAATCGCCATTATTATATTAAAGATGAGGTAATTTATCACAACATAATTAGCTGAAAAGCCTGGAAATATAAATTAGGCCCACTTTAAGACACTAATAAAACTCAAACTCCTACTGAGATTTTATTTTATTTATTAAAGCAATGTAAAACATCTTAAAAATTTTCACATGTATTGTCTGCTGACTAACACTTTTCTAGGAAGACAGAAGATAAAAGACATGTTCATGAGGAGCCTTATCCAACTCAGTCTCTAAATAACCTCACATCAAAGTGTACAAGGATCATAAGTCAGACTAAATGAGGATAACAGCTTGCAGTACTCATTTTTATAAAATGTATAATACTTCTAAAAAATGCAGCTATCATCTCTACTATTACATATTTCTATAGTAATCTGTAGCCATATAGATTTATATAAAGTAAGAAATGATAAACACCCTGACCTACTTTGCCTTCACTTTATAGTTATCCACAACATCCAGAGCCTTTTGCTTGTGTACTGCAATGAACATCGAGTGTCCAAGTACTTCCAAGTCCTAACTTACCAATAAGTCACCAATTAAGAAAACGTCTTCATGACACATTAAAAGTCCATATTGCTACAACTGGAAAGTAAAATGAAGAATATATAGTGAAGTAAAAATACTATTTCATTGGTTATCCTGCAGTAGAGTGTCAGCTGATGCTGAAGCAAAAGGTCTTGCTCTACCCAAGTATCAGTTTTCATACGCAAATATTTTCATTGGTGTCAAGACCTGCACAGTGAATGCCCATTTGAACATTGTGAATGGCGATACTGTACTAAGACAAATTGAAGAGTAGACATAGAAGTGGAAGTGTTTAGAATCTTAGAAAAAAGAAACAAATCTAAAAAGTAATCAAAAGTAAGAATTAAGCTTGTGGCTTAAAAGTCACTGTAGAAATGGCTGACATCCTCATTCAGTCATATATATTAGAAAGTTGATGAGATACAACCCATGTTGTTAATTTGCAAAAAGAGGTCCCATTACAACTCATAATGAGGTCAAAAAGAGGAATGAAGTGTTGATAGTATTATAATGTTACATGAGGACATGCAGCTCATAATGAGGATTTGACAAAAGAAACAGAAAAAGGGTGGTGAAGTGAAAGTGCAAATGCTTGCTGGCATAGATATTGTTGCTATATCAAAGGCTTACTAGCAAAAAGGAGAAGTAGTTTCTAATTTTCTAAGAGTTCGCAAGAAACTATGCTGAATGGAAGGCTCTACCATGTCTTCATATCTGTCCACCTATCATCTCAAATAGCTCAGGCCACCCAAAATCAAGGCTAGACAACTTAAAAAAAAAAAAAAAAAAAAGTCTCTTAGAATAGAATTATGCCCCACTTCATGAAAGCAAGATGTAATTCACGACATTGTAGTACAGAGTAATTTCATCATTCCCATGTAACAGTCACAAAGCATACAATCCACAGGACTGTTAAGTATAAAGGTAAACCAAACAATAGGACAAGCCCTGATCAAAATTTAATTGCAGTGCACAGGCATTTTTAGAAAGAACTCAGAAGGTTTTGTCAATCTCTGACAAAGGTAAGCAACTGGCTGAATTAGATTCAGTGTGGAAAAGCTTGTATGCTTGAAAACCTCCAAGAGATATGTGCCTTTAAAAGACAATCTAGAAATTTTCCTCAGCAAAAAAATTTATGCTGGGACAGTATATTTGATGTCTCACTGGTGGCCATTAATCTATTACCTGTCCTATGGAAGGCTCTTTGAGCAACACCTTCCTCTCACCTCTGAGCAATGAAAGCAGATATTTGTGATTGCAGTTTAGTGCACATCTGTAGTCAAAGTAGCAGACTACTAACAGATACTACTAATAAGAGATGACAGCAAAAAACCTGTATCAGTATCATCTCACTGAGAAAGGTTTAAAAATCCCCCAGATAAGCCCCTGGCGCAAGTGGGGCAGAATATTAGCTCGGACAAATAAATGTCTCATCAGGGAATAACTCATGGCCAAACATCCATGCACATTCAGTCATTGTAAAGATGTTTCAGGTGTCATATTCTACTCCGAGGTAATACGTCTTGAAAGTACCCCACCATAGTGTCTGACTTGGCCTCTGTTTTAGCAACATAGTTTCTTAAACCAGATAAGTAAACATCAAAACAGCACATAGTTTGTTGGTAAAGAAAATTCAAAAGACTGTGCAAAGGTATAGGACACATAGGTTACTTCTCAACTCAGCATGCCAGATTTATATGCAATCCATACCAGTTAGTCTGCTGCTCTTTTCCTATGGCTGACAGTGGGCCCACTGAGACAATTTAGATCAGTGCATACCTTCCAACCAAGAGAGAACATGCAGAAGAGACCACTTCTGCTCCCAGAAAACAATCAACTGACGGAGAATAGCAGAGAGGATGAGTGGGAAAGGACAAAGAAATCAAGGCTGATGAGTTACAAAGAAGATATTGAAATACCGTCAAGATCCAGTGAGTGGTAGATTTAAAGCAAAAGTAAGAGTAAGTAGTGAGAAGTCCCTCTGAAGGTAAATTTCTCAGGTAAGATTCACCTTACTCAACATTAGCTGTTTACAATGTACCATTCCACAGGTCAACTACCCTCCCCTAGGCTACCCTGGAGAAAAGTTCTTTAAACAATTTACACTCTAGAAACATCTGGGATTTTTTCCTCCCCTGAATAACCAGGAAGTACGGATGTCTCTTTCAGAATTTGTCATATATAATGGTGACTTTTGGGGAGACCCATAACCAGCTAGAATGTATACAAGACAGTTAATGAGAGGAAAAATACAGGATCATAGAAAGGAACACTTTGAATTTCTGCATAGATGTAACCAAATATTTTTACACTCTTAAATTATCAGGGGAAGTTGCTTTTGGTTTTGTTTGGGTTTGGTTTGGTTTTTTTTTTCTTTAGTTAGGATTTCATTTTCCTTATAAGTATATTCTGGGAGAGGTACAAATATGCTGCATAATTTTGAGATGTCAAAATATGTTTCAGTATCAAAATATGTCTTAACAGCTCCAGATACCGGAGCTATGCAGGCATTCATATTGTTTGGTTAATAACCAATTAGAATAACCTTTAAGCTTTGCTGCAGCTGGCTTTCAGACTGTGGTAATTGGTTTGGTCATCTCCACCTTACAAATAAGCCACTTTGCTGTATTTTGAGCCTTTTCAGCTTTTCAAAAATATATTTTATCCTTCAGGGAACAGGGTAGAAGACTTTGGGGTAGCATTTTCTGCTACACTCAAGGTAACCCACATACTCACTACAGTGGCCAATTGATTGTCAAGCACTTGATATACAGTCATGTTTTTTCAAGGTCATTCTAAACTCGCAGAGATTTAACCTTCTTCCAATTTAACTAGAGGGAAGTGGAACAACTTTTGTCTACTAAGATGGTCTACCATTGTAACTTTTAGCAGCGGTAAATATGATCTGTAAGGTCATATTTTATCAATACAGTGAGGTCAGAATTTTACCTCAGCAAAAAAAATTTTTCCATAAGTAAATTGAAAAAGTAGGCCATTCCTCAGACATATTCCATGTGAATTGGACAAGTATCAGCTGGAAAACTTCAAGATACTTGGATATCATGGGACATCTTCTCCCCTTCTTCCTAAAATATCTGGGTGAAAAAATGGACAAAATAATCAGAAAGGAGCAAATTTGAAAACAGAAAGGAAAAAGAGGGAAAAATATTCATATATTTAGTTTGCTGCCAATACTGTTTCTGTAGAAAAAACAGCACTGAAGGTTTTGCATTATGAAGGATGCAAAAATATGTCTGGAAGGGAGAATGAACTACCCCCATGGTTCACACAATATTTTCATTAATGTCATGGTTTAACGCAGCTGGCAACTGAGTACCATGCAGCCATTTGCTCACTTGGAGAACTGGATAAAAGGTAAAACTCATAGGTTGATATATAAGAACAGATTAATAATTAAAATAAAGTAAATAATAATTATTATTAATTATAATAATATTATTATCATCATCATTAGAGATGATGGAAGTAGGGAAAGAGAGAGAGAGAGAAGAAAACCCAGGTGAAAAAAACCACACGTGATGCACAATACAGTTGCTCACACCCACTGACTGATGGCCAACCCATCCCTGAGCAGCGATCAGCAGCTCCCAGCTAACTTGCCCTCCTCTCCCCCCCCCCCCCCCCCCCCCCCCCCCCTCCCCCCGCATGACATTCTATGGATGGAACATCCCTTTGGCTAGTTTGAATCAGCTGTCCCGGATGTGCTTTCTCATGGTCTCCTGTGCCACTTCTCACTGGCAGAGTATGAGAGACTGAAAAGTCCTTGACTTCAGGTAAATGCTATTTAGCGACGACAACAGCATCAGTGTGCCATCAACATTATTCTTATATTAAATCAAAACCAAAGCACTGCACCGCAACTAGAAAGAAAATTAATGCTATCCCAACTGAAATCAGGTTCTTACGTTTCTGTAAGATACAGTTATTATGTAGTTTCTAGGCAATAAATACTGATATACATTTACCTGTTTCTTCCAGTCTCACAAATGTAACTAATAGTTCCTGGTGTTCTATCATACAGTATGCATGTGCTCTGTTTTTCCAAATACTTTTTGTTCTATAACTCGCATTCTGATATGCTTCATAAATTCACCTTTAAGTTGGACAGCAAGTGGCCATAGTACTGATATACTTCTCAAATCAGTTTTGGTTTATAGAGCAGATCCATTTTGTTTCCTCTAAAGATAGGTCGAACTGGTTTTGACTGTTCATACTCTTTAATTAACCACACATTGTTTCACATTTATTGCAGCATTTCTGAGAAAAGTTACATGTTTACATTGCAAGTAAGGCTTTGCAGTCTTTTACTATCAGTTCATGTGCCCTTGAGAAAAAAACACATCTTTTCTATTCCCTCTAAGCACCTCTAAGCACATTTTCCAACATTCTGAGATTTTTTCAATTTCTTGAAAAAATAATCTGCAACGTTTAAAAAAGCACTATATACTAACAGTCATAGTTAGATGAAAACTGTGCACTGACTAGTTCTATTTGTAACACTTGAACGTTACTAAAACATAAACTCAAAGAAGGGAAATTAGTCTTCTATTCTTTCATATTTATTTATTTATGTCATAAGACTTTGTGCCTAGCTATTTTTCTTGCAGAAGCAGAGAATAACGTACAATTTACATCTATATGGGTGGTTATGATGATTTTATACAAGGCACACCAGAGGACCAAAGTAGAGTATGCTATTTGACCCCTACCCAAAGGAGAAAATAAACACAGAGGTGCAAAACTCACCTGGTTTTGACATCGGATTTGTGTTTAAGTGTGAAAGATAAGGTAAGGAGCTTTACTTAACTGTCTGACTAATCAGCAAGACAAGAATATACTTTGTAGCTGTTGCTTTACTTGAAATTATTTGGACGAATGGAGCCTCAGAATCTGTGTGAGACTGACATTTGGAAAAAAAAAAGCTTAAATGAAATGGCTACTATATCAAATATAATCAAAGTGTATATAATGAAAACCAGAGTATACTTTTACATCAATGAAGCACGTGGGACAAATTCCCTTTTCTGGCACCTGTAAGAGAATCATAGAACAGTTTGTGTTGGAAAGGACCTTAAGATCATCTAATTCCATCCCCTCTGCCATGGGCAAGGACACCTCACACTAGACCATGTCACTCAAGGCTCTGTCCAACCCTGCCTTGAATACTGCCATGGAAGGAGTATTTACCACTTTCTTGGGCAACCTGTTCCAGTAATGCTATAATGCAGTGCAGTTTGGAGGGGTTTTATGTTTTATTATTAATCAGAAGCTGAAGCAACAGAAAAAAATAAAAAAGGAGCATTTGACTGTCAAAGGAAGTTGTTCTGGCACAAAAGAGATCAAATTGCCAGAGGACTCCTGATCTATGTAGAAAAACAAGTTTTAGGCATGGTAGAGCCAACATCCATACCATAAAGCGTAAGATTTGTAAACTCATCTACCATTGCACTGGAGAGATTTGCATAATGCTGAGAAAGCCAGTGTGCCTTTTCCATGGATAATTAGATTAAGATGGGCTTGCACTTCCAACCAGTTTTAGAAGGCGTTCTCAGAAGAAAGGTATATGCAGAGGCAAGCAAAAGGAGCAAAATCCATTAACCACCAAGACTCCCATTTGACTGCTAAAAATACAGAACCACTCAATCATGCAACAGAAACAGTTTTTAAGGAAAAAAAGAAACCTGAATGGATCAAAGTTAAATGACCAGAAATTAGCTACAGGGTATTTTTTTTTATTTTCTCTTTTTTTAATAAGTATGAGCAGGTAGCAGACATCAGTATTCAATGGAACATAATATTTTGGCCAATGGTACAAGTGAGAAATTAAGTTGGTGCTTACTTGGAAGCTGTTGGACCAGTTCTGTAAGAATAAAAACCATATATGAGACAAAAGAGCATCCAGAAGGCAACAGAAATCAATGATATTTTGACTGGAAATTGCTATCAGATTGCAGCACCAAAAATATTCCCACTGTTAAGAAACATAAGGATAGCAGCCACTTGGCAGAAGGCTTGTAGACACTAATCTATTCATACCAAGCAACCTACAAGGAAATATGCAGTGCTATACAAGCCCCAGCACAAAGCAGCCTGGGAAATATTTGCTTTAAGTCTGTAAAAAAGCCAAATTATCTCCACTCACCCAGTAACAGTATGTGAGAGAAGACAAACAAGGAAAAGTTGGAGTTACTTCTTCCACAGCTTCAGATTTGCCTTTTGCGGTCTATACAGCACAGCAGATGTTGAAAGCCTGACAAGTGTCTCATGCTTGGAACTTTTATAGCTTAAAAAAAGTGAAAGGAAAATCCAACCTTCATATAAAAGCTTATGATATGCCAGGGTGGTTGGAGTGGCTGACAAGAAAAAAGAAGTTGGGAGGTATGCATGCAGCCATTCTTCAGGCAATAGACATAACTGGTGTTCGCAGAGGGAAAAAAAGGAGCCCACACCGCCCCCCTCTGCACTAGGGAATTTTTAAAAGTAATTGGCAAGGTGTCTGAGCACTTGAATCTCAACAGGATTGTCAGATTCATACCAATCTACATAAAAGCTCCACAGATCTGAATTATTTAAGATACTTGAGTCTTAGAAAAATCAAGGGTGAACAGACCTCCTTGAGATAGTTATACCACTTTCATATGTGCTGATTGCCAAAAAAGTGTTAAAGGAACAACATCCCAGGCTGGAAGTAAAGAAAGAGAAAAAGAAAACTAAAGGAAAAAAGAAAGACCACTTAAGCCTCTCAGGTCTTTTAATATTTCAGGACTTTAAGAGAACTTTTGTTCTAACACAAACAAAAAGACAAGAGAGCTCCGCTGTATCACAAGAAAGCCTTCAATTTTTGCTGCCGCTCTGTAAATAAACAACACTAAAATTATTGTAGGTATAATTGATGTGATTATCTTTATCCTTCTAAATATTATCTGAACTGGTTGAAACCTAAGCATACATTTCACAAGTAATAAAAAAAAAATAAACAAAAAGGTGAACATTTTAAAAAACAATTGACCCCTTCTAATTATAAAGGAAGCAGAAGACAGCAGTTTTCCTTGTTAATGAACAGACTGACATAGTTCTGAGTTTCCCTGTTTTTGTAATTAATTTTTAAGTGATGCTAAAAATATTTATTATGGAACATTGAATAAAGCAATGTTTACTAAAGACTATGAAGTATTTGGATTCCTTAAACAAAATCCCAGCATAACTCCCTCAGCAGCTGTAGTGGACAAGATAGCTAACTTATATCATAGCGGAAACAAAAATTGCCATTACAATTTCTGAAGCTTTCTGCAGATCTTGAAAGAACCACATGTATACAAAAAGCGGAAAAAGAAAAATAAAAGGAAAGGGAAAGGGAGAGGGAAAAAGAGAGAGAGAGAGCGAGAACAAGGAAAAGGAGAGGCAGAAAGGGACAAAGAGGGAGAGGGGAAAAGAGAGGGAAAAGGAAAGGGAAAAGGGGATCTATGATGTTTAAATAAGAACTATGTGAGCATATGCAGACCTATATATACATAATTTCTGTGAAACCAAGCTGGTGCTTTAAAGTTGCAGACTGCAGTGTCTGTATTGTGCATTCATTAGTTCAGGAAGAATACCCTTCTTTCTCACTATGCACAAGGTCCCAGCCTTAGAAAGGGGTCCCCAGCAAACTAAGTCTTCATTAGTGGAGGAGCATTTTGTGTGAACCATTCATCTCAAAATAAAACTACTACTAGAAGCAGTAGCCACAGCAGGTCTCCTCTATTCACAAGTATGTAGCATTTGCTTTGCTCATAAAAGCTGCATTATGGATCATTGCAGATGAGGTTCTTCCCACACTGACATGTTAATGACAGCTTCTGCCTCTCAGAGGAACTTTTGGTCTCTACTCAGTCAAAATATGTTATCAATAGCTTTTTTTTCTGGCAACTCAGACTTTAGCCTGGTTCCACTAATACGTACCTGTGGTTAACTTCACTGCCACAAGTAATTCAGTGAATTTAAATGAAGATATTAAAATAATTGATTTCAACACCATAGAGTAAATTTTGTGGGATTGCAATCTTTGTACTAATTAATACCTTTGAATTTCTGATTTAAAACAATCTAAAAGATCTATATAGAGATTTGAATAACCATGAAGCAAGTACAGCTACTCTGAGATCTGTCATGACACAGAACATCAGTAGCCTCCTAATTTAAGTGCTGTGTTACCATATTTCTTCTTTCCTACCTTCATCCAGATAACCACAAATAAATATGCTTCCATAGGAGCATATTACTATAGGAAAATTTCTTGCCCTCGATTTTGCCTAAACTTATTTTGAATCTGAAATATTATACCACAGAACACTTGATAATTTGCTTCTTGTGAATTTCCACCACCACTTGTTTCTATCTCAAGCATTCCTCATTGGCAGTGCCACCTCCACTACATCGATACACTGACAAAAATCATAGAATCATAGAATAATAGAATAGTTAGGGTTGAAAAGGACCTTAAGATCATCCAGTTCCAACCCCCCTGCCATGGACAGGGACACCTCACACTAAACCATGCCTCCCAAGGCTCTGTCCAGCCTGGCATTGAACATTGCCAGGGATGGAGCATTCACAACTTCCCTGGGCAACCTATTCCAGTGCCTCACCACCCTTGCAGTAAAGAATTGCTGCCTTATATCCAATCTAAACCTCCCCTGTTTCAGTTTTAACCCATTACCCCTTGTCCTCTCACTACAGTCCCTAATGAAGAGTCCCTCCCCAGCATCCCTATAGCCCCCCTTCAGATACTGGAAGGCTGCTATGGCGTCTCCACACAGCCTTCTCTTCTCCAGGCTGAACAACCCCAACTTTCTCAGCCTATCTTCATATGGAAGACTAGCGCAAACCTAACAAACCTCTGGCAAAGGGAAGCTTGTCACTGTGGACTAGAAACGGTGCAGAGATTTATCAATACAAAGGAGAAATTAGTGAGAAAAAAATACTACAAAAAATGCAAATACTTTTCAGCATTTTAAAAGCTCTATTGATGTACACAGATCGGAAAGGAGTTATATGATCTTTGGTATTCTTGGATAGCTTAGGGACGACTTTAGAACCACTACATAGACCTGTACTCCAAAGGTTACATTGCAGCCATGTCCTGACTATACATCAGATGACATTAAAAACATGCCACTTCCAAGACTGTAGAAACAAGCATAATCACAGCAGTGGGACCATGTCTTTTGTTACAGATATCCTGGGGATCAAGACTGTGAAGATCCACCTATTTCATGGTGTGATCCTATCAACAGTGATCTAAAAGCCTGAAGCAGCTGCAAAGAGAAGAAAAGGGAAATAATCTAACCCCTTGCCTTGCTCTAACTGTATTTCACTGAAAAAATTACTTTTATGCCATTGTAGAAAAAAGTAACAACTGTGATAGGCCATCTGAAGATATCACCAATGGTATCTAAGCAATATTGGTTTAGAACGAAGTATAAAACTGAAATAAGAATGCTGCATATTTCTCTCCTGACAGGTGAGTAATAAAATGCATAACGATTGCATTGTAAATACTATTCACCTTGAGCAGTTCCCTCCCTCATAAATGGAAATTTTAAATGCCAGACATATATTAATTGGAGAAGAAAAAAAAAGAGAATTATCACTACAACACTGTTCTCCTTGAGAGGACTAACAGTGTCACTGATACAATTATTTTTCTAACTACAGTAAGCAATCTTTGTTAAAATTGGACTGATATAAACTACACTTTTAAAGCTATCAGTTCTAGAAAATTAAATCTATGAGCTTTGTAAAATTCTCATAATTTTACATTCTCTGGTACATCAGTAGTAGAAGTTATAATGAAAAGAGTTTGCATTACAACCTAGCACAATTTTTTTGCTGTTCCTTACTGATTAGCAGAAACATTTTTCTCCTCCCAAAAAATGGCAGACCAGAAAATGAACATCAGTGAGCAAGAAAGGAATCTGTCTACATTTTCAGAAATTCACATCACTGAAAATTCTTGCACATCACTACATAAATCATGTGGCAAACATGCATATAATCCAAATACAGTAAATCATGCATTCATGTATACAAGTACATCCAGTTATACTTTCAGAACTTACTTAAACCCTTGTAAAAAATTCCCACTACTTTCAAAGGGATTTAGATGGTCTTGCTAGCTACTCACCCGTAGAAGTGCCTGTTTCACCTGCTGTCCTGCGCTACCGCAGGATAAAGGCAGAAAAAAAACTGAGTCCATTTTGGAGTGGCACAGAGTAAAATGAAGAAGCACATGAGGAAGCTATGAATGAATACATCAACCAGCGAGTCTTCCCACCATCTCAAATAACTGAGACATGTTATCCTGCTCTTCATATTGCTAGAAAAGTACAAGCATAATCATAATGAAAATAAAGACCTTCCATATATTGATGAGCAAGAACACACAGTATTCCAGATAAACTGATGAACATATAACTGTTGGAAGATCATCAGTAACAATTTTGGCTCAGCAATGGCCATGCAATCACACATGTAAACACTGAAGTTTTTGGGTGTGCTTTTTTATCTCCATTTACATAAGCATATTCTTAAGGTAAGTAGATACTGCATTATTTTGTTTCATTGGCAAGACTGAAAACAAATGGAAATCATCACCAGGTCTAGAACACAATATCCAATAGATTTTGTGAGGAATGTGTCAGAACTCTGGTTTCATACCCAATGCTGTCACAATTATTTCAGAAGACCAGGCATGTAAGAAAATGAAACTCACGCAACTTGACAATACCCATTAATTTCTTAATCAATGTAAAAAAAAGAAAACAGAATAGCAAGAGAACTCAAGGGATATCAGAACAGATCAAGGACAACAGAACTGATAATAATCTAACAAAATAAAAAGTGCCACTTCATTTTCGAACTTAGCAGTATAAAAATATAGCAAATGTTAACCTGTACCTCTGTAATTCCAGCATGCATCATGATGTTTCAGATATGGAAACCTAAGTGCTTTCAGATATAGTGGTAAGAGTTAGAGTGCGCAAATAAAAAATGGAAAGAAAAAAATAAATTAAAAAAAAAAAAAAAATCCCCACAGATCAAGTGTCTATTCCAGATGTCTATTCTACCAAGGATGGCAAAGAAGCCTTCTCACACATCGATAGATGCTTCACTATGTGAAGGAAAAGAAACCTTATCCTTAATTTCAGCAGCACGGGCCCAGCTTTCAGAAGCCTGCTGATTTCTAGTTTCTGCGAGCAGGCATCTAACCTTGTCAGGAAGCCCTGCTGAATTTCACGCTCCTTTGGATGTTGTGCTAAGCAGCCAGAAACTGACTTCTACATGCTTCTGAAAGCCCTCCTGAAAGGAGTCCTTCTGTGCTGGAGTGAAATGAATGACTTTCTAACTCTCAGAAAGTAGACCAGGACAGAGGCTTGGAGTTCTACAGAGGCCTCATGCTGATTAAAAAAAATTAATTAATTATTTTTTTTTTTTTAAGACTAGGACAGCTGGGATGAGCGATAAGAAATGTGTTCAGCTGCCCTCAGCGTTCTGATGGTAACAAGGATGATGAGATGTGATGGAGATTTCTTTTACCAACAAAGTCACTGTGGCTTGTTAGCACAAGCTGTGCATTCACCATGAACTGCTAATGGTTCATCTTTTCTCGAGTGGATGGTGAAAAGGAGGTGCTGGACTTACTCAAGTCCAGTAAAACACTAAGAACTTGGGTTTTCGAAGACTCTTTTGTGCTTACACAGCTTCTCTGCTCTTGCTATCTACATTGTTGCAGCTCCAGCTCTGCTTCAACAGCACACATGTGGGAGGGTAGAAAAACATTCTATATTTACGAGTCTTTTCCCTCACTGAAGAAAAATCTTAAGCCTTTATACCAAATCTTCTACAACTTCATGAAAAAAACATACAGAGAAACATTCTGCAAAAAGTCAGATACACTATACTAATATTTTCAAGCCAGAGGTAACTTCAGATATTGTGCTACACCACCTCCTTTCCTGAGTTTTAGGCAATTCTTTCTTGTTTATATATACGATTAATACCTCGAGTTGAAAAAGATAATATCTACTTATAAATTGGTGTCGTGGTTTAAGCCTCTAAAACTCACGAAAGTCACTTGCTCACTCATTCCCCCTCCTTCTTCCCCCAGTCCCGGGGGAGTGGGGAGGAGAATCAAAAGAATTCAATTTCCACAGGTTGAGACAAGAACAGTTTAGTAACTAAGGTATAACACAATTCACTACTGCTACCATCAATAATAATACAAGAGAAATACAAGGAAAGAGAATACAACTGCTCACCAAGCCCGACCCAGCCAGTGCACCCCCCAGCAGCGAACCCCCCACTACCAAAAACCTGACCATGCTGTGCACCCCCAGTCCACCACCACACCCTTCCAGTTCTCTGCTCTCTGTGTTCACATCCTGGACATGACGTGCTGTGGTATGGAATAACCTCTTTGGTCAGTTTGGGTCAGGTGTCCTGTCTCTGCTTCCTCCCGGCTCCCCTTCTCCCTGGCATAGCATGAGACTCAGAAAGTCCTTGGCCAGACCAAAACATTGCCAAGCAGTAACTGAAAACACTGGTGTTATCAGTGCTGCTCCCGGGCACAAAATTAAAAACACAGTGCTGCACCAGCTACCAAGATGGAGAAAAATGACTGCTGCTGCTGAACCCATGACAATTGGATAGAATATAAATAAAACTAATTCTGAATTTGATGATGCCTTCCTTAATGCAAAATATCTAGAGGACACTTTTTCGGACTCAGTAAATTGCATTTTCTACTCTAAAACATTCTAGTAAATATCTGAAGCTTCATAATATCTATTTTTTCCAACTACCATATTGAAATTCTTGTAGTAGCCCAATTTTAAATTTAAATTTTTAAGGCCAAGTGGTTTTTAATATATTAGATGGATAAAATAACTTTGTTCGCATTCTCAGATTCATATAAAGCTACTCATCAACATCCAGATGTCTTCTTAGTCAAATCAGAAATGTGATCAAGTCATTTTTCCTACTGCAGTATAGCCTTTGAACTTTGTTAATTATTTTATACTGTCAATTTTCCTACAATCTGCGAAGAACTATTCATGATAAAGAAATAAGTATTCAATTTACTGTTTCACTGTAATAAAAATATTATGTTAAGAGATACTAATTCAAACAAAATTGTATCCTGTACCTATTTGAACTTAAACATTTTGGTGTTCAGATCACAGAATTAGGAAGCATCTGTTTGCTTTAAAGGTTCAACTGAGACGTAGCAAATTGAATCACATAATCATTACTTTCAGAGAGCACGATTTTTCTACCTGCATCAGTTTTATTACTTCAGTACAACCATATGTGGCTACTTATTTATACTTAAGTGCATATATATGTACAGGTAGGTATGAGTCTACCTCTACAAAAACAAGTAAAAACATTACAATTAGAATATAGTATTAATAAAAAGCCTAATTATGAAAAAACAATGAGTTTATAAGTCAAATTCTGAAATTTGATTAAGGATTACTAATACTCCTACTGATTACAAATGAGGGCACTCCAAAGAAAAGACAAGTATTTTTTTTCTGGATTATGACAAAAAACACTGACACAATTCAAGAAGCAATGTCAGTAGATGTTTCTTTTCAGTTTTCATCATTTGGGTACTATTTCTAAAGAAATTCATTCTAGGGATTGTAGCATAACACATTGATAAAATACAAAGGCATATTTCACAGTACCCTTTTGGAATAAGGCTACCTGAAAAGCTCTCAAGAGAAATAGTTTTGTCTAATATTCAGTTAATTACAACAGTTTTTTTACCTACTTCTCATTTTTCTTATTAGTAAGGATTCATAAAAATCCAATAAATAATAGCTACTCACTAAATAATAATTTTGTGATTCAACAGGAGTTATTTCAAAAATAAAACTAAATTTAAGTTTCTTTTTTTCAAATTAATCCCTATTTGCATTTTATTTTCTACAGGCTCTGATCAATTAAGGCCTAGGTCTACAAAGGGACTTCTGCACCAAACTACTGAATGTTGGAGCAGCCTGACCAGACAGTTGACTGAACTGTCTTGTTGTCCTGGGTTCGGGAGTTAGACACCCACATTTGTTATGCTACAGGTGAAGTCTCACCAGCTAACTGAGCATTGCCTATGGAAAATGTTAGAAGAAGGACTAATTCTGAACACCCACTTGTTAAAAAAAAAAAAAAAGAATTCTTCATATCATTATAATTACATATGTACATCTATTCAGAACTCACAGCTCTGAAGTTCCTCCTGCAAATAAGCATTTAAAAAGCCCTTAATTTAGAAAACAAGCTAACAAAATAGTGAGGCCGGTATAAGGGTCACAAAGTTTCCTTCCAAATGTGGTAGAAAAGAAAATTAAATCATCTATAAAATTTATCCTATAGGTCAGCGATTAAAGCTATGGCTTTATACAAGAAACTTTAGCTTAATTTTCTCTGCTTCCTTGAACAACCTTAACCTAGTCTGAGAAGGACAAACAGAACTAGACCTGGACAATGAGGTACATCAGTAATTGATGCTACTGAAGCTATTAGGTCTTGTATGTGCTATACACATATTGCACTCTTCCAGGGATGGACAGCATTCTAGCTAAGTGGTTAGGAAATCTCTTGCAAGGGGGACTGGCTCTTAAACCTTGAGAGGCCAATATTTTTAATAAAACAGATAGTTATCAGGAAAAAAATAAAGCATACACACACATCCTTATCCTGCCATGCTGGCACATGGAGTTTACAGGAACCAAATAGACACTTGGGGATCTAGGTTTTCAACTTAGGTATCTAAGTCCCATATTAAATGCTTTATTTCTTCACACTTTGGTTAATCTTAAATGCCATCTTGTCCTCTCCATGTTTTCCTCAGTTCAGGCCAAGGACACCTCAGAAGAATGACCACAGCTGCAGAAATTCAAAATTTGACAAAGAAAATGAAGTTTCAGTTTAGAAGAACAACATACAAAATTGTATACTGGGAGAGAGGTTAGGCACATAAGCCACAGAACTTGCTGCAAGTAGAAAATAACAGTCCTCAAGGCATGACTTTCAATATCCCTCCCGGTTTTGCTGGTCAGTGTAATAAATGTCAGCAGTGTTTAACCATCTGCCTTCAAGTCCTTCTTAAAAAGGCTTTGATAGTCCTTGGTAGGTGGAAATAGGTGGGATGTGGAAGCAAGAAGATCTCTAGGTCTGTGTGAGCTATACATAACACAGGGTATAGACAGAGGTGTTTAAATCTTGGGAATATTATTGAATTCAGAGTGCTCCTACGGATGGCTCTTATGGCTGGCTATTCTGAAACTCTTCCAATCATAGTCACAGCACTTGACTAGTTCACCAGGTTGCCTGTCAAAAAGGACCAGGTGATCTTAACCTCAAGATAATGAGCAATTTGGCAAAGTCTTTTTTAGCTAGAAGCAACTGACACTATCTTTTCAAGTATACCCAACTTTTACTTAGATAAGCAAAATTAAAAAAGGCAGCCAACTTTATAGAAAAGTCTTGAAAAGTAGCCTACGCATAATTTGCATATGAATTATATACAGACTGGGGAAAAAGAGGGCACGCAGAAAAGCACATTTTTGATCTCTTTCCCAGTTATGCGTCATCCCATCTTAGATTTCATAGTGTGGGGCAAGCAGAGGAATGCACCTCTGCTATGCTACTCTGTGTGTGAAGGTGAGCACTAAATCTCAGCAGACACAAGGTGCCAAAATTTCACTGGAGGAAGAGAATGACAGAGAATTATTCATCCTCTAAGTCATATATTATTTGGACAATGATTGGAGCGATAGACAGGACATCAATTCATTGCTGGCAAAACCCCAACATCCTCAAGCAACAAGTAAGCATTCTAAAAAACCAACCAACCAACCAGCCAACAACTAGTTAAAATATACAGTGACTGGGAGCACTGGAAGAGAACAATACAGTTTTATGGACTTAAGCTACCTCAGAGCTTGCAGAGCCAGTGGCTTTTCAAGACTGTTTGTTAATGACAGTTTGCAACACTGTGGTAAACCAAGGCCTGTAATTTGCAGATTTTATTTTTAGAAATACTTATCGTCACTCTGTAGCATTGATGGCTATGAAAGAAGAAATAAAAGAAAGGGGGGAGGAAAGAGCCCATGCAGAATTAAAAGCTTTTCAAGTTTCCTGAAAAGAGTTTTTCAGAACAAGAGGTGGGTTGTGTGGAGTTTTTCTTCTACTTCTTAGGGGAAAGATGAGAGCCTAAATTCAAGGGCATAGCATATGCAAAGCACATGCAGTGTGAAATGCCTGACATTGTATCATATTCATAAAAAGCTGCCGTTAGCAAAATAGCCAAATTGAAACACACATCCCATTTCTATAAAAAAAACAGGGAAGGAATATTAGCTAGAAAAACAAATGTCAAGATGAAAAGGAGGCTTTTTTCCAGCTGTTCTTGCCCAACAATGAAGTCAGAATCATACCACGGAAACAGAAAGTCCAGTCACAATTAACTCTACATGGGTCATTAAAGGCAGAAGGTACTCCTTCATGGCTTAATTTAATTATCATTCCTGGCATCTGGAAAGCCTTTTAACATTTTTAGAATATAGACTTGTTTTCAACAGTTTCTTTGCCAAAATGTTCAAGCAGTCATTTCTGAACTGGTTTCATTCCAGAGGTGACAAGTCCTGCCACAGCTGGTTTTGTCAAGAAGCTGAAAGCCCGTTAGGTCATTGTAGTTTTGTTTTCTGAACTAAGTGGTTCTGTGTTCACTGGTTTACTTCAAATTATCAATTCTAAAGTTACATGCTATCTTCATGCTATTGCCCTGACATCAACAGATGCTCCCACCCTGAGTCTCTGTTGAAAGATATGCAGTTTGTTAGTGTTACAGTGTAACCCGATCCTTTTCTTCTAATTTTTAAAATTTCCTAAATACCTTACTGTCTTCCTTGCAAATGTGCAGACGTGCCTCAAAATAAGAAAAAAAAAATCCAAAAGAAAAGTTATTAAAAGTAAACCAAACATTCTCCTTCCAAATAGCCACAAGGTAATTCAAGAATGCCAGGTCAAAATTTACTGGGAAGGCACTGATTGTAGACATTAACACTTGGCTACCAGCCCAACCTGCTGGATCACCTGTTTTCAACAAAAGGAACTGAAAATTCAGCCCCCCTCCTTACATCTTCTTTGACCTCAAGAGCAGCTCAACACTGTAAAACAAGAATGGGTCCACCTCTTATCTAGGTGGGGATTCAATATGATATAATGTGCAACTTCAAATAAAAGACAGCTCAGTCTTTGACAGCGCTCTCACTGCTGTTCCAGGTTTAAGAGCATGAAAAGTCTTTACAGACTCAGGCTGTAAGTCACTCATTCATCTCCAGTCCTGTCAGCGGCTTTATGTGTCATGAAGTATGGGTTTCTTTTCAGTTCATGGTTTCGCAGCAGCACTACTTCTAAAAGAACACAGAAGAACACCATCAGATATCCTTACGACTGCCAAAAGTCTTCAGTGGACTCTGGAACAGATAATATTCAGTAGCCAAAGCTTCAGAACATTTTGGCAGCTTTATGTCTTTAAATTACAACCTGCTTCTAAAAACAATTGCAAAAGATATAGCACAGGAGATCTCATTACGATTCTCATGAGTGGCTAGAATAAAAAATAAAAAGGAAAAGCTCACTCAGGATTGAAACTTTTTATTTCTCTTTTATTTACAACTACTATGAGAACACCTGCCTTTTATGCAGTGTTAGTAAAGCCAGTGTCTTAACTGACACAAAATAGTTTCCATTTCTGTGGCTAGGAACATCAGCACTGGGTTTTCCTCTCATTCTGCGTACAATGGATTGCAATGAATGCAGTTTTACAGTCTCTCCTCCCCTGAGTCAAATCCTGTAAGGCTCTCCTCATACCTCCCATGCAGTTCCCAGTATTCTGAAGCAAGGCAGCATTTAAATCAGAAAAACAAGAAAACAAAACACACTTTGAAAAACTGTGTTGCACAGTGTGGGGTGCAAATTGCCCTACTTGTACATGCATCCTCTTCCCAATTCCTAAGCAACATGTGCATGAGTATAAACATAATGACTGTTTATTACTTTATTCCATGTCATCCTAAGCAGCTGGGGGTTTTCTCTAGGTCTTTTAAAAGATATTGTACTAAGAGCAACTTTAAAATTCCTTCTTTACAAGTAACAATAATAATGAAAAGACTTCTAATCTGTAAGGAGCTCTGTGCAGAACATCTCCTTATTTTGTCTGAAATCCTTCCACTTGGAGTCTACACTGCTGTGGAGGTCAAATCATATGGATAACCAAGCTCTTGGGTGCCAGTTGAGTTATAAATTGATATCTAGAGTTCACGGTTGAAACTCCACCTGTTTTATTTGCCACAAGCCTTACTCATGGCACGTCTTCCCTGTTTTATATTGCTTCACTCTGCTTGGTCTTTGATCTTGCTGCGTTGTTCGAAAATAACTGAATGCCTTATTTTGAAGCTAAAATATTTTCCAAAGTGTGTGAAGAGTCACAAATAAATTTGCCAGAACTGTGCTTTCACTTACTAAGCAAAACAGAAAAAAAAAATTGCTTTTTTCCATTGAGCTATCAGTTTCCTTCCTTTCCTTCCTGTATCTCTGATCTATTTACAAAGACCTTTATGAGCAAATGGTATTCCTCTGTCATTAACTTTTTTATTCCACCTCAGCAGTTTTGAAGGATAACCAGTTAACTTAATTTCTTTCCTTTTTAATATCTTCTAGACTTGGCAGAAACTGGTTTTAAAATAATAAGTTTCTGTAATTTTTTTAATCTGTCTTTTCCAGTTCTACCCACCCCTACACACACAACCCTCAACAATTCTTATAACCTAGTTATAAATATGGGGGGGAGGGGAGTAAACATGAAATCAGACTGGACTTCCACTAAATGCAAAGTGATAAAGTAATGGTTTATCTATTATTTAAATCAATGTGAATTCTACCATGATGTAAGCACATAGTATTTTCCATTAGGTTTGGGGTTTTTTTACAGTTATAAACCCCTACAATGTAAACCTAACTCAGATAATAAAGCAGCTATGCAGTGCTTCTGAATGAATAGCACTTCTATTTTGCATATGTATAGTTCAAAAGAGCAGGCCAACTAGCAAGCATACATGGAAGTAGCATAAGTAGTGTTGTAACTGTCTCTAGGTTGCCTAGCAATACATTCTTCCACATCACGCCCATTATTTCAGATGCAATTGATTATTGAACTGGGGAATAACTGGGCCTAAATTAATGTATCAGACAGGCAAACCAGCAAGTGGGAGGTACTTCTGGCTTTGCAGTGGACCCTAAACTCCCACAGATGTGCAGCACTTCCTACCTTTTTCAGCTGGCTGGGAAATTGCGTTAACTGGCACATGACCTATCATCAGTTATAGAGGTCTTTATCATCTTAACAGTAATCAACATCAAGAGGGGCTTAATAATAAAGATATATTCTCCCACATCTGTAGCTTGTGCAGAACGCGACACTGCACTTCCCCACCACTTCCGGATATGGCAAGTACACCAGCTCCCTACATTCACCTGGAAAGGAACCAGAGTGATGAGTTTAGTAATCCGTCGATACCACCTACAAATGCTCTTTAGAGTTATATTTGCTAGATTTACCTTTACCATATTGTACTGTATTTTGAAAAGGCAGCCTCCTGCTTTCTCTTGACTTGCCATAACTTCACATTAGGCTGAAATTTCATGTAGTAGCAGCACTCTCTTTCACACAGGAAAGAATCATTAAGTAAGATTAGTCCTCTCCTCAAATAGGACAACCTAAATAATACTCTTTAACATCAGAACCAGAATATACCACCTCTAAATACCACAAAACGAATCAACTTCTAGGCTGAAGAGAAGGGCAGTTCTGGGTGAAGCTGTGAGAGTCTCCATCCTCATTAAACTTCAAGTGTATTTTCTCTTTCTGGAGTGCTGATAAAGGAGCATCCTTGAGCAGTGAGGATAGGAGAAGCCTGTCCTGATTTCTAATTCTTCCTGTTGGAGGGAGGAGACCAGAAAAGCAGCACAACCCCGGATAGAAACATGGCAAGGAAAAGCACAAGGTTAGTGCAGTAGATACTGAAATAGCCACAGGACCTATGAAGGTTGGTAATATTTGGTATCCAGGGCTATTTTAAAAGAGTTTTCATCACTGTGCTAAGTATGGAGTCCAGTTAAGAAGTCCTTGCCTGTCAGGAGGGATGTACAAAGAAGAGCTCTTTAGGAGGTAAAGTCGCACAGCAGGATCCTATGCTCACCTTGACAGCATAATGAGACAGAGAGAGAGAAGGTTAACAGCTCTTCCAATAATTGGTCACTTCTTTTGTCCCATGCAATGGAAAGAGGGGAGAGAACGGTGTCAAGAATCTGGTTCACTTGGCTTTTCTCTAATCTGGAACTGAATGTACCATTAAATTGAAATACAGTAGAGCCAGTCCACACTATCCCATGAGCAAAGAAGTTCTCTCCCATCTTAAAAATGGAAAATTAGGAAAAATGGAGGTACATTTCTTAAGCATTTCTATATAGCTGAAGGGGGTTGGAGTGGGGCAGGTGGAAATAACCAGTTCTTTCTTATTTATTTAGTTTTTTCATTGTTTTGACCACTGCTGATTTGAAATGATGCCTCATTTTAATGATATATCAAAAATCACACTGATATGGGTCCATCTTCATGAAAATCCTATGTACAGATTCCTTATTGACCGGAACACTATAGGAACTGATGTTATAATTTATTATTACAATTTTGTTGCATTTCTAATAGAAGAATGAGATCTGTAAAGAGAGCTCTGATGAAAACTTTCAAGCAAAAATAAATTGTAGGCCTTTTCTTTCCAAACATAAACTAACAAAGTTTTGAAAAATAAATGCAGCTATTTTCCTACGGCAATGACAATATTTTATGGTTTTCTATGTATTACACCATGCAACAATCAACTAAGACAAAAACTGAGGAAAATTCAATGGCAGATGTTAAGAACCCAAGACAATATAACATGCAAGGCAGCCTATATGTGCATGTCAGAACAATGGTAGATAAATAGTTTGAAGGGTGCTAAGACAAAGATTAGGCACTCTACGAACTTGTTCTAATGTGCAAAGTCTACAACTTAAAAGCTTACTTTATACAGGTTCAAAAAAATCCTTTGAAAGCAAAAAAAGATCTTCTTTGAAGTGCATCTTAATGCACCCAGGAAAATAGAAGAAATAAATTAAACAGGTATTGA
This sequence comes from Myiopsitta monachus, assembly GCA_017639245.1. Taxonomy (NCBI): domain Eukaryota; kingdom Metazoa; phylum Chordata; class Aves; order Psittaciformes; family Psittacidae; genus Myiopsitta; species Myiopsitta monachus. The sequence continues at coordinate 37,870,921 of CM029927.1, forward strand.
CTAATTAACATTACCAGATAGGTGGAAAGCTCCAAATATGACTGTAGTAATACACTGATGTTAGCAACAAGGGATGAACTCATGTACTTAAAAAAACATAACACCGTGACTAAATCTATGTATTGATAGAAAAAATGGAGACTACAAAGTGCTTTATATCCTAGAAGAGCTGCAAAGGGATTGTCTCACATGCAAATGGCATGCAGCGTTGGCTGCATCCAACTGAAATGGGAAATTCTGTCCGGTAAAGCAAGGCCAAACGAATAACATTATGGTGCTGTTACTACACAGATAAAGGATCAAGCAGTCAGCAATCTCATGGAAATAATCCCATATCCTCATCAGATATTTACGAAAGGTATATCTTGTCCTCTGCCCCATTTCAGTCCAAGTCAGTGATTGCTCTTAGCTACTGTGTCTATTGTCAGCAAGCAGTGTGCTCAGTGCTCAGATCCCTATGGCACTGGAGCATGCACTTAATGTGATCTGATGTTCCAAACACATCTTCAGGCTCATTGCCTAAGGATGACTGAGGGCTTAAAGTCACAAAGCAAAATTAAAGCTGCATTCACAAAATCACCCTCATAACTGAATGCCTTAGATGCTTATATATGATAATGTAGTCTTCAAACAGCATTAAAACCAGAATACACCTGTTTCCAATTGACAAGATGGAAAAGTCTATTAGCCCAGTCACTGTGCTTGCTGTGCTTTTTTGTGCTCCATGCAAAGAGCTTCTGTTGAATTTGGATAACTTACCACATTTTTCTTCTCCTTCTTATTAACAGGTGCAGTGCTGTGTTTTCGACTTTAGCCTGAGAACAATGCTGATAACACGCTGATTTTTAGTTGATGTTAAGTAATACCTCGATCAAGGACTTTTCAATTCCTCATGCTCTGCCAGTGAGGGGGCACAAGAAGCCAGGAGGAAGCAGAGACAGGACACCTGACCCAAACTGGCCAAAGTAGCATTCCGTACCACAGCATCTTAAGGGTTTATGAAGATGTGACTTCACTTATTTGAGCATCAACCATTTTTTATTTCTTCCAGTCTGTGTTAAAAGGGTTTTAATGCTTGTTTAATGAAGCCTGGAGAAACAGAGATGTTTTTCTGCTTCTGTCCACTTAGCTGCTTTGTTAGGAGTTACAGTATCTCCCACAGAATTTTACCCATTAGTCCTTCACCAGCAGTACTTTTCAGTTTCACTAGAATCATAGCAGATACTAATCTATTAAGGAAAGTCCTGCTCTTTGTTCTAGCATGCACTATAAACAGCCTTCCTGGGGAGTTCGCCTTTTAATCTCATTACAATGATATATTTGTTTTTACCTACTTTCTCTTTGAAATCAGGTATTTAAAAGCAGTGTTTATAAATTTACTTAGGTATTTGTGTACTGAAAATTTTCCAATGAGATACACAAATATTCATTTTAAAGATCAAATACTGTTCAAAACTGCAACTTCAGGAAAAAAAAAATAGGTTTATATAGTACTGAATGCAATATTTTGCTGAGTATGTTTTTAGGACTACCTTTCCAACACTGATCTTTTTTTCCTCTTACATATTTTTAGAGTAATTTAGAATTTAGTTATATTTAGGAATTTATATTATTTGCATTTGAGTGCTGTCTTTTTAATACTCTTGGCTACAGCATCTGTGCTATTATCAGTCATTTCACTGAATATTACAATAATTGATACAAACAGGTATTTCTTAGTTTAAACATTCAACTGTACTGTCTACCCTGAGGATAAAGATTTATCCTAGATAAAGATAAGCTTTCTCCAGGGACAGTTGACACCTATGGAGAGACCTTTAAAAGGACAAAAGGCAGTAAGAGTTTGAGCTTCCAAGTTCAAAGAACATTTCTTTGACCCTGCTTCATATAACAAACTTAACAGTAAATGTATGCAGGATAAATTTAATAAAATAAACCAAACAAAATATTTCACTGCACTTTTCTTCCCTTGGGGTACAGGGAAAGAATAAACATGTGACAGATGTTAGTTATTGCTAAAGGCACGGCAATGCCATGGTGAAGGGAATAGCCTGAGAACCAATACATATTGAAACCTCTATATGATAGCTATGCAGCGCATGTTTCCATCACTATTCATATATCATTTTAAACAAGTTTTATTTCCAAAACTGGCCTCTTCATTTAGGTTCCATCTCTTGTGCTATGAGTGGAAAGTGGAGAAACTACTCTTTTGAAGACAAAACTAGCAGGGTACCTTCTCTAGGAGTTTCCAAACAGCAGTCCCTGTCCCTCGTCCCATTGACTTCTCTCACTGTCTTTGGAAATTTTTGTGTGAAAATCACCCTGATGATGAATACTGGAAATGTCTCTCTCTAGAACTGTCCTAGAGCCTCGGTGAAGACAGAGAGAGGGGAGTTTGTACTTATTTAGTGCTACAGGTTTAGCTGAGGAGCTCTCCAATTTTTTAAATTTTCTTTTTCCAGTTTACCCATACGTATCATGCTGGCTTGAAGTCTCATGAAATGAATTTTAACAGGAATAATAAATAGTACAAGCCTCTAAGTAGAGCACAATAGTGCACTGCTGAGATCACAAAGGATTCTTCTTAACTGCTTTTTTGAAAAAATCATTTTTCTCCTCTTGGATGTGCATTGTTTCTCTGTTACTTCTGTTAAAAATCCCCATTAGAGTAACAACTTCCTTTGCAGCTAGGTAAAAAGGATCTGCATTCAAAGCAAAGTATGATCTGAATCTGTAACATCAAAACTCTGCAGAGCTATTAAAATTCATGTTCTAGAAGATGTAGCTTGATACTTTTTATTGTATCATTTGTAAAAGGAACCAGTTTTTAAATGTTACTGAAAAACACATTAGCAAAGTGCAATCCTGCTTATTTTCTAAGTCAGAAGGCTTTTATATTAAATAACAATTCAGTAGGAGCTTTTAAACATGAAACGTCCACTTCAAAGCTCTGCATCCTTTGTGTGCAAAGCTATCTTATTTTGGGTTTTATTTACTTGCCTTCTTGATGGGGAAAAAACACCCACAAAAAATATGATACTGAAAATCAGCATTATGCATAGTTTAGTGCAACTTCAGCTGTTATAGATCAGTATGAAGCCTTTCAGATGCTACGTTTGACGGTGCATTACAGAAGGGTCAATATTTTGAAAATATTTTTTGACAAGAGGAACTATTAGAGCATCCAAACATTGGCTCAGGTTTCTAATCATAATTGTTTTACCTCTCTTTCTTTCTCTAGAAGGAAATTGGTTCTCTCACAGTTTTTCTTTGAACAACTTTTAAAAGCAAAATATAAATAAATTTCTAGAAGGGTAAAGCTGACAAATGCTTGATTCAGTCCAGATGGTGTGAGGGTTTGGGTTTTTAAGGAAGCCTATCTTCTATTTCATAATTCTAAAACCTAGGTAAATACTAAATAAACAAATAAATTAACAAACAACTCTCCAGGAGCTTGTGTAAATGTGTTGTCCAAGGCTCTTAGCAACTATTCATGGGACTGATGAGGGTGATCAGAAAAAATATACTGAAAAAGCATTCAGGGATAATAGTTACAGAGCTCAAAGCCTCCAAACAATCATGCCACCTATTTTCTGTAACTGTCTAAATAGGCCTAACTGCAGGTAATTAAGGGTGAAAAAGTGCTGCCAAAGGACATGGAAAAAAGGTAGAATCACTGTGACACTCCGGATTAGTTCAGATGTAGGACTGATGGATGTGGTCTTTCCTTTGACAGAGGTATTGAATAGATTCAGGGTGAAATTGTCTCTCATACTTTCTTGTCCATAATCCTATGTTACACATGATTTCCTACCACACACCTTTTCATGCACTCCTTTCATTGGTCACAGGGTAAAATCAAGGTCTCTGTGAAGTCTGTTTTCACTGTTATTTTCACTGGTGCCAAAACTGGTGCTCCAATGAGACAAAATAATTCAAACAATCCCACCAATGTACTAGTCGAAAAACAAAATTCTCATAAACCAGTGCAAACATGACAGATCTTGTTAACGTCCATAATATATTTTCAGACAAATAAATAAGTGGATTGATTCTTTTGCAAAAGCACTGCATTCCTGGGACATTACATCTCAGAAAAGATCTTATTTGGCTCCTCATACTTATCAGAGTAATTCAGCAGACTTCCAAACACCCTTCTTATTTAATTGGCATGGACAGTATCCAAAATAAGGACAGAGAGACAGAAAGGACAGAAGTAAGGTGTAAAAAGAGAAAACAGCTGTCTGAATATCCCACGTTAAGTATCTATATCAAAGTTGTGATGGAACTGCAAATATATTTTGAATCCACCATCTAAGTTTTCCTGGAATAGAAAGAATTAGACCAAGAAACAATTCAATTTAATATGAGGTAAGTATTTTAAGAACGTTCACGATAACTCACAAATGCATTCCTGACATTTTGAGATCAAGAGGAAGGGCTGCAGCCTGTATTTCAGACTGGTCTTCAAAATGCTACAGGAAAGATGTTTAGAATACCTTTGAGTACAGCCTGCTGTTGTGGTTTAAGCCCAGCCAGAAAGTCAGAACCATGCAGCAGCTCACTCATTCCCATCTTCCTGGAGGGATGGGGAAGAGAATCATAAGAATGTAAATCCCTCAGGTTGAGATAACAACAGTTCAATGACTAAAGTATAATACAAAACTACTACCATTAGCACCAATAATAATAATGATAAGGAAAATAACAAAGTGAAAGAATATCAGACTAAAAGGGGAAAGCAAAAGCAAACAATAACCAGCAGTGATGCACAATACAATTGCTCACCACCTGACGACTGATACCCAGCCCAACTCGAACAGCAGTCTGGGCCTTCCGGTGGCTCCCCCCAGTTTATATACTGGGCATGACGTGCTGTGGTATGGAATACCCCTTTGGCTAGTTTGGGTCAGGTGTCCTGTCTCTGCTTCCTCCTGGCTTCTTGTGCCCCTCCTCACTGGCAGAGTATGAGTAACTGGAAAGTCCTTGATCGGGGTAAGCACTACTTAGCAACAACTAAAAATCAGCGAGTTATCAGCATTGCTCTCAGGCCGAATTCGAAAACACAGCACTGCACCAGTTACTAAGAAGGAGAAGAAAAATAACTGTTACAGCTGAACCCAGGACACCTGCATTTTGGAAACTGAGAAAGCTACCAAAATGTTTTAACTGGTGATCTTTACCAGAACATAAGAAAAACTTAAGATACTTTAATACTGTTTAGAGAAGCACAAGCTAGTGTTTCTTATAAAATTTGTCAGCCCGTAGTCTTTCCTGGCTAGACTTCCTTGCAAGTGGTGAGCGGTTATATTCTCTTCCCTTGTTATTTCCCTTATCATTATTATTGGTGGCAGCAGTAGTGGTTTCTGTTATACCTTAGTTACTGGACTGTTATTATCTCAACCACTGGGAGTTACATTCTTTTGATTCTCCTCCCCAACCCTCCATGAGTGAGGGGGAGGAAGGGGTAGGGGGTGAGAGATTGCGTGTTTTTTCTGAGTTGTGGCTGGGCTTAAAGCACAACAGTTCTTTTTGGTGCCCAACATGGGCATGAAGGGTTGAGATAATGACAGATCTGAACAGTGTGTCTAATCATATTTGTGATAAGCATTTATTGTTCTGGATTAATAGTCACTTGTCACTATGCTGAATTATTGGCTCTCAAAGTTGTTGCTCTTGATCTCAGAGTTTCAGCATGTTGTACATTATTTACCACCAGTATTTGCTGCCTTAGTGTTTATCGGCTGGGGGCCTTGGGCTAAGGTTCTTGTTTCATTGTACTTTATGGTGATGACTTGTAATACAACAGACTCATTGATCATGAAACTGATCTGGCTGGTGTTCCCAGTGTGGTTACCATCTCTATACTTTGGGAGGTATATAATAGAAGTGTTTAGCAATTACACATCTTTTTTCCCCTCCTCGTGTGGTCAGCCTAAGAGGGAGACATTCCCACACACCCTAGTGACAAGTACAGCAGCTACTTAAACTCTGATTACAACAGATAATGCAGCTACACCAACTCCAAGCACGGCAGCTACACCAACCCCAGTGACAAGTACAGCAGCTACTCAAACTCTGGCCGCAACAGACAGCGCAGTTACTCCAGCTCCAAGCATGACAGCTACACCAGCCTGTGACAAGTACAGCAGTGTCATTTGAGAGCTCTGAAGGTTTTGAATGGCCATTGAGTACCCTTGAGATCTGCCTGCTGATTGTGATGGGGATCACCATGCTGGCACGCATACAGAGTGTGTTTTACCCACAACCATTTTGTCTGATCTGGAGAGTTAAGCAGAGTCGTGTTTGGGTCAGATGACGATATAGGAGGACCAAGAGATTTTCCCTAAGGCTGGACAGTCATGAGTGCCAGGGTGTGTGGGACAGTATGGGTAAGTATCTAGTCCACTGGGCCCCTCCAGTGCTTTGGAAGCATCAGAGATGGAAGGCAGCTGTATGGAGTCCCCAGCGACAAGCTGCAGAAACTGCTGAAGGGGAGGGTGAATTATTTTGAGCCTGGTGGGCCCATGACAGCTCAGGCCATCAGGGCAGAGATGCAACATACAGACAGACTCATGATCAAGGAGTGGACTTAGCAATGGACACTACTGCCCAGGTTATTCATGAGTGTGAACACTGCATACAGACTCTCTCACTCTGAAAGACTGCTACAAGAGATGGAGCCCAACATCATGGACCGGATGGACTCAGCAGCTTTATAGGGATTGGTCCATGCACTAAGGAATGATCTCTCTCTCTCACTCCCTCTCTTTCTCTGCGTGGATGTATATATATGTATATATATGAGATAAGAGTGACGGTATATTGAAAATGTAGAATCTGAGCATGACGTGAATGATACGGAATAAGGGGTGGATACTTGTGGTGGGGGGCTTCGGCAGGCCCGTGGACTCCGGACTCCCTGACTGAAGACATGAAGCTAGAACTCCGCCTTGAAGATATTAAAGTGTATCCATGAGAAATGAGGCACTGAAGGCATCTGAGTGGGAAAGTAGAAGGCATCCAAATGCGAAAGTAAAAGGTATCTGAAGGAGCTAGTCAGATAAGCTGAGCAACTAGCAGCAAAACAATGTGCTTTAGTAATGCAGTACAGGGTCATCCAATAATGTGCCATTGTTAACTAATATCAACCAATGGCTAATAAGACACATGTGTGCTAGAAAAGGTATGTAAGTAGTGGATTGTAGTAATAAAAGGACCAACCTATTCTTCTTCCTACTAAGTCACCGAAGTTACGTGTGTGTGATTTTTGGCCATCTCGACAGTGACAGATACTGTCCTGGGTTAAAGCAGTAGCAGTCATTTTTCTCCTTCTTAGTAGCTGGTGCAATGCTCTGTTTTTGACTTTCGGCCTGGGAACAGCACTGATAACACCGATGCTTTTAGTTGCTGCTCAGTAGTGTTTACTCTGACCAAGGACTTTCTGAGTCTCATGCTCTGCCAGGGAGGAGGGGAAGCCAGGAGGAAGCAGAGACAGGACACCTGACCCAAACTAGCCAAAGAGATATTCCATACCACAGCACGTTATGCCCAGTATATAAACTGTGATCAGTTACCTGAAGGGCTAGATCACTGCTCGGTCGGGCTGGGTATCTGTCAGCAGGTGGTGAGCGGCTGTATTCTCTTCCCTTGTTATTTCCCTTACTATTGTTATTGGTAGCAGTAGTCGTGGTTTGCGTTATACCTTGGTTGCTGGACTGTTCTTATCTCAACCAGTGGGAGTTGCATTCTTTCGATTCTCCTCCCCATCCTTCCTGGAGCTGGGGGGGAGGAAGTGGGGGGAGTGAGAGAGAGACTGCATGGTTTTTCTGAGTTACAGCTGGGCTTAAACCACAACAACAGTTCATATCCCAAACTTTTTCAGTTTACATCCCTTCCTATTTCAAAAGCACTGCTTAGCCAAGAAACATCATTATAACCTCCTAGAAGCACATCTGTGCTGACAGTATTGGTACTGTCGGTGCAGAAAGAAGAGTAGTAGATGGTAGGTGTTCCACTAGAAACTAAAGAAAGTTTTACCTGTCTTACAGGCTTTTTTTCTTCACTTACTTTTATCAACATCTCTCTTACTGCCAACAGAAAATTAGACACAAAGGCAGAACAGAAAGATTACCATGTCACACAGCATGTTAATCATTGATTCTTATAGATGTCCCAATGAAATCTCTTAAAACAAGTCCAGAATGCTCTCACCACAGCATTTTCAGATGAATTTCCCATTCTGGGTCCTTCTTCTGACCAGCTTTACCTAAGAATGGAAAATTCTGCTATGGGGTACCAGAGAAAATTGAGTGAAGAAGACAAAGCCCTTTCTTGTTTCCTTCTGTTTCTCTATTTCAATGTCAATTCACAGAAGCAAGAAGTTGGGGAGTCTCCAGTAACCTGCCTCAGCTTGAAATTCTGGGACAGCAGGAGCTTAACACCAATCAGGCTCTGTCACTAGAGAACATACTACACCAGGGCTTTACAGGATACACCTTGATGTGCTTTAGCATAACATAGTATGCATTGCACTGAAACAGGACAAGTGAGGAATGTGAAATGCATAATCTCAGAAGAGAACCTCAAGACTAACCAGTTCCTCTTCCAGCGCGGACAGTTTTGTACAGCAGCAACACACACACTGATGAATTCAGATTCTAGTCTAGTCTTCAGAACCTCTGGTCATAAGCATTTCGACACATCCCCGGAGAGTTTCTTTTAGTAATTCATTGCACTTTAATATCAAAAATTCTAATAACCAGGCTCTTTTTCTGGAAATGAAATGAGTTTCTAGGCCAGTTTGAAAACTAATTCCTAAATGATATGACTTTTTAGTCTTCTGACTGAAGTGAAAACTGTGATGTTTCAGATACATTTAATAATGACATAGCGATATAACAGCTCTATGAAGCTTTTAAAACTGATGGGAACTAATCTGAGAAAGAGGAAAATATATCTAATCTTAATCATTCATCTTTGATGCTAAAAAGGGGAAAAAAAAATATTTTCCAGTCTTCTCATTTCCTAGTTCAATCCTCAGGCTAACCAGATCTTCTGGAATTCAGGTAAGTCTCTTGTATTTCAACACACTTGTATTTGTGTACACAAATAGCTGGTAATACCATGAGTTTTAAGCCACCACTAGAGAAAGACTCTAACTTTCAGAATTACCAATTAAGATGACTGCAGAACAACCTGTCCCTACTACTTTACAAGTGCCACTGTAATCTGGCATATATTCCACTAGTTTAGCTTTTTTTCCACTAAAAAAAGTTTTATTTTAATTGGTTTTATTATTTATAAATGTTTTCCAAATGCGCAGATCCCTGTATCTGGACTTTTTAAAATACTTCAAACCTGCCTCTGCACCAACAGAAGACGTTGAGAGCGTTAATCAAGAGGATAATACTTGCTGGTTATCTGCAGGGTATGATCGTCTGTATCACATTAGTTTTGCTCCTTAATTAGGCAAATTAACTTCTATGAATAAGGGGAGGTGGGAAAAATCAGAAGCTTTTCAGGAGAGGTACCATAGGTACTCCCATTATTAATCTCTCCATGAACACATTAGGGACTTTTGTCTTTCAGAAGCATGCTTGGAGGCAAATCATTCCCAAGAATGTTTGTATACAACTAATTTAAAGGGTGTTTAACAGTAACATATATTATTCTACGCCTGTATAAGATTCAGTTTTCCAGAAGTAATGCTCTCTTCTCCAAACTCTTTCACTGTTGTAAATAGAACTCAGTCATTATAGATATTTTTTTGCCTACTGTATCGAAGCTGTTAAAACCCTAGCTTGTTCTTCAGCAGTTTTACAGTGTAAGATGTGTTTTTGGCACAGAATATGACATTAAATGCTTAAATAGGTTAACAGTTATTAAAAGCATTCCCTGAAGATAGAAAGCCAAGTAAAAAAAAAAAAAACAAAAAAAAAAAAACACCCCACCCCACCCCCCAAAAAAAAAACCCAACTTGAATCCAACACTTGTTTTCTCTCCCCTGAGACACACTATGGAGAAACCACAGCCCACATATTGGCACAGTATCCTAAATTCCCTTCAAATTTGTCTTTGCTGTGTAGGCTTAAATTTTAAACTAACAATAGTGTGTGCATGCCTTTAACATAGTAGACTATACCAAATTATTCTAACTTACTAACATGTAGAGAGAAAGGAATGTTCCACTGACAGGGGAAGGAATACCACAGGATTGATAACAATGAAGGAGACAGTAAATAAGACCAAGGATGCTAGCCTTTAAAATAGCAGAAGGGCAGCCAGTGTGGAGCGAGACTGGAGCAAAGCAGAAGCTAGGACACACCAACTGCTAACTCAGCACTAGGACCTTACAAGCATGTACAAGCACTGAGGTAATTCAGTAAACACAGTGAGTAAGACTCTCAGCTACCACCAGAGACAGTCACTCAGCAAGAAAACACATGCGTGATTAGAATGCAAATATTATAATTAGTTCCTGGAAATGCTATAAATACGCATGAGTATGCTAACTATATAGCTGCTGACAGCAAGTAACGGGTGCGCTCACCTTTGCGAAACAGTTTGCGCATGCACCCAGTGCTGCGATAAAGAATGCCTGCTTTCTATAACTCCAAATTGAGTCTTCGAGAGTTTCTCTGACGAACTTTTACAGTAAGAGGGCCCTAGAACAGACAACAATTTTCTGAGCTCTTCAAGAAGTAAGTAGTTGTCAGCTGACACAAGGTATCCATGGATGTGCCACAAACATGATTAGCTTGACTCAGAGATAAGGTCAGAAAATACTTACAAAAACTGGACATATATAAGTCTATGGGCCCTGATGGAATGCCCCCATGACTGCTGAGGGAGCTGGTTGACACCATCATGAGGCCACTCTTGAAAATCTTTTAACAATCATGGCAAATGGGAGAAGTGCCTGAGAATTCCTAAGAACTGCCATCTTCAAGAAGGGCAAGAAGGAGGAACCAGGTAACTACAAGTTGGTCAGCTTTACTCTGAGCCCTGGAAAGATGATAGAGTGTCCCGGAAAACATTTCTAGACACATGAAAGGCAAGAAGGTGATTGGGAGCAGTCGGCATGTATTCACATGGGGGATGTCATTTTTGACCAACCTCAAACCTTCTAGGATAAACTGACTGCCTGGTAGATGAAGGGAGAGCAGTGAATATTGCCTGTCTAGACTTCAGTAAAGCTTTTGGCGTGTCTTCCATAAGATCCTCATAAAAGCTGATGAAGAATGGGCTGGATGAGAAGGCATCATGAAATAATACCAGTTTCTTTAATTTTAAAAGAGCCTTAGTCGTGATTTAGATTCAGAAATTTTAACATAATAAATTTGTTCATTTGAACTTACATGTATTTTGATACAGGTAAAAAATTAGAAAGTCAGTGAAACTTAAATACAGCAGATTACTATAGCTTTGTAATTGAAAATTCTTGCAGTGGATTCAGACACTACATACACTTACTTGAAAAGAAGAATTAACACTAGGGGTCCTGTAGAAAAACACACTGGTAAAAATATCCAGGGCTGAAATGAGATTATTACATATATAAAAAAAATAGTTGCCAATTGTTATACACGGAATTCAAAAGAATTTGGAAGAGGAAATATGGTACTACAGAAACACCAGGACACTTCAGATGCTACTAATACTACTTCCGTACAAAAGCTTTCTAAATGTTTACTGAAAAAATGATCTTTAGAGACAGAAAATATTAGTACACAGTCAGCCACTGAAGACAGCCCTAAAAATTAGCATGAAAGTTAACCGCAGTGAAAATTTGGCAGCAGGGCAGCAGCAGCATCTTTCCAGAGGATGAAGGTGGTTTTGAGGAATAGGAAATCAGAACTAAACTGGAATTTAAATTAAAAACAAACAAACAAAAAAAAACAACCAAACAACCAAAAAAAAACAAACAAAGCCCAAAACAAAAACCAACAAAACAACAGTAAATCACATAATCAGAACCACTGCTATTGCACTGGATACCATATGGAAACTTAGAGGTAATCCTGTCGCAAATTCTTCTGCTCCCAGTGTGAAAATACTCAGTTTATGGACTTCATCGTTTGACAGCCTGGCCTGTCTCTTACAAAAAAGTGACTTTGCCAGGGCTACCTTACTGCTGTTTAAAAGATCCAGATGCATTTGGTTCACTGAAATTTACAGCCTATGTTAAAGCAGAATCCAGAAGCAATGTCACAGGTTTCTAATCAGCATATATTCACCAGCAATGAGCATATTATGAAAAACTACTGCTAGATAAAATCATTCTAAAAATGGACTGCCTCGGATACAGGTGTAGATTCTCCTGCTGAGCTGAGTGACTGCATTTGAAAAGAAAGCATCATTATTTTACTTGGATACTGTTACTTGTATAGAACATCAGCTCTAAGTTTCAATTCAGGACATGTTTAAGCACAGGCCTGAATTTAGTTCAATATGGCTGTTTCTCTGAAGTGATAGGTTCACATGAAACAGCTCTGGAAAGGACTGGATGTTTTACTGTGCCACCCCAAAGTACAAACACACACAGAGACACAGCTCTGAACACCTTTGCACTGGTTGCTGTTTCATAGGATTACCTGGAGCTTTCACACGTAAGGTCTAGTGTACACTGGGGAAAGCCTGTCTAGGGTAAATAACCCTAACAAAAGCATTCTTAACAGTACTAAATAACATTTACATTACTGGTTGATCTACCTATCAGTAGAAAAAAGTGGCTCCAGCTTTCTGCAAATTTTCAGCAAAAGCTTACCTTTCATGTTACTCCCTCACTGGGAAGTTAGGCATTGCACATGAATAACACTAAGAACAATATTGCCTAGGTTTTAGTGCTTGTATTTTTCCTGTATAAACCTGGCCTGTGAGATGTTTTAACAGTGTGCATCAGAGAAGAAAAAAAATAAAACACAACAGAAACCAATCCCTCCAAAAAACTACCCCTGCCAATAACCTCTGCTCTCTGCTCTGATTGACCTACAGACAATTTGACAAAAAAAACCCCTCTCTCTGCTTTGGATCATACTAATTTCCTGACTGTAAAAAAAGATGCACATGCAATCAACTAATTGCACATCCTAGTACTAAGCAGTAAAATAGCTGCTTCACAACACAATTACACACGAATATTTCTACTGGGAGTGAAACAAAATTGAGTTTTTCAAAGAACATTGGAGTTATATTTGGCATTTTTATGGTAAATTGCAACTAGCAATTATCCTTGAGGAGTAACTATGAATTAACTTTTACTTATCATCTGTGACAGCAGTGCTGCTCTTGCTGAGGAACTGCCCCTGCAAGGGTGACTGCTTCTCTTGACACTAGCAGGCAAATTGGAGAATCTTCCCTTGTTCTACTTAGTAGCTATAGTCTGAGTGACTAATTTGTTAGATATCCCCACAGGCACTAAAAGTAGCATTAAAAGAAAGAAATGACAAAAAATTGCAGTTAACCCTGGGCCAAGACTAGGGAGGAGACATGAAAATAATAATTGTGGCAGGATGGAAAAATAAAACTTACTTGGGGAAGATTAGAGAGGTAAACTTCCCCTTTTTAAGTAGAAACTGCCAGAGAAACAAATTCTGACAGTATGCTCTTCTCCCTTGCTTATGAACAGCTAATGGTCCTATGGGAACTTGCAGTGGTTGACACTGGGTATACCACAACCAGAACTGTAAAGCACTGGGGATGGAGTTTGCCAAACGCAGCAGTACAGGACATGTGAAGGCGCTAGATTTTGATTTTTTGATGGATTCACTGTACGAAAATTTTTTTCACCACTTGATATTATCAGCATGGAAAGCCTCCTGTGTGTGCAAAATCAGAAGTGTGCGAATTGGAAGAACTGATGTTGGGACAATACAAAACTTACAGACTAAGTTGGGTATTGCATCCACCACAGCACAGTTACACAGGTTTACTTATACATAGAACTCTCATAAGCAGCTGAGTCAAGACATGCTGTCTCATAATTTCTCCCTTCTTCTATTCTAGGCACTGCAAGTATTGCCTAAATTACAACTGATCAGGAAATTCAGACACCGGTATTCTTCTTCAGAGCCATTACCAGTGGAAGGGACCTAGTTCAACATTCCCGCCATGGACAGGGACACTTTCCACTGGACCAGGTTGTTCAAAGCCCCATCCAACCTGGCCTTGAACACTGCCAGGGATGGTGCAGCCACAACTCTGTGCAACATGTTCCATTGTCTTGCCACCCTCATATTGAAGAACTTCTTCCTTATATCTAACCTACATCTCCCCTCTTTTAGCTTAAAGCCATTCCCCCTTGTCTATAACTACATGCCCTTGTAAAAAGTCCCTCCACAGATTTCCTGTAGGCCCCCTTCAGGTACTGGAAGACTCTTATACCCTAAGCCTTCTCTTCTCCAGGCTGAACAGGCCCAGCTAACTCTCTTAGCCTGCCTTCATAGGAGAGGTGCTTCAGCCCTCTGGACTCACTCCAACAACTCCAAGTTCCTTTTATGTTGGGGGCCCCAGAACTAAACGCAGTACTCCAGGTGGGGTCTCATGAGAGAAGAGTAGGTGAAGAATCATCTCCTTTGACCTGCTTGTCCCACTCCTTTTGATGCAGCCCAGCAAGCATATGGTTAGCTTTCTGCAAGTATACACTGCACACTGCCAGCTCATACTGAGCTTCTCATTAACCAACCAAGTCATTCTCCTCAGGGCTGCTCTCAACCCGTTCCCCACAAAGCCTGTTGTGCTTGAGATTGTTCTAACCCAACTGCAGAGTCTTGCACTTGGCCTTGTTGAACTTCATGATGTTTGCACTGGCCCACATCTTGAGCCTGTCGAGACCACTTTGGATGGCATCCCTTCCCCCCAGCATGTTGACTACACCACACAACTTGTTTATATTATGTTTATAGCTTCAACAAAAGCCTTAAGATTTGCCATTATGTAGGGTGGGATGACTTTGATACCGCACACACTGACTTAAGTGTGATCACAAAAGTGGTCCTGAACTGGTGTCTGTACATTGCTATCACCTAGATCTTGAAAAAGGGATGCAGATTCCCACTAATATTTTCAAAGGTTAGTTAGTCCCTAACTGTTAATGTAATGCTGGGAATTGGAAATCTCTATTTTCTGAATTTACGCACCTTTAAAATTTGTCCCCAAATCACAGACTATTTACCGTGAAACAATGTGCTTAAGGTCTAAAAACATTTGCAACCCCCATGCACAGCCCATTTGAATCCATAAGCCTAATTAAAATCTGTTACATCAATTCAGCTTTTAATTTGCAGTAGCTTTTATTTCCTTAGATATGGTAAACCACTCTTCATCTCCTGCCTGGCCATTCAATAACAATATTTGTCAGCTTTGTACTTATGTCATTACTTCCAACTTATTTGACCAGTTAATTCTAACTGCTCTCCCAGTAGAAGCCATTTATAATCCACTCCTCTGAAAAACTGCATCCACACCTAAAACCAAACCAAGGCATTTGAACTTCCTACTAAGCCCCACAGCCTGGAGCTGCTTCAGCTGCCTTTTTTATATGCTTCTAATCTCTTAAGTGTAATTGCTTTTATTATATCAGTATGGACTCAACTGGTTGTTGCTCTTTTTAGCCTATTTCTTTCAAAAATTGCATTTGACCTCCATCAGTAAGCGTGGATTACTAGTTGGAAGCATGGGCAATAGCAGCACATATGATGAGAATGGTAATGGGGAGAACAAGAATAATCAGTTACAGGGAGGATTTTGAAAGTATTTTTCATCCTTTGCCTGGGAATGCAGCATCACACAGCATATCCCATATCTGATGGGAAGGATGACAGTGACTCCTGGAATTTAAGAAAGGAGCTTTATATTTCTCATCTGATTCTAAGTCAAGCTGCTGGGAATGAATACATAAATCATCACCACCTTCATCATCTTTTTGAGGGTGCCTGTCTGAAAGGTCAGCACTTTTGCCTCCCCAAGCAAGCAGAGAGGGAGATGACTGCTGTCACAGATGGCCCATGGACTGCCCATGCCCATGGGCAATGATGCAACAAGCATGAACAAAGATCAGTAAGAAACAGGAACCTGCTGTAAACATACTTCACTGTTTCAGACTTGCTGTGGAGGCTTTATTTCATAAACACAGCGCAAGTTATTCTCCAAGCCACCCTCAGCTTTCTTGCAGATACAGAACCCTTAGCTATCTATGGATGCTGACCCCATTCACTAAACATGACTGTTTTCACAAACAGCAAACCTCCTCCAGGCAGAATTCCCTTGTTACTAAAGTGGCATGGAAACAGCCTGCCTTGTTCTATGTTGTCTTCTCACTGTCACTAAGATGTCGAAAAATCTCCACCAAAGAAGTAACCCCAGTGCTGTACAACATAGCAACCCCACAGGCAGTTCAAGTGAGCCATCTGGAAATTATGGATAAGTGATAAAAAAGAACAGGTCTGCCTCAGTTTAAGAACTATTTACATTGATAAAATACAGAAGAAGGCTTAAGCTGACTTTCACTCTGTCATAGGAACTCCTAGGAGTCCTAAACCAAAATGTATTCATACAAGCAGTGACCTTGTTTTAATTAAAACACCTGTATATAAACACACCCAAATATAAGTAACAAGGGTCAATAGTTTCATCCAAGTCTCAGTAATGTTCCATTTAAAAGCCAGGCCAGCAAAAGACTACTGACTAGATTGCTCTCTACTAATCTGATTACCCCAAACCAATAGGAAAAATAGTAAACATTCTCTCCAATGCTGAGAAACAGTCTACAAGCTGAGAACGCGTAGACAACCTTCTCCCCAGCACCAGTGGTGTTGAAAGAGTTTGAGAAACCACTCAACATTTCTGTCTAACAGATGCAAGGTCAACAGAGATGCCATGATTATATTTCCATTTTTAAAGACAAAGTCATAGCTTGGTAGGGTGCCAGGGGCAGAAGGGTTTTGGAGTGTTTATAACCTCACTCTGTCCTATAAATCTGGGCACAACCAAGATCATAGTGACCAGACCAATGGCTTATACACAGAATCAAATCTACTTTGACTGAGGCACTAAATGAGGATTTTTAAAAATAGATTATGATGAGCTTGCAGTTCAGCCTGTTTCCCAGCAAATGGGAAGAGAGAAGAATGAGGCTGGATGAAAGTCTGTCCACAGAAGCATCAGGGAAAAACACTCACTACACCTGTGTTTGCCAGGTTTAGCTTTATTGGCTTATCACATGATGGCAATAGAAGACTGACTGTCTTTTGTAAACTGTTAATGGAAAGTACATCTTATATATTACTTCCCTCCATCAGTAGAGAGCAACTAGAATTTGAAACTTTGCATAAAAATAAGCAGTTATACCAACTGAAGAAGCATGTTGGCCGATCAACTGAACAGACTGTATGGCCGCAGGAGACAGACGTATTACAAGAATTTAGGTTATGGAAATGTTGAGGGGCAAGCTTGGAAACATGTATCCTTGCTGCAAATCTTCTAAATGACTGGTTTTGGTTATTGTGCCTGAGAAACACATATGAAATTCAGGTTAAAAGGAAACTAATTTTTTTTTTTTTTAATGAATGTTTCAATGAATGCCCAATGGTCCAAGCCAAACACTATACTTTTGATAAATAGAGGTTCAAAATCTCTCTGACTCCTTATACGAACTTAGACCGAGTTAGGCAGTAACTGTGTTGCACTGCATTGTGAGCTTTTCTTGAGGGCACAAAGTGCTTTTACTTAGCATACCATAACTTTTTTCCCTTAAAATATGTTACATGCAGGTTTTGCTTTGTGCAGAAATATAAGAAAGTAAAAAAGTGTCAGATGGTAGATCATATTGCTGTCACTTTCCTGGAAGCATCTCAGATTTTTTGGCAACAGACACACTACAATGATATGAATAGAACTTAACCATTCACAATCTAGAGAATTATGCAAGTGTCATGCATTTACCCATAGAGAAAACTCTTGCAGACATGCTTTGTTAGCAACAGTTAAAGGGGTGAGTAGGCGTTGAAATCTTTTTGCCCAGGTTGTACTGGCTTTTCCATAATGTGAAAGTATTAGCTAAATGAAAATCCTTTCGTACTGAAACATTTTTGTTAAATAGCTTCCTTTCAGTAAATCCCAAAACAAATACAGATGTATTTTTTTTAAATTCTGTAAAAAAAAAAAAAAAGAAAAAAAAAAAAAGAAAAAAACCCCAGATAGATCTAGAATGATGAAAAGAGAAAAAATTATTTCCCTTGGTTTACATTTCCAGTCTTTTAAAAGATTTACAAGCATACTTTTGCTGTTAAGCATACTCCGTTAGCTATAGTAGGCTGGAGAAAAGAGAAATAAGGAGGTTTGAATTGAGAAGGAAATAAACTGTCTATTAGAGAATCTCATTCCCTCATCCCTCAAACACTTATACTTCCTCTACTAACGTGGATTATGATGTAACATGTAACAGACATGCAAAAAGAAGTTGTAATGGAAAACTACTTCATTGTATTTGCCTCTTAGTAGATTATGACCTAAAAAACTGGGAGGTGAAATCAGGCAAAGCACCACTGGGGCCTAATCCCGAGATACAGTTATCGAATTGTTTTATTAGCCATGCAAAAGATGCACACATACACACACACATAAAAAAAAAACAATACCCAAACCAATAAACAGGTGGCATCAATTTGGAAATGGTATTAAGCAGCTAAAGGACAGAATGAGAATCCAGAACTACCTTGAAAATTGGAGAATGTGAGAGGAAAACTACATGAAATTTGATAGAACATATGTAAATTTCCACATGTAAGTCACTGTCATCAGCTACACAAAGAAGAATGAAAAGTTACTCTGATCTATGTGACAGTGGTAAGGCCTCACCTAGAAAATTGAGACCTGCTTTTAACCATGACAACAAGATAGGCATGGACTGTCAGAAAGTTTGAAGGTGTCATGGGTTCAGCAGCAGCAGTCATTTTTTCTCCATCTTGGTAGCTGGTGCAGCCCTGTGGTTTTGATTTTGGGCCTGGGAGCAGCGCTGATAACACCAGTGTTTTCAGTTACTGCTTGGTAATGTTTTGTCTGGCCAAGGACTTTCTGAGTCTCATGCTATGCCAGGGAGGAGGGGGAGCCGGGAGGAAGCAGAGACAGGACACCTGACCCAAACTGACCAAAGAGGTTATTCCATACCACAGCACATCATGTTCAGGATGTGAAAACGGAGAGCAGAGACCTGGAAGGGTGTGGTGGTGGACTGGGGGTGCATGGCATGGTCAGGTTTTTAGCAGTGGGGGGTTCGCTGCTGGGGGGTGCACTGGCTGGGTCGGGCTTGGTGAGCAGTTGTATTCTTTTTCCTTGTATTTCTCTTGTATTATTATTGATGGTAGCAGTAGTGATTTGTGTTTTACTTTAGTTACTAAACTGTTCTTATCTCAACCTGTGCGAGTTGCATTTTTTTTTCGATTCTCCTCCCCACTCCCCTGGGACTGGGGAAGAAAAACAGGGGAGTGAAGCTGTGGAAGGAGAGATATTAATTTGAAGAATAACGGACTCAACAGAACAGTCTTCAAATATATAAAAGGGTGGTGCAATTCATTGTTCACATTCACAATGCCCAAAGCAGCAACGCGTAACTGAGCCTCTCTTACTGGACCTCTGATTTTCTGCTCACGAGCCAGCAGTGAAGAGATTTACCAGCCTGTTTAGCTTAGGAGACAAGCATAAGGACAAAAGAAATCTATAAGGAAATGAATGGTTCTCACAAAGAGCCTCCAAATCCACATAGCTACATTTACATCCTTCGAGAACACTAACACTGTCTTCTTGCATGCAGTTCTCCATTCACAACCATTAAGCATCTCCCAAAAAGCTTCTTGGCCAGCATTCACTACTTAGATTATATACAAATGCATCATATTTTCCAAATGCATTTGATATGTTGAGGTGAAAGGCAAGATCTATACCTGAGATTTCCTTGAGACAAAATTCTCCCTCATGAAGGCAACTCTTCCTATCTCCATTTTCTGAACTTTACAATTACTTTACTGTCCATTCTGCAGTTCAAAAACAGATTGTCAAATGGAGATGGCAAGACAGTAGGCGGAATACAGTTTCTAGGACAGGCACAGTAGCATTAGTTTCTTAACTCATCCTTGCTATGGTGCTTCCAGGAAGCCATAATAGCTCCTTGCAGCCCTGTGAGATGGATAAGGAAACACTATCAGACTGGAACAATTTCAATGAACTGGATAAAATAGAGGAAAGTAGCTTGTCCTCATACAGGAAGACAGTTTCAGAGATGAGATTAACATGAAGCAACCTCACTTCAAAATTACTGACCATTATCTCCCATTAAAGACAGTTTCTGTACTGAAAATTTTCATTTCTGTCTGTAGTCAGGTCTGGTTTTGCTTGTTTGCTAAAGGATTCAAAGCATGCAGATTGTACTTAAATAATTTAACTTTCATTACCTGTCAGACCAGATTCACTATCCCTCTTGATATGAAGTAGCTGTATTGCTATAATACTGCATAAAGAGGCAGAAACAATAATAACCTTATAGTGGTTGCTGTTTGTTTTCTGGTTTTTATTTTTATTGTTGTTATTTTACAGATCATATTCCCAAGCATATATTTCAAAAAGAGTGACTGGGATTATTTTATTTTTAAAGAACCTCATAAAAAGCTGCTGATGTATTGCTCAGGACTGCATTTTTCTACTGTGTGTTCCTCAACTAAAATAATATCCTGGTTTTTTATGTTTTGATGTCATAACAATTTACTCACCTTTCTTGTACAATTAAGGGATGACATCTTACAAAATAAAATAATGACAGCAACAGTGGTTAAGAACCAGTGAGCTTGAAGGGCAAAAGCATTTGAAAAAAGAGAAAAAGTGAAAAAACAAATGAAAAATAAAGCATTTGAGAAACGATCTGCAATGTAAGTTATTTATATTCAGCAAGGCTTTAAGGTGGTTCTACCAGAATGACCAGATACTTGGGCCCTCTTGCTAACTATTTTTTTTTCCTCACTAATTAACTCCACACTAGCAGGATCTTTATACTTCTGAGCTTAGCAAGAAGGATTGCTTCAGGTCAGTGGAGGCTCTTTCCTGGTTTTGTTCAAGTAACACATGGCATCTGTCTTGGGTGCTTGGAAAAGAAAAATCAAACCTCTATTTTTAGTTAATTTCATATACTTTGTCCTAAAAGCACTACCTTCAAATTATTTCTCATTGCTTTAACTCTTAGCTCATACAGGGAAATTTCTCTCCACAACATAGGCTGTATCTGCCCATTAAAAGTGTTATGCACACTTAGTACTGGAAAAGCCTTCAGACTTCTTTCCCCTCTGATTTCCCATTCTGAGCTAAAACCAAGCAGAAAGCCCACAAGCTAGCTGCCAGCTGTAAATATTTAATAAATACTGTAAGAGAAGATTCCAAGAATAATTACTTCAGATTATATTTTTCTACATCATAGATATCTTCATTGGTCGCAGCATTGAATGACAAACTGTTATAAAAGCAAGTTTAAAGCATTGAATATTTATGCTTGCATGTGATTTGCATGAAGAATAACATCTTACAAGTAATGAAAACAATTTTTTAGTTGTAAGATGGGCTACAAACAGAGTAATCTGATGATCAGCTAGCAGCACAAATAACTTTGGGTTATAGCTTTTCAGACTCTTCCCGAACTTTACACAAACCCAATTATTGTTCTTGTAATGCCTTTTGAAATTGAAAGAGGTGTTCTACTGATTTCAATTGGAGACAAGTTAGTATTGGAACAGCATATCAACAGTTTAAAAAATATGTCTTTCTTGGAAAAATATATCAGGACTGAAAACTTTGAACATAAAGCACCTTTCACTTAAGAATCCTACCACACTGAGAAGTTCTGGGGCCCTTTCCATACCCTGGAACACAGGTGTGTTGATCCTGACCTCACTTCTAGAAAATAAACACTATGGAATTCTTATGGAAATTAAGTTTTATAGATTCATGTATGAAACTAAAAGGGGAGGAACACCTGGAGCTTCATTCAGGTCTCAAAGGCGAAAGGACTTGAGTGCCATTTGGATGGCTTTTGAGCAACCTGATCTAGTGAAAATGTCCTTGCTCACGGCAGTGGGGTTGGACTAGATGACCTTTGAAAGTCTCTTCCAAACCAAACTGTTCTGTGATTCTACAAAAGAAAGAAAAACTCCAGAAAAAAAATAACATCTTAGCCAAGATGAAGAGTTATAGTCTGGAATATTCTGGAATCAAGTACATGACTAAAGAAGAGGAAACATTTAAAGCAAATTATTATATAAAAAATAAGCAGATCAAAGGAAACTTTTCCAATATCTACCGTATTCTTGTAATAAAACTATGGGTAGCAATTTATCTGTATGCAGAAGTGACAACTGCAAATGCAAATCAATTTTCATGGAAGAGCTACAACTGGACACAAATTATTGTTGTAAATCCTAATAGAAAGGTTCAGAGTTTTCCTGTATCATTTCAGTTGGTTTAATCTTCCCACATGCCCCCTGCAAAAGCCATCAGGCCCTGGAAGGGTCTTTTGGCAAGCCTTGCATCTAACCTCTTCAGCTACTAGACAAAGGGAACAAGAAGGAAGCTTCCTGCTCTCCAGCAGTACAGTAAACTTTGACTTCTGTCTTCCACTAGCTCACTTCTGGTTCTAAGTTAGTGCCTGAAATTAAGTATTTTGGATTTGACTAAATAAAGCTCTCTTGCTCGACAGAACATAAAACTCGAGGTTTTGTTTTATTAAAGGGAAAATCATAGAATTTAGTTAATCTGCAACAATCTTCCCATTACCCTCAACTCAAGTGATTTAGAAGGTAACCTTAGTCAATTATGCACATTCCCAAACGGCAAATGCAGCCTAGTTATCAATGTTTCTCAAAAAGCTGACAAACTACCTCTACTAATTAATTAGCACACAGTCCCCATTAAAATGGGTGGACTTGTCATTAAGTCATTAAATTCCTTGGCTACTCAAAGTGATTAAAATCTACATCCCCAAAGCCTAGCAGGATATTGCCTGTGTACATCAAGGTGCTATTGCATGAATGATGAGCAATAAAAATAATTTACAGAAGTCTGAAACTAATTGGCCATGCTGCCAGCTTCCCTTTCAAGTGATTGTTACTGATTTAAGTTAAAATCCCATATACCAAGAACAACAGAAATTGATTGCAACATCTCTTGATTACAATCCTGGGAAGATCAGAAACTCTTGAGGTTTCATTATTAGAGATGGTATGTCTACACATTTGTCTATCTACCACAATAACAGAAACTACTAGGAACCTAGGAAGGATTTTTCTTGACAGGATCATACACCTAGACCCCAAAAGAGAGTATTTTAATCAGAAAACAAACAAACAAACAAAAACCAACCACCCAACTATTTTTAATATTAGTTTTAAAATAATTCTACATTTTAAACCAAAAAGCACAAAAATATTCTTAATGCGGTTCCATGACCAGTTTTTAACTTTGTAGTAATATAAGATGCACTTCTATTTTCATAATACGATTGAACATCATTTTCAACTTTTAATAAGCTCAATACTTTACCCATTTTGTGCTATGTTTTATTATTTTCTGTGTATGTCCTTGTTATGGCTGAGCTAATCACGTTGTCCTATGCAGAGGAATGTGATGAAAGTTAATACATAAACACCCCTTGTGCAGAGCTAATCATTAGTAGCACTAGCATTCTGAGGGAGGACAAGCCTTTATTTGCCTCTCTTTGCTGACAGCAAGTAGCACCATACCGTAAGTCATCATATTCAGCTGCAGGTAAGTTAATGGAGCAGGAAACTTTGAAAGAATCCAATTTCCCTTCAACATGAATTTCTTTTTGTACTCAAGTGCAGCTTCAGTGTCTTTTTGATGACCATAGCAACAGATAGAGATATTAATTTGCCACGGGCATTTTTAGCCCATTTCTCATTTCATGGAAAGAAAGAGAAAAGCATTCTTAAAACATTCCTAGTACATCAGAAATAAGACCTACACACACACACAGAGGACCAAGCACAGGCCAAACAACATACAGGAGTTCTTTGTGCAGTTAATGATCTACTGCTGGATCATGTCAGCTGCCCACACAATTTTCATCAGCAATAACAAGCACCGTTCCTGACATGAAGAGCAAAACCATCACTCAGTGACAGATTCCCTCTTTTCTATCAGCACAACAGGGATCTGGGACTTCAGATGTACTGATGCTTTAGAAGTTGTGCGCTCGTTTTTACTATTCAGCTGCTACATTCTCACATTTCTTTCTGCTGCTAAAACGACAAAATTCAGGACTTCGCTAAAAATCAGACAGGTTTCTTTGGACAGGACAGCACACACTCCATAGTGTCCTAGGACCAGTAAACCTGAAATAATGATGGACGGAGAAATACTTTTGTCATGGAATGACTGCATTGCAGCAAGTGTCTAAGTATGTAAGTCTAAAACATGCAGATAAAGAACAAACTATATGAGGACTATAATGGAGAAGAGACATCATGAAATCTTTGGAAAGGTGAATCTAGAACTTGTTTAAGAGAGGTAAGAAACCTCTCTCATATTACATTCCAGTGTGCAGGAAGACTGCCAGAGAATCAAAAAAAAAAAAAGCCCTAAGTAAACAAAACAAAAGCAGTGCAATCCTGTTGCGCTTGGTACATTCAATATTGACTTCCAGTGATATAAGTAAACATCCAAAAATTTTATTCTGGATCGTAAGGGCACAGACATTGAGTATTTGTTTAACGGTCGAAGCTGTAGTTCAAGAACATTGTCTTCTTGCAAACATCTATTTAGGGGGACAGAAAAAACAGATAAACAGTGTAGCCTCTGGAGGTCAAAACATTTCAAGTCAGTCTATTTCAAGAGCTTCAACTACCAAAGGCTCTAAACCCGTATTTATTCTTAAACCGTTTTCCTTCAGTTTAAACTATCGCTGACATTGCTGGATACATCACCGACTAATATTAAACGCAAATGTTCCAAAGCTACAATTACACCCAGTGAGAAGCTGAAGTTTAAAAGAAATCTTTTTAACTAGACAGTGTAAAAAGTCAGCATTGATCAAAATACAATTAAAATGTATTATGCAGGAAAATTTGCAAACTACAGGGAGACTTTCTTAGATCTCTCAATAAACAGGCTGAATGGTTTTCATAGCTTCTACAGTTTTAAATCCTAGATTTGCATTTTGAGCTTCAAAGCCCAACTCTATTTCAAATCTGATTTCTTCTGGTTTATTATAGTTTTCTATCTGGCGGTGCAATTGTTCTTGCTCCCAACATTTGCCACATATACTGAGTCTAGTTTTTTGATGAATCAAACAGGACTTAAAACTACAGCAATGAAGAATGGCAGTTAGCCAAATTTGCTGGTAAGTTGACCTCCATTAAACACGTTTGCTAGTGACACTAGTAGATCTTCTCATACAGGGAGTAAAAAAGAAGCACTGCCAATCTCCAGCACACTGGAAACACACTATTTCTTTTTAATTTATGTGAATTTGTGGCAAGAAAAAGAAGTCCAGAGAATTCTTCTTTTAGATAGATGCACTGATTAAAAGAAGAAGGCACTGAATTAAAATAATAGGTCAAAATCTTTGCTAAGAATATTATTTAAATACTCTATCAGAAATGGGCAGGGTTATGGGGAGTTGGGTCAGTTTTGTTTTATTTTACCAGATGAACAAAGTGGTCAACATTTTTTCTCTGTGAAAAAAGAATAATAAATTGATTCTTTATGTCATATGTAACGTAAACCATTTTTAGAGCTAAATGGATGTTTTTGTAAATAATTTTCAACTTTTTCTTTGAGATCCTTTTCAGCTATTTAGAATCTGAAGATTAGAAAAATGTGAAGGTCACATCCCAAACACAGAAAGCCTTCATTGTTACAAATACTAACAATTACCTTGGATTTCGTACTGCAGATTGTTGTCAGCTCAAAAGCCAAAAGTAATTAATATCTCTAATTTAATAAAAAAGCTACTGTCACTAAAAATAGTATTTCAGAAATCATTTGAATTAGTTTAGTTACTATATCATGCTATCTCAATTTCTGTTATCTACAGAAAGAAGAGCATGCACTTTCAAAAAGGAAGAGGCAGAGCCTAAGATTTAAACAGAGAAAAACATCGATGAAAAAGTTTCTCAACCAATAATAATAATAATGATAAGGGAAATAACAAAGAGAGAGAATACAAAACTAAAAGAGAAAAGGAAAAAAACCCAGTAAGTACAAGTGATGCACAAAAAATTGCTCACTACCTGCTGACCGGTATCCAGCCCAACCCAAGCAGTAATCTCGCCTTCCGGGTAACTCTCCCCAGCTTCTATACTGGGCATGATGTACTGTGGTATGGAATACCACTTTGGCTAGTTTGGGTGAGGTATCCTGTCTCTGCTCCCTCCCAGCTTCCCATGCCCCTCCTCACTAGCAGAGCGTGAGGGACTGAAAAGTACTTGATCAGAGTAACCATTACTTAGCAACAACTAAAAACATCAGGTGTGTTATTAATACTGTTCTCCGACTAAAGTCAAAAACACAGCACTGCACCAGCTACTGAGAAGGAGAAAAATAACTGTTACAGCTGAACCCAGGACAACACTTAGCCTACACTAAATTTGTACTGACTATGGCAAATACCTAGCAACTAGCCTTAAAAAAAAGACCATTTCCTGAAAGAAGAAAAAGCACAAGAAACTACCACATATTATATGGAGACTTGTGCTGATGAGCATAATGGGGCACCACTGGCATTTGAAGATGCGATTTTTCACCAAAGCATTAGAGTGTTCTGTGACTGTTTTGCTGAGGTGGGCCTCCAAAGCTGTCAAGAAGCTTAGAATAAGGACTGAAAGGAGGAAAGGGAGAAACTGAGAGGCGTTTTTACAGACAGTAGTGAATATTCTGTAAAATGAATGGGAAATCCTAAAAAATTAATGGGAAATTTTTGTGGTGCCACCACATTTCCTTCTTTACATTTGCAGGCAAACACAACGAAACTCAGCTTTTCGTATACTTGGCACACATAAAGTTAAAAACCTTTGCCAGAAGTGTGAAACTAATCACTCTGTACTACAACCAGCACAAGAATGGCTTCAATTTAGGCAAACAAACAGAATTTGTGTGTAATTCCTTGTTTCAGTATCTCTCATGTTCTTTTGAACATATTAAGATGCAGTCGACACATTTCCATCAGTCAAGGTCTCCTTCTTAGGTCTCTTTGCTGCTAATGGCTTCTTTTCTGGAACAAGGAGTCTGTCTTGACTCTTCCTTACTATTCACTTCAGCCAAATTGTCACTCAATTTCCTGTAACAATGGCCATTACCATAGTCAAAACTCCCAAAAATGAGCTGTGCAACCTCCTCACAACTGTTCTTCTTTGGCTTGAGTCTTGGTAGAGGGAAACTATTG
Source organism: Myiopsitta monachus (assembly GCA_017639245.1). Classification (NCBI taxonomy): domain Eukaryota; kingdom Metazoa; phylum Chordata; class Aves; order Psittaciformes; family Psittacidae; genus Myiopsitta; species Myiopsitta monachus. The sequence goes on from CM029927.1 coordinate 37,898,360, forward strand.
GTTGCCTGATAATAAATTCAAGCAGGATATAAATCTGGATGACTGGGAATGTTTCCAAGCTTCTGGATCTGGACATATAGATATGCAGGCATATCTACCTGCACCAACAGTAGGGCAGGACTCATGAAAATAATAGTCTTTTGCCTAAATCCTGGTGTCTTTCAGGAGGAAACCCATCCCCACAGGATCAGTAGGAGTCATAACTGACATTGACCAGGTCTTTACAGTACATAGTCACAGCTTGACTTAGAAACCACCTCAGCTGAGCAGATGGTGTCCCAGTTCAGACACCCTCATTGCCTTTATAGAGTGAAGTTGTTCAGAATTAACTTCTCTGACAAGTTCTTTATCTTCTTCCAGAGAGGGTAGATGGTATGTGACAAATTCAGTGTTGGCTGATGGATGAATACAGAACATTAAAAAAATTCAGCAGTTTCACATTCTTAACTACACTGAATAAATTGGGCAGAACCTTCTCCCAGAAGTCATCAAACGCTTGGATGATCTCTTAACCAAAATTCCCAGTTTCTACAAAGAAAATATGCTGTTAGCTTACAAATTTTCTTCTCCCGACCCTGTACTCACATGTAGCTTCAGCGAGAAGGCTATACATACCTGAGCGCCTGATCCAGGTTCGTTGTACAGATACTTACCCCAAATGTACCACAATGGCAAAGCAGGGCTGTAAGCCATCAGAAATAGCTGCCAGACTATGACAAGATGAAGATTAACCCTCTATAAAATGTCATGTATAGCAGGCAAACCTTTATGTATGAATTATTTATTCTCCAGTGGTTTCTCTGTGACATTCAACATTCAAACTTTCCTAAACGCTATACTGCTCATTATATAAGCTGGGAGCTGTTATTATTCTTCGTTATTTAAACTGAATGTAAAAAAAAAAAAAAAAGGTATTCTGAAATTTGTGGTTAAAGCAGGAACCTGTTAGGTAAATGCCTAATGTACAGTCACTAAGAATTCGCATTTGAAGAGTTAATCTGAAATGGCAGTACCATTCTATCAAGCATGAAAACTGAGTTTCATTCAGTGAAGGCAACAATATAACAAAATCCAATAAAGTCTGATGTTTTCCCTTCTTTAAAAACATCAAACATTTTTTTTTCCCAGTGACAATATTTTTGTACATCACATTCCTATTAGAATTTTTTTCACTGGGAAAACAAAGAAAAAAATATAGCAAGTTTTTTATAAAACCACAAATTCTTCATGGGAATTGACCCTAGCAACATTGCCTCATTTAGCTATAGCCCATTGGCTGATATTTTAACCAGTCTCAGACAGTTTAAAGTCTGAAACTGATCGATAACTGTTCTTAGGGCACCAGCAAGAAATATAATCCTAGTACAGTGGTACTTGCGTGCATTATTATTCCCTATCCTTTCCCTCTTTTGCCCCCCAGAAAATATTGATTCACTGCTAATATTCCATCAGTAGATTGCTATTAAGCCCTGTGGGGCTACAGTCAGGAAAGTGAGGGCCTTGAGTCCTTACAGACTTCAGAGTATATGATCAGGCTCCTCTTCTCACTATCATATGCATCTCGTAGCCCAAATCAAGAGTTGTACACTCAAAATGCAATGTGAAAGAACAATATCTGAAAAAAAAAGTTGATATTCCTCTAGGAATTGAAAATAAGTATCCATCCAATCCTAATCTAATAAATGAATTTCCATGAAAAGCTATGAGCCAAAGAAAATGACAGTCTGGGAAACCAATACTCTGAAAACAGCTCTATGTATTATATTACACATTTACCTTTAATGTTCTAATATACAGAATTTCACTTCAGAGGTGCAATCCTTTTCAATGCCTTGATTTCAAATTCAAACAAGAAAACAGTTCAAGTAATTAGTATTTAATTAAAATCTTGTGTGCTTGTGCATACTTATTTTTTTTTAAGAAGCAAGGAAACCAGAGCTATTTGACTCTGTCTTTTAAAACACCACTGGCTTTAATCAATGAAGTTTTCAGAATACATCTTCCTCCAGTCTCCTCAGGAACTAAATCTCTCAGAGCCATGTTGGCTTTCCTGGACACTGAGGACACTTGCTAGCAGTCCTACAAATAAAGTGAATATAAATCCTGAAAATAGCTAACAGGTGTTCTTTTTCAGAATAAGCCACTTTCCAAAATGAAGTTTGTGTCAATCACTTTCCTACTGTCAATTTATCTAAGGTTTTGTGATTACCACAGGAATCTTTGGGGAAAGTTACATGGGATGATAAGCGAATGACAACTGGCTGCATGTATGGACGCTTTCCAAGGGATCTATACTTCATCATTTAAATCCAAATGAATGCTTAATAGATGGTAATAAGCATGAGAGAATGCCTTATTAGCCTATGCCCTGCCTCCTAATGAGACAATTTCAAATTGAGGAAATTCAAACCAGGGAAAACAAAATATTAATATTAAAGATGAAAGACAAAAGCAAAAAGTGGAGCTGACAAAACAAGAGTGAGATAATCCAGTTTTACCCTTGCAGTCAACAGAAAAGTGTACAGGCTATACTTTCAGTCTTTTTCACAGGTGGCACTTCAGCCAGAAAGTAAAGAAAATACAGGGTATAATACTCCCAGGTCTAAAAAGATTTAGACTCTCTGAAAAGAAAAATAGGAAACAATTTAGTAACAGTCAGTGTCCTGTAAGGCTAAGAAGTCTTGGTAGTCAAACAGCATAAGAAAAAAACAGACTCTTGCTAACCTGGAAATTAAGAGCTCGGTCAAAATTAAACTGGGTTTATCTAACATGTACTGTAATTGGTATTTCCCATTATACTGCTTTGAACATGACACATAACAGTGCCTTCACACAGTATGTAAATAACCATGTTGTAGATATACACACACAGCATTATAGTCACATTCAAAGTCCATTGCTACTAATGGAAAACAGCCTTAATTTAATCCTAATTCTCTGTTCAAGATTTTTGACAGTCTGAAGGTTTTTGGAAAACACACAAACAAGGCAGTATGAAGTATGATCCTGAATTATTTTCTCTTTACTATTCATAATTGGTACTAATTATATAGCAAACAGTCTAAAAGTTGCTTTTAACACTTCTTTTTCTTTATGCTAGCAGTAAACATTATACCTCTTATAGCATCTAGTTGAAAGTGACCTGGATTGCCTAGCAGACATGCAAAGGCACCTGTCACCAAAGGAGAAATGTTCCTGACAAGCACAGAACAATACTACTACTGAAAGAAGCAGGCATCCTAGTGTCTCTTATTATCCTTAGCACCATAGTAGTAAGTCTCTCCAAGGCCCCCATTTGCCAAGATTTCTTCTCATCATCCTAATTCTCTGATGCTACATATTCCTGGAGGATAAAAGCTATAAAGTATTTACAAAGTATTTATAGCTTCGTAGACAAAAAAGTGACAGCATCAGAAATGGCGGGCATCGTGGGAAAGAACCTGTGCCGTCACTCAAGCTTTGATCTATTGTGCAGGACCAAAAGATGGTATAGCCTAGTGTCATGGGTTCAGCAGTAGCAGTCATTTTTCTCCTTCTTGGTAGATGGTGCATCGTTGTGTTTTTGATTTTGGGCCTGGCAGCAGTGCTGATAACACCAGTGTTTTCAGTTACTGCTTGGTAGTGTTTTGTCTGGCCAAGGACTTTCTGAGTCTCATGCTATGCCAGGGAGGAGGGGGAGCTGGGAGGAAGCAGAGACAGGACACCTGACCCAAACTGACCAAAGAGGTTATTCCATACCACAGCACATCATGTTCAGGATGTGAAGACGGAGAGCAGAGCCCCGGAAGGGTGTGGTGGTGTACTGGGGGTGCACGGCATGGTCAGGTTTTTGGTAGTGGGGGGTTCGCTGCTGGGGGGTGCACTGGCTGGGTCGGGCTTGGTGAGCAGTTGTATTCTCTTTCTTTGTATTTCTCTTGTACTATTACTGGTGGTAGCAGTAGTGATTTGTGTTATACCTTAGTTACTAAACTGTTCTTATCTCAACCTGTGCGAGTTGAATTCTTTTGATTCTCCTCCCCATCCCCCTGGGACTGGGGCAGAAAGAGGAGGAGTGAAGTGAGTGAGAGACTTTCGTGAGTTTTAGGGACTTAAACCACGACACCTAGAGTTTTCAGTATTTTTCCTAAAACATCTGTAAATTTGCATCAAACTTCAATAAAGCAAGTCTTCTCTGGCACGCTAGTTTTCATGGCACTAAGAGCAATCAGCATCTGTTAAAGGGCATTTTCCAGTTATTTAATTGAGATTGCAATAAAAACATACAGCATTACCAGAGCCCAAATTTTCCCTTCATGGTTACATCACATGCACGAGAGAGAAGAAAGGGCAGAGAGCTACCTCACTCACTCAGTATCCCCAGGCAATGACTGTCATAACAAGCAGAAAGTAAAATGAAACAAGCCACACGACTTGTATTCTTCAATTTATCTCCAGTCTCAACACCACACCTTCAGTGTGTCTGATCTCATGGCTGATTGTTAAGCCCACAAAACCCAACTATTTATTCTCTTTAATCAAGCCTCCAGTGGTAAAAAAATTACATTATCTAAGCATTTGATCTGCAAAACAGCAGTCATGGCATAACATCCTGAAAGCTGTCTTCACCAAACCATGCCTTTGATGGCAAAAGCCAACCATGCAAAAGCTTTGGTTGGACACATCAAAAGTTACCAAGGTGAAAAAAACCATAACTGGAACACTGGTTCACAATATCCCTGAAAAAAACTGAGTTTTTCTCTTTGTTGCAAAAGAAAGACATTACGGATGCACAAATATCCTCATTAAAGGTAGCAATGGGAAAAAATGCAGAAGCAGTGTATGTCAGTCAAAGTTCAGGAGTTCAAAGTTATGTAGTAAAATAAAATGCTTTTGTAGTTAGCAGCACTGTAACAGAAATAGAGCTGCCAGAGCTGAACCTAATAACTTCAAGAGCCTTTCAGAAGAGGTCAGTGAAAGAGGAAGAAGTGTGAAAGTACACTTCTTTTTGTGGAGGAAACCATCCATCATTTGTGCTGCAAAATGCTTAGGTAATCTTTTTAGAAAGACCCAGACACAGCTGTGTTTATGCTTTCGGGTACATACTTATATTAATCTGAATATAACAGTAGTAGATAGTTTTACAAACTAATTAATTAAATGTGTTCTGTAGGAGTCTGCTGTCTCATGGTACATTTTTATATCCTTGGTGGAAAGAAAACAATGCAGACATTAGTATAAAACCTTGCTTATTATTCGTAATACTCTCTTCTCTAGATTCCTAGGTAACAAGTGCAAAAATACATCCAAAGCATCCTAGTGAAAAGAATTTCTAATGCACCCTAAGTCTAAACATTACCATCATTTTGAGATATATTTCTAAATGTCAGAGAGCAAATTATATTTGATGTCAAGCCAAAGCATTTCAGTGTGGAAGCACCACTTTAGGCTTCTATTAATAGAACAATCTATTTTAAGACAGAAACACTACTCGTATTTCACATGGTCTCCCTTGGAGTTTCAGAAATTCAGCTTGAATTTGTCATCGTGTTTTCAATCTAGCTCTTTTAGATTTATAGTTTTTCACTGACCTATATGGCCATAGTGTTTGCTCTTGATTTCAATTAGCTAACTTCATTATTCATGTTTCCATTTGTGGTCTCTTATAGCAATTCTAAATGTTTAAGATTAAGCACATTCCAATCTGTTATCTTATAATTACTCATTAATTCAGATACAAAGGTATTATTTTTCATCTCAAACCATCGTTTCTTGTGGCTTACACGAACAAGTCTGCATAAGTTAAAATGCTTACTAGACAAGATTTAGAGATGGCAACATATTTAGTATCATGATAATCTGAAGTATCTTTTAACCTTGAAAAGCATCCAAAGCTTTTCATATTTTATGCCTTTAAACATTTAGGCCATCTTTTCAGAAAGAAAGAAGCTTTTTTCAAAGAGATTACTGAGAATACTAAGTGATTGCTTGTAGCTGCAAGGTCTACTTGCAAAAATAATTCTCTCTTACTTCCACAGCATTCTGCAGCAACACTAGTAGCCAAGGATGAATTTCTTTCAGCTAGCTGCCTGAGAATTTTAGCACCTATATGCCTCTTAGTCAATGAAAAAAAGAGATAGGTTAACATAAATTGTTCCTTGCAAATACTTCAGACAGGTATATCAAACGGATACCTGAAAGAAATTAATCTTCTCAGTTGGCTCTACAAAGAATCTAGGTGATTAGTTTAGATCAGACATCTAAAAGGTTTATAAATGACTTGGATCTGATGAGACATGCCATCCAAGTGGCCTCCTCTTCTACGATAACTGTAAAGCCTGCAGGTCTCTGAGGTAATTAAACCATGGAGAGATGTTAACATAAATTAACACCAATAGCAGTTACCCAGAGCCAATCAGACAACGACAAAAGTTAGAATTCAAATGTTAAGAGAGTTTTAGAACATAACAAGCAGCATCCAGGACCATAAGCATAATTATGAGCAGTTGATCAATGCCTTTTGGATGTATGACACAGTGCTCACGTGGACTATAAAGGCTGAATTTCTAATAACTATTTAAACAGGATTTGCAACCTTATGTATTCACTACAGATCCATACTGCTGGAATATCTGTTCTCCCACTCTTCACAGCCCCTTCACTCTTTTCCATAGGTTAAACGGCCGGTTACTAGAGCAATGTCAGACCTGTGTACTTCCGTCATGCTTCCAATTCTGGAGACATGGTGGCTATAATGCAGAAATCATGGCACCAGCACAGCCCAGTCCTGAGCTCATCCCTCTGGGTCCTTCATGTCTCCATAGTGCAGGTTGAGGTATTCTTGTAGCTCCTGGTTTTGTCCTTCATCTCACTTGCTTAAAGAAATTATCCAGGTGGTTTGTTAACAGGCTTTTCAAAAAGATATCTAATAACTTTCACTGTTAAAACTGTCTTGCTTTAGGCACATACATCCATTCTAGGAACTCTTTGTTATTTATTTGACTCATTTTGCCTTTAAGTATTGATGCACACACCTGCACTGAGAGCTACTCAATTTTGCATTGATGGATTTATTCCTCCAGGACTCTCAACTTAAGGAGGATGCTCAAGAAATTACTTGAAGGGGCTTAATGTTGATGTTCTTTCTAATTGCACTGAACTCAGACTCTTAGATGACCTTTGGAAACCCCCAGTTCTATATTTGTTTTTGAGCACCACCTCAAATAATCAACTGCAAGTATTGCAAACATGAAGAAAGCATGTTAGCTTTTTTTCAAATATTTTTCTTCCCAAAAGCTTCAATTACATATATATACCTACTTTGCCTAGCTTGTCTTCAATAAGTAAACTCTGTTTCTTTGGAAGTGTTAGTACAACCCCTAATTTCCCCTGTGAGAAGGGGCAGGCGGCAGAAAGAATCCTCCCTGCAAATCTGAGCTCCGTTAGCCTGAAAAATCCTCACAATCTATAAAACTAAGAACATTAAGCTATTAGAGAGAAATAAAGTTTTTCGTTCATCTCCAGTTCACACTCTGGATTATTAAACACAGCAGTGCATAAAATGTCTCTTTCTATTGCTAAATAAAGTCCACATGTCATCTCCTACAACACAATAAGAATTAGCTAACTATAGCACATGTGCAGTAAATGCTTAATGCTCTGCTACCTAATGCTCTGGAAATCAGCTGACCACGTATAAACCTTATGAGGTTTCTCTTATGTGCTCTCTGCTAGACCAAGTAGCACACACCAACATTCTCTGTGGCTGCAATCATCCATCATCAGACCTCACACCTCACCACAGTAGACTATTACTTCACTGTGATCTTTCCAATTAAATGAAAGAGAAGGGAAGAGCAGCTTGCAGGAGCACCGTGCTTTGGTGTTTTACCTTATTATAATATTGAGATCTTGCTAGGGCTGTACGCAGACTTAACAAGCTGAAAAACATTTCTATGTCTATTAGTTTAACACAGTCATCATTGTCACCTGATAAGGCCACTGGTCTAATGGCTCAGTCAGTGAGAGTTCATTATATGAGTGAGATATCCAATAAGAGCCAGCAAAAGGAGCAGTGCTTGCCACATGGTTTCTTTAAATTCATGTAAACATATTTAATGCAAGTCCAGTCATGGTTTTAAGGTTTATCACAGTTTTGTTTGATCTATTATGTATTCTACTACAAAACAGACTTCCTACCATGGGAAGAAAATCCAGAGCCATTGGTATGTGGATGGTCTTCCAAAATTAACAGCAACATCCACTACAGTGTGAGACTTTCTGACTATACTTATTGCCTGAACACCCTCTAGACAAAAAGAACTATGAAGCTGGGAGCTCGGATAAGAATTCCACCAGTACGTGTAAGGGGATTCTGCCAACAGTAGAGTGCCAGGTCTGTAGGAAGAGGTCTAGCATGATCTACAAATCCTCTGGCTACCCACTACACAACCAGGTAAGCACTGCTTCAGGAACCTTAATGGAAAACACACCATTAACTGCAGAGCTGGAGCAATGCCAGCCTGTTAGCAAAATGGGCTTCAGATTACTCAAGAGGTGAGAAGAATAGGCTGAAAGGTAAATTTGGAAAAAAAAAAGATTCAAGAAAGGAAAGCAGAAGAAGGAATAAAAAGGAGAAAAAAACATTAGTAACATTGTGTTTGGGAAGAAGGATGAGGGCTTGAAGTTTTTGAGCAAAGATACAGTTGTGTGTTTACCCCACTTACTTTCACCATAGAAACAGCTGAACAGAGTCATCCCTATTTAAAATAAATGTGGATACTTTCATTTCATGCTGCTTAAACAGTCCAAAATTTCTTTCAATTACTTGTAGAAGTTTATTAAAGCTAATTTTGAGCTTCTGGTGCATTTATATGCCTGCTTATGACCTGGAAACACCTGCAGAGAAGTAATACAATGAGAAGTGCTACATAATAAAAAAAAAAAAAAATCTAAGGTTATTTCTCTTCAGCATCCCTTTGATGTATTTATATCCTGTCTTCAGTTAAAGACCTGGACCTTTTACTCTTCAGCTAGATCCTGAACTATTGATTTAGATTTTGCTTTGATAAGACTCTCATCTGGCTCAGTAGGACTTGTTAAGTAATGGCCCTGACCTTGGTGCAGACTCTGTGGAACATCAAGCTTGCTTGCAGAGGGAGCAGAATCTACTGTAACCTACTGTAACCATGTACAAATGGTTGGGAAACCATTTGTACCACACTGTGTTTGCAAAGCCTGCAGTGTTTCAAAGAGGTATTGGGAGGCTGAGAATTATAAGAGAAAGAAACATTTCCCTTGTTTTTTCAAGAGAAAACACCGTTTTATGCAACATATTTTAATCCAACTTAAGTTACAGTAAGTATACTCTTTGGCTAAAGTCTTACAGCAGATTTGATATTTGGGCCTGAGAAATAAAACCAACAAAAAAAAAATGGACTTTAACTTAACCTATTTGAAGTTATATAAGTGCATTTCACGCCTGTTATGGCATTCCTGACCCACCCAGTTAACCTTAGTCTCTATGACTAAGTCGACACTGGTAGGCCAAGCACCGCTGAGCTCCCACATCCAGGTGTGCACACAGGTCCTTTTCTTCCAACTCCATATTGAGACAGGAATCAAGCACAAATCAACTCTCAGCCCTGTGGTCTTGGCTTCTGCAGGAAGGGATCAAGGTAACTGAACTGTAGAGGAGCCACAAAATGATCTGAAGAAATCCTTCATTTGGACAACCAAGGCATTTCTGCCACTCCTTCTAGGTATAGCTAATATTCCACTTCCAATATGGAGGGCACTAATTCTTCAGAGGTGGGTGTGAAATAATCTGAATAGTCATGCGCCTGACAGATTTCTCCCCTATGAGTAGGCACTCACTGGCACTCACACAGGCACTCACACATACACATACACAAGCAGTCTTCAAATGTGAACTTGAGAACAGAAATGCATCTGGTCTTACATTTTCATTGGTTATTCATGGATAAGTTGAAGTACACTCTCTTTGATAGGCTTCTTTGATACATTCTCAGGGCACAATCACCTTCTGTTGTTCCTTGATGGACATAAGCCTGTGCAACCATGAGGTCTTTAGCCCACCAGGACAACAGCTAGTTCTTCCACTTTCCTTGGTACTCTCTCTCCCTTCATTTTGGTCAGTAGTTTAATTACAGTTTTTCACCTCCATCCTCACTCTAGGTTTACAATTCACTCTTCTGGGTTGTACAACTGCTAAAAGGAGATAGACTCAGAACTAAAAGACTGTCTCCCTTGAAAACCATTAGAAAAAAATACGTGCAATTAGGGTGCAGCTTGTCTTGTCCTAAATTAGATGTCTAAGTTTCATCAAATGATGCCTAATCCCAGATGTACTTATTTTTCCACTGTTTAATAGTGCTACTAATTCAGATGTAGCTATCATGGATTAAAGAAAACAAAAATCTAACGGAAGGTTTCCACACAAATTTCTCCCCAGTTTTATTGCTGCAGCTAGAAGAAAACTCTAAGCAAAGTGCAAACAACACATAACAAAGCACAGGATCCTCATGTTACTGTAGAAGTTGGTCAGAGAAACTCTCTAAGACACAATTTGAAGTTTTAGAAAGCAAGCATTCTTTATTGCAGCACTGGGCGCATATGCGAATCATTTTGCAAAGGTGAATGCACCCTTACTTCCTGGCAGCAGCTATATAGTTAGCATACTCATGAGCATTTACAGCTTTTTCAGGAAATTATTTACATATTTATGATATTCTCAGCAACTAATTATAATATTTGCATTCTAATCACGCATGCGCTTTCTTGCTGAGTGGGGGTCTCTGGTGGTAGCCGAGAGTCTTACTCACTGCGTTTACTGAATGACCTCAGTGGTTGTGCATGCTCGGAAGGTCCTAGTACTGAGTTAGCAGTTGGTATGTCTTTGCTTCTGTTCTGTTCCACATTGGGGATCACTCTGCTATTTTAAAGGCTAGCATCCTTGATCTTATTTACGGTCTCCATAGTTGTTATCAGCCCTGTGATATTACTTCCCACATCAGCCAAACATTCTTTTCTCTCCACATGTTAGCAGGTTAGAACAGTTTGCTCTATTCTACTATGTTAGTTTAAAGACACAAACACTGTTGTTAGTTTAAACCTATAATTTAAGCCTACACTAGGAGGTCCTCCATAATGTCTGCTGTTCATATTCTTTTCCTCTCCAGGGTGTCATCTCTCTATTATTTTTAGAAATTAAGCCATTTCTTGTTCAGTCAATTTGCTTCCTCCTGACCTAGTCATATTCTATTTTTGGGCAATTCCATTATTCTCAGTTTCAGCCTTATGTAGAGAACAAAAAAACTCCAGTACCCCTTCCCTCTTTTCTCTTCCCATGTCTCTGCTCTGCATATGAACAGGAGCTCCCTTTGTTAAAAGACTTTCATTACGAAGTTTCTATTTAAAGCAAGTGCTAAGTGCTAAGTCATTAATTGAAACAGAAGACTCTAATGTGGATTACTCTGTCTTAGCTCCTGGTGTTGCTCCAGCACTCCTCAAGGCCAGGCAGTCATATGATAGATGTCTCGTCTAAGGAGTATGCAGTACCTCTATGTCAGGACCACAAGTGTGCTGATAGACCTTACGTGGCATGATCAGTCTCATCTTGGATAGTTCTAGAGACATCCCTCAGGCAGCTCCCGCTCTGCCTAGTCTGAGCAATTTGGATTCTAAAATATGTTGATTAACATCCTAGGTGGAGAATCTGGCCTTTTCCTCCAAAGACTCCTCTAAGTAGGTCATGCTGCAAGACAGATTACATTGTACATAAGCAAGACACTTGTAAATAGTCATTAGGAAATGTGTTTTGTATGTAGTTAAGATAGTCAATAACAATGAATTATACGTGTGCTGGACTGCCACCTAGGGCCACAGGGAGAGCTGATAGAGCAGTGGCTCAGGGAGTCTCATCTGATGCGGATGAAAATGCTGCTGCAAGGACCTGCAATGGAATTTCCTGTCACCATCTGGACAGTGACTATTGTCTTTCTAAAAAATCAGTTTTTATGATTGTCTTTGCAACAACTGCATGAGAAACCAGGTAAATATTTTGATCCAGAATTGTACGCTGGATGGGAAGGAATGCCATTCAGAGGGACCTTGACGCACTTGTGAGGTGGGCTAATGCCAGCCTGATGAACTTTAACCATGACAAGTGCAAGGTCCTACATCTGGGTCAGGGCAATCCCAGACACAGCTACAGGCTGGGAGGAGAAGAGATTCGGAGCAGCCCTGTGGAGAAGGACTTGGGGGTGTTGGTCGATGAAAACATGAACATGAGCCAGCAGTGCGCGCTCACAGCCCAGAAAGCCAACTGCATCCTGGGCTGCATCAAAAGGAGCATGACCAGCAGGTCAAAGGAGGTGATCCTGCCCCTCTACTCTGCTCTCATGAGACCTCACTCGGAGTATTCTGTGCAGTTCTGGTGTCCTCAACATAAGAAGGACATGGAATTGTTGGAACAAGTGCAGAGGAGGGCCACGAGCATGATCAGGAGACTGGAGCACCTCCCGTAGGAAGATAGGCTGAGAAAGTTGGGGCTGTTGAGCCTGGAGAAGAGAAGGCTGCGTGGAGACCTCATGGCAGCCTTCCAGTATCTGAAGGGGTGCTATAGGGATGCTGGGGAGGGACTCTTCATTAGGGACTGTAGTGAGAGGACAAGTGGAACGGGTTCAAATTTAAACAGGGGAAGTTTAGGTTAGATATAAGGAAGAATTTTACTGTAATGGTGGTGTGTCACTGGAATGGGTTGCTGAAGGAAGCTGTGAATGCTCCATCCCCGGCAGTGCTCAAGGCCAGGCTCAACAGAGCCTTAAGTGGTATGGTTTAGTGGGAGGCCTCCCTGGCCATGGCAGGGGGGTTGGAACTAGATGATCATAAGGTCCTTTCCGACCCTAACTGTTCTATGATTCTATGACCTAGAAAGGATTACTGAACAAAATAACCAACTTCCAGCAGGCAACACTTCCACCCACAAAGCAGGGCGCTGGGCTGCACAAGAGCTGAAACAATGTATCACCCTCTCCACAGCTCTGTTTCACCCTTTCCAGATCACTGGAGTCCCTAGGAAAATGGGATGTTGAGGAAATGACCAGTCTAATTTTGATGACAAGTTTTACTCAACACTGAATGCTACAGCAAAGATGCAATACATCACCTGAATGAAGTTCCTAGAGACACCAGGAGGAAGTATATTAAATTAGATGTGATTCTGAAAATGTTTGACAATGCATCTCAGCTTATTCTAACATTAGATTCTCCAACCTGTTCTATTTTCTTACATGCGGTTTCTTGGTAGCAAATTGTGGGTGGGAATATAAATTTCTTTACATATAATCCTGGAACAACATGATACATATGGGGGGGGGGGAGGGGGGGGGAAGGGAGAGAAGAAGAAAAAGCTCACCAGCCTAAATACAGAGGATTTCCGCACCTGAACACAAACTGCAAAAAAAGAAATCAATTCTAGCTTTAGGTTAGCTCCACTCTTGGACGTAAACCCTAACTCTATGATGGTTCTCAAAATAGTTGGACTCCTTCAGCTCTCATTTCAATGTTCAAGCATAGCAACAAGAAAATGTATCTGTTTACTACCTCTTCTAATCCACACTCCTGGTGTCCTTAGGATAAAGGCCTTACATCCTGCTACTCAGTATGCAGCTCCTCCTATATCATACTATAACTCAAAATTGTTCTGCCTTCACACATGACCAGAAAACCCCATCTAGCTTACTGCATCACATCAAACCATATAGATTATTGAAATAAAATTATCAGGAAAAGGATAAGTTGAAAAATTAATCCAAACCAAAGCAAGTTCTATTGAATTCATCCAGTCAACAAACACAAGTGTTACCAGACCAGTCTTTCAGCTAAATATTCTGTGTATTGCTGTACTATAAACATTGATCAAAGTGATAGCCAAATGTTAGGTTTTATATTTAATTCAGTTCTCTTTATAACTATTAAGCTAATGGATGGAGAGGGAAAAATGATGAATAAAGCATTAGGCTAACACTAGAGTATTTACTGATACAGAACACTCAGAAATCCCCTGTGAAAACATGTATACCTCATTACCTGCAAATATTGTTGCTCTTGTTCATCCACCATTGACAGGTTGTGATGATCCTGACTGTAATCTAACTCGGTTTGAGCAGCCTCACCATAATTGCACTTATCTACATCCACTGTGTCAAACGCCTTCTAACTTACTAGACAATACATGGTACCTACTAGAAAACAACATAAAGAATTAAGAAGTAACTGCCCTAGTCTAAATATGTAGTATACAAGATGCTGTAAGGTACCATATGATGAAAATCTTGGTGCATGCAAAACATCATAAAAACTCTTCCAGATAATAACAAGTCATCATTCATCCAAATAAGAATGATAAATATATATTACTGAAAAATACTGATGGCAGGCTCAAACTTCTTTCCAGGATAGATAGTATACATTTTATAGAATAAGAGTAAAGAAAGACTTAAGATAGCAAAGCATCTTACAAGGCTAACTGTAGATCCCATTAGAAAGCCCTATTTTCCCATATCTCAGTCTGCTGGCTTCTGAGACAGTGTAGCAAAATTTCTCAGCTCAGACAGCAAGATCCATCAAAATCTGTTAAGAAAGAATCTGGGAATATGACCCTAGCACATACATTAGAATTGTTTTAAGTTTGTTTTCCTCAGCGTTGGAAAAGACAAGGCAGAAATCTATTTCTCTCTCAAACATTAGTCTTCTAATTTGTTAGCTAGATATGGTTTCCAACAGCCCAGCTAAATTTTACGTTAGCATTTGGTTTAGGTTGCCAATTCAGAACAGTGTTTTAAAAGAAGTATTAACTGTTCAGGAACTATTTCTATTTATAAGTGAAAGAATGCTTTCAAATAGCTTTTGTCATGAAGAAAAAAAATGAAATGATATTTTGTAAGCCCACAAGACGTAGGCAGTTAGCTCTTAATATATGCTGTTCCTCCAGGAATTCAGGAGCTGGGGAGGAGAGGTAGAGAATGTGAAACAGTTTAGGTTTTTGCCTGAAGGGAGCTGCTGAGCAGGGAGGTCACTAGCTACATTTCACTGAATCTTTAAGAGGACACATTAGTATTCTATTCTGCTGGTGGTATTATTATACACGATGGGATTTCCCATCTCAGCATAGAGTATTATTACTATTTGTATGGTCATACTGTAACACAACTGAACAATACATATTCATATTCTGACAGAATATGCTTGGAATTGCAACAGTTTATGAGCAGCCTACAATTTCTGGCAATACGGAGAAGAATACATTCTGGCAAGAGAGTGCTCCCTTCCAGTTTCATTTTTATAAGCAAAGATCATAAAACATCCTGCTCATTAAAATCTGAATTACTTCCATTCCGGGCTCACTTTTCTGAAAGTGTTTTCCTACAGCGGGTGGCAAGATAAATCTGCTGGCTAACCAGAGCTCTAATAGGACATTATGAAATCCACAATGAGTATGAAGACAGTTGCATAATCAGAGCAACAATTAGCAACTCTGACAAAATATGGTAAGGGCTTAAGCACAACCGAATATCATGTAACAAACAAAAGAAGTCATCATTGTCAATCCGAAGTCCTGAATTAAACTTTTATATGTTATATTACTGTTTTCATTGCAAGGAGACTAAGAATAGATCCATGACTGATCCATCAGTCGATTCCTGCCTCAGCAACCTTGTAGGAGTGATGGTCTCCAGGTGTATTGCAGCAATTCTTCTGCCTGGCCACAGATATCACAGATCCTGACCCTGACTGCAGTCTGACATCCTTACTTGGCGTGTGAGCAGGCACATCACCACTGAAGCTTCAAAAAATAACCTAGTTTCAAGTTAGTCTGTTATCTTAGGCCAGTTCAGCTGCTTCAAACATGCAAATGACCCAGAGAGTTAAGGGTAGGTGCTTGCGGGGATAATCTGACAGATCATTACAGGACCTCTCCAGGTGGGACCTTCATACAGTTCTATAGAGATAATTCTAGAGACATCCCTCCTGAGTCTGAGCAATTTGGATACTTAAATATGTTGATTAACATCCCAGGTGGAGAATCTGGCCTTTTCCTCCAAAGACTCCTCTAAGTAGGTCATGCTGCAAAACAGATTACATTGTATGTAAGCAAGACACTTGCAAATAGTCATTAGGAAATGTGTTTTGTATGTAGTTAAGATAATCAATAGCAATGAATTATACGTGTGCTGGGCTGTTACCAAGTGCCACAGGGAGAGCTGATAGAGCAGTGGCTCAGGGAGTCTCATCTGATCCACCCAGTAAATTCTAAAAGTTCCTGAACTGGAAGGGTTTGAAAGAATTTAGGAACTCCTGCAGGGCACTGTTACCAGTGACAGATATAAGGAAGAAATTCTTTACTGTAAGGGTGATGAGGCACTGGAATGGTTTGCACAGGGAAGCTGTGAATGCTCCATTGCTGGCAGTGTTCAAGGCCAAGTTGGACAGAACCTTGGGCAGCATGGTTTAGTGGGAGGTGCCCCTGCCCATGGCATGCGGGTTGGAACTAGATGATCTTCAGGTCCTTTCCAACCCTAACTATTCTATGATTCTATGATTCTAAGATGCTGCTGCAAGGACCTGCAATAGAACTTCCTGTCACCATCTGGACAGTGACTAATGTCTTGTTCAATAAATTTGACTCCCCATGAGAGCATTACCCTGTATGAAGGTCCCAAAAAACTTGTCTTTCTAAAAGACACTCTTCTTGATTCTCTTTGCAACAACTGCATGAGAAACCAAGTAAATATTTTGATCTATAATTGCACGTTAGAGCAATGCTGATTTGTATAGATGTAGCAGTACTTCCTTATGTTCACTAGATTGCTATACTGGCCTCTCCAATACTTCGGATATTTCAGTTAGTTCAGACAGAATGTGTGAAAGTAGATATAAATTAAAATTTCTGTCCTGTAACCAAGGTATAGGACACAAGAAAACATGCAGTATTTCCCCCACTCCTGTTTGACACCACCACTCCTCTTTGAAGCAAAGTTTCAGGCTGCTCTGTTCTATTGGTATCTACACCACAAAAAAAGAAAATATTCAAAAGCTTTGCAAGATGTTACAGCTAGGTGTAAGTTCTCCACAACTTAGGCCTAAAACAGTAATTGAAAATTCAAAGTTCTGCTTATAAACAATCTGTCAGTTAAACCCCATTGCTCACACTTAATGGTAAAATGCAATGAACATAATTTTTTCCAGCCTAATTTATTTGTGTCAAATGACCGTTACTGGCATTTTTTTACTACACTGCAATTTTTACATTAAAAATCCATACAACTCAATATTAAACTGAAAACTATTTTACTATTACTGTGATTTAGATATTCTTATATTACAAAGTCTCAAAAGAAGTGCTAAAATAATCTCATTATCTAAAACCTTACTGAAGGCATATGTACATTCTTAAGAATCTGTCAAGTCTCTAATAAAATACAGGTTTTCCTGGAAGTGGATTAATGATTCTGTTCAAAGTATTTCTACGAGCAGATGACTGTATACCTATTTTAATAAAACAGATAGGCCCAGGGATTAAAAAACCAAATGTCATATTTTTCAACTGGAAACAACCTCAACTTAAAAGACCCTATTTACATCATACTGAACATTATTACATTATAAATGAAGAAAAAATATAATGGAGTGCAGAAGCAAGCACTGGGGAACAAAAAAATTGATTGAATGCATTATTGTAAACAATTTGGTGATTCTGTGATTGTTTTGTCACCCAGAATGATGGAATTGAGTAATCAAATTTAGTCGTATGTTGTGGCTTGTGACAATAGCATACAACCCCTTAACAAGCTCCCTCTTGAAATCCACTTACTCTCCTTAGAAAAGACCATTATTTTCTGTCTGCAATGAATCACTGCATGTCTATAACTGCATATTTGTATTAACCACATCCTTGGTGTTTAGCCTCATAAAAGTAGATAAAATCAGCAATCAAACATCATTTTACTGAACAAGTGAAACTTTCTTACGTTGTTCAGCTGTACCTTTCTGGTGGAATTGCACTACGTTAAACCTTCAGAATATAAATCTCCAGATCATCTTTTTGGCTCTTCAAATGAGATGGCATAACCAATCAGCTCATTTCCCCTCCCAGCTCTGGCAATGTTATATTAAAGCATTCTTCTGCTGGAAGGTTTTAGAGACAAGTTAGATAACACATAAGCTTCACATATATAGATCTGAACCCAGCTCTCTGCAGCCAAAACGGTTAATAATAGCTTTTGTGTTGGTTTGTTTTGGGTTGCTTTTTTTTTTTTTTCCCTAGAAAGCAAAATCTCCAACCTCCTTATGATTGTAGCAGCTCTTTTCTGCATCTCTTCCATCTTCAAGTCATCTCTCTTGAAGAGTTTCAGCCGAGGTCTCATCCCGCCTTGTACATTAGCCCTACCCACTGCTGGTGAATTTGCAAGTTTATGCATCAGATAGAGTGTAGCCAGTCCCTTGACCTGACTGCATGTTTGTAATTTCCTATCATTATCATTATTCCTTCATTCCTCTCAGCTATTTTTCCTTTGCACAACCTTCTCATTCAGTTGAGCAGCTATTCATTCAGGATTGGGACCATACCACATTGCCAGTGAACAGGAGCCTCAGTTGCCCATATTCTGTTTGTACTTGGCAGCCAAAGTACTAGGAGTTTCAATGTTCTACCATCTGAATTATTTTCTCCTCAGACTCTTTTGATAAATCAGCTGACTTTTCAGTGACTTATCCACTTTCTGTTCTCAACAAGCTCCTTGCTGATTCCTAATTCCATTTTACCTAGTTCTGTAGCACTCTCCTTCACTCTCTCTTTCACCCCCATCCCACTTCTCCTTTTGCTTGGGATGAAAGTCAGTTTTTGAACTTTGAATTACGTGCAAGCCTCTGTAACATCAAAGTTCTTGACCTGTGCAATCAATCTGACTTCAATAAAAAATCAACTGGAAGGAAAATTGCAACAGGTCTAGAGTGAAAGTTAACTTGGACTGACGTATGAATCCTTAATCTAACAGTATTTGGGGGGGTGGTGTTACAATTTTTTTTTCAGTACTTATAATAAACA
The DNA here is from genome assembly GCA_017639245.1 of Myiopsitta monachus. Taxonomy (NCBI): domain Eukaryota; kingdom Metazoa; phylum Chordata; class Aves; order Psittaciformes; family Psittacidae; genus Myiopsitta; species Myiopsitta monachus. The sequence goes on from CM029927.1 coordinate 37,917,465, forward strand.
TTTCAGTACAAAACCAAACATTACAGGTTTTTGGCCCAGTAATTATTTAGTAAAGAAGTCAGACTGCCAGCACATCCACGAATGACTGAAACTTTTGTTTCACAAAAATTTTTGTTTCACACATTAGCTGCGAAAACTGCAAGCCCAAATGTGACCAGGCTTGTTTCAGTGGAAAAATGAAATTCTTTTAAACTAACTACTTAATTATGCAGTACAGACGGCAAGGGTAAAGAGCCATATCAGATATGGCATACTACACTGGTAAAAAGGTGGTACAAAAGATGGTTAATTAAAGATAGAATGAAAATAAGAGTCTAAAAAGGAAAGTGAAACTTTAAAACTGGAAGTATTTATTATTTCAAAGAACATTAGTAGTAAAATTACTTATACAGGCAGAAATCTTACCTAATTTGTCTAAATTGGCAACAGAGTTTCAAGAAAGCAATCATATATGATTGTACCACCTTTTCTTTCCATGAAGTAAAATTAGCATTGAGGAATAATTTAACACTCAAGTTGCTTCTTCAAGCAATTTCCTATTCATTTTACACCAAATATCATATTTAAACCTACTGAAAAGTTCTCAATAAGTTTTCCATTATAGTTACGGGAAACCTCAACTTCACAAATTGATACCACTCCTAGAAAAGAATTTCTCACAGCATTATTCCGGAATTCTCTGTTCTTAATAAAACCAGTTCTAGGAATATATAGGCTAGCCTATATGTCCCATAGAGGGATTTCTTTTAAAAAAAGAAAAAAGAAATAAGGAAAACCAAAAGTGAAACAGAATTCAAACTAAGTCTCTTCCCTCCCTCATACGAATTCCTTATGGAGCTACCCCATACCAATGAAAGAAGTCATTACACCCTGATCTGTCTTCCTTAATAGAACATAACAACCAGCATTTGTGTTCTGGATGATTATTATCTCCCACTTCTGTAAAACAGTGGTTTTCACAAGCTCTGGAGCTGTTGGATGCTATTCTGAAGAGTCTGATGCAAGTCAACATGCTTCCCACTGAAAAGTAGAAACATTTTTTCATGAAAGCCCCAGAATAACTAGTGGAATGGGCATCTTTAAACCATGCAGTCCACTGCCAGCTTTAGGACTGGAAGGTTCTACGTACCACTCAAGTCTCCATTTTAGCAAGCAGTTTTTTCAGTAAACTGGGCCAGGTCTGTGACAGTTCTGTCTGTTGCTGCAGAAGGAAAAATCCGCCATATATTTTCTTTTGCCTTTATTGCTTGCCGCAGATTCTGTTTTGACAGCTTCTCCTCCTCTGTTTCCAATATATCCATCTCTTCCTCCGTTCTCAGTTTCTTCTTCAACTTTGTTGCAATAGCCATGTATTTCCACACATTACACTTCCAATCCAAAAATCTGTATCTTATGTTCTTTTCTTTTGTAGTGAGCTGCAAATATTTGAGTGTTATTTAAAACTTTCACTCCATTTTCACACTACCCTATAAACCACATCGATATTTCAGTTGCATTTTAGCCCTTCATGCTCTCTTTCATGTGTGGGGGGAAGCTTTGTGGAAAACAGAAAGCTTTCATGAGGTGCAAGTATGTGCCACAGTTTTGGCATCCAAAAATTTAAAACAACCTTCTTCAAACAAAGAATACAAAATAAATTCCTTCATCTGTTGACTCCTCTCATTTTAACTTCTCACTTAAACAATTTTTTTTCCTACCAGCAAAAGTAACTCAGCACCATAATATTCCAAGGAATCTTAACCAGATTTCTGCTAGCATGCTGAGGGTCAAAATGCCCCATTTATTTCAGATTAGGATATACAGGATCCCATTAGGATCTTATTTATTAGGATTAGATTTTGAAAATGTGTACTGCTGATCAGATCAATTTAGGGAGAATAAATGTTTGGCAGCCAATGGATCAATCTGTTTAACTGCCAAAGTACACAATATCCTAATCTGTTGTCAGGCAGTATATTAAAATACCCATAAATATTCTACTTTTCACCAGAAAAGCATTTCTGCAACACTCTCCCTGAATTTTCCAGACAGAAATATGGGATAAAACAATTAGCATGTAGACTATAATGTCCTTGCACAGCTCTGTTGCCTTACAGTACCAGGCACAAGTGATTTAGGATTCCATGACTTTTTAAGGACATGCTAGATTGGATATTTGGGTAAATATAAAGGTAACACGTTTGTCACATCTCCATTCTGTTGTCTCTAATCACCTATAAGGAAAGGTAAGCAAAAGTAAAGAGCAGAGCAATGAATTGATCAAAATTGTGTAATGAGCCTGGAATAGAATCAAAATAGTCCAAGTCGCTTCCCAGTGCTCTCTTCCCAACTCCACATCACAATTTGGTGCGATAAATTTCAGACTGAACTGAACATTTTCACACTTCCTCTGCATGCAGGTCAAGATTATAGGGATATATATTTTTTTTAATTTATAATTGGGTTTGCAAATCATCAGCCAAAGTAAAAATACTACAGCTTTGAACAATTTATGTTAGCTATTTCATGACGGTTTCATATTTTATAAAACACCTCTCAGGTTTTGGAATTCTGATGAACACAAGCCAGCATTACTATATGAAAGGATGCTTAATTAAGTTGTTAAACCATTATGGCTAGATTTGCAAGCTAACCTGCAATCATTAGAATCTGTTTAGATGAGAATTAAGTCTCATAAATCCCCCAAAATCCAAACCAATAAAATATTTCAGCTTTTAGTATCGTGTAGTCTGTTATCTACCCAACTTATTTCTACCACGGTAATTTAATGAAATTGCTTTTGTATGGTTCATAGCAATATTTATTAGACTTGCGCATTTTTCTAAAGCCATACAAGAAGCTAGACCAATTTTTCCACATAAAGATGAGTAAGGCAACAGTAAAATAAGTTGCTTAGTATTAAGCAAGAACAGATTCAAGGAATGGAAGCTACAAAATTGAAATACAACTGAGAGAAATCTGCATAAATTAGATTAACATAACTTTAAAAGTTATGTTTTAAAAGCCCCAATTTCAACTACTTTCAAGAATTTTACATACAGTCTTTAAGGCTTTGTCAGTCTTTCATGTTACTCCGGTACACTCAAAACCCTCATCATTATGTCCTACCCTGAAATTAACCTACTGTCTTTTTAAAAACTCCTTCCGTCATTGCATGGTAGTAAGAGTCAGATCTCCAGGATTTATCAAGGGTTATTTAGTACAGTCGTATGCAGAACAAGGAAATAGGAGACACGTTTGCCAAATTCAAATATTTTTATTTGAATAATACTCTATTCAACATTCCTTATTACAAAACTGGTGCTCTGGCATGGCATTGGCTTGAATGTCACAGCTGACTATAAAAATATATTAGTTTTCCTGGCTTGATCCAAAGATCTTCAGAAAGCTAAGAAAGCTATTAATATTTGGCAATTAAACCCTAAGGACTTTCTCAGTGAGGTCCCTTTTGCCACAACCTGTCTGAGACAGGGATAATATACAAATCAAAAAAGAAAAAAAACACAAAACCAAAAAAAGCCACCAAACCCAAACCCACTATATTTAGCAGAAAACTCAGCTTATAGAGGAGTGGAAAGAATAAGGATCATGAACAGCTTCAAACAAGAAACATAAAGTTTTGAGCTTATGTTGGACTATTATTTCTTATTAGTTTCAACAAAATTATGACCTTCACCATTTAAAAGAATGAAATGGCAAAACTGCAGGCAGAAGCCAAATAATTTTGGCAAAGGCATATACATAAATAAACATGCTAGGAGTTGGTAGGAAAAAGTCTAAGGCATCAATTTGTTAAACAATATTTTTATTATTTATTTATGAAACTAACCCCATAGTACTTGTGGACAAAGTGCCCCAAGAAAGTAGAGGAAGTATAAGAACACTAATATCACACATTGTTGTTTTTCTCCTTAACTGAAAGCAAGAGGAATGCAGTTAATGGGACTTATCTCCTACTTTCTTGACTACACTATCATTAAGGGTAAAAAAAAAATCAATGCAAGGTGGATGCAAGAGTCACTTCCAAATCAGAATGCTTTCTTTTTGCACAAGTGCAAATAAAACATTATCAAATGTCAAACAAGAATCAACTCCAATAAATTGCTAGGTGAATAACATGAATACAGAACTAATCATCTCTCTTGCCCTTCTACTTCCTCTAATGGTTTACTGCATTAATTTCTGTCTTTCCACTAGAACAACTCAGTTTCCTCCAAAGAGGTCTCAAACATTTCCAGAATAGGTTTGACTCCACAGAAATAGGTAAACCTCCACCACCTCTCCAGAAACCACTCTCAAGTGTTTGAAAAACAGTTTAGCAAAGCAAAAAGAAAACAGAAGTTTTGTTTAGTTTTCATTTTTGTCCTACCATATAATTACTTTGTACTGTTCTGTTGAATTCAAGAGAAAAATCACATGGTGATTTCTGGAAAGAAGTCTTGAATCTCTTCCTGTCCATGTACACCCCCTGCTTCTTCCCTTGATGGCCAAAGCTCACTGAGGATAATGCAGGTTAAGGTCTCCTCCCAGCATGAAGACACAAGATCAAGGTGTGCAACTGGAACTGGAAAGCACCTGGGGAATTTAGTTTAGAAATATCTTAATACACTTAGGATTTATGAGCACCTGGTAAGTGGAAGAAAATGAGAAACGAGAGATTGTCCATTGTCTAGTAAGTGCAAGGTACATAATGAAAAGGGACAAAGAATGACAGGGTCTTTTCCCTCACTCTCCCCTGTTTGGTTTGGGAAGGATCTTGAGCAACCTGCTGTCATGAAACACTTTTTTTGAGCCCTAGCGTGCACACCTCTAAAACATGGGGAAAAGAAGTCATCATTTCATAGAGGATTGCTATGAACCTTAATTAACATATGTAGATGGCTGCACTCTTTTTTTTTTTTTTTAAATGAAAATTGGAAAAAAACTTTTAGAAGCATAGAGCCACACTATCTTGCCTGTGAATCACTTCTCGGTTGCCAGAGTAGGTACTTCACAATGCTTTCAGTGAATTTTTCAAGGAGCTTGTAGAGTGTATCTTGCCCTATTTTGCTGGTATCAACCACATCTTCAGGACACTTCGCTAACACTTTATTGATGATCACAAAGCCATGGTTAACATCAGCAATAAAGCACTACATTTCCTAATTAAAAAAAAAAAAAACTACACGCACGCACATTTGCACTTTGCCCAACTATACTGTTTTGTGAAAGCTGGACTAGTTCTGTGATTAATATGGCCAATCTATTACTAAAAGATAAACCCTGGGAAATAAAAAACAACTTATTTTTTAAAAAAGTGAAAAACGATTGCAGAAGGAAAAGCAGCTCTCTATGTTTAAATATCAGCAGTATTATTAAACTCCCAGCAGCTGTTGCCAGCTTTAATCCCATGGAGACAAATTGATGATATCTGCATTCTTGTATGTTTCTGGTGATAAACTGGCAGACTGCGAGTGAAGCCTGATGAAACTGGACTCATATATACGTGGAGTAAGTTCTGCAGATATTAGAATTTCCTTGGCTTCAAACCGTTGCCTTGGACACAAAGAGACACAGACTTAAAAATAGAACAGTCTCTACATGTGGATTAGATAGTCAGCATTCCTTGAGCCAGCCAAATGAATATAAATCAAACCTCAGAAAGGCTGGGAAGAAGCTTCATTGCTGTTTTGTCTGATTGCTTAAATCAATTGGGGTTGAGAGAATATTGTAATTATGCATAGCAACACCAGTATTTCCCAAACAGGAAAGTATTCTTTCATCTGTAGATCACTTCAACCAATAGAGGTATTGCGCAGTTAACAGTTCCCTTTTGCTACAGTTACCTTATCAAGCAAGATCAATTACTGCATTAGGAGATCAGTAAAAAGAAAATTCTGAATAATTTCTAGTGAGAGAGATTTTGACAGACTGTTGGGAAGTCCTTTCCTGCTACTCTACCTAAACCTCAAATCAACTTTTAAAGGATATCAATTAAAGCATGTATCCTTCTATGACAACAATCAGCCACTGTGATAAATATCAAGAAAGGATAAGGTACCCAGACATTTTTTGCCCCTCTATATAGAGTCCAAACCAGACACGAGGCCCCATTATCTGTTCTTCATGAGTTCATATTGCAGCCTTACCTTGTAAATGACTAACACATTTATAGGTTAAAGCAGTGCCACAGAATTCATCTCATATTGGTCAGACCCAAGCATAGTCAAGTTTCACATTAAGAATCTGTCCTCAATCTATTACGTGCTTCCTAAAGAATGTCAGTCTTGCTTAAAGGAATAGCTAAACGCTGATTAATAGCAATGTGAATAACCCAAAAGGGAAAACTAGAATTCTAAGAGGCACCGTGAGATGCAAATCATGGCAGTCAGGTGAAGTTCCTGATGACTGGAAAAAGGGAAATATAACCCCCATTTGCAAGAAGGGGAAAATGGATAACTCAGGAAACTACAGACCAGTCAGTCTCACCTCTGTGCCTGGCAGAATCTTGGAGCGGATTCTCCTGGAAGGCATGCTGAGGCACATGAAAAACAACAAGGTGCTTGGTGACAGCCAACATGGCTTCACTAAGGGGAAATCCTGCCTGACCAATTTGGCAGCCTTTTATGATGGGGCTACAGAACTGATGGACAGGGGTAGAGCAGTTGGTGTCATCTACCTGGACTTGTGCAAAGCATTTGACACTGTCCCACATGACATCCTTGTCTCTAAGTTGGAGAGACATCAATTTGATAGGTGGACCACTCAGTGGATAAAGAACTGGCTGGATGGCCGCCCACAAAGAATTGTGGTCAATGGCTCAATGTCCAGCTGGAGACCAGTAATGAGTGATGTCCCTCAGAGATCGGTGTTAGGGCTGGTCTTGCTCAACATTTTTGTCGGTGACATGGACAGTGGAATTGATTGTGCCCTCAACAAGTTTGCTGATGACACCAAGCTGTGTGGTTCGGTTGATACGTTGGAGGGAAGGGATGCCATCCAGAGGGACCTTGATGCACTTGTGAGGTGGGCTGATGCCAGCCTGATGAACTTTAAGCATGACAAGCGCAAGGTCCTACATCTGGGTTGGAGCAATCCCAAGGACAGCTACAGGTTGGGCAGAGTAGAGATTCAGAGCAGCCCTGTGGAGAAGGACTTGGGGGTGTTGGTCGATGAAAACATGAACATGAGACAGAGACAGCAGTGTTCACTTGCAGCCCAGAAAGCCAACCATATCCTGGGCTGCATCCAAAGGAGTGTGACTAGCTGGTCAAGGGAGGTGATCCTGCCCCTCTACTCTGCTCTCATGAGACCTCACTTGGAGTATTCTGTGCAGTTCTGGTGTCCTCAACATAAAAAGGACATGGAACTGTTGGAGCAAGTCCAACGGAGGGCCACAAGCATGATCAGGGAACTGGAGCACCTCCCGTAGGAAGATAGGCTGAGAAAGTTGGGACTGTTCAGCCTGGAGAAGAGAAGGCTGCATGGAGACCTCATAGCAGCCTTCCAATATCTCACGGGGGACTATCAGGATGCTGGGGAGGGATTCTTCATGGGGACTGTAGTGAGAGGGCAAGGTGAAACGGATTCAAACTTAAACAGGGGAAGTTTAGATCAGATATGAAGAAGAAATTCTTTCCTGTAAGGGTGGTGAGGCACTGGAATGGGTTTCCCAGGGAAATTGTGAATGCTCCATCTCTGGCAGTGTTCAAGGCAAGGTTGGACAGAACCTTGGGTGGCATGGTTTAGTGGGAAGCCTCCCTGGCCATGGCAGGGGGGTTGGAACTAGATGATCATAAGGTCCTTTCCAACCCTAACTATTCTATGATTCTATGATTCCTATAATATGCATACAGCCAAGTAGGTGAGATATAGATTCAATTAACAGACTATGAAGTGGATGGAAATTAGCTGGACCACTGGGCTCACATGGACGTCATCAGTGGTACAAAGTTCAGTTGACAAGTAGTTACTAGTGTCATCCCTCAGAGATCAATAGCTCAATCCAGTATTCTGTCACATCTTCATTAATAACTTCAGTGATGAGACACGTGGCATTCTCAGAAAGTGTGCATCGTACTGGGGGGGATGATCAACATGCTGAAGGACTGCTATTCAGAAATACTTTGATGAGCTACCATAAGTGAACTGACAGAAAAATCATGCAACTCAACAGACAAATGTAAAGTTCTGTAGCTGGGATGAAACAACTCCATGCAACAGGGCAGGCTGGGAACTGATGGGTTGGAAAACAGCTTTGCAGGGAAGGATTTGAGGACTCTGGTGGACAAGTTGACCATTATCAGCATTATGCAGCTGTGAAGACAAGGGCCAACCACATACTGAGCTGCATTAACAAGAATATAGCCAGTGGGTTGAAAGGCATGACTGTTTCCTTCTGAAACTTCTGTACTTGAGACACCACATCTGGAGTATTGTACCAGACTAGGACTCCCCAGTACAAGACACTGACATACTGGAGCAAGTCCAGCAGGGGACCATTGAGATCATCAGGAGACTGGAAAACATGACATATGAAGAAAGCTTAAGAGAACTGGATTTTTTCACCTTAAAGTGAAGGCTAAGGGGAGCTCCTCAGCTACTTTAACGGGAGAGTTTATGGAGAAGGCATATCTTTCTCAGAGGCACACAGAGACAGGAAAAGAAGTAACAGACACATGATAGAACACAGGAATTTCCATTTAGATACACATTACATTTTCTTAAACCATGGCAGTGGTCAAATATACTGAACAGGTTGTCCAGGGAGGCTCTGGAATCTTCTTTCTTATAGAAGCCCAAAACTGCATTGGCTGAGGTCCTGAGCAACCTGATCAAGCTGAACCTGCTTGGAATACAGAGTTCAACTGGATGACAGGATTTTCAGATGAACAGATTACTAGATTTCCAGATGTCTTATCCAACCTAAATTATTCCATCATTCTAAGCACAAATACAGAATGACTTTTTCCAACCTATTTCCTATCAGTTGCTACATAATCATATTTCTTTCTGATGAATTTGAAAACAAAACAATACTAAGAATTTAATATTTAATAACAAATATTTGATTAACAATCACTTTTTCTCATCCAAGATAAGCCCATGTTTATCCGAGTCCCATATTCCTACTCAAATTAGGATGGAAAGCACAAATTGCAGTCATGCTAAGGATATGCATAAAAATGCATTCATGCATTGTTTGCATCAGACTGTGATGGTTTAAGCCCAGCTGGTAACTCAGAACCACGAAGACCTTTGCTCACTCTCCTCCTCCTTTCCCCCCTCCCGCTTCTGGCAGGATGGGGAGGAAAACTGAATGAATGCAAATCTCACGGGGCTGAGATTAGAACAGTCCAGTAACTAAGGTATAACACAAAACCACTACTGCTACCATCAATAATAATAATGATGAGGGAAATAACAAGGGAAGAGAATATGAAACTAAAAGGGGAAAGAAAAAAAAAAACAACCAAAAAGCACAAGTGATGCACAATACAATTGCTCACCACCTGCCGATCGATACCCAGCCCAACCCAAGCAGCGATCTGGGCCTTCCAGGTGACTCCCCCCAGTTTATATAATGAGTATTATGTGTTGTGGTATGGAATACCCCTTTGCTTAGTCTGGGTCAGGTGTCCTGTCTCTGCTTCTTCCCAGCTACTTCTGCTCCTCCTCACTGGCAGAACATGAGAGACTGAAAAGTCCTTGATCATTGCTTAGCAAAAACTAAAAACGTCAAGGTGTTATCAGCATTGTGCTCAGACTAAAGTCAAAAACGCAGCGCTGCATCAGTTTCTAAGGAGAAAAATAACTGTTACCGTTGAACCCAGAAGACAGACTTTCAACAAAATGGACAGTGACAAATGATAACAAGTTAGTGATTCTGACCTTTAAACTAAAACAACCTTTATGCTAGACTGGAATACCACCCAGGTGTCCATCTGTACTGACTCAGGTCAGACTTCTCCTGACTACAGAGAAAACGAGTGACAAAATTCTCTCTGTTCAAATCTAAAGGAATCATTAGATATATACTCTGCTTTAACCATGATTTCTTAATATTTTATATATCTGGTCTATCATTTGAAAAGCCCAGAATTAAAGATGAAAAATATTGCCTGTGGAAAGGACTGCTCCCTGCTCTTTCTTCCATATAAGAAGAAAGAAATTGTGGTGGGTTGACCTTGGCTGGACATCAGGTGCCCACCAAAGCTGCTCTATGACTTTTCTTCTTCAGCTGAAAATGGAAGACAAAATATAATGAAAGGCTCATGGGTTGAGATAATGACAGTAACGTTTTCACGTTCCTAAATATGTTATCACAGGGGCACTACCACTATTACTGATAGGCTTGGTCTTGGCCAGTGGTGGGTCCATCTTGGAACTGGCTGGCATTTGCTTCATCAGACATAGGGGGAGCTTCTGGCAGCTTCTCACAGAAGCCACCACTATAACCCCCCTGCTACCAAAACCTGGACACTCAAACCCAATGCAGAAATTGAGCAGATAAAAAAGGGAAACCTAAGTTTCCTAGCAGTCTTTTTCAGCTCATTTATTGGTTAGTCAAGCTCATTCCCCCCGATCCCTTTCACATGCCATTTTTGTAATTGCATGTATGATAAATAAGAGACCTCTGCTGCTAACATTTTTCTATGACCACATGAAGATGTCTAAATGGATGAAAACATTCAAGCATACACCTTACACAATGCTTTACCACCCGAATTCCTTGGAGTTTGAATTTTCATTTTGACTGTTTTGGCATTTTCTTAGTTAATCCTGACCCATCTTGATTTTGACTCCATTTGCACAGTGAAAAAAGATCAGTAATTTGTAAAAGCATCTGAACTTTGGATTGATTAACTTGTGCGAACTTTGTAAAATTTCAAGATTAATTAAAATTTTAATTAATGTAAAGATTAATTCCATCAGCGATTATAATGTACTTCACACACAGGCAAACACCATTACATAGCATGTATTGACATTTGCAGTCTTAAAATGCTACAACTGTAAGAGTTGACATTTATACAAGTATCCCTCAAAATTTTAATTTCAGTACAAACTGTATATTATGCTAATAGTAAGCCTTTCATATTAATCATATTTATTAGAAAGCAATTATACAAAGGGTAAAATTCACTACAGTGCTGCTGTACACACTGTTATAAATGCCCCATGTCCTAAAGAATTGGTAGGCATGACAAAATAAGGTCAGAAAGAAGGCACAAAATCTTGCACAGAGTTATGGAAGAGTAGCCAACTGCACAACAGTTCTGCTGGAAGGGAGAAATCAATGTTATGAAGATGTGGAGTGGGGTAAGTTAGGACAGGATAAAGCTGCAGGGAAAGGAAAGACAGAAAGAGGACTTTTCAAGAGAAAGGAAAGTAAGAAATTAAGAACTGGAGTAATGATTAATTACAATGAAAGAACCAGAGAAAAGAGAACACTTCCTTTGTAATATGCCATCAGTAATGGATTTCAGTAACACTTTCATTCACTCTTTCCACATGGTATTCAGATTGCATGCTTTTCTTACATTAACTAGAACTGTATTTCCATTTACCCATGTAATGCCAGCAGCTTGCAGCAGTAAGAGACACAACACAGATAGTCAGAATGTCTGGGCTTTATTTCCACCCTCTACCTATGATAGACTGCATGAAGTAATACCCAGAAAATTACCAGTTCTCCCTTCTCCCTTCAGCATCTGCACACACACTATTTTTTTTTTTTGGGGGGGGGGGGGGGAAGCAGGGACATGGACAGATCATCTCTGTTCATTCACTGTATCTAGCACATTTCATCTGGAAGCCCAGATCTCATGCTCTTCTCTAATACAAGAAATATAAAGAAAAGACCTTCAACATTCTGTGCTGTTATGATGGGCTTCTTCACTAGCCCAGCAAAAGGAAGAGATGTTAATCTCTGCATTCATCTGATCTAAACTGAAAAATCTGGACACAGCTAATCCACAGCAGTCAAAAACAGTTGTTTAGGTGAAAGAAGACTAAAGGATACATGAAAAGAACTAGCTTTCATGGCTTTCTAGAGCGCCAGGGAGTCAGTTCAGTGCCATAGGGGATAACTTCAGCTTTTATTGCCCTGCATAGAGAAATAGCATCTTCAAGCATGGCTTTAAGATTTTATGCAAACCATTCATCTGGTCTACAATCCATCTCTCCCACAACGTTTTTACAGTTACTAATTTCTGTGAGATTTTGCTTCCCCTTTAATTAACCTAGTCTTGGTTGCTCAGGCAGGGGTTGTATTCCCAGTGTAGCAAGCACTGCAAAAAGCACAGGCATTTTCAACTGTGTTCGCTAACAGCAAAGACTTAGCCAATCAATACACAGCTGTTACCAAAATCTACAGGATTCAGTGGTCTGTAAAGCAAGTATCAGGACAGCTACTGTGAATTATAAACTAAACTGCAACTTTATAATCTTTATAAGTACATGATACAGAAAGACCATTCTAGTCACAAAGCCAACAGAGACTATCAGAGCATTCAAGGGGCGCAAATATCCCTTAGCCTGAAGACACATCTAGCAATCCTACAATAATGGCAACACTCTCTTTTCTTTATAGCACATCTTTTATTCCCTCCATCATGAAGCATTACCTGTATTACATCTAGGACAACAACCAATACTTTTTCCACTCATGACTTCTCTCAGCCAGCAGTGACACCTCCCTACCTGAATAATTTAAAAAGATTGTACCACATCTTGCATACTTCACATAAGAATAGCCTCAATGTTCCCACTAGCTTTTCCTTGCTAAGAAAAAGTCTGACAAAACCTTGTGGCCACAGCCTACAGAAGGAATAACTGGCAGCAGTAAATTGCTTATTACAACACAAAAGATGGAAGACTGCAGGTACAAAGTGATTCTGTCATTTCCTTCCAACATCCACAGGCAAATCGACAAATCCTCTCAGCAGGGCTCTTGGAATCTGTTAGCTTAACAGAATTATAGCATAATAGGAATAGAAAGGACCACGATGTCATATACCTGATCAATTAAAAACTGGATTCTAGCCACTGGCACCCACAGTTGAATCACATCAGAAAAAATTAAACACAACCAAGATTCAAAACTACCTGGAAACTCCAGAAAATATTTAATCTTTCTATATTAGGAGCAAAAGTGGGGATATTTATGAGCAATCAGATCCCCCTTCCTGCTTTTAGCAGTTAATCTCTTTGGCAGGCTTAGCATGACACGCAAAGATATGGAAACCTGACTGAATGGCATTATTTTTTGAGAAGCAAGACAGTAATGGTCTCATCTTGGAATTTTTCCTACACAGAGGAGGAAATACAAAATTGTTTACACATAACAACTGAAATGTAAGGACTAACACTAGCCATGGATAAACTAACCACGAAACAAAACCAAAAGAAAATGAAGAGTGAGATGAGGAGAGGCAAAGTGAGGCCAGGCAAGGGAAACACAAGCTAAGGAGTCAGCAACTTGCAACACAAGTGTCTTCTAGAGGAAACAAAAAACCCCAAAACAACATCATCATGCTCCAGAGGCTTTCTAAAAATATACACAAGTTCTGAGAGGAAAGAAAATGGGTTGAGGAAGATGCAGACAAAGGCAAAAATAACACTAATCTGCTGAGAATCTGTTGAGAGAATGAGCAGAAAAGAAGCAGTATGTCATACTGTGTTTCAGGTCCTACTTTTAAGCTATGGATTGGACAGGTCTGTCAGTTTTGGTTAACCAAAGGAAAACAGAGAGCCAAACAATTCTATCTTTGATGGGAAAGTTGGTTTCTTATACTCAAGCTTTTTTTTTGATACATGAGGAAGCATTATTGGCAAGTATTATAATCAGTAATTCATTAATTAAAATAAAAGTTTGTAAGATGCCTACTGTGGAAAACAGATTACACCTGTAGACTGACAGATTTTGGCCATTCATGGAAATTAGTGAAATTAATGAAATTTAAAATAAAAAAAATAAATTAAAAATTACAGGTTGATTTCATAATGCACTAGTTTTAAATCAACAAGTAAGCAGGAAGTTAACTAACTTGCCAAAAAGCCGTTAAAGCCTTATTTGCAACAACTGCATTTTCCCAACATGATGTAAAATTTACCATATGTTATATGCCTTCAAACAAATTATATTGAACCTTCAAACAAATTGCATTGAAACCACCAAACTAAGCCTTCTTTATTTAAGAAGTGCTCCCTGCTTAACTATATCAGAATATTTAGGGGGAAATAAATACTTCTGTTAACATTTGCTCCCCCCTCCCTCCCTCAGCAGCATTTCATAAATTATATGGAAATAGATTATGAAGTATTATTTGGAGAGCATCTGAGGGCCTCCCTTCAAAATACTGACCACTGTGAAATACTCATACTATGTCTTTTTAGTAAACATAGGTTGTGTCCCATTGAGTATCTGCAACAATCACTTAAGAGAGGCTCATTCATGGAAATGACTGCAGAGCAGGGAAAAAAACAAAAGAAAGCAAAAGAAAACAAAACAAACCCAACCAGCCTAATTATCAGCCCACTAGTTACCCTGTTTCCATAGCATTCACTAATAAACTCCTGAGCTGAAGTCTTGTCTTTTCCAGGCAGGACAAAACAACCTGATCTGCATTCTCCTGTATTCCAGCTGAGAGGCTTCTAATCATTTCTTTGCTCACTGTATTTCTACTTCAATAAATCCTCTTGACTCCTGAGTTGAAAACTGCTCTTTTAAAGGTTATTAGAAGCTCAGGTTTTAAACGAGAAATGCCAGTTTACAGATCATTTAAAAAACAACAAAAGCAATCTGCCATTCTCACCAACCTGCTCTCAGCATCCAGCTGCCCTACTGCTCAAGAGCAGGCTGCTGGGCTTCTTGCAGGCTCAGCTCCTGCTGATCACAGCAGCGTCTGGGTAAATTTCAGGCAACTGTTTTGTCCAGTTTACTTGTTTTAAATTAGTCCTAAAACATATGTAGTCAAATAACATGCAAGCAAATCCAATCTTCAGAAACTTTTGTCAGGTAACGTGTATATGGATTCTGTGTAAAAAAAATCCCAAAATTCCACCAGAAAGAAATTCCTAGCCATTTCAAACACTCTTCTACATAGATACAAAAAAGCTATGTGGTAAAACTAAGATTATTCACCAAACATGGAATTATATACCTGCACTTGACACAGTATCAGTGAAGGATGTCTTTCAAGTCTCAAAGCCACTTTCATTAGCCATCCCAGAAATCCAGGACTGAGCTATTAAAGATATCAAAACACTTTCTTTAAATAGCAAGAGGATTTTAAGTCTTACCTAAATCATGCCTCATTGCAGAAGAGCTTATACCTCTCAGCTGCAGACAGAAGATGATGGTAAAATGAGGACAAGGCAGAGTGGTCTTCAGGTTTGTGTGGATGCAATGCCAACTTGGAAGCCCCTGTATTCTAGTTCTCCTAGGAGAGCCTATGAAATTTGTAGCTGATGCAAATGTACAGTAAGAAAACAAGCACTTAAGGATATAGTAAAGACAGAAATATAGGGAAAGTCTAGAATGTCACGAAGGTCCTTTCAATTTACTTAGTTTTAATATATACCAAGAAGTATATGTCAACTGCGTTAAGACACATCTTCCTAAATGTTTACTCAGAAAAGGAGTTTCCAAAAAGCCTCATCATAGTCTCTGACTCTGAGAGTAAGACAAAAGTTCACAGAAATTTTTGGTGCTCAAAATAAGGTTTACTTTGTTTTTATCAGAGTATTTTCTGTTAGACAATATGTAATGACATAGGATTTATGTTCAACACTCATCAGCTCAGTATCTATTGCACTGTTGCATATCTGGCCAGAGTACAACATTAGGTCACTAAAGTAAGGAACATCCAACTAATAGTCATTTTGAGAAGTTTGCTGTAAACCTCTTATTCCACATTCTACCAAATTTTCTGAGGCAGATGCAGGATTCAGTTCTACTGAAGCAGCATTCTGCTGCTTCAACCTCAAGACCCTCCTGCTGTCTCCATACAAATACCTGCTGGTACTGTAATGGCAATAAAAAGAAATCACCTTTAATGAACAAAAAATCTCAGACCAGAGAAGCTTTGTGTACACTAAAGGAGGAACTATTTTTCAGAAAAATAGTAGATTTTCAAGAAATGCAGAGCTCTATTATAATGCTTAAATATAAGTGAGAAAAAAAAATAAAAATCAACCATACCTTTGACTTTTCTACTCCAAAAAATCTTTAAATATAACTTTGAGAATACTTTCCTCACTTTTCATATACAAAATAACCTATTATATGCCACCATAATTGTCATTTATACCAGTAAAGAGAGTTCAAAATATTAGCTTCATCACAGTGAGCTCTGTTTGGGTTAAAAGACCATCTTAGTTCCTTTCGCTTGCCATCCCCTTCAAAGACCAGGAGAGTTTAATATTACCTGAATGGCAATGAATTTGGGGCTACACATATACAGCTCTTTCAGATTAAGCATATCCAGGCCTAAGCCTCAGGCTTAGGCCTGGATATGTTTAATCTAAACTCCCAGCTATACACTGGCCCTCCTTACATACTTCCTCCACCTTCACAGTATCTCAGATGGGTACTCAGACACAGTAAAATACAGGGACACTGGCTCCTAGCTGATAGCTGCCCCCATAAACAATACAAATGTAACAATCAAAATACTTACATCCAAACTTACACACAGCTATGAAAAAGAGTATGAGCATGGCCTTGAATTCTCTCTTCTATTTTAGAAGAGCATGAGGGCTCTACTAATAGATTTTCCTACCCACCCTCCCTGATGTACCCCTTTCCTTTTCATCCTGCTTTTTCTTTTTACCTCCAATCCCGATTTCCTCATACCCCAACTCCTCGGCCCACTCCTATTCATTACACACAGCCAGTCCTCAGTCTTTTATGCTCTTCCAGACGCCCATGTCTCAGTCAGTTCTTCTCACGGTTCTTTTCAGGCAGTCCACCCTCCAACAGCACCCCAGCCCCTTGTCCCTGGCAATCAGGTAACACCCTCCTCTGTGCTGTTGCAGTGCAGCAAGATCACTAGGAGCACAGAATACTGTTCCTTCACATCAGCTGCAGTAGCTCAAATGTATGCTTTCTAGGAATTCTGGCCCACACTCACACAGAAACATATGCAACACAGGTGGAATTAGAGATTTAAGCTGCTAAAATCATTTTTTTTCTGCAGAGCATGTGCAAACAGACTTGCAGACAGATTTTCACAGTGACAACAGAAGGCATCTCTGACATAGAGGAACTGCACCATCCTCTCGCTCTATCCCACCCAGAACCCTAAAATTTAATTTCCTTTCTAACTAGCAAGAGGTAATAAAGTTTGGGGACAGGAGGAGGGTCACTCACTTTTGAATGTGAAAAATATGCTTCTTCCTAGTTTTGTTTCAGAAACTTACAAACCACTGTGTGAGCTGCTCTTGGCAAATAAAAATTTTGTGATGGATATCTACTGTTGAAAGTTTTACCCAAATCTTTACAATAGTCAGCTGAAAACCACTATTTACAAAGAAAAGTACTACACAGATGCTCAGTTAGATTATAACATCAACTGCAAGTACTTCGTCATGGGTTCAGCAGCAGTAGTCATTTTTCTCCTTCGTAGTAGCTGGTGCAGTGCTGTGTTTTCGACTTTCAGCCTGGGAACAGCACTGATAACACCGATGTTTGTAGTTACAGCTTAGAATGTTTTGGCCTGACCAAGGACTTTCTGCGTCCCATGCTCTGCCAGGGAGGAGGGGAAGCTGGGAGGAAGCAGAGATAGGGCACCTGACCCAAACTGACCAAAGAGGTATTCTATACCACAGTACATCATGCCCAGGATGGAAAAACAGAGGGCAGAAACCCAGAAGGGTGGGGGGGGTGCCCTGCTTGGTCAGGCTGAGTATAGGTGGTGAGCGATTGTATTATTTTCCCTTGTATTTCCCTTATCTTTATTATTATTGGTGGTAGCAGCAGTGGTTTGTGTTATACCTTAGTTACTGAACTGTTCTTATCTCAACCTGTGGGAGTTGCATTCTTTTGATTCTTCTTCCCATCCCTCCTAGAGCGGGGGGGAAAATGAGAGGAGAGTGAGTGAGCAAAACTGCGTAGCTGAGAGGCTTAAACCATGGCATACTTATACCCTTATTTCACAATTTTCATTGAAATTTTATAATCCAGGATAGTTCTACAGGAAGAAATTACTAGGTAAAGCTAAAATTACATACAGCTTTCTAAGTAAAACTGTCCTGTCCTGCATCTCATCCTGGAAAATACTCAGTTAACACAAATGGAGATTTAAACTATGGAAGGGATATTCAGATTCTGAACAAAAATGGAAGCTGAGCTTTGTAAAGTTCAATTAGACACAAAAATAATGAAAGAGCACTTTCAAATCCAGTTCCTGACTTTGGTTTCGATGTGATACTCTGTATAAATCAGGTCACTTATTTAGGAGCTAACAGAGTTTTGGCATGCCCCTCATTTGTATTTAAGGTTTTGACTTCTGGCTCCTGTGTTGTTTTATTCGAAAAGTTTCATAAAGACTCTTGCAGTTCTGGACATTGTAACTCTAGGCCTACGGAGAGTTTAAAATCTGAGAGATGATAACCTGCTATCACAGCCCATATATATATGCACAAGCTAAGACAGATATATGAGCAAAAAAAAAAAACCAAAAAACAAATAAACAAAAAGGAGCATTTCCAGGTGCATGAGACCTAGGAAAAGTATGACAATTTTTTCTGCGTGAGAAGTAAATTTATGTTTAGATTTTTCCTACTGAATAATCTTACCCTCTCAATCTGTCGATACAGGTCTACTTGCACAATGTCAGCAAATAACTGCCAGCACAGGTACTACTATAATCAACAACTGCAGCCAGCTGATGATTCTGCAAACATAGCGGCCTTTATGAGCAAAAGGCTTTTACTCCATACTCTAGTTGATGGCTCTTCTGGTGAGGTATTTTGAAAGAAGTCACTGTCCTAAACACTGCTATGTCAGCAACAGTTCCATGCATAAATCTGGACTAAACCAAAGAACAAGCACAATTTGACCATTCAATATACCAGTGACATTGCTCCCATTATGTAGAGCATTCACAAAATGCCAGTGTAGCCAGACGTTTTGGAAATCCAAAAGAAACCCCTAAATACTTCTTTTAATCTGCCTCTTTGCAGTTGGCTAAGTGGCTGTGCCACAATCTATCAAAAGCTTTGTGTGCTAGTCCAGTTAGGCAGCTCCCAAAGTGTAGGTCCAATTTTATCTTTTTAAGGCATTCTCCGAGGCTTCCTACATTTGTGTTCATTTTCCTTTCTTCATACCTTTCCTGCAGTACCATCCAGATGGCAAAGAAATGCTCAGACATATTTACATAAATACAGTTTCAGACACCAGAGTGTGAGAGAACACACTGCAAGGAAAACAATGAAGATAAATGTAGCAGCTTTCAGGTGAGTGTAATCAGAAAATCTTGCAGTCTTTTTTCTTTGTGATACCCTCTAAAAAGAACAATATGTAAGATTATAGTATGCAAAAATACCCTCCTAATACCTAACCTTTTAATCTGAAAACAATAAGAAGCACTTAGGAAAAAAGAAATATGAAATCAGGAGCCTATGTACTAGCACAGGTAGCACATTTCCATTTATGTTGGTGCAGTCAGCCATTTTTTTTAGGTGAGAACCTGGGCCCCCTGTGGAATTCAGACCACAACATTAGACACCAGGCAGATCTTTCATTGCTATACACATCATCTTTTTATTCAGCCACACATGGCACAGAAGAAATTTCCCAATTTACTGGTGTTTCACTTTGCACTCTCCGCAATAGTGCAAATTGTAAGAAAAGAGAGAAGGCAGTGAGGATCCAGTATGCTCGACTACCAAAATGAACTTTGTGTTACTTGGAATCTTGTAATTAGCCTCTTGGCATGACTCAGATTTATGCCTGGCATAATTCCATTCGCTTCCTGAGTGATTAATTTAGTTCTTTCATTGTTTATGCTATTTCACACATTGTACATAGGTATCAGCTTAAGACAGGAACACAAAGTCGTTGACTGCATTTACCTAGATCCCTACGTATGCCCTAATTGAATCACAAACAAAAATGATTGCATGAACTGAACTTACCCAAAATTGTTAGTCTGATTTCAAACCAGCACCAAGAGGAGAGGCAAGCCTACATTATTCTGACCAAACAATATAGCTTGATAGCTCTTATCAGTGTCTAATGAAGTAACATTTGCATAATGCATGAAGTACAATTTAGGAAAATTGAAACTGCTTTGCCTTAAAGATGGCCAGATGTTTAGTGAGCATGTGATCAAGTGAAAATTTCACCCAAAGAAATGAAGACCAAGACTGAGGCAGATAAGTAATACAGGAGGAATTTTTTCATTTCTATTTGCATCTCAATCCTTCAATTACTAAAAGCAGTAAAATCAAGTAACTGACATTATTAGACAAAAAGGTGTTTTATTACAATATAATAATCTCTACAAATTGAAAGAATAAAGTCATACCTTTGTACAGTTCACAGTTTTGATTGCCTTATAATTCAACCTTAATCTACAGGTCTTCTAGATAACGAAAAAAAAACCCATACTTTGCACACTGCAGTAAATATACCTTAGGGGAATATTTACCTGAACAGCCATTTGAAAGCACAGAGCTATCAGAGTCTGATTTATTGAGCGTGTGTAAACATGTAGCAGTTATTTCTTTGTCTCAGTTAACTGACACGCTTTACTAAACGTGAACTATCAGACAAAGCTCAGTATCCCTTGAGTCCACCAGGTACTGTTACCAAGAATGATTTTGAGAGACAAGGTCTGAAAGCAGGGGTAATTTATTCTTATTGGGTAATACAGGAGGAAATTTTTCATTTCCATTTGCATCTTAATTCTTCAATTACTAAAAGCAGTAAAATCAAGTAACTGACATTATTAGACAAAAAGATGTCTAATATAGGTGTGAAGAAAAAAAATTAAAAAAAAAAAGAAAATCACCAAATGTTGGGCACACATGCCCTTTTTTTTTATCCAAAAGAGACGTTGTGAACTTCAAGCCTATTGAGACGAATATATCCTAGGTGAAAATAAGTTACACTAATCAACAGACAATAACGATAAAGGTTAATATGTACAACTGAATCAGGAGAAGGTGTGACAGGAAAAGTCACAAGTACTTGCCATTTACGGAAGTTACCAGGAACACGAGTTGTACAGAGACATAAACCAATGCCGCTATTGAGCTTGTGTTTTTTTTTATATTCAACACAATTATGAAATTTCATTTCTAGGCTGCTTCTTCTGAACATGTTAATAATCTTTCTCTAGGATAAGGTCTAGAAAGTCTGAAATAGCACGACTGTCCTATGAAACCTTCTCAAAATAGTAGCCAACCATTTCTGGTTTTCCGCCCCTGTTACAGTTCACTGTGATGAATCATATTTATTCTGTTTCTCCCTTACAGTCTTCACAGGAACTTTTGACTTCAGAGAAGAATATTAATACAGAAGCAGACTACATGACAGTGTAATCGCCACTGTGCCTATGTCAAATGTGATAAAGCATCTACATGATGAAGGGTTTCTCCATTTTTCCAATTATACCCCCTTTGTAACAGCTGGTGCAATTTGTTTCTTTCAAACAGCTTTTTTAAATCACAAATCACAACAGATACAACAACCCTTTTATTAAAAGTTTATTTTTTTAAGACCAGAATTCCTATAGAATAATACTTACAGAAAGTGCCAAGAATTATACAGTTTTCTTCCAAATTTCTCATCCCACCTAAATCAATTCGCTATCTATGCAGGGAAAATATCAGTGGAGCTCAGACTGATATAAGAATTTAACAACCATTGACATTTATATTAAGTTAGGCACTGTAAGAAAGAACTTGACACTTTCATACCTTTGTGAACATGGTGCTTACATACATACGTTAAACGTATGAGAATTACAACATGTTACTATACCTAGGTATTTAGCACCTCCCATGACTAAGGTCCTTAAGGTCCTGAGAATTCTGTTATCCTTGCAAAAGAAGACAAAGCAAATTAGAGAAAGCAAGCAGCAGCTATCCCTGCTCCTATGTCTCCCAAGGAATGAAGTGTCTTAGATAAGCTCTGAGCAACACAGCCTTTGGGTAAGCACAGAAAAGGAGGTAGTGGTTTATCTGGTTTAGGATTCTCACAACAGCTCTAGAGCCCTGAACAGTTTCCTTATCTTTACCATTGAAAATTAAACAAACAGTAAAATCAGTATATTAACATTAAACTGTTGCTGTTTTTAACGGAGTGACTCTATATCACTGTAATGCTTAAGATACTAAAACACATCCAGAACTGTGGTCAAAAGTGTCTGCTTTTTTGTAGTATGCAAGAAGCTAATAATATTACAAAACCATTTTCCTGTCACCAACTTGCTTCAGCATTCAAGGGCTGCAAACGTAATTTGTGGAAGTAGGAAAAAAGACATGAGTTTCTGGAAGAAATAGCAGTTTTAAGGCTAGAAAACATCTTGTCCAACACTCTATGTAGCAAAAGCACCTAACAAAAAGCTGACGCACAAGATGACAGAGGTGGAGAGAGCTCTGAGAAAGAAACCTATGAAAACATATAAAGAACCCAGAATATAACTATTTTTGACCACATAAAAGTCCCTCCTCTAGAACACAAAAGAAATAAATGATTTAAACAGTGATTTAAAAGGAGAAAAGCGTATGATGTTAACAAAAGTATGAAGTGTTTGGATACAGATACATCCCTGCAGTCTGTAGACTTTTGTAATTGCAGAAACCAAGTATTTGGTTTATTCTTCAGTTCTATGCAGCCACTCAGCAGAAATACCCTGCATTTACCAGAAAATGCATGTCTGAGAGTACTTAACTGTCGAGGGACACCATGTTCACTAAAAAAGCATGAAGGGAAATGGAATACAATTCTCTAAACCTTAGTTTTCAGCAATGGGACAATAAAGAACATTATGTCAAATTAGACCAGTGACAAGCTCTCACGTGGAAAAAAAAATGAAGGTATATGGGTTCTTCTGGGTTTTATTCATTGTAAAAATAGTGTAAAAAATGAAGGGCATTGTTCAGGATGCATAAATGGCACTGATGAATGGTATTCATTCTTTACTAACCAAAAAAACCTTACAGAAACAGGAAGACTCTTCTCTGGCCCAGTTACGGATTCTATGGGGTCATACTGTATTCAGATGTTCCTTCCAAACTACAAGCACATTTATAATGCCACTGGAGTCACTCTATGGATGCTGTGATAGCTGGGTCTGCATTCCCAAAACTTCGTAACGTTAAATTTTACAACAAATTGTCATTAGGACTACACTATTTACAGAACCAATCAGCAACATCCATTTGCTTCTTGGGTAAATCCACCACTGAAAGAACTGAAGAAGACCAAACTCTCAAAACCATGGTTTAAACTATGACAATATCACAGGAATTCAATAAACAGGTCAACACAAAAGTAATTACTCTTTCATGGAGCAATCATGGAAAACTCAAGCTCTAAAATAAAGTTGATAAATGCTTGACCATTCAAATACTAAACTGATTTAGGCAAAGAGACACACAATTTACCCTAAAGTTATTCAATATCCTTTGCAGAAATTTAGTCGCAGCTTTTCTAAATCAGCTTTCCCAAATCAGCTTTCCCAAGTGTTGGCTATAAAAAAAATGAAGCTGTGTAACACCAGACAGACAAGGAAGGCAACTGTTACTTTCCAAGGGAGCTGTAACAGCGCATACACTTATTCTAAGGCCTTGGGCCCTCAGGTCCAAGAAACAGAGGACTGAAGTGGAAGAAATCTAGGAGGAGAACTGGCATCAGACTGGAAAGTAGTTTCTTTCCATACTTTATACAAAGACCAATTCATTTGTTTGAAGATGAGGTACCTGTTAAGTACTGTAGCACTGTTCAGCTGTGGAAAAATATTCAGTCCAGCTGTTCTTCAGATCTTATTTCAATGCCTGCTACTGAGCAGACATTTCATTCTCCTATAGTACTGAAAGTAAATTGCTCATTCGTTATACAGCTTCTAAGACAACACTAAGGCAGAGTGACAATCATGATTTGACAATCTGCTTAAACTCTGATAGATAGATCAGCAGTCGTAAGATCAGTCCATTACCAAAGACTTAATAGAACCTCATTCCTCCAAGTAGCAAACTGCATTTCCTGCCAATGTTGTAAATTATAGCAATAAGCATTTTACTGCTCTGTATCACAGTACATAAACTTCATTATAAAAAAAAAAAAAAGAACATTATGCTAGTCCATCCCATTGCACCTTAAACAAGGGCAGCCTAAGTCCTTTATCCAGGTGTCTATCAGTTAGGTCCTATTTTAGTTACACAAAGTGGCGCTCTAGAGAAGACCTAAAGTAGAAGCTGCCAAGATGATTCATGAAAATATCAATCCATGCTCATTTTTTTCCCTCCAGCTTCGTCCTTTCCACTGTTTTTTCTTTTGAGATTAGATTAGCCTCCCACAAGCTCAGTGGTGCACCAGACATCATAAATAGAACCAAGTTCCAGCTTATTACTACTACTTCCCAGAACCATTTTCATAGCAAGGCATTGACTGACACACCTCAAAGCAACAAGGTCTAATCCATATGTGAACAGATATTGATTTATCAGCAAAAATACATACAACTTAAAAGTTTTTTAAAATTCATAACATTTTTATCATGAGTGATCCAAACTTAATGACAGTGTATGATTAGTACCTTAGTCCTTGTAAAGGAACAGACCCACTCAAACTAAAATTTAAACCAGGACTTGAGTGTTCTTTTAGGTCACAGAGCAAAAAAGCAGCTTGTAAAAATTGCAAGGAGATATACAAACATCTCAAGGCATTCCATTATTTTAGAGATGATCAGAACTCACCAACTAGAAAACATGTCCCTCAAAAATAACAGAAACCACCTCCCTAAACAATTCCTTTATAAATAGATTAGGTGAGTCAGTGAGATAGAGTTAAAAAAACCAAACCACTTCAAGATAACAATGCACAACAGGTATCAGTCATGGGTTCACATAGTGTCTTGCATTCACTTTGAGGAGAAGCTTGCAAAGAATATTTGGGGCTACACAGGGTGAAAAACAGATAAAATCAAGATTCAAATTAGCTTTCATATTGTAAAAAAGAATCACCAGGTTATGCTTCTATAATTGGAGATAATTTAATAACAGTTTAAGCTATCAAGTAAAGAGATGAAGAATATGCAAGAAATTCAGACTTTATTATGAGCTCTGAGTAATATTTTAGACAAGTCTCCACATCAAGACTACTCTTTTAAATACCTATCATGTCTAGTGGAGAAGCAAAATAAGCATATGGGGACTTTGAAACTGAAATTCAAATAAATCTACCAATACAGTAGAGGGCAAAAAAGAGTAAAGATTGCTTTTATTCTACAACTTTTAACTGAAGAAAAGGGAAATAGAGCATCCATAAAGATACAAAACATAGCCTGGAGAGTGGACACAAAAAACTGAAGTGATGAAACAGACTAAAGAAACACTCTAGGAATTACCTTTTCGGATTACCTGAGAATAAAGAGATGAACAGAGATAAAAAGAGATATATCCAGCAGATAACCAACTAACAGCTTTATGAAAAGTTAAGTGCACTTTATAGGCCTGTTTCTCACACTGTCTCTTCAACATACTTTATGTATAGCTGGGTTAAAATGAGAGTCCACTTGCTGAAACCACATAAGCATCAAATTCTTCCTTCACCAGCAGTCTGAGCTGCAGTCTCAGATCCCTGGAACCATTCACTTAAGACTATATGTGTGTACACAGATTTTGTTGTTACTGATATTTAATAGTCTATGTAATCTCAGCATGTTGACATTTTTGTTTCACAAAACTACTTCTAGGGGACTTTTTTTCACCATCAGTTACATCTGATTCCCACCTTGCATATTGACATGCTCTCTCTCCTCTTTCTGTTCTTTTATACACAAGTCATTGCAGCTTATCTGTAGAAAACCTGGCTACAGTAAGCCACACTGAGATTCAAATTTTATAATGTAACTTACAAACTTGTGCCGTTGTTGACAAGACATCAGTTGTTGAAAAAAACTGGAGCATGGATTTTAATGCGAAAGCACAAGTTTTCTGGGCACCATTTTGAATGGGAAGTGTTAAAAAAAATACACTAAGATATGAAAACAGTGATCTGGAACTCATACACCAGTTTTACAACATAAAGTGTGGGAAAAATCAGAAACAAGATTGCAGATGAATTTTAACATTTTTAAAACACACTCAGAAGATCCCTAACATCAGCAGAATTACGTTCATTATGATTACAGGTATGACAAAGGTTTTTTTGAGTAAAGATAAAATCTTGCGGTAGAGATAAATACTGCACCCTACAAGGCAGGCTCTCTAATGACGTTCTAACATGAAATAGCAAGTTAAGGGTTTCTGTAACTTACTTTATGAAGAGATGAAAACATGATAAAGGGATAAAATATACATACAGGAAGACATCACTGGGCTCAGAACATCCATGTGTCATTTACTTTTAAATCAACCAGCTTATGGGTCTTTTTTAAATGAGTCCAAGTTCACATCCAATTATGATTTTGATAAAAGACAGGCATCAAGATATTCATTCAATAGATAGCTTTTATATGTTAAACAAGCAACCCTAAAATTACTGATCATGCTGTCAAACATCTCAGAGTTTTCAATTTCAAAACACTGTTGTCTAGTATCAGTCATTTCTGTAATTTCATAACATCAAGCCATAGCTATAAATGTTGAAACTACTTTCTCCTTCAAAGCCATTGCCACTTGAAACTACCTCCCAGTACCACTTAGTTCATTATTCAGCCTGCTTTTACTTTTTTATTCTTATATGATTCTTTTTTCTTGCTAATTAACATGAACTTCTTTTAGACTATGCCCCCAAATAGTCTTCCGTGTCACAGACAAAAAGTCACTATCTATCCAGAAAACAAGTTTCTATTGTCATCATAAAGATGTTATAAAGATGAATCTGTAATAGCAAAGCATCTACATTAGCTTCACACAATCCCTCCTGTTTTTTCTGGAAACCTTTAGGTTCTACATAGATATTTTTGAAAGCAGCAAGAAATTAATCACTGGTAAGCTTTTTAGAATCATAGAATAGTTAAGGTTGGAAAGGACCTTAAGATCATCTAGTTCCAACCCCCCTGTCATGGGCAGGGACACCCCACACTAAACCATGTCACCCAAGGCTCTCTCCAACCTGGCCTTGAACACTGCCAGGGATGAAGCACTCAAAACAATTCCATTTTAGGGAAAGAGGCATAAACCCTTTGCAAGCAGTCTGGAATGCAGGGTCAACCATATATTCCTGTGGATTATGCCATGTTTGTCACAGAGAACATTGCCTTTGCTTTAACTGCTTTTTTAACTAACTTTTTAACTACTATTTGAAGGGATCCCGAACACTTCTTCCCCTTGTGACGCTTTCAGTCTCAGTCTAAGATGATTTCTTTTTCCTCAGAGTCACAAGTATTCACATACAATTCATCTGAGGTTAACTTTGCTGCAGGTAGGTGCCTGGTAGCACCTGTCTTTTCCCTGACCATTAAAGAAACAGCAAGATACTAATATTCATGCTTAAGTCTAATTATAATTACAATGTTATTGACATCTGAAAAGCTTTGCTCTACAGAATTGGCTTTAGCATTCAACTGAACATCCATTGAATAGATAACTTCAAGAAAATTATTTTACTTCCTAGGTTTCAGCCACAGGATGAAAAGCACTGATGAAAACTGATAAGAAAATGTACCTGCAGAGTCTGATCTTTAGAGAAGCTCCACATGATTTTCCCTCAGAAGCACAGCAGATTTAGATAAAAATGATAGAGCTAAGGGCTAAGTTTGGAAGTACACAGCAGGGAAGTCTTCCTTTTACATGTTGATGATCTCACTCTTGAAATAGAAGAGATGGAAATCAATGCAATCATCTTTCTTTTTGCTCAATCAACTTGCCAAGTTGCCTTGACAGAACATCTCACCTTTTAATAATAATTTAGTGGAGAAAAGCTAAAAGTCCCTGTCCTGCTGAGAAACATAGCATATGTAGCTTCTCACAAGAATACTCTTTTTTTTTCACCCAGAATACTGTTCTAAATTCTGTGCACAATTTTCACACAGATTCCTCTCCCTTCAACCGTTCAGTTATATGACAGGAATCAGAACATGGATGGTCCCTTCCCTCCTCTTCCTCTGCCACAGGTAATTTCCAGCAAATTCATGTGCACCCATGCTCCAGCAGTTCACGGGGTACATGAAAAGCTGCTTACTTAAAAATATTTCTTTTAATAGTATTTTTATTTCCAAAAAGTGTTGTTTGTTTGTTGGGTTTTTTGTTTGTTTGTTTTTTTCTGGTAGAGCATCACAATGCTACTGCAGACTGTAGACAAACAGAAATAGAATCTTAGAATCATGGAATCAACAGAACAAAAATCAAGTAACACAAATGGGGAGAAAAGTAGCTCCTCAATCAGTTCTTTCGCTAGAGAAGGATAACACAATAACATAGCTTGTCGGTCTGAGAGGAGGACTTATCTTCATTGTAAATTTGACGCTACAGGCTCCTTTCTGCTCTCTCATGTAAGTTTGGATAAGATCCAAAGTAACAGAGCAGAAATTGAGCTTCTGGAAGATAGTTTGCTATTACATTTGAGTACTTAATATTAATTTCCTGTATTGATAACTAGGTTTGAGAATAAAAGTGAAACTCAAAAGTGCTTAGCTAGTTTAGATCCAGTTTCAGTGGGATATACTTTCCACAAGCATATCTGAAACATGGTTCGTTTCTATTCAAAAGCTTAAATGAAGTTTTACACAGACTTCAGTCCTTAAAATTTCAGGTGCTTACATTTTATACTTCATCATTTTTTATCATTTGCCCTTACAGATTATAAAGAGGTTTTTTCAGCTGTAATCAAGGAATTTTTCTACACCATATACTCATTAACCATCCTAATAAGATCGTCTACTACCAAGGAGATACAGTATGCAGTTTTTAACCTGGTATATCTCCATTTTAGTGCCATAAGATATTCTGAACTCAAAGTTAAAGGATGAGTAAATCAGTCATGTTTTGACTGTGCTCTAACAATCTTCCAAGAACCACTGATTCCTCCTATTATTATTTTTTCCTTCTTCCTACCTTAAGCGGTTCTTATTAGATGCTTTATTAATTATTATTCCACATATATCTCCAGCACCCAAAAGGACTTTTAAAAGTAAACATCCTTACTATTGTTCCTATTGTTTTTTAACAGAGTACCTACTCCTAAGGTATATGGAAATGCAAGCCAGAGAATAGGTCTTCTGATAAATTATTCCCTGGACAAGTCATTTTGGTACACAGTTAGGGAAGGGCAAAATAATTAGATATTTATTAGTTCAAGACTGAAGAAGGTACTGCCATTTCTTGATGTTCAGTGCTTCATATGAAATATCCAATTCACACTCCAAATATGCAGCTAAGTTGGTCCAGCACATAATTCATTCTGTCTGTATTTGCCAGATTTCCCGTTGCCAGGGGGCATGGGAGTCTCTGACTACCCAGTATTTGACATGCTGTAATAATTTCCATTCTCCCACATGCACAGGCAAAGCCATAACCAGGCTGAATGACCACATTTCAAATTCAGGAGCTTTTGTTCAAAACCACAAAATGTACATGCAGTGCATTTATTTGATTCATATATGGACATTGTACACAGCAGCATTTGAATGTCATTGTGAAAAAGAGAAAGTAATTTCTCTGAAGAGGTTAGTGTAAGAGCTTTAAGTAAATCAAGATATTAACAGGTCCTCTGTTGCCAAACTGCATTAAGGAAAAATTCAGCTTAGCTTACAAGAAGGAATACTGTACTGATTCCAAACTTGAAGGTGCACAAGCAGCTACAGTAACTCATACCTCCGTAACTACATAAAGATCCAAGAAACTATTTGCTTTCTAAATCTGAATGTATTACTATAGAACGGATAAATGTGCTGGAGTTAAGATTGCAACAAATGTTTTGCTAAGTTTGCTACTGTCAAACTATCACACAGACTCCTTCAGTTTCTCCTGCCTTTGTACATGCAACGTAGCTATGTAAAGTTCTTCAAAACTGTACTTTAAGGCTAACGATTGTTAATAACTTAGTGAAAGAAGAGTAACCACTGAAGAGATGATGAATTTCAAATAAATGCACTGATAGTATGTGATGACTCTCATTAATTCCACATTACGAAGCTCTGTATATTTGACTGACTCTTGAAACATTAAATTCAGAATTTTCTTGACACTAGGTATGCTTCGTATGCATTTTTATTTCCTATGAAGGCTATTTGCTATTCAAGATCTGCCAGCGTTTTGTGGTAGACAACACAGAGGGTAATACTAGCTTGTAGGTTCGTTCCTTTCTTGAAGAGAAACAAAAGATTTGTCCAAAAATCAGAGCTATAGCTTAAAACAAAACTAAATCAACAATAAAAACAACTTATCCTGCTGGTATTTATGTCTTTTTCAAAAGCTAGTATTTACGCCAAAACCAGTAGTCCAGATAAAAATTTTTGTTAGCAAGTCACTTACCATATTTATTGATGATACGGGACCAATGCTGTTGACGTAAATGTCAACATCAATAACTGTTGGTTTTACTGTGAAGAAAAAAAAAATAAATTATTTTGCAGAAAACATAAGTAATCACTCTAAATATTTTCCTCCCCAATAACTGTAAGTTCTACTCTTCTGGTAGAACTACTGAGAAATATGGATTATATATTTTTTGAGGAAGACAAGGTTCTTTTCCTCATATCAAAAACTGTCATAAATTACAGCCTGTACCACTTTATCATCATGATCCCCATTTATCTCAGCAGCAATTTGTTAAAGAAACTTTCAGTACTAAGCACAGTGGCTCAAAGTCAAAACATAACATGACTGACATGAAACTAGAAATAACGGAGCGTATCGCGTTTTCTACTACCTCAACATGCAGGTCCTTTAGTATGCTTGTTCCACACCAAAAAACCTTCCCAGATTTTCTCATCCCATTGGCCTGAAATAATCTTAATTTAGAGCAAAATTACTGTGAAATCCCTTTAGCTAGTCCTGAGCAACTGTTCTTTCCATTTAGACTCATTCCCTCCAGCCCACTTTGCCTTTGCGCTCATTCATCCAAAGGTTTTTGGATTTGATTTGATTTAGTACGTGCAATTTTCTCACAAGATCTTCCATGTTTTCAGACTTCCAGGATTTAATAGGCCAAGACAAGCTCTGTACTCTTTTCTGTAGCTGAGGCCACTATGATTTATTTTACTTTCAGTATTTTTGTGGCAGTGTACCTGCTGAACATTATTCAGATAGCTCTTACTGGTGGTGTAGCCTAACTCTAATGCCACTTTTACACTGAAAGACATATTTGTCTTATACTGCCCTCCTTCAGACCTCACAGGGTATACATTAACCTCTGAACTGAGATATTAATTGGTGATTTACTTTCTACAGAGTTAGCTGACCAGAACTATGGATTAATCCTGTTATAACCCGCGTAGTCAGACCTGATGAAACTTTGCCCTCGTAAGCCAACAGCTTCTGTTAGATATCTCCCTTTCCTATTAGATATCTCCCTTTCCTATAGAGGCACAGCCCTTATCCAGGGTCTTCAAAAACCTCCAGAGAGCAATTCAAACCACTGAAATTTGGGAACTATGCTGAACTCAAGGCTTTCACACCCCCCACCCCCCACCCCACCCCCGATTATTCCCAAGTCCCCTTGAATGAGGAAATGCAAGTACATCAGCCACTCAAAATTCAGAGAGTTTTCCTTGAGGAAGCTACGAAGTAGAGAAGTGAGGAACAGTTAAATACCACAGCTCTGTAGGAAGATTATCTCGAATAATTTATCTAAAGCTTAAGAAGCCATCCTGCACGAAGCTGAAGATAATCAGGCATCTCCACAAGTAAAGGTGATTTTATTATTTTCTTTTTTTTTGCCCCCATCCCCTAAGTTTCAGACTAACAGTATGATGCTGAAAAATTTTGCAGTACCTTAAAAATTAGAAAGGCAGGCTGGATTGTCATGTAAGACTTTGGTATGTACATACCATTAGGAAGAGTAGATCTGATATTGCAAAAAACACACATTAAAGTGGGTATGAACAGTGGTTGAAGATGATAACCATTCCTTAGAATTCATAAAGTGACACACACTTCTTTGACTGCATATGGTCAAAACTTCCAGGATTATTTATGGTCACAGTTTCAAATTGTCTGTACCAAAGGCTTAAAAACTTGGATCTTCCCTTGAGCAAAAGAAAATCTGAACTCAGCTGAACAAGCACAGCTGATTAATGTAACTCTAATTGTACCCAGCTAATAACAAAATGGGAGTCTAGCAGCTTCTGGTAATAAGACTTGCCTCAAAATGCAGTCATAAATGTCATTACATAGGAGTTGGTAATAGCACGGAACTACAGCTAGCTCTTTTACTAAGATAGCATATGTGGAATAAATGGCTCTGATCTTCCTTGGGCTTATGCACATATCTAGCTGGAGGTTCAACACTAAGGAGTTCTGGTGAGCGTTAATGGGACTAAACAATGATGTAAATTGGCACTCAACTGAACTTTAGCAGGATCAAGGATGAAGATCAAGACCAGAACACGGTTCTTGGAATCCATTTTTGTTTAATCATTGCAGCTAAGTATATAAATAGATTATGTGATGATAATTTCTCATGAATGCGCAGGGCCAAAAAGTGAAGAAGTGCTTGTTAATCTTAAAGAGAATTTAATCTTACAGTAAACATCTAATTTTGAAACAGAGCAAAACTAAGCAGCAGGCACTTCTTATGTCAAATTAATTCATCATCTAAACTCAGACATTCACAGTGAAATTCAAATGAAAAGCAAATAAAATAAATAAATAAATACATGTAAGCTACTATATCACTACAACAACAACAACAACAACAAAAACCAAACTGAAAGTTCCTTTGAATTATACTTTTATTTCCTAGGGAGAGGCAGAAAATACAATTGTAAAAAAAAAAAAATTGCATTTCAAATGTGTGTTCAGGTTTTGAAAGAAAAGACAGAAAAGTATAGTTGCTGCTGCACGTGATCTTTCATGAATATAAACAGATACAAACTGGAAGAACCACTAAGTATAAATTTCAGATTTTTTTATTAAAGGATTTCAATTTAAAATACCTAACTTGATGAGGCAAAGATTTCCAGATTATTTCATCCAAAATGCATTATAGAAAAGAAAATGACCATATTTTATTAGAAAAAATTCACCCTCTACAAGTCTTCAATATAAACTAAGTTTAATAGAAAGACATAATGTCATGGTTTAAGCCCAGCCAGTAACTCAGAACCACACAGTCGCTCGCTCGCTTCCCCCCCTTCCTCACGCCTGCTTCTGGAGGGATGTGGAGGAGAATCGAAAGAATGTAACTCCCATGGCTGAGATAAGAACAGTCCAGTAACTAAGGTATAACACAAACCACTGCTGCTACCATCAATAATAATAATGATCAAGGAAATAATAAGGAAAGAGAATACAACCACTCACCACCCACCAACCAATACTCAGCCCGACCGAACAGTGATCAAACTTTTCCGGGTAACCGCCCCCAGTTTATGTACTGGGCATGATGCGCTGTGGTATGGAATACGTCTTTGGTCAGTTTGGGTCAGGTGCCCTGTTTCTGCTTCCTCCCGACTTCCCCTCCTCCCTGGCAGAGCATGAGACTCAAAAGTCCTTGGTCAGAGTAAACATTACTGAGCAGCAACTGAAAACATCGGTGTTATCAGCTCTGCTCCCAGGCCGGAAGTCAAAACCACAGCACTGCACCAGCTACTAAGAAGGAGAAAAATGACTGCTACTGCTGAACCCAGGACATTAACCCATCATTACGTTACCAATTATTTCAAGGCCTGCTCATTTTTTTATTATACTACATTCATTCATGAACACTTAGTTCATGGACTGATTTAAGCCATGCATCAAGTTGCTGAGCTGCAGACAGAACCTTTTTTCTTGCACTAAGAAAGTTCTCACAGTCTTGATGATTGAACAACATTAAGTGTTAATGTCTCACTAAAAGCTGGCAGTAAGATCACAAATGGATACTCAGCTCCAGTACCATTTTGAAACCAGCAACAGTCCAAAATAGTTCTAAAGAGCTGTCAGAAATTTAGAAACATTACTGGCAGAACCATGTGTATATCATATGCAGGAGAGCAATTAAAGGTTGTAAACAAATGTACCACCCTTCTCAGAGTTCTTTGAAATAACATTTAATACATGGTAGTTAACTTTCCCTAAAAGACAATGTCAGCACATCCAAGTAACTGCAGTGTTATGCTGCTACACAGTGCTAAGGTTAGCTAACTGCTGATCACAATCATTTCATCTTCCAAACATGTTGGTTTTAACTGAGGAAGGAATTTATCAAGCCAATCAAAATATCTGCAAACAAAACTAAGGTCACATCAATATTTAAGTAATAGTCCCCATCTGATCTAAATGGCATGGCTTTGAGACAGACAGAATGTTTAAACGCCAGTCATCCTTGTGACTATTACGTTGCAAAGGCACATCCAAGTGAAATTTGTCTAAAAACATTAGTTCAAAAAACACCTAACCACAGGAGTCATGAGTTCAACACTGCCTGCAAAGCTCACTTAAGAAGCCAGGTGGACACTCAGTGGAAAGCTAGGTCAGGTATGTGTGGACAACAGCACAACACAGAAACAGCTAGAATAATGCCCTGATCACCAATACCCATGCAGGCTTGCTACAGGATTTGTGTTGTCCTGTTTTATAGATTTACACTGGTGAAATATACAGTACCTGAGCCTGAAACTCATTAAAATCCATTAAGACATTACTCATGGACACATGCAAGCTCATCATATGTGTAAAAAAAAAGAAAAAAAAATTAAAAAAAAAATCAACAGATAAATTGGGAGAAATTTTAAAGACTTATAAAGAAATTGAAAATGGGATTTCTATACAGTTTCACAAGTAATGTAAGGAATAAACTCTGCAATAAGTTACTGCCATTTTCATTATTTAGTACTTTAAAATTTTCTATCCTTAAATATCTTAAAATATCTTTTATTTTTTGATAGTTCTCTGCTCTCCAGAATTGATGCTTATTTCATGAACGAAACCATTTTGTTTCCTTCCTACAGAAAGCTTCCTCCACATTTAAGACTTAACAAAATAGCATTTATGTTCCTGCCTAAATCATAAATATTTAGATTTTTTTTTTAAAGTTTAATGTTTAGAAATACTTTATTTGAAGTTTATTTAAACACGAGCTCTTATAAATTTTAAATAAAATTTAAATTATTTTTTGTTGAGAGTTAACCTTTCTTATATTGTTCAAGCAACTACCAGGTCTAAATTATTCTGGTTTTACCCAGAACAGAGGTGGTAAAAATGTTATGTATCAATATACACATATTTATAAAAGCAAAGCAATTAGCACCAGATTTTTAGAAGGCATGCAGCCACATAAACAGAACATGAGCTCTGTTGCAGAAACACATAGCCACTTAAATTCTGCCTAAGTTCCACCAGACTTCTGAATGCACAACACTAACAAGATTGGCTCTATGATAATGAAACATTTTTTTAAATTACTCTATAATTATATTTTACATTATCTCATTAGCACATCAATTTTTATTTTAAAATTGGGATAAAGCTGTAATAAATCATCACACAGATATTGGTAGCTGTAGTAGTTGTGATTATAGTGTTAATTTTTACTTTGAATTAGTGATTATGATTATTAATATTTTACTATATGACCTTACATGCAACATCTAATTACCTGTTTGTTGCTGTAAAACGAACTGTTACACTAACAAGTCACTTATCAGGGGTAATTATGGTCAGCTAAAACTTCTATATTTTAAGACAAATTACCACATTTGAAGAAAGACATAAGAAGTATTGAGTCACCATCCCTGGAAGTATTTAAAATGGCACTTTAGATGTGGCACTTAAGAGACACAGTTTAATGGTAGACTTGGCAACGCTAGGTTAATGGCTGGACTCAATGGTCTTAAGGGTCTTTTCCAACCTAAATGATTCTATAATTCTATTCTATGATTCTACAAAGGTAGAAAAAAGAAAAAAGCCCTCATTCTTCCTGTACAGAACAGAATGGGTTTGAACAGATGGAAGTCCAAGACCTTCTCTTGTTACAGCCAGAGAAACTCAGACAGAAATGTCATCCCTATGTTTTAGGTTAAGATCAAACTACCAAAACATGACTGCAAATGAAAATCAAAAGGATAATCAAAAGCTGAGTGTAGACTTGAAAGGAAGCTTGGATGACAGCAATAGCAGGATGAGAACACAGTCCTCTGAACAGGGTATTTTATTCACTTGCTAGGTTTTGTTGCCATTTTGTCCAGAAGTGTGAATGACAGCATGCACATAAATGGACTCCCTCGATTAACTATGATTCACTTTTATTCTTCATATCCCACCAACAACATCAATCAGCCTTCAGCACTTTCATCTTTTGTTTACCTCATTTACCTTTCTCTAACACACAAGCTGTAATTTTTCCAGTATTATATTTTTGGGGGAACGAAAACTGCAGATCTTCATGGTTAGGCTGATTTCATAATCAATTCCTAAAGCTTCCATTTTTGTTTTACTTACAATCATAGGAGGGGTGATATCATGTGACTGAAAAATAATAGGATTTGTTCCTGCAAAGCCAGGAACAAAAATTATGTAATTAATATTTCAGACTTTTCCTTACTGCTACCTAGCATTCAATCTGTGGCACCTCCAGTATAGCATGCTATACTCCCAGCCTCCTCGCAGACTTCTTAGCTCAAGTTACTAGGGAAAAAAAAAAGAGAAAATAAGAACTAGCAGCTGCTACATATAGGTTTGAGTCTGACAGTTTAGATGAAGAGTCTGGCAAACTTTAGCTGTCAATCAAACTTTCCTACCTACAATGCCATTCAAGAAAAATATTCAGTCTGCTCTTGTATGAAGCCATTTCAGCAAGTAATCGTTGTCAGGAAATAAAACTCTAAATTAAAATTATGTCCGTAAATGTATTATTTGCATTAGAAAGCAGAAGTTTGTATAGCAAGGGACCTTACTCTTGAGTAGTTGGGTGAAAGACCTCTCTTTCCAACACAGAACCAGTACATGTTTGTCAACCCAATAGTCTACATGCAAGACAGAAGAGTTGTAAAGATAGAAGTGGCACATCAGAAAGGAGACAAAAGAGCAGTTTTATCTGCAAAGTATCACTTCGAATAAATTAGGAGAATAGTTTCAAAAAACTAATATTTGAATGCTGAAATATTTCTATGTATTGAAGTACTCTAAGCTTAAAGTTTTGCTTTCCAGCTATTGATTTAAAGTAGGTGTTCTAAAAAAAATGAAACAAAACTTTGGGGGGGGGGGAATACAACAAAAAAAACCCTAATCAAACTCATTAAGTAATATTTAAAAACATAAAAGCACAATCTTTACTTTTTAAGGAGAAATGTTAAGTTGAATGGCTTCAGGGTCATTGCACTGAATTGCAATTTCTCTGCATTCCACTGCATTGGAATAAAATTCCTCTACATTCTTTTAATATGACACCGTAAGAATTTTACCTGAGAAAAGGATGAGTAAAAAGTAGGGTGTTTCCCCTGACAGTTGAGAAGCTATGAACCAAACCAGGTCAGAAAGCTCCACGGTTAAGTGATTAGAAAAGCACAACATAGGCATTAAAAAAAACATTGGTGACAGTTTATCCTCCACAGAAATGTTCCCATAGTAGATTACAAAAGATCGAACATCTGATGCACTATACTGGCACCAGGCACTGATTAGGTACAACCAACACATGTATTTATGTCATGTTTTAAAACTCAGTTATGGATCACAGTTTTCAAAATCTAAAACTGGGACTTTGGAGTGGACAGAGACCACTCTACTCCTCACTTACTAGACTTGCTATTAATGTTCTAGAAATGTTTATGGCAAAGGATGAAGAAGAAAGCATCCATTACTGAAGATGCTTGAGAATTATAACTCCTGCAGACAACTGGAAAGTCCTTTCTATCCTCCCCACCTAGAACAGAGATTGCTCTCGATTGCATTGAGTAGCAGCCCTTTAATCAGGAATATTCCTCTCATAGCATAAGTGTGCTTATATGTAATGCATGGGAGACGACTGGCACTAAAATAGTCTTCATGTTTACTGACTTACTTATGGACAGCTAATGGATTTCTAGTTTGATGGCTGAATTAAAACAAAACTTTCAAAGAGAAAGTTTTTTGTCTTATGGTATTTTTCAGCTCCTGAGCTCCCACTGTATTCAGCCCTTTTTCATAGCTGAGTCTTAGCCACAACATCCTCACCAATGTGCTTTTCTTCTTTCACATAAACCAAAGTTAGACAAATCTGCACAATTTTCTACAGTTCCCAATACTACAGAAGTTGGATCCAGGACCACGGCTTTCCCCTCCTGAGTGCTGCCATAATACAAACACAAGTCACTCATTCTCTCCTTGCTATGTCCTACGTTTACGCACTGGTTAGCTCTCCAAGTACAACTGTCTGTAAACAATCCCTAAATGAAAATTGTCCTTCTCACTACTTCTTGTTATAAGGTGTCCAACGGAGCCTTTTGTAGGCTAGCTTTAAAAAAAAAGACAGCAGAAAGTAGTAATTTGGCCTTGCATGACAGTTTACAGCTTTCTCTGCTCTATGATCTGGGAAATATTTTCATCTGTGAGGCAATAAGCAACCTTCTGTAACCACATATGGGGAAACCTTGCTGGAGTTAACGTAAAGAGTATCAGGTGTGACAATCAGAAGCTAGCAAAAATAACTTGACAGCCACAGTGATAGCCTATGGTGCTATCAGGGTTCATTTCTGTGTGGCGTGCTAGAAGGGCAGGTGCACAGAAGAGAGGCTGTGATACTGCTTCAGAACTTGGGGTTTTCATAAGGATTGTGCTGGAAAATAAACATCTTTAAAAGGCAACAGAATAAAAGTTGTGCCCATTCATTCAACAGATCTGCTCCTTCCATACACTGAGAAACAGCTTAAACTAGTTTCAGAGACGACTTAACTGCTTAAAAAAGAAAGAAACAACACTGCTGTTAGATGCTATCAAGCCAACACAGTAAATTGTTTGAGACAGATCTTAGACCCTTGTGTTTGCTGACACAAACAAACCTGCCTATTTCTACCAGCTACACTTGTTCAAACATATTCAAGGTATTAAGAGCCATAAAGCTATTTGTAAGTCTGCTCTCCTCTCCAGAAATTTGGCTAATGGTTATAAAGATACTTGGGAAACAAAGGAAACCAAATTAATTCTCAAGACATCTAAAACTGTTGGAGTCAGAAGATATATAGGCATTAAATTACGAGGTGTACATATGTGTGTATATGTATATATACATACATATAAATATACACACATACTTCAAAGTAAATTCATTTGGACTTGTAAGTACACAATATAGGGGACCACTAAAGGTTGTGGGATCAAATAAATCTGGAGGATCTAAGAGGAGCCCAGGAGTTACTACAGGATAATAAAAAAAGGAGGGAAAAGCAGGCGTGAGTGGGAAAGCACCTCAGAAGACAAGCTGATGAAGCTTTCTTCAACATGGGCAATTCAGACCTTTCTCTAATATAATGGTACATTTCAGAAACAGGAGATGTAAACATGCAATGCACATTATCTTCATGCTCTTTTCTACCCTTTCAGTGAATATTATCGGTAAAATCAGTATTACTCATGCCTATTCTGTCTCTCCCATAATGCTCTCGCCTCAAGTCTGATTTAATGTCAACTTGACTTTTCTTTTTTTTTTTTTTTAAGTAAGAAAGCAGGCAGCTTACAAACCAGGTACAAGAAAGCAGGGGAAGGATAAATGAATATAATAGATTATCACATTTAAACAAGACTTCTATGCAAAACTTGGCCTTTTCAGTTCTGGTTGACCATTGCAAGAAGTATCAGTTGAAAAACTTGCAGTTAGCTAAGTTATTCTGAGGCACAGGAAGTTCTCTCTTGTTTGGATTTTATCTTATTTTAGCTTTATTTCTAATATTTATGACCACACTCTACCTTCAATTTCCCTGGGTAGTTTGAGTACGCTAGAGCACAGCCTTTTCCAGTTGGCTTTTTTTTTTATTGGCATTATTTTGCTCCAGCCTCTGAAGTAGGAATTAACTGAAACTATTAAGCCTTCCCTGGCAGACTATAAATAACTGTAAAGATCATTGATACAGCCTGAAATGCAGGGGGAATAACTTCTGTGGGCTTTTTACCTATGATGTTGTCACTGAAAGTCAGGAGAATAAAACTCATTATCATCAACGTAGCATTAAGAAGCAGGCACTTCTTTACTTACTGGGTGCTAGGGGCAATTTCCACAAATCAAGCACACCCAATGCAGATTTCATCATTACATTTGTACACAAAAATTACAAGACAGTTCCCTCCCAGTTACAATGATTGGTTAGTGATTTACACACAATTATAATATCTGCAGTGTCACTCTCTTCTGTTATTACGCTTGTGCTCAGCAAGGGTCTTCTCAACCTCCGGGTGTTTTTTTTAGTATTATAATGAAGGCAATTTACTTCAGGTCACCTTAAACCTAAGTTTTGTTGCCACGCTGGCCAGTTAGATTTCTGCCTTGCCAGGTTGTCAAATAACTCATTCTATATACAATAGACCCTAGGTGCTTTGGTTATGCTCTAGAGAGTAAGGACTAAGGCTAATATATCACAGAGAGCAGGGACCTCAAGCAACACAGCATCTGATTTCAACTAACACAGCAACTCATGCTAACGTAAAGGCTAACTTCTTAAATCACAATGTTCTTATAGGTAACTATGTTACAAACACAAAACAGAAAGATTCAGTAGAACTTAATCTGCAACAATGTTTTTAGGCATTTTTAAAAAACACTAGATCAGAATGGTATCACTTTCCTAGCACCACTTCTCACATTAGGAACACCATGCGGAAAGCTAATGGACAGCAGTTCTGTCTGTTTGTACCTAACAAGCGTGTGTAACTCCTTACTCTAGTCCTGTTGTGTTCTGAAGGTGTTTTAGGTGCTGGGGAGAGGGGCAGGTAATCACAGGAAGGCTGGAGAGAATCTGGTCAGAATGCAGTATGTGTGGTTTTGAATATCCTTTCCACTGGAATTAGAGAGCTGGGGTAACTAA
The DNA here is from genome assembly GCA_017639245.1 of Myiopsitta monachus. NCBI lineage: Eukaryota > Metazoa > Chordata > Aves > Psittaciformes > Psittacidae > Myiopsitta > Myiopsitta monachus. Next base: position 37,958,762 of record CM029927.1, read on the forward strand.
CTGCTTGTTAGAGATGCTCGTGGAGCAGTTATGTTCTCCAAAACATACGGCTGAAATAAAATGTTTTCTTTCACATTACATTGAGATTAAGAGGGAAGCTTGGACTTCAGCTCAGCTTATGAACTAATCTTAACATTACTATTCCCTTGTCACCACTGAAATTCTGGCCCACATTAATTATTGCTTCTTAATGAACACGAGGAAAAAAGATCTTTCAGGTAAGCAAATCAGCTACCCATGAAAGGCAACTCAAGAGTTACTGCTCTTCGTGCTCCAGATAAGAACTGCAGCTCTGAGCCTGGTCTAGGATAAGATTTTTATCATCCCTTTACTAATAGCACACTTTAGAAACCTCTCCCATATTAAAGTTTTTGGTGGGTATGATGACTTTCACAATGAAAGAAAATGATAGTGTATTATCTTTCAGATGTAAAGTTCAATCAGGGAAAGTGATTAGCAAAACTTCACTTTGGCAGAATACACTGTTACAAGCTTTCTGTCTATTTCAGGAAACCCATGTTCCATATAAAGATAATAAAGCTATCTTTTATTGTCCACGACTCCACTGTGAACTAAGTTGTCTACGAAGGAAGGCGAGAGGGAAGGTTTCATTAAAGTAAACTGACTTTGAAGGAAATATGTTTTGTCACATACTATTTAATTTACTTGTAGGTTGCTTCATTGGTTTTGTTGCATTTTGGGTTAAGTTTTTTTTTCAATGGAACTTAAATTTTAAATCAGTTAATCACAAATCGAGCAATGGCAAAAACCTGTTTTTTTTACAGAACCCAAATAAGACAGATTATTTTTTTTAGCTGTAATTATCATCATTCTACTCTGTGGCCTCTTGATTTGCCTAGTATTTCTGTTCTTATTTTGCCCATAAAGAGGAAGTAAAATTTCAGAGCCAGAACTTATTCCTACATCCGGACTTAAGCCAGTGTGACATAGGAGGGTACAAAAAAATAAAAATCACTCTTGCAGGGTAGTAAGCCTTAGTTCTTCTAAGTTGCACTTAAAATATATTACATATCCATTGAATGAGCCTCCAAAGAACTCTGAAACAAGCCCCACAGTACCTGCCTATGGAAGAGATTTTAAGACCTTCATAGTTCAGAATGAGTTTACCTGTTATCTGCAGCTAGTGCCCTTTACAACATGCAACAGGCCCACAATTCTCAGACCTACAACTGTAACTAGCAAAACATAAGTAGAAAAATATGCTTTGTCTCCTTAAAGCACTTTTCTTTTTTGATCTAATCATTACACTGGTATAAGCTGTTCAGGGTGCAGTGCTTTTTCTTCTTTTTATTTTTTAATTCTAAAAAGGTGTGTATGTTCTGTAGCATAATGGGAAACTGCCAAATGTCACCATTAAAATTAAAAAACTCACAAGCTGTGATACTTATAGAGACAAGAACTCTGCCAAGTGTGTTGCCACAGGGGATTCAAGGAGGCATTCCCCTCCTGGCAGAACACTGTTTTGTTCCAAAAGGTGGTGGAGAAGGAAGGAGGGTGGCTCAGTGCTCATAGGAGTTCATTCACTGGTGGCTACACTCCTGACCTGCAGGTACGTGATTACTGAAGAACTCCGTGCCCGTATTATAGCAAATGGGCACTGAGAATATGACTGTACAGTGACAGGTGGTAGCTGCACACATCTTAGCTGACAAAAGATCAGCTGCCCTGGGAAGGATGGAAAACCACAGAAAAGTCACTGCATAGGCCAGCATGCACTTCAATACCTTCTATTAGCCTGTCTTTTTCTCTCAACAGCCTTTGGCTTGCAAAAGTGTGTTCCTGAGTGATCTAAAAATTGCAATCCTAACCTTTGAAACAGCAAAGAAGTCAGAATTTTCCTAGGTCTTTATGATGGTATTCAGAAAGACTATTTCCTCAGGAGCATTGCTAAAGTTATCCACTGCTAGAAACAGTGGCTTTGCAATAAGGGATTAGAAAACTGAGTGAAGATCAGTCTGGCACAAAACAGTGGGTGTCTTCTGCCCTGTGGGACAGACAGTTTTCTTACAGGCAGCACTGCACAAATACAAAGGTCCTAACGAGTAACTGACTGCATGTTAGTCCTGGATTTAATCCTCAGCACCTTTTACTGGCTGCAGTTCTGCTTGATCCTGAGAATTATTTCTCTCTTCCTCCACTGGTTCATTCCATGCCTTCTATTAATTCCAAAACATGCATTTTCTTACTGTATGTTCTATGTTACCTGGTCCACTACTTATTTTCTTAGTGCTTTGACTGCTATGCATTTTGCTTTATCCAACTTGGGAACTTTAGGGCAGGGAGATACAATTCAGTTGCCAGGACAAGTCGACCATCTAGTTTGGAGAATAACTTGTAACTTTCTCCCAGGCAGAAAGGAAGATATGCTTATGTGTGAGGTACCAGCCAGCAATTCGGGGAAGTAAGATATAGTGCCTGGCTCTCTAACATTCCCCTCGTGTTCTCCTTGACAAATGCAGCTGCTCCTGAGCTTCAAAAGCGCAATGTTATTTTTCTGCATCAAAGGCATGAAAGGAGGGAAGAGGGACCAGGGAAGGAAGAGCAGGTAAACTAACTTCTCTAGTGTGTGGGCAACACTCTGCTCAGGTTCTGAAATAGCCAGATTCCTATCAAATACTATCAGGCCTAGAAAAATGGCCTAGGACGGAGATGCTTGATAGAAATAGACAGATGCCGTTAAGAACTGTAAAATCTCTGTTTGGTACAATCTGCGTAATTTAACTCCTTTCTTTAAAACAGGATTTATGAAAGTTTGTGCAGAGACAAAAGGAATTATATTGGTAACAATTTTCCAGTGATGCAAGATATTTTTCTGACCTCTACTGATTTTAGGGCAACTAACATGATTACTTTGCCCCACATAGACATAACATCATTTACTCTGCCTGAAGTCAGCGATCTGAGGACACTGTGAACAAAGTAAAATAAAAAATGTGTCTGAGAATGTCTTCCAGATGTTGATTTGGGTGGGGTACAGCATTAAAGCACTTCTCCATCAAAGATCAGCTAAATCCAGTAAGAGAAACTAAGAGATGTGACTGTGTTAAGAACAGACATACCTGTCAAATATGATCTTTGTAAATGCTATGTAAAATCAAAATAATAGCTCTGGAAAAAACAAACAAACAAACAAACAAACAAAAAAAAAACCCCAACAAACCAAACCAAACCAAAAACACTTTCTTTCATACCACAGCATGGGTTTTGGCTTTGTTTCTTTTCTGGAACTGTTGCATTACTGTATAGCTATGAGGCACTAATAACTGTAATGGTGAGCATATACAGATGGCTCTTACTTCCCTCTAAACTGACCCAAAGGGATCACTTAATAAGTATATCAACTACTGTCTCAGCCATTTGTGCACACTAACCGAAGTATAATGTCTTTTCTGTACCCAATGATGCTTCTCCACACTTGTGCAAAAAGAAGTACTTACTTCCAATATCTGGCCGCAGCTTTTTGTCATACTCTCTCAACAACTTGTTTAGTATGAGAGTCACATCTGTGTCTTGTGTTTTTGGAGCTAAAACCCATTTTTGGTTAGTTGTTCCATCTTCATATTCATCCTCTTCGACCTTTCTAGAACTGCAATAAATCAAACAAATAGATGTTACATCACATAACTAAAATCTGAATTTTTCACTTAGGCTAAATCTCCACACTCAGTTGAACACGTATTAGATCTCTCCCTTGGTTATGCCTCTACCCAGCCTTAGGCTGTTTTTGCAACAGGATGTTCCCATTAACAATCATTGAGAATCTGTCTGTGGGTCATGACTGAGAATTGTTTATACATGGTCTTCTGCCAGTCTCTCAAAACATGAGTTAATACAGCTATCGGAGTAATATTCTATATCCTGTATTTTAACCAAGCTATCCCGATTCGTTAGTTTACAATACACACTTCTGAAGAGTGAACATCTGCGGTATTATTTTATTAATACATCAAGACAACTGATCCATCTCTTGCACAAAGGCTAATAAGAGTATTAAAAATTCAGATCTTTTAATACTTGCTGATCATTTTATTCTATTAATAAGTTATAATATTCTCAGTGCCTGAATTTTAGAGTTTAATGTATTACAAGGCTCAGAATTAAGAGCTTGCTCCTTGAAGATGGATTATCACAAGCACACAAATACATTGCATAAATTGAACTGAATTTCCCTGCAGTTTTAGTGACTTTTTTTAAAAAAATGGCACTACCCAAAGAGTTGAGAATTCTCTTCCTTCATAGGTGGATTGTTTTTATTTTAAGAGTATGCTAACACAGATTTGATGAACTAGTTTGCCCAGAAATCACAGCTAGAGCTGTTTTCACACAAGGGTAATTTCATTTGTGTGGTTTTTTATGCCTAAACAGTAAAATGTTGATTTGAAGATGCATCTTTTGGTATCTTGGAAACCAAATGTGCTTGTTGTCTCTCACTGGAGAAAATCTATGACAGTTAAACTGAGATAAAGTTATCAGAAGAACAGATAACCTCTCTGGTTGAACCTACAGCAGTAATCATGAGCTGCAATTGCCCTAGTGATGCAGTATCATTTTGCAACCTTTTTACACAAATGTCAGTGATTATGCAAGGTGCAAAGCAATGGAGAGTCAGAGGCATCAGACATGCTTATTCATGGCATGTGCTACATGCATCAGAGCAACCTCCTTTTTCTCTCTCCCTCTCCTTAAAAAGTCTCAGATGTCCAGAAAACCTGATGGGCACTCTGTAGGAACAGGAAAAAAAAATGAATACAAGTATAAAAATGTAATCACAGAGTATCATCAACTCTTAACATTGCTTGTGGACCACCATTTGAGAATTTAATGAAACTTTTAATCGGAACTGCTCTACAGCCAATATGCCCCTAAGGATTTACCATGAATCACATAACACTACCTCACAAATTAAAAGTGCTCAAGATATAATTTCTACAATAAAATAATTTTGAAACCTAACCCCCGAGGATTTTCTACAGAGAGAGTTCATATAACCGAGTTACAAAAGTAGAGAAAACTTAAGGGAAATTTTGAATAGATGACCATTCCTTCTCTGTGAGCTGTATTTTGTAAAAACGTGAACTTTTTTGTATAATTGACCCAATGAGCTTTAACAAACCCAATAGGATTTTGGGGGTTTGGATTTTGCATTTGTTTGTTTTGGTTTGTTCTGTTTGGGTTTTGGGGTTTTTGCTGTTGTTTTTTCCTCCCTCAGATTCATGGGATCTTAACACTGGGATCTGTGTCTTAATGCTGTAGTTACAGAACCATTCTCCAAGGAGGCACCGTCTCCAAGCATACATGGTTCATATTTCAGAGCTGAAACGCTGCAGCAGTGCCGAATTACCGACGGGAAAGAAGAACAAATTGTACGTCTTTTTTCTGTCGCACCCACAACTTTACTGCAGGCATTTCGATTGCATGTGGAAATGAGAACTGAGTTTAGGCAGGATCATGATTCCCATTTCAGGGAGCCCCTTCTTTAAAAAGTCACTCACAACAGCCTAAGCACTGGCAGGTCTTTTAAACACCCTCACTCTAGCAGCTCGTTCCCTAGAAAGTACTTCCAAACCATGCAAATTCCTACCTACGTTCTAGATTAAGACTGGGGTGGGAGAGGTTTCACAGTGGATCTGACCAACACACTAGACACGTATTTCTTCAAGGTGCTTTGTTTTCTTTGTTAAGAGTTTGTTATTTCTCTTCCTTGCCTGCCTCTGCACAATTAAGCTCCTTGAAGGCATATGAGGTTGCATTTTTCACTTGTAGCCTTACTAGTGACTGCCAATTCCCAGCACATTCCTGCTATCCACAGAAACAAGTATGGGATAACGGCAGGCCATTCTCAAATTGGGAAGAAGACAGACTGAGCACCTTCCCCAAACTCCATAAAGGCCACTACTTTTGGTCCTGTGAAGAGACAGTGCATCAGCTGCAAAGGAGGAAGGCTGGAAAACCCTGAGAGGCTGTGGGGAAAGGGTTTATTTCCTGCAACACGTGTGTCCCAGACTTGCTCTGGGGGATGGCATAAAGCAGCCTATAGCTCCTGTAGGTATTTGAGGAAGAGATGGTACTCCAGTGTGGGGCAGGCTGCTGAGAACACGATGAATAAATAGAGAAGGGAAAGGAAGAGAAGGACCACTGAGCACGCTTGCAACTCTCTGGTAGATCCTACTACGGGGGGAGCTAAGGTGACACATTCGCCTGGGTTATGAGGCGGGGGCCCTTCCTGGTATCTTAGACAACCACGGGGACCGAATGCAAGCCTAGCCCCAAGATCACGGCTGCCTCCGCCGGCTGGCCCAGCCCCTCACTACGCGCTGTTGCCAGAGCTCCACCGGAGGAACCCTTCCCACTCCTGAGACGGGGGCCAGAGGTTCCCCTGCCCTGCCCGCCACGCACGCCTCTCCCGGCCTCTCTTCGCGGCGGTTAACACCGCCCGCCCCCCAGAACCAGGACACCCCTAAGGACTCATGCTTCCCGCGGCTGCCCTCTCCATCTTCATGACAGCCCCGTCCGCGGAGCCCGCGCGGCTGGGGCACGTAGGGAAGCCAGGGCTGCCGGCTGCTTGGCGCCGAGGGGAGCTCTGGCAGCGGGGGCCGCCGTCCCGCCGTGTGCGGGCTCTGGCAGCCGCCGGAGAGGGAAAACTTTCTGCTGGTCTGGCTCAGGACAGAGCCCTCCCGAGCGTCCTCCGGCTTCACGCCGGGCCGGGAGGGGCAGCGGCGGGGCCACCGCGCGGGCAGGGGGGCTGCGGCTGTCAAGGGGGCCAAGCGGGTCCGGGGAGAGGGCAGGGGAATGAAGCCCTGGCACGGCGTGGGGAGAGAGGAAGAGCCTAGGGTCCTTCTCGGGCACCGAGTATTTGGCAAACTCCGGCGAGCGGGATTCCATCCCGCAAGCTCCGGAGCGAGAAGAGAGGGTGGAGGAGGCGAGGGGCTACAGACTTACCAGGCGTGAAACACTGAGAGGAGGAAGAAAACCGGCAGGAGCTTAGCGGGTTTAGCGGACATGATCCGGGCAGCGCTGGCCAGGTGAGAGGTGCGGCAGGACGAAGGAAACGTTGTAGAGAATGTTCATGGGAAAGACAGAATGAGGCAATGAGGTGACGCTCTTAGCTCTCTTCCTCGGTATTCTCAGCTTTATACCCTGAAGAAAATATCCCCTTTCACACCGCTCCAGGAAGGGAGGGGGGAAGGATGAGGGGAGGGAAGGGGGGGGGGAAAAAAAAAAAAAGACGGAGGAAAAAACCCCAAAACACAAAAAGAAGTGTTCCGAGGGGGAGATCCCCAGCGGGGCTGCTGCCAGGGTTTAAATCAGGGTGTAAATCAGGCTCCACGGGCTGACAGGTGTTCAGCGGATACCGAGCTAAGAGCTTCCCGCTTCCTTCCCAGCGGTCGGTTGCCGGGAGTAGCGGCGCGGCCTCTCCCGCCCCTCGGTTGGCGGTGGCCGTGTCCCCCCCCCGGGCTCTGCACAGCGCGGCAGAGCCCGGGCCCCGCCGGGCCGGGCCGGGAGGAGGGCGGGCTGGGGCGGGGGAAAGGGGCGCAGCTCGCCCCCCCGCTCGGAGCGCCAGCCCCGCAGCGCTGCACCGGAGCGCTGCCGGGGGCCGCCCCGCATCGGGGAGCACCGCGTCCCCAGCTCCCTGCCCAACAGGTACCCGCCTCGCCGACAAGGGATGGGGGGGAGCCGGGAAGTGAACCCTGCCCCCGCCCCGCCGGCGCACATACGCACAAGGGAGAGGGGGAGCAGCGACCTCGCCAGCCGCAGGCAGCCCGGACATCAGCCCAGCCCAATGTCCCCTGAGGGGGCGACTCCGAGGGGGCTGCGGCGCCCGGCGGCAGCATCCCCCCACTGTTTCGGGGGTGTTCTTCCATCTCCAAACCCCATACTCACTTGCAGAATGCCTTCTCCCCCCCTCCCCCCCCCCCCCCCCCCCGCCCCGGTCGGGAGCTGGAGGGGCTCTCCTCCGACGGAGGGAGGAGGGTCGGCGCTGCTTCTGGTCTCGGGGTGATCGGAACCACCGGCATCCCGACTTACATATAGGTGTAGATCCATGAAATCGGTGCAGCTACAGAAGGGGACCTACAGTACAATCTTCCACAGACAAGAGGGGCATACACAACTCAGTCTCTTTGTACCATGCCTCTGTATCTACCTGTATGCATGTAGAAGTTTGCATGCACTATACAAATGCATGGATACACATAGATAGGAATACAGTATGCCTTAACATGTATACGCAAGAGAGAGAGATGCAGTGGACCGAGCTACCTGTATCTATGTGTATATTTGGAACTTCAGAATAAATGAGGATTTTCTGCTGTGAGAACTCGGAAATGTGATGGCAGCCAAGTGCATTCAGGGCTAGAGTAGTCTGGGTGTAGACACCGTCTGTTTTTCTACTTCACTAAGAACAGCACAAATGTGGTTTTTCGTGACCTCGGTTCTCCCCAGGTATGTGGAGCTTTGCACCAGGCATCGGGGTGATAGGAATATTCCCCTTTGCTTTCAGAATGGGAAATGACAGAATCTGAGTTGCATGACGGCAATCTGGAAACAAAAAGCTCTGCTAGAGGTACAACGAGTGATCGTTTTACTGTCATCAGAAGTCTCGGAAGCGTATACCTTTGCTTCCTCCTCCCTTAGACATAATTTCCAGCTTTTGGGGGAGTCGTTTTTAGTTATGACATTACATTAAGGAAAAAAAAAGTTCTGCTGGAAGATGCAGTCTTGCTTTTAGCATAACTCCTACATGATGCCTAGAAGAGCTGTTTGGAGAGAGCTGTGTTACCGAAGTTATTTATTGAAGGAATGAGACAGCTTAGGGAAAATCCGTTGTGAGCAAGGCAATTAATTCCCAGTCATGCACATCAGGATTTTTATTTCTTCAACCTAAACGTCTCTGCACTAGGTTACACAGCAGTTCTCTCGTGTTGATTTTGGCTAATTTCAGTTATTGTGAATCGCTAATAATCACCTGTTACAAGACTTAGGCTCTTTTCTGGCGCCAGCAAAAGAGTGCAGGTTGACTCCAGAACGCCTGCTGCCTTGAGAAAATAAGGAAGGGAAGGAGAAAAAAGGGAGGAAGAAGGGAAGGGAAAGGGAGAGGGAGAAGGGAAGATGACGCGAGGGGACTGCATGAACTCGGAGGTTGCCTGGATTTCACCAGAAATAGCTGCGTGGAAGCGCGCCGTTACTCAGGCGCGACCGGCTAAGCGGCACCGCGAACCGCTGATGCGAACTTCGCAGAAGCACCGGCGCTGCTGGGGCGAGCGGGAGGCTGGACCGGGGAAGCAGAGGATCCGCCGCCCCGCAGCTACGGGAAAAACTCCGGTCGGGGCCAGGGTCCGGACAGGTGGCTCCCGGCGGCACCGGGCTCCCCGCTCCCTGCGGCCAGGAGCGTTTTGAGGTACCTGAAGGTTTCCTGAAGTGGTTATGGAAACACCACTCAAGGCTCCGGGGTGGCTCTATCCACGTCCCGGCTAGCAGAGCTTGCCCGTTTGGAAAGCAAGGACGGGAAGCGCCCTACGCAGGTAGCGACTCCTTACTCACTACGCTGGCCACGTACGGAAAAAGGTGTCTACTCACACACACTCAGGTTTAATAAATAAAAGCCGAGCCCAGCAGAGCCAACTGCCGGGGAGACACTGCAGCTGGCGAGGCGGGTCGGGGGTGCTCTGCCAAGAGCGGCCTGGGGAGGGCTGGGGGGGCCGGAGCCGCTTCCCCTCTGCCACCACCCGGGTGGGCAGTGTAAATAGGGCAGATTGCATCGTGGCAGAATTCCCTGGAGAAAAGACAAACCGGCGGCGATTTGCAAAGAGAGGATGGCGAGCCCGGTCCAGTACCACCCTTCCGGCCGTGGAGACCGGCTCTCGGCAGCCCTGTGCAGCGCTTTGGGTACCCCTACTCCCCTCCCTCCGGGCCGGCAGTGGCTTCCCCGCCCCTTCCCCGCCCGCCGATCCCGCCAACCTCCGCCACCTCCTGCCGCGGCAGCGGGATCCTCTGGCGGCGGCTGCGGGAAGCGCGGAGCGTCGAGACGGGCGCGGGCTGCCCCCCGGCCCGCCTGCAGCCAGCCGCAGAGCCTTCGGTGACACCCCTGTTCAGTGGCCGCTCATTAAGTATTGCCTCCCTCTCCTTGGGCTGTGAGGTAAAAGAATAAGTGAGGTTTAATATTTTCGTTCTATTGTCTTGCGTGGGTTATTTGTTAGTGCCAAAGGAATACTTTATCACCACTTTTTATTATAGCTCATCCCTTGGTCATTTCTACTCTTAATTATCACATGCTTTTTTCTTACCTTCAAGACACTCTGCCTTTGCTAAGCCTTTTCAAATTATGTATTCAGGTAAGGATTATGATTAGATATCAGGAAAAAGTATATTTTCATCATGATGGTGGTGAGGCACTGGCACAGGTTGCCCAGAGAAGCTGTGGCTGCCTCATCCATGGCAGTGTTCAAGGCCAGGTTGGACAGGTATTTGGGCAACCTGGTCTAGTGAAAGGTGGCCCTGCCCATAGCAGGGGAATTGGAGCTAGATGATCTTTAAGGTCCCTTCCAACCCAAACCCTTCTGTGTTTCTATGCTACGATTATCCAGCACAGGTATTCACAAAAGAACATTTTATAATACCCTGTAATGATAATAAGGTACTTCTATTATCTACACAATAAAAATGAAGCCACATTTTAAATGACCTTTCATGGCATTTTTAGAGAGGGCAAATATCTTTTCAACTGGAGAGATAACAAAAGGATATTTTTGTGATATTTCTTGTGCAGGGGGGGGAAGAAAGAACTTCTCAAAGCAGTTGGGCAGGAAGCTAGTTAGCACAAATAAGGGAGGAAAAGCAGAGGGAGTGGACGGGGCTAATAGATCAAGTGTCTTGCTTCCTAGAACTGGATGCCTCCTTTCTAGCACTAAATTGGTTCCAGAAATTGGGCACCTGAACTTTTCTGCAATTAAATGTTGAAGGAGAGCCCTCACTGCTGGCTTTTCTGGCATCCCAGTGAGAGAGGCTACACCACAAGCAACACATGAGGGAACTGGGGCTGCTCTGAGACAAACAGGGAGGTGGCTGAAACCTGTCTCCTGCAGCTACTGGATTTCTCCAGCTGGGGGCTTATTAGGGATTTATTAGAGACTAGAGCCAGTTCACTCTGACGGAAGGTCTCTGTCACTTGTGCTGGAAGTACTGTGCTTTGTACAAATAATTAAACCTGCCTTGAGGTGGGAAGTGGAACCTCAGAGATCCAGACACTTTTCTGTATGCCCTCAGGTCTTGTCCTTCAGCACAGGGCTGGCTGCTCTCTTTGCCCCCCAGGCAGGATATGGAGAACCCCTCCTGATGCTACTGTGCTGCAATTCTTCAACAGCTTCACATACACTTGCTGGCAGAAGCGGGGGCATTAAGGGCAGGCAGGCCTGGACCTCTGGGAATAGATGTCCACCAAGGAATTGTTCTGAGGATGTCAGTAACACCAGCCTGCACCAACAGAATCCACTGAAGGCAAGACTGCTGTGGGTGGCCAGTTTCAGCATTTGCTATACATGTGACAAATTATGCAGTAGGTTTTGTCCTATCTGTAGTACATAAAAAATTCCCACCTACAAATGCAACTTACTGTTGTCAGCTCAGTGCTTTGCAATGTATCAGTTTTTCTCAAAACCTCTTCAAATTCATCTAACTGAAAGGAGTTGGTACCTTCAACCAACATTCTTAATTTCCTTTTCACTTATGTTTTTTTTATAGCCAGGACAAATTTAAGCAGCAACTTCTAAGCATGACTGTGAGAAGTGATAATTGCTTTTGAGGACAGCAATGAGAAGGCAAAATAATGCAGTACAGAATGGGGCACTTATACCTGAGTCTATATTAGTAGTAAACCTAGAAAGATCCTTCAGAAGCCCTTTGGGCTTCATAAAATGTAACTTCCATTCTTTCTTCCTCAAAGTTGAACAAATGTCCTTAACAAAACAGAAGATGCAAAATTGGTAAGGTGAGAATGTCATTTGAAACTGTCACTGTGTGATGGCCATATTTGTTTGTAGTGATACAAAACCAAGTTAAAAGTCAGAAAGAATTCAAGCAATTCGATCAAATACTCCTTCAGAACAGTTTAGGTTCCTCTGAAAATTTTAGTGTCAACTCCAACCTGAGGAGCAAGGGTGTTAGGGGAAATATATCTTTATTACAAATAACATTATTTCCACATTTAAAAACCAAATAGCTCTGCAAGTGCGACATTCACCTTGTCTGCATAAACTGAGTAGCAAGTCAGCCTCATTCAGTTTTCTTGAAAGTTTAACTTAGATGTTGAGCAAGAATTTTTGAGAGACAACATCATTTCATAAAATAGTTTCTTTTTCAGTTTTGTACAAATATGTTTAGTTATTCCACAGAGGGTATATTCTATTTAGGAAAAAGCAGAACACGGATAACAGAAGAGGGGTGAGCTTTAAAAAACATGTTGTTGCCTAAATTCATCCTTGGAGTAAGCTGGCACGGCTTAAATACCAGAAATAAAAACCCTTTTCCATTGTATTTGACTTGTTCTTTCATTCTTTTGGCTTTTCATTCTAACGGGCGCAAGTGAGGAAATTTGGCAGTAGAACTGCACACGCTTACTCTCCAGTGCTGAATTGTTGTAATTCACTTTTCTTTTTTTTTTCATGAAAGCTTGGAGGAAAAACCCAATGACAGGCAATTCCTACTTTTTATTTTCTTTGGCCATGAGTAAGCTGTGAAGTAGATGTGCTCCACAGGGTCCCAGTTCACCATACTGGGGGCAGTGACACAGCTCACACCACTTCTGGAGGCCCAAACTCCTTCCAAGGAAAGCCAGAGAAGGCTAATGCACATCCAGATACCACCCCAGCCTGGAGCAGGACAAGGCAAAGGTGTTTACTTTGAGCCAGGATCTGGGAAATGCTCCCATCTCCCACGGTTCAGATGCCATCTGTGAGTAATGGTCATCCACACAAACAGTTCCACTGACTGAAAAGAGATTTAAATTGTTAGGTGTTGCATAGTGCGAGGCAGTGTCATTTAAGTACTCTAGCCAGGAATCAGATAGGATATCAGAATACTAGCACTGAGTGCTGCAATGGAGACCAGAAAATGATGCTGAGCCATTCAGGGTAAGAGTCAGACTTGGGTGTAAACAAATAAAGCAAAGAACGGAAAATCTTCTGGGGCAGACGGAATGGCTGTGGAGAAGATCCTGTAAAGATGGCTCAGTTTCTCCTTCATGCAGCGAAAAAAATCACACTTGAGGCTTTTTGTGGAAGCTTGAGGAAAGAGAACAACTTATTATGATTCTCTTTCTTGGTTAGGGCAGCAGGCAGTCTGACTCCGTGATTAACAAGACCCTACCATGCCACTCACTTTGTGGTTGCTTTGCCTTGCCACAGGAGGAATGTGCACCCATGTGAAGTGCTTAGGAGTAAAGTTCTCCGGGATGCAAATCCTAACTAAGAAGGATTGTTATGTTTGCTATCACTGACAGCCCCTGTTTTGCTGCTCGGGGACAGAATAGGCTTTGATCAGCAGGTGATGAGCAATTCTATTGTACATCACTTGTGCTTGCCGAGCTTTCATGTCTCCTTTTTTTTTTGTTGCTCTCTGTTATTATTAGCAGTATCTTTATTGTTGTTATTATTTCTATTATTACTATATTTTACTTAATTTCAATTATTAAACTATCCTTATCTCAGCCTATGGGGCTTACCTTCTTCCGATTGGTGCCACGTTGAGTGCCACAAAGAACTGTTGTGGTTCAAGCCCAGACGGTAACTCAGAAACCACACAGCTGTTTGCTCATTCCCCCCTTGGTCCTCCCCCGGCTCCTGGAGGGATGAGGAGGAGAATCGGAAGAATGTAACTCCCATGGGTTGAGATAAGAGCCGTCCAGTAACTAAGGTATAACACAAACCACTGCTGCTACCACCAATAATAAGGGAAATAACAAGGGAAGAGAATACAACCGCTCACCATCCGCCGACCGATACCCAGCCCAACCCAAGCAGCGATCTAACCCTTCTGGGTGGCTCCCCCCAGCTTATATACTGGGCATGATGTGCTGTGGTAGGGAATACCTCTTTGGCTAGTCTGGGTCAGGTGTCCTGTCTTTGCTTCCTCCCAGCTTCCCCTCCTCCCTGGCAGAGCATGAGACTCAGAAAGTCTTTGGTCAGACCAAACATTACTTAGCAACAACTAAAAACATCAGTGTTATCAGCTCTGTTCCCAGGCTGAAAGTCAAAACTACAGCACTGCACCAGCTACTAAGAAGGAGAAAAATGACTTCTACTGCTGAACCCAGGACTCTGATTCTCCTCCCTACCCTGACTAGGGTGGGAGGGGAAGAGTGAGTGAGCAGCTGTGTGGTACTTAGCTGCTGGCTTAAACCATGACAGTCCACACTCCTTTTTGGATTGTCCCCACCTTGGATGGGGCCTCACCTCTCCTCAGCTGGACATCCAGCCTCTAGAAGCCAAGTACGGTGTTTGTTGTACATCTCTGTAGCCATAAGAAGGGGCAGAAGAGACTGTAATTCAAGAGAGTATGTCTTGCATACGCAGAAAGGTCAGTTCCCTTTCGCCAGTCACCACATGTTTTCAGCTGTTTCAGAGGTGCTCAGTGAGTGAGTCACTGGGGACATCCTGTACAATGCATGTGCACTTCACTTCACTGCACCCTTGTTGGACATGGCAAAGCTACGTGCTCTTAACAAGCCCACAGAAGGTCTTGTTGGGTCCAACCTTTTTGAGGGAATAACCTGCATGCAAGAAAAAAAATAGCTATGGGACATAAAGTTTTGTCTCTCAATAAGGTCTGCAATTTTTCACTGGTTTTGATTCCCAAAGGGCTCTATTCATTTTATTCCAATACAATTATCCCACTTCTAAAAAATAAAGAAATGATGAACAAGGAAGTATGTGGCTGCCCAAGGCCTCATGAGAAGCCTGCATGAAAACAGGGATTCAAATCCTCTGCTGGGCTCAGGATAGTAATGTAAATAAAAGATGGACAAGCCCCTCCCTTGCTCCCCTTTTCCAGTTTCCAATCACCCACCCAGTCCCATGGCTTCTCTGTGGCCACTGAGAATTTGCAAATTTCTAATTCCAAAGCATCAAACAAAAAGGAGCAAAAAAGAATGGCTGTGTGAGATTTTTTTTTTCTTGGCAACGTTTAAAAATGAAGGAGATGAAGAGAAGATACACATGAAGCCCAGACAGCTCTCCAGTCTTGGACCAGATTCTCACCTCAAAGTGAAGCATGAACTCTCCTCTCCATCCCAGACAGAACACGGGGCTGATGCTCCAAATCTAGATAGCACCTAATTCTGAAACATCTCAACTCAGTGTCATCACTCAATATATACCTTTCTGGGCAACACCGAGAACACATCATTCTCACAGATGTGACTGGGTGTGTGCATGTGTGCTTTCCAATTTGTCCTTTGCTCTTGTCATAATTTTCTGGTCCCTGTAAAAAAATAACCAGTATAAAAAAGACAGTTTGCAATCAAATATTGAATGCATTTTTTATTTAAACATTAAGATTAAATTACAAAAGCATTGGAACAAGGAAAGGATGCCAAGGAGGAAAGAGCTGAAAACTCAGATTGCATTTTCTCATTCATTGTGAAAGCAAAACACATTGGCAGCAGCAAGGTGTTTTATAGAAAAGTTTCAGATGGACAGTACAAAGACCTTTCTGTCAATATTGTCACTGAAACACCTTGCTGTCATGAAGCACATCTTTTTGATCACACTTCTTAGTGTTGGCTGATTGGTTTTCACTGTGGGAAACAAGTAATAATTATTGTAGAATTACTGTAATTCTTTACTGTAATTCTCTGCTAATATAACGCAATCTTCTTCTTGGAAAAATGTCCAAAGATCATTTACTTCACCCTAATAAAAATGTCTACTGCTGTTGTTAAAAGTTTTATTTGCACAAGTTCCTAATCTATGTTAATTTCATGCAATATATTTCTAATTTTTGGAATAAATACTGAGAATCATCCAAGAAAATTCCTTGGAATGCAAAATCCAAACGAACTTCATATTTTCTTTTAAAGGCAAGATTCCACCACCTTTATTTACACCAGTAGCATCTTGCTCCCCATGTTACTTCACTGAAAGCTGGAGGATCAAGCAGTGAAAATCAGCATAGCCCCATCAGGATTTACTGCAGTGTGTTAACTTCCAATGAAAATTGGGCTGAGCAGTTTTATCTGTGGAGTAATGCACTACCTATCACCAGTAAAGGTGCTCAAACACAGCCCTACATTTAATAATTTGGCACATTTACAACTGGCGTTACTCAGTAACTTATCAGATGACAATAGTGGAGCTCTTCTGTAAAATATAGGTTAAGCCTATATTTGTATGACTGTACATCTGAAGTATAAAAACCACGATATGTAGTACACTTGAACAGTTAAAAAATATAACTTATTTATTTGTAAACTATCAATGCAAGATACTCAGCAGCAAAGAAGCCATGTTCAATGTCTTCTGATCTTTTATAAAGATCTGTTGCTGTAAGTAATATAACCATCTCCAAAACATCTGAGGTTACATGTAGAAACAATCAAGGCAATATTATTTGTACATATTATTAAACATGCAAAAAACTTCCTGAAGAATATTGCCCAAATGTAGAAAGTTGTCTGGATCTCAAATTTTCCTTGGTAGCATCTGCTTTGTAAGTATGGCTCACATGTGGCTTTAGAGTCCTTCAGTTTATTTTGGAGAATTGGCACCTTTAATAACAGGCTCCCTATTCAAATACGTGGCCCAGTAAACTAAGTTAAAAGTTCCAAAGAGCACTGGAAAAATTATCCGTGACATTTTGTCAATCTTACTGATGCTGTTGTAAGTCTTTTTGCTTTCAGCAGGTTTTTCTTCTGTGGACTTCACTGAAGCAGATACAGTGTTTGAGATGACAGATGGGCCTGAGTCCTTTGGCATGTTTGGTGCAGGGGTCAGCTTCCCAGTGGTGTAAGTATTGGTTGATTTTCTTCCCAACCTTTTCTGCAGTGCAAAGAACAAAATGTTAGACTGCAGGAACAAAAAGTGGAAACACTCTCAAGATACTAACCCAAAAATCTAAGTACCATAATCAATCATGCTAACAGATCTCTTGGCTATTCTGACTACTGAACAGCTGTTTCTGCCTTGATTTTATAGCCTTACTCAGGTTAAACTTTGCCTGACATCACAGAAAGCTGAGAGTGACCGTCTGGATCCGGATCCCACTTAGTGTGTGCATCAGCAGCTTCTTTTGTCAGGGTGATGTGGTTCTGCACCTGCAGAGGTAGCTGCCCCACAGACAGCAGCCAAGATGTGAACCTCACCCTCCTGGATGCAGCAAGGAGTGTGGTGAAGGGCTCAGTGCCACTGCCAGCTTGCCCTCTTTGTATTGCTCTTTTGGGATGCCTGAATGTACTCGCTCTCTCTAGATCTTTTGCTAAGAGTCAGTCCTATTCCAAAATTTTAATTTCAGCGTGGAACTCAAAAGTTTGTGTTTTCACAGAACTGCTCTTTTTTCACTGGGGATTCTGTGGTGGGACTCTGACCCATGGAGCTCAATGTCAGCTTTGTCATTTATTTGGGAGAGTGCACAGACAGTGCTCTGCAGAGATGCATTTCATAGAATCATAGAATGGATCAGGTTGGAAGGGTAATTAAATACCTTTCATATGAAGAAGCTGAAAATTATCAATTCAGTTATTTGAACTATGCTGAGTACCTGCTTTTTATTCTATTTGAAAAATGTAAGGCAAGCACCTTGATTTTAGCAGCTTCC
This sequence comes from Myiopsitta monachus, assembly GCA_017639245.1. NCBI lineage: Eukaryota > Metazoa > Chordata > Aves > Psittaciformes > Psittacidae > Myiopsitta > Myiopsitta monachus. The sequence goes on from CM029927.1 coordinate 37,976,585, forward strand.
AGGGCTTTTTTGCCATCCCATGCCCAACTCCTCTTGGTGAAATAGTTGACTGTTGCAAATTCAATCAATGCAGAAAATACAAAGGCATAGCAGACAGCTATAAACCAGTCCATTGCAGTAGCATAGGCCACTTTTGGCAATGAGTTACGGGCACTGATACTTAAGGTGGTCATGGTGAGAACTGTTGTTACTCCTGTAAAGAATGAAAGAAAAAAGGCAGAGATCAGTTTGGTAGCCCTTATGAGATCCCTAACAAGTTACGAGCAGGCCCCAATTCAGCAGGATACCTAAAAAGGCCACATGAAGTCAGTGTTCGCACATTATGATCCAAAAGAGTAAGATACTTGCTCTCCAAGAAAATGCGAAATCTTCCACCCTCAGGTGTTTACTTCTGTGGTATTCTGGTTATCTCTAGTTGTAGTGTATTTAAATAAGCATTTGTAGCTTAAGACAAACGCAGCTGTTACACAACAGAATACCTTACTGGTCTTCTATCCCTGTGCACTGATGCATGGTATGTATAGACTGTCCCTCAATCATTGGTACTTTATGAAATCAGTGAGTAACCCATTTAGCAGTAACTGTCAGAATAAAGTGGGATTACTGATTCTATTTTCTTACATGGAGATTGTATGTATGAAATTGTTGGCTGTTACTGATTTCCTCGCCTGTAGCTACTCCTTTCCCATAGGCCAGTAACTGACAGAGCTGCCACTACTTTAATCTCTGGAAGGATTCCCCCAATATGACAAAATACAATGCTGAAGTTACATCTTTGTGAACCTGGAATGGATACCACTGGTCAGTAAAGAGATGCTGGTACCTGCATTCTCCCCATACAGCTTAATGAACTGATTTTTGATCAAAGCTGCCAACTGATTTCAGTACGTTTGCATGGAAGAATTACTTTTTTAAGAACAGCCAATTGAAGTTTTACATAATAAACTGTTCCCACTCCCCTCATTTTTCATCTAGTGAAAATTTCATATTTCATCAGCCTTCACTGAAGACTGTTCATTTTCTGCAATCTTTTAGTGATAAATCAAGTAATTTAAGAGAGCCTGAAGGATTTCTTTCATGACAACTTCTGTAGTAAATATATGTTTGGAAATGCAAAATCATATTAATTTGTTTGATGGCAATAGAGATAATTATCACTAATTAACCTCTACATGGTTTTCACAGATAAACATCTTAAAACAGACAGAAACAAAATGTCTTGAAGTGAAATCTGCTTCAAATGCTTAGCTACAGTATACACTAAATATGATAATAGGTATGTTTTTTGTTCTAAACCATCCTGTATTTTCCCCAAGTGGAACCCCCTTCCCCCTCCCAAATCACACCAATCTCATTCTTCTGCCTTCTGTCCTTAACCTTCATATATTGATTCTTGATGAATATCTGTCGTAACTTTACCAAAAAAGCAAAGACAGTGTTTTTAAACGTATTTTGAGTTCAAACCGGAAGAGAACAAGGTTAACACTTCAAGCAGAAATAACCATTAATGCACTGTGGTTTCATTACAGCAAGTCACTTCCACAAGCCAGACCAATACCTCCCCTGTGCTGGGAGAAAGTGGGATACTCACCAAAGACAGTCCTAGCAGGGACAGATTCTCTGTTTAACCAAAATGACACTTGTGATAAGATCACAGTCATAATGCAAGGAAGGTACGTCTGGATAACAAAATAACCAATCTTTCTTTTCAGATGAAAATGGGCTGTCATAATAGTATATTCACCTAGAAGGAGAAAAACATGCATGTGGATAAAATAATGGATTATCAATTCAGGGATTTCAGCAGGCCAGCCCCACCCCACCCCCATTTGAGGATGCTATCCAGCCATTCTTAATTGCATGAAAAATGTTTTGGTTTCTGTGCTGTGGAAAACCAGGACTTGAGACGGAAGTTCTGCTAGATCCTGCTGGTTTTCATATACAGTCCCTAAAAGCAGAAGACAATGACTGACTACTCCTACTGCACTGAAAAGCTGAAGTTCTTTTATATACCTGGGATGTCTTGATGTTCCCAGGCTTAAAAAATCTGAGGTGCTGGCACTCTTGTCAGTCCTGCCTGCTTTTGACTCAGTCCTACAAACAGTCGTAGCAGAGTAATGATTAAAGCCATCTACTCTCAGAAACCTATTTTAGCAGCATGACTTAACCTCGTTAGGGCAACTGTTACTGCCAGCCATCAGTTTTAAAAAATGAGAATGGACCCAGACACACCTTCTGCAGTGCACTTCAGGGACCACCTGTCTGTCCCAGTGTCAGTGCTGAGAAAACTGCAGCTCTGCACATGGATCCTGGTCTGTCTCACTGATCTGAGTACCCAAACCCATCAGATTGCTCCTCCAGAAAGAATAAAAAGAATACCCCTCTAGTGCATGCAGTTTTCCTAGAATTTGGTACAACTTAACCCTTGGAAAGATACATCTGTTTCTGGATAGCCATTGTGGCATGTCTTGCTCCCTTGTGCGATGAATATTGTACCGCCTGCACAGAGAATTCACTGCAAGCTGCCATGGAAGTGCTAAATTGCATAGATTTTCATATGCCAAATTCACATCATTGCCTTTATCTGTTTTTTGTCAGGTCCTCTGAATCTCAATAAAAGCCTAAAAACATGCACTCCAAAATCGACAGACCAGCTGTCACCTTCCCTAATGCTTCAGAAAAAATCAAAACTTAGCTGGTTCTTTCAGACTGTTCCTGGAAAAAGCCAGTTGTTACTGAAGGCTATTCATTGATGGTAAGTGCTCCCCAAAGCCAAAATCTTGCTAGCTAAAACCAGGCTACAATACAGGAAAAATTAAACCAAAAAGAAGAGGAAAAAACAACCAGCCCCTTTGAGCCCTAACAGATCTCCAGATCCAAATAATGTAAAAGCATGTATCATTTATTTGGGTACTGATGAATCAGAGTAATTCCTGTTCTGAAATATATATTGTCCTCCAAGAACAAAACAAATATAGCTACAATCTCTGTTGCAAGACTTGACTGTTAGTCTCAATAGACCGGCCACAAAAGGAAAATATATAACAGACTGGTTCTGCCTTGAGTGAATAGCCTGAGTTGAGCTGCAGCCAGCATTGCTAAGCAGTTACATTTGGCAGATTATTTCTAAGTGACAATACGGCTAATTAGCAGAGAACAGGTCTACAGTGAAAGGACTTTTGCAGGTATAGCTGCACTGATATGTTATGCTAGGGGAGCTCTGTTATTTTGGATGAAGTTTACAGACCTTCACGCTCAGGATTTTAGACAGACAGCCTGGAATACGACAGAAATGTCTTACCCGACAGCCTGCCTCAATCTTTGTGACTTTCTTCTGGAGTACGATTTTCTCACGAAAAGGTTCCCTGAAGAGGGATGTGGAGATGGACAGAGAATGCTGTGAAACTGGGGTGAAAATCCCTATGAAGTGACATCTAATTCCCTTCCATTTAGTGTAATATTGAACCAGGGATGCTGAACACATTACAGTCTCAGGAGGAACTCTGCTCGCTCTTGAAGAGCATTTATTTTGTGGATTACCCATAAAGTATGTCACCAGCAGCAGGGTCTTTGTGCCTGTAATCTGTTTCTGAGTTGCTGCTGCACTGGGATATGTTTGAGTCACAGTTTGCTTGCTCACTAAGGAGCGACAATGTGCATTACTGATTTTGACACTATGCTTCTGGAGCTGGAATTAAAAAAAAGCTACACAGCTTCAGCAGAGCAACAGGGCCTTTTTTTTTTTTTTTTCTCTTTAAAATGCAGAAAATGAATGTCTACATTTTGATGGCACTCCACAGATGATTCTTAACTTACCATTTTCTTTAACCTATCAAAATTCTTGACCCCAGTGAAATGATGCTATCATCTTGATTTTGCTCTTCTTCCAACCTTCATCTTCTCCAGCTTCCCAGGCAGTCTCTTTCAAAAATGCCTACACCAGGAATACTTTCTCCAGCAGACTTAGGGCTTAAGAAAACCCCACAGCTTGGTTTTTAATGCCCTGAGACCACTGCTTAAAGTAAAGCTAAAAGCTGCCTGAATTGGCCTTTTGTTTATACAGAACAAGATACAGGCTCTGCTGGAGTGGTAAAGCTCCCTTTTACTTCTACAAGGCCACTGCTTATTCTTAGACCATAAGCTTTCTTGAGCATGAGCTAATTTTTGTTATAGGTTTATGTAGCACTTAAAAGAGAATTCTGTTCCTGATGGGGTCCACTCATCACTACACGAAACAATTTTAATAACAAATTTAGCACTGATGAAAAGCCCTAGACCTGGAACGGCTGCATTTCTTCTCAGAGCTACACTACTGTGCTGCTGCTGGTCTTAAGGCAGTTTTTATGCTTTAATAGCTGCTACAGTATTTTTTTTTTGTTATCCAGATGATGGACTTCTGGATTCTCCACCAAATTCTCTAGGATCTTATATGCATTCTTCTATCACCATTAAGCTGGGACTCAATAGAGTATTTTAATAGGGATGGACCAGCCCCCAGGCTTGTTTATTTACTGCATATACCTGGACTCAGGTGTATCAAAAGGTATTCTGGTGGGAGCCTGACATAAGGTCTGTGGGAACCTGACACTAGGTCTGTGACATCACACCCCTGACTGATCATGTTGAATATTTTGGCCCATGAAAAATGCCTGTGTCCTTTATACAGTGATGCAGGAAAAGATTAATCTCAAGGAGAACTCAGAATGATTTGGTGCAAAATGAAGGGTTGAATGCTTCTTTTATTATTTAGGCTTTGGATATTTTAGAGCTCAGGCTCCAGCTGGCAGAAGATAAAAGAGTGGGTTTTTGTTTTGTTTTGTGGCACTGCAGATCCTAAGTTAGCAATGAGAGATTCTGGATGTTGGGAACAGAACTGGGTAACCATTTGCAGAAAGCAGCAAGATCCACTTGGACCCAAATCCCGTATCTGACTCTTTTCAGCACTTGTACCACCAGGACATAACAGATGTTGGAAGCAGTGTGAGTAGTCAAATATCTTCTCTTTCGGGGGAATGACATTTGGGTATGTTAGCACCAAAAAAAAACCACAATCCCAAAGAAGTGGCACATGTCAGAGCTATTTTCTGTGGCATGGTTAAAATATTCTCAATTTCAAGACTGGCTGGTGAATTGGGAGTGCCAGGGTATTTTTTCTGAGAAGACAGCCAAACTTAGCAGCCCGCCTACAAACCCAGAAGAATCTCAAGGGTCTGAGGCAGGTCCAACATTTCCATTAAAAAAAAGGTCTGCTACAAAGGTGAGCATAAATGTCCTATGATATACACGAACATTTTGCCTATGCAACTGCACAGGCTGTGTAGTGTGATTTGTGGGCCAAAACCCCACAAAAGATCCAAGCACTTGGATTGTGCAATAGTTCTTTTTTTCCTTTTTCGCATTCAACAATTCAATAGAAGGAAGAAATGCCTTCATAAGTAACCCTGATTACTGGCCTCCTATGAGCCTGATGAAGTCCAGAAAATCCATGGCTGACTGATGCTTTCCCTGTGCACAATCGGATTTTTGTATTTTGCTAATCCCTGGTTACAATCTGTGTCCTGCTCTTTGTGATCCACCCTGCAATCAGAATCCAGCCAGCCCAGATGTAACCTGGGACATTAATATAAAACCTTGACATTGGAAACCAAGCATTTATTAGCCTAAATCTGAAGATATAGGAGGGAGGTCGTTACAGGGCAGAAACTTTGGGATTTGTCCAAAGAGTACCCTCTTTCTTTGGGCTTAGGAGTACAAGGATCTTTCACAGACAGAGCTGCAAACTGGAGGTGGCCTGGAGCTGACACGCTGGAGCACTCACTGTCTCGGCTGGATGGTTTTCTTGCTCTAAGGAGTAGAGCAAGCTTGTAGGAGATGCCCCAATACATCCTCTGGATCTTTTTCTTGGCAACAATGAAGGCAAGAGGGGAGCTACCATTCATTGCAGAAAACAATGCGGCTATGATGGTAAACTGGTAAGGAAAAAAGTGTCTTTGCTCTTTAATGGGAGATAGCATACTCGTGCTTTTCCTGCATCAGTGGCTGTCTATAAAGCTTCTCTTGACTTGAGATATCTCTGCTTTGGCAACAGCTTTGTGTCTCCTGAAATGGGCAACAGAGAGGGTGAAGCTCTATAGGATAGGGATAGTGGTTGTGTTCAGTGGCTCCCTGTGTTTTCTGAAGCAAGCCTTCCCTCACTTTGTGTCCTGTTTAGAGACCAAGTGGCAAGCTCAGCTGCACCCTCTTTATTTGCTGTGTTAAGATAGTTTGAGCAGGAAGCTTCACGTGTAGGTCCAGCTAATTTTGTCTGGAAGTGTATGTGTACCTGTTTTCACATCTCCTAAGTTTCCTGCGGATCATAGCAGGTTCCTATCTCAAGCTATACCTTGTCCTTTACAATCATGTCTTTGGCTCAGAGTCCGTCATTTTTCATCAGCGATACAGTACGTCACCAAAATTCTTTGCCAGCAAGAATTACTCCCAGTCATGTGGCTGCAGTCTGCCCCCTTTACCCACCCCAAGCCCCACACAACCAGCAGCGGTGGAAAACCCCCTACCCTAGATGGCAGGCTATTTTGTTCCCCACCCCGCTGGATGCCACTAATGCTCTGCAGACGAGTGCATTGTATAACCTGGTTAAGCCCCAGCCCTGCTGAGCCCATGTGATGCCTGGCCTGGACTCAACCCCTCTGGGAGTCCCCCCGCCAATGCATGCCCAGGGCTGCCCTTGCATGGGAGCTTTAAGAAGTAGGGGGGGGGGGGTGTGTGTGTGTGTGCTGGTTCACATGGGTGCCCGGCCTGGGATTAAATCTTCTTTGCCTCCCTAATGCTGCCACATCTGGCGCCTCCGCTTGCAGCCTGAGAGGAAATGGGAATCCTCGGGGCTTGCACCTCCTCTCCAGCCACGTGGTCCCCCGACACGCTGCAGAGCCATGCCACAGCCCCAGCCGCCCTCCGCTCCCTCCCCATGTGGTTTCATCAAGCAAATCATTTTAAAGCGATGATTGAAAAGGATGAAATGTGTGGGTGGTGTTTGGCTCCTGGGGTGTTTGCTCCCATAGGGAAATAAGCCAGCAATAGTACTGGCAGCCTCAGCAAAGGCAAGCACCAGAAGCTGTGTGCAGCTTTAGCAGCCTGTTAAATAGTAGGACCTTGGACACATCTTCAGTGACATCTTTGTGATGTACCTAAGAACCAGCACACAACCCTCTCTGCATTCAGCACTAGGAACATGCTCAGGATCTCCTGCACACCCCATGTCATGCAGATGCTTTCCTAGTCTCCTTACAAAATAACTGGAGCCTGTGATCACCCCTCCTGCTCCAGCTATCAGCAATCATGGGATGGATATATTCTCCCTACCTGTACTGGTACTGATGTTTTCAGTTCCTACAGTTTGTCCCATCAGGTGGTACTGGTTAAGTCGTGAGCCATCTTCGGCCACCACCACAGACGTTGTGGTGCTATTAGTCCACACATAGATCACCTCAGAATTAGGGTAAGCATCTGTTGACAAAGAGGGAAAAAAATGGTGATGAGTAAAAACCACTGTGTAATATTTTAGTGGATCCTTAAATCATAAATGGTGGGGAGAGAAAAGAATGGAGGAGTGAGAGTGAATGGAGAAAAGTAAATAAAGATGATATAATCATGGTCCCATATGCCCAGCTCAAAAAATATTAGGTTGAAGCCTTCAAATATAAGAGATGTGTGGGATGGTTTGTCAAAGGCTGGAACAGTGGAGGTATAAATACAATCCATCACAACCACTCAATTTGGGAAAGAGCATCTCAGATCAGTACTCACCTAGCTGGCAGCTCCTAAACCCCAGCAAGCTTCAAAAGGCATTTACTGAACCTCCCCCCTAAAAAAAACTCAGGCACCTTAACTGCCTGGACAACAGGGACCCTCGGTGTCTTGTCCCATCTCCAGGATAATTTACTAAGTGTCACCATATGCAAGTGTGGGGTCTAGTGTGTGTGCACTGACTTTGGTATATGTGCTCGTGCATGAGGGGGTAGTTCTTGTGTGCAGGCAATGGTTGTATATAAAAGAAGCTGGAATGTGTCTGCCTGTGCCTGTGAGGAGCAGATAGGATTCAGGGGTGAGACTGAGTGAAGGAGAAGCAGGAGTGGGGGGGGTTGCACATGCCCGAGCAAATGGGTGGTGGTGTGGAAACACCTGCAGACCTGGAGATGTGAATGTGATAAGATTTCTCTCACATTCATTTGGAAGTCCTAGTAAATAAAGGTGGTGGCAGTACTGCCAACTCCTTCCTTTCTCTGTAAAGTTGTTGCTATTTTTATGCCCTGACACCTGGAGTATTATGCTATTATATGGGAATATAGGTTTTCTTTTAGAAAGACAGTCAATGCTGTATTTTTTTAAGCCTTCTTTGCAGTTAGTCTCAAAAAATCCAGGAGCTGACTATATGTTTAAACATATTTTGTTTAATTCAAGTAGTTCTCACACTTCTAGAACACCTCGATTATTTAAGGCTGTCAGGTAACATTACTGCAGGCAGGTTTCAGTAGGCTGGAATCCACTGTACTAAAAGCTCTGAAAAGCTGGCAAGACTGACTCTCCAAATAGGAGATGAAAAACAGAGCTGGAAGCAGTCTGAAGTCATAAGCTAATATTTCACCTTCTGCACTCTTTAATTTGTAAGTTGGGGGTGCAGAATGTTTCCTTCTGGAAAAAGTCACATCCTAGTTCAATGCAGTCTTTGCAGGAGGCAACACAGAGAAGGCTTTTCAGAGAAGGACTTGATAGTCAAGGGCAAGAGGTTAGCTTGAAGGATCGTGCGTACTGGCTTCATAAGACTGAAAGTTTGCTAAAGCAAGTAAGCTGTCTTGGAAAGCTGCAGCTCCACAGAGGACTTACAAAATTTCACGGGTCAGTGTGAGCTTCTGAGGCCGTGCAATGGCAAGAAATATGTCAAGGTGGTCCCTGGATCCATACAACCAGGAATGTCAAGCAAAAAATGGGAAGAAGTAATCCCAACTCAGGTTAAGAGCATACATGCATAGCACAGTGAGCTGCAGATCACTTGGATACTGGAGCAGGTAGCAGGGAAGAAACAGCACATTATTTTCAGTGTAGTTAATCTTCCAGTGGCATCTGTGGGAAGTGCTGCCAAAGGCAGGACAATAGGCTACATATATCTTTGGTCTGACTGTTTATGGCTATTCCTACATTGTTGTTCACACCTCAGAAAAGATACGGAAATAATCAGAACAGAGAAGGGGAGAGAGTTCAAAAGAGGGTCACAAGCATCTCCAGGGACTAGAAAACAAGTCATAATTTTAAGCATTGGAGCTCAACTTATTTAGCTCACTGACAGAAAGCTGAGAATTGATGCAAGCGCTGAGTATAGATATTCGCAAACAGAAATCTAAAATCAGGGTGAATTTCTTTTACTACCAATAACAAACTAAAATTCAGTCACTGAAAGATGGTTTGATGCTAATTCAGATGAAAACCAGGACACAGTTTCCTAACTCTGCCTGTAATTAAACAGTGGATAACCTTCTGAGAAAAATATTATAGACTACTATCTTTTTTGTCATATATCTGACAGTTTTTGCTTCTGTATTCAGGGCTGGAACTGATCCAGGGTTTGGTAGATGAGGATCTACAAATCCTCCATCCCTTGTTAGCCAAGCAGCCATGCAGGTCTGCCCAAATACAAGCTTTCCATGTGCTTGTATTTGTGGCTGTACAGTAAAATTACTGTAATTACATCTCATGATCTGCTTTAAAAGGTAAGAAGGAATGTCTTTCCCATTTCAAAATATTTGCATTAAAAAAATGTGATGGAATTTCACCTGCCCTCTAGACTGAGATACTTTATCATTTCAGAGATGATTACAAGTTCACAACATGTAAATAATTAAAAAGCCAGATCTGGAGAAAACAAGAAGGAGGAGATGGGTCCATTTAAAAAGAGTGTTTCTTTTTTAAATGCTTATCTGGTATATGAAGATCGGATGAGAAAATTGGGGCTGTTCAGCCTGGAGAAGAGAAGGCTGCGTGGAGACCTCATAGCAGCCTTCCAATATCTGAAGGGGGCCTAAAAGGGTGCTGGAGAGGGACTCTTCCTTAGGGATTATAGCGATAGGACAAGGGGTAATGGATTCAAACTTAAACAGGGGAGGTTTAGACTTGATATGAGAAAGAAATTCTTTACTGTAAGGGTGGTGAGGCACTGGAATGGGTTGCCCAGGGAAGTTGTGAATGCTCCATCACTGGCGGTGTTCAAGGCCGGGTTGAACAGAGACTTGGGTGGCATGGTTTAGTGTGAGGTGTCCCTGGCCATGGCAGGGAGGTTGGAACTAGCTGATCTTAAGGTCCTTTCCAACCCTAGCTATTCTATGATTCTATATGTTCATGTGCTGATATCCCCAGTGAACTCTGGATTTGTGTTGGCAGATTTGAGATTGTCAGAGAATTTGATTTTTATCTTGATTTTATATATTACTTTATATATAATGATTATATATATATAAATTATATATTTATTTATATATTATTTCTTACGTAACCCCCCCCAAACATTGGACTTTTTGCTGGGATGATCCAAACGTATCCTGCCTCAGCAGTTTCCTGTTACTGCAAGGATCCTAGGCACTGGGATAACTGGGTTTGTCCTGCTTTCTGCCAACAACACACAATAATTCAGCCCAATTAGATGCTTTCCAGTGAGAGCACTGTAACCAAATTCCACTGAAATTGTCACCACACAGGAACACAGGCCTGTAAGGCTTAACAAGTATTCAGATGTTTTGGTTCTCTGTTCTGCCTCGCCTTAGGGGTCCTAGAATAAATCAGTGCCTCTGCTTTGAATAGCAGCTTTTACTGGGTATTTAAACACATGTTCCAGTACAAGATCAGAGGCTCCTACTCTGGAGAAGCTCAACACCTCCTCCTGTAAAAAGATATCTGTGATTCAGACAGAGGCCAGAAGGTGCCAAAACTCCACCCAGATCTTACAAGTATGCCCAAGCTTTCTTTCAAAACCCTGGCAGGGAAGGGATGCTGCCCATCCCAGGCCAAATGGTGAGAAGAGAGAGCACTCAGGCAGGTAAGAGTGGAGCTTGAGTCCAGTCCCTCCTTGGGAGGACTCCAGCCTTCATATCCTCTCTCAAGGATGAGGCTACAAGATGGAGAGCTGTGCCAGTGCTTGGCCAGGAGTAGAGTATCTATGGGAAAAGGGAGAATAGCACCACTAGAAGAGGTTCTTGTGCAGGAGCAGGATGGTTATAGACAGGGCCTTAAGCCCAAGAGGGTAATAGATGTGTTCCTGTGGAGCCCAGCGTAAGCCAATGCAACCTGCAGTGACTTCTCCCCCCCCAGAAGTCACCTGTCGCATTACGAATAGGATTAATTTACCCCAGTCTTGAGACATTCTATTCTGATAGATCATATATACGATGTGATCCTCATCTAACTTCCATGCAATCGTAAGAAAACATGGTCTGTGTTTAAAAAGCTGTACTATGAGATCTTTGCTTGGTGCCTCCTTTTCTCACTATAGGCCAGGCTCTGAGTGCCTAAGCTTCCTTAGGAGAAAGAGAAGAATGGAGAAAATGTCACAACATGAATGTTAATGTAAAAAGATACAGCCACCCCCTCAGTCCATATGTACCCTTGAAAGGAGCTTACAGCTCTGACAGAAAAAAGCTACCCCATGCACCTTGCTGTGGCAGCTGAACCACTGGCCATTTCTTTTCTGGTCATCTACATAAAACTCCAGGTAGATACACCTGTGCACTTGCAGCAGGCAGTTGTCTTTCTGCTGCAAACCTTCTGCTACATCTTCCCAGAAACCCCAAACTCCAGTTATCCGAAACTTGACTACCAAAAGCTCCAGCTCTGCTGCTGCTAACCCATGCAGTGTAATTAGGCACAGTCATATTGAAAGCTGAAAGTGTGGGAGTAGTCTAGAATAATGTTATTTTGCTTTTGGGATAGAGCAGGTGCTAGTGGAGAGATGGCATTATTCACTGTCATAACAAATTGTGTAAAACCCCTGTTCTACTTAAGCAGAGCTTCTAGTATGCCTATCAGCCATGCTTGCTGAAGGGCTTAAGAACTTCATCTCAGGCTTTCTAGAGTTATGTTAAAGTTTATTGCTGGTAAGGGAATATGGCCCTTGTCTTCTGTACATGGCACAAAGGATGGGGACAAGGAATCTCCTAAGGGGAGATAGCAAAGTATTGTGGCAGCTTTGGGTTCGCAAGCTGGGTGAATGCTGCTGGTGTTGCTGTAGATGCAAACCCAAATTCAAAGTTACTGAAAATCCAACTGAGACTGCCTGGTGTTCATTTTAATGTAAGCAAGAGGGCTTCTTCTGGTTTTATGAATCCAAATAGTTAACTTGGTGTTCTCTACAATGATTTTGCAGGCTTGCCAGAGAAAGGGGGAAGCCTTGTTAAATTATCCTTTTTCTTCTAAGGTCACTCTTTCAAAATATAAAAAAAGTAAAAAAAAGGATAGCAGTTGAGATGAACAGCTAAAACTACAGAGAAGTATAATGCTATTAAAAGTGATAAAATGACAACAGACGTTTATTTCTAGTGAACATTTGATAAATGGCTTCAGGCTTATCACCTACCAGAGTGATGAAATAAGTAATTTCTTCTCATATCTATTTACTGATGAGCAGATCCATTTTTCTACATTCTAACATCCAACACACACCACACAGTATAAAACCAGTAAAGATGTCCCTCATCTTCTCCCACCCTCTTCCTGCTCTTGTATGACTGGAAAGGAAAGCATGACATGGTCTTTCTTAAGCTAGAAGAGAGGGCAGGGGAGCGACCACCACCAAAGGGAGGAAATACATTGTCTTAATGTAAAGTCTGACAAAGGAGAGCACCGGCTGGTTAGACCTGGAGGACACGTGCCATTCCCCCTGGCACTGAGGGGTGCCTTGTTTTCCCTGGTTTCAGTTGTGAATGGAAGTGTCAGCAGTGCAGCATCCTCCTGTATGTTCAGAAAGTAGCCCACAAGCAGGGAGCCATCTCCTGTCACTGACCCCACCATGGGGCAGTGGCAGCACCTGTGGCTAGACACTCTTCCTTCTCACCTTTCTCCTCCATATTGGAATAAACTCAAAAGTTTGGCTCGTTAAGTCATATAAACATAAATGTGAACGGCTGAGTCTAAAATTGGGTCCATGGGACCCAAATATATTTCTAGAACTGACTTTTTTAAGCTATAAGCCATTAATAAAAGTCACCACTGATGTCTGCCAATAAAGTTCTCATGTCTGCATGATGGGGCATAAAATAATTTAGGAAAAAAGAATCCCTATCCAAAACAATCCCTGAACCCTTTAACAGACCTCACAGGAAGCCATAAAAGCTGTGCCTGCATAATTAAGTGAAGGCAACCTGTAAATAAGTGAAGGGTCTGTATGTATGGTTGTCCACCTTGCATGCTTGGGTTGCGTTCCACAATTGAACAACCTGTTTAACCACAAACCATGGCTGGAACTTTTCTTTCTGAATTATGCTACTCAGAGTCTGAATTAACTTAAAGAAATGTGGAGGAAAGATGACTTTTGGCTTCTTTTCTACTCTATTCATTACAATTGTACAGTTGCATTGCTAGCTTTTATCATCACGATATTTAGTACATGCCACAGCATCATCAGACTGCCCAGTCTTGTGAGTATTGCAAATCCCCATCAAACCCTGTTGATTGTGAAAGGTGTGTGTTAATTGTTGGCATTTTTAGAAGCTCTAATTACAATCAGAATACACATACAAATATCTATCATCTATCTTACCTATCCATTAATGTATTTGACTTACTTAGAGGCTGTTAGACAACTCAATATTGAGATCCAGACTTCTGCAGGCAGTAAAACGGCACTGCTACTAAGACATCACGTAGCAGCTTGAATTTGACTAGTCAGGATGAGTTTCTTGCAGGCTAGTTCATGCACGAATACTTTTTAACCCATTACAAGACATCTGTCAACAACTGCGCCTATGCAACTCAGGCCAGATTTGAGCTCTGTAATTTAAATAGCCCATTAAATTGAATTGATAAGAATGAATCAATGTACAAATGAGATCATTCTACAGGAAGAACTAGTGGAAATCTAGCAAAAATGTAATTTAAATATAAAAATAACAAGACATGGTGCATAAATATGCATGGACTGTGTCTATGGGGAATTATCTTTTTTATAACAGTAAGTTATTAAAGTAAAATGTGAATTTAAATATCAAGAGAAATGTATTCACATATTCAATGATTAAGAGCCTAAAATGAAGACTTTGCCATAGCATGACGAATTCTGCTGGGAGAATTTGAGGGTTATGGCAACTACTCTAAGGACCTGAAAACATCAGAATTGACACTGATCTTTTAAAATGGCATGAGCTTTTAGATATGTATAAACAGCATACATAATTTTAAATCTGTGCCACAGACAAGAGGTGTAATGTACACACACTGTATGCATAATGTATAAAATGTAAACACAGGATTACAAACTCATATCACACAGAATCACAGAATGGTTGTGCCTGGAAGCACCTCCGGAGATCATCCAGTCCTCCTCAAGCTCACCTCTCACCTCCTCAAGCAGGGACACTGAAAGCAGATTTTCTAAAACCATGTCCAGACAGGTTTTGAATATCTCCACAGATGGAGACTTCTCAACCTCTCCAGCCAACCTGTTCCAGTGCTCAGTCACCCCCACAGTTAAAACATACTTTCTTGTGTTCAGATGGAATTTTATGTCTTTTAATTCATGCCCACTGCTCCTTGTTCTGTCAGTGGGCACCACTGGGCAAAGCCTGGCTCCCTCTTCTTCATTTCCTCTTATCAGTTATTTATACAGGCAGATCAGGTCCCCCTGAGTCTTCTCTTCTCCAGGCTAAACAGTCCCAGCTATCTCAGTATCTCCTCATAGGAGAGATGCTCCTTAAACGAGCTGTGTGGCCCTGCATTGCACTTGCTCCACAGATTCCAGATCTTTCTTGCACTGGACAGCTCAGAATGAGACAGTGCTCCAAGTGCGAGTAGAAATTAAATGGTCAGAATGAAACCTTTTTTGGAATGGCATAGTATCATCTAGATGGGACAATGGATGACATCCAAGGAGGGAATTATTCATAGACTTGGAACAATTCTTGTATGAAAACTGTGACGAAAGATAATAGGACACCACTGGCTGTGAAGTGGGCAGTAGGAAGTTCAGTCTTACTAAAATAATCACTTTTCTCTTTCCTGAATTTCAAATATAATTTGGTAACATAGGCAGTATTTTAAATGTTTTCCTGATACACAATTTTATTTGATCTTTTCATCACATTCAGCAGGGAATAGAATAGGATGTTCTGAAAAATGTGCCAGACAGGTCTTAAGAGACTTCATTACTGAGCAACATTAATATACTACACTGATTATTACAGCAAAAACAAACCAAAAGAAAACAAAACAACAAAAAAAGTGCCCAGCATCCCTAAGATAGATAAAAATGACTTTGTTTCATAATGTAATTTATAAGTAAACTCAGGAAAAGGTGGGAATAGGAATTTGATAGAAATGTCCATGGCTTGGAAATTAAATGGAAGTACAGACTGTACCCATGAGGTGGTGAGACATTCAGAACCAAAAACGCCTGTGAAATTTACTTTGAGACACATAGTTTTTTAAAAGCCATTTTCTTCAGCTTTTCAAAGCAAGATACAGGTGGAAGGTCCTGCTTAATTTTAGAAGCTCCAGTTCATGGGGTAAAACTCTAAACGTGACCTGACTTAGAGCACGAAACCGTAAAGCAAAGACAAAAACCTCAAAACCTTACAATTCTGCCTGAAAGCAACTTTGTGATTTTGGAGGTGTGATTCATGATTAGCATAGGCAAGGCTGCTGACTGCTTTAATGCAATAAATTGACTATTTGCAAACTGGTACACTAAATCACAGTCATACCAATGATTAATGTAATAAGAATACTAATGAACAGTTGTCCTGATAACTCAGACAGACACAGTACCTTCACAGGATGCTACTGCACCATTTAAGAAGAGCCCTGAGCTAGAAGCTGTATAGGGTAAACCAGAATGTCTCTCAAGGATGATTGTAGAGACAGCATAGCAATTTGATTGATGCCCCTTAAAGGGGTTTGCAAATCTGCCTCTACACAGGCAGTGTCACCAATGACAATATCGGCTCTTGCCTGCCCCATCCTGATCACCCATGTGGCCACAGGGGAGCAATCAAGAGTAGTGCATCTATTCCCCAAGCACTGGGATGCGACTGGGACTGACTCCTTGCTGTGAAATCTGACAGGATAGGCATCTAAATTAAAAACTAGGCACGGCACACTGAATTGAGCTGTGCATCCTTGGCTAGCAGGTCCTCAGGCTCCACACAGAAAAGGAGTAAAAATCCAGCACAGGTTTTCCCATGGAGCAGCCTGGAGCACCTCAAACAGCAGCAGACATGCAGGTATAGACAACAACTAAAAAGTGCCACCCATCATTGTGGGATGCTTGCCATAAGCTGATTGAAAGGGCTGATTAAACAGGGTCTGCTGCAGAGCTGTTACACACCCAGGTGCTCCAAGGTACCAGGCAGCAACAGGTCATCTTCCCAAGTTCCTGCTTGCATCTGAGAGCTGACATTAGGGAGCAGATGACATCTTCCTTCTTTCACCTTTTCCCATTTCTTCCTGTCACTGCAGTCAGTATTTATAACATAACTTCTTGCTTTATTTTCAGATTTAGTTGTAGCTGTCTCAATCTAGAACTAACATGAGAACTGATTTAACACCACATTTAATGGTGGCTACACAATTGGTTTTCTTAAGGAATGGGTCAAAATCCGGTATCCCAGCTGCTGATGCTTTCTTTTTTTCTGTTACGGATAGTTTAGATATCTACTGCTACAGCAACAGGGCAGTAGGATGTTCTAGGATGACTGTTAAAAGTTCAAAATATCCTGGCACCTTCCTGACCCTATCTTACTCTTTCTAGGCCAAGTATATGGCAATTTGAAATCACTCAACCAGTTTGAGCGCTGTACTAACATTTAATGAACTTTGAATTTGCACTCACAATATTCAGTAGCTATATTAACTGCTTCATTATTAAAACCAGCATGGTCATAAGGAAGATGCTTGAGATTTAATTTACTTTTTTGCAAGGCAAACAAAAGTACCCTCCAAAGTGTGACTGACACCGTTACTCACTTTGCATAGTACCTTAATCTCTAAGCAATCTTGATTGCAATGATCCACTCATTTTGTATGCTGCCTCTTAATATGAGCAAAGCTAATGCGATCAGCTCTCCAGGAGCATCACTGGAGTTTCTTTGGAGAAATGCGGATTGTATTTAAAAAAATACTCTGTTTGTTCTTGCTGTGAAGGATGCCTTCACAAACGTGGTATTTTTGGCCACAATTAACATGAATGAAAATGTGACCTCATCGCAACCAACAGACGTTCTTCCCACCCACTTGAGTGGCATCAGAAGCTCACCCATCACAGTTCACCTATCTGCTGAGCTTATCATGCAAAGCACCCTTGCTTATAAATCAGTACAACCTGAAACCAGCCAAGAGTGATTTGGACTACTTGCAGAATGAAATATATACCTTTGTTTCTGAAACCAGTCCCTTATGAAAGACATTTACAAATCTCAGAAATACTCCTACATTAAAAACGCTGTGTGAATGTATAATCAATAGGTATGAAGAGATAGCAGGCTGAAATATTATTATTATTCAAATACCTTAATACTGCTCTGAGATTGCAATTGATGGAACTTATTCTCTAAGCTAGAGGTGCAGTAATTTAAAACTCAGAAGCTGGATTATAGACTCCTGCCATGGGATGCAATGCAGCCCCGTATTTAAGAGAAGGGGAGAAAAGTTTCCAAGGCTGTTGGTTCAAACTGCCCAACTTCAGTGATGGATACAAGGCGCCCCTCTGAGCTCATCTGCTGCTTACCAGTGGTACTGTCATTTCATCTGGTGTCTGCCACAGCACTCAGGTACACGTTGCCCAGAGAAGCTGTGGCTGCCCCATCCACGGCAGTGTTCAAGGCCAGGTTGAATGGGGCTTTGAGCAATCTGGTCTAGTGGAAGGTGTCTCTGCCCATGGCAGGGAGATTGGAAATAGATGAGCTTTAAGGTCCCTTCCAACCCAAACCATTCTATGATTCTATGATATGATTGTATGATGTGATTCTATGATGTCCCCTCTTTGCGAACTGTCCCATTCCAGTCATGAAGACCCAGGCCCAAAAGTGCACACGGTCTCATCTTCCCTGTGCACAAGTAAAACATCTCTCTATCTACAGGCATCAGCTGATCTATTTTAGTCATCTGCTTTAGGAGGAGATTAACCTGAGCCTAAAAATATTTACCTCTTTCCCCTGTCTGAATGAGGGTGAGAGTGATCAGCTTAGCTGAATATATTTACTCTGCAGAAAAATAAATTTAGGAGGGAGGAATTCCAGCTTTTCCGACAAGATTTACCACTGGGATGCTTTCAGCAACATGGCTAGCTACTATCACAGGCTGGTCGTGAGGAGACTTTGAGTGGATACGGTGGGGAATCAGAAGGCTTTTCTGGCTCTCCCTCTCCCCACTCCTCCTTCCTTCTTGTTCCTTCATGGAGCAACTGTTTCCTTTGAAGAAGCCTGCTGAGCTGGGACTCCAGCAGCACTAAATCACAGCTCGGGATCAGAGAGGAGCCTAGGTAGGCTCCAGCAATTTAGAGGGAGGAGTCCCTGACCCACCAGAGACTGAGGTGTCATGAAGGAGCTGCCAGACAGGAAACTGGAATCCAATTCTCAGCAGTGTCTTGCAGCTTTCAATCCCCCCCCCTAAAAAAAAAAACCCTAGGCAAGTCATTTTGTCATTAATGCACTGCAGTAGCACTGGGAGGCTCTAATTGAACCTAGGGACCCATAACGACAGAGGCAATAAAAGCAGGTAATGAACCACTCTATCTTTGCTCAGAAGAGACTGTAATTGCTGTTTCCCTCCTTTATCCCCACCTGCAAAATGCAGGCAGCAAAGACCTACCATCCTAATACCAGCATCATGAGGCTTATTTCAGAAATATTTATGAAATGCTTACACGCCATGGAAACAGCCACCTTAGAAAACAACAGCCATTAAAAACCTTGCTTGTAAAGCAGCATTTACCCATTTGTCCTATTTATGAATAGTATCCCATTTGTCAGTGGCATAAACCCCTGAGCCATGCCTGGCAACATAAGCCCTCACTGTGCCTTTTGGGGCATGGTAGGGCCAGCACTGGTTTTGCAGGTTTGCATCCAAGGGTCATTCGAAAGCTTAAGCACATTAAGCACAGAGTCTCTGCGTGTTGTTTTCTACTGCTGACAAATCAAACTGAATCACTGCTTTCCTGCAATCAAGCAGTCGTGCAGCCTTTAAATTTAGGCTGCAATCTCCAGAGTGAGAAACGCATGCTGATGTTTGCACCATCAGCAAAGGACCTGGATCTCCACACCTCTCCACCACAATCATGTCTAGGCCTCCTACAGGTGACATAAAAAAACCCACTGCTGAGTATCTCCACACCAACTCCTCCTCCTGCCTGAACTTCTGTTTCCTTTAGCTCAAAACCACCACCGGTCAAGGTTTTCCCCTCCAGAAAGGCTGATGTACATGAGTCACCTCCAGATAAGGGGGCTGCTTCCCAGGCAGGCAGTGTGCAGGCTTTCAGCAGCGACTGCTCAAGGGGCTCTCTGCAGATGACACAAGAACTCCTTACCAATACCAAAGAGGGCTTCATTAAGGGTGATCTTGCCTGCGTGGCAGCTAGTAAGAGCCAAGCTCTCAACAGAGTTTTCAGCCTGAGTTAGTGTGATGGCTGCAAGATGGACAGCGAATACAACAGCATTTTCAGATCATGCAGCATGTCCTATGTGAGCAATTGTTCTTTCTGACCTCCCACGAAACTAAGGGGAAAAAATTCATCGGTTTCTAAAGAGGGGTTGACCAGGAGTAGGAAGTGACAGACCCAGAGCTGGGCACTGTTTCACAGGAGAGCAGCTTTTAATGTATTTTTAAAATTACCTCAGTGCAAAGAGTAACCATGTATATGTGACAAAGTCTTTGAAAAGTTAATTAATGTCAGCAACTGCAAACACTTAACGAGGATACTAGCACACAGTTTCTCCAGCCTTTCCTAGAAAGTCCTTAATGTGTGTAAGATGGACTTCTAAGTTACACTGACCAGGGTACAATACACTTACTGACATCTAAGCTAGTATTGCAGAAAAATGGGAACTTTTAAAAGATGATTACTCTCATCCTTAGGCACGTATCAAAAGTAGTTCTAATGCGCCTCACTACAGAAGTACTTATTTGCCTTCAGTGCCCATAAGGGATGTCTAGAGAAGTAACTGTGACTTATTTGTTCATCTGGTGGTAACACAGGGCAGAAGGAAAGAGCAGAAAAATATATCAAACGTCTTAGAAATGCTGAATTTTAGTATTCACCTAGCTTCACCTTATTTTAGTCATTCAGTGTCCACTGCAATGGAGGTGTCTAAGGAAGCAGTGATAAACCTTAGGAAAATGTAAGAGAAGACATAACATGAGTGAGCAGCATGGCTGCCTTGACTTCAAGCTTCTACACACTGTATAAAAGCCATATTTACGATTTCTATATTGGCTGACTTTTGCCTTAAATTGCAAAATCACAACTTAGTCTTGAACTTGGTTGCTCAGAGGACCTCCCTGGCTCTCTACATGTGCCCTTTCAAAAAGAAGGCACTGAAACTTCCCAGCAGAGTAAACAAGCCATGCTGCCTGTCTCTAATCTCACGAATGGACTCAGGAGCCTCTTCGGGCTATTCTGATAGACATGAATAGCAGAAAAGCTCTGCCTCTACACATGAGACTGCAGTTCCAGCTTTCCTTGGGAGCAACCCAGGAAAACCTACGAAAGGGCCACTTCCCCTTTCCAAAGTTTCCTAATTTACGTTTGTCTTTATTTATTATTCATTTAATTATATTCTTAGAAAGGACTTTTACCCACAGGTTTAGAGAGGCTGAATACATACTTTATCACATTTTACTAAACCAGAATTAGAGTCTGTTTAGAACTCTGAAGTTCTACCTCCACACCCGCATAGATGCTAAGGGGGGGAAGGCACAAAAAGCAAGAACGTCCCTGTAGCTGCCCTCACCTCAGTGCCTTCTCAGCGTTATAGAGAAACATCCCCATCAGAATTTTCTTAAAATCCTTTTTTTTTTTTTTTTGAGAAATTTCTCGTTGGCTGCGGGCACACGATTAGTTTTTTAACAGTAAGTGCCTTAATGTTAAGTGTTGCAATAAAATCCTGGGATACTGCTGAAGTTACTGTCTCCTCATTACTCTGGCTTTACCTGTCTTCTTAGAGGAAAACAATTTGAGCATGCCTCCTGCTACATAAACAGCAAAAATGCACCTTCCCTTATCAAAGACTCAGTTGGAGCTGTTAAAAAGGAAGATATACATAAACCATGATAACTACTTTCTTTAGACACTATAAATTGTACCTAGTGCTGTTTTCTCACAGTCAGCAAGCTCCCTTTTCATCGACAGTGATCAACCTTCACCATCTTCGTGGCTGCCTTAAATTCATCAGGAATAAACACTAGGCCTGTTTTGCTCTGCTCATGAGCTGGGGGATCTCATTATTTTCAGAATATTTATTAGACTCTCAACTTAGTCTAAAAATAGTAGTTTGGATTTATTTTTTTTTGCCACCAACTGACTAGTGGGCAGCAGCTTCATGCATTTACCCATTCCACAATACAAGAGCTGATAACTACATGTACTCTAACACTGTGCCTTCAAGAAACAGTAGCCATAAATAGACTCCAGCTAACAGTATCTGAGATTGTCAAAGCACTGGTTAATGTTCACTAATAACAATTAACTAATTCATCTTCAGGGCAACCCTGTGAGCTAGGTAAAACTGATATAATTAACGCATGAGTAAAATGAGATTTAGGATTTAAGTCAGTTGCCTGGGCAGAGGCCTTCATGGTCTAGTGGATTAGACATCTGTCTCTTCAACCAAAGAAGTTGAGTCTATCCTTTTTCTGACATTGATTTGCAGTGTGACCTTACGAAAGTCGATTAACTTCTCTGCCTCAGCTGCCCTAGAGATAATGATGCTTACCTACCCGTTGACACATGGGTGTTTGGAAACTGTACTAAATGATATCTTTAGTGTACTCTTAAGGCCTATCAGTGGAAGAGGTGAAACATTAAAGCTTCCTGGCTTTAATATCCTTGCTATCTCACCTAATTCCTCCTCCCCACACTGGAAATAGCTTGGGTGTAAGGAGGAATTTCTTATGCTAAGATGCTGCTAATGAAACTGTGGCTAGCATCAGGAATTTTCATCAGATCCTGTTTGACCACCAAATTTATTTAGAGTACAGCTCAGCATTAGAATTGCAATGGAAAGTTTCTTTTCAGTTTGGTGATGGGAGAAACCAGCATCCTTCCTGTGCCACCATGAGGTAGTAAACAGATTTTCATGGCCATTCCCACCAAGCACCCCATCTGATTCAAAGGGAGAGGAGCCTGTTTGCAGAGACCTGAGAGCCTGTGCTCATGCACCATCCCCAGTTCCATTGTACCTCTAAATGAGATCTCTGCAGGGTAATTTCTACAGGTGGCCTTATCGTTAGCAGGGATGAAGCCCAGAGGAGGAGCACCTACGTACATGCACCTCCTGGAGCACACCCCCTGTCTCTTTCCATCTCTGAGTACTGTGGCATTATACTTAAGAGGAGGACAACTAAAACCTGCTCTGTTCAGTTCACTAGAAGACATCCTTGAATTTCTGTCCTGTATCAACATAGCTTTTCATGATGTGAGGTAGAACATTAAGAAATATTGCTCCTGTAGTTGTCACGTAACTTTATGTCCCTTTTCCTATATTTGACCTTGATTTTACTTATTTCTGTAAAATATTCTGCTGCTACATATAATGCTGCCTGGGCCCATAAAATCTCCCCCAATTCTAGTACAGCAAGAAACCAGTCACTCAAGACAAAACAATTCAACATTTACCTTTATTTCTGTGAGCAAGATTAACATCCCTTCTCTTTAATACTGAAGGAAATGTCAGGTCTTTTCCCCTTTTGCTTGCTGAATTACAGCAAGTATGGTGAATGATCATGCAGTCAGTAAAATAATAACCTGCTCCTGCCTCTGCTGTGGCACTGATAGCTTCTTGGTATCCCCTCTGCTGCTGATCCACCTGTGCACTGGCTGCTTTGTTTCACTGCCCTGCTCTTTCCACCTTCTGACCAGTTAGCGCACATCTCCACCCTCACAGCTCTATTGATATGTTTAACATTTACTTTGATGCTACTCCTTGAGGCTTTCTAAAATCCTTTTTGAAAATAAGACCATTAAAAAGAAACCCTTTTGGGAAAGACAGGAAGGAAAGCCAAAGCAGAAAAGGCATGTGCTTGTGTATAATGTACCCCAAAAGCTTTGTCTTGCCACAAGCCTGGAAGTAAATTAGTACTGCTGTAAATAGGGAATAAATACTGTATTCTCCTAAAATACATCTGGGCTAATTCAATAAACCCTGACTTACTGGCTGCTACTTGTGCAAACTTCTGCATATTAAATCCCAATAAATTACTAATGAGCTGCCAGATCAGTAACAGATATTCCCAAGGCTGAAAGATTGCCTATAGCTTGTCCCTATATATTTACTTACTGCTGAGGCTATCAGCAAGGACTAGCACAGGCCAAATGGCTCCATGTCTATATACAGTGGAAGAAATTAAAGGTAACTTGTGGTACCTTATAAAATACACTCTAGGATTGTATACCAGGCATGGCAAGGAGTATGAACTAAAACTGTATTCAGCCCTCACATGCCTAAAATGTGACTTTTCAGTGCTGCTTTTTCCCTGGGTTAAAACTACCTGTGTGCTAATAAGATGATTAATACATTACACATTTGGCATAAGCAGAATATTATAATTGCATTCAGACAGATTGTTGAGTTCTTTTCAATGCTATTGAAGACTGTACTCCTTCTAAGAGTTTGTAGCTTATCTAGTAATGTTATCTCCTGCACTTGCATGTTTGGGTTTGGTTTGTTGTTTTTTTTCAGTCTTACTATATAGCAAGTTAAAACTTGTACCTTACTGCACTTAATTTACTAATGCACTGAAGCATCCATTTAACCTTAAGGTTGAGATTCAGACCTCTGCTGCATCAGGCTCTTTGTTTAAATATGTATCTTTAGTTTCACGTTGCATGTTTTTCAAGATTTCATAAAACTACCCAACATCCCAGCTCAGAAGTCTACACTACAGACCAACAGATGTGGCTTCAACTTCATCTATCAATGCAATAAAGAATATGTAAAACCAGGAAGGACAACTTATTTTTCTTCTTCATTTTAATTCTTTCCAGTAGCTTCTGTTTAACTCTATATACAAATAATGTCAGTTTCCTATGAGATATTTTCTCATTTTTAAGTTTGGAATGAAACGAATAGTTTGTGTTTAATATTTGATTGTAAAGGCATGTGGTTCTTCAGATTTATATTGGCTTTGCTACAGATTAATGTTGTTGAAGTAAATGGACACAATATGCAGTGACCTTGTAAAACACTGGTGGCTATTCAGATGAAGATTGGATGAGGGAAGGGAAATCAGTTCATTTGAAGTTTGGTAATTTGGTAATTGTTACTGTAAAGTGTTTTTCCATCTTAGTATGATCTCTAGAAGACAATGCATAGCCGGTATTAAACCAGGGCAAATACAGATGATAAAGGCAAAGCTTAATCTTGCAAGGATTAGTGACTCTAAATTGACACAACTGAAAAACCCACTGAAAAATGCTGAAGACAGGTGGCTTCAGGAACTAGCAAAATGCCCTGCCTGCTAATTTTCAAAAGTCTGTAGGGACACTGATTGCACCTGGAACCTCTGATTTGATTGCCAAAATAAAAAATGTCTGCTGTAGTAGCCTCATTTGTACTTTAATTAAGAGCTTTGTATTTAAATATAGCCATCTTATCCCCTCAGGTTAATTTTGAAGTAAGCTTCTGGCAAGGCAGCAGTGTGGTGGATTAGAGGCTTGGAATTAAGGAAAAATCATCATTTGGCACGCAGTTTAGAATAATGTGTGCATATATATAAATACATGTGTATACAGTATCATGTAACAAGATACAGGACTGGATTTATTAAAGCCAAATGGAAAGATATTTTCTCTTTTAATATTATAGATCTCTATTAATATATATGACATAGATATTGCACTGCAGTCTGATTCAGATAAATAACACAAGAGCACATCAACCTGATCTGTCCAATGAAAGCTCCATTTTTCTACAAATATAAAGCCAAGTTATCAACTTGGCTGTCTGCATCTACTACTCCATCTAACTGTGGCTGTTATACCTGACGTATCACCCACCAGCTCACCATTTGTCATGGAGCATGCAAGCATGAGCTGAAAAGCAGTAGTGCCAGATAAAGCACAGTTATGGAAAACGAGCAGTAGGGTAGAGGCAGAGGTGTCAGTCTTGGGGTGCTAATGAGCAATGTTAAAAAGGGAGAAGGGTGAAGAATTCGTACAAGACATG
Organism: Myiopsitta monachus; assembly: GCA_017639245.1. NCBI lineage: Eukaryota > Metazoa > Chordata > Aves > Psittaciformes > Psittacidae > Myiopsitta > Myiopsitta monachus. Next base: position 38,002,210 of record CM029927.1, read on the forward strand.
GCTGAATGTGAAAAGCCAGAAAACAATGGATTTTTCTAGTTCTTATTTCAGAAAAGAACTTACAGCTTCCAAATTTTAATGGGCAAGCATGTGCATCCATGGGGAAATCTTCAAGCTGCATGGGACATTCAGCAGAGATGGTCAATCTGTAGGGAAGTAAAAAGAAAACACATCATTGTTTTTTGGTGCCTTTTCTATAGGCTTTTCATGGCAATACATGTGTGCTGACACAAGCAAACTTTTCCTGAAGGCTCCTCACTCCTGCTGAAATCATAAACCTCCTGATAAACTGAATGTGAGATAGGCCAGGTGGACCACTGTAGGCCCCATCTAATAATGCTGAGACACATGAAATGATTTTATTCATGTAAGTTGCTCCAATAAGATCATTCCTTCTTAGGAGTACATGAAGGAACACCTGTGCTTGAGCTTCTGCCATGTATCTTATCTGCTTTCTGTAGATATTGCAACTGGACTAGAATTTTACTCCCAAGTATAGCACTGCTACAGACATTAAGCAGCACTGCCATTATATACATATATAACTACTTAAATACATAAAAGCAAATATTTATAAATAAAAGTATAAAAACATTTATGACTGTGTATAAAGTTATATAAAGTCAATGACATATATATTACTTTATATAACACTACAGTTAGTTTCTATGGAAATCACATGGTATTGGGACAGCCCATTCCACTTCAACATACTGTGAATTATCTGGGTACCCTGTCAGGAAAAAAACAACAGGGCCATTTTCCCCAACACACTGCCTGGGGAAGCAATTACATCTTGAACTGCCCTGCCACTATGTGGAAATTCTTGAGCTACAGTGGATCTAGAAGTCAGAAGGGGAAAACTCTCAGGAAAACAGACATAACCCATGGATGTTCTGTATGATTGACAGATGAAGCTGCACACAAAGAAAAGTCTGAGGTAAATTTCTCAGCAGCAAAGTATCAGTTATCTTGATACCAAGAGAGCCAAAGCTTACTTTTCTAGGTGCACGTAGCCCATAGTACAATAAGAATCTGTTTTCATTATGCCAGTTTGATATCTGCATAATACAGATGGTTTGCTCAGGATAGTGAGGACACAAATCTCATTTTACATTATGAATACCCTTATGGCTTTCTCATTTTATGCTGCTATTCTGCCTCAGAAGCAACAGACCAGAGACACCCAAAGCCTTACAAACTGCCCGGTGCTGGGGTGACACAGGGCTCTGCTGGGGGGCAGCCTGATTCCTTACCAAACTGCTGCCCGGGAGACAAAAATCTGCAAGGAAATTCACACCACCACACTACCAGAATGCAAAACTACCTTTTTTTATCACAACAGCCACATGTAGCTATACTCCGCTGCTATATATACTTACTGCTTCATATTAGAACACCAAAGTGAGTATTCTTGCTACAGGAACTTCTATCCAAAGAGATCATTAACAATCTGTCTGTGTACAGATGGCACAGTGTTCAGCCTGTCCAATTCAATACAACACAATGATGCCTTGCTGGGGCACTCCAACTACATAGACAATAAACTGGGGGAAATAGCTCCACTCTCTGCCAATGCACAGAAATTCTGGAGCTTTACCAATAGTTGGAAATGGAAAAAAAGCACAGAGAAATACAAGAGTATCATTGGCTAGAGATTATATCATGAGGATGAGCTGGGAAATAGGGAGGGAAAAAGTCAAACTGTAAACAGTAATAGAAATTGTAAATATAATAAATCATATAAAACCAAAGAAAAAAAATCTCCAGAACAGAGATAATGTATCATTTGATAATAACAGATGATACGTATACAATATAGAAAAGAAATTACTGAGGTCTGAGATACCTGCCCTTAGGCAAAACTGTTCTTGAACTTTATTTTAGCAAAAGAAATTTTAAAATCTCTAAAATAAGGAGTTGTCTGCAGTGGAGACTGTCCTTGGGCATCAAATCCAGCAAAACCGGTCACTGAGAGTGCTACATCATGAATTTAACAAGCTGGTTCTAGTAGCATCCTGCCCAGAACTGGCATTCTTTTCATAAAAATCACTTTAACGGGTATTTGAAAGCCAGGCTACCATCCCTCCAATGCATTGTTATATTTTCTGTACTAAGTATTGAAAATTTAATTTTCTTGATAAATTCAGAAACCTTGCTCTGAGTGCCGTAAGAAAGCTGGCGTGTTTTACTGCAATCCATCACCTCTGTCTTTGTCTACCAACAGTTCAAGTATGTTGTTTCAAAGGCTGCAGCTTGACAACATTTTAATACATACACTTGTAACCTGCAAACATCAAACGAGGGATTCCCTATATCCATCTTACAAGACAGCAGCTGTGGAATCAGGAAGTAAAGGAAGATTCAATGCAGAATTATGAAGAAGACCTTCTCTTTCAACTGATTCTCCTATGAATTTTATCTTGCTGCCTGCATCTCTGGAAACAATGCTTGTGTGTAATGAGGAAGGCTGTAGAGATTACTCAACTGTAAATGTGGAAGTGCAAATGAGGTGCGCAGACTGTGACCTAGTGCAATTTAATTAAGTTCCTCCAGAAATTAGCTTTGCCTGTCTTAAATAAAAGGGAAGCACATAAGGATGGAGGGCACACAGCAGCCACTACCTGTCTCAGAAGCCACAAAGACCCTGATGATGTTAAGGCTGCTGCTGCGGTCCCTCTTATTTTCATCCAGCAAAAGGTGGCAAATAGCCCTTTAAAGGATGGTGCCTGATGCAGTCTTCTGGGTCTAGCCCACCGGTAGAGAGAATGGAGTAAATCAGCTGCAAATGTGCTTGCGTACAGCCTTTCCTTTCATTAACATGAATTCTTTGGATGAAGAAGTTCCTTTTGCTTGGTATCAATGTTCTCCTAATGGAGGTGTGCTTCTTTTCTTTCCCCATGCCTCTCTTCTAGGGCCACTCCTAGTCTGGCCACCTTGAATAAATGAACTAGTTATTCCTATTTATTACATGCTATTCATGAAAAGTATGTAGTTGAGCCTCTTAGGTAATTTTAAAATGCTCAGTGAACACTCTCCTAGCTCCCCCTTACAAGACGTACACAAGCCGAAGCTTGTGAAACATCTTGGAATGGGCAATGCAACAGAAAACTTGACCGTAGGTAATGATACACAGAGTAAGTGTCATCACCCTGAGTTTCTGCAGAGCCCTCTGTGCACAACAGGAGCTGGTTTTCATTACTGTGTGAGGACCTGAAAAACAGAGTCATTAAATTGACTCCTGGTTCAAAGACACAGATTTTCTACTGCATACAAAAAAAAACCCAAGCGGCACAGCAGCCATCTCTTACACTCTGGGGGTTGGAAGCATGGATCACTGCATACAGATTTGCTCCTAGGTACAGAGTACAAACTATATATTCAGATCATAGCTCCAGGAGTCACAGATAAATTAGTATCTGCATTTGCTCCTTCAAATATTGCCTGGGGTGATATTTGCACACCTTGGCTTTTAACACTGTGTTAAAATATAGGTACCCTTTGCATACTGCAGTTTACACAGCTGATTAGAACAAAATTACTCCCAGTTTGCATTTATTGAACAAAGAGAAAGGAGGCCTTGGCATGCATATGTGAAACAGCCTTTCACTAATCCTTTTAATATGGACACTCTAGAATGATCTTGCGGTGCTCACTGCAGCACATTATCTGAGCTAGGGACAGTCTCCAAACCAGGATTTTTCTGTCACAGCACAAGTGCTGCTCAAACTTCAGTTCCTTCCAACAGAAGTATTTAAAAGCCTCCCACCTTCACCATCGTTCTGTCTGAAAAAAAGCCCTATGGGATTAGTTTTACCCAACACAGTTTTTGACAAGATTGTAAGCGGCTGTTAAAGGTCTTCTACAACGGGAGGACAAAACTCTGATTTTATTGAAGTTAACAGTAAAATTCTGCCTGACTTCAATGGGGATGGTATTAACACAAAATATGTAACAAACCCTTGTTACAGCTGCTGCAGTATTATTAACAACAAAATTTCACTCTCATAAAGCTCCAAATACTTATGCTGATATCAAAATGTTAATTGACCAACAAAATGCTATAGCATACCTTAACTACCTGAAAAAAGTTGTCTTCAAAGCTTCACCAAAGCATCATTATGTATAGCCTTTAAGAACATAAATTACTGAAGTTCTATTTTAACAAAATATAGACACATCAGTGAATACTCCTCTAAGAAAGCACAACAGTTCAAGCAGCAAGACTTCTTCAGTCCCAAAAAGTCACTTTCAACCATTTCCACTAGAGAATTAAGTATGACAATGCTTTCAAGAGGCTGTTGCTTTTTAAACAAGGAGGAGGAGAAGGAGGTGTTAAAGTCAAGGATGTGACAAGGGAATAAATACAGATGTCTAGGAGCCAGACATCCGAGGCAAGCATACTTCAAGGAGAGGTGGGAGACCCCAGCAGAAGCCCCGGAGGCACAAGGCACCCCGTCCCATAAGAGCCTGTTAAAGGCAGCTGTAGGGGCCTCCCCACTATTCCCATGATTTTCATCCATGCAAGGAGCTTGTGCTCCTACTCGCAGGAAAAGAGTCGGGAGACTGAGCAAAGCTGTCATCTCTCTGCTACCTTGGAAGTGCAGAAAACACTTTCCAGACCATTATCTGCAGCTGCCAGGCAGGAGGTGAGGGCAGTCACCTGCCCAGGGAGCAAACTGACAGTCACAGGAATTTGCTTTTTCTTATCAGCTACTAGCTTTAGTATGCAAACAAATTAAAACAGAGAGCTTTAGAAGGAGAGGGGATCAGACAGGCAGAGTCACCAGTGGCTTTTGGGAGAAGTTAACTCAAGCTAAGTGTTGAATACTAACAGTTACTGATGAAAGGGACACAAGGAGTATTTTGTTGGCTCTGAGGCACTGGGGCCATAAAGATATTAAGTTCTTCTGCCTCTATGCCTTAATTCCCAAACCAGCTTCATCTCAGTTGTTTACTTCTGTGCACTGCCTTTCCCCCTGATTAAAGGGAGTATTTTAATGCTGTGCTTTGGCCCCACCTGTGCTGGCAACTAGCAGCTGCTGCGGGCCTCAGTCAGGATGGGCACACAAAAGCCAAAGTGCCTTTCCCAGCATGAGACCAGCCACCAGCATTTCCCTTAAAAAAAGGCAAAATTTGCACTTGAAACTCATTTTGGACCTATCTCAACATGCCTAAAGAGAGTTATGTGGATACAGCCTTGCCCAAGCCGTACCTCACCCCAAGGGGCCTGATGGCTCCCTGCAAAGGGAGACTTCAGGGTCAGAATCCAAGTCTAGGAGGAGCTTCCTTGGGTACCTGCTCCAACAGGACCTGGGCAGAACAATTTGTGCTCTTGCAGCACGTCCATTATACACTCTCACACTCTTGGATAAGAGAACAACAACGAGTTGCTGGTTTGGGTTTTTTGTGGGTTTTTTCAAACTGTGAACACATTGTTAGGCTTGTGAAATTACTCATTAAGCCTTGACTCAGGACACAACTATTCACCCGTTCTTCCCACTTTGATGTCTTGGGAACGATCCTATAAACAAACTGTTATTCTTTTCAATGGGTTTTAAAGCAAGGCCTTTTGTTGTTTAAAGCAAGGCCCCATTGTTTCAGGCCCCATACTTACAGCATAGTAAGTGTGTAGTCCAGGGAACTGAAGTCTTCCTCTGTTCCTTAAGTAAATGCAACATGCTCTTATATGAGTGCATAGATATACATACACACAGAGTATCTGACGGGGGCCTATAGGGATGCTGGGGAGGGACTCTTCATGAGGGACTGTAGTGATAGGACAAGGGGTAATGGGTTCAAACTTAAACAGGGGAAGTTTAGATTGGACATGAGGAAGAAATTCTTTACTGTAAGGGTGGTGAGGCACTGGAATGGGTTGCCCAGGGAAGTTGTGAGCGCTCCATCGCTGGTGGTGTTCAAGGCTGGGTTGGACAGAGCCTTGGATGGCATGGTTTAGTGTGAGGTGTCCCTGCCCATGGCAGGGGGGTTGGAACTAGCTGATCTTAAGGTCCTTTCCAACCCTAACTATTCTATGATTCTATGTAAACAACTTTCTTGGTACCAAAGCACCTGCCATACAGTCCAAACAAACCCTGTGGATGGTGGTGATAGTGGGTTACCTAACACAGCACAGAAGCGTTAGGATGTCGATACACAGTCATAGTATTAATGACTGCAAGAGTCACCCTGAAACCTCCTCCTGGCTGGCTGACAGTCTGCAGCCTGCCTCAGGGGGAGAGAACTGATTAATCCTGGTAACTCAAACATTGCCTTGCTTACAAATCTCCATCACCGTGTTGGATAAGAGGCCAAAATACAGACTCAGGGCCTTGCTCTGCACCTCTGTGTGGTCTGTGGAGGCAGTTCACCACTGCTTCTTATCTGTAACACCGGTTATACACTCATTTCCTTGAAATCCACCATATAAAGTGAACACAGAACATAAATTAAAACCAGGACCTGGACTAAGTTGGTCTGCAGAAATTTTAGCCCATTTTTCCTTCACAACCACTCTGCCAAGAGAGTACCTTTTTCTGACTTTCTTATCAGAATGAGATGTATTATCTCTATATGATACCAAAATGTGCTTTGAAGAGCTCAGTTACTGATGTTTCTGTGAGCTGTGAATGCATAATCCAGATGTATAGCGTACCTGATAGCAAAACTCTCATTTTAAGCAAACCAAATCCTTAGCATAGCTTATGCTGAAGTGAGAAAACAAGGCTTTAATTGCCTAGATTAACCGTGCTGAAAAGTAAGTTATCTGAGGTGGACAGGATTGATCTCAAAAGCTGCACCACTATAGGAATGACCTCCCTGCCTGTGGAGTACTTTGGCATACCCAGAGCACACTCTTAGATGGGAGCTGGGGGATGTTCAGCCCCTAGATACAGAAAGAACAGAGAAAGTCAGTGAAATAGCCAATAGGACACTTAAATTATCTGTTCTTTAAAAAGGATTTGGAGGGTTCTAGAAAGAATCACATTTCCAGCTCATGGTAAAAGTTTACATTAGAGGTAATGCATTTCATTCTACAGTATTTCTTTAACATGCATAAAACCTATGGGTGGAGCAGTGCGTCTATGCTCATCCATCCCCCCCGTGCAATGTGTCTAATGAAGTCCATATGCAAGGTAAATCTTGCTGGAAGCAGCTCTGCTTTTTATCAGATTAACTGGTGCAGTCAAAAACCCAGGCTTTTCAGCAGTCAACTCTTTCTCTAGGTTCTCTGCCTACAAACCTTATTTTCCTAAAGAAACTTTAGATCAATATGGCTATGCAGCTATGAACATTATAGCACAGTATCTCATCCGTCTGCTTGGTAGTTTTACTTAGAAAGATCTCTAAGCTTTCTCTCCTTGCTGGTCCTTTACCCATGATGAACTCTCCCCAACACCCATGAGGAAGGCCTTCAAATCTCTCCTCTGCTGTGGTTTCTACTTTTATTGAATTCTTGAATTAAACCCCCAAAATCTAACTAGCACTAGCAATGCTGAGAAGCCAATGCAGTTGTATATGTCAGTAAAGTGAGAAACAACACCTCAACCAGCCCACACTTCTTTATGCCCTGCCACACATTTCCCCAAGTCTGTACATGCTACACATTTTGACTATACTCTTCTCAGCATGACCCTTTGGCAGCATGTTCTACTATGCGCTAACTGCAATAAATAAGATTGCTCTTGAAGTGCTGTGTAAGACTGAACTATGAGCTTCTCTCTGGCTCTCAACAGGCCAGTCTAGCTACTGGCAGAATCAGCCACTGACAGCAATGCCTGTTGCTACCCGACCCGATAAGGGGTCATCTGACCCTTGCTTTCAGCGGGAGAAAACCCAGGCACATGAGGATGAAGGGAGCACAGAAAGCTCTCCCAGGCACACTAGCTGATGGAGGCTAAGGACATGTGATGGACATGGCACAGTTCCTTCCTTCCAGTTCACACAACCTCTATATTTGCATGGACAGGCACAGAACTGCGTTTGGCATTTTCTACAAAGAAAAATGAGCTGGATTTAAAAAGTAATGAGGCATCAGGTGAGCAGTACCAGCTCATTTGGGCTCTCTCACATCTACGCTGGGAGGCACAGACATGAGGGCGTAGGTAGGTGGGATTATGATCTCACAACATTAAATACAGTGCTGAAATCCTTGGTTATTTTCCACAGTTCAGACAGATGATCTAGAGCTCCAAAACATCTCACCACAGTTTCCTTTCAGCCACTCACCTTTAACCCTAGACTCTTCTTATTCACCTCACATTTCTATGTCCACGTTCCAGGTCACCACTCACCCTGACTTTTGTGTAACTTCAATACTCCACACCTCTGTGTGAAAGTGGCACGCCTCAAGCGATTAGACAATAACCTCTTTCACAGGAAAAAATGGGCATAAGCCTATTTGTATGTACCCCTACTGGTAACAGAGAGGTTTGTTTAGCCATCCTAACATAATTAGCTGGGGTTTTTTGCCTTGCTACATGCTTTTGACCAATACAGCCATAAAGTGACAGGTAAAGGGGCAGGCTGTGCGGATGCTTGCCACTTCAGGGAAAGAGTCCTCTGATTCCTCAGCTTTTTCACACCATAAACAGTGACTAAACAGGCCTCAATTTACCATCTGTTTGCTATTTATACCACCACCAGTGCTAGCATCTGCTACAGCATAAGCACCTGTTTGCTGCAGTGCAACCTGTGGGAAGAGGTGAATCTCCTAGTGGCATTTGATTGTCCCCATGCTAAACTATGTTCAACAATATACTTGCTCCTCCTGTCCACCCAGATTTCCCCAGGATGACGATGCAGTAATGCAGCTAGCTGGGAGCTCCTGTTTCTATAAAGATCAGTGGGGTCCTTTCTTCCCAAAGGCAGGTACCCCTGTGCCCTTTCATGCAACTAGGGGTAACGGAGCTATGCCTACAGAGGTCAGCTCAGCAACAGCTTCAGAAGAGACAGAAAAGCAAATGCAGGTAGGATGGGTGAGATACATATGCTACCACTGGACTGAGCAAACCTAGAGATAGTGGTTTAATTGACGATGAAATCAATTTGCGTAGCTGGTGATTTTTAAGATGCACATTTAATGGCAAAAAAACATACTGAGTGTTTATTATTTTGATTAAGGAGGTTCTGCTAATTTTCCTTATCTTTTAGCTGAATCTCAGATTCAAAACATAGTTGGTTTTTTTACATGGACAGGACACATGAGTGCATTGAAGAGATAACTGTGAAGCAATGAGATAACCTTATGAAGTCTGGCAGAGCCATTAAGATAACCTGGGGTTTTATCATCCCTTCTGGTCCCAAAGTTTCCTGGCTCAAATTCCTGACAGGAGTATTGAAAGGGAAGGCCAGCCTTGCTTGCAGAAATTCTTCCCAGGCTTTTGTACTGAATATAGTATATATAATGAATACAACCTCAGGATTTTAGCTAGAGCCTGGTGAAAAAGACTTTCTTCATAACTTAGAGCAACTACATAGAAATAACAGTTGGGATTTTTTATTTTTTTTTTGAGTGATAGAAACATGACTGTAAGATACCAATCGGTGTATGTGATTTCAGGAAATTTTAATTTAACAGTAGAAAATGTAATGTCAGGCGGAACAGCAATGTAAGACAACACAATAAAAAAAACTTAGAGACTAACTGAGGCAAAGTCTTAAGACTTCTACAGAACAGACAACAGACTAGAAATAGACACTGCTAGTGCCTCCCTTATTAAAGTGCCCTTTATTCCTCAAATAGATGCTTCTACTTTCTGACCACTTCAAGTATCTATATCCCAATCTGCAGTACCTTCTAGTTATTCCTAAGTGACCTTTATCAGTACCAAGTATCCTGCTCTCCGAAACCCTTCTACTCCCATTTCTTGTAAAATCCTATCTCACCTAAGCCCTCAAATACATCTTGTGATCATTCACTCTTGACTCAGCCACAGGTACCCAGAACCCACCAACACCTAGCTGGCCTCTGACATTCCTCTTTTAAACACCCCTTTCCTCACCAACATGCTCTGGGCCCTTCCCTTCATCTAAAACAGCAAAGGCAGGATTGCAATTTATTGGGGTTTCTTGAGCTCCTCCTAATATCATTACATTTCCTCCTACATCCATGTAGACAAAAATGGAAGACTGAACCCTATTTAAATGCACTTAGATGTGCATAACCTTAGGCTTTATGTTGCATGGAGAAGAAGCTGTGCAAGTCCTCCACAACACAGCTACAGGACCACCTTCTGGCCAGAACATCCCATAGCTATAGGCAGCCAGCATGCTACCCATCTCCAGGCTACACGAGTACGGGGCTAGGAAACACCAATGGAAATAAGCAAGTAGGATGGGACTCATGACTAAACACAAGATGTCAATGGTAACAGCAGTTACCCTATGTTCCTTTTTCTGCCACTGTGAAAAAAACAGGAACCCCCTAAGTATAAATGGAAAGAGTGTATCATCTTTCATACTAAAGCAGACATCAGAAATAATACAGATACCTATCTCCTTAAAAAAGTCTCTCCCTGCACCGGGAGCAATTCTGAGCCAAAAGGCTCAGCTGCAGCCATCAACACTACAGATGAGTAATATTAGCTGAGATTAATACCACCCATCCTGCCTGGTGCATTCCATCACAGCGTATTTCAGATTACTCATTGGCAGTCTGACGTTTGAGCACAAACATAAATACACTTCAGGGGACCATAAGTGATTAGACAGATGAAAATTTTAATTTCAGTCTAAGTGAAATGACAAGGGAGCTCACTGTAATGTTATCTTCCCCTGGTAATAAAAAAAGATGGGGCAGCCATAACAATTCTCTAGTATCTATCAGATACTTCCAAAGTTCCCAGCTGCAGAAGCTAGGACCTGTCTGCAGATCTGGGCAAATGCAGAGTCACCAAAGCGGATATGCTCTCCGAGAGGTGCTTTGGGGTACCCTTCAGGGCACTGCTTCCCTCCGGTTTCTGTTCTGTCACCCCATCCACTCCATGTACACCCAGGACATCAGGCTGGCCCTCCTGGTTTGTTCTTATAAATCATGGCAAGCACAATGGAATCTGTCAGAAATTGTACCAGCTAACCCCAAGGGAAATCTGGGTCTGACTCTGTGCTCAGCGCAGACTTGGAACTAAAGTTGGACCTTTTGTAACCCCTCAAGGTATAGGCAAGCACCTCCTTCATCCAAGGACAGGCTGGTTCTGGTTCAGGTTTTGTCTTTTAATCAATTCTGTCCTTAATGTGTGAGTCCCCATCTCTGCAATGGAGATCTCTGCAGCACTCTGCCCACTTTTATTACCAACAGAATAGGCTATTGTCACACATTCTACATAGGTATTATATTTGGGCTGGTCGTAATTGCCTGTTTTGAATGTATTACACCACAGCTTCCTCTGATGCCTTTCTCTCCCTGTGGGTAACTCCAGACATGGATTTTTCACAACAACAAATCTTGGTTCCTTGAAGGACAACTTTTGAGAAATGGGGCAATGTGCAATCAAAGCAGAGAGATGGGAACCAATAGGCTTGGTGTCAAAACAAGAATCCTGCTGCTATCCTCAGGGAAGGGCCCTTCATTTCATATATCCCTATTTTCTCTCACTCTGTCAAAATCTGAATTGATGAAAAGCAGCTGAGAGTCCTTGCCACCACGGCAGTTTTTCATAACTGAGAGATTCAGCCCAATGTGAAGCAATTACTTTTCGTCCAGCTTCAGGCAGTTTGAAACTTGAATATAAAAGAAAAGGCAGCAAGTCTAACAGGGGAAAAGAAATGTGTATTTGTATGGCTTGATAGCTCCTAATTAGTTTTATAATATTTACACAATGCCCAAAAGCATTGACAGATTCCTTTATGTAAATGTAAATGGATGCATAAATTAAATCTTCCCTTTGAAATAAAAGCAACATATTCAAACTGAACAGAAATGTTCCCATCTAGATGACTGACTGATTGAAAACTAAGGGTTCATTTTAAAGTGTAGATTTGCTGGCTGAAGTTTTGGAAGCAGCACCATTATCTTCCAGTCAACTGGTTTTATAATTAATAGCTTTAAATGGTTAGCTTGCTAATCAAGTGCTTCATAGAAGCGCAGACTTGGTGCTAACATGCATCCAGGACATGTGTACACTTGCACATAAAATTTCAATGCCCAGTGCTAATGTAAGAAATAATAATTTCAGTATAGATCTAAGCCTGTGCATGCGCTCCAGAGCAGCAAGCAGTGTGGTTTTGCTGCCATCAAGTGGAGCCATCCTACACACTGCCGAATTTTAAATACCTCCCAGGAACGGTAAAATAACTATTTCAGGGCTGTACTAAAAATTTCGGACTTCCTTAACACTGCACTGACAAATGTCTGCAGTCTCCAGCTGATAAATTATGCATTTACAGATTAACGGGACAGATTTAACTGTAAACACTCGCAGGATCTCTGACAACCTTCAGTTGCCATAATAACATGGGAAAAATCTTTTTGCATTCTTTTCAGATATACAACTATGTATGTTTAAAATCTCAAATGATATCAGATGACTGGCAGTCCTAACTGGTAGTAAAAGGGGTGTGGGGTCCTTTCAAAATGACAGTGAGAATGGGGTTCTAAGGAGCCTAGCCCTTGTGATGACACAGATTTTTCAATACCTTCAAGCTGATAGAAAATCATTAAAAATGCCTATAAGCTGCTAGTGAAAAGTTATTTTATGGTCCAAAGGTTTAGCTCTAGGGAGCATGCTCTACTTCAGACTTTTCTGGCTTCTCTGCAGCTCTTTTTCTGGCATTCCATAGCAAAGCTTATCAAAGCTTCTGTCTTTACAGCCAGTTCCCACTGACTGAAAAAATGCAGCTCACTGAGACATGCTGGCTTTCTTTTTAGCCTGGAAAGGTTGCTTAAATCACTGCTCCCATTTTTCAGAATAGTTTCAAGGAGTGAGCCAATTTTATGCTTTTTACAACATTTATTTCTCAGATGAGACATACTAAATATATTTTAAGCTTTTAAAGGGAAAGAGTCAAACTTTTTGCCTTCATTCACAAAGCTGTTTTCTATACAGATTCTTGAAATATGAAGCATATTTACTGGTGCTTTTTTCAACACAGCACGCAAAATAACGAAAAATAAATAAATTTACAAGTGGAGATGTGGACAATACTCCCCTCTAGGGGCAGACACAGAATTTGCAACATTAGATTCAGCAGTGTATAATCTGTAAAATAAAATAAATAGGGCCTACTAAATCAAAGACAACCAGAATTATTACGTTGTTCCCTGCAGAGAATGCTGCTGCCTATGAAATCTGTCTAAGGAGCATGTTGTGCTCCTATATCCATGAAGAAGGGGTTTAATAGTACAGGTACATAGAAGCCCATTCATCAGATTTCCCTAGCAACTTATATCTCGTTGACTTCCGACCTAGACAATGTCTCACCCAATGCAATATGCAAATAATAATTTTTTCTTTCAAAGCAAACACATGTATCATGCAAACGTATGTACTGACAAGTACTAAACCTGGAAGTTTGCTCAGCTGATCATACTTGGTATATTTGGAAGTTAAATAAGATGGAAGGTCAGCACTGGCTTGGCTGCTTTCCTTCTCTTCGTTCAGGCAGCCAGATGCAAGGTTGCAAAAGCAATTCAGGCATCTCCGTCAATGACAGAGGGTTCAATCCTCCCAGCACAGATTACTCCTACGTAAAGTCTGGGAAGCTTGCAATTCCTCCTTGGAAACGAGGGGAATGCAGAGCTAACAGAGGGTTGTCTCCCCATCCCCAGATCCTGAGAACTCAGTAAGCCTGTTGGGAGCTACAGGAGATGGGGCTGAAGCCCCAGCTAAGACCTAGTACCTTCAACCAGTGCACCACTGCTGAGACAAGGAGCCCTTCCTCAAAAAGCCAGTGCTGCCTACCTTCTCACGAAGAGCCATCCTAGGCAGCACTGTTGAGCTGTTACCTTCATTGATAACACACAAAGTCAGCTGAAGGGGCTGGCTGCATGTCACAGCCACCCCTGCATAGGTCGGGATGGTATCCTCAAGCCACCTCACAGCAGAGCATCACTCATGCTGCTGAAACGCCCATCACAAAAAACTGCTATCCCTTAAGTGGCAGAGCTCCATGCGCTTTACAAAAGCAGCCCCCTGACTTGTGTTTAAACAGAATAGCACAGACAGTCTTTTATTTTTAAAGTTATTACTTGCAATAGTAGAAGGCAAGCTATTTAAAAAGCTTTGCGCTACATTTCTTATCACATACACCATGGCTAGGGGGAATTTATCTTCACACACATGCACGTCCACACACAATACTCTACCAAAGGGGGAAAAAAAAAAAAAAAAGCTATGTTGCATGGTTTTTTAGGTTGCAAAAGCATTCTGTGCCTTTCCGTAGCCTACAAAAACATCAATCCCGAAGAGCATTTCCCCTGCGAAAACCAGGGGAAAAGGAACTGAGTGGGATGATGAGAAAGTCTGCGTCAAACCCAAATTATTCTCCAGCTGCATACGCTGAGCAGGGCAATGTCTTTTCCTCAATATACCTATAGCCTGTGGCACCTAAAGTGACAATACTTTGCCATAGACACATGAGACGCCCTTCCACAGCATAACTGAGGCTCAGCAGCGAGCACACCCAGGTCTCTCTTGCCAGGTCTTGCTGTGCTGCCTAGGGTGGCTCAGCTCACTACCTCAAGAATCAGTGCTTCACTACATTTCTTTAACGCTGCAAAACCCAGTGCTTGCACAGAAATAACATGCCAGCTGCAAATCCACCACATGACATAATGTCTTGCTCCAGGCTGACTGCGAGCCTGATCTGGACTTTACTTACACAAGTAATTTATACAGATAAAAGGGAACTGCCCCTGTAGCAGTCTCTGAAGTAGCAGCTGGTATAGTTGTAACAGCAGTGAGACTGGTTCTAAGGTCAGCATTACAAATATTTTTGTGAAAATAAGTTTCTCTCATAGTTATTCTGACTTGTATTCATTTATGTGTGTGTGCATATCCATACATTGTTTCAGTTTATTATTGCAGAGATCACTAACTTGGGGCTAGTAAGAACAGGAATACACATAGTAGATAAGAAAATGAAGGGTAGGGTTTTTTTCCCCTTCTTTTAGACATGAGCTCTATCACTTCGAAGTCTTTTTAGCGCTGGTGCACTTACAACTGTGATAGTCTGAAGCTGTAAGGACTTACATAAGGAAACCTTACTTCTCTTAAATCTGTCTTCCTTTCAGGAAAAGGGATTTAAGGATAAGGCCTAAATAAAAAAATAAGGACAAAACCCCCTGAAATCAAATCTGGGAAGCTCTAGGTGCCTGCACATGAAAGCATAATGCCCTTCAGCCCCAACAGGTCCTAACCACTGCACTCCAGGAGTGAGGTCAGGGATCGCCCCCCCAGTGTGCTGTACTGGGTGGCTTTTGGCTCTGCTCCACAGAGCATCAGCATCAGTGGGAACTCAGTTCCTCTCTCCCCTTGTTGGGAGCTGCCTGCTGAAATGCCAGGCATCTCAGCACCTAACTTCAGGCTCCTCTGGGATGGAGTTTCACTCCTCTGCTGGGTTTCAGGCACCACTCTGGGATTGTATGTAAAAAGCTCAGGATTACATTTTGTTGCTCAGGTAGGTTTTTCTTTTCATCTCTTTTTCACATGCTGTCCGTACGATTACACTCTTGGAAAAAACCCTGTCAAAGGTAGACAGCAGCCTTAATTACTACAGGCTAATTACCTTGAATGAGCAAATTGCCATACACCAATGTGGGATTTAGCCTGAGAAGAATTTCAGGCAATCCTCTAACATCACTGATATTATATCTTATATCGAGGTTATACGTTGATGAAGCTTGACAGTATCCGCTAGACAGATGAGAAGCATGACTCTGAAGATCCGAGACATCAGTTTGCTCCTCTGCCAATATAATGTGCCAGCTTTGTTTTCAGGAAAGAAGCTTCACAGTGCTCCTAGCTTATTTCATTTATCTCTGTGATGATTTGCCTTTTATCAGTATTACTGAAATTGAAAACAAATAGTAATAAAAGCTCCAAGGCTTCAAGATGTACTGCCCCCAAACAAGATAGTTCCTGGTCTTGGAGACAGTTCTCCTGTAATCAGCACTGCAGCTGCAAACACAAACAGCAAGAGAGAACAGATCTTCATAAAAAAGTCTGGACTGAATCATCAAATCTGTTGAGAATATGCCTTCTATTTAATCAAAGGAAATATTTAAGCACTAGCAGTATTCAGAAGCTACAAATTAATTGGTACTTGTAGGCAGTGATTATGTTTTCCATTTTTCTTGATATTCACATAAATACGTGTGAAAGATTGGTTGCCCGGCTCTACTAGGAGTGGGGGAAGTGACACTCTCCACAGGTATTTGCAAAGCCAGTTGGGAATCAGCATCAGAAGAGATCGATCGTGGTTATTACCTCATAGTGTACAGCAGAGTGCCATCATCCTCTAGGCGCAGAAGTTTGTTTGGGGTTGTCATGTTGTGAGCAATAGACTTCTTGCCATTGTGGAAAAAAGTGTCTGGGGTCCAAATCTTGCTGGCGAGCAGGTTGTTGAGAGGGAGGCGTTGCATTGGTCCTTTGAATCGCAGCCTTTCATCTTTCCAGCTTTGCCGGAAGAAAACATCAATGGTATATTCCTGGCACAAAGAAACACTAGAAGTATTGAAGGATCTGAACGGGAGCAGTGGTTCCAAAAACAACTTTAGCAAAGCAGATACAGTGGATCTGGCAACCATAACTCTCAAACTTACCATTTCGGTGTCAGACACAGGACCAAAACTGGTAACATAGATGTCTGTTTTCACCTGAGTTATTCTCTCTGTAATAAATATAGGCTTTGCATTAGGAATTACTTTAAGATACAAATATGTTCTTTGAGATGCACTTCTCTATTAACTCTGAATCACTCAAAAAGTCCCAAAAGCTTGACATTAAAGATGTTTGAGGAGGAATTTAATCCCTGATTAAATGCAGTGATCCACCTTTGGGAGCTCAGGCTCTTTCGTTATAATCAGTGGAAAGAAGCAGGTCCATAAAGGGCGCAATTCCTCCGGCTGGCAGGGTTTGGTCACAGAATCACAGAATAGTTTGGGTTGGCAGGAACCTTAAAGATCATCTTGCTTTAACCTCCCTGCCATGGCCAGGGACACCTTCCACTAGACCAGGTTGCTCCAAGTCCCATTCAACCTGGCCTTGAACACTGCCAGGGATGGGACAGCCACAGCTTCTCTGGGCAACCTGTTCAGTGCCTCACCACCCTCACAGCAAAGAACTTCTTCCTTACATCTCATATAAATCTACCCTCTTTCACTTTAAAACCATTACCCCTTGTCCCATCACCATACCTCCTGATGAAGAGTCCCTTTCCATCTTTCTTATAGGCCCCCTTTATGTACTGGAAGGCTGCTATAAGGTCTCCCTGGAGCCTTCTCCAGGCTGAACAAGCCCAGCTCCATCAGTCTGCCTCCACAGGAGAGGTGTTCCACCCTCTGATCAATTCTGTGGCCCTGCTCTGGACTCACTCCAACAGGTCTATGTTCCTCTTGTGTCGGGGGTCCCAGAGCTGAACACAGTATTCAGAAGACCAAGAGGAGGAGAATCACCTCCTTTGACCTGCTGGCCACGCTTCTTTTGATGCAGCCCAGGACACGACTGGCTTTCTGGGCTGTCAGCACATATTACTGGCATATATTCCACACCTACTATAGGATGAGATGAAGAGTACCTTGGAAGGACCTATTTCCCTCCACTGGCTTGGGTGATCTGCCCAAATTCATGCATCTACATTATAGATGTCCAAAGTTAGGTGAAATTAATTCTATCCACAAAACTCTAAGTCTTTCTGGCATCTTTTCAAATCCAGGACTAATTTAATTTAAGGGCAGAAATTTCAGAAGTTCGTTATATAAGATAGGAGCATCGAGCCCTATTTTCAAGCATCTCTGTGTAAAGTGAGAGAAGGAGAGAAAGGGATGAAAGCAATGTGTTGGTCTCACAAGAGGAAGGGGTGGGGGTAGCCAGATTAAAAAAGGGCCAAGAAAAAAAATAACAGATGGTTTACACATGCATAGGAGATGAGAGAAATCTGGGGGATAGAGAGCTGAAGGAGGGCTCAACAGGGTTAGCATGGCAAGCAACTATTCACATGCATGGTTTTAAAATAGCTGCTTTAGAGGTTACCAAAATGACATATTAATGTAGATTTCCTGTAGCTGTCTAAAAATGGATGATTTGGGGATCTGTTTTTGACTGATTTTTGCCACTGGCATTATTTTATACATGCTGACCAGTGCAGCAACCTTGCAGCAACCTGCTAGCACCATCTCACTCACCTTAGGGAGTACCAGAAAGAACAAAACCCCAAACTGCATTCAACTACAGAAAAATGCATCACACATGCTCTCCTAATGCAACATCAGATGACCTCAATGACTGAAACAGGACAACATTCAGTGACCTTTGTATTGCATCCCATTTGCCAGGAGACAAATCTACTTTCTCAACTTCGTTTAGCTAATGAAATACAACTCCCTCGTCAAGGCCCATGCTGAGAGCAGGTACCCATGTGGGAGGGCATCTTGTAGACAATGGTCCTGCACGGTGGAGGCCTGGCCACAGTGAACGTGTTATCCTACCTCCCAGTCCCGGGCGCAGTCGGTTGTCGTAGCCGTCCAGCAGACCGTCCAAGATCCTGGTGAATATAGTGATGTTATCATTGGCGTCCTCTTTTCCCGATGCTGTTGGCGTTTGTGAGAAACTATTTTATGCAAATGAAGAAAAGAAAAACCGAGTCAGAAGCTGTGCCAGCCTCAAGGGGCTTCAGTCTCAAGGGAACTTTGTGATGGAGCTTCTGCCCTCTCTTGCCGCTCCAGCTGAGCGGCATGTGGAGTTGCAGTGATTTTATCACTGCTATAAGTAATCATAAATATCTCTCCCTGGAAGAGGAGGACCTAAGGAAGGACCCATGCCATAGAGGTAAACACTTGGGGTGATGGATTGGAGTACACCTAAGCCCACTGGCTGTCTTGCCGTAAGGCACAGGGAGACCCCAATCCCTTGTGCTGCCCTGCCCCACCTCAGTCTCACCACCTCCCCAGTGCTGACATGTCTCCATCTCCTGAAAGAAGCAAGGCCAGCTCACAGCACCAGCAAAAGCTGTGACTGGTTTTTCCCCTGGGTTAGCTCTCCAGTCTTTGGGAACTGCATCAGCAGGCAGGGGAGCTGCACGAGGAGCACTGGCTTGCCTGGGGACACTGCTTCAAGTGTGCCTGAAGGTAGTCTTTAATCCTTACATGCCAAACAGCTTCTAATTTCCAGTTTATTTAATTTTTTTGAGGATAACAACTCTCATTGCATTCAAAAATCCCAGCCCGAATCACTGAGGTACCTGAAAAAACATGCAACTGCAGTACAGAAAACACAGCTCTTCATTCTTCCTCTCTCTTTTGCCTAAACTCCCTTGTAGTACGCAAATAACAGCAAAGTATAGTGGGCCACATTCCACATCTTTTAGGCCAGATTTGTTTTCTTCTGAACTTTTTTTATTTCAACACTTTATCCACGGCTTTGACCTAGGAAGCTGCTCACAGCTCAGGAGTACAACTATAATTTACATTTTTGAGTCCATTTGATTTTCATCTAAAGATGCTTACGAGAATCCCCTGCCTAGTGATGCCTTTGCCCACCAAAAGAACATACGCTTAAGTTTATCCATAACCATGCTTCACCTGCAGAAGGCAACGACCATCTCCCCAGACAGCAAGTTTGTTCACACTCGGTGCTTATTCAAGTTTCAGTCTCTGCTAAAACAGGCAACAAGTGCTCCAGCTGCGACAGAGCACGTCGTCCCACTAGGCACCGTAGCCTGTCTCATGCACCCTGCCAGCAGAAAGGAATCACACTCCAACAACCTGCACTCGACATGAACTAGTCACCCAGAGAGAAAAAAAAGCCTTAAAAATCCATGTTTATTTACTAACAGTTCCCAGAGAAATAAATCAGTAAATAGAGAACCTCAAAGCTCCTCTCTGAACAGCTTGCCTTGCACAATGCTTGTAACACGTGTTAGGCTTACCTAGCAGGACAGGCTTTATACAGAGAAAGACAAGGGACCTCAACCTGGTTTAACCTGCTCAAGGTTTACAGTAATGGGATCTCGTTGACACCCATGAGATGGGTCTGGAAATTTTAGTGACACAAGACCTGTCTTAGGATGACCTCCTCATGGGCACGCTGCAGACATGGGGACCCCCAGTCCTGCACCTGCTCCTTTTACAGCTTGTGTCTTTCTGCTGGAAAAGGAAAGGATCTCAAAGCCTCTCAGAAAGGCGGAATAAAGGCTGGGAGGTGGCAGCATGGGCCCGATTATAAGGAATGCCAAAGCACGTGCAAACTCCTGGCCGAGGAGGCTCCTTGCAGCCCGAGTGCCATCAGGACTGCTGTGACCCTCAAAAAGCTCAAGACTGGAGAGCCCAGGACATCAAGGAGCTCCCCTTTGCTGCAGGTGGAAGCATAGCCACAAATCTCACCTATTTTTCAGGCCATCAGGTCAAAAGAGCAAATTTATTCTGTTTCCTATCCTGTGAGCAGAGCCTTTAGTGAGTAACTGAGGCAGCCAACATCACAGACATGCTTGACTATAATGAAAGATATTATTCCAGCAGATGCAAACTGATTACAGAAACATTGGACATCCTTGCACACCAGCCCATTCAAGTCAAGAGACTGCATACTTTTTTGTCAATCATAATCAAAGCGATTCACTACATGAAGTTGAATATTTACAAGTACCAGGCTAATGAATACAAATGGAAGACAGAAGTTACAGAGGTGCTTCATATACAGTGACCATAACTAATCTTTGATAAAATCCTAGTAATACTATTTTAAACTTTCCTCATTTAGATTTTTTTTTTCTTCATAAGAAAGAGATAAGCATCATGCTGTCTGCCTGCTTCACCCTATCAATGTAGGAACCCGTTTTAATTTTCCAATGTATCTGACAAAGAAGCAGAGAGATTAAACTTCATTTCAATCCTACAAGTTTCATGAGAAGCAGTGACTAGACAAGGGGAGAGCAACCTAAATTAGTGCCTCATTAAGTAAAAATGTGAGGTCAGCAGTCATCTATTCCCTCTGGCTCACTGACTGGGCCAGTCAGCACGCATGTAGCTCAGAAACAGCCTCAGCAAAACCAGCCCACCTCCTCTCTGCTAATTAAGAGATATGGAGGAGACTTGCAGGGCGATTAGCAAAGGTCCTGGGAGAAAAGGACCACAGACATAAAATGTAGGTGTTGCAATGGGAGATGGGAACAAGGGATGCCAAATGCAGAGCCAGGATTACTGCAAAGGTACAGTGCTGGGGGCGCAGGATACAAAGCTTCACTAGTTTCTCTGCTCTTGAAAAAGCTTGTTATTTTTAGTGCTTATGGCTGAATTCAAAGCCAATTGAACTCCGAGGGAAGATTTCCATTGAACTATTTTTGTGGGGATGGGACAAAATATACTTAGTTCTCACAACCACTCCTCTGAATCTAACAGGAATAATTGATGCTGCTTCCTTCTATCTATCTATCTATCTATCTATCTATCTATCTATCTATCTATCTCAGCTATAAATATTTTTCATGAGAATAGTATGCACATCTCAAATACTGAAATACTTCTATATCTCCACAAGAAAAGCTAATTAATAGAGGAAAAAGGCAGAGAAACAACTAGGGTGAAGACTCATAAAAAGAGTCGGCACTTCATCTGCAAAACTGCAATCCAATTTATATTTGGCAGATCGCTTTACTCGAAAAAGACGGCATCTGATCCTGAATTTCGATGAAATGTCAGTATTACGTGAAGTTGCATTTGTAAATGGGTTACTGTTTGCTATTAATGCAAATGTTACTTTCTCTTTCACAGAAAAGTTGATGTTTAATTTCTATTTTCGAGATTGCTGGCAAAATGCATGTTTTGGACTAAGTGCTGAGGTTGTCTTTTATGACATTAAGACCTTTAAACTGTCCCTGCAAGCTTACACACATATATTAGATACTATAGCATCTAAGAATAGAAAGAAAACGGGTGGTATCCTAAATTAATTATTGCCACACAGCTAAAGATGAGGTTTTATCAACATATTAGTAGGTAAGCACATTATTGCCTCTCTGCAACCAAAAATGTTTTCATAGCAGACATCTTCAGTTATGAATAAAAATAAACCTAGAGAAGCACCTTAGGAAAATGCTAAGAAAATTCAAAGATAATTACATTGAAAGCTCATTAGTGAACATAAACTAAACCAACCAGGAGTACTTTTCATCACTCTTACTTAATACTGCAATTTCAGGGTGACTGAGAAAAAGCAGAAGCCACAGAAGGGGCCCATCACTGTAAAATGTAATAACTCTCAAAAGATGTTCAGCTATCTTTTCTGATGAGTTAATCGTTTACCATTTTAAACATCACTATCTATTTTTACCATCTAGTCAAAATTATGACAGGTACAACTGATAGCTTAGCTGTAGTAAGAGGAAAATAGTATGGTAGATATTACATTTTTCCAAAACCCTTTTTTTAAGAAAAAGTAAGACACTGGAAGGAGTATTTCGCTATTGAAGTTGTGTTTTTCTCTCTTACTGTCTTAAAAGCAGAGTTTCCAATAACTTGCTTTAATAGGATTGGAATTATACCAGAACTTCAGACAAATTAACAGTTTGTGGAAAAGGCAGCGGAGAATGCACTTGCACACTTTTGGATACTGCCAGCTGGCCAGACATCAAAGGAAATAGATTTACTTTTTTAAGTTAGCTTCTTGCCATCCCTTTCTTACAGATTCTTGAGATCTAAAAAGGCTGGTATTTTGTGAATCTGCACAATGAAGATTCAATTCTTTCACACTGGATTAGGATAGAGGAGAGGACTAAGTGAAATGATGAGAATGTAATGGTCTTTGCAGATCCTTAAAGAATAATGTAATTCTTTTATTTAGCAAGAGCAGTATTTTACTACCCCCAAGCAATTTGTGAGCAGTGTAATGAAAACCTGTTCTTCACAGAGCTATGTCTTATCATCCTCCTTGCACCTTAACTCCCCTTTCAATACCCTGAATTTCTCCCAAGGTCATTAAACACCTTCCAGTATTCTCAGTTCACCAGGTCACTGATCTGCAGCTTCTCTGGGAGGCAGCGTGTGCCAGGGCTGGTCCTGCCTCAAGCACATGCTGGATGGCCTGCAGGTTCATGCCTGCATTTTGGCAAGGTGGGAGGCCAATTGAAACAGAGATGCTGAAGCTGTCGCTTTCTGTTTGGCAGAGGGACTGACTGATGCCTGTCTGCCTTGTCCAAGCACTTCCAGGTACCCACTTAGTTTTCCAATTATTAAAATTATCTGATGGGTTCAAAAAACTATCTGGAGACAAGAAGGAAAGAAAACAGGATAAAAAAAAAAGACAAGCAGAACTGAACAATGAGGTGACAATTCTTACAAAACTATGTTAAAAATATGAGGAAGACCTCCCTAGCATCTGCTCGGAATCACAGGGAAAGGGATAACACAGCAGAACTCGCTGCTCAGTGTTGCAGAGACTTCTTGAAACAACAGCCTGAAGGAAAGGTATGTCCAGGCTAAATAGCAGGATTATGGCGTTAATGATAAGGGCTGTGAGCCAGTGGAAAAGCATGTGAACTACAGACACGTCACAGAATGAATTCTTACAGTGCACAGAGAAGTCTTGCATTGGCTACGTTTAATTTGGATCTTCTGTTTTCCATGTTTCTACTATTATAAACATTATTAATAGACGACAGCTAAACTGTGGGTACACCAGCTACATCCATTCCCCTTGGTTTTGGCTCTCAGACAGATTTCTGAAGTTGCGCGTCCAAAACACAAATGCACAGGGACAGCGCATCACCAATATGTCCCCAGAAAGGTGCCTTTGGGCAGCCTGGGGCTTGCAAAAAGAGTCAGGATGCAGTAACATTAGCCAGCATAGGGCTGGCTGCATGCTACCTAGTCTGAGGCTTGTTCTCAATGCAGACAGCCACCCATAGTGCCCACCCTTGCAGGGATCCATGAGGGCCCATGAGGAATCAGACACTTGTCTCCTCTGAAAACACTCTTCCCAGTTATATTTGATTTTCACTTATTCTCTAGCTCTAGTATAAATGTTTACTTTCAAGACAATTATGAACTATCGTGAAATGCTTCAGCAAAATACCTCAACTCGTTAGGACATCATAGAACTCAAGGCTGAATTCAAGCTTGAAAAAGCCTTGACTTGTGCTGGACTGTTTCTGCAGAAGTAGACTCATAAAACTGTTACACCAGCAATGGTGGGTGACTTAACATCCTCTTCTTATTTCATCTATCTCTTTGAATTTTAATTCAGTGATTTTTCTTTAAATAACTTCTACCAACTATGCCTACGGTCTTTCACTACCGCCTGTTGATGTGGATAGCTCTTGATAGTCATTCCATATTTATGTTAAACATTAATCACAGACTTTTGCTGAGATTTCTGAAGTAGCCTAGGAGACTGAGATACATAATTCCTGTTTATTTTACCAGGCATTGTGCATCAAAATCCCCCAAGGTGGTTTTGGCTACATCAGCAAAAACTGTACTTATGATTTAATATAAATATGAAATTACTATGGAGAATCGTAGACAAATCTCTGCCTTCATCTGTAACATCCTACAGTATTTTGTTTTTTAATTTGTGCTCATTTGACCAATCACTTTTATCTAGCAGGTTGCAAAATGCACTTCAATGCAACAGTGCAGTTCAAACATGGTTGAAACTAATAAAGAAGAACCTTGTAGCAACAGCAAGTATTAGCAGCATTAGATCCTTGCAGTTAATATACCAGCCTACATGTTAATTTTACTGCTCTGTCCTGAAGAGTCAGCCCCAAAGCACTTAGCAAATTACACTTTGAAACTGCTTCTGCCTCTGAAATAGAAGCGCTACAGCATCCCCTGTCTTTTGAGCAGGGTCAAAATTCAGCCCTAAGGCAGTGTGTGAATGGTGTAGTGAACTGGAGCTGCCTATCTCCACAGGCCCAGCCGAAAATTACTAGATCAGAAAAGGGGTGGTGGAGGGGGAAGTTATGTGATGATCTCATTTTAGTGCACAGAAGCTTTTTGAGTAACCTGCAGAAAACAAGTGTCCTAGTTTCCCCTAACTAACTGTCCTGCTCTGATTATCTGCCAGGTTACAGGTCATGCCAATTCCTAACTGGGACTTAATTCAGTATTTGCTTTGGGGTCAAAAGGGAGAGTTAAATTCTCTTTTCTCTTTGCAGCTTCACCTATCCTTCTGTTAGAGAAGTAACACAATTAAAAGACCCCACACCAAACATGCCATGCTCAGCTATTGCAGTGTGCTACCTCAGCACGAATGATGGTGGTCCATCACGAAGTACTTAAGGTCATAGTTCTCAAGAATATCTCAATATGGTAATACTTTGTAAAATTACAACCATGTCAAGACAAGTTTTAAACTGGTCCCACACTACCTATGCCCTGTTAATTTCTATCACAAAGTCCAGGGAGAGTTTTGCCTCAGACCACAGTTAACAGCAGGACTGAGATTTTCCAAGGTGAATACATCAGAGTGCAGCTCTCTGCATCCTTTGTAGTGTGCAGTCCTACAACCATTCACATAAGCCACTGTAGTCACAGGCTTCTGACTGCCTACATCGGACACACACTGGAGACAGGGCTAAGTTTTGCTTCCAACATACACAGTCATCACTCAAAGTCTGGTCTTTCTCTTAGTTCCAATCTAGAGAAAAAGATACTTTGCTTGAAATCAGAAACTGATTTGCATCTCCATTTTGTTTCTTCTTATAGCAAGGAATTGATGGGTGTGCTTGTGAATCAGCACGTTGGGAGGATTCATTTTTTCCTGGTGAAATCATAAATGATTGTTCTCCTCCACAAAGAAGAATCAACCTACATTTCCAGAGCACTTTCAAAATGCCTTTTCTAGACTCCACTGCATAGCCTGATTTTGGAAAGTTAAGATCTCTGGGTTTAAGAAAAACACATAAATAGGGTGTTTCTGAGTGTCTGATTTGTTGGGTTTTTTTTTCCTAAGAGCTATAGTTGGAGCATTTCTTTGATACAGTTTTCAGAATATCACCATCCGGAAAGCATCCAAAGTAAAAATAAGGGAACAGGATTCCTTGCTGTGTGCATCAAGGAAACACAATTTCTGATCATTCCAGGAAGTTTCAAACTCAGCCATCCCTCTGAGCAGTCACGATCTTAGCTTACTCACTAGAAAGCCCACACCAGCCAGCAGCCTGCACCGAGTCCTGCTGTTGCAGACTTGCGCTACTGCCTATGCCCTGTAACCTGGCAGGTGAGGGGGAAGATTCAAGCTCTCCTCATAGCACTGCAGCCCCCTGGCTGTGCAACACCACAGGTCAGAGCATTCAGCAGCGTAGGCCTGGTTGTCTGAGCTCCCCAGGCACCCCTCTCTCCCAAAGCCTTCTCACAACAGCATTATGGGCATAAAGAACCGATCCGAGACAGTAAATCTGAGCAGGAAAACAAATCACCCCCTTCCCCTTGACACCAGCACATTAAGAAGAAATGCAAAGCCTGCTTGTTTTGTTCACTACCAGGAGCCAAGCTTTTTCATCTCCTTAAAAAAGCCCACAGCACAAATTCAAACGCAGTTGGCAACTCACCCGAAGTGGCTGGCTAAACTCATGGAAACACAGAAGAGGAAGAAGTTTTTGATCATGATAAAACCAGAGACACTCCCATTGTCCATTCCAGAGGAGAGGAGGAACGCAGGTGGTTGCTTTGGTGAAGGTGCAGCTGCTCACTTTGTTCCTATGCTGCAACAATATTAAAAAAGAAAAAGATAAATGCTTACACGGACAAAGAGCAGGATGGCCGAATTCAGCTAACAACGCATCTTCTGCTGTCTGTGTTTTTCACAAACTTATCTAGGCTTATGTAAACATCAGCTGTTTATGTAAAATTGTATATCTTCAAGGACGTGTTTTACCTTCTGCTGACAGAAAAGTGCAAGCCAAAAAAAATTCTTAGTGGCCCAGTTTTCCCTTATATTCGTCCGTGATACAAGTAACTAAAGAAACAGTCACCATTTCCCAAATGCCAATTTCGACCCTTTAACTATTTCAACAACTTCCAGACGCCTGCAAACCCAGGCTGTGTGCAGCCTCCGCATCCTTTCCTTCCATCACAATTTTTTCCCATTAAAAACCCTGCTTCCCTTTCCAAAATCCCAGCTGAAATGCCAAGAAACACCTACTGCTTCTTGGAATTCACGCTGCTGATGCACGGCTTAGCAAAAGAGAGGGTGGGATGGGGAAGGGGTGGGGGGAGTGAAAAGTGACCTTCCTCGCAAAGGCACATAAACCTCACACTAGCAGGAAGAATGACAGTCATAGAGATGCTCCAGCGACTGCCGCTTTTTGGATACCTGCCTTAGCCACCAGTCCACCAATTTCAGCACTGTGCACTAATGTTTTCTTCTGTGCACTCAAAAAAACAAACCCAAAACCAAAACAAAAAAAAAAAAAAAAAAATCCAAACAAACCAAACCCCAAACAAATAAAAATAAATAATAATAATTAAAAAAAACCCCAAGCAAACAAAAATATCACAAAACCCCAAAACAACCCCCAAAAACAGACCCAGAGGGAAGCTGCCTGCTTTTCCCACTTGAACCCTATGCGCCCACCATACACTGCTCCGCAACTTACTCTCCCTTCCGCGCCGGGGCAACGAGGCGAATATCCCAAACCAAAAGCCTCCCGCTGGGGCTGCCCCCGTCCGGTCCGGCCCGGTCCGGCCCGGTCCGCGCTGCCCCGCGGTGGTTCCCGCTCGCTCCGCACCGCTCCGCACCTCGTATTGCGGGGCCGCCGCTCCTTCCCGCACACGCGCAGCCCCGGCCGCCCGCACCTGCCCGGCCGCTGCCGCCGCCCGCTCCGCGGAGGGTGGCACCTGCTCTCCCGCGCCGCGCCCGCTCCGCTGCCCCTTCCGTTCTCCCCTTCCCCCCCATCCCCTCCCCGCGGTGCCCCCAGGTTTGCCCCCATCCGACCCCGCCAAAGTTTTCCGCGGCCATGTGCGCGGCGCAGGGCGCAGCCGTGGGGGCGAGGGGGGCTGCGGCCAAGGGCTCCCCGCCGCCCTCCGCCGGAGCGGAGAGCGGGGCTCTTACCAGCCGCCGGCGGGGGGACGAGGGCGAGGGGGCGGTGTTTGCCCGAAAGTTGCGGAGCGGCAGCGGAGCGGGAGCGGCGGCGCTGCCTCCCCGCCGCTGCCAGGCGCGGCCCCGCTGCAGCGCCGCGCCCGCGCCGCCCCCGCCAGGAGCCGGCGGCCGGGAGCGCGGCCTCGGAGACCCCCCTTGGTGGGGTCGCGGCTGAGGCCCGGGAGCGCCCCGCGATCCCCGCACCGGTCTCCCGCGAGCAGCCACCGCCGCGCTCCCCAGGGGGCACCGAGAGCCCGCGGAGAGAGCCCCGTCCGCCTCACGCAGCGAGCGAGGCTCGCCGGTGTGTAGCTCCTTGCACACACGCACCGTAGAGCCACAGGGTGGTTTGGGTTGGAAGGGTCTAAAGCATCATACAGTTGCATTCCCCCTGCCACGGGCGGGGACACCTTCCACTAGACCAGGTTACTCAAAGACCCATCCAACCTGACCTCGGACAGCTGCCAGGGATGGGGCAGCCACAAATGTAAGCATCCACACTGCTGCAGATCCATACACCCAGAGGCCTGCATCCATGTTCCTCTTCCATGTCAGGTGGAGCTGGTCTGAACCATTTCACCCCTCATGATTAGATATCCATGGTTTCTATCAGCATTAAAACATTTCAGGAGACCTGCAGTGACTTCGAGGTTTCCTTGCGCCTGTTGGTGGTGTTATTCCAGAAAAATGGAGGCACTGCTTCACAGCCTCAGTACTGGGAGCACTATCCTCAGTACATGCTCAAGTCCCAGGCATTACATACTGCTTGCAGGTGGGGAAGGGTCGATGTGTGTTCAACTGTTCAAAAGATGAAATGGGGGTCCCTTGAGGCACGTGCATCACTTTGTAGCATGTGCATGCTACATGTGATGAACACGATTTCAGTGTTCATCACACATTCATCATGGTCATACTGTTGTGACCAGGCTTCCAAACAATACTCCAACCTCCATTATTAAATTATCAGATCTAATGAGGTAGTGTCTGTCTTTCAGGCAACACTGTGGATCGATGAAGTATCCATCTTTTCCCTTTGTCCAAAAAAAGCTCTATGAAATTAATCCCTCCTCTGAAACCAATACTGATTCTGCAATTCATTGCGGTGGAGGGTGCTGCTGCATGCGTGCCCGGTTCATAATCTGCAGGGTTTGAATTGAAAACTGGTTCTTCTGAATTCAAATTTCCATTTTGATTTTTCTTTCGAGGGTGGAGAGGTGGGGTGGTGTAACATGTAGTGCTTAGAGGTGTTCAGCTTTTCCAGCAGTGATTTATGATCTTAAACGCAGAGCCAATGACATATGTTGTTCCTTAGTGACTTCAACAAATACCAAGTTGTGAATGAATGTTGCTATCAGAGTCGCTTTCTCAGTACTTAAAAATATCTGAGCAAAGTAGTATGAAGTGCCAGTCATTTCTCATGATAATGTTCTTGCCTAGGAGCATTTAAATCAGATTTATTTCTTTTTACAGTGCTGTGATTTCTAGTAGGAACTATTTATAGCTCTCTAAAGGCGATGTAAAAACACGTGATCTTTAGATAATTTTGCAAAATAAAATTTAACAAATAGTAAAATAATTGAATAATTTTACAAAAACAAGCACAGAAACACTGGGACCAACCTTTCTATGGGACTGGGTGAGCAGAAGCCAAGCCTCCATACCTCTGACTTGCTCCACCTTCCCCATGAAGCCATATTCAGCACATCCACTTCTCCAAGTTTAAAGCGCATTTAAGACTCGGGGAAGCGAAAGAGCAAGAAACCTGTAAAGAAAAACTGGGGGGAGGGGGAGACGGGGAGGATAAAGAAACAATAAAGGAGAAAGGACTAGTGAAACGACTTGCTGGGGAGCCGTCGAGTTCCCCATCCAAGCCGCTGGCTGCTGGGTCTCGGGACCGCAGTTCTCCTCGCGGCCGCCAGGGGGAAGCGCCGCTCCACGGAAGCAGTGGCTTGGTGGGCAGAGCGCCCTGTGGTTGGGAGAGCCGGTAGTTTGGGGGTGCTGGACAGGACCAGTAGGTGATTTACCGAACAGGCTGCCCGGTGAAACCGATGGGAAGCCACTGCCTGCTATGCGAATCCCTTAAACGTCAGCTAAAATAACGGGGCTGGGAGAAAAGGTGTCGCGGGCATCGCTGGTGGCGGCCGTATCCGCAAGGAAGCGCTTCCCTTGGCTCCCAAGAGCGGCGTCTGGTTCTTCTTTTTCCCGAGCCTTCTCTATAGGATGGCAGTGTAATGCACATCCGGCGCTCTTTGCCAGCTCATTATAGCTAATAATGCAGTATATCAGAAACATGTTGTTTATTAGCTCCTGGGCAAAGGTGCATTCTTGAGAGCTTGTCAGACACTAATTGTGGAGGTTTTCAGATTGGATCCCTGCAGAATGGTGCCTTTGACCCGTGACAGCAGAGTTATTACAAGCAATAGAGAGAACTTTGCTTTGAATGTAAGTATTGTCCATGTCCTGCACTGACTGTTTTCTCAGGCACTCGCTTGGGATTCACACTTGCTGTATTTGTACCCTTAGCCCCCTTGCTGGGTTTTAAAGGCTGTGTTGGATTTAGTATGTGAAACAATTGCTTTTTATTGTGGTCAAGGAAATGTTTTGGTTGGTTGGTTGTTTATTCTCTGCCCTGGTGTTTATCAGAAGCTAACATAGCCATTCCACACTGATTTTCTTTAATATTCGAGAGACATTTTGCCTGGTCCCTCTCTGACATTTCTCTTCCCTGCTTCATTAAGTAATGTTGCTCATTTACAGGGCTGAGTGAATTTTAGCTAGATTGTCCTCTGCATGGAACTGAAAGAATAGTATAGGGAAACTAGGCCGTGATTTTTACCATGACATGTGACTCAGGAGCTCACTGGGAAATGAGCACCATGCCCTAACACTGTGACACTCTGTGTTGGGAAATGGAAAATTTCTCCAGCAGCCAAAGGCATCTCTGCCATTGATCAAGCCATTCCTTCTCCCAGAAGAGCTACAGGAAGCTCATGAAGGTGCATGGAGGTGTGACATTCTGTGGGTATCGACCCAAGCAGTAGGCTCTTTAGAGGCATTCTCTTCCGCCAAGACATTTCACTAGGTGAAGATTACCTGTTTTCTTGAAATCTCTGCTTTGGCCTCCTAGCTAAGGCTGCAAAAGACAGCACCGGGGAGAGTGGTTTTGGTGTTACAAATTCTTTTCCAATAGAGAGCAGTCTGAATTGAGCAGTCACTTCAGGAATCCCTGATCATGAGCTAACATCAACTCAGCCACTCTCAACACACAGAACGCATATGAAGAACGGATGAAAGCCTTGTTTCCAACTCTCTTTTTTCTTAATATTTGTAGAGACCACAGTCAAGAGGTGCTGGGTCCAGCTCTGGGCTCCCCAGTATGAGACATGGTCATAGTGGAGAAAGTCCAGCAAAGGACCAATAAGATCATTAAAGGACTGCAGCATCTCTCCATGAAAAGAGGCTGAGAGAGTTGGGACTGCTCAGCCTGGAGAAGAGAAGGCTCAGAGGAATCTTTTCCATGTGTATAAATACCTGGTGGTGGAGGAAAGAATAGGGATCCAGGCTCTGCTCAGTGCTACCCACTGACAGGACAAGGGACAGAAACACAAATTAAAAACCATGACATTTCACAAGAAAATATGTTTTCAGTTTGAGGGCGAGCAAACAGAGGCACAGGTTGCCCAGAGATGTTGTGAGGTCCCCATCTGTGGGTATACTCAAAACCTGAGGGGGAACAGTCCTGGGAAACAGCTGACCCTGCCTGAGCAGGAGGTGGGGCTTGCTGATCTCCAGAGGTGCCCTCCAGCCTCAGACCCCTGGGGTCCTGTAATCTATGAAAACAGTGTCATCCTTTGAAACTCTCTCTCGCTTTCCCCAAACTACTCCACAAGCGCATCTGGCAGTGAAGTCACGCAAACAACCTTGCTGATGCGAGAGGTATCAGAGTCTGGTAGACTTTGAAGCATGTTGTGTATTTCTGAATGGTAAGGAGGGGTATTTTAATGCCTTTTTTCCCCCCATTCTACTGTGCTGTGAACACCCACAAAATACAACCAGTGCCCTGCATTTCAGCTGTCTGATGGACCACACTACAGACAGAGCTGGTTGGTTTTCTGTATCCCAGTGGCAATAAAGAGCTACTTAGTGGAGTTTTGTGAAAGGTGGCTGGGGGCAGAGTGACAACGGAAAGGACTGCTCAGAGATAGAGTTGGTCCCTTCTTGCATGACACAAAAGACATCATTGGTGCCACTGGGAGAGAGAGGCAGGTGACTGCAAGCTCTGTCCCAGCAAAATTCCAGCTGATTGTGAAAAGCAACATCTTTAGCAAGCAGCACTGATGCTCATGCATGCTGTTCATTGCAATTCCCAAATTTGCAGGTTCAAAGGTTGAAAAACTTCATCTGAATCTAATCCTGAGCAGGTTGCTTTCTGCACACATTCAGTTTAGAAATGAATGAAAGGCTACACACTTCGTTTGGCGGTCATCTGTTATTGGAAACCTACACTTCAGTCCATTTCCACATACTAGAACAGCAGCTGAGTGGAAGATATGCCTGAACACTGCCGTCATGGATTCATGGCATGCCTTAAGCTTTCGTGTTTCTGACAGTCAGCTCTGGGCACCTTACAGAGATCCATATTCCAAGAGAGCTTTGGGAGCTGACAGCCCTTTTTCTCAAAAGTAGCTGGCAGGAAGTTTAAATAACGTTGGATCTGTACTAGACACTTTGCATCATTAGAGCAGCGAAATGATATCTTGAGATACCCCACAACCTGCAAAGGAGTGGAGAACATTTCCAACATTTTTCAGTCCATTATAAGGTTATAAATTCTTAGATTACAGCATTAAAACAAAGCTTGTCTGTTGCTTACAATGACATTCCTGTCTTTCTACACCCACAGAAAGAGGCTCCATATTTTTCCCCAAACCCACCTTGTTGTCTGATTCCTCATAATTTCCTTGTCCCTTACAGATCCTATACTCCCTACAGGTTAAGCCAGCTGGTCCAGATTTACACAGCTTAAGTTCCACCTATGAGTCTGAGATGAGTGTAACTGTTCAAAGCCTAGTGCTGGACAGTGAGGAGCCTGGGGCCAGGGCCAGCAGTGGGGCTTAGGCCTGGTGCAGCCCTTGCAGTGCCTTTGCAGGGAAATGCTGCACACAGAGGGGTTCTGACAGGTCACTTGTATCAGCTCATCTTGACAGTGAGGCAGCTCTTTTATCCTCTGCCCTGGAAAAGAGAGAATTCTCTTTATACCAGTGGATAGCAATGCGAAGTCAGAGTGTGGGGTCAAACCTGCTCACAGATGTTTCCCCATGGAAGAACTGAGGTTTTATTCACATCCTTGCCAGGTTCACATGTGAAATCTTTTCCCTGTTGCTGCAGAGACTAGAATAGTCTGCCCTTGAGATGCAAACCATGGAAGCCAATGGGATTTACAGCAAATCCTGACCTGCTAGTTCATGGTCTTAATTTCAGGAGGCAGAAGGGGCTACCTAGCAGCAGTCCCTCCTGCATCACACAGTGCACAAATTTCTTTAGCAGTATAAACTGACTTTTTGGTTTGCTTTCCTCTTGCTTTGTGAGAATACAG
The DNA here is from genome assembly GCA_017639245.1 of Myiopsitta monachus. Classification (NCBI taxonomy): domain Eukaryota; kingdom Metazoa; phylum Chordata; class Aves; order Psittaciformes; family Psittacidae; genus Myiopsitta; species Myiopsitta monachus. The sequence continues at coordinate 38,036,038 of CM029927.1, forward strand.
GCTGCTTTTCTGCAGCAACTCACCTCCTCTGTTTGCGCTACACTCTGTAAAAAAGGGCTTGCTGTTACCTCACCTTACATCTGCCCCTGGTTTCTTCTCCTGTGGGCACATAGTTTTTAGCAGAGAGAAGAGCATAGACTAGTGAGGTTGGCAGTACTACTAGAGGGAGATTTGAAATGCATGTTTCACCCCATCAGATCTTTTAGATTTGATGTCTTGGGCCAAATTAACAAATTGATTTAATGTATCTATACGGACGTTGTGGATACACATGTGAAGTTCACATTTTGCCCACCTCTGAGCTGGACTGATTACAGGTTCCCTGCTTTGCAACCACTGACATTGTGCTATTAGTATGGGAATGACAGTACAAATAAATGTACTTAAGCTCTCAGCAGGCCTCGTGAGAAGCAGGTGGATTCAAATGCCAACATTAGCAAAGAGAAGCACATGTTGTCTTCTCAGTCTGTGCTCTTACTCAATGGTGGCAGTCATTGTATCTCCTGACATTCTCAGGTGATTGCCCGAGGATCTTCCCATTCTCCAGAATTGAACTTTTAAACATGAAATATATAAACCATACTTTTGCATAGATATAAATAATAATGTAAAGGATGAAAAAGTATTCTCTAAACCTATAAAATGCTTGTAACTAATGTGTGGAAATAAATTAAATACAAGATTAAAGTAGATTAAGTACAAGTAATCTGGAGTGGGACTTTGTACAAAGTCATGCAGTAACAGGACAAGGAGGAATGGCTTTAAAGTCAAAGAGGGGAGATTTAGATTAGATAACAGGAAAAAATTCTTTACTATGAGGGTGGTGAGACACTGGCACATATTGCCCAGGGAAGTTGTGGCTGCCCCATCCCTGGCAGTGTTCAAGGCCAGGTTGGATGGGGCTTTGAGCAGCCTGGTCTAGTGGAAGGTGTCCCTTGCCCATGGCAGGGTGGGTTGGAACTGAATGATTTTTAAGGTCCCTTCCAACTCAAAGCATTCTACAATTCTATAATTATTCTTTGTTAAACACTGCTGATAGATGTTTAGATCTAAAATGCAACAGTTTTCTGTGTAAACTTAGGGGTGTTTTATTGCACCTAAGTGAGCAACAACTCAGTAAACTTCTGCACTGGAACTTTATGATCCTATCGTCTATAAAATATATTTACTGAATTTCCTCAAAATGGCTTAATTTACTGGTTAGTATTTTAGCTAGCTAAAGTAGCAGTTATATATATATATTTGAAAAATAATGGGTCATTAGTGTAGCATTGTGTATTATCTTTAAGGCTTAGTTCTCCCGTCTGGTGATTTGCTATAAGTATGTACTGCACAGGGCACTCCTCGTGAGGACAGATACACCTTTAACAAGCTGAGCAAAAAAGGCAGCTTACTCTGTATTCTGAAGCACCTAAGTAAGAAAGCTGTCTGTGGAGAATAACCACGAAAGTTTCATACGTAGTATTAATAAAGACTAATCAGGCTTAAACTAGAGAATACAAGTTCTGCATCAATATTCAAGGGTTTCTGCATATGCTACTGTACACGTAATTCCTCCGTAAGGAAGGAGAGAACAAATCTTAGAAGGAACAACACAGAAATGCAATGAACTAAGATGGAAGGATCAATATTGATAAATTCTTCATTAAGTTTATATTCAAATATTCATAATGGATGGAATGTGAATGTACATATGGACAATATAGGACTATAGTAACACAATGTACTTAGTGATGTTAAGGACAGAGCACTGGAAGTTTAGAAATTGGTTAAATACAGACAAGAAGTACCATAATCTATTTGATTGTACATGTCTCAATTTATTATACATACGTATGCATGTATATCTCTCATATTTAGGTTATAAGCTATAAATATTTATGCCTATTGATACACGTATGTACATATCAAACCTACCTTTCAACTGGGGTTTGGCTGTGCAAATGGTAAAATAAAATTGGATTAGCATGTTTTAAGCTGTTTTGATGAACTCAGGTCTTTTTCGGCCACTATAGTTCCCGTATTTACTGCATTTCTCTGTGTTGTTTACATGAACACGGAGAATATTGACGGAACTCATTATTTCTGTTTCTGATCAACACAGGTAACTGTCAAATATACCAACAAACATCAATTTCCTCTTTTGTAAAAGTTCACATAAGCTTTCCTGTCACCCTGTAATGATTCATTATAATAATTAGCTGCTGCTACCAAAATTACATTAATGCATACCATTTGGAAAGCTGTAGACACAACTTACATTTATTTTAGGATTTGCAACATACTGATTTTCAGGATGAATTTATTGGCAAGGGTTAGGTGGGAATAAATGTTCTCAGCAGTTTCAAATCCCATTAAATGTGACTTCTGTTATTAGATTCAAATGCTATAATTAATAAAATTTCAAGAAAAATGAGATTTTAAATGGTTCTATCTAGAATTAACATTAACAGAAATTGGACAGAACTAAAAAAAAAAGGAAAAAAAAAAAAAGAAGAAATAAATAAAAAAAAAGGAAATAACCTGAAAATGCCAGTGTCAATGTTTTGGAAAAGATATTGATGAAGATTTCACAATTATCTACATATAACACTACTGGATGTTAAATATTAATGATTGAACTATAACAAGCATTATAACATCCCACACCAATGCAGGTGATGCCAGTCCTACAGCTTTGTGGGAATATTTTGCCAGTCTCAGTACAATAGAATTCAAAAAGGTGAAATTTATAACTTGTATTATGTGTAGTAATCAATAAGCCAGATCTTAATGTAGCATAAATTGGCTAAGTGAAGGGCAGTGGAACTACATCCATATATCAGCTGAGGTTATGCCTCGAGTGTGACCCAGTAAGTAAGATTCAGTCACTGAGAGTTTGTTTGAATCTGAAGAATGAGATCTGGCACAAACATTGAGGTTTGTTTGGGTTTTGTTCGTTTGTTTGTTTGTTTTAGTTTTGTTTTTTCTTTTCGTGAATAATTTATTCAATGAAAAATGCAGGTCGCTTGCTCACAAAACCACTGCAGAGCAGGCTAAAACTTGCCAATTTGTATTAGTCAGTGGAAAAACAAAACTAGAGTAACCACTAGAGGTACTGGGCATTTTGGTTTTAATATTTCTAAAATATCAGTAAGATGGAAGAGAAGGATATAGCTGCAGAAAGAGTTAAAAACAGTTGTGAGGAGTCATCATACAACCCATGCTTCAGATAGTCCCATTAGTGTGAGAAACCCAGATTAACTCTTTGTTATGGGCAGCCATTATCTTTTTGGACATAGGGAATTTGTATGGATTTTCCTTTCTCTCGCCTCATAGAAAATGTTCCACTTTCACAGAAGTGATTGAGTGTTCAGTGGGTCAGCTATCAGTGGAGGTGAATACCTATGCCAGCCCTTGCCAAGGAAAGCTTTGCATATTTAGGATGTAGCAGATTCAAGTTCAGTCCCAGGTGTAGAATGCTTTCTTTGACTACTTGTACTGTAGTTTTTGAAGTTTATGAACTGGAAAGACAACATGGCATGCTCTGGTCCCCAGGCTGCACGCTTACTGTATCTGGTCCTTCTTTAAAGACCACGACAACTTCATTGGCTGCACATTTTGGAGAAACAAGATTACCTTTATAAGTAAAATAAGCTGGATTTATTGCCATGCCTTTCACTTTCAGTAACTGAAAGCTAGTGGATTGGTTTCATATTTGGAGCTGTGTATTGCAATGGATCACAGACTGCTGGTCAATACCGTATAAGAAATTTTACCTGCTTGTCTAAACACATCACTTGTGGATGCAGGGATCTAACACAGCTGTTAATTTTAGCAGCCAAAGAGTGGGTCAAGGAACATAGCATCTCAGGTGCACAGAAGAGGATCAAAAGAATAGCTTCAAAGAGAAAAAAGTGACTTAAATAAAATATGACCACTGGAATAGTTGCAGTTTGATCTATTGGTGTTTTCCCTGTTTACTAAAAAGAACAAAACAAGATCCATCAAATGTTAATCAGATGCTTTTTGTGTAGAGAGCACTGGGGCAGAATCCTGGGTATGCTCTAGACAGCAGGAGAGAATAAATTTCAGGCAAATAATCCAAGAGAAGAGACCTTAAGCCTGTCAGTTAGTTTTCCACTCTAAATGTGTTTCATTATAAAGTGTCGTTTTGTTGAGATCAGATTATGGTGCTTTTTTCACAGCTTTTTGAGTTCTAGCCTCTACACCACAGAAAAGTAGAATATACATCCTGGAACCACCAGCACCCCAGTAGCTAGGGCATTCACCCAGATTCGAGACCCTTTTGTAAACACCAGACTTGAGTATTAGTCTCTTAATGTGATGATAAACATAATGTTCTGCCAGCTGACTGTTAACTGTTTGTTTTATTTTATGGATGACTAACTTGGACTGCCCAAGGCTTACAGAGCACTTGCAGTGGTAGACAAAAGTGGTGAGAGCTGTGGTTTCTCCACACCTCTGACTGCAAGGCAGTGCATTCTCCAGTAATGTGCACAGGGTTGCAAGCCACTGATTTTAATTCTTGGTCTGCCACTAATTCACTGTGTAGCTCCAGGCAAGTTCCTATCTCTTCAGCTGTAAAATGGGAATAATAATAAAAATAATGGTTTCCTATCTTTTGACAGTGATAAATTCATCTGTGTTTTTGGGGCATGCAAATACTACAGTGAGTGGCCCAGAAAAGACCATGAAAAATGAATAATTCTATATTTACAGCAGGCTTTGGGTATGCAGTAAATAAGGCACTGCTAACTGGCTGGTGAAGATTACTTTTCTAAATAGCTGCTTATTCAATAGGTACTGTGTAATCAGTACCTACTTATCCTGTGTAATGAATGATTAAGGATTATTGGGGGAAAAAAAAAGGGAGGCAAAGACATATTTCAAGAAAAATCTTAATACTGATTTACAGGAAAGCACAATTAGGATTTCACCATCCCTTTAGGTTCTAGTGTTCTCCAACTTTAAAGCACTTGATTTTGGCAGCCATCATAATGTTCTTCTGCAATTATTTTCTGTGCAGGCACATGATTAGGTCTGTAACTTGTGCTCTGCCATAAGAGCTTTACTCACAACTAACATTTTGACTGCACATGTACCCATTCTTCATGTGCAATTATTTCTGTCTGAAAACCAGGAAAAATAAATCTGCCTTTTTTTGCTTGTTTGTTATGCTTTGTTTTATTTTGTTTTGCTTTGTTTTGTTTGAATTTCTTTGTTTTGTTTTAAATATCTGTTCTGATCACGCCATCATATTCCCATTCTTATACTGCATTTTTCTAGGTTCTCAGATTCGCTGCAGTGCTGGGGGACTGTTCAATTTGTTACAGTGTCTCTCCGTTTCTACACAAATAAAATACACCCCCAAAACCTCCTTTTTTTGACAAATAGATTCTTGCCATTGAAAATAGCAGGGAAAACAATAAAGACCACTGTACATGGTAGTATGCTAAGGCTTCAATTCAAACTTTGAGTAGTCTGAGCATGTTCATCCCACATTTTAACTGCTTATTAGACCATTACTATTGCATCTGTTAAAAGCATGTGCAATCCACAAAACAAACTGCCAAACATCTCTTTACAATTACATTGTTCAGAGACCTGTATTGTCAATCTCTATGTCATATTTGTGTACATGATGTTAGTGCAGCAGTGCCTTGACTGGGCTCATTTGACTGTAGCTGGAGACATGCTTACTTTTCTATACATAAGGAGATCTAAGCTCTGCCGAGACAGAGTGCTCACAGATTTGTCAGTCTAATCTCCACCCTATTTGGTGATGCTAGATTTAAAATTAGGATGTATCAAATTGTAATCGTGATATCTGAAGTAGTCTTGACATAAAAGGGAATCATCTACTGCACAATACTGACAGTGTTTTAATGTGTCTAATAAAGGAGGATGTTTTATTGTACTCTACATATTTCTAGACATTTATTTGATGCTCTTATGTGTGGTATCTGAGATATTTGAGATAATAATATACTGCATAAAACAAAGGAATATATGACTGCAAATAATATTTTAAAATTTAATCTTAAAAGCTAAAGTTCTTCTTGCTACTTATATTGAGAACCTTCATGAGTGAATATTTTGGAGCAAATTATTTCTATAAATGTCTCTTTACAGGCCCTGATCTTCTGAACTGCACACATGATTCATTCTGGGCGTGTGAATTCATTGCAACTGAACCCATATGCAAAGTCATTGCAGTGATTAACTCAGTAGAAGAATGTTTGCAAAACTATGTCCTTCAGGTTTTTACATTTCAGTTTACAAATGGTGCTACCAGCTATAGCAGGATGCAAACAATAGGCACAGAATTATCGCCAGGAATGGCTGTTGCCTGTAGTCACTTATGAATTAAACATCTGCTGTCTCACATTGAAAACATTTTAAAAATAGTTTGCATATGAAAAAGATGACTGTAAAAGAGATTTCAGTGAAGAAATCCTTAGCTTGTTGTGAACACAGCAGCCTTGCTACTCAGTAGAATATTGTCAGAAGTACGTCACCCTTTGCATTGCTGTCTGGCAGAATCTGATGGGCTAAATTTCATTTAATGCGTTTTGCTTAGTGTTTCCTATTGGGTAAGTCTACATCTTCAGAGGCACCTAGACATTAGAAAATATAGCAAAGTAGAAGGTGGGGATTATCTGAATGTGACTTCTCATGTGGGCTCCCCTACAAAGGGGCAAGGTGTAAATATCGTTTTTCTTTAACCACTGATGAGCACACTGGAAAAAGTCTCTTACCATTATCTCCCATAAAACCCATGCCCCATGAAATAATGCTACATTAGTAGGCAAAGGATGAACATAATTGCAACTAGCAGAATTTCATCGGGGACTATGCTAAATATAAAGAATTCCGTGATAGAATGTATTGAAATGATTGTAACCTCGCTGTACTTTGAGTTAAAAGTAAAATTCTCATCTTCCCAGAACAGCACCCTGATGCTTATAATCAAAACCAATTTGAAACACTGGCCTGTTTCTTGGTGTCAAGGAAAGAGATTAAGGGGAAGGAGAGATCACTGTCATCTTTCATATCACAAGACATACTTTGAAAAGGTCACAGTGAGACCAGGCAAAAAACTGAATGCAGGAAGAATATGCCATTTACCACCAATCCAGCACCAGTTGTAATGTGGAGCTATGAGCCAGTACCACGAGCAAGGTTATAATAAAAATGATGTTTAAATTCAACAAAATCTGTGGTGGCAAGCAGCCACTGTGCAATTGTGGCTTATTTAACCCAGCTATGGCTGAGCACAGGTTTACTTTTTAAAGACAAGAATTTACTGTGGTAAAGAGCTGATGCTGTCACTTTTGCTGTGTGCTTTTGTCTTGATACATGGAGAAGGTTGAACATCTTTGGAAGGCCAGACTCAGACGACAGCATGGAAACCTGAGCAATCTCTGATATTATTATATAAAGGGCCTGAAACATTAAGAAGATTCCTTTTTTTTTTTTTTTTTTAACAGATAAAGCTGCTACACGGCTCTTAGCCCTTCAAATGCCTACACAAATGATGAAATCCTTCCCTGCCATTCTCTCTATTGCATGTAGATACTCCATGGTATTGCTAAGTTTGCTAATGCGAGTAATTTTATTTTGGTGTTATTTATGATTATTATTTTCCTTCCAATCTTTCATTGCATCCATTTCCCCAGTGGCTAAAACGTTAACTATTAAACTGACAATGGGAGGAACAAAAAGGTGGCTTCAGTGTTATGTATTTATTATTCTTTCTCTTGGCTGGAAATTGAATTATCTACTCCTATTTAAGACCTGTCTAATGAAAACATCAGTTAACTGTCAACCTAATGTTCTTTAATAGGAGCAATGCACAGCTAACTAGTAGAGCAGAAAAAGAGTAGAGGATAAAAACACAAACAGGTGCAGAACTGTGCACATCTACACATGGAAATAGATAAGCACTTTACAAGAACAAATGTATTAATACTCAGTGCACCATGCAATGTGGTCAAATCTTTCTCAGTGACAGACCTGGGGGACAAGATGCCATCCAAAGGGACCTGAAGAGGCTCAAGAGGTGGGCTGTGTGAATCTTATGAGGTTCAACAAGGACAAGTTATAGGTCCTGAATCTGGGTCAGGGCATCAATATGGGCTGGGGGATGAAGGGATTAGGGCAGCCTCGAAGAGAAGGACTAGGGGGGTACTGGTGGATGAAAAACTGAGCATGGGCCAGCAGTGTGTATTCGCAGCCCAGAAAGCCAGCTGTATGCTGGATTTCATCAGAAGTACCGTGACCAGCAGGTTGAGGGAGATGATTCTGCCCCTCTACTCCGCTCTGCTGAGACCTCACCTGGAGTACTGCATCCAGCTCTGGGGCCTCCAATACAAGAAGCATGTAGACCTGCTGGAATGAGTCCAGAGGAGGGACATAAAGATGACCAAAGGGATGAAGGACCTCTCCGGTGAAGACAGGCTGAGAGAACAATGAGGACAAACTTTTTAGCAGGGCCTGTTGTGATAGGACAAGCATTAATGTCCCGCTAGAATAGGTTGTCCAGAGCAGTGATAGATGCCCCGTAACCGGAAACATTCACAGTCAGGCTGGATGGGGGCTCTGAGCAACCTGATCTAGTTGAAGATGTCCCTGCTCATTGCAAGGGGGGTTGGATAGATCACCTTTGGAGCAGCCTTCCAACCCAAACCACTTTATGAATCTATAGGAAGGAAATATTAATGAGGGTAGCTCTTTGGTTTGATATGGTTTGTTCTGTCCTAGACGTTAGAGAAATGCTTTCTTTGGTAAAATCGTCTGACTTCTGCTAGTGAATATATGAAATAAAAATTCCAGAATATTCCATGCTGCCCACGTTATGCAGTTTTCTTATTACCTAATTCTAATGTCCCAACTCCCATATCAGATGGCAAATCAGGGTCTTCAAAGATCATCCTCCAAGACGGGAAAATAGAACCCAGCCGTCTTCCACCCTGGCCAAACCCCCAGAAGAGGGCATGTAGTATGCCTGAGAAGGTGCAGCATCTGGCACACGTCTGCTGTGCCTGATGGAGCTCCAGGGCTCCCAGTGGGCTGTGCAGCTTGCCATAACCTCCAGAGTAGGCATTTGTGTGAGGCACAATCTGGCCCATAGTTTCAGATCGTCCTCTTAATTTAGCAGAAAAAATAAGGAGTAAGCTTTTACTCAGAATGATGTTTTCTTTTGCTAAGGATTATTGCTTTTTAATTATTGTTCTAACTGGATTATATGCATAAGTGTCAATGAAAATGGATTACAAACAAATATGACTAAAAAAATGATTTATGTTACCAGAGCTAGATTAATCTTTCCAGGAGGGAAACTGGTAAAGATGACAGGACATACCACATTGAAACATAGAAGCTGTCAGCTCCATTGATTCCGCTTTCAGTCTAGCATCAATTACAGTGGACTTGTAGCAATTTCATTTAATACTGAAGGTATTGTATTAAGGAGCAAATAAAGGTTGACAAAGTGTGTGTTTTGTTCAATTTGCTACTGTTTTTAAGAATGAGGTTTTAAACTTTCTGAAAGCTATTAGACTGTATGCATTGAATAAAAAGCAAGAAAATTTGTAAAGCATAATATGATGTTGATTTCTAAAGCAAAAAGGAAATTTGGTATAAAGTTCAGCAAAATATAGCTTATTTTCTCTATCAACACTTCTACTGAGAGTTTCTGTTAATATATAAAGTTGCTGCTAAATGTACAGACCCCTAGTGAAATAGCAAACCTGCATACAGTTATAAGCACGTAAGATCAGGGACACTGGATCAAACTGAAACATTCTACTCAGTGATGTCCCTTAGAAACTTACATAAAGTGAGCAAGAAGAGGGCAAGTACTTCCAGTGCCACAATATGAGAAGGCAGTTCCTTTGTGCTTAGCAGCAATGGAGGTTTGAAAAGGCTGTAAGAGGATCCAACCTCACAGTCCCTACCACTGCAGCCCCAGTTTCTGGGTCTCCAGCAGCCCACACACTGCCTGAGGTCCACATGCCAAAATTTTAAGGGGCTTGGGAGGGTGAAGACTAAAATAAAAATAAAAAGGCAGGTAGTTTGGGAGTCACAAGAAACTTTCTGTGGTAGAGGAATTATCATCTCGTTTGCTCAAGGGCCAAAGTTGCATTCCCTGGCCCCCAGCATTCAGTGGGAAATCAAGTCCTCCTAACTCCCAGCTCCTCCCTAACTCCCAAGTTCCAGCAATCCACAGTATAGATTTAAAAGTTAATCTATATTTAATCATATATAATAACTCTATAAATAAGAGTTATGTATGCCAAAGTGAAGGCTATTAGGATGTCTGAAATAAGGTAAAATGGATGTCTACTTGATTTATTTTGTCTAAAGCACTGTTGAATGTAGACCTGCTTTCAACAGGGGGAAAATACCGCTTACATTTCCTAGAAGTTGCAACAATGCATTGCGTGTTACAAGACTTCACATTCTCTTCCCTATCTACCAGGGAAATCTTCAAACCAGGACTCATTGCATGACATTGATAAATGATTGAATTTCACACTGATTGTCCCATACTTCTCAAGTGGGTTTTTTAAATGGAGATGAATAACTATTCTCTTCTGTGAGGTTTCAGATGCCCCAGTTTTACATTGTCTGATATATGTATACACAACGTTTGTGAACTTTGACAGAAACCCACCGAACATAGTTAATCATATTAGACACTTATAGCCAGTTTGTATGCATAGTACAATTTATGAAGATGATGATGATGAATAAAGCCAGGCAATTTGGAGACTCCAGTGGATGGATAAACAGTGAATGAATATAAATAAATAGGGGTTACGAACAGACATTTTCTGTTGTTGTTTACTGGAAATAAAAAAATATTTCAGTCTTATTCAAACCTGCTTATAAAATTCTTGACATGCTGAAGTGTTGAAATGTATACTTTGGATTTCAGCAGTCTTTTTGCAGACCTAAGTACTTCACAGTATTTCAAAATAAAGATGGAGAGAATTTCAAAATATCATTTGAATAAAAATATCTAAACCATTTCATTCTTTAAAAAAATCAATATTTTCTTTTCTAACAAAGTCAAGAGTAGAGCTGAGAATATTCCAGTGTCACTGGATGTTCATTGCATTAAAAAAAAATGAGAAAGCTTTAGCTGCTAAAGTTCCACTAAGTCTTTTTAAAAGCACCAAGTTAGAATACAGGAGTACTGCTACAGATGGTGGGATGTCCCAGTATATTCGGAACAGTTTAAGTGTACATATTCACATCTGAAAAACCTGTAAAATAAAAATTGTGCTCTTCTGATTCATTTTTAAAGCAAAGAACATTTCCATGTTTTCCAATTCATAGAACATTTCCAATTTTTCATAGGCTGCCATGACTATTTAACTACACTTTGCAGTTCTCTCACCCTCTTACTTGAGTAGGGAAAACGCAGAGAGGCATACACTCTGTTACCAGCTTGTTTCTCTTTTAAATCAAAACTTCTGAATGTTAAAGAAGATTTGTGGATAAAAGAAAATACAGCTTGAGGCTATGATATAATGCACTTAAAGGTCCCAAAGGCAATATTCTTAACATCTACAACCAAATCTGAAACATAACGTAGGAATGCAAATGTTAGGGCCAGGCTCTTAAATTCAAGCGTCCTGACACACTGCAGGCTGACAGCCTTTGAATTTATAAAGACTTCCTATCTAAAGAACCAAAAGAATTAAAGAACACTGAGAATAATTATTTTGTTCTGTACTTACGAAGCAGTACCTATGAGAAAGTATTACCATGTACGTGTCCAGGTGCTTATTTCATCTGATCATACATGTTTTTATAATCTTAAAATTCTTCTTCCATGCACAATTTGGAGACTAGTTTTGACAGTACAAGTGTGTGTCAATGGGATTCCTAATGCCATTTTGTGTATTTGCGTGTAACATTATATACAGTTACAAGGTTTAGAATGGATCAATAACTTACTCTTCCTCATGATATTTTTTTCAAATACATAAATACATTCTGTCCATTATTCTTTTTTTTTCAGAATATTTTTTTTTAAAGCAAACCAAAAGGAAGCATTTTTGGGGCTATTGGTGAATACCTACAAAATCCAAGGGGAAAACTGAAACCCTAACTTCTTTGGAGAGCAAGGGTGCCTTAAAGTTTTTGTAGTAAAAGTACCTGAGGGGTACCTAATGAATCCTGTCAAATGGTTGTGCTTATGAGCCTGGCTACTACACAACAGCACTGAGTTCAGCAAGGAGCATGTTAGAAACACCTACTTTCATTCAAAACTGTCAAAAGGTTGGGTCAGGGTGACCTCTGCATTTTGTAACATGGGTCATATGCAGTGCCCACTAATATGCCAAGATGAGAACTCAAGGCTCTCTTCTGCCTCCATGTAATTTTGCATGGAAAACCTAGTTCCCTCTGTGGAGAGCTGGCCTTTTCAGTCATGAGCCTTTCAGAAGTGGCATCAACTATTTTCATTAATTCATTTTTATTTTACCCAAGCTATTAATTTTCATTCTGAAAATGAAAAAAAAAAAAGACCCCAAAAATTTAAAAGAACAAGAAAGAATTCTAGAGCCTGAGAAAGTAGGTTTTGTTCTAAGTAATAATTTCTCCTGCCACTGAAGATGAAATGCGATCCAATATATGTCAAAGGTGCCAAATCCTTGTATCAAGAGGTAAATCTCACGTCTTTTATAATATAGATATACTTGTCAAACATATTTTCTGGTCTGTGAAAGTGTAAGGAGTTCTTTTACCGTTGTATTGTAAGAACATTAACCTCATCTGTAGTTTTTTCTTTCTGAAAAAAATGCATATTTTACAACAGCCCTGTAATAGCTCCGAAGGGTTAGAAGGGACACTGGCAAACTTTTTATCACCCTGGCATGTATGCAAGTACTTCAGGGAGCTGAAGAACGGGAAAAAAAATTTAGCAACTAAATGAGTTTCTAAGGGAGGAGAAGCAAAATCAGTGATTAATTTGTGGAGAGTGTAGTAATGAAAACAACAGGACAGTTTAAGATGTGAAAATTGTTTTACTGCTGGGTCACAGTAAACCAGAAATATGTATTTCAGATTGCACTGAACATAAACATTCCCATGCTGAATCAAGGTGAAGTTGCATCTAGTTTGCTGTCTTGCCTCTGACCATGGGCAGTAGCACACACTTTGGGAGGAGCATAAGAAACAGGAGAGAATGAAAGCAATTCTTCACCGTGTATTTCAGTTTCAAGCAGCCTGAGGTTTACGTACTTCCTTAGCCAGGGAGTGCATTCACAACATTGATTTTAACAGCCATTGATGGAGCTCCTTTTCATGCATTTGTCTAATGGATTTTTGGGTTCATTTATAACTTTGACCGCCACGGCTTCCTCTGGCAATGAGCTCCACAATTTAATTATGCATTGTGTAAAAAAGGACTTCATATTGCTCTCTTTAAACTGACCACCTGATCATCTGAATGGTCTTTTGTTCTCATAGTATGAGCAATAACAAATACTCATTTATCCAGTCTATGACTTCATACATATTTACCATGTATCTTCTCCCTCAACTGTTTTCCAGACTTGAGTCTCAGACTAAGCCTCTTCCTTCTTACCAATGGCATTTCATACTTCTACTCATCCTCGTAGCTCTTTGCTATACCTTTATCTAGCTCTTAAGCTTTTTGAGATGGAAGAGAACTGAATGAAGTTTACAAGATGTAGGTAGGCCTCAGATTTCGACAATGCTGCACTGGCCCTGTTTTGTTCTATTAATTCCCTCATCATTCTTAGCACTTGTTTACTTTTTTGACTTCTGCTGAGCACAGAGCTTGGACCTTCACTGAACTATCTGCAGTGACTCTGAGATCTTAACTGTAAGGATAATGGTAAATTTATGCACCTCTGTTGTGGGTAATTTGATAGCTTTCCCTATGCCTAATATTTTTATATTTGGAAATAGAATGCATTAAAAAGAAAAAGAAAATAAATCCTGTGAACTAAAATAATTGGAACCTATTTGATTTGAACTAGAACTAGACACCTTTGAGAATATCAGTGATTTAAAATGTGAGTAAACAGGAGTCTACATCTTGACATATTCTCACTTCATCCTGTCTACTTTGCTCTTAAATACCAGCAAGCGGGTTTGCAGACTTGCTAATTCATTGGCATGTTTCTGAGCCATGCTAAACTTCCCAGCTATGGCTGATGTCAAAGGGAGTCAAGACTGGCTAGCCCTCATAGAATTGGACCTGAAAAGTATTGTTCTGGTAACTGTTTATACTATGTGACATTGTCACTTCCACACTATTTGTGGAGCTTGACGATGGGAAAAATGAATTTCTAGAGAGGTTATGAAAGATCAAGGATGCTATAATGTCATCATAATTACATATAACTTGGGCATCAGCATTACATAAAAGCATATTGAATGGTTACTTAACATAACTTTTGAATAAATCATGTTTAAAATCATGTTCACTGAAACATTTATTTCAGCTAGAGCCACATAGTTTAAGCTTCTCATACATAAACATTTTTGGCATTATTTATGAAAACTTGGCTTCCATCCACTTAATTTATACTTTAAAAAATAAGAGATAGCTATGGGAATCTTATATTTATAACAGAAACCTCCATCGTCTGCTGCTTACTGAGGTTTCAGCAGATCTACAATTGTAATTCAATAACTGTGTCTATAATATCCTGGGAGTTTTAAACACAGTTTCCCATTTTCACATTTGGTATTTCAGTCTGTACTTTCTTTCTGTCTCTGATAGGCTTCTAGGTACTAAAAAATAATTTGTTAGTGCCTATCATGCTGTGTGACAATGATGCCCTTGAATATCTAACCTGGTTAGCATAGGTTGAACCTCCTAGGAAAAGGGAAAACAACTGGCGCAGGTGCCTCACAGCTTCTGAAGTTTTTCAGGGAAGGTTTTCAAGGTGAGTTGAGCGATCTTGGTGTAAAAGTCCAGAAGCAGCTGTTCCAGGGAGGAGGAGTTATACTGAGGTTTTGCATCTAGCTGTTGGTTATTGCGCCAAAGCCATGTAGTATGGGCTTAATTTGGTCTCTATTGTATATGCTGGGTCAATAATGAAATGTATTTTCTTCACTTAAAAATGAAAAAGGCTCAGACATAACAAGATATGTATTCTCTAAGCCTGTGGAGAATTTCAACATCATGTTTATTTCCTGCTTGTTTGTTTCATTTCCTGCTTGAAAATGGTGTGTGTGTGGTGTAGAGAGCTCTTTCCACAATAGAAAAAGAAAGTAATTTTTTTTCAATAGTGGTATTCCATGTTCATATGCTTTCCGAATTTGAAGCTGAAATATTGCACTTTTTTATGGTTAGCATTATCTTCCAAGTTATAAACATTAGCCTTTTTATCTGTGTGTTCATCCAGAATCATTTTGTTAGATACGTAACATCAAGAGTACTTGTTAAGCATTCTGTGATTTAATAGCATTGCTTTGTGTTCTGGCCTTAATCCAAAAAAGATCTATTACTTTTCACTCTCCTCAAAACTATTTTCAAATTAATACATTTAACTTAATTTCTGCTTTTACATAATCTTGCAGGATTTAAAGTTGTGACAGAAAGTGATGATCGTTGTTCAAAATTTAACTTACATTTAGTTAAAAGACTCCAGCAATTTCAGAAATATAGCACTAACTTAGTAGCTTTCCAGTTTCCTTGCTGTCAAGTTACCGTTTGCAGAGATATTTCACAAAGCTCCAACCTAAAGACGTGCAAGACATCATGGGCTGATAAGCTTTTGGAGGGCAATATACTCAATGTATTGAAGCAGATCTAGCTTTCCCTACCATAAAATCACCATGGATGGGATTTAACTTATGCAGTATTACATACCAAAATGTCAGCTGTCTAGCTGGGTATAAGCTATGTTTGTAGATGTTAGATACTTCTGGAGGGTGATTCATCTACACTGTTTCAGTCTTTTTCAGCCTTTGGAGTTTCTTTCAGTCTTTGGACTTACTTCCCCCTTCACTGATTATTAAAGTGGCCCATGGTAGCTGCTCCGACTTAAACATTTAAGCTCTGATTCTTACGTCATCAAGGAGGAATCCCAACTGGAGACATTCTGAGTCATGTTATCATCCAGAAATTATGCAGGCTTTAAAAAAGCACACAGAGTTCTTATTTTGTAGTTCAGAAACGTCCTGACATTCCAGTATGTGCTGTTGATGGCATGTTATTTCTCTATTATATTGAGTGAGCCTTCAATAGAGCTAGGAGAAAAAAAGAAGAAAAGATGAGTTACTATTTTTGTTACTTTAATAATCCTAAATGCAAAATATTAGCTCTTTCTAGCAACAGAACCTCCACCAGCAGCAACACTGAAACCATATGTCCTCCATTTGATTTACCATCAATGACTGCCTGGCTGCATACAGAGCCTCTCTGCTTAATAGTGGCTCTAGGCAAGTGCATGAAAAATATTCAGAGCAGTTTTGTTCTTTTATTAAAGTTGTGATAAGGATGCAAAACATTTTAATATGAATTATCAATTATATAATGATATTCATATACAACAAAGTGCTTTTAATATAAGTACTTTTTATGTAGTGCTTTTGTGACAGGGGAATTACTTTTGTCATACTTTCAGAAGCATGTCTTCTACTGGTGCCAGGCAGACAGCAGCAGTAGGAGACTTCTGTAAGAGATGAACTCCATTTACTCATCATTCACAAGAAGGCATTTTTCTATGCAGAGGATTTCAATGCAGAGAATTTCAACCTCAAGATGTGTCTACATTTTTGTAAGAAAAGAAAAAAATGGAGTACATTATCAGTCTGAATAAAAGCTCATTATGAACCTTCAACATTTAAAAGATTAGATTTGACTCTTTCCTGTTACATTTGCCTAATTGTTTTCCGGATCTCCCTTTGCTGTTATCATCTCTCTTCCAAAAAAGAAGCTAAGTTAATTCTGTCGTGCCATTGGCATTTTTGCTGATGGATGTCAAAAGTTATAAACACAAGGTGGCCATACCAGATGTTTTGCACTCTTCTAAAAATTTTAATAAACATATTAACTGAAATTGCTAGTATATATTTAGATAAGGGGATTGAAAACAGGCACTTATTCTATCTATATTGTACATGTTCATTTAGAAGTGGTGCCCTCTTCCACCCATAGCTAATTTGCTACAAATCCCATTATGACAACATGCCAGTTGTCATGGCTACAGGGCGAGCTGCATCTGTCTCTCAGGTGTCACTGGCTATATTTGGGAGCAATGCCCTAAAGGATGATGAAGGCTGAGCACACTCCATGACTATATATCCAGCTTTTGCAGATGTAGAGTGCTTGCTCTGATATCTTGCAGAAAGAGGCCATGAACGCTTCAGGAAAGAGCCCAGTCATCTTCTGGTCTCAGTGTTGACCATGTGACACTCCCTGTATAAGATATGTGACTATAAACAGGGGATATACTTGGGTCAGTGTTGAGGTTCCACGTTCTCCTTCTCTGCAATTCCTCCCCTCCTCTCTCCTTTGCTGAGCTCAGTAAATTACCCCAAGCCTATAATGAGTCATAGTGGATCAGACAACTAAGAAATGTGGACACCAGACAAAACTGTACTTAAGAATATCAATCAAACCACAAAATAGCATGCTCAGGCATGGTTGCAGGCATGTAATACTATGATCTTTAAATCCAGAGCAATGTGGCTTGGGAATCCTGATGCCTAGAACTATCAAAAGAACTATGTGAAGTTTGGAATAGGATTCATCTGAAGATGTAGGTATCTACATGAGAACGGGGTGCTCCCATTATGTCAACAGAGATCTAGTCAACTTAGCTCGTAGAGCTTATAGAAAGCTGTATAGAAAGCTGGAGATCCTTTTCTTGGGTGGAATCTGACTTGAGAGGCTCAGCCCAGCTCCCACACTCAGGCACCTTGAGCCACTGGGATGCTCCAAGTTATGTTCCTTGGACTTCAGTTACTTCTCCAGTAGAGTGTGGTTTTGGGGAGCATGCTCCCTGGCTCTCTATATCCAGCATACATCTTGTGTTGCAACTGACAGCTCTATGCAGCATCTCAAGTAACTCAGGGCATCTTAAATAGACAAGATGGTGGCATCTAACCTGAGCTACAACCAGCCCTACTACTTCTCTTTTAGATGACTGGCTATTTCAAGGGGATCCAAGACATGAGAGAGGTCCCACATCTCCCTCTCCAGTGAACAAGGGAACAGGGCATTCACAATACTCAGATGTTAACATCCTTTAGCCAGTGCACATTTTATGTAAAATGCATAACCACTCCAAGAACAGGGACCAAACCGAGGATCTGCCATTCCCATGTAAGTAGAGCTGAATGCATCCAAACTCAGGGCCATTTACCCTGTCCTTTTAGTTGCCTCTCTTTAACTTCTCTAAGCAGACAGGTAAAGTAATGCTCAGAGACATAAATCAGATTGTAAGATACAAATCAATACTTATTATGGAGCTCCCCTTACATTCATCACGCCTTCTCAGAAACTACTTCGATAAAACTTGTATTTTATTGCTGATTCCAGCAAAGCCAACATATTTTGGGCAACACCTCCTGTTGCTCTGCCTTAAATCAGTAGCACTATTTCAGAAGAGTACTCTGTTCCCACATGTTTTGAAACAGTCCACCAAAAAAAAAAAAAAATCAGGAAAAAGAACCTTTTTTTTCATGAGGTAAAAAAAGCAAAATATATTCTGCAAAGTCACATGGATTTAATTGGAAAAGCTGGTAAGATTCACATCTTCAACATGCCTTTTTTTATATGAACCTCAGTGTTTTAAACACAAAAGTATTCAAAATGTCCGTGATAAAATATTTCATTTTACCTTGAATGCATTGCATTAGGTTACATTGCATTTTAGTTTGGCTTGTAGAAAATAATGAAATAACCAAATTGGATAATGTTCATCTGGATCAATGAGAAACCTTTTCGAAAAATTGTTCACACAGCTCTATCAAAACCATACTGTTACATTGTGCTTTTCACAAAAGAAGTTACTATTTTTCTCCTTTTTCATTTCTTGGCAACAGAGTCATGGATCTATAATTAAAATCCCGCTTAGACAATTTCCAAAAGATTATTACAATCTTGTCATGTCAGGTGTTGAACAAGTCAATTTATAGATTTTATTTTTTTTTCTTCACATCCCTACATTGGCTCTACAATAATGCTCTGAAAAGCTTCAAAGCTGTAAACTGTTTTGCTTTGGCAATTAACACCGGTCATGCAAATGATATTCTCTCTTTCTCTCTTTTTAGGAATGCAGTAGAAGAAAACAAAAAACTATATGCTATTTATGACACAAGGTGAGTAATAAAAATTATTTTTAAAAGGTAATTATATGAAAATGAATGCTAACTTTAAAATGTTAAAAATACTATTAACATCTATTTTAAAGTATAATCTTTAAATTAAGGCACAATGACAAAGATTTTGCATCAACATACATGAAACTGTGCATCTACCTACTAATGATTCCCCTTTATATACAGTGATTTCACTTTGTACACAGTGCACACAGCAAAGAAACGTAGTTACACAACCAGCTTAATCTACATGTTATTTCACAGAGGGAATACGGCCCATGATCCTGATTTATGTATTGTCAGTTTAACCGTGGCTGCTTCTGATGCCAGTGTTTGGGAAATGGGAGTGAAGGGCTAGCTGGCACAGCCTTGGGAGAAGAGGATGCATTAAAAAAGACTAAGAGGCACTTCCACCATCAGAGCACTGGGTCTTGGCACTGCATGGCTTGGATATAGCCTCTATATAAATACACCTCCACACTCCCCACACTCTGAGGCATTTCCTTTCCCCTTATCCTTCATGAACTCTTTTCAGTTAAGAACACTCCTTAGCATAAGTAAAAAACCTACTCAAAGAATAAGAACAAGACATACATCGACTTTCACTTCACCCATAGCTTTTTCTTTGTTATCCTGGATTATCACTCCCAGAATTCTTCCTAATCTTAGCAAGTTAGGATTGATGCCAATTTCTTTGCACTTTCTTCTCATTGCTTATTCTTTTTTTTATGTGGGAAAGTTTTCTTGTGTGGAAATAGCTGTCTTTCTGCTTTTCTTTTCCCCTCAAGTGTTTATTCTTTGTCTGCCTACTTTTCCACCGTTAAAATTCAAAGTGACATTTGATGAAAATGTCAGGAACCAACATCTCTTGGTGTTTTAGCTCGTCAGTCATTATACAGAGGCATCAGGTAGGATCTTGACGAAGTTGTCTATTAGATATATTTAATACTAAATATTAATGATTCAAAAGACTCACGCTTGTCGCCTTCACTGTGTATAATCTCCTGCACAATGAGGCTTGGGTCTTGATCTGGAATTCTGGCTGCTGTAGTAAAAAATACATAAGCCATAATTGTCACAAATGAGACAAGGATATTGTAAATACGAAAACACAAAGACATGGACTATATACTTTTATTTTTATCTAATCTTACAGAAAAAAATAACTGCTGCATACTGTTGTGTTAAGAATAATATGCTTCTGACTCAAACAGAAACTCTGAGCAAAAAAGTCCTACATAAAATAACTTTTCCTCAATTGCTGTTACAGTAAAAAAAATATAAAAATCATAACTTATTTACTTGTCTGTTTTTCTAAACAGACTGTGTTTTCATCAGGACAGAGACTTAAAGAATAGTGCTTCTAAAGCACCACAGGCACCTCTAATGTATTTACGTTATTTCAGTGCATAATCATCAATCTTCATGATGAAAAAATGTGTGTTATAAAGTGCCTTTATTATTTCTTCCTCTGCCAAAGTGTCAATGGATTTTTATTTTGATGTGTCTGACTCATTATGTTCATAATCCAGAGGTTTTGCTGCATAAGGAATGAAATATTACAGAAATAATCTTTGAAATTCATTCAGATAATGCAAATTTTTGTTCTATTTTCTTGAGTATGAAGAAAAATAACCATTTGAAAATTAAGCAACAGTTCAAAAAAATTTGGGTCAAGCCTCTTTTTAAAGGCAGATTTGTCACCATTACTCATATTGATTAATGCCTTATTCCTTATGTGGCACACTGAAACATTCAGATCTCCACTACATCAGAACTGTTGATATAAAAACATTAATATTTCTCTATAATTAAACGAAAACCCACAAATTATGCAACCAGAGCAAATGGACTCATGAAACGCTGTTTGCAGTCTGCCTGACAGAAATAGGGCCGATGAGTATAAACCTGTTGTCAGTTACAAACTCAGCACAAACTGTTTAGTATTGCTCAACATTAGCAAATACTACATATGCTTTCTGATAAATGCACATAGTAGATAAACACTATTTTCCCCACAAAGTATGTCCAAACCCACTGCTTGTTATATAAAGAGGCAAAACACAGCGTATGAAACTCTCAAACTGCAGGATGAAACTGGCAAAGTGCAGAGTACTCATCAAGCCCTGATGCCATGCGTCTACTCCCCAGCATCCTCTTGTCACTCTAAAACTCTGCTTCTGTTGCGATAGGACAGAAAGTGAAAAAATTGAGCTTTCTGAAGGAAGCATTAAGTTTCAGTTGAACGGTATTTTTGCAAAAATTATCCTCAAGCCTTGATTTCATAAAGTAAAACTCTGCTCTTGTGAGGCCTCACTTGGTGTATTGTGTGCAGTTCTGGTGTCCTCAACATAAAAAGGACATAGAACTGTTGGAACAAGTCCAGAGGAGGGCCACGAGGGTGATCAGGGGACTGAAGCACCTCCAGTATGAAGACAGGCTGAGAAAGATGGGGCTGTTCAGCCTGGAGAAGAGAAGGCTGCGTGGAGACCTCATAGCAGCCTTCCAGCATCTGAAGGGGGCCTATAGGGATAGGTGAGGCACTGGAATGGGCTGCCCAAAGATGGTAAATGCTCCATCCCTGGTGGTGCTCGAGGCCAGGCTGTACAGAGCCTTGCGTGACATGGTCTAGTGTGAGAAGCAGCTGCCCATGGCAGGGGGTTGGAACTAGATGATCTTCAGGTCCTTTCCAAACCAAACTGTTCTGTGATTCTATGATATTTTTCTTGTGAATTTTTTCCCAGCCAGTTTTATTAATTACACCTTCTCAGCAGGTTAAACCAGCAGGCTATTAAAATTACTGCAAGGCAGAATAGGTAAGCAGCAGCATGGGTCATTAGCCCAGTGAGATTAATGTCCTGCATTCCTCAGAAGACACCACTTCAGCTGTAGGAGCAATTCTTTCCACTTTTCTTTTAGCTTTCTCTCTTTTGAATCTCAGAACCCTCTATGTTTGCAGTTTGCTTCAGGATAAGACTGGATCTTTGCAAAAATCAGTTAAAAGGTAGACAAGCCAGGGAAGAAAACGAAAATGAAAATGTTCTGATAAGTGATTCTGACCTCCGTTCGTAAGCTGGGTTATGGTCATTTTGTCAGGGAAACCTTCAGTACAACTTTCCAGTGCAAGAGTTCAGTGATGTATTGCATGGTGTGATCAAATACTTCTTCCCTGATTCTCAAGCCAATATTTCTCCTGCAGTCTAGTGACTGATAGTGGTAGTACTGCAAACGCATCTGTTGTGAGCAGACCTTTCCTCTTCTTTCACTTTCCTGTCATTGCCTCCTCTTCTGTATCTCCATTAGTACTGACAAGTGATGAAGAAAACTGAATTTGTTTCAAAATTTGGAGTGGCTCTTCATTCCACTCCCACTGCCTTCAACAATTTCTGTACTTTAACAAAGGCTGAGTGTGCTCTGTTCCAGCTCCTACAGAAAGGAGATGATGGGTGTGTCTACATAGCATTTTAGTGCAGATCAGGACTGTGCTTCTTAAGTGAATCATTTGATCATTCCCACATACTGTGCTTTGGTTCACATCCCAGAGCAGTCTCAAAGTACATGAAATTGCTTCCTTTCATATGAAACTAAGGTGGAAAATGCACCCCAGCAGCACACTGTATGTGGTCCAGCTGCTAATGAGCATATAGCCTATGGCAACAGATAAGAATTTTTTTCTAAGGGGAAAAAAAAAATCCAAAATGTATATGGTGTGGATATCAGGGCCTCAGCAACAGTAGTTCTGTCCTACAGACCAGCCTGAATGCTTGCTAACCTAGGCATAGCCAATGAATCAATTGTAGCACCACCCAGCACAGGACTTTTTTTCACGTGTATGTTTCCATGCGTATCTGCATCAGCCCAAGGACAGCCCTTTTGCTTCTTCACACATAATGTTTGCTTTTGCAGTTTAGACTTAGTCATTTTTGAATGGCAATGCTAAGGAAGAAAAGAATACCGCTGTGCTTAGCTTACTGAACAAAATTTGATGAAGAGCAGAGATCTTAATTGTTCAGTGGCCCATAGGCTAGAACTGGAATTTGGAATTCACCAAAGTAGTAGAAATGGTGATGAATTCTAAAGTCTGAGCCACAACATGTGAAATCTCATCTTTCACAGGGACGAATTTACAAGGACAGAAAGACTATAGGTTGGAAAAGAGCAAGAGTGAGAATGACCAATGATGAATGCACATAAGGGGTGCAGAGAATTATGTTCCATCCCTGTCACCACTGAACGTTGATTTATTTTACCCAGAAATTAGGTAATGAATTACTAGATTATTTTCAAATAACAGTACTTCACCAATAAGAGCCAAATCATTAGGCCACACTTTCCCTCTCTCCCCTACTTAACTATCTGCTGAGAAGTGGAACATTTCAAAGAACAGAGATGAAGACCTTACCTCGAAGTTCTCCAGTCTGGGCTGATCTCAGGAGATACATCCTCTGGATTTCCTCAGATGGAGAGCCTGTACGTTCTGACTAGGTATTTTGCCTCAGTGAATTAAAGTTCCCAGACTCCTTCCAGCCAGTACCTTGAAATAACCTATTTGCCTTTTGAAAGGAGACCCTATTTCCAGGTGAAAATTCAGGGTGGTCAACTTGGGGGCAGGACAAGGAGTCTATTTCTGTGCCCACTTTTATTTCTCCTATTGGCCACATTAAATAGCTCCCCAAAAGTCTTTGCTTCTATTATTTCTTGTTTATAGTATTATTAGTGTTACCTCAGTAATAGCAGTATTATAGCTGTTATTTATAGTCATTATAGAATCATAGAATCATAGAATAGTTTGGGTTGGGAAGGACCTGAAGATAAGCTAGCTCCAACCCCCCTGCCATGGGCAGCGGCTTCTCACACTAGAACATGTCACCCAAGGCTCAGTCCAACCTTGGCCTCGAACACCACCAGGGATGGAGCATTTACCATTTTTGGGCAACCCATTCCAGTGCCTCACCACCCTCACGGCAAAGAACTTCTTCCCTATATCTAACCAGGACTTCCCCTGTTTAAGTTTTAACCCATTGCCCCTTGTCCTATCGCAACAGTTCCTGATGAAGTGTCCCCCTCTGGCATCCTTATAGGCCCCCTTCAGATACTGGAAGGCTGCTATGTGGTCTCCATGCAGCCTTCTCTGCTCCAGGCTGAATAGCCCCAACTTTCTCAGCGTGTCTTCATACTGGAGGTGCTCCAGCCCCCTTATAGCAGCATTTATACTCTGCTCTGTGCAGGGCTTTGCTGGATCTTACCTTAAGGCTCTTGCCACAGAACCACTGTCCTGAGTCTTTCCTACAGACAAAACCCATTTTCACTGTAAATCCCGCATCACTGAGAAGTTGAGATTTTTATCTTTCATGAAATTAATTGATCATTTATAATTTTTAATGTCTTTCAGTTACTGTTAAGCTTAACTGTATTCAGAGTCCTAAGAAACAAATGCTCCATAGCCCCCTGATTTCTTGTCCCATCAGCTCCAACCTGAATTATCTTTAAACTATCCACAAGTAAATGGAAATGATTGCTCTGAGAGATCAAGAAGACAAATACTTGCATGTAGTAATAAATGTGACAGACTCTACAGCACTGTTGATCCATTCCTACCTCAGATGTGTTTTCAAAGTACCAGGATAGCACGTTAATCAGAAATAGTGTTCTCTAAAATATTTTATTTCTGTTATAAAACTGACAATCTATTTAAGAAAAGTTATTAGTACTTAAATGCACTTTAAAACCACATTACGTTCTTCATAAGAAATATTTTATTCAGTATTAATACTTTCTTTCAGCACTTTGGGGGAAACAACTGAATTAGTACCTTTCCCTAAACTCACTTTCTCTGAAGTCTTTGAAAGAACTTCTCTTCAATAATGCCCATCCATAGCATTAAAAAAAAATATAACGGTCAAAGACCCTAAAATAACATATATAAATATTTATAGTTTGACTTTTGGGTTTGATCACTTGAGTCATGTATGCTTCATGTCACAGTTCTCAAGCTTTTTTCATAAGCCTTATTAGTTTTTAAATGAAAGCTAATATTTTCACTTACTTTATAATCATAGTAATTACGGCCCTATTAAAAAGATCCAAATATTGCAAGACTTAAAAGGAAATCATGAGACTTGGCAACACTCAGTTTCTCTACATTTTTGTCATTGCCTATTTTTATATTAGGGTTTTAATTAAATATTAGGGGGTTATATTATTTTTATAACTGAGCCTGCTCCTTTTTTTATTTGGAGTTTTATTATTAACTGTAACACCAAGAAGATCAGGATGTATGCCACGGATTGCACTTGTCTTTCTTTTCAAGAGTTTGTTGAGAGGTAAAAAGCTGTTTCCCACCTGTACACAGCACCACAGTATTCTTCAACTGACCATCCTTTTCCTAGCAGTTTTTCTAAGGGAAGAGGGTTGGTAGAAGGCAAAACAGGTGGCAAGAGGAGTGAGAAAAAAGAAAAGACATTGCTTTTCTCCCTCGACTAGTGAAATGTTGTGCTCTGTCATGGACCAGCGGCCAGCGATTGTAACCACAATCAGGAGCTGGCTAAGGGCATGTTTACAAAGTTGGTAGAGCATACTGAAGAGGTCTGGCACTGAAAGGAACTGGCTCTGGAATCAAAGACAATATAGCCAAGTCAGCGTGCTTCTGTTTCCATGTCAATTAGTCCTGCTGAAAGGATTAACTTAATCTGGAAGTTCACAATAATAACCACTGTGCTGTCTCCACCCTGACCAATGTTTTACACAAAGTTAAGAGCACCCAGAAGCTCACAGGCAACACATCAAGGAGCCAACAGCTTCCACCGTACGTCCCTTTGGCATCAGCGCAGCTTCCCTTTATCACTGCCCTGCATAGCAAGCCTGGATAGGCATGCTTTAAAGACAGTGGAGGTTTTGCCTGGCGAAACACAAAGATCTAGGTCTGTGTTGATGGCATCCTCACAGGCACTGCTGAAGAGAGACTCGGGCACAGCACTGTATGCATAACCGACTCCCAGCCGGGGTGCGGACGCTTCCTGGCTCTTTGAGGTCTGGGCCAGGGCTCCCAGCCCTGCTCCCTCTCCTGAGCCAGCGGCCTCCTCCCAGGCACCGCTCCCTGGGACAGGTGGGCGCAGTGACGCCGCACGGCACTTAGCAGAAGGACTGGAGACAGCGGCCCGGCTTCAGTGGGGTCCCACCGCGGGGATCCTCTCACCCTCCCGGAGGGAAGGAAACGTTAGAGCGGGGAAGGGGCTGAGAGGGGCACCCCCGCCAGAGGGCGGGTGCCGCGGGGCCGGTGCCGCTGCCGGCGGGGCGGGCGTGCCCCGAGGCGGTGCCGGGGGAGCCACCGCCCGCTGCTGGCGGCCCGGCCCCGGCAAGCCCCACTGCTCACGGCGGCCGCCCTCGGGGTGTCCGCCGGGAGGGACGGCGGCGGCGCCCTCCCTCCCTCTCCTCCCCTTCTTTTCCCTTCCCTCCCCTCCTCTCCCCTCCCTCCCCTCCCGGCTGGCGGGAAGGCAGCTGGGCGGGCGGCGGTGTACGGGGACAGCGGGCAGAGAGGAGGCAGGCGGCCGGGCTCCGGCGGAGGGCGGCTTCCTCCGGAGCTCGGCGGCGTCCTGCCGCGGGGTGGGCGCAGTCGGGTGCGCGGGCTATTCCCGCGGGCCGGGCAGCGGTGTTGGGACAGGGGGTGGGGGGATTTTTATCTGGGGGGAGAACGGCGAAGTGGGGGGAGAACGGGAACTGTCGCCTCCGCCTCTTCCTCAGTGGCAGCCGGGGCTGCCGGATCGCGGCGGCGGCTGCTGCTGCTGCGCGGAGGGAGCGCGGAGCGGAGGGATGTGGGGCTTTGGAGGAGGCAGGATCTTCGGGATCTTCTCCGCTCCCGTCCTGGTGGCCGTAGTCTGCTGCGCGCAGAGGTAGGAGCCAGCATGCCCCGGAGGCACGGGGTGCGTTGTCGGCAGGGGAACAAGCTGATGCTCCCCCCTCAAGCGCCTACTATCGCCACCGACCCCCCGCTCCCCGTCCTCTGCTTCCCCCGCTCGACAACCCCGTCTCTCTTGCCCCCACAGTGTGAACGATCCCGGCAACATGTCCTTCGTGAAAGAAACTGTCGATAAATTGTTGAAGGGCTACGACATCCGCCTCCGGCCGGATTTCGGAGGTGAGTCGCCCTGTCCGGGCTAACCACCCTGAGCACCCCCCATCCTCCCCTCTCTCCCCCTGTCTGCCGCCACTCCCGCACGGCGGCCCCGGTTCCCGCGACCCCGGTTCCCGCGGCCCCTCTCGCCTCCAGGTCACGGAGCGGTGGTGGGTAGCAGTGTCATCTTCTCGCAGGTCCGCCTGTCTGCGTTGGGATGAACATAGACATCGCCAGCATCGACATGGTTTCCGAAGTCAACATGGTGAGTAGCGGGAGGCCCCGGCCGGCGCCGGAGCTACCGCCCGTTCCCCGTCCCTCCCTCCGCCCGAAGTCGGTGCCGCCTGGGCGGGCGGCGGCCGGGCTGCGTGGTGCGCCGAGCGCTGCCCTCTCCGCCTGAAAACTTTATTTCCCTGGAGACGCCCTTTTTTGCCCCTCTCGTTGCCGCCGGTGTGCGCGGGCGGTCCGGCCGAACCCGGGGGTGCCGAGCCGCCTGACACCCCCATCTTCTTCCTTCTCCCGTTCTTTCCCCCGGAGCTCGCTGGAGCCTCCACCGCCCCCCCCCCCCCCCCCCCCCCGGCACCTGCCGCGGCTTCACAGTCGGCGGGACGCGGAGCGGAGCGGGCTGGCGGAGGCGGTCGCAGGGTTCCCGGGGCAGGCGGCATCAATGCTGTCCGCATTATCCCGCTCCTTGGGCGGTTCAGGGTGAAAAAAGCCCACCAAGCCAGTTTGTCGGTGGATGAACTCTGACATGTGTGAGTATATTAATTATTGTCTACGGCAGGCGCGGTTGCCTGTGGACCTCGGAGGAACTGTAATTTTGCTTCGTGAAGTGATGCTGTTCGGGGCTGCCGGGTTCTCTGAGGAGAAGGGTGTTAGTGTGTTGCTCCGTTTCGGTCCCCCTGTCTGTGTAGTTCGGTGATTTGAGGTGAGCAGCTAGAATTGAGGTTTCTTGTTCTAGTCCTGAATCTGACGTGGATTTTTCATGTACCTGAGCAAATTACTCCTTCCCTCTGTATCTCAGATTTTTCCTTCTATTCTTCATTTTGCAAACCTGTGGTAAAAAGACCAGCCTATTCTGCAGTGCTGTAGTTGCATTCATGGCATTAAGAGTAATAATCTGCATGTTTGGAAGGTGAGCTCTCCTTCAATAAATATGACACTAACACTGCACTACCCCTCCTTCAGTGCAGTGTTGCAGTGTTACAAGCTGGCATAGCTTGGCTTTATACATCATCTGTGTATTTTCATTAATCCTGCCCCTTCTGTTTCCCACTGTACCCAAAATTCTCAGATAAAAACTTCTGTTCTATTTCCAATCTTTCAAAAAGTGGTTTTAACAGAGATACCTGTTACCCACTTGCAGTTGAAAGTGCCACTCTGCCTCTTTACTTATTCCGGAGGGATATACAAGACAGTTCTTAATGGTAAGAGTTTATTTGAGGCTTCTTGCAGATTCAGGCAGCTGTAGGGACACCACGTCTATTCCACAGGCTTTTCTGTATCTGTAGGATTGCTTCTCAGAAAGATGGAAGCTAAGTCTTTGAAGGGTAATTGAAAAGTCTGACTTAAGTATCCCCACTGCCACCTTCCCCACCTTTGGCTAAGCTCCAGACTCAGAGAAACACTACAATGCACATTAAATTAATATATAACACTTTGTGTATGTGAAATGCAATCCATATCAGAGAAAGGCAGACTGAGACCAGAAAAAAAAATAATGAGGGGATGTATCCTGCATTTTGTGGCCTTTTTATTTCCTCTCCTCCAGCTGTGGGAAAGCCTGTTATGTTTAAATGACAGCATGCCCAATCTACTGCAGCAGGGCTATAAGGGAAAGCAAGTAATTACACTACTTGAGATGTTGCTGGACCGGGTAATTAGATCTTGAATGATACAGGAGCTCCTCAAGGGAGTGGGTGCCATCCCTTTCCTCTGGACAGTGAGACAGTGTATCAATTGCTGAATTTGTATCAGCCCCACAAGTGCGTGCCTGCTCTTTTCCATTAGTTGGCAAGGCTGTAAAGAAGTGGCTTTTCCAGTGCCTTCTATTGGGCAGTGCAAAGTCTGAAAACATCAATATAGATCTTGCAACAGAAACAAATATGGGTTTCTGAAAGGAGATGTTGAAGTACTGTTGCAAAACGTGGATTAATTTGCTTCAGTAAAAAAAGAGTAGAAAGGGCTTCTGGCTGTGGAACACCTTACTACGACTGGAGTTTCAGCTGAACTTGTGTCTTCTCCCTGTGAAAGAGGTAGTCTTTGACTAAGCACAAGTACTGCCCAAGTTGATTACTTCCACTTATTTTAGGTAACTTCCTACTGATCTCCAGATTCTTGAGTAAATATCAAGAAATAGTGAATAAGAATAATCAGAAGGAGCTTTTTGAGATTACTGAAGTAATAGTAATATAGTGATAGTAATGATAGTAATGTGGAGCGGGGAAGAAAGGTCACAGTTTGAAGACCTAAGGCACAGCTGTTGAACTTAATCCTGGTTACCAAATAACTTCTAATCTTTGGCATATTCTTTTTGCAAAAGGTGAACTGTGGTAGTATGGACATTAAATTATTTGATTGAAAACTAGACATTTGTGTAACCTTTTATAAATTAGCTTCTTAAAATTCATCTCTATGTTAAAAAGAAAATAACCAGAGAATTAACATTCTTCAATGTTATGAATATAAATAAGAAGTTATTACAGCAAATTTTATTATACTGCCTTCTAGGCAGCCTGTAGTGTAGCTTTCAGTGATATGATGGCAATTCTTTGTAACAAGAATTACGGCTTGTATCAAATTCTTTTCTATTCTTAATCAAACTGTAGGGTTGCATATGATGTATTCCTCTATGAATCTTCAGTCACTAGTTACTCCTCTGGCTTTCCAGCACTTCAAAAATTTGTGTATTTTTAGTACTTCTGTTAAGAATTAGTAAAAATCTTTTGGCCTTCTTACATCAAGGCTACCTGTAGCTATTTTTTAGAATAGACTTATTGAATAGTAATGTGCCTCTTTCTCAGATTACATGGAACAGTTATCATTTTTCTTCACTTTTGATGTTGAAATGCTAAGCTGGATCAGGAGGACTGATGCAAGTATCAGGACTGCCCAGCATGAAATTGTGTTATTGAAAAGTTTTAAGTAAGCGGTTTCTATTTGATCTCATAACCTCCTGAAAATGTTATTATTACTGAAAGTGTTACTCTACTGTACTATTTACGTCATACTGAAAATACTAAACATTTATTAAGTAAAATACTATGCTTTGATATTTATACTTTGAGTTATGGTAGCAAGAATTAATTAATGAAGTTGCATCTAAGAAGTGCATTGTTCAAGGAAGGGCTGCAGTTTGTTAATGTCCTGTACAAATATATATTGAGATATATATGTGTATCATGACATGTGATTTCCCTGCTGTACCTGAGCATGCTTTCCCATTATTATTTGCCTATTTCACAAATTATACCTGTAATTTAGTACTTAAGTACCTACCTATTTTTGTGCATGTTTCCAATAATTGCATTTAAAACTGCTATAACGTGCATCTCCAAACAAAATGCTAATCAATAATGGCAGACATAACACTGAGAAAATACTGTAGGTCATTTTAGAAATAAAGAGTATGAAAGATTACTGTTGTCAGATTTCAGTAATTTAGCATTATAATTTATCATTTTACATGATTTGGGTTGACTGTGTTCTGCACTTTCTGTGTTTTAGAGGCATGTTTTGCTTAGACAACGTGAATTGAAAAAGAAATAGTTCTCGTTCTTTTAATAGTTTGTCAGCCTATTTCTGATCAATGTCCACAATTTGTGATTATTTTTTTTTATATAATCTGATTCTTGTTCGACATTTGATCTGTGAATCAAATGTGTTAGTTCCACACATATAATTTTGAAGAACCCAAATACTCCTGTAGCTTTTTATCCTTAGGAAGTTAAATAATCAATACATTGAATCTCCAAATAACCTCCTCTTTAAACTCATCGTTATAGCTGGAAGACTAAGGTGCTGTGCTTTCATTTTGCAGTCATTTTAGGATGTGTTTTATAGTTTATGTAAGGTAATGCTATAAAGTGGATAGAAAAAAACAAGGGGATCAGTGCAAATATGAACCTTTCACCATAGGTATAATGTTTTGCAGAGAATAGTATGATCTCCTGAAAGACAGGAAACTTGTGCTACTGCTCTCTGAAGTGCTGTCTACATTCTCTTTGAGTATAGAGGGGACTTCAGAGCTGCTCATCCAGGGTTTTTCAGGCTCTAATTTCAATAAAACCAGCAAACCCCAGGAGGCATCATTGGCTGTATAGTCATCCTGCTGTTTTGAGAATACTGTAAGCAGAAAATTACGTTGACATAAAGTCAGACCGTAAAACTTGCGAGTTGTTGTTTCTGAAAAAGATGTAATCTGTTCTATGCTAACACTGTAATTTTCTATTTTTACATATGTCCCATTATAAAACTGCAAGTATACGTATGGACTTCATTGTGTGCCTGCTGATTTTCAAAGCAATTTTGACATTTTTCTGACAAACTATGTTTTATTTGTTTCTCTAAGGTCAACTGAAGTTCTTACTCAATGTGGGCAAATATCATCTACTACTCCTTAGGTAGCAATGCATAAATAATTAGGTGAATTAATTCATATATCACTTGAAGTACTGAAGGTGCAGCACCTTCTCACATCTCACTTTAGATGTGTAAAAAATGGGGTGGGATTCAGTTTATGTAAATGGAGATGTATGCAATTAGATGACCAAATGAGAACTGGATTGCTAAATTCTAAAACTGTAGTTAATGGAGATCTAGAACAGAATGTGGTGGCTTAGGCTAAGGTGTCTACTGTCATTTTTGTTTCATGGTGTTATGTGTGCTCTCCAATTTCCAGTCCAGGTTGTCACAGATCTCTTTCAAGTCCTCTGCCATGTCTGTGTGCTCTGTGCATGTCTTAGACATGACATCAACTCCTGAAGTTTAAGCAACTGACTTACTCTTGTGAGTACAGGTGGTGGAGCCCAGAGAGCTCTTTATCTTGAAGACACTTTAATAGTGCTTCTTAAATATTTTAGGTGCCTCAAGGTATCCTCTTTGGACTCCAGCTGCCTATTCAGAAGGGTAGGGTATTCCCATAGATACTCTGCTGTACCTATCAGCCATATGCAGGGGTCTTGCATAATCCAGGACATCCAGAATGGCACCAGACACCCTTACTTAGGTAAGTGGGTAAGTGAATTGTTTCTGGCCAAAGATCATCCTCCAGGCTCCCTCTGGAATCAGGAGGAAGCAGGCAGTAGTTTGTAAGACGCAACTTAGACATGTAGGTTTTTTTGTGCTTTGTTTTGTTGTTGTTTTTGTGTGTGTGTGTGTGTTTTGTGTTTGGTTTTTGGTTTTTGTATGTTTTATGTTTGTTTTTTGTTTCTGTTTTTTGCTTTTGTTTTGTTTTCAAGATGGAAGGATTCATCTTTCTAGGAGGTGTCCATCGTTCCTGAATGTCTATGAAGACATTCATATGTCAAAGCATATTGGTTAGTCTTTGAGTGGACGTGGCAAGGCACAGAGAAATGTAACCTATGTTTGCTATCATAAATGTAGCTTATATTTCCTGTCATAAACAGCTACTTTCTAAGTACTTGACAAACAGAATCTCATAGTAACAGAATCTCAAAGTTACCTCATGCAGGAAATAACTGCTTTGTGACATACTTTGCTTTGAAGATTCAGATGGAGAAATTAAATGAGTTGTACTAATAGAGTGATTACATAATCATTTTTATTGCAAGCACAAGTTTTCTATCAAGAAGAAGATTCATGTGTGCAGTGCTTGATCACAAATTGCAAGAGTATAAAATAGAATAGATAACTATCTATACTGATTTTTTGCTTTTATGTATTTTTTTAGTTTAATGTATGTAGGGAGAATAGTAGATCATGCTAAATAGGGCAGAGAGACCATATAAATAATTTCATGCGTATATATATGTATGTATATGTTTGATAGATAATATAGGGAAAAAAAGGGAAGAAGAAGAAATAAATACTGCCCAAGCAGGGAAGCATCCATCTTCTGAGGCCAGCATAGCCCTGCAAAGTATGCTATCACTGTGCTGGTGATGAGCCAGCAGCCATCTACTAAGAGATGGCAGCAATGGTTACTGCTCCTGGAGGACAGTTTATCTTATATTTTAGCAGGTTACCTTCTCTCTAGTTGCCAGATGGCAACCAAAGCATCCTTCCTTCTAATCCTCTGTCTCAGGCCCATTCATTTTTCTTCCTCGAGACAGGATCCATGAACTCCCCCAGCATGCCTCACTCTGTCTCTCCACTCCTGTCATGTTTCATAGTTCCCATTGAAAGAGAGAGAGAAAGTGCTAGTAGTAGACAGCATGATAAAAAAATGACTCCTGTTTGACCAGGGGAATTGATGACAGGTTTCTGCTTATCTGCAGAAGAAAGCAGCTGCTGTGAAGGGGAAGAAATACCTGCTTATGTAGAGACAAGGAGGTAGTTAATGTTGGTGGGAGGTGGCAGTAGGTTTTTAAAGAGCCAACTCCAGCTGCCAGCATCGAATCATCTGGTCTTGGATGATGAAATAGATACAATCTGTGATGGCATATATCTGGAATAATTGCACATATTTCAGGGGACAAAAAAGGAATTCAAAATTATGTTTCCAAAGTAGAGGAATGGACCCAAGTAAAGAAGGGGCAACCACAAAGTGCTACGTTTTGTAAGGAAGGAAGAATCTAGTATTTATAATGATACAGAATCGCCTAAGCAACAGTGCAGAAAAAAAGGAATACAGAGGTTTTACTGGATCAGAGTCTAAAGCAATCCAAGTTAATCCAGGTCACAGGCGCAATACAACTGAAAAAAGATGCAGCTTACTCCTGAGTGCATAAATAGAAGTGTCATTCACATGACATGGGGGTTTCTCTGTCCACCATTAGTGACGGTTGTGGAGGAATGCTGTGTCCTGTGTTTTTCTGCTGGCTTTCAGGGAGATGGAATTGAACAGGAGGTGTAAGGAAGGGAAACAAATGTTTCTAATTAAAATAATTAGAAAACAGGGCGTATGTGGTGATGTTGAAGTAAATGGTTTTGTTTAGCACTGAAAAATGGGATGGAGAGAGGACATAAATTTCCCAATGTGTGGGAAGCTGGTGGTGAGAGAAGGATGATCAGCTGCTCTTTAGAACCAATTGAAATAAGACCTGAAGAAATTAATTAGTTGATTTCAGATTAGTTTTCAGCTAGCTACATTGTTGTAGCATCTCCTTTGTTGCAAGTTTTCAAGAAGAGACCAGAAAAATACCTCTTCCAATGTTGTTGCTCTTGCTTCTGGAGAAGCTGGGCTAGCTGGTGCTTTGGGAGCATTTCCAGCACTGTATTTCTGTGAATCTGTGCTCTGATTTAATCACTATTTTAGTCAGTCCTCCCCTGAGTTGTACACACAAGTGTGTCTTGATGTGGTTTCAGGTGTCACTGCTGGTCTCATGCTGATGCTGCAGAAGATGAGAAGTTTCCCGTAGATCATTTATAATATATGCCACTGTAACAAGAATATGTCATGCCATGTGAGATGTCATAAGTTGCCAACATTGCGTATCTATCTTCATCATGTTCTTGGTATCCCTGCACTGATTGCAACAGGCATTGCGTGTATGTCCTTTCAAATATACTGGTCATACAAAAAATTAAGAGTTGTAAAGTACAAGGTCAGGACTTCTGTGCATGTAACCTTGTGTGTGTGTAACTTCTGTGCATAGGGAATTTTTACTTTTGTTGACAACCTTTCACACACCGTGCCCACATAATGAAGAAGTACACTGATTTAAGTTATACAGGAGTGGAAGATTTACAGAAGCTTTATGGATTTATACCTACTCCATGCCTAGCAATTTTTCCCATTCTTTGAAGACACAGAGGAAGCAAAGAGTTATATTTATATGAAGGTTTTTATCCATGCACTGGGTGCTCATGCAGTTAATTTTATGTTTTTAGTCATGCAGAAATCTTAGCAATATGATAAAGGCATGGCAGACCACGTCATGTTTTGCAGAAGACGACATACAGACACAGGTCCACCCAGCCAAGTTTCCTGACTCTCATACTGGCTGGTAAGGAAGAATGAAATAAACACGTGTTAATAGTTCTCTTCTCTTGAAGCCTCCCATGATTTGTGACTTGAGACTTCCTGTATCTCAAGACTGTTTGAGAGAGTGCTTTTTGATTATGTGTCACCAGAGCATTGGGATCATTTAGTAATGATACACTTTTCCTCACAATTTTAATTTTTATAGAGATGCGATTATATAAAGAATTTATACTTGGGTAGTACCAAGTGGAATCCTTTAATATTGAAGAGTAATAAAAACTTTCAGTGGGAGAGGTTGAGTAATATTTAGCTACCGTTAGGGGTTTTAGCTTATGCAGGACAAACTTTCCTTTTTCCTCCCCTATGACACAGAGTCATCAAAAATAGCTGAGAGAAGAATAATTTCAAAAGGAGAGTTCATTTAATGTTTGTAATTGAATTTCACAGTTTATCATAACTACAGATATTGCAAGGAAAAAATCCCCAAGTCTAGGCATGTCTAATTCATTATTCACTATTACAGATTTGAACCGATAATTTTGGCAAAATAATTTGTTCTCTCAGCAGTTAGGAACCAGTTACAGGTTGCTGTGATAATGTAGCATGCACTATGAATGTAATATTGCATACAGCAGAGAGGGAAGGTAAAACAGCTGTGCTGGGAGGTCTGCAGTTACACTGGATAATTGACAGTTCAATAGCACTTAATGACTTTTTTTCTTTATACTAATATGAATGTTGAATTTTCATTAGTTCATGGGTATGTCTCCACAGCACAATACAGCACTCTGCAGAGATGCGAGAGGTACTTCTGGTGCAGTTAGTACAGCTTCTGGAAGCTGTAAAGTTAAGTCATTACAGAGCTCCATACAGGATTGTTGTATCAGTGGGAGCTAGGTCCTTGAATATGACTTGTTTCGCAAGCTTTAAATAGGTTGTCCAGCATATGACCAGCATCCAG
Source organism: Myiopsitta monachus (assembly GCA_017639245.1). NCBI lineage: Eukaryota > Metazoa > Chordata > Aves > Psittaciformes > Psittacidae > Myiopsitta > Myiopsitta monachus. The sequence goes on from CM029927.1 coordinate 38,072,542, forward strand.
CCAGCACTGATAATCATCTTCCCTTAAGAGAGAGAAGTGCTTCTGTAAGACAGATATTTTTGTTGTAGGGCAGGTATTTAAGACATTAAGGATGACTGGCCCTCTGGAAGTGCCCATCTAGAAGTGCTAACAAGGTAAGGGGATTGAGAAACAATGAGAGGAGTTGGCTGACCTGGGAAAAATGAGCAGTTTTTACTTAATGTTGGGATGAATTCCACGTATCGTTCCTCCTTAACCTGCTTTTTCACAGGTAAATAGAAGAGCGTGATGAACTGATACACAGTTGATCTTTAGCAGCAGTAAGTAATGTTACCCAGTAGGTTAATGAACGTAAAATTTTGTCTATGGTTTGAGTTATGGAAGGTTTTATAGATAGGCTTTGTGTGAGTCCTGGTTCAAAACACATGTAGGGCAGAGAAGATAACCTTTAAAAGCAAGCTCAAATCCATGTGATTAGAAATAGGTCATCCCTTGCTCTTTTAATTGAGATGTAAGATAGCCCCACTATTATGCTCTGCTTGTCTGTTAACCCTAAAGTTACTTGAACAGCTTCATTCCTTTGAGTCACACATAGTTATTTCCTCACTGCAAGGGATATTTTACCATATCCCATTCAGGTGGTTACTTGCCCATAATAGGCCTAGCAGATGAGCTCACTGCTTAATTATAATGTCAAATGTTGAGTTGTAATCCAATTCACAAACCACATGAGCTTCATTGGGCAGCTCTTTGGGAATGAGCTGGTACAGAAGCAGAGCTGAGGGCTTCCCCTTCTATCAACTGAACTTGGCTACGCAGGGAAGCTGAGCCCCTCCCACATTTTTCAGTGGGGAAATAGGTCTGGAAGAGTCAGAAATTGAATCTTCCAGACTTAGAATGCTAAAATGTGAACTAATGGAAACCATTTTTCTACTTAATCAAAAGTTATTTTGCAAGCATATAGCTGTTTTTCTTGGTGGTTTCTGATGCCACTGTGCCTTTTAATATGCACAGAAATTTTGAAGTTGAAAATCGTAGACAGTACAAACATGCATTTGAATTCTGAATTCTAAAATACACCAAGTCAAGATGGGAATACTGAATAATGCAGTTAAGCCTTGTTATTCATTAAAGATCCAAAAGGTGAACTTAGACCTTTTTTTGTAATATAACACAATGACATGTCTGTATTTCTTTGCACCAGCAATGATTTATTTTAGCTTCTGACCTCCTAGGCTGTTCAGATAACAACACTTGGCCTTTCCAAGCATTTTCCAATCATGTAAAACAGGCTTTCTATTTGGATGAAAAACCATCTCCCAAACTGACTGGAACTCCATATAGGACTTGGAAATTAGATATGACCCTCAATTTTCTTTTCTAAAGGACCCATAAGCTGTGCATCTGCTAGATTTAGGGATTGTGATGCTCCTGATGATCTGTAGAATGTCAAGACTTCTGTGCTTAGAGCATGGCGCCTGAGCTCAGGCATGCACCAGTTGTATGTTAATCATTAGCACGGGTTCGGCTCAGCATTTTCCTAGGTGATGCTTGGGTACTCTGGAGGTTAGCACATGCCAGGTCCATTCCCAATAGCAGCTAGAAGGCAGCTACTTTTTCTGTGAAATGAGTTACTGTAGGTAGAAGCAAACTGCGCCATGCCACACCATGTCATACCCCTTGTCCTTTGGACCACAAAGCTCCCTCTCTCACTTTATTTACTAGGCTAGATATATCCAAAAAGTTCAACTTACTGCATCCAAGTAAAGTTATGTCATCATCTTTCCTTAGGGGAGAGCTGTGACCCTCCAGAGGGGATACATCCTATCTGACTGGCAGTACTTGTATTAGAAGATAACTCGTAGAGGGCTTGTTTCTTTCCATTCTCTGTACCGGAAGCATGGGCATACCTGTTTTGCCTCTGGCAATAGATGAAACGAATACTACCTGTCTGTCCTCTTGTCTCTGCCCTGCTCTGAGAGCTTTTTGTTTTTCTAGAGAAAATAGGTGGACAAATATTCTCTGTACGTCGGGGAAACTGCTGTTGCAAACTTGTTTTTCAGGGATGAGCTCTCTCTCTTGGTCTTGCTTGGCATCATAGCCATTGACAGTGACTTCCTCCAAAGTTTTAAAGCTGCATGTTAAGCTGCATCACAGAGCAGAAAGCTCTGGTAGTTCAGCAACGGCTACTGATGAAGGGAAGAAGGAGCCTGAGGTGGCATCTGAGCCAGCAACACTGGGCAGTTAACATGCACTTAAACTGAGATGCAGATGTTGTTCATGACATTTTAGGTAGATAATAGTTGTTCTGTGGAGGACTTCCAGAGTTCTTGTCATCATGAAAACAAACTAAAAGAAGTACCAGAGTCCTCTAAACAGCCTTTGTTAGGTACCTAGAATGTAGGTGCAAGTTAATTGCCTAGATGAGGTGGACTGGACTTCGCCTTCACCACATATGCCAGAGAAAGCAAGTTGTCCTTGGGCAGTAAGGATTTGTGGAATGTAAAGGGAAGTAGTTAGCAGTATCCGTGTGTTTGTGTGATGAATGAGAATTAAGAAAGATCTTTTATTTCCTTTTAATAAAAAAAATTGTGTCTATTTCGGGATTTCTTCAAATTTTTTTGAGTTGAGTTAGCTTGGGAATAGATTAGCTATTTTAAAAATGTTGATTATCTGTCTACAATTCTTCTTATAAACCCTCCCCCTTAAATGGGCAGGAAAAAAAAATCAAGGAATAAAAAGATGGGCAGTGAATTAGAAAATGCATTTAAGACAGTTGATCAGCTTATCTTTCCAGTAGACCCACTTTAGTCTCATGCTCATGTATTATTAACCTGACTGAAAAGTACTGCATCAAGTTTGATACTGTACGTCTTTCCCGGCATACCCATTTAGGTGGTGTTAGGTGCCTTTTGAATTGGATGCTGATGCTATAATTTGGAAAGGAAAGCCAGAAGTTTGCGTTACTAAAGTATTTTTTTACCTTTGCATTAAAAACAACAACAAAAAAAGAAACCTCTGATGAAGACTCCTTTTGCTTACCTTCCTAAAGAAATAATGTAACCTTAATACTCGTGGTATTACCCCTTTCTTTAATTAGTCACATTTAAAAGGATCTCATTTATATTACCTTATATTCCTCTAATTTACCCACAGAGACACATGAATAGGGTCGTTTAGTAACCTGCTGGCACAAAGGTTTCTATATGTGAAAAGTGGTTTAACTGAAAAAAGAATAAATCCACTCAAATGTAAGTATACCTATTAATTTGACTGCTGGTGCTCACTGAACAGCTGTCGTTAAGACAGAAGTCATAGTCATTTGTTACTACTTTTCCCTAAAAGTCCCTGAATGATTTTTTTTTAATAGCTCAAGAAAGTGACCAAATCTCATGAGGCTCCTGTAGGAATCTATCTCAATTTTTCTTTGTCTTCTCTCTGGACTCTTGATTATACACATCTGTTGTTCCCCCAAGCAGGAGGCTGCATTTTTCTCATTGTTATTTTTCTAGTCTTTTTCCTAAGGTGCTTAGGCTATGAAAACCCCCAACAACCCAAATCAAACAACAAACTGTTGTGGGAAAACCAGATGCCTCCCTCTCCCTGAAAGCACTGCTGAATTAAGCTAAATACAAAGGTAGCTTGATATTTTCTGGCACAAAATTAGCTAGCCCTTTTGAGCTTGGCTGTAGCTGATGTTTGCTACTACAAAGCATGGTAATAAATGAGTTTTGAAGTTCTTTACAACACCGTATATTGTTTGGTGGTAGCATTTACAGAGCTATATTGAATGTCATCTGCACTTTGCTACACGTAGCATTGTTGAATCCTATATATGTCTTACACATTGATATGTTATTGTGACCTCCTTCACGATAATAAAACCAAATCAAACCGGAAATAAAATGTTGCGATGAATCTATACTTAATGGCAGATCAATTCTGAGGAATTTGATTAAGACACAGCAATACTGCAGTAACAGTGCTGAAGATTCAGAAGATGGATTTAGTTAATTGCTTCTAGAGGACACAAAATGAAACACTACCTATAAGAGATGAGTGATAAATCTTCAGATATATGGAAATAAATGGGTGTGAGGAACTGACTAGATGTAATGATGATGAAGGCAGTCGAAGGATGAAAGTGTCAGGGTTACTTTTCAATCTGTCATTGAATTGTGGTCATCTATCACTGCAACCAGATTTTCTCCTAGCTTCTACTGAGACAACTAGTATATTTTCATCTTTTCCTCCCTGTTGCCTGTTGCTGAATCTTCATGTCAATTACTCTTCAGTCATCTTTTTGTCAGAAGTATGATAATTTCTCATCAGTTCTTCTGCACAAACAACCCATTGCCAGTTAGGCTTTCTCATATTCTTCAAGACGCCCTTGCCTACAGCTTGCTACCCTATCCTGCTCAACACTCAGCTCCAAATCCTTTTCTGTGTCTCCTTTTCTACTAGTGTGGCATGGCTGTCAGTACAGGCACGTTAATTTGTTGAAAACAGAAAATGCTTATTTTTAACGATATTGTTATGCTGTGTCTTATGTGTGTATCTATTTTGACTTGAACAGCACACTTCTGAGCTGTATAAATAAATATAAGAACAGTCAAATTTTAAAAGACTTGAGGGACAAGATGTTTGCAAAAAAAATCCTCCAGTTTACTTCATCCTGTGCTTTTGCTGTAGTGAGCCATACTATGAACTGTGACTGTTTCTAATGGAGTTAGAGAACACAGGGAAGGAAGATGGGGGGAGAGGGGAATTGAACAATTTTTAGATTACTGTAAGATTGTAGTGAAGTGAAAGTTCGATTTTATTTGGCTATCATTGCTCAGCAGGAAGAGGGCATGTTTACTGTTTTTCACAAAAAACAATAGTAAATAGATGGTTACTTAGAAGGAGCTGTAGTCTCCATGTGATCAAAACCAGGTATTCAATATTCCTCCAAGACACTTATTGATTGACTGAAAAAACTCCAGGGAGATTATTCTAACTACATCATATCAGGCTTCTGAGGAACACATTTCCCTTCCCCTTCCCCTTTCCTTCCTAAATACAGGGTCAAATTTGGCTATTACATGTAGTGATGCATTTTCAGTAGTGTCAAAGAGAAGAGGTTTCATTCCATCCTCTGTCAGCTGTTACACAGACAGTCAAAAGCAAAGAAATTCTAGCACTAATGCCAATATTCTGTCAGTTTGTCCCATTGTGTTTTCATAGGATGGCACAAAAGCTGCAGACATGCACATCTTCATGCCAAGGCCAGAGTTCTTAAACAGCTAGTTATCATAGACTAAATTTTTAGGTGCTTTGAAAGGAGAGAAGTGGCCATGCCTTCCATCCTGTGTATATTCCCTGAAAAACTAGGAATACATTGTGAATATTGGAGAGTTTGTTAAAAGCAACAGAAGAATTATATGAGACTAAATTCCAAAAATACTTTGAATTTTAATTTCTTTGAAAAACTTCTGTTCAGATGTTCTATTGATTGTCCCATGATTCATACAAATTTCAGGTTTCGTTCTGCCCTCTCCTTGTTTCTAAAAGCAGCAAAACACACAGCAGAGCTGTGGCTGGTATTCTGTTCAATATCTTCATACAGATGCAAATGGTACTACTTACTCCTTAACTTTACAAGAATATTGGCTGGAGCTCTCAGATGTTGATGTGTTGGTAAACCTTGCACTTGTGCATTAATCACTCTTGGGTTTATCTCTGTTGTTGTTAATTAAGTGCTCTCTTTAGTGCCAACAACTGTAATGCTGCTCATGATTCCTGTTGATACATAGTCTAGTGTTGTACTTTACGTTTAGTGTATGAAAAGGCTTTTTTAATACAGAAGTCTAGGAAATATTCTGATCCTTTTCTAGAGTTTACCTGTTGTCTGTTGTCTCAGTGCAAGAGAGTAAGAAGCTGAGGATTCCCTTTGGGCACGATGTTAGAAATACCTCCCTAGAGCTAATACCCCTTTTCTGTCTAGGTAGGATATGGCGAGAAGCTTATCAGGATGAAGAGAGGACAGAATTTGTGTGCATCAGGGTCTGTTTGACACTTACATGTCTCGGCAGCATTGCATTTCTGTAGTTCTTGCTCTGATGCTGTTCATGCTGGGAGCTGGCTCTGCCTGGCCAGTTTGAGATCAGAGGAGCAAGAAGGTGATTTAAGACAACTTCCAGTTTTCCCCTTCAGCTGCTCTGACTGTGAACTTAACCTGATGAAGATCTGATCACTACATTTTCAGAAACGTTTTGTTAATTCTTTTCTAGCAAAACTCCCAGTGAAAAATAACAGAAATCTGAATAAAAAAGTTTGTTCAACTCAGTGTATAGGATCTACCAGAAGTTCCAACACCATTTTTTTCTTGGTTTCCCTTCATGGGTATAAACAAACTAGAGCATTAGACACTGATAAAAGGGAGAAAAAAAGCTTTATTAATTATTCAATAATCTCCAGAGGCTCAGCATCATTTACAGTTATTGTACATTCCAAAGAAAGTATTAGAGACTTGACAGTTCAACAGTTACTGCCAGACTATGAAGAAATATCCCAAGGAGCCAAACTGAATTTGGCCTGCATTCATGTGCTTGTGTGCCTGTGTCTGTGTTTCTTATACTGCCCCACCATGACCTTCAGCTCCTTCTCTTGAGTTACACAACAAAGGAAGGGACACACACAGACATTGCTGCCAATAGGCTACTTCACTACAGTTCTGGAAAGTGTTTCTGAGTGCTGGAGGTCCAACCAACCTTACCAATAAATTCTTGGAGTGCTTCATGGAGTGGCTTTGGAACCTGCCAGCTGGTGCTTCCTCAGAGGCTTCCCAGGCACTGTTCAGAAGCCTACACAGGCTGAACACACTTCTGATACCCAGCTAGCATACAGCCACCCCTTTTTGAAGGGTGAAGTCTAATAGTACTAGAGATGTTCTTGCCACATGGCCTCAGTGCCTGAGTATATGCTTAATATTCTAGTCATATTTAATTCACTAGTAGAGACATAGCCATGGAGTCTCTAGAAATTTATATACTGACCTGTAGGCCTAATAAATTCAGCTTCTTTTTTTTTGTACGGGATGTACTGGCTGTTCTGCATTGAGCCTTATTAAACATCCTCACTAAGCCATGCCTGTTGAACTTTTAAGCAAAGGTGAATTCTCAGCAGGAATTCAGAGCTGGTGAAAATTCCCCACAGTTTTTTGTGACAAAAGGCTCCAGTGGTGTTTGCTGTTCAGCTTTTCCCAAAGAATATTTTTTTTTCTTGAAGGGAATACATGACTAGAGATCGACAAGCCCCAGGCCCATAGCTGATGCTGTACTGGCAGGTTGTCCCTGTTGGGTGTGGTAGCCAGCTCTGTGGACACCATCACACTACACTTTTCATCCTTGACACCATTAGAGACTTTCTGTGATGCAAACGTTCCTTCCACTTTTTGTTGTAGCACTCTAAAGAAATATTTGATGTTCAGTGCATGAGAGATGAGGGAGAAAATGTCAATGAAGTTAAGGCAGATAAAAATTTGTTTGATGTGTACTGATCAAACCGGGTAATTTTTCATATATTTTTAAGTGCTACATAGAATTATTTTGCAGGCTTTATGCTAATAGAAGTAGGAAACTGTTTTGGAAACGTGTCAGTGGAGAATGAAGCCAACTGACATCTTCATTTCTAGCAGCAATTTGTAAGATTACCATTAAAAAGCATCTTCTCCACACTGAGCTGATCAGACTTCTCTGCGTGTTCTTCAGGCTGACCTTTGAGCTGCTCGTGGGGTCCAGAGGGTCTGATTCTGCCCACGTGTATCTCTTCTCTGTTGAAAAGCCTGACAAGCAAGATGTGGGTGGAGGATAGTTTACAAAACCAAGGTCCAATACTGTATGTCTGTACGGGAACTGCTTACCAGAATACCATGTTTACCAAGCATTTAAAATAACTGTGGAAATGGCTGTCATTGATAGGTCTCAAAGTTCCTTCTAAAGGAGTTAAACAGGAGTTAAAAGGTGTGGGGCCACAGATGAGAGAGGAACCATGTCCTAATCCTTCAGAAGACCAGTGACAGACCCTGCTTTCCTCAGATGTGGTTCAGTTTTTGGTGACGAAGGCCAGTACTGTACAGTCCAGTAGATGCAGACCTGCAGAATGCAGCTGGGTGGCCAATGTCCACATTAAATCCTGGGTGTTTGTTTTATAGAAGTACCTCTGGTTTGGTTTGGTGGGTTGCATAGCAATTTATAATTGGAGCTTTGGTGTGGTTGTAGAAAGCACCTCTGGTTTGGGCACAACCAAAAGGAGTAAAGCTGACATGCTCTCAAAACAGCTTTGCAATGTGAACCAAGGTATAGTAAGGGAGAACAGTTGGCAGATTCACTTCAAAAGCATGTTCCCATTTTGAAGTACAGTGCTAATATAGATAGCTCAAGCCATACTGACTGCCATTTTTAGAATGAATTGTCATTTCGTTTTGGGACACTGAATCACATCTCCATCTGATGTGTTATTTATTCATCACTTAATTAGCAACTAGTTGTAAAGTGATATCTTCATCTTTGTTCTCATCTGTGCTGTTTACAAGAAGCAGTGGTAAACGGGTGTAAGAATTGCTGTATCAGCTCATACCAAATGTCTCCTAGCCCAGTATACCTCTGACTGGGACTAGTATCAGATGTTTAATGAGTAACACAAAAAAGTGGTACTTCCCTAGAAAAAACTCACTGCCTCCATGATTTTCAATTCAGGAATATTGAAGTTGGTTGCAGCTGGTTTCTTGATTAAGCTAAAGGATATTAAAATAAATTATTGCACTTATTTAGCTAATATGCGCCTACATAAAGGATATATCTATATATAGTTTTTGGTTACGTTTTTCCTTGTAGGTCATACTTTCTGCAGTATTTTGTTATAATGCACATCCTCATCATCATTGTTAGTTGTGCTTATTAAGTCCCCAGAGCTGTACCAGTGTTAGTCACTGACTTTGCAGTGAAATCTAACTCCTTTCACTCATGCAGATTTCTGGAAGTTGCTCGCTTTCACCAACTGTTTCCTCTGAATGCCAGAAAACTTTAATGTACAAACAGTATGAAGCAGTATGTGTCTGCCTGCAATTGCAAGGAGAAAAACTGCAAAATCTCCCCTAAATATCTGGATTTTCCTAGTCTGTATATCTCAGAGCAGCAGCTCTTTTGCTTTAAATTTTCTAGTCCTTAAAAGTCTTTCCGAAGTAATGTCTGACTTACGCTATTGGGAATTCAAGAAGAGATAATCTGAATTTCTGTGGATAGTCAGTCATGGATTAATTTATGTCTGAGCCTGCTTTTCCTCAAGCTCCTTTTGCCTACAATACTGAGTTCTGCCGTATAGGGTATAGGAGTGTGTAATCCCCAAATGAGAGTTTCTGATGACTTCAATGAACTTTAAAAAAAGAAACTGTAATGTATTTTGGAACGTGTTAAAATGTGCATTTTTTGATGCAGAATAAGAATTGAGAGTTCTTTCAAGAGCTGGTGACTCCTCCCTTTCCAAAAATATAAAGCTTCACAACTAAGTAATTGTGAAATCCACGACAGAACATTAGATTGCATCTCTTTAAAGGGGCAGCATATTTTTTTACTTGTATCATAAACAGGTGAGGAACAGGATATTTTTCCCGTGTTCAGAGTATGCTTGAGGTATAGAGCCCTTATTGAGGAGTCGGTGAAGAGTTCCCAGGTGTCTCAGATTAGACATAATTTGTGGTTCCCTGTACACAAACAGAACTTTCACTGAGACACAGTCTTAATTTTGCAGTATGTACTTTCCCATGTTCTTCACCTCAGCATCTTCTTCACTGTTATCTACCCTGGAACTGGCATAGAGATTTTCAGATAAGTCAATCATTGCAGCATCAGGTATGCTGAAAAACAAGAGGATAATGGAGAATGAGCAGAGAAAGGGAGAAGCTAATCCTCCAATAGTTCTCTTGGTCTGTTGTGGTGCTGCAGACTGCTCAAATTATTTTCTAGTGGGTTATTTCAAGGTAGTCCAACACTAATTTGATGGAATGACCAGGTGGTGCAAGAGGGGTCACAAGTGCCTGTATGTTCTCCACCCCTCCTTAACCACAGGTGTGGGTTATCAGACTCCAGTGTGGATTCTTGCCACAATCAGATAGGCAGACAACAGATTCACGGTGCTTTTCATGGAATGAGAGCTGTTATTCTTGCAGGGCATGTGAAGTACCCCTATAGAAGCCTTCCAAAGTCATCTGGAGTGTAGGAGAGGACACCAGGCAGTAGATTTATTGTGATGCATAGTCTTCTCTTGAGACCACTTCCAGATGTAAACCATTAATTGAGCTGTGTGGGAACCAGACTGTATATTTTATGGCAATTTTATTATTTACACATTTGTTTCGGCCTAGAATCACCAAAACCCTAATATTTAAGTATTTTCAATAGAGCATTTTAAAAAATGCTTCTTGGGAGCAGTCAAAATGTTTTTTATCATAATGGTGTTCTTTTTTTCTTCAATGCAGTGCTAATTTAACATGCAAGTATACTGAAATATTTACTGAAATATGGCAACAAACATTGATTTTCTTCAAACAGGTTTTTTCCTAAATGACATTTTGTCAAAATCAATATATTCTGGCAGACAAAGTATAATTTTGATGCCATACTACTTTTTAGCAATGTGTAAATAACTGCAGTGCAATTGGAATCTGCTTATCATGGTGCTGAGCAAAGTGCAAATGCACGAGTAACAAAACTGGTGTCTTTATGCCTGCTGAATCTTTCTAGTACAAGTGGGAAAATAAAGACTTAAAATAGCCTTTGTTTACTTACTACCATGTAGGAGCAGTAACAGAGCTAACTCCAGGAATACAGAAGTATATTGAAGCCTGAGCTTTCAGGTTCTTATTTTCACTGTTATTTTAGACAGTACAGGTTACCACTACTGTTTTAGCATGTGATGATCCCACCTTTGCTTTGTAACCGTATTCTACATTGTGCTCCAACAAATCTCTGCTTGAAATTAATTTATTACGTAGGTGCATTTAGTCATTTGTTTGTTTGTTTCTTTGTTAGCCTTTTTTCCGAAGACGCTTCTGTGGAACAGATTAGTCCTTCACAGTGGGATCCAGTTTCATCAAATACTTTCAGAGAAGTAAATATTTACAAACCTATTAAAATATTTCTCTTAGAATTTACAGTTACAATCAATTCTGACTCACTAACCTCAAAAGATGGAGTATAAATGTACCCTATCAGGCACACCTTTGTGATCTGTTGTAAACTTACATACACTTAACAAAGGGCTGCTAATTTTGCAGTATTATTTGCTCTATTATGTTAGACTGATGAATATATAGATCAATATTTGGTCCTCACTCTGGACAGGCGCAGATGTGAAGGGATGTTACTATCTTTTGCCTGGTGAATTCTAGGCGGGTGGTGTAGTCTGGTTGTAGCAGCCAGTGGGTAACTGTGTATCCTTAAACACACAGTAAGCTGGATGAACTGAAGTGGATCCTGACTCCGTGTGATTTTCTACACTGGGAATGTGAAAGTCTTAGCTGACTCATGCTTAGGTTGCGCTATTAATTCCTAGGTAATACCACAGGTATCACAAAAATCACAGAAAGCCCTAGACATTCAGGACAGACTTATTAGTGGGGCCATACTGGGATAATTTCATGCTCCTTAAGATCCTGCTGTCACGCCTACAGTCCAAGCTCAGGAAAACAGCTTCAGGTGCACACAGTGATGTGGCATTTGTAAAGACCATGTCATTGCATTGGAGTGATTACTACTGGAAGAGCAAGTCAGCATTAGAAATTACTCTAAAATAGAGACTGAATCTCCTGCTTGATGCATAATTTGCCCATTTTTGTCTGTGATAGATTTAGGAAGCTTTCTTACGCTTTAACCATCACAGAGAATGTGATATATTTGTATAAAATATGTATATTTTATATCCTCAGTAACATATGTGGCTACATGTATTAGTGAATTATAGTGAGGAGGACAGTAAATTCTAATTGAAACTGAAAGGCTTTCTTAAGTTGCACTATTTTCAGTGCTGTCTTCCAATGAGGGTGCTTGTAGCAAGCACTGAGCTGCCTTCATTCCAGAACCTCATGAGCTACTGCAGAAAGTTTTTTTCCTCTTTTTGGTACTGACGCATGACACATGTCTCAGACGCTGCCCCCTTCCTCTCTGTCATGCACCAGATGCAGACGACGAACTAGTTTCTTATCTGAAATAATTCCATGGCCCAACACATGTGCCTCTGTCCACAATGCCTCACTTCTGAAATTGGTAATACTGTGGCATTTTATGTTAATTGAAATTAGGTTTTGTTTGGTTTTAAGATGTTGTGTATCTAAAATACTTTTATTAGTTATATATACGGGGGAAAGAATGTTTAAAGTGAGTGGAATGATGATTGCAAGACATCTTAGAATCAATATTTTAGAAACATGTTGATTTTGGAATCATTTCACAGAAGAATACAGCAAAACAGGCAGGCAAAAATCCCAACTTCAAAAATGCCTCTGTCGTGGCTATTAAAAATATTTTAACATAAAAAATGAGTTCTTACAATTTTGACTGTCTTAACTGATGTATTAGACCTCCAGTACTGTGTGCATGTTAGGATAATAATAGATGTAAAAATGTAATATGTAAGATGTAATAGTTCAGACAAGCTCATAATTATTTATCACTTGTTGATCCCTTAATAGAGCATTAGTCATCTGAGCTTTCATTTTATTTTCCTTCAAGATATCTCATCATTTTAGAAATAAAAAATGACAGACTTTAAAAATTCTACGTAAATGTGTCCTGGCCTGTTATTTAATTTTTCAAAATGACATTTTGCTTTTTGTTCAGATCAGTGTTTCTGCTTGAACGGTTCATACACATTTTTGTAGTGTCTGAACTGCTCCTGCTTGTAAGGTAGGTATTTGCCTCCAAGGTACAGTCCTGTGTTGCACTCAGGCTTCTACAAATCCAGTTAACATTTTAGAAAGGTAAAATCATCAATAATTCTATGTTCTTAAAGAGGAGTAAGTAAAATAAATGAACACTAAATGTTGTATTGTTTCACTCAACACTGTTGTTCTTGTGCATTAAAGAGTACTGTTTAAAAGAGTATCCTTTCAGACCAGTGGTGCTGGTAAAATTCACTCCTGTTTCCATTCCCATTGTGATCATTTTTCTTCCAAGTACTTAATTGGATAACATTATCATGTAAATAAAGCTGTTTACTTACATATGTATTTAGTTTTCCCAGAGTTGTTGAGGATTTCTTAATAATATATTGGATAACTACAAGCAAAATGTAGAAAAGTAGCAGTAAAAAAAAAACCAAACCTGCAAAAACCCCCAACTTTCTTTCATGCAATTTCACTATTCTTTTTAAAGTTTTGAAAACCAGCTGTAGACTTTTACTTATTAGCATGTTGTGGTTAAAACTCTAAGATGTACTCTCCATTGTCTGTACTGCAAAGTCTGATAAAAGTAATAGCAATTCTAACCGCGTCCCTTCTGTCAATTATTTTAAATGTTCTTTTATGCTTGGAGAGCTCATAATAAATTTCTAATACTTGTGTCAATGAAGTTTATTTCTTTGGACTTTCACTGCAGTGACACATAGTGCATGCCATAGCACAACAGAGTGGCCACTGGAGGAAAAACCCTCTAAATAAGACGTGAGTGACTTCCAACTCCCACAGAAATACAAAATGTCTCTGGAGGCTCTAAGTTTTCTGCTTTAATGTAGAAAACCTGCCTTGATTCCAGTAATAAATTCCTAATCCCTTCGTTCTCATCTGCTAGAAGTGTGGATGATTTCTGACTAGAATCCTTCATCTTGGCTTAAATGTTTTTATCATATTCTTGAGTGGAAATATGAGCAAATGCAGCTTAACCTTTTGGGGATAGAAACTATTTTAAAATACAGAGTTTTGATGCTATTTTTACTATTTTCTGTATTGTGAAGAAGCAGAGAAATAAAGAGTAGGGGAAAAAGATAAATTATTCTTCCTCCTATCCTAAATCTACTGCTTCCATCCGAAATTAGATAGAGCTTGAAATACTGTCCCCCCAGAGGCACTAGATTAAATCAAATGGAGATTACTTAACTCTCCCAGTTAATGCATTTGAGAAATCACAAGAGGAGCTGTTTGCTGTGGTGTTGCGAGTGTTGAGGTAGTGAAGGACTGCTCCCATGCTCCTGGAGCCATCTGTGACGATAGGTCTGGGTACTAGTGCCACTTGCCATAGGCTATGGGACGGTGCAACAGCTGTGGTCTTTAAACCTCTTTTCTCTCTTGCTGACAGCACTGACCTTTGTAGTTGCTTCAAAGAGAGATTGCCAACTGCAACGGGAAGGAACGAATACAAGAAACTTCATGTATGCTGTTGGTCAACATTGGCAATATTCTCTTCTCTGTTAAAACACACTTAGCCTCTGAAGGAGTGCAGCCCAAAGGCCCCCAGTTTATAATCTGGCAGCAGGAAATTTCCTTTCAGTTCATCTGTTGAAAAACACCTTGGAAGTGATGGCATCCTGGCTATTCCAGTCATGCTTTTGCAGGAGTCCTTCCTACTTTGTTTATAGTGGCATTAAGGCAGAGCAGTGTAGAAGGGATAGAGAACAAGGGGAGAACCTTGTTCAAATTGGAAACTATATTTTAAGGCATAGGTTCAGCATCGCTGTGACACGCACTGTGGTCAGCAGAGTTAAAGGCACTCCTGATGTTAAATGGTTTGCCAAACAGAAGTGGATAAATACGCTTTTCTGACTTGGTGTTGCAACTGGGGAAGAAATGCTCTTAAAAGGATTTATTTATGGAAAAGTTTAATAGGTACAGTTTCAAGATTCATGGTCCATTAAAAAATACAATTTGATAAATGACCTTATGCTTTCAGATAAGCAGTAAAATACTTTATGAGTAAAGCATTATTTTTCCCTTTCATCGCTCTCATACATGGCTAGTTCAAGTGCAACATCGTTCTTACCTAGAGTATTAATTGCCATTTTGTTTTATTCCATGTAATCATTTTACATTTTAAATTTTAAACCCATAATAAATATTTTTTTGGAAGATCCAGAAATGAAAGTCAAAATAATTGCTAATTAATTAGAAATTGTTTACTTCTCAATGAAAGAATGGCAAATTGACTTAAGATTTAGGTAACATCATAAGAACAGTTTCTGTGATCACCTGATAAACTCTAAATTAGCACCCTAATCCTGAGATAATCCCTGCTTGTAGTGCGTAGATATTGAAAAGAGAGCAGTTCAGAGACATTACAGAAGGCATAATATACACATACCATAAAAATAATCTATATGGTGGTGGTTTAGAAAAAATGTGAAGGAGAGGTGTTTGTAGGATATATTAGGCTGTGGAGGAGACTTACAGTTAAGTGGTGGAAATCTCCATTTTTAAACTGCATACCAACATGCTCAGGAAGAAGCAGAATCAGTCAGTATCTCTTGCCATGTCCAAGATGCATAAGTAAAAAAAAAAAACAAAAAACTCACTTAGCAGAAATTTTCATATTTGTTTTTTGTTCTTTCAGCCCTCTTGAGATAGTCTCCCTCATCCTCCTTTTCTGTGCACCTCCATTTGGAAGCTTTGTGTGTGTAGCATTGCAGGTGAAGCAGAGTATCATCTGCACTTCTGGCTGGATTTGTCTCCAAGGCTGAGGCATCAGTAAATTTAACCTGTTTATTAAAATAGGGAGTGAAATCAAATGAACAGCAGCAGACACTTTAAAAAAAGGAACTTTAGGAGGGATCTGAAGTCTCAGGGTGCTCAGTTCAGGGCTGTGTCTGAATATGAAGACCAGAGAGCCCAGGTCAGCAGAAGCTGGGGGAGGAAATGGTTTGCAGAGTGGTTTTTTAGACAGAATCATAGAATGATAGAATGGTCAGGGTTGGAAAGAACCTTAAGATCATGTAGTTCCACCCCTCTGCCTTGGGCAGGAACACTTCCCAATTAGCACAGGTTGCTCAAAGTGCCACCCGGCCTGGCCTTGAACACAGCTTCCTTGGGCACCCTATTCCAGTGCCTCACCATGCTCAAAGTAAAGAACTTATTATTATCTAACCTGAACTTCTCCTGTTTAAGTTTAAACCCCTCACTTCTTGTCCTGTCGCTACAGTCCCTGATGAAGGGTCCCTCTCCAGCATCCCTATAGGCCCCCTTCAGATACTGGAAGGCTGCTATGAGGTCTCCATGCAGCCTTCTCTTGTCCAGACTGAACAGCCCCAATTTTCTCAACCTGTCTTTGTGAGGTGCTCCAGCCCCCTTGTCATCCTTGTCACCCTCTGGACTTGCTCCAACAGCTCCATGCCCTTCTTATATTAAAGACATCAGAACTGCACACAGTACTCAAAGTGGGGTCTCACAAGAGTAGAGTAGGGGGGCAGGGTCACCTCCTTCAACCTGCTGGTCACGCTTTGATGCTTGTTAGTACCAGTGAGTGCAGAGACTGGAGAGCGTTCAGATCTTTTCATTTTCTAAACTCACCTTTTAGGTTGAATAATATAATTTGGATGTACCTACCTCATTTGAGTAATACATTTTTCTTCAATGCTGCTGTGATCCTTAGCACTGCCAAATGACAGAGAATGTAGAAGCGTTAGGGCTGGGCAGGGATTATCTGGCAGAATGTGCAGTGTTGAGAGAGAGGGTGGCAGTGCCCTGTTTCATGGCCAGATGCCAGATGCAAAATCTAATGATGGCTGTTGCATCTTGAAACTGATTACAAAGCTGAATTGTATTAGTGCTTGTCAGATATAAAACCAATTTGTAAGGTATTTTATTGTTTATGGGTTTTGAGCAGTGAGAATTCATTTTTTAAAGGTTTGTTGCTCGTTTTTGGTTTTGTTTTGTTTTTCTGCAACTGTTAAAGGCTAGAATCTTCTAGAAAACCTGAAGTTCTTCTGTAATTTATATGACTCCAAAACTAGAGTTTGTTTCCTGTACCTTTCTTTTTTTATGCTGAGCTCCTGCATAGAGATGTGTACATTTGAACAGAGGTTCTCTATTCCAGAAGACTGTATGCCCATAAGCATATAGATAGGGTAAGAAATCAGAGGGAATTAGTCAGGACTGAGGAGCAGAATTGCAAGGGTGAACTTGGAACATTTCATCATACATAAAATATGAAAGACAAGAAAAAGGGGAAAAAAAAGTGTTTTTAAAAATCACAGGAGTTTGGTAGGGTTTATTTTTTCCCTGAATTTTGAGTGAAGGCAACATTATTTTTGATTCTTTTCTCATGAGGTTGTGCTTTAAAAAGTCTTTATGTAGGGTTTTACAAAGTCCTTCTTGATGTGAATTTGGAATAATGTAAGTTGTAACAGTTGTAAGTAAGTTGCAGCAGCTTCTCCCAGTTATGTTATAAGTAGCATGTTATACAGGCTCTGTAAAGTAAGTAATAGCTAAGTTTCTTTTTTATATAATGCAAAGTTAATTTTTCCCTTCTTTTAGGGGGTAGAAAGATTTGGTTATAGAAGTGGATAGTCCTTAATTTTGTAGGAGTTTTACTTACCAGCTAAGTGCCTGGAGCGTTCAGAAGGAATTTCTACCTGTGTATCTTACAATAAGCTGATCTAAAAATGTTGGAAAGGATCCAAATCATCTGAAAGATAAAATGAACTTATTATTCTTCCTCCCAGTGGGACCTCGCTGGCCCGAAAGCTCTGAAGCTCAGCCATTTTGTTTAATTTTTCAGACAATTCATAGAGAATGCAACAAGAGAGGTTGTATTGAAATCTCTTGACCCATGTACTATTGAGAAAACACGACAAATAGTACTCCCGCTGTTTAGTATTTTTATAGCAGTTGTGATGTCTATATGGTGTTTCTCAAGAGTATAGACAGCGCAGTTTGCTGTCTCATTACCTGCAACCTGTCTACAATGTGGCAACCTTTGGTTTGAAGACGTCTTTTGTTGTGAATGCTCCATCCCTGGCGGTGTTCAAATCCAGGTTGGACAGAGCCTTGGGTGACATGGTTTAGTGTGAGGTGTACCTGACATGGCAGGGGGTTGGAACTAGATGATCTTAAGGTCTTTTCCAACCCTAACTATTCTAGGATTCTATGATTCTATGATAATTGAGAATTTTATTTGCGTATGTGCAATAGGCTCCCCTTTTTTCAGAAATGAAACCAGATTACAAATAGATAAATGCCTGTGGCATGCATTTTTAGAGTCAGTGTTTACGCTTCAGTGGGCTCTTCAGCATTTGTCCACGTAGTGAACTGCTAGCTTTTTAAGTAACTCAATGTGCATATATTGAAGATATTTGAAATGATAAAATATGCAATGAAACTGAGTTGGAAGCTGCAATCCTACTATATATGTTAATCACAAATATTACTCATTTTAGGTTACTTGGATAACAGCTAAAACATAATTAAATCGAATCAGGGTTGCAAGGCATGTTTAGGAAAAACTTTGTTGTATAATGAAAAGGGAGAACAAATGTGACCTGGGTTGTCTGCCACTTTGAGCTTGAGTATTAGTTTACTGGGACTACTTCAAACCATTTATTTGATGTCTCTCCATTTCTTTGAAAAATAAGGGGTGGAATGGTAGCTGCTGGAAACCTGGAGAAAATCGTGCTTGGTGTTTGCAAAGGTTTCAGTCTGTATGGAAAGCTGCTGCCAAACCACTTCAAAGCCTGATAGATTCTAGCATATTGAATTAAGGTAATTGATTGTATTTGGGAAAATTCTTTGATTTGGAAAAAGTAGGAAAAGGCTATTTTAAACTTTGTAACTTTCTACATATTCAGGTGATCAAACTGCTGAAGTTTCTTGCAGTGATCAGAGTACGCAACTAAGCTGTTTTTGCAGTTTACAGAGAACTTGAGCACAGGCCTCAATGCTTCATTTTTAAAGTAAAATGAAACTTATTTACTTTTCCTGATCCTCTCAGCGCTACTGCACACTTTCAAGGGCTGGACTGCAAGTTCCAATTCAGATTTTCACAGGCCAAGGTGACCAAACCCACTTAAGAAAACATCAACCTGAATTACTTATGCTCACAGCTACAAAACATTGAGGTATCTTGAGGAGAAGCTGCAAGTAAACAAATGCATTAAAGTCAACATTTTGTGCAGAAGTATACTAGAAATGCAAAGTAAATAGTTTATTGTGATGGTAGTAAATGTTTTAGATAAAAGAACAAAAAGAATATTACTGCATACAGAGTTCAAGGGCAGTTATACTGATAAAAATGCTATTTTTCTCATTCCCATTTCTCTGATGACAATGCCTGTCATAACTTATGATTTTAATAATTTTGCAGTTGGATTAAATGTGGCAAATATTTAACCTGGGTCTTAAGTACAAAACTCCTTCTGCCCTCTATTATCCTACTGAGATGTTTAGTAGGCTTTATTGAAGGACTTCTTTGACTTACCCTGTTTATGCCAGGCTGGAATTTTGGTTAGTTAAGATGAAAATGTCTTCTTTGCCTACTTTGCCGTTGTAAAGAGTATGTAAAATAAAGACTGAGTGCTTTGAGTTGTACAGATGATTTGATAATGTTTGTATAACTCTTAGTAATAGTGGGATATGGTGCCATCATTGTATCCTCATAAAATGTAATTAGGTATTGAATGTTTGCTTTCAGAAATATTCAGCCTGAGCTGCCTTTTTTCAAGAAGTCTGACAGTGGGCTGTGAAATGGAGCATACTCAGTTCTCCCACTGCATCACATCCCACAATGTTTTCTGCCAGAAATGTTTAGTAATGTCTTTGTGTTTAGTTAACAGATGTTATTTACTTTGCTGCATACTGAGGGTGAGAGGCATCAAACCACTTACCTATGTTCTTCAAAATATATTTAAGTTCTTAGCTCTATCAGGTTTAAGAGGATGACGGCTGAAGTGATACGCTTGCCAAAATGGAGTGATGAAAAAATTGTGGTAAACCTTGGAAGTTCCTGGCTGTCAATTCTATGTGCAATCCATCCACTATCTTGCAGTGCTAGACATCTCAAAGCTCTTTTGAAATTTTCTGTAATTATAAAGAAAGTTCAGTAATTTACTCCTCAGGTGAAATATGGCTACCTAGCTCCATAGGATATAATTTCTTTTTCTTTCTTTTTTCCCTTTTTGGCTTAGAGAACACTTCAAGTGACCAGTGCAGTAGTAGTATAGATACTGAAGATAAGTTTCAAGAGAAGTCTCCTCTATTTCTGATGCAATGAGCAAAAACTGGGTTAAAAAATAATCCTAGGGCCCTTTGCCCTTCTTCATCAACTTTGTCTTCATTTTTTGGCCACTTCTGCCTTCTTGTATTGTCCACTTTCATTAGAAAACTTGTCTGATATTTCTGCATTGCAGTTTTTCTGCTTTTTTGTTTCTCCATTTTTCTCCCTATTGGTAAATGTCAGAGTGTTTTTCTCCTAGAAGTTTTCAGGCTTCCCTATTCAGAACAAGGCGATGATAGAACGGTGTTAATGGCCCTTTTCTGAAAATACCCCACATACAAAAACAAAATTTGGAGGCAAATAGCTTGCGCTCCGTTTGCAGCCATCCTCTTCAGTGTCTGCAAACCATTTCAATATGGTGAACTTCCTCAAGTCACTGAAACCAAAATTGGTTGGAGCAGGCCGTGTTTCTCCATGAAGTTTAATCTCATTAGGACTGGTGATTCCAAGGGTGTATTGAAGTATGCAGTGGCTGAGCTTATTGGAGTGATGGTGTTGCCATCCTTATACAGCCATTGTGTTTTCAGGACTTGGGTAGTACTGCTGTGCCATGATGCACTCCTGCTGTTGCACCATGGGCATGAGAGATGTCTGTGGGACCTTTTAACTATCTGTTCTCATTTGTATGGTGTATTTGCTGGGTTTACTGAATCCTGCTGTGTATCACCTACCATGTAGAAAAGCCTCACAACAATTAGAAAACCTGCAAGAGAATTAGAAAATCATAGAAAATTAGAAATTATAAAACCATAGAAAAACCTGCAAGAGAGAAAAAAATTCCTCTCTTGCACTCAATCATATTACTTTTGAATGCGGATGTGCTCCAGCATTGCTCATAACTTGAATACATAGCAATGCAGTACTCTGCATACAGACACTAAAATGGCCTTATCGAGCAGATCTTGATTTGCCAAATTTTATCTGTCAGCTTTCTCTGTCTGTCCATATGGATGTTAAAGACACACCCTGCCACACAATCAGATGAATCTGGTATCATTTTAGTCCTGAAGCTGATCGGGAGGTACCTACTGAAAATATGTCAGACAGTTTGCACTGTATATGAGAGACCTTATATTCTGGAAATGACTGGAGTTTTGTCCATTGGCATGTCCATGTCAGATGCATTTTAACTCATATCAAAAATAACTCTGAAGGGCTGGTGGTTCCATCCCATGGTAAAAAAATCAGAAGTGAGTTCCTGAGATTGTGAAGAAGGCGCTGTTTATGGCACTGCACTGTTATCTGAGTAGGCATTGCTTGTATTTATACTGCTGCTGTGCGTGCCTTCTACAAGCACTGAAGCAACTTAAGTTTTGCCTATAGAAATGTGCTGGGCATAAGAACATTAAGCTTGCAAACTGGAAGCCGTGCCTTTTACATAAGGATTAGTAGTAGTCCAATAGGAAAAACACTCTCTTTACCAGTTTTTGACTGATGAACCTTAATTTAAGAGGCTGTTTCTGCCCTTCTAATACCACTGGCTAGTAGTTTACTCTTAGTTCTCTTAGTGGATGGAATTATGGCTGCATCTAATCCTCCATCACAATGGATGGCTTTCAGAGTTTTTACGGTACTCATGTGGTCCCAGTCTCTGTTCCTATGCTTATAAATCTGTGGTGAATTTACTCAAATGCAGCCAGTATTTCACCTGCTTAAAGAGTAAAGGACTTTACCATGTCTTATGTGCAATATGATTAAAGTGAGGAGGATGTGATCAGTAAGGAGTTAAATAATTTAACCCTCAGGGTTAAGGCTGCACAGAACACAATTCGGGCTGAAATTATTCAAATATTTGCTAATCTTGCTTAATTGTTGTGTCTCATGAAAAGTGTTCCCTTCCCCCATGAGACACAGAACTCCAAAATCCTGAAAATATCTTCACAGCAAAATGTCATCAGGATAAATTAGCTTAGACAGACAGTCCTATAACTGGAGATATAGCCATGGAGTAATCTTCAAATAACCAGGCTAGGCTTTCTTTAGAGATTATTTTTGTATTGTTTATCCTCACACATTATATTGTGCTACGTTGGGAAACCCCAGCTTTTTTTAAAGCATTCATCTGATACAAATCATAGTTTTCCATTCCATAAACAACTCTCCTAGGCTTGTTTGGTTTGTCAGGCTGGTCTGTATAATTTGGGAAACAAATCTATAGTAGCAAGTGTTTCCATTAGTTTTTCTCAGCCAATCCACAGACGGAAAAACACTGGGGGAATTGTAAGCAATGATGTTTGTTTAATGACTCCTTGCTGCTGAGAGTGCCCATGTGACAGTAAATGAGTCAAGATGATGAGATGCACAGACACCTGTACAGGTTTGTGTGTAATAAACAGTTCTTCAAGAACATTTTGTGATGCATGAGCCAATGTGTGCTGCTGCATCCTTCACCTTGTACACTGTTCCTGCTCAAGAACATGCTTGTAGCTGGGATGCTTCTCTGGTTACCCAGCAAAGAGGTAAAACCTGTAAATCATATTCTTCCCTCATTCAGGCATCCCATTCCAGCTGGAGTGGTGAGGTTAACACCAGCTCAGCAGTTGCACAAATGAAAATGGATTTTCAAATTAGAAACACCAGTTTTGACAAGGCTGTGTTCCTTTGTGGGTGTTGGAATCTGTGTTGGCTATTTCGCTGATTAGTACTCATGATGTTGGTGGATTGATTGCTCTAACCCATCTTTTTACTGTTCCTGTTTCTTCAACTTTATCACTTTGTGATTTTGATATTTATGGTGGTTCAAGTTCTAGAGGGCCTTCTAATGTTGGGTAGCGAAACTGTTGTAGCAGCGATTTTGCTTCTCTCAAACTTCTGTTATGCTGTGGAAATCCCAGGTGCCTGTGTCATCCAGTGTGTGTTTTAAGTAGTTAGGAGTGTGATTAGACATGGCCCTTTTTCTACCCAAAAGTAATTTTTCTGCCCAAAAGAAAAAATTTAAGAAAATTTTTAATTAACACCTAAATAATTGCAAATAGCTTGGGGATGTGTTTTTCTTAAAAAAAAAACAAACATAGATTTCTGAGATTTTCTTAATTTTCTTCATTTTAATTTTTTTTTTCAAGTTAAACCTTTGCTTTAGTAAAAAACACTATGAAATTTCACTTTGGAAAGAGAAATAGGATCTGATTCTGATATTCTTACTGTTATTACTCAGTTCTCTTGCATATGGGTTTCTAGTGGCCTGTGATAGGCTTACTGTAGCAGAATGAGGATACTAGAATCTAGCCAGCCCTACAGTTTTCTTACTGAACCTTAGCAAGTTTTTGAAATACAGCATAATCCTTACATGATACAGTTTGCATTAAAAGGTTCCCCTCGCCCATTCCCACTCACACGCATACCTTTGCTTGCTTTCCTTTTAGGTAAAGCATATCTTGACAGTCGCTTTCTTGTGAAGAGTTTTTCCAGATCTCCTTAGGAAACTTTTATTTTGTAAAAAAAATAATTAAAAAGTAAATAATAAAAAGAAAGATAATTCTTGCCCAGAGAGTTTAATTCCTGCTGAAGAAGACATCTTTCTCTTTTTGGATATTTACGTAAAACCAGTGGTTGATCGTAAACCCTGAAGTGCTGCTTTCTTTTTATTCAGCTTCTAATGATCCAGAAAGGTATTAAAATTCTTAGTCAGTAGACATAGTTTAAGAGACCCAGACTGTCCAGAGGGCAGTAGACAGAGATCGCTCTTAAAAATGCAAGACATGTAAACTAATTTTTGCCAGCAGTTAATCAATAGCATGAAAAGTAGAAAACTTCTGACAGAGTAATAACTTTTAATTATTGTTCTGTTCATTCTGGTAGATAGAAGTTCCTCTAAATCTGTGTTGAAAGCAACAGAGTTTCATGTATTGCTATGACATTTTCTAGGCCTGCCAAATCAGATTTTTCTTTTTTGATTCTAGCCTCTGTCTCCCTTTCAGAGCTGGAATGTCCTCAGTGCATTTGATGCTATTTAATGCTACAAATGCACAGCGCCTAATTTTTCTTTTCTTAGGAAACATCTTTTAGATTATTTTTTTTAACCACATAGAACAGTAAATATACACTTTAAGCAATACTCAGGAATATTAATTGACTTTTTTTCTACTGGTTGTAACATTCATTCTCTATTTTGCTAAGACAAGCATGTGCATGTATTTGACTAATCCTTTTCTTCTGTTTTGGTTTTAAATAGTAGATTGCAGTTGGCATCATGTGCGCACAAAGGAATTAATGAATTGTAAGAACGTCCATTCAGACTTGGCTATGCTACCTGATTATCTTGTAGGGGAAGACAATAAGTTTCTAATTAAATTACGCCAGTAATTACAAATTGCTCTCATTTTTAAATATGGTAGACAAGAATGCAAATTTGACCCTAGAAGGTTTGTGATGGGCAAATATGGTTGCTGGGAGTGTGTATGCGTGCCCTAACTTTTCTCAGTATTCAACACAAAGAAAAGGTAGTGGCAGAGAGACTAATCTGCTCCAAGACTGAAACCAGGAACACGAAACGTAGCAGAATAGCAACAGACAAGGTTGTTACATCACAACAGAACAATAGCATTTTAGAACATTAGGCTCGTCAGAACTGGGGAGGGGGGAACCAAACACAAAACCCCACAGAGCGTTTTTGTAGTTTACTAATAACAAAATATCAGAAAAACCTGCATGATAATCTCTCTATGTCAGCTAAAGAAGATTGACTTGGAGCTTCAAGGAACACCTCAGGTAATGCAGTTTCTGCTTTGTTGATTTTGTGCTGCTTCAGCGCTTTTCAGAAGGAAGTCATTGTCACTTAAGTGAACATATGTAATTCAACAGATTTAGCTGATAAATTGGTCAAATCTTCCTTGTGTGTATTCCCTGGAATTGCACCACAGCTGAAATTGGTTCCTTTTTCTTTTCCTTTTTTCCTCTAGTACTAAATTATATTCTGAGTTACTATTTTGCATCAAAAGGCAAATGCTAATAATAGCAATCAGCTTCTTAGTCCAACATCCTGAATTAGTGGCATAGTGATTTCAGATATTATGTTTTATCAGCAATATGCTTGGGGATGATGCCAGCTGAAGAGTATATAGTGTAAACACCACTGGCATACTAACATAAAGATTTTTTTGTATTACTTAAATGTACAATGGTTTAAAAACTATTAAAGTAGGATTGTCCTCATTGAGTCCCTGACTCACTTTATTAACACTAACTGTAGGATCTGCTTGAAGAAATTGCCGGTAGAAAGATTTGCTTTCTCACTGCTGCATTAATCTAAGAGTCTACACACGGCTTAAATTATACATGATGGAAAAGAGAAAAGAGTAGAGGAATTTAATTAAATTACATGACCAAGTTGTCTCAGTCCAAACACATTTGGTCAAGAACTGTGCCAGCAATTGCTGTCACTGTGTTCAGGCTGACCCCCCACTGAAATACAGCTAAAAGGCACTGTTTGAATTTAAAAAAATAGAACTTTAAATAAAGACCTGGTGAATAACATTAGAAATCAAAAAAAGAATTTGCAGCTACTAACTGAAGTTTTGTTTGTGTATGCCATAGGATACACACTTGATGTAGTGTACTAGTAGTAATATCATACTAGTAATATCATAGGATACTTCTTGATGTAGTATCTTGCTATGAATTCTGCAAAACTGCTTATTTACCAGTTCCCTTACTACACCTTCAGGGGTGTTAGGACACCTGAATGGCCCATCACTCATAAAAACAGATTTCCCCATATGTGCACAAAATGGTTATTCAGAATTTTCTGGCTCTTGCTGTCTCAGGTGACAGTCAGGCTTTTCCATGTTGCAGAGCTACATGTCCTTTGTCAAGCTCATCCTTCATCCCAGACTGGTGCCTAAAAATAAAGCTCTGGAAGCAGTACTTTTCAGATGAAATATTGTGTGTATGCTACATATTTCATCTCTATCTTGAATATTCTTGGAAATACTATTTTGAAAAAGTTTAAAAAGAAACAACCCCAAAAGCCTTAGGCTTTATTTTTTTCTTCTCTACTTGTTCATGAATCGACTTGTATTTTTGTTCATTTTGATTCTTACTTTTTTCTTTAACGTTTATCTATCTTGAATTTTTTATGATGTTCTTGTTAAAACTGTTGTGATGCTTTGGTGCATCAGTGGTATTTTCTTTGGTAGGAATTTTTATTATGAAACACACGTGAAACAACATCAAGGGAAATTAAAAAAATCTTATCTTAAAAAATAAAGTGTTTGATATCAAAACTGTTGAAAATAATAATTTATCTTGGTAATCCATTCAGTAGAAGATAAGACCTGATTTCTAAACATATACTGCCCTTCTGAATTTAATGTTAGTGAAGCGATACCAGAATTCACAAAAGATTTAAAAATTAAGGACAATGCATTGACATCTTGTTTCAGGGAACAGCGGGCTCACTGCTGTGGGAACTGGGATGCTGTAGCATCAGTACTTTCCCTACTGGCAAAGGTGGCTTTGGTGCTTTCTTCTTCCTATGGCCCCCACTACTCTCTCCCTTTCGCCACAACTTTGCAAGGCTGATGGCTGTGGCAGTGCAGTGTTTTGTCCAGCTGTGTCAATTATTTTTTCAACTAATATGCTTCACAGAGAAGCTCTGTATCCATTGCACTGGTACAACTGAGGGACAGCATGCAGTGAGAGGGAAATACAGATACAGAAAGTTGAAACAAGTCTTCATATGTTTATAGGAGTATGATTTCAATTTCTGGTATTTCATCAAGTTTTGGTTAGTGTGAGAGAGAGCAATCTGCTGACCTTGCAAAATCTTTTGAAAGTTTCCCAGAACTGGGATGCACCATCTTTAGAAGTTCTGGTTTCTGGCTTTCTCTTCTAGTAGTCACTGCTTGGGTTTAAGTTTTCACTCAAATTTTCTGTTAAAGTTATTTCCACTTTTAAATACCATCCTGATTGCAGTGTTACAAGGGTAACAGATCTCGTATGCTCATTCACTACCCTGTTGTCCTTGTTTGAGGGAGTTTTCCTTTGACACATAAAGACGCTTTGGGCATATATCAGCTGTCTAACTAGCAGCATTTTTCAGTTTGGGCTGTAAACTGAGCATTTACACTGAATAACTGTTCCTTTTCCCAGGAGAGGGAGTTCATAGTGCTGAATTGCATTATTACCTCTGAATACACATGAACAAAGTCCGCAATTTTCCTAATTTACAGATGAAGAGCTGGTTATCACAAGAAAACATAAATCTGAACGGTCACGGTGACTATCACTAGCTCTTGGTAAATGCAAGACACAAGTGTACATGAATAAGGATGGGGTGATTGTGCCCTTAGCTCAAGCAACCAACAGTTGCTCCTGCTGAAGACAAGGAGTTGCCCTCACTAAAGGAGAAGCTGGGTAGCAACTCAGCATCGAGTGACCATACTCAAAATCCTCCATTCCTGTTCATGAAGTAAACTGTATTGCTTAAATATACTTGCCTGGCATCCTACATGGTTTTACGTCACTGGTAGATTGGCTTGAGGACAGTCAAAACTGAGCTGCTGAGTTACAAATGGAATTGCAGGACTTGAGTCACCTATCCAATCTAAACTTCCCCTGTTTGAGTTTGAACCCATTACCCCTTGTCCTTCACTACAGTCCCTAATGAATAGTCCATCCCCAGCATCCCTATAGGCTCCTGTCAGATACTGGAAGGCTGCTATGAGGTCTCCATGCAGCCTTCTCTTCTCCACACTGAACAGCCCCAACTTTCTCAGCCTGTCTTCATATGGGAGGTGTCCAGTCAGTCCCCTGATCATCCTCGTGGCCCTCCTCTGGACTTGTTCCAACAGTTCCATGTCCTTTTTATGTTTGGGACACCAGAACTGCACACGTTACTCCAAGTGAGGTCTCAGGAGAGCAGAGGGGCAGGATCACCTCCTTCGACCTGCTGGTCACGCTCCTGGGTGGCATAGTTTAGTGGGAGGTGTCCCTGCC
Source organism: Myiopsitta monachus (assembly GCA_017639245.1). Lineage (NCBI taxonomy): Eukaryota > Metazoa > Chordata > Aves > Psittaciformes > Psittacidae > Myiopsitta > Myiopsitta monachus. Next base: position 38,100,684 of record CM029927.1, read on the forward strand.
CATGGCAGGGGGGTTGGAACTAGATGATCTTAAGGTCCTTTCCAACCCTAACTATTCTACTATTCTATGATTCTATGATCATCTGTCCATCTACTGTCAGCCTAAACCAATTGCATATAATGTACTATTCTTTTTCTGTCATTTCCTCTCCTGTTCTGCTACCTCTCTTCTGCCATTTCTTGCCTTGCCACTTATATTTTGTGCTGCCTTATGTAACTATATATAGAAAGCATGGCACTCTGTGTGACACTAATATGACTTCTGTTGCTGTTGTGCTCTCCTTTCTGCTTCCTTTTGGCTTTTTCTCTAGCTTTTCTTGGTTTAGTAAGTGCTTTGGTTTAGGAGCTAGCTCAGAGACCTCTGGTGTGGAATCCTGGTTTAAATTAATCCTGTAGTGCAGTCTTTATAAAAATCAGTGACATAATCAATAGCATCTTCTGAATTCTGTTATGATGAGCATTGCGTGTGCCATGTATTCAGCATAGCAAAAGAATTTTTAAGTGGTCAAAGAGAGTTCTTTAAGGAATAAGCTGGGGAAAAGAAGTCTTTATTATGCTATTTTTCAGTTCTGTTGTGAGAAACTGGTTTATAAGGAAACTATTCCTGTATCTTTAAAGATTATAATTAACATCAGAGAAACATCACTGACTTCTGTTCATAGTTTATAACAATGCAGTTGCCTTGCGGAAAACCTTGTATTTATTAATTTTAATAAATAGAACCTGCTGCAATAAAATATTCTACTATCAGGGACAAACTATTTGTATTTTAATAGAACTTGGCATTCAAGAAATGTATCAGGTAAAATGTCAAATCTATGTGGAAGATGTAAATAGGTGATACACACTGCAGTTAGGACTGTCTGACGAAAAGTAATTTCCGAGTGTAGTGAAAGTGATGTTTTCATCTGAAGAAGTCATTTTTCTTGAAAACTAAAAATAGCTTCTTATTCAGATAGATTATCTAGCTACGCTGCATAGAAACCATTTTTCTCTATTACTGTACTTATGTAACACCGGCTTCAGGCTGAAAAGCACAATTGTTTTTTCGTTAAATTAACAGTTTAAGGTCAGGTTCCTTTTCCCTCTGCTACTTTATAGATATGTGGAAGTCTTATTTCATGTAACCTCTGTACCTTTGTGTGACATACTCAACTTCTTTAATACAATGGAAGGTTCACAGTAAAATGTTGTGGAAGGTAGACTTCTGTGCTTCATCAAGCTGATGTAAGTTACAGCTTCTGTTGTGAGCTCTCTGTGGTCCCAGAGGATGGTATTGGTATAAAAACTTAGGAATTGAATTTAAATAATTCCATTTTTCTGTACTGCTGATGAAAATGAGCCCATATCTCAGAGTTACTGAACTGATTTTATTTTGTTGTTGTTTTTTGTGCGGTTGTTCCACATTAATATTTTTGGACAGACCCAGAGCTGTTTGGATACCAGACTTTTCAGTGCTTTTGAATCTTTGAATTTTAGTTGTATTTAGCATTCAATTTCCTCCCCTTTCAATGATTATTTATTTGTGAGAGAAATACTTTTGTTCTTTCCTTTAGTTATTGAAATACATTCTGAATTATTATATTAGCTTTATAATAAAGACTTTTCCTCTAATTTATTTTCTGTATGTTTTTTTCTGCAAAACACCAGGACTAAACACTTGAAGAGGAATTTTCATGGGTCTGTGGGTTCTCTGTGTTACTTAATGATTTTCCATTTCCCCTGCCTATCCCCCAGCATTTGGAGAGCTGTGTATGTCCCCCTTGGCAGTTACTGAGTGCTCCTGCCACCTGCATGTATTGATTGTAGACCTTCAGAGATCCTAAACTGGCTGTGGTCCTCAGTGGTTATTAACACAGCATCTGTATTTGTTACTTCTGTGATACACCTTTATTATGGATAGAGAGATACTTTTGACTGGGTAGGAATATATGTCTTCTGAAGAAAAGAAAAATTAAATCTTTGTGATAACGACTTGGAAGTGAACCATTTGACTAAGACGGAGTGTCATATGAAATGGTGCTTCTCTCCTGAAACCCAGCTTGGCTGGAGTGTAAGAACAGGGTGGTTGTATAAAGAAAAGACTGCACATAGGCTCTCAAATTGAGCCTAGGATTGTTCCGAGATAAGAAATGGGTTCTACCTCTTTATCTTAAGAAGGAACTCTAATGTGTGAATCTTGAGGTTATATACTTGGGTTAGCTGTAGTTTGAAATCCCTTTTTTCTCATCTTTTTAAATATCCAGTTCCAGCACCTGTGTGAGCATACACTGGGAAGCCTTTTGCTACCGATCATGGTATCAGAACAAGCAGAAACCTGTTTAGGTGCTTCAAGCTCAGATAGACGTACCAGTTACCAGCCATTTTTTAACATGTACGGCTGTGAGCAGAAGTACTCAGAGAAAATACTCCAAGACATACCTTGAATGATGGTCCCCAGCTTCCTATTCAGGGTTTTGGCTGGTAAGCACTGTGACTGTTTTCTGGCCTTTGTAGCATCACCTGGAAGATCTCTTGGGTCCGTCTTTTTAGACATAAGATACAAAGGGCCAGATGTGCTATACGCCATGCAGCATAGGGCGCAAGCCTCGACATGCTAGATCTCTGTCCACTGAAATTACATTTTCCCACTGAAACCTGAAGGAAATATCTCTGATTCAGGTACTTGTGTCATCCTGAAAATGTCATCTAAGGCACTGCTGGCTGTAAAAGTTCCTAGCCAGTTGCCTTGAAAAATGTTTGTCACTCAGCTAGCTGGAAGAGAGCTCAGTTCCACCCTTTTAAGAATCTTGTTATTCCCTTGTTTCTTCCAAAGCTGCATTTGCCTGTAGTTAAGCATAGGGATTAGGACTCCAAATCTTGTTTAGTCATTTTGCATCCTTTAAAAATCTTTCAAAGGTCATAAGATTCTTCTTACTTTCCTAATTAGCAATAAATAATATCCCAGAATGCCTTCCTGCTTTTTCTAATGGCCCTTTTCAGCTACATCTCACTTCAGATGAGGTTTATTTGAAATTTCCAGAACAGACAAGTTTTGGAGATGCAACATGGCAAAATGTGCTAAGAGGCTCTTCAAAACATAATTAGCACCTATTTGTCCTGAGTCTCCTATCTTACAAGTGGCTTTGCCAAGTACTCTCAAATTTGGGCCAAAGAAAGGTCTGCTAATGAGAAATGTCTGCAATATCTGAAAAGAAACAAGCATTTTGTTGTGTTATGGGGTGGTTCTTTTGTTGTTGTTGTTTGTTTTTTCTGCTTGGTTTGGTTTTGGGGTTTGGGGTGGTTTTTTGGGGGGGGGGGGGTTTGAGGATCTAAAGACTAGAGGTGGTGTTGAGAGCCCTAGAAGAAAAGCAAAGTGCCAAATGGTAAATGATTGCATCTTTCATTCTCCTTCTGCTCTTCTATAGCAGAAGATACTCGAAAACATTGCAAATCACTGAGTTTCTAATTCTTGGAAAAAATAAGTTAAAGGATGGAAGGAACAAATCTCACTGAAATGTTTTCCCTGTTCCTAGAAGAAAATCTTAAGTGCATGGCTTCTTTCCTATGGAAAAAAAAAAAACAACAAAACAAGACCAAACCAGATTAAAAATGCCAAATCAGAAAAGCGTCTTAATTGTGCAATTTCCTTCAGCTACAGAGCTTTTAGTCCCCCTGCATTTTCCATTCACCTATAGAGAGGCAGCCTGACAGGACTGCTGTGCACAGCTATTAGGTTTAATTGCAATGGTTTTACTTTGCTTTTCTTTAACCAGAACCATTTGTGGCTAAAAATAGAACTATTATTTTCTGATGTAGATATAACATCTCTAGGAGCTTAACGGGTTACATACTGTTTGCAGCTGAAGAGAGATTTGCAAAATACTTACAAGGGAGCAACTCTATTTGTAGGGAAGCTACGAGTTCTCACTTGGGGAATTGTTTTAGATGGTCAGCCCATGTTTGAGTGCTTTTTCTTTTAATTTTTACTCTCTAGGCCTTCCCCTCTTCAGCCCTCATTTCCTGGGTTTTTTTTGTGCCTTTTTGTTGTTTTTTTTTGGGGGGGGTGGGGAGGAGGGGTGTGTGTTTTGTATGTTTTTTTCTTTTGGGCTTTTTTTGTGTGTTTTTTTAATTATTATTTTTTTTTTTTATTTTTAGCAAATGATACATTTGATGTACAGGAAGGAACTATGTGGAACTCATTAAACATAAATGTTCAGTTAAAATTAGATGATTCCTGGTTAGCATTTTATATGCCTTGTGTAAAGAATAGTTGAGGCAAAGACAAATATGATTGGTGGTGCCCTGTCCTGTCCCCCGAAATGAAAGACAAGCCTTGCCAACTCACCACTTCAAAAGAGAGTACTCTAGGCCAGCTACCTATAGCCAGCTGCATCTATTGCAGTTGACAGGCTGTTTCTCCACTGATTTTGGTGAAGTGGACTCAAGGTTACTATACAGTGAATTAACTAAAATTTGCTAAGAGCAACACTAAGTTCATCACCACCTGCCAAATGTGTTTTCTTTCTATTTGTTATGGTAAGTTAATTAACATATCAAACAGATATACTTCTTTTTTTATTTTTTTCTCTGAATTTTTGTTCACATAATATGCCTGATCTCTTTTTGCAAGCTAGAGTATTCCATAAAAATAATGACTTTTGTTTTCTGCTAGAATATGATCTCAGTAACACAGTGTGCAGGAAATAATGTGTAAAACTCTCAGGGTAGCTCTTTACTCTGTTTCTCAAAGATAATAGACATATTGTTATCTTAGATATCAAATATGTGGGCTGACCTATGGGCTACTCATCGGCAGCAGAAAAAGTAATCTTTTCTTTGGATATACAGGTATGTATCTGTATAGTTTTAAAATACATTTCTCTTGCTTGTGAAAAGAGCAGAACCAGTCTTGTAGCCCTGAGGGTTGCAGTCTCCTATTGATGTGCAGAGCAGGTACCAGCAGTCAGACCTGTGCCAGGATGGGAAGCAGGTGAAGGGGCCTGATTCCTGGGCATGGCAAGACACTCCTGCTGGAAGCCAAGCCCACCATCCTTGTGGCAGGGAAGGGCATGACCCACTGGTGCCAGCTCAGCCGCAGCAGCGTGACAGCGGTTCTGCAATACTATGCTCTTCTGGGAATTGTCCGGTTCTCAACTGGGAGTCGCACTGAAGCAAGAGTCATGTCTGAGGAAATACTTTGGTTTAGTCTTTTGTGATAGAGCACTGGTAGCTAAAAAGACCTGATGGCCCAAACCAGTTTATTTAAAGACCTCCGCTAGTTTATTGATCACCTTATCATTTGAGTAAGTACCTCATAAGAAACAGCTGGATTGAAAACCGTAGTCAGTGAGTGGCACTCCTGTCTCAAGGTACAGTTCAATAATTTCTGCTTGAAAATTCTAGCATTAGCTGTTACATACTTGGCTGAATGGTATGTGTTTTCCAAAGGTCTTAGTAGCAGGGGTCATCCTGCTCTGCTGGAAGAGTTCTTGTTTTTCTACATTACTCCAATTCCAGCAAACAACCCTTCAAATCCAGAATAATATTCACATTCAGCATTTTGTCTGTGGATTTCTAAGTTTTAATTTCATTAAAGACTGCGACTTTAGGATCCTGAGAAGCAGCATAATTATACAGGAGGTGGAGAGCCAGGCTGGGATTTGCTCAGGAGCTCATTGTCAGAACCCCAGGTCACCTGGAGTCCCAGCAGGGGTATTGGGGTTGCTGTATTATTGCTTTCCTTAGGCTGGATATAAAATCGCACCTATACTGTCACCAATTCAAAATTCTCCCCAGCCTCCACCGATATAATTCTGTTTATGTCTGAAGGAAGACATGTCTGAGGGTGAAGTGGTAATTTGTTCTCTGACTTTGGCCTCCCAGCTGAGCTTTGTCACAATGGTGTAATTTAGATCTTATTCACAGCAGCTCACTTAGGTGTGTCTTCAACCTGGAGCATGTATGTGGTCCCCTTTGCTTCCTTGTGACCTCTGTCCAAGTATCAAGTTAGGAATGTACTGAAATGTTTTGGACAGTGTGTATTTATGCAGCTAAGTTTAAAAAAAAGTTCTCAATCAGCTCTCAGCATTGGTACCTTAACCATGTTCATGATAAGCTCTTAAAGACTTCATTAAGGAGAATGAAATATTTCATAGAAGTTGTGAGCCACACTTCATATGGGAATGCCTGTCTAACACATGTAACCTGCACTGGATTTAGACAAATGGTCTGCGGGGCAAAGGAACTCAGCTGTCCAATTTTTCATTGTCTTTCTGAAACTAAATACATTTAAAAGTCTCTGGAACGGAGCTCTTCAGCCAGTTAGCACATTATATCAATAGGAATGGTAATTGCTATTGGTTACTCCATGTTTTCTATAGTGGTTCTTCAGATTTTCATTTTGCAGCTATTGCAATTACACTTAATTATTCACATAAATACACCCTGTGCCTGTAGACAGATATCTTTTTTTTGAAGAATGTACGTACTAATGGGATCTTTTCAATACAAATTAGGCCAGCTTGAACTATTTAAGTTAATTTATTTAATAGACCTTGCCTATGAAGCTTAGCATTTTGGTCCTCATTATAAACAAGAGTGTCTGGGAATACAGTCATTACTCCTGTGAAGCCTTCCTACTGTGAAGAGGGAGTGAAGTTTTGTTTGTTTAGATTTTTTTTTAAGTTTCAATTTACCATTACTGCTTGCTGCTGTTTTACCTCCCTGGCTTTTTTTCCCACCTACTGCCATTTAAAACAAGGAACACAGAGACAGTGGGGGTAGATGTTAACATGCAAATTCAAAGGGAAAGGCACTTGCTCTGTTCAACAATATGAGCTGATGCTTTAAAAAATTATCTGCTTCAGTGCTAATTTTACCTTGTGATGGAAACTGGTCTTTAAATATGTAAAACATAATGAGAGGGCAACAGCCATCATTAGTAGCTTAGAAAAGTTGTCTTGTTTGCCTCAGAATAATTGCGTGACCTGCCTCTTAAAGCCAGGTCTGTTTAATTATCAAACTACCTAGAAACACAGGAGAGTGCTGCAGAAACCAGCCAGCGATTTAGTTGCAGGAACTCCTGATGGTTGGTGGGAGCTTGAAGGAAAGGTACAGTCCTTTTAGTTCACAAATGTTTTTAGGGTGAAAAACACCTGGAAGCCCAGAAACTACCGATCCAAGATTCTGCTGAAAGAAAACAACTGCGTCAAATAGTCTCAGAAGACAAAATTGCTGTCTTGTGAAGAATGTGTGGCATAATAGGGAGCACTTTGCGGAGGGCTTCACAAGGTACATACTAACAGTAGTAACATCTTTCGTTAATCAATTAATGTTCAATATTGATTAGTAAGAGAAAGACAACTCTTAAATTCTGCAGAGGAAGAGGAATATTGACTTGATGAAAATCAAACAGCCTCCTCCTTCTGCCCCACCAGTAGTGTTTACTCAGAATGGATTTCTTTAAACAGTCCAAATTTCATGGTTCAGAGAATGAAGACTCTCTGGACTGTGCCACTACTACAAGAAAGAGACAGTTCAGCATCTTTACAGACAAAGCTGTGGACTTTAGCAAAAAGGCCCTTATTTAAGTCAAAAATAGCAATTGTAGCTTATGCTAATTACGTTATGCACACTCCAACAACTGATAGCCATTGACCTGTATGGAACATTTCCAGTTACAAACTGATTAAAGCCTCTTCAGGCAATCGTTCTCTTTTATAGGGAAGCACTGATGCCTGATGTAATGACCTGACCCATGCTAAGTGAATGCAAAGCCCTCAAAGCAGAGTGGTACAAATACAGACAGCCAAAAGGCCATGCACTGTATGCTTATCAGCTGTGAAAGCGGAGAGCAGGTTTCACAGCCATGAATAATTCTTAGCTGGCTAGTCATCCTCGGCACATTCCCATGTAGCTGAGTGTATAGTGGCTAATTTATTTCCAGGCTGAACCAGATAAGTTTTAAAAAATATTTTAGTTTCCACAGTAGTGCAAGAATTTGCATATATGTCTTACTTGACTTTGATAAGTGAGTGAAAAGCATTAGTGGAAAGTCATTGCTCTGCTCATGGCGCCTTAAGCACTACATCTTTTCCTCCAGCCCTTTGTTCGTCCTTGGTTAAAAAGAGATGGAAGACTGGGGACCCCACTTTCTGGTGTAGGTTTCTGTATACAGAAATTATGTCACCTTTCCTGTCAACAGTCCTTGAGGAATCCTATGTAAAATGTAGGTATTTACATAATTAGGATACACATTTAAGGGCCACTAAACATGAGACTGTAACTATGTTTTACATACTGTAGAGCCCTGAAGTCTTTAGCAAACTTTGATTTGCTGTATGTGAATAATGTAGTTGTCATAAATTGACGTTACCCTACCTCTATCTATATTTGACAGTATGAAGCAAAGATTGCCATATGTTGCATGCCACGCACCAGGACGTGAACATTTCTTAGAATAATAGAATAGTTTGGGTTGGAAGGGACCTTCAGAGGTTATGTAGTCTAATTCCCCTGCAATGAGCAGGGCCATCTTCAACTAGATCAGCCTGCTCAGAGCCACATCCAGCCTGGTGTTGAATGCCTCCAGGGATGGCATGTCCACCACCTCTCCGGACAGCCTGTGCCAGTGTTTCACCACCCTCATAAAAAATTTCTTCCTCACATCATTTATCCAGGTTGATCTAATTCTTTATAAGCCAGTCTTCTATACTACATCAAGGCAATATGCAACTTTCCCCACACCAGTGCTGCCATGAATGGTTAGAATGAACGCATTTCTGAATTATACTTTTAATTCTCTCTTTATTATTTTCAAGATGATGAAGTCATTAAAATTCACGGGTTTGATATTTTTTTTACTCTGCTACATTGCTAAATAACTTCTCCCCTCTGCCCCCTTCACATTTTCTTACAGAATTAGAAAAAAGGAGTAAGGATAACAAATGTAGATATATATTAAAACCCCTTATCAGTGTTTTATATTCAGTGAAAAAATGTTTTCTTGAAATTTTCAGACGCTAATTATTCTTTTGGGGTGGGGGGGGAAAGAAAATTGTTATGGATGGTAAGGTTTTGGTGGGTATTCCAAATCCAGCAAAAGTTAAGTTAGAAGGAGGCAGATGAGCAGAGCAGTAAACAGTGATGAAGAGTCTGAAATTGTTTGCAGTTCAGTAGTTTCCATGCTTCCAAGCCCAATTTAAGTTAGATCAGCTACCTTACCTCACTGATCCTTTCAGACCACTTGTATTACAGATTGCTGCTGTTGTTGGTCACAAAAGCAGGAAAGCAAGGTGATGTCATGAATGGCAGGAGAGGAAAAGTTAAGGAATTTCAGAGCTGTTGGGAAACAGTCAGTAAAAAGTTACTATCCCTAATTTCTGTAATATTCTCATCTCTCTTCCTCTACTTGACTGGACCAGCTAGGATTTTATTTAGGTTAAAGGAGAATGTACATGTTTGGTTGTGAAGTCTAATGGGTGATAGTATCCCAATCTAAACAAACAGAAATTCAAGCCTATACAGATGTATTGGAATGAGGCATTCTCCATCTCTGTTTATTCAAAACAGATTCACAGTGACCCACATGTCATGTAAACCCTTTATGATTTTTGTTTTGGTTTGTTTTGTTTTTTGAGGGGGGAGGGTTGTGTTTTGTTTTGTTGTTTGGGGTTTTTTTTTGTTTTCTTTCTTCTCCCCAAGAGGGTTCTGGCCTGTTGCTATAACAACTCCATAGCACCATCAGAGTACCAAACACAAACAGCTAATCCAGACCATGGAGCCTCAGTTCACCCTCTTTCACTGGGTCCTGTGTATCCTTTCAACAATAGTTTTACCTGGTGTGCACTGAGGATTCACGTGGGCCTCCACACAAATTAAAGTTTCCACAAGACAGCACTCAGCATAACAATGTCCTATGCAGCTTCTCTGTGTTGCTACTTGGTGGTTATTAGAATGAAGATTAGTGTTAGGCATATGATTTTAGACAAATGAAACAAACAGTATACATTTGCACTGTGAAATTTAATTACATTATTGTGTAAATGGGATTTTTTTTCTAAGTTATCTGGGCAGTAGTTTATACAGCTATAATTAAATCCACAAACAAGGGAGAATGAGCTGCAGGATTATACAAGACTCATGTTTAGGATATACTGTGGCTGTGTCACTCGAAAACAACCACTGAAACAGCGTTTCCATGGCTGGCATGAAACTGGTACATCTTTTTTCTTCCTTGAAGAATCTATTTCAGATTCCATAAGTACTGTATTTTACTGCAGCAGCTGGGAGATGGAGAGGACATAGCTTTTCAGAATTACAGAAAGTGATGTGCCAGCCCCCAGGCAGGAGAGTTAGCTTGTTATTTTCTTTCCATCTCAGTTTGGCTGGGAAGAAATTGTCTTCCCCAGCACCAGGGAGAAACAAATGCAGACTATGAGTTAGTGCTAGCTCATATGTGGACATATGTAGATAAACTTGAGAAGAGCTTCCAGTTAAAGAGGAAGATGCCATAGTGAGCTGTTTTCCTTCTTTAAAGTCATTGTTTCCCAACAGATGTGGAACACAGCTCTTTATGGGGTTTGAAAGAAAGGCCATTGAAGATCATGGTCTTTCCTAATATATCCTTTGACTTGCAAACCAGTTGGAGTAGTTTTCTTCCTCATTTTTCTCTTTGGTCTCTACAGGTTTCTTTTGGAGTGGTGATTTTTTCCTTCTCTAAGTATATTGAAATTAGAGTTGTCTTTTCTTGTGTGTTTGTGAAAAAAAGTGATATTGATTCAGAAGACACTCATTAGTTTCCAAAATAATAATAATAATAAAGACTATATAAGTCAGAATAATTAAATAGAAGAGTTTCCATTTTACTTTATAGACCTTCAGTGAGCACGCTCACACATGTTTTGCGTGTTCCAGATCTGTGGTTGTCTGCCAGGCTGCTCTGTGAACTGGAGGCAGTCTGGGAATCCTGTGCAAGGGGACAGAACAGAGGAGTAGCTGGGCCCTCTTCCAGGACTGCCCTGTACTCTGATGTGTAGATCCTGTGCATAGTCATTCATAGCTTGTTTTCAGATGAGGTAACTTGCTTTAAGCCTTTCTTTCCTCCAGAGAACCAGTGAAAGCTCTTCTTACCTGTGTCAAGCATAGGTAATGTTGTACAGCAGCAGCTGTACTGGGGCTGTAATGTGTGACAGCACCAAAACAGGCAGAATTATTTTCAGCTTGCCATCCAAATCAGCCTAGATCCACGGGAGTTAGATTACATACATTCTTTCAAACTGTCCCACTCACATATTCTTACATGGAGCTTCTGATTTCATTGGCTTTAATGGCCTGAATCTTACTGAATTTCTCTTTCTTCTCTCCTTGCCTCTCCTTCTCTCTCAATCTCTTGGCAGCCACCAGTAGAAGTCAGCTCAATGGTGAACCTGTTGCGAGCCAGAATCTGTAGCAGTGTCTGTGCTGCAGCTTTGCCTACAGAAGGTTGCTTTCATGATTGTCCCCTGTAACACAGATGTATCCTTCCGGCACATTTCTCCTGATCAAATTCCCCCAGCTAATGTACTTAGGAATGTCTGCAACGTCTTCTTCCAGTTTCTAAAAGTCACTCGCTTAGGATGGCCTTTTTATTTCTCCTCACTAGATTTTTTCATGAGGATGAATGGAGTCCATCATGAAGAGTTGATACAGTATTGATCATACTTTGTCCCAGAACTAAATCGTAAAATTGTTTAGATTGGAAAAGACCCTTAGGATTATCAAGTCCAGCTATTAAGTTGAAGTTAATTACTTTTTTGGGTTCTTATTAAGGACTTCCCAAACAGCTTTGAATGGTGTTAAGACAAAACAAAAACTTGACAGAAACCACACAATAACTGAGCAGTTTTTCTATCATATTGCCTTTTTCAAATCCCCAAATTTCATTCAACAGCTCTTCAATAATTATATTGAAAAAAAATCAATAATATATAGAATTGCCTAAGTTGGACAACAATTTGCATGGAGTATTATTCAGTCCTTCTGTTTAAAAGCTTGTATCATGCAGCTCTCCTGCTATCCATCCAATGTTCCTTACATCTATTTTTAATGACTCCATAAAGTGAGTGATGTCTGACAGATACATTTTTGGGTTTAATTTGCTTAATTACTTAGATGTAGAATTAATGAGAATGACTGAATCTTTTCCTGCTGTTCTCGCTGGCTCTGCTTTGTGAATTTTTGAAGATTACTTCTGTACACCAGAGATGAATAGGATATAAATATTCCTATATTCTCCAGGTAGACATATGCTTGAGTACATAGACTTACACATTTTACCTGGTTTAGGTCGCAAAATAGGTAGAAACTGTACTATCAGTATAATTAAGTTATATTTTGATACTTCTAAGTACTTCTAAGTACTTGGAAAAAGCTGGCATGCATGAATCGGAAGACTATAGTTGCAAAAGCAGTTGCCAGGTGCGTAATTCTAAAAGACAAATTCTAAACTGGCAAGATTAATTCTTTCTGAAGATGCTGTTTCCAGCTGGAAATATGCTGTACATATAGTGATATTAGGAACTGATATGTCTACCTGTTCAAGGTAAAATCCTGCCCGCTTTGAAGACTTTGGCAGTGAGCTGTTCAGGAAAGTGAGTGTTTATCCTATCAGTGCATATATTGTCAAGCATTGTTTGCCTGGAGGTGTTTACAACTTTGGGAGTTGAAATCCCCGTTCTGGTAGCTTTCTCTGAATATGTCTGTGTGGGAAAGTTGGAAATGAACATCATAGACATGGGCTGAAAAGGAATTGAATCAGTTAAATATTTCTTTTATCTTTTATCTCATTTCTCTTTCGACTCATTTATAAAGAAAAATGAAACCCTGATAGAGAAACAGCAGGGGCTTCTTCTATGACTGAGTTAGCAAAATAGATCAGAAAGTGGGAGAAGTTACATGGGAGGCATGAAATTTGTTTGACATCAGAATCTGTGGCCTGTGCTTTCTGCCTGCTGCTTGTGACTCAGTCAGCTATTTCAGTCTAATGTCTCTGCAACTTCTCAACTTCTGCATCTCATCTCTGTTTTCTTTCTTTTTTTTTTTTTTTCTTAAAATGTGTGTTAGTTTTGTGGTAGAGAGGATCGGAGCCCTTTGCTCAGTCAGCTACAGGTATCTAGTGTCCCTTTGGGTGTGGGATTCACTCTGTCTGGCGTCCTGGTACAGTCACAGGAAGGAAGCAGGTAGTCAGATGGTCATGTGTCTTATCTGCAGTCCTGTGCAGAAATCTTAGATACCCAAGAGGGTATCTAACTTTGTGCATCTTGGTAACTGAGCCCTCTCCACAGGTACCAAGGGGATATGTGAATCAGCTTCCAGGCGAGCTGAAAGCGTTGCTAGGAGGTGTTGTGAAGCACAGGACTAGATAAAAACAAGGTCTGCCAGAGCCACCAGAGTGCAGAAATGCTCTAGGCTTCAGGAGAACAAATTTTAGTTTCAGAGATCCATTCACTTCTGTATATTTACACCTATTGTAAGGAAATGCTTGGCAGGCACTTTTTTCCCCACATGATGCCTCTGATATGGAAATACTTCCTTGGCTTTACAATTGATAAGTCCTTCAGACCAAGAGTTAATTTCTTTTAGAAAATAAAAAGAGACCTAGGTTGGGCATAGGGTCTAATTTTAAATAAAAATTTGTTTTATAGTGTTAATTATTTTATCACTGTTTGTTCACTTACTCTCTTTTTCTCTGCAGTACATAAAAAAGGATTTCTAATAAATATGAAATTACAGCTTTAAATAGTCTGACAAAATTAAGATAATGTTATGTGTACAAACAATTTAACTACCACCTTGGGATGAAAACTTAGAGCGTATTCCTAAGATGACAGCAGCACACCAATGCTTGTCCAGTATTCTGTGAATCTGTCTGGCAAGTGTATCTGCCAGAACCAATTTGAGCTGAAGTAGGTGTCTTGTTTCTTGCGTTATTTCTACAAGCAAATGTGTCGTGAAATTTTTATAGAGGCGTATGTTGTACTTGAAGAGGTTAATTATCTATTTACTATCTGTGGTAAGTAGACAAGCTTTCCTATTTACAGATCATTTGGAGGCAGCAGGAAAGTGAAATACAAAGCTTTTTCTAAAGCTATTATAAACAAATATCAACTCTTCATCTCTAGAAATATAATTCGGGGCTGAAATGGAAAAGAATTGCTTGTGATTATGTGGTGAAAATTTGTGCATTTGAAATAGACATTTGGTTCAGATTCTGAGGGATTTAGTTCAGAAGTGGCTTTGTTTCAACCCCAATTAGTCCAAGTTGAATACCTTGTCTGTGGAAACTGAATTGGGGTTCATATGAGGTGCCTGAATTATGAGTGCATTTGTCCTAGGTTGCATGTGCAGTCAATGGAAAGAGAAGTGCACCACCAGAGGTTTCAGCTTGTCTGAGATCTAAATGGCCATCTGGAGTACCTTGTCTTTCTTCACTGGCCTGGGGCAATTACACATCTCACACTTGTGTTTAAATTCAGCAGGATGAGCCTGAGCCTAAGGATGTATGGTCTCTGAAGGAGCAATAGATGTTTTCTTTTTCTTTTTCCTGTCATTCATGAAAAAGAAAATGTGGTCGTCATATAGCCTTTATCTAGAATCACTCTCCATACAGCAAAATTTAAGATAGGCTATTTATTATAGTGTGTAGTATTTCTTTCCTTTGAAGCTCTTGCTTCTTTAATGTCCATCAATATTTGTCATTATTGGCTGTAAAGGAGTTTTCAATGATCACTAGTGTTAAGAATACGGAAGCTGTAACTAAAACATGCAATCATACATTTCTGCTGAGAAATGATTGTGCATCTGTGCAAATCTGTGCCCTGTCCAGGGCTGGATAATTAAGAATGCGATACAGTAGCATTAAAATGTGACAAGAGTTACCCTGGGTGAACTTCTCATGGGGGGCTGTTTCTGTTGTCATTCAAGATCCACTTGAGTTTGTGTTCATTGCCTTCGCTACATAATGGCTCAAATGATGAACTTTGTTGTTTTTTATAAGAAAAGAAAAAAGAGGGAAGGGGAGAGGTGGGGTAAGGAAAGAGGGTGAGAAGGTGGGGTTAGGAAAAGGGAGAGGAAGGAGAGGGGAGAGGAAAAAGGCAAGTTTAAAGGAAAAATAATCAATGGTTTAGAGTGAGAAAATTTGAATTAATCTTAAGTAGTCAGCAAGCTACTAGGAGGTTCAGAAAATTGTGTATTAATCTGGTTGCCTGAAGTTGCCAGGCATTCACTTCATGAGTCATCTTGTGTGAAGTATCCAGTAGAGTGAAAATGTTCTTTTCCTTGAAAGATGTGAAATGGGTTACAGAATTGCAAGGTCGGAAGCTAGTGTTGGGTGCCAGATTCTGAAAGCTCTGACAAAACAAAACCTTGAGCTCTAAATGTGCTATAAGTAACACACTGAAAGGCACTATGTTATGGATTAGAATTATTTTGTAAAGAGCCACTGAAAAAATCTTAACAAATCCTTGTAAAATAAGGACTGTTATTTTGTAAGTGCAAAGAAAACAAACAAACAACAAATCAACTTACCCATTTTCTAAGTTATCGCATAATCAATATTTACATTCCTAAATATGCTAAACCTATCTTCTTCTTATGTATATATTCTTTCAACTGATGTTTATACTCAAACATCAAAGCAACAGCACAAGGATTACAGATCTAGCTAGAATTGTGTTAAATATTTACAGACTGTGAGTAATCAGTGTCTGATGGATAGAATTTCCTTTTTCTTTTCATTTGTAATTTGTTGTGTTGTTTTCTTCATTAACAATCAAAAAGGAAATAAAATGTCCTACTAATCATTGCCACTGATTTTCTATCCTGTTTATATGTATTGTCATTTGTTTTATGAAAGACAAAAGGAAAACTCGTACTGGCATTGTAGTAAGTGATTAGAAAGCGGGTAAGTTGTTGACTCTTTTATTGCACAATCAAAACAAACAGTAGTTATTTCACAAGGATTTCTTACTAGTTGTCTCACTATCAGTTGTCAAATCAGCATTATGTGCTAGGGAGATATATCGGATTTACAAAAGTCAGTTTACCGAAGTCATTTGGGTACTCTTTTATCTTAGTCCTCTTTTTGATGAGCTCTTGAGCTTTATGTACTGCCAATGAGAGTAACATCAGCAAACCAAGTGCTGAGGACAATGTGAATATTAAAATGTTTTATATGACAATAAAAATGTTCTGAAATAGTTTTTTTGCCGCTAAAATAGTTTCTTTTCTGCAAGCTTTCTGAGTGTTCTCAGTCCTAGCAGTCCACAGGCTATCCAAGATGGCTGCAAATATGTGTGGGTGTACAGAAGGGAAAATAGGAAGCATTTTCGTCAAAGGGAAAACTATTTGCAGGTACACAGTCTTTGAATTTGTGCCAGCCAGATTATATTGGTAGACAAAGATCACATAATAGTACAAAGCTACCAAAAGAGGACTGTGCAAGGAAGAAATGTGTTTATCTCATGCTTAAGGAGATGCAAATGGTGTGCATTGTGTATGTCAAATATCCTCAGTAACATTGGGTTGGGTTCACTTTTTCACTAAAACTGACATGGAAATTTGGCAGACATTGTAGTTTGATTAATGTAATTTTTTTTTATCTAAATAAGGTAACTTTTTAATCAAGTTTAATATTTTCATTGAGATTGTTTAATTGAACAAGCAGACAAGCAAATACCAGTTAACATATTGCATCCTGTTGCTTGCCCTTATTCTGTGGCTGCTAATACTTAAAATTTATGTCAGTGACAAAGTAAAATTGCTGATAGGAAGGTGAGCACTACCAAATGCAAAAATACTGTATCTGTAGTGCACAATATAAACTTCATTTCTTTTTTTTTACAAGGAGTACAATAAAATAGCATAGCAGGCTGACAGCTCTACTGCCTTCAGCTATCTCATACGTCTCCCTGGCTTTAGCCAAGTTGTATCATTGCTTTTATACAGATATTCATTATGTCAGCTGACATTTTACTGCTTTCTATTTTTTGCAGCCTGAAACGGCAGTCACTGGTTCTGAAAGAAAAAGGTGTTTTCACCTGCTACCCTGGCATTAGCATTAAGCTAAAGAGGTTTGCTATTTCTAAGCACACTTGGTTTTAGAATTCATTTAATTTCTAAACATAGTAATAACAAAATCTTGTATGAGCAAGAAATGAGCAAATCTTGGATTTTAACCACACGGTCTAGTTAGTTATGGGCTGATGTTTTCCTGAACTGGAAACACTGAAAGGGTAGTGCAGCTCTAGGAATGAGCTAATTCAGCCCTTGAGTTCAATACACAGGCAATCGGGAGCTTATTTGCTTAACTCTTTTTTTATATTGCAAGTATAAAGTAACACTTCCTTTTTTTGCTCCGTATCCACAGGATGTCAATTGCTTCTACCTCCATACTGGAATAAATCTCAAAAATTGAAATGAAAAATAAAGGTTTTACTAAAAAAAAATATTTCAGGCATGCTAAAACATGTAAATGTATAAAACAGCTTTGAGCATTTTTCTTTTAATCTTTTCCATTCATCTGGTGCTTCACAATGTGTATTCCAGATAAAATCAATTTTGTAAATACTAAAAAATTAAATTGCTTTTGCGAATATTAATTAATCATTAAAACTGTAACAGCACATATGGATGTTACTGTGCTGAGATTCATGCAGTTTGATAACATACAGGCTCTTGTTATGTTCCTGGGTAGAAAGGGAAATGAACCAGTTTGGTGTTATTTGGTCCAGTCATGGTGTCTATTTACAAAGGAAACACACAAAGGCAAGAATAGATACAAAGCCCTGTTTTCCTGGTCACACTGTGTATAAGCAAGAAGAATCTCCTCTTGTGTTCAGAAATAAGTTGGTCACTGACACAACTACTCTACCCAAAATCCTGCCCATAGGGTCTTGGCTTTCTCCCAGAGCTGCACATGCAGACCTCATTGATAATGCAAATGATAGTGTGTGCCTGGACTTGTGCGGACCATTTGACACTATGCTGCATGACATCCTTGTCTCTAAATTGGAAAGGCATGGATATGATGGATACACCACTCAGTGGATAAGGAATTAGCTTGTGATTGCACTCAGAGAGTTGTGGTCAGTGGCTCGAAGTCCGAGTAGAGATCAGTGACTAGTGGTGTTCCTCAGGAATTGGTACTGTCACCAATCCTGTTCAACATCTTAGTCAGTGACATGGACAGTGGGCTTGAGTGCAACCTCAGCAAGTTTGCTGATGACACCAAGCTGTGTGGTGTGGTTGACACACTGGAGGAACGGATGCCATCCAGAGGGACCTTGACATGCTTTAGAGGTGAGCCACTGCCAACCTCATGAAGCTCAACAAGGCCAAGCGCAAGGTCCTACACTTAGGTCGGGGCAACCCCCAGCACAAATACACGCTGGGCAGAAAAATGATTGAGAGCAGCCCTGCAGAGAAGGACTTGGGAGTGTTGGTGGATGAGAAAATGAACATGAGCCAGCTTTAGTGTGCACTTTCAGCCCAGAAAGCCAACTGTAACCTGGGCTGCATCAAAAGGAGCGTGACCAGCAGGTCGAGGGAGGTGATCCTGCCTCTGTACTCTGCTCTCGTGAGACCCCACCTGGAGTAGTGTGTACACCTCAGGGGCCTCAAACACAAGAGGAATGTGGACCTGCCCAACTGAGTCCAGAGGAAGGCCAGGAAGATGTCAGAAACCTGGAGCACCTCTCCTATGGAGACTGGCTGAGAGAGTTGGGCTTTTTCAGCCTGGAGAAGAAAAGACTCCTGGGAGATCTGATAGCAGTCTTCCAGTACCTAAAGGGAGCCTACAAGAAACCGGAGAGGGACTTTTAAAAAGAGCAAGCAGCAACAGGTCAAGGGGGAATGTCTTTAAAGTGAAAAATAGATTTAAATTATAAGGAAGAAGTTGTCTACTGTGAGGGTGGTGAGACACTGGTACAGGTTGCCCAAGAAGCTGTGGCTGTCCCATCCCTTGGCAGTGTTCAAAGCCAGGTTGGATGGGGCTTTGAGCAATCTGGTCTAGTGGAAGGTGTCCCTGCCTATGGCAGGAAACTAGATGATCTTTAAGGTTCCTTCCAATCCAAAACATTTTGTGATTCTATGATTTTTACTCCGGATCTTTCTTTCTTTAATATCCATACTTATAAAGAAACTAAACCTCCAGCATCTGCATTTTCAAATTGTCCTTGGACATTGGTATGATACATAATCCTTTTTTGCTGACCAGAATCTTGTGCAAGGTGCTGTTCTGCTAGTGTTTCAGCTGTTTCTATTCTTTCCTTGTAGGTCTGGGTTCTCTTGTAAAAGCATTCCTCTGCAAGTATCATACTTGCATTTGATTTAAGTACTTGCCAGGCTTCTTAAGGGAAGTGCATTAGGGTTTGTTTGGGCTTTTTTCCCTTTTGTCTTCAGGAAAGCATATGGCATAAATATTTTTAGTGTCAATCTCTATTGCATATGGGTAACATCCTGTGTTGCTTTTATTTATACTGATTTAAAATATATTGGCTAATGACACTGTATCACAGGATGGTGATATATAATAAAAATATTTATTTCTTTCATTGTCAAACAAGGGAGAACATAACCCCTCAAGCCAGTCTGTCTGACTTCATTGCAACAAGCATTTTTATTTCCCAATCATTTCCATCTCTGCTGCATGGGATGTTTCTATGCTGTAACTGAATCTTACACATACAAAAGGGTAAAACTCAATTGAAGTGTGTTCTGGGAAGCTGTTTCTTGTGAAGTGATAGCTACACAAAATGAATGGGGTTTCATCATGATGGTTGGAGGTCCTTGTAACAACTGCACTGCATGTTTAAAAAAATGTTAGGGCTGAAGTTCTAATGTGAAGGTTTTATGGTTGTTGCAGTCTGTTTCTGAGAAAGAAAACAGCAAAGAACTTACTTTGGAAGTTATTTGGTAGCTTAAAAACTTAGCGAATAAGAATAATACTACTGGACCAAAATTGCTGAGGATTTTCTGATTAAAATTTTCTGGTAACAGCTTCACAGTTACAGTGATGAATAAAGGGAAGGTGTGTACCCTCCAGAATATTTTTTTAAGTTTTGTGTTTAAAGAGTTTGTTTTGAGTAAAGGTTATCAACATTTTTTCCTGCATATGAAGATCAGAAGACTAAAATATTCAGTGAAGATGCAACATATGAAGAGTAAAATAATTAAATGTTCATTAAAGATGCATTATCCAGAATAGAAATTTCTAAAAAAATATTTTTAGAAGGCAGTTTTAAAAATAGCTTAAAATAGTTTAGCTAATCCATCTGAAGGAGGTTTGAGCATCCTGGGAAAGTTGTGCTAGGTATCATTTATGAGGGAAACAAATAAGGAAGTACAGTGACTGCATCAGCTTAGTTTGGTTGCAATCTACTATCATTCACTCCTTACTAATGAGTATTTTACTCTTAACAATTGTCCTGAGGTCCTTTTGAGTAACTAATTTGAAATCTATATAATTCAAAGAGAAGTTTCCAAGTGACTAAGTGCCATTTCCTTGATGCTGTATGCGTAACTATTCAGGTAGTTAGGCCTGAATGCAAAGTTAAAACATTCAGCAATATCAGCCTCAGGGAGCTGCCAGAGAGAGAGGAGTCAGTAACCAAAGTTACCTTTTTTACCTGCATGTAAATCTTAGAATAAGTAAATTTGATCCCAGGTGGCTCTGTTTGTATGTAAAAACCTGAGCATTTTGATAAAGTCAATTGTTAATGTGGCTTCAGTGGTGTGTATTTTTTTCCATGGCAGGGAGTTATATTGACTACCTATGGGGTTTGGAGAGGTTGGATTAGTGAGGTTTAAGCTAGTTGCATCTAAAAGTGAATAAACACAGTTGATGCATAGAAGTATGGCAACAGCCAAGGCACAGCAACCTGCAAAGCTCCCAAGACCAGCCTTGCAAAATTGCCTGACTGCTTGTTATTCACAGCTCTGTTATAAGGAAGCGAATTACTTAGTAAAACCCATTGACATAAATACAAGTATTGGCTTGTGGAAAAAGATTGATTCCAACACCTTATAATGCTGTGTTTCAATTTCTGCAGTGCTACATCTGTGTGAATTCAGACTAAATCCACAGCAGAGAAATAAGGAGGAATCTATTGCTCTGGTCTGGTAATACTGTAACAACAAGTGTAATCTAAAAAAGCACAAAGTGGCAGGAACAAGTATGGGAGAATGCAGTTAGAGGAAGAAATATGATTTCTGTGGTAGGAGGAATGCATTTAAAAAGCACAGACCAAATCAGATACAATCAGAAACAAAAATATGACAAAGAGGATAATGCTCCAGTGGCACATACCATATAATGGATGACTGTAGGTGGAATATTAAAAAAAAAAATAAAAAAATTAAGAATTTGCCTGAACACAAACTCAGTTTATAGAAAAAAATGTCTAGCAGGCAGAAATGAATAGAAAAAGTCAGTGTTTGCCCTGAAAGGAGGGAAGCATGCATGTTTAATTCTGTGTTGTATTTAGCCTTGCATCATAGCATTCTACATGAATCATTATTTTATTGTTTACTGGGAGAAACGTACATCTTCTTTACAGCACTAGAACTCCATCTGAACCTGTAGAGTTCTAATAGCATCACATTAGCTGAATCTGGCCCATTATTTGTAAATTGTCTGTTCGAGCTCAGTCCAGAATCTGAATCACACAACAGAAGTATTTTAAAGTGTGCAGCTCTCCTGCTATGGCTTTGCTCTAGAGAATGCTTATTCAGGCATGGACATGCCATACATCTGGTGCATTAAAGCTATAAATGTGCTCTCATCCTGTCAAAGTACAATAGTAACTGAAGGTACATGTAAATCACACTGTCACTGTTGTTGCAGTTTTTCATTGGTATCTATCTTCTCCTTTTAATGCTTCCTAAGAGTCAAAAATTGAATATAATCCTTGAATGCAAGAATAAGCATATTTAAAATAAAACTTATAATGCTGACATGATGATGTAGAAACAGTCAGAAAGCAGCAGCTGCTTAAACATGGACTGTGACTTACACCCTGGTTTTGCCAAGTGTTGGGGTGCCAAAGCATAGCTTTGACTCTGCTTTGTCTTTCTTCATTAGCCTGCCTTATAAGTTCTTCACTGGAATCAGTCACACTTAGATCCTGATATTGGGGCATCGGCTGGCTCCTGGGAAACTCTAAAGTCCAGATCACAAAGGCACTCCTATTTACTGACCCATCACACCACTCAAACTACACCTTCAAAGTGGGTGCTTTTCTCCCTTTCGCATACTCCTTTAGATCACTTTTTGGTGAGGCAGCCCATCAGCAGATGGCATGATGCATCTCCGCACACTGCAGGGGTGCAGTTTGTGACTGTCATCCCTTCAGCATCAGTAGACCCCATGCACATGATTTCACACACTCTTAATTAAGGTCTGTGTTTTGGTTTCCAAACACGCACTGATGTGTGTGCAGTGTGAAATACACCTTTGAATAGGTGTCTTAGTTTTGTCTGGGATACAGTTCATTTCTTCCTAGTAGCTGGTGCAGTGCATGTTTTGCCTTTAGTCTGAGGACAATGCTGATAACACACTGATGTTTTTAGTTGTTGCTAAGTAATGCTTACCCTGTTCAAGGACTTTTCAGTCCCTCATGCTCTGCTGGTGAGGAGGGGAACAGGAAGCTGGGAGGGAGCAGAGACAGGACACCTGACCCAAACTAGCCAGAGGGTTATTCCATACCCCACAGCACATCATGTCCAGTATATAAACTGGGGGAAAGTTACACGGAAGGGACCTATTGCTGCTCAGGTCAGGTGAGTATTGGTCAGTGGGTGATGAGAGATTGTATTGTGCATCACTGCTGGTTATTGGGGTTTTTTTTGCTTTCCCCCTTTAATTTTATATTCTCTTCCCTTGTAATTCTCATTAGTAGTAGTAGTAGTAGTAGTAGTAGCATTATACTGTACTTTAGTTATTAAACTGCTCTCATCTCAACCCATGGGGTTTGTATTCTCTGTATTCTCCTCCCCATTCCACCTGGGGAGGTGGGAAGAGGGAGGGAGTGAGTGGCTGTGTGGTAGAAGAGTTACAAGCTGGGTCTAAACCATGACAATAGGACTGAGATATGTAAATAGCTTTGTGTCTTTAACCCTAAGCATGTGTGGACAAGTGCCACAAATTCAGGTTCAATTCAGATTTTCAGTTTTAACAATATAAATCATCTAAAATAAACAGCTTGAGTCTTTCATGAGTGACAATCCATGACAGCAACCAGTGAGTCAGATCAACATTATGTAGGAAACTGATGCTTCTAAATGCAATTATAACTTCTTTTTCTAATAAATTAGAAAAATTCTGATTAATTTATTCTGATTAATTCCAATGGAAATTTGAGCAATTTAATTGATGAGAGCTTTGGTAAGGAGTCTAAGATCATAAGTAGTTTAGGAGCTTACATCCAACTGCACCTAGACACCTTTGGAAAAAAAAAGACTAATTTTTTTACGCAAGTTGGAGTTTATGTTAGGACTTTCTGCAAAAGTTTCATGTTAAATGATGAAGAAATGTGGCTGAGTGGTTCTCGATGCAATTAATTGCAAACTGTTTTAAATTACATCTGGACATGAGTGTTTCCTTCCCTAGGATCAAGGTAATCAATGTGAGTGCATTCTGACGGTGTGTTTTGCTATGAGAAAGTACACATGTTCTCTCAATCTTGCTACTCAGTTTAAAGAAAATCAGCGTGCAGGGAGATTGTCGCAATAGACTCCATTTTTCATTTCACTGACCTAAATAAGCCAGTGTTTTATTCAGAAGACAGGTTCCCTTTTCCCTTGGATTTTCATTAGCCCTTCATTACAACTTTTCTATTTTAAGTTTTTTTGAGGAAAGGTGTCGAGAACTTACAGTGTATTTTAGGTGAAATGTTAAGTTTAACCTTGAAATTTTAACCTTGTGCAGTGGAATTGCTGCTTCTGTCACTAGCTGCATGCTAAGATTACAATAGCGTCTTTCACATATGCATTTCATAGGTAACTCACAGTGCTCTTGCAACTACCCAAAATACCCAGCTTCATCTTCTATGATTTCTACCAAATAACTGATCAGCTAATGTTGTTCTTAGTCCCTACATGCATTACTTTCCACTTCTGTGTTTCAAACTTCCAATTTCAAACTGTTTCATCCTCTTTGACTGAAAGGAAACCTTAACTAAATAGGAGTAACTGGAGTATTTCCCAAACATGTGACAGTTGAAGAAATTCTAGCCTTCTGAAAGGCAGGGGCTAATTCCTTACAGTTTTCAATATAATTCGCATTTGACGTTACTGGAAAACATGCAAATGACATGACATTTTGTAGTCATTTGAAGACTATTCCTGCAAAGGAAGGTCAATCAATTTTGAAAGAAATTGAGAAGTATGTAAAATAAATCCTTGTACTCCAAAAATCCAGTAATGCCTACTGATATTTTAAAAATCAATTTTAATTAAATTAGCCTTTTAGAATACATAGCCTTAGATAAAGGTTTTGAAACAATAGCTCCAAGCAGTGATTCTTCATATACTTCATACGGCTTCTGAATGATCAGCAAATTACTTTTTTGAAATGGTAATGTTAACCATACTAGTAGCTTTTTAAAGGCTAGGTAGGGGAGCCGTGTTACTGAAAATGTGAGTTAGTGTGGCGTGAAGATACTGGATGCTGCTCTTATATACAGTAGCATGGAACCAGGATTTAAAGACTGCATGCCTGCCACATACAAACACATGTATAATCTGTGTATCTGGTAAGAAAGATAAATCCTTTGTATTTAATTATATTATCAGAGACCCACTTTATTAATCCATCTGAAATACTTCTACAATGTCATGTTACTGTAATAATAACACATGCATCAATAATTCTTGCAAAGGCCTTTTCTAAGCATAAAATGTATTGCTCCGCAGGGGAACAGAGCCTGAATTCAAAGAAAGTAAATTCTTTTATTAGTGTAAATGCATTTGTTACAGTCAGTTGTAAAAGGTAACTGTCGTGGTTTAAGCCGTAAATTTCACTTCTCCCTCCCTTCCCGCCCACCCCCCCACTCCGATGGGGGGGGAATGGGGAGAAGAACCGAAAGAATGTAACTCCCACGGGTTGAGATAAGAACAGTCCAGTAACTGAGGTATAATACAAATCACTGCTGCTACCACCAATAATAATGATAATGATAAGGCAAATACAAGGGAAAAGGATACAACCGCTCGCTGCCCGACCGAGCCGAGAGAGAGAGAGAGAGAGCGAGATGGCCACTTCCGGGTTCCTGCCCCCAGTATTTTACATCCTGGACATGATGTGCTGTGGCATGGAATAACCTCTTTGGTCAGTTTGGGTCAGGTGTCCTGTCTCTGCTTCCTCCCGGCTCCCCCTCCTCCCTGGCATAGCATGAGACTCAGAAAGCCCTTGGCCAGACCAAAACATTGCCAAGCAGTAACTGAAAACACTGGTGTTATCAGCGCTGTTCCCAGGCACGAAATTAAAAACACAGTGCTGCACCAGCTACCAAGAGGGAGAAAAATGACTGCTGCTGCTGAACCCATGACAATAAACAATGAAGCATGTTCTTTGAATGCATCCATTTTCATCATTACGACCAGATTTTTAAGAGCTTTTTTTTCCAGTATAGCATAAAATGTTTTAATGTGTTCAGCAATCAGCAGCTTCTACTCTGAAGGCAAGCTGCTGGATTTGGGACCATATAGAAATGCTGGCCATATAGGAATGATTTCTTTGTGAGATAAACTGGGAAAGCATGCAAAAGAGATAATGTAAAGCTAGGTTATATACTGAATTAAAAATAACACGTTCATTTTCTGAGTTTGAGATAGAGTCTACTCTTTGTTGGTTTATGTAAGTAATGATTTGGTAATTCTTTTTGCACTAGTAGATGATATTTGCAATTCTAATTAGAAAAAGGCACAAACTTATATCAGAAACTCACTAATTCTGTAGAAAAAGTATCTGTTTACATAAAAAGGAGCAGTATCGAAATTCACTATATCACACTGAAATGGATGAATAATTATTTTTAGCTTGTCCATTGATTTGTAGTGGCATACAGTATAGTTTTAGGTACATCTTTCTCATTTAGCAGAATTTGAACTATTTACAGGTTTTGTACCATGTAGAAAATTTTATATTTGATTATGAGCAGAGCCATTTTGTCTACATTCTTTGAATAAAATTAGATTATTTAATAGTGAAACAAGCATTCTTAAAATTTAAACTGCTAACAAAATTTATCTGTGGTTTGAATAGATATTTTAAAGTCAAACATATTGTTCTTTACTGGCATGATCTGCACTCTGTGTAAAATGGGTGATAACCTAACCAACTTTGCTTTGGTGTGACTAGTGTGACTTCTTTATTTGTTTGAGGTTATGTTGCTCTTGCTAGAGTTCTCAGAGTTCAGCTTTTGCTGATCAGATATCCCTAGAAACCTATCGCACCCACTTTCTGCCATATAACCCGAGTCCAGAGACATTCCAACATGCTGCGTTGCAGAGCAGCAGCCTCGCCAGGGACAAGGCAGACTGTGGTCAGAAATATGAACATAAAGCTGGCAGCTACTCCCTTTCACAGCAGCAGGACCCTGCACATCAGGCGAACAGTGTTACCCGCCTGCAGGCTTGCATGGTGGTAGCCAGCTGTGTGGCAGCAGTTTGTCCCTGGGCATGGCGGCCAGTCCAAGAGCTGTGCTGTCAATAACTGACCCAAATTCTAGGGTTGCAGACATAAGGGAGAGCAGTGGAGAGGCTATGCGAGGGACTATGTGATTGGAGATCCCAGTCTGAGGAAACAGACATAACTGGAGAATCATTCTGCAGTGGATTTATAGTTAAACTTCCGTCTCCTGACATAGACCAGAAATGCATAGAATAGTTGTGCTGTGTTAAAAAGGGTAAATGCACTACTTTAACTGGGGTTTGAACAAATACAAAATCTTTCAACATATAAAAAACATTCAAATATAGTGGGAATGGTGTTGTGGTAGGAAAGTAAGGTCAAGAATATTACTGCTATCAATCATCATAATTTGGAAAGAGCATGGTTCTGATTTTGAGCTCCAAACTAATTTAAATTTCACATAGAATAAATATATCTATCATCTTCAAACAATATTTGCACTTGCAATAATGTATCACTTGTGTTTATTTGCTAACTTTCCAACTATAAAATAGATATTTTAGCTATCTGATTCATTGCCATGTTGTTTACTTCAAAGGCATTTTACCTTCTACTTCACAAAAACTTAATTTTTTCATGTTCTTATTCATGCTACGCATATACAAGTATCGAAAGATAGTGATTATATGCATTTGCTTACATTTGTCAGGAGCAGATGTTAGACAAATTAAAGTGAACACGACTATCACTCAGCATCATTAAAGAAGCAACCCTGTAATAATTTCTGAACTTTAACAGACTTTAACAGTTAAATATTCTGCATTGGCATATTTGTGCTATTTGCAAAGATCACATGTGCAAAATTCATACGCAGTTAAATAAAAAATGAATTGTGCAAGTGTTTCAGGTGACAACTTCTAGTTTCTTTCCTCCTGGAACAATAAGTTTCAATCCTGACAATAGTGCTTATTAACACAACAGGACAACAACACAATACAACAGGACACAACCACATCAGCCCATGAACAATGCCACAAAGTCCATAATGACTTAATAGCTCACTAAAAAGAAGATAAGTACATGAGAATGGCTTTATATAGTTAAGACCAGAAGTCCATCTTTCTTGGTATCTAGTTCCCAACTGTGGGCAACAGTGAAGGCTCAAGTATGTAAAAGTAGAATAAGACTAAATTGTGGTATTTCTTTGATACACTCCCAGCATCAAACTATGAAACTGCTCAGGGGCTTCCTGGGACCTCTGTGTATTTTAGTGCCAAGCAGTGGGTAAGAACTGCCTAGAACAGTATCCTTTTGTTTGTTTTGAGCCCAGCATCTGGTAATCTCTTTTGCTGCTCTATGTTTCTTACAAGTGAGGAGCTAAGAATAGCTGTTGGCCTCCTCCACAACATTATTACAGCTATCTACAGTGTGTCTCTTAGTTGCTTCTTTACTAGGCAGAAAAGTCCTTGCATGTTTCGTCTGTCTTTATACAGGAGATGTTCTATGCCTTTTATTCCCCTTGATGCAGTTACTGCTTCAAGTACTGCAGTAATTGAGGGGCAGAGACCAGACCTGAATGCAGTATTCAATGCATAAGTAAACTAAAACAATGCAGTGCAGTGACTTTTTGTTTTCCCTATTTTTTTTTTCTTCCAAAGAGTCTTAATGTTCTGTTTTTCGACTTTACGGAACATGGAACTGATCTGTTCTTAAAACTGCTGATTAATATCACAACATTTTTTTCCTGAGTGGTCATAGGTCAGAACCTACCACTTATTACATAGTTAGGACTGCTTTTCCCCCGTATGCATTACTTTGCATCAGCATTGAATTTTGTCTGTTTCATCACTCAGGCATTCAGAATGCTGTTGTTTTTCTGCAAGTCCTCATACACATATTTTTCATTTTTACTATTTGGAGAAATGTTGTAGCAAATCTAAGCACATTAATGTTCATTCCCCTGTCTGTGCCATTTATGAGGATGATGACAAGAATGAAGTCCTGCACAGGTCTGCAAGCGACCTCCCACTGTTGTGAAAAATGACTGCTAGGCTCTTTTGGTCACTTCTATTATTTTACCTGATTGTTAATCCATGGCAGGAAATACTTTTTTGTTCTATGAGGCTTTCTTTAAGACCATTTGATGATTTATAATAGGTGTTCATGCCTTTAACAAATTATTGCTTATGTGGTTTTGGCTTGCTTTTCTGTATTATCTTCTAACCTATTTTTTCTCCTTTGGGTGTGACTTCTTGGTTTTGAAGTACGTCTTTCTAGTTCTAATAAAATTGTTTGATTTTTTTTTTGAGTTGTTTGTTCCTCAGCAGTTAATTTTGAAATAAAGAAGTTCATATTATGATCCTTATAAACAATCTTTTCTCCAACTTGGAAGCAAGCAGCCTCATTTTTATACAATTGAATATTAAATACTACCTTTATATCGTTTTAGACTTTTCTCACTTTTAACAGGTGATTTCTCAATTTCATCAGGGATATGGAGTAGTTGTTCTTTCACAGGATTTTGACCCATGACTTACACTTTGCTTCGTGCAAAGTCAAGGGTGTCTTGCCTTGTTTTAGCTTTCACCAAAAGCTCCTCCATGAATCTGTCATTTGTGGTGTCTAATCTCTGGATCACACCCCAACCTGACATTTACCCAGTCTGTGTGGAGGTGATTGAAGTTCTTGATTACTGATTTGGGGGATTTCTCTCTCTTAAATCTCTCTTGGTACCTCACTGACACCATTGTCATTCTGATTAGGCAGTAACAATTTATTTCTAATACTTATGTAGGCCTGGTGTCTTAACCTGTAGAGATAATGTATAACATTCAGTACAGTTAACTGTTTTATGCAAAGCTTGCTTTAACATGCACTACATCCTTTCTTTTCTTGCCTGTGTAGTTTATGTTACAAGTTTCCATTGAATGCTTTCCTGCTGTTAAGTCTCTGATGCTCCCATTGGGTCAATGTTCTCACTTAAAACTAGGTATCCCTAGTTCCTTCATCTCACTTAAAAATCTCCAGCATTTCAGTAGTAATATGTATGCAGTTGTTCTGGTTGCTTTTTTGTCTATGCTATCTTTGAAAGGTATTTTTGGCTGCAGAATGAGCTTAATTTGTGTCCCAAATGAGTTTTACCAGTTTTTGTCTAATTTTATTTCTCAAGGATACAAAGCTTTTTTCAATTTCACCCCTATGTAATTCACCCCCCAAGCAGATTTTCTTCTGCACCTGCTGGCTTTTCCGTAGTCTTTCATTCAAAGGCCTTCTCTGGTAACTGCCTCTTTTCATTTGTTCCAGTACCTTTACCAGAGTCCTATTTTTGCTGTACAGACTTTAACAAAGTTTGTCCAGCTCCTTATGAATCTAAACCCTTCATCCCTTTGCTGTTGCCTGAAGGATGTATTGTCCAGCCAGCATGAAAAAGCATGTTGGAGCAAGAGCAGAGGTAGATGATCAAGGATATATTTTTGTATTTGAGAAGGCCATTTGATTACCATAACTGAGGTGCTCTGCAGAATGCTAATCTCTGGCGGAAAACAATGTTATATAATGTACCCTGCTCATGCTTCTTTATTCAGCCACATTTTATTCACCCAAAGGCCTTGTGGGCAAAATGATTTCTCACCTCTTAAATGCACTTTGGTTCTTCTGAGTTATTTAGCAATAGCAAATGAATTAGGTAAGTAATTGAGCAGTGATTATAAGCTGTACCTGTGGCAGGGAAGACTCTGCTTCTTTAAAAATATGGTCTGTGTCTTTACTTTTGAATTTAAGGAATGCTTCTAAAATCAGTGTGTACACCTAGCACAGATTTCTAAGAGTAACTTTGCTGCAGGAGAAGTGTTACATACAGCACAGTAACTGTCTAGTGAGGGAAAACCACTTTGTGTGGGGGGGGTATACAGACTGAGTTTTAAGTTCTCAAAAGTTTTCACCAAATTTCCAAGGCAATAAAAATATTTGCCTTTTGTCCTTCTAGCTGTTACCATGCTAGGAGGAATGTTGCAATACACAAGCAGCCCCTTTTACATTCAATTACTGGAAGTGGACATAATGCAAAATATATTCCCAGTTTTTCAACTTTGCAAGTAGCTTGAATTGAACATATGTGTTGATGTCCAAAACAGCCTACAATAGCCTTAAGGCAAGTATTTTAACTATACATACATCATAGAACCTTAGAATCATAGAATGGTTTGAGGTGGAAGCAGTCTTAACAGTTCATACAGTTCCAAGCCCCTGCCATGGTCAAGGGACACCTTCCACTAGACCACGTTGCTCAAAGGCCCATCCAGCCTGGCCCTGGACACTGCCAGGGATGGGGCAGCCACAGCTTCTCTGGGCAATGGGTTCCGGTGCCTCACCACCCTTACCATAAAGAACTTCTTCCTAATATCTGATCTAAATCTACCTTCTTTCAGTTTAGGACTGTCACCCCTTGTCCTATCACTACGTGCTCTTTCTAGGCTGCAAGCACACACTGCTTGTCACCCCCAAGTCCTTCTGCTCAGCGCTGCTCTCAATTCACCAATGCACTTGGCTTGTTGAACTTCATGAGATTTGCACGAAGGGGAAAGTAACCAGCACATTAAGTGTCAGTTTTGCTCTAGGTATTCTAAGTAGACACAAAGCCCTAGGAGTACCTACTACCTTCCAAGAACACTGCTTTAAAAAATCCAGCTACTGAAAGTGGAAGTTTTGAACATTTGTGACCAGATATGTGCCTCATATCAGTTGTTTAGACTGTCCTGTTTCAGGCTTCAGCAGTCAGGACACGTTGGTTTGAAACCCTCCTAATTTTTATTTATGCAGTGACACGTTTTGATTCCCTGATTCTAAAAGCTATTAGCAGATCTTTGTGGGATGTTCAGATCATGTGCAAGAGGGGAGACACTCCCTCAGCAAGACATTTCCCTTTAAAATCACTCACAGACTCTTATTTTAAAGGGCACTGGCAGGGGACACGCTCTTTTCCACTTCTTTCACAAGTCTTTCTGTGTACAACAGGTGGTTTGTGTTGAATATCATGTATTAATATTGTAATATTTCCTGTTGAATGCAGTATTTGGCTTTTTTTACCCATTTATTTATTTTGCGCTCTACCAAGGTTTATGAGGATAGCTATGTTATGGGATGAGTTTATCCTACCCACAGTAATGAGTTTTTAGTAAATGCATTGTTTGCCTTTTGACTTAGCATGCATTCCAGTTTTGTTACTGCAAGATGTGAAGTTGGATTTAGCATTGCTGATAGAATGGAGGGTGAAATGAGGGAAGCTGGCAGTGTAAGTAATGTGTCTAGAGGGAAGGGAATCAGATGCACAGGGCACTTCACTGACCACCTTTTTGACTCTTGGCCACTGCAGAGAAATCTCTTCTAGTTTATTTCCTTACTCAAAAATGAACACATTATATTGTGGTCCCAGTGAACTGCCCATTTATGTATAAAGAGTCACAGTTGCTCTGAACACCCTGTCATGATATCTGTAGTGCCAAGGGATCTCAAGGAAGGCAGCAAGGCAGGGTTCTTTCCAACACTACCCCCAGCTAGCAGCAAGGCAATGGACAAACAGCCCCAGCCCTGGACAACAGGCACTTCCCTCGGGATGGCAACAGACTGAGGTTGGGCTGGGACATGGGCTTTTGGGCGGGCTTTGCTTGATAGGATCCATGGGCGAGCAGAGCAGGGCTGTGAGATGCTGAAGGCCAGCTCTACTGTGATGTTGCTGTGGCAGGAGTTGATGGCTTGAGGGGCTGATATGGGGTTCTGGCCCCTGGGCAGGATGGGGGAACCCTGAGGAGTCAAATTGGGCCAGTGAGGTCTGGGAGTGCCCTCCAAGTCTGGAACACCAGTATGAAAAATACATGGATCATGTTGCAGGTTGGACATTTTAAAGCATTTTAATGTGTTCTCAGTATCCTTCTCAAAAGACATTTTGTTCATGGTGTCTGTCTTGAATGGGATTTCCTGTAAGACTCTCTGGTGGTTCAGATAATCACAGGCAGCAAGTAGAAATTTGGGCCTCAGCCTTGCTGCTCTAGTGCCAGTGAGATTGGCTGTCTCCCAGAGTCAGCAAATGAATAGCTTTGGAGGTGAGAAAATTTTAAAAGTTCTTCCCACAGGAAGCAGATACTCCTATTTTTAACCAAAAGGTGTGGATGTGGACAGATACGTATTTCCATTTTAATTCAACTGCATGTTTCCCTTAGCTCTCTGTTCTCAAATATGGGTTTGATTTATTTGTTATCTCTGGATACATGAGTTCTGGAGTGCCTTTAGAAAGGTCTTTTTACAATTCTATGCTGATAAAATGACCGTGGACTTTTCAGACTGAAATATGGGTTTACTGAAAGTTGTTTTTGATGATTTTCATCTTCAAACATAGCAAATAAGAGGGGAATGATCTATGTGTTTATGGTCACAGTGTTTAAAATTATGCCCAGCTATGGAGGCTCCTGACTCCCTCTGTCAATGCTGTCCTGGAGCACCTTGCAGACTGTAAAAGAACTATGCATGCAATTGTCTACAAAATGGGAAGACCAGAACAAATGTGACAAATGATATCAACCTATAGTGCTTTGAGTAGTTTTTTTTCTTTCCTTCCAGATTTTTATTGATAATTCAAGTAATGCGATAGAGATAAGTTGATATTTTTATGGAAAGAACAAAGTAGAGGTGTGAGAATCCCTTCATTCTCTAAAATGTGTACCTGGTACATCCCAATTTTTAGCCTCTGTTTATATCTCATAACTAAAAAAAAAATCCCATAGCTTTAAGATTTTAGGACACTAGCTCATTTCTTCAGCTCATCCATGGCACATCCTGCTACAGTGTAGGAGGCACAATCCAGTAGTTGTCAGTTCCCATCTCTCTAAGGTCAGCTGTCTCAATTGTAGGAGCCAGGTGATAGCTGATAAAGGTTGATTTTTTTCTTCCCTGTAGGTTATTAGTATTTCAATTAGTGCATTTAAATTTACCTGTTTTATTAAGGTCCTATCAACTCTAAAATAAATAAATTTGTGCTTCGTGAAGCAATTTCAGTGCCTCACTAAGCCTAATGTTATTTTTCTTTCTTATAATTTTTTTTTAAGGATATTGGGAGGTGTGTGTGTATAATCTGACTTAATCTTTTTTGGAGTTTTTAAGTATAGCATCTAAACATTTGACATTTTTATTTCTATTCTTCTTTTTTAAGAGTGCTCTGTCAGATACTGAATTTAATGTTCTATCTGTCCATCATCAAATAGATTTTGATTGCAGTTTGGCACACAATCATTGGACAGATCTTCACGGGTGTAGTGAAAGACCACACTTCTTTTAGCTAGTTTTCTACCACTAGATCAGAGTGTGATACTCTTAATGTTTAAAGGTGCATGTTAGTTTTTCTATGACTAGTCCTTTGGGAATAGAAACTCGTGGTTACTGAGAAGCTTGTGGTGGTGGAATACCTATGATACTCTGAAGCAGAGAAGGAATATTTAAGTATTCTCTTCTCACCCCTCATCTGCCAGGGATTCATATATCAGATTGATTTATTGTCCTGACTTTTGTCCCTGAACTGAAATCTTTGCAGGAACTTTGTTCTTTCTCTGTTTGTATCCACCTACCAAAGTTCAGCCCAAGCACTCGCTTCCTTGTCAGTTGGTGTCCTCTCATGTTCAGAGGAGAGAACACCCCATGGGCAGGAAGATATCCCCTTCAGATTGTTGCAGGCAGAGGAACACGGGTTGAGAAATGTCAGTACCCAGCTTTTGAAGAGTAAGCTCTGCCCTGTGGCCATGGCAGGAAGGTGTGATAGGGCAGTACCCACCAAGGATGCACAGCTGCTCCCTGAATTCCTGTTGGGAAGCTTCTCTTCTGTTGCAGTGACCACCACTGTCCCTGAAAAGCTGGGGAGATGCTGCTTTGATTGGTTTCTATGTCAACCATGCTCCTTTTGCCTGCAGAAAGCAGAGCTGTGGTTGGTATGGCAACGCTCCTTGGAGTACCCAGACATGCTCAGTGGGGGACAAGCTCTGTGAAGGCACTGTGGTTATGGTGGAGATGGAAACTCTTGTGCAAAAGGATTTGAGAGGACAGGAAAGACCCATGCAATCATACATTTATTTGGAGAACTTCGTTTTGTAGCATCAAGTGGGTTCTTGGAGGTTAAATATTTCCTTAGATTTATTTATAACACTGTCCTTGTGTGTTACAGTAGAAGAGTTAAAAAATCATGGTAATTTTGGTACAAAGGACACCAAGACAACATGAACTCATGGAAGGTCACACTGAAATAAGTATAATTGAGCTTTTTTAGCCCTATGTTTTCTTAACAGAAGAGTATTTTTGCCATATATTTGAGAAAATATGTGCTATGTTTTCAACATGTCACTATTGTAGGGGTTTTGAGTGGTGTCAGAGAAAAGCCCAAGTCAGGATCGGTGAGATGAATCTTCACTATAACAGCAGGTAGACCAAGACACGTGTCCTGGGTTCCGTGCTTAAGCCATGACAAAACATTAGAGGATAGTGCTTTGGTGTGTGCATCTGTGTGCATGCACATCTGTGTGCATGCACATGTCTCTTTCCCTCAGGCTGCTCATGAGCTACATCTAACATCAGAGAGGTTCTAATCAGGCAGCTTTCTTGTAAAAGACATTGCGGAACAATAGACTGGTGATTTTCTCAATTCACTGACAACTATGTAAGTAACGTATGGTTTAGACATTGAGTCTAAACTGTGCATTTTACCTGTCAAGAGGTAAAATATAATTAATTTTTTACTTTAATTATTTTTAATATGAAAATTGCTGAAGCTTTTAGAAATTTTTGAATGCTGAGAAAGATGTTTAATTGATCATCTCACACAACTGAATAGTATTGCTGGTAAATTCTGCCTTCCTATGGTTAACCTTTATGAATACATCTTTATGAATACATCTTTATTAAATTCGTATTTAGCTATGTGAATTAATGTGTGCATGAATATATTTCTCAGGTCTCTTCTGCGTATGGTAGGGGGACAGATTTACAGCTGTTCTGTCAGAACACAGGATGCATAAGTTTGGCTTTGCAACTCACTTTGGGCTTATTGGGAAGAAAGTAATTCAGTCATTAGTGCTTCAGAAATAGCTCCTTATACTACAGCAGCCATATCTAATTTTTGAAATTGTACAGAAGGTGAGGGAAAAGATCTTGAAGTTACACGAAGCTAAGGCATGGATTTTCAGTGCATCTTTTTATCCAGTGAACGAGTATTTACTTTATTAACTCATAAGAAATAAATAATCCAAAAGCTGATGGTAATTATCATGTTTGTCTGTTGGTCAAGGGTGTGAATTTACATCCAAATGCAAATCTAAAACAGGAATCTGCATTTCAAGTAGATACAAAGCTATCTTCACAAGCAATGGAACAGTTCTTTTTGCATATTTTTTCCCATATTTTGAGTGATTTTTAATGCATATATTTATTTTGTATGAATAATTTCTTTTGGTTAACTGTCATATTAACAGTATTCCATCATAATTATTAATTGTAATATTCTATTTAGCAGTTATATTGAAGAAAAAAAAAAACATTTTTAGAGCTAACAGAAAACTTGAACTTCCTTGATACACAACACAGTAAGGCTGTAAAAAGTGATAGTGAATTTCAGAGCATTATTGCAGCTTTATTGTTGTTAATTTTATTTTGATGAGCAAAGTATATTTTTAATTTTTTCTCTCTTTTATTGAGAGAAAAGCTAAAATTAACAAATCCTGTAGTAGAAAACAAATTATCATTTGCTTTTAGTATTACAGCATATTAGTACTTTATTGTTCATTATCCCATAATAGTCAATGCATTAGATACCGTACAGTAGCATACTATAGTACAGTCTGCCAGTCTGTAGTGGCTTTGTAGTTAAATCATAGTTGTACTGGTGCGTTCAGTCTGTGGAGACACACATATGTAGGAAATGCTTAAAAAATTTCTTTGAAATGATTAGCACACTGAGTTAGTGACTCAGTATTGGTGAGTCTCTGAAATTCTTGCTTAAGATGTATTGAAATCACAGATAATATAGGTGAAGAACACAGGTATCATAGTATCTTAGAATCAAAGAATGTTTTGGGTTAGAAGGTACTTTAAGAACCACCTAGTTCCAACACCCTTGTGCCCCTTAGGGGCACTTTCCCCTAGACCAGGTCGCTCCAACCCCAATCCAGCCTGGCCTAGAACACTGCCAAGGATGAGGTAGCCACAGCTTCTCTGGGCAACCTGTTCCAGTGTCTCACCACTTTCATAGTAAAGAACATCTTCCTTGTATCTAATCTATATCTCCCCTCTTCCAGTTTAAAGCCTTTCCCCCTTGTCCTGTCAGTACATGTCCTTGTGAAAAAGTCGCTCTCCAGCCTTCTTGTAGGTCCCCTTTAGATACTGGAAGGCTGCTATCAGATCTCCCAGGAGCCTTTTCTTCTCCAAGCTGAAGAAGCCAGGCTCTCTCAGCTGTTCTTCGTAGGAGAGGTGCTCCGGCCCCCTGATCATCTTCCTGGCCTTCCTCTGGACTCGCTCCAAGATGTCCATTTTCTGTCTTCTACTGGGGGCTGAAAGCTAGATACACCACTTCAGGTGGTCTCATGCGAGCAGAATAGAGGGGCAGAATCACCTCCTTTGACCTGCTGGTCACACTTGTTTTGATGCAGACCAGGTTATGGTTGACTTTCTGGCCTGTGAGTACAGATTATTGGGTCATGTTGAGCCTCTCATCAACCAACACCCTCAAGTGTTACAATTTATTTAATGTGATATCAGCCTTTCTACCATTTTATCTAAATTAATTCCCAAGTATTATCTACTATTTGAGTTTTTTTCTTTTCTGTTTTTTTCTTTTATTTTTTTTTTTAATCAATTTCCTCAGGGGAAATTGTTTTAAAAAAAAACACCATCACACCTTTCTGTGTGCCTTTCCTTCCATTACTTGTGTAGTTGCAGTGATACTTAAGGGTGCTTGTCACTGTTGTTTATCCTTGTATTGTGTTCAATGGTCTTTGAGTACACAAAAGAGAGCTCACATAGTATAGTCCAGTTTTTCCCATTTTGAGGACGTGTTTCCTGTACTTCAGAAGCACTGTGTTTGTCTTTCTGTCAAGATTTTGAGTGATTTTGTTACTATGCTGTCCTGAGTTCAGCAGTAGCAGTCATTTTTCTCCTTCTTAGTACCTGGTGCAGTGCTGTGTTTTTGTCTCTCAGCCTGAGAACGACGCTGACAACACCGATGTTTCTAATTGTTGCTCAGCAATGTTTAGTCTGACAAAGGACTTTCTGAGTCTCTTGCTCTGACAGGGAGGAGGGAAAGCGGGGAGGAAGCAGAGACAGGACACCTGACCCAAACTGACCAAAGAGGTATTCCATACCACAGCATGTCATGCCCAGTATATAAATTGGGGGGGCGGTTACCCAGAAGGGTTAGATCACTGCTCGGGTCGGGCTGGGTATCGGTCGGCGGATGGTGGCCGGTTGTTTTTTCTTCCCTTGTTATTTCCCTAGTCATTATTATTATTGGTGGTAGCAGCAGTGGTTTTGTGTTATACCCTAGTTACTGGAGTGTTCTTATCTGAACCCGTGGGGGTTACATTCTTTCAATTCTCCTCCCCATCCCTCCGGGAGCAGGGGGAAGAAGGAGGTGGAATGAGTGAGCAGCTGTGTGGTTCTGAGTTACCTACTGGGCTTAAACCACAACATATGCTTTACCCAAAGCATCTGTTTTGATAAGAAGCGGAGAGGGGAACGGAGGACCTTGAATGTGGCATGGTATTGTATGGGGAAAAATGTGATTTATGGGGGTCTTTGGTGCTAAGAAAATTGTCCGCTGCTCTGTGCAGTAGTTCATATTTCCTAAAGCTGGAAGTTCTGTGTCATCTTTGACATGCAATAGCACCCTAATACAGTAGTTGTAGTGGGATTAATCTCTTCTAGCTTTAGACATCCACCCTCTTCACCTCTATTTCAGAGCTACTCATCACAAGCTCCCTTGGAGGAAGGTGGCCCTTAGGAAACTTTGTAGGCTACTTACCTAGGGATAAAAGTTCATTTTCTCATTTTACTGATAAATAGTTAGTGCATTTTTTCCTGTCCACTCTCACACCATTATTTATGAATTTTTCTCACAAGTATAGAAAAGGGGAAAACTTCCTTTATGGGCACAAAGCCTAACAAATTAGTTAATCAAAGAATGAGAACTGACACCCTTATGGGTTTTAATAAACTTAATTTCTGCTGGCAGTGACTTTGGTAGAGCCACCCTAAGGATCTAGCCTTTCCTTCTCATTTTTCAGAGCAGCCCTATGGAGAAGGACTTGGGGTGTTGGTTGACTGAAAAAATGAACATGAGCCAGCAGTGTGCGCTCGCAGCCCAGAAAGCCAACCGTATCCTGGGCTGCATCCAAAGGAACGTGACTAGCAGATCGAAGGAGATGATCCTGCCCCTCTACTCTTCTCTTGTGCGACCTCACTTGGAGTACTGTGTGCATTTCTGGTGTCCTCAACATAAGAAGGACATGGAACTGTTGGAGCAAGTCCAGAGGAGGGCCATGAGGATGATGAGGGGACTGGAGCACCTCCCGTAGGAAGATAGGCTGAGAAAGTTGGGGCTGTTGAGCCTGGAGAAGAGAAGGCTGCGTGGAGACCTCATAGCAGCCTTCCAATATCTGAAGGGGGCTTACAAGGGTGCTGGAGTGGGACCCTTCATTAGGGACTATAGTGCATAGAACAAGGGGTAACGGGTTCAAACTTAAAGAGGGGAAGTTTAAACTGGATATGAGGAAGAAATTCTTTTGTGTAAGGGTGGTGAGGCACTGGAATGGGTTGCCCAGGCAAGTTGTGAATGTGCCATCGCTGGCGGTGTTCAGGTCTGGGTTGGACAGAGCCTTGGATGGCATGGTTTAGTGTGAGGTGTCCCTGGCCATGGCAGGGGGGGTGGAACTTGATGATCTTAAGGTTCTTTCCAACCCTAACTATTCTATGATTCTATTCTATGATTTTATTGCTCCTTGCAGAACCAAGCAGTTTCATTACAGTTCTAATACAAGTTTGTTTCTGGTTTTTCCTTTGAGGTGATTTGAGAAAGTGGTGAACAAGCGTGATTCATATTAATTTTTTCTATCCCATCTTCAGAGCAGGTGAGGCTGGCAGAACACAAACGTACAGTGATCCTTCAAGGTGTGTGGTAGCACACATGCTTTCTCAGGCATTCTGTTTCTGCCATGTGTTTTATTTGAAGTGCAGAGTGCATCTGGGTATATCACTGTTGCAGAAGATGCTGCTTGAACATTTTCCTTAGTAGATACCAAGCAAAGAAGTGGGAATGAGATTATAGCTCATATGCTGTAATATATTTTAAAAAAATACATCCCAAAACTGTTCTGGGTCTCATTGCTTTCCATAGATGCAAATGTAGTCATACATTAGCAGACATAGAGAGGAGATTTTGATTTAAAGTTAAGATGAAATAAGAAGTGAACGTTAATGGAGAAAGCACTAATGAAATTTATA
This sequence comes from Myiopsitta monachus, assembly GCA_017639245.1. Taxonomy (NCBI): domain Eukaryota; kingdom Metazoa; phylum Chordata; class Aves; order Psittaciformes; family Psittacidae; genus Myiopsitta; species Myiopsitta monachus. The sequence goes on from CM029927.1 coordinate 38,140,857, forward strand.
TCTTCGAAGATACATTTTGGAAGTTTGTGTTTCAGTCAAGATCCTGAAAGTTCTTGATGTTTGGCTAGATGTTGCTGTTTCTACGTGTAATTCATAAATCTTTTCTCTGGTGTTCCCCATTGTAGTAAATTTTATTGTTTAAAAATAAAATACAAACTAATACCGTTTGTTATGTTACATGTTTTACTTAGCTAATTTCTTCGTTCGTTAGCTGTTAACATGTATTTTATCTCAAGCCAAAATAAAAAAAACTAAAACTCTCTTCTGTTCAAATATACTGCTTCACATATATTTTGGTGCCAGCTGGTTCACTTATTTCAGTGCTGTGTATTGCCACCCTGTTTCTTTATTTCTGTTTAGCACTATTTTGGGCAATACTATACATTTACACTGAGTGAGCTTTTGGTGTACTGCGCATATGTCCACAGCTTTTATAAGCCCTAGTTCTTGACGTTGATGTGCAAAATATTATAGAAGCCAAGCATATAGCAAGTTTTGAACATTAATAGAAATAAGCTTTAATTAAGGTGAAACAGCTGGCAGAGGATATTCATTCTAATGCATGAGTGTTAAAAAATTGATTGCAGAGAACGTGAGGAAAGATGTGGTCTTCTTGACATGCTAATGTGAGTGAGGGAAGTGCACCCAGTGCAGCATGCACCTCTTTCACTGTTGAGCAGGGACCATTAGGCCCACCAAAGAAAGCTGCTGACAAAAAGGTTGGAGCATGTTCTCCTGAGCAGTCATGTCAAATTTGAGTTTTGAGGAATGAGCTTCCTTCCAGGCAGGTCCACATGTGCTCCTTTCTCCCATCACTGGGCCCTTTTGTTTTTAGAGGTCTCCTGTTAGTTTCCTAAAATGAGAACAGCTTGTCCTTGATATCTATAATGATTTATTTTTCTAAGCAATTAAATTTAATTTCTTAAAGCTAAAGCAGCTTCTTCATTAAAGAGAATGAATCACTGAATAAAAAATGCAAAGGCTGTGAGTATGAAAGGCATGCTCAGGTTCCCTTTGATTTCAAGGAAAGGCTGGAGGGCTGGAGGGAAGCAGGTCAGGATCAGTGCCTGAAATTGTGTTGGCTCCACATGAAGCCCATTACAAAGATGGACCATTCCCAATAGACATCTTTAGAAAGCCTGGGCATCCTTTTCCCCAACAAGCAGCAAGCCTGAGGGGTTTTGCATTACCAGCTTGTAGAACCAGATGCAAATGCAGGTATCCTGTGGCTTACACACCTGCTGCTAAATATTTGAATGTGTTTGGAGATCATATAAATTTCTCAGCATTTTGCAAAGAGTTTTATCATTTAGAGCACTTCTGTAATTTGAAAATCAGAGTTTTAATGGCCTGAACTCAGTCTCATTTTTTCCATTGGTAAATATGGCAGTATTATCAGATCTAAACTCAGTATTTTCTTTAATTGTAAACATGCATTTCCAGATACAAGAAAGAATTATTTTCAGATGTTCACTTTTTATGTCATGCATAAAAATAGGATTCCTAAAGCTGAAATGCTTTCTGCACTTGGAAAGTTACAAAGGAAAGAAAAGACAAAGGTTTTTCTTTTCTAAACTGGAATTTTTTCTATTATTTCATATGATATTGTTTTCAGTTTTGCTGACACCTAACTTTAAAATGCTTCTAGACTTTATTATTTTTTATAGTACCATGAAGCTAATGAATGAGACCTTGTGCCTAAGATTTTCCAGGTGTTTCAATATAGCATTTTTCTAACATAGAATTGTAGAATCAACTAGGTTGGAAAAGACCTTTAAGATCATCAAGTCCAACCTTTACCCCAAGACTGCCAAGACCACCAATAAACTATGTCACTAGGGGCCTCATCTGCACGTTTTCTGAACACTTCCAGGGACGATGATGCCAGCACTTCCATGGCCAGCCTGTTCCAATACCTGATCACCCTCTCTGTGAAGAAATCATTCCCAATATCCAGTCGAAACCACCCTCTTGTGTGGACTGTTTCCTTACCACTAATGTGTTGAACTGTTCTGAAATGACCAAGGTTAGCAAATTATAAAATTAAATAAAGAATTTTAAAATCATAGATTCATAGAATTGTTTGGGTTGGAAGGTACCTCAAAGATCTTCTAGTTCCAACCCTCTGCCATGAGCAGGGCCTCCTTCCACTACACCAGGTTGCTCCAAGCCCCATCCAACCTGGCCTTGAACACTGCCATGAATGGGGCAGCCACAGCTTCTCTGGGCAGCCTGTTCCAGTGTCTCCACCCTCACAGTAAACAACTTAATCCTTGTATCTAATCTAAATCTATCGTTTTTCACTTTAAAGTAATTCCTTATTGTCCTATCTCTACATGCCCTTTTAAAATGGTCCACTTCAGCTTTCTATCATTTTAGGTACTGGAAGGTTGCTCTGAGGCCTTCCCTGAGCCTTTTCTTCTCCAGGCTGAGCAAGCCAGACTGGCTAAGCCTGTAGGAGAGGTGGTCCAGCTTCCTAATAATTTTTGTGTCTCTCCCCTGGACTCAGTGAGCAGGTCCATGTCTCTCTTGTGTTGGGTGGCCCAGAGCTGAATGCAGTACTGAAGGTGGGGTCTCAAGAGACCAGAGTAAAGGGACAGAATTACCTCCTGGGTAAACAGGTCTCCTATTTCCTGACAGAGAGAGCCCATATTTTCCCTAATCTTCTTTTTATCACAGATATATCCATAGAAACTGTTCTTGTTGCCCTGGACATCTTTGGCCAGATTTAGATCTATCAGGGTTTAGTTTTCCTAACCTGATCCTTGGCTGCTCAGACAATTTCTCTGTATTCCTCCCTGTCCTTGCTTCCATCCTCCGTGGGTTTCCTTTTTATGCTTTAGTTTGTCCAGGAGCTCCTTGCTTATCCACGCAGGCTTCCTGGCGTTTTTGCCTGACTTCCTCTTTGTTGGGAAGCTCCTGAGCTTGGAGGAGGTAATCGTTGAATATTAACCAGCTTTCTTGGGCCCATCTTCCCTGTCAGGGCTTTATCCTATGGTCCTTAACCAAGCAGATGCCTCAAGAGGCCAAAGTCTGCACTTCTGAAGTATAGGGTAGAGAGCTTGCTGTGTGCTCAATTCACTGTCCTAAGGATCTTGAACTCCACTATGCCACGGTCACTGCAGCCAAGGCTGCCCTTAAGCTTCATGTTCCCCACCAGCCCCTCCTTGTAGGTGAAAACAAGCCCCTTTCCTCTTTGGCTCCTCTGTCACTTGGAGAAGGAAGTTATCATCAGTGTATTCCTGGAACCTCCTGTAGGTTTCTTATGCCCTACTGTCTTTTCACTCTAACAGATACGGGGGTGGTTGAAGTCTTTTATGTGAACTAGGGCTTGTGAGTATGAGGCTGCTCCTGTCTGTCTACAGAAGGGCTTTATCTGCTCAATCTTCCTAGTCGGGTGGCCTGTAGTGGACCTCAATTATATTGTCACCTGTCCCTGCTGTCTCATTAATCCTGGCCCGTAAGCTCTCAGTTGGTTTGTCATTCATCCCCAGGTGAAGCTTCATGCATTCCAGCTGGTCACTGACATTAAAGGCAACACTTCCTCATCTCCCCTGCTTTTCCTTCCTGAAAAGCCTGCACCCTTCCATTTCAACACTCCAGTAATAATATCCCACCACATCTCCGTTATGCCAGTAAGACCATAGCCCTGAAGGGTGTGCACATTTCTTAACTCTTCTTGTTTATTCCCCATGCTACGTACGTTTGCGTAGAGGCATTTAAGTTAAGCCCTCAATGAAGCTGACTTACTGGGAGGAATGGTTGGAGTTTCTTTGTGCTGGTCATCAGATGCTCTCCTGCTGACCTTTGGTCCCTCTCTGGACTCATGGCATCTATTGCTGGCACTGGCATCAAACTGGGATGAGTGGGATGGATTGAGGTTCCCTTCCTCTGACAACTTTAGTTTAAAGCCCTCTTCACCAAAATGGATGCTTTAGACTTCTCTATCCATGTTTAGGTTTTTATGTTCGTGATCACGGCTCATAGCAGACACCATGAAACTCATGAAATGATGAATATCAACCATGGACATTAGTAGGATTTTTCTATGATTTGCTGCTCTTCTAAGTACCGATGTAGCCTGTTGATGGGAAAATTTTTATGTCACTGAAAGATGCAGTCTCACACAAAGGCACATGATAAATAACATCTTTGCAGCTTATTTTTCATGCAGAAATTTGCATACTGCTTCAAAATGCTTTGCATATTTTTCCATTTATGTATCATTTTTAAAAATGGGGAAGACGGCAGTATTTACCTATTACCTTGTTTATCATTCCACAAACATCGTTATTTTAGGTAGTTGTCAGGGGAACCACATGAAAGAAAATGAGGAACAGGACAAAAGATACCAATACTACCTGAATTTCTTAAGATTTGAAATGCTTCTTCAGACCAGGGTGATATCTGAATTGTTAAAATTATTTAGGAAGTTATGGGAATATTTAATATTTTCATTAGTGTTTGGGGTTTTTTTTTAATAAAATTTAAATGAAACCGACAGCAAAATAAGCTAGTAACAAGTAAAAACCAAAATTCTTCTAGTTACACCAACTATTATTGACTGATGTGCTTTTCTTTTTTCCTCACTAGGATTACACTTTGACTATGTATTTTCAGCAGTACTGGAGAGATAAGAGACTGGCTTACGCTGGCATACCTCTCAACCTCACGCTTGATAACCGAGTGGCAGATCAACTCTGGGTACCCGACACTTACTTCTTAAATGATAAGAAATCATTTGTGCATGGTGTTACCGTGAAGAATCGAATGATTCGCCTTCACCCGGATGGAACAGTGCTTTATGGCCTCAGGTCTGTACTTCCATGGTGAAGAGTTTATCACTGTCATCACATATGGTTGATAGTTGCTTCCTGGTACAAGGTTATTATATACAGTGAGTAGTGTGTTGTGTAACCTTCCACTACAAGTCTGAAAGATGATTGTAGAAAATAAATGACACACTGGATGTTTCTTAATTTTGCCAGAAGTGCCTTCAGTCAGGTTTTATCTCTCTATGTAGAGTCACCGTATCTGGAAAGCTCACTGGCTGTAGGAAACAGAAAGGCACACATCAGTTGTAAACCTGAAAGTTTTGTCCAAAGTGTAGGGGGTAAGTTTGAATGTGGGTACTTGTGTTGTCTCTTGATGTGCCTGTAGTATATAAAGAAAAAGCCACAATCAACACTGGTTGAATGAATTCAGCCACAATTAAGACCATGACTATGAGTACTTCTATTTCCATCACTGGAAGTTTCTTGTATTTCTAAGCACAGGTAATACTCAAGATTGCTGCACATAGGTAGTGCTGCATAAGGAATCCCTAGTATAAATATGAATGAGATCTGAAAAGTGGTGCAGGTGAATTATATGACTAGTATCATTATTTTACCTGCTCTTGTTTTTTATGAACAGTTGCACTTCTGACCTGACTTGGATCTTGGGCCTTTACATCTTTTCCTATTGCATATCATCCAATTATAACCTGTAATTGGATGAATCTTTCTAGACAAAATAAAAATAGCCTCAGTCTATTATGAAACTTAAAAGAAGTTTAGGATGTTCTTGGAAATATTGTCCCTATAATTAATTAATCTCTCATCCTATTGACCCAGAATGGAACACTGCAGGTTCACAATTCTTTCCAAAGGTAGTTAAATGACAAAAAACAATGCAAAATTTTTTGTTTCCATTATCTTAACCATCCCCACAAGCAGTGTAATAGTAATGGAGATTAGAACTCTTGTGATCATAATAATGTATAGAAATCTTTCTGTTCCACTCTAAAAGCATTTGAAATCATTCAGGTGAGGATTATCTGCCATAAAACAGTGTATTTGGGTAAGTTATTTTCCTCTTCTTCACAGTGTAAATGTCCACAAGCAGACTGCATTTCACTTTGTATTATTTGCTTAGCAGGGATTTCACCAACAGTTCATGTGTGGCTCACTTCTATCCTTCCTTTTCTTCTGAAAGCTTGCAACATCCAGTGTCAGATATCTTGTGTAATGCAGCTAAGTTATTTAGTGAAGGATAACTGTCTAAAATTAAATCTTGGCAAAATATAGGACACTGTGCTCAGAAGGAAGTAAATATTTGAGCCTTAACTATGTTGATTTAGACTTTTGCTTTGTTTTGCTCTACTGCTAGCCAGTCTTCTTGTGTTGTGGTTTCAGAGCATCCCAATGGCATTGGCCTCAAGCTGCAGTCTGTAGACCTTGATTCAGACTGTGGGCTGAGACAAGAACCTGAGTTTTATGTGCCACAAAACACAGGGTCACTGAGAATAATAGTGGAAATTTTGGAGGGTTGCAACTGATTATGGAATATCCATGGAGCAAAGCAGTTGTGAAAGTGATCCTGAGGCCACAGTGTCTCTGTGTTCTCTAAGAGAGTGGGGGAATGAGACAGTAGCTTTTTGAAGTTCAACCCATTTCTGGGGATTTTTTTTTGGGCATGACAGAGTTTGTTCCACCTTGTTCGGAGCAATTTACAAACAATGATACAACAGCTTTTTTTTTCTCATAGTAGACCAAAAAAGAAATAATGACATAGGCTGGGGATCAAAAATAGAGTCTGACTGCTTGTGTGTTTGCCATATATAGATCTCTTGTTCTCAGGAAGTACAATGCTAAATGTTATAAATAAATAGAGTGGAGGAATATATGTAGCTTGTCTGAAAGGACTTGCGTAGTTATCACTCATAAATACAATGTGATGGATATTCGCAAGATGAAAAGGTTAGTTGCAAATGGCTGGACAAGGAAAGCACACTTCTGTTCTTTTTTGGATGTGTATATTTCTGAATCAAGATGAAAAGAGAACCAAATTAGCCGTCAAGACTGTAACCTTGTCACAAAAGAAGTATTTATATTGCTGAGACTGATTTATATTGTAAACTTTTAGGGGACAAAAAATATCCTTCTGTCAGTTGTTTGTGCAGCATCTCCCAGCACATCTCATGCGCGGTTCCTATATAATATAGCAATATAGTCAAAGGCAATCAACCTGGTAATAAAGTAGTAGAGAAGGATTTTAAACAACTAAAAATATTTCCTTTGTGTATTGCTTTTACCCACAGTGTATGTGTGTCTGTGTACCACTTTACCATTGTCAGTCTCATAACTGTTTCTCTGTCACTGCTGTGATGGTGAGCTCTTGAAACCTTGCAGTCCTGCTGTGTCAGGCAGCATCCCAGCCCATAAAAAATAAACCTGTTCTTCTTAGGAGTGCGCACAAGCCTGAGCAATTAACATTTGCTTTCGGCGAGCATTTGTGTAAGTTAAATTTGGTTGCTTGAATGTTCGTTCAGGAGGGACCTCTGAGCACTCAACTTACTTTGAGAAAATGGGGTAAATATGTTTCTATCTATATCTAGCTGTATCTTCTTTTCTAGCACATATTTATGAAATTAAAGCCATACATTATGCTGTAGTCAAAATTTTACTTGAGCAAGAATGTGAGGTTTCTGGTGCTGGAACCCGTGACACAGAACCACTATGGAATGTGAACAGACCAAAATACAAATACATTCCTTAAAAAGTCATAAAGCAATTAGTCCGTTGAATGCAAGTTTGCCAGGTGCATAATTTTTTATAATTCTGTCAAATTAATCACTTGTAATTGCATATGTTCTCTGTGGCTGGCATTTAAAGCTAGTTTCACAACATAATAGTAAAGATCCTGGTACCGCGCTCCCTCTTGTATCAATTTAGCTCATGTGGATTCTGCTGCAGGATCTTAAATGAAACCTTGGTTAAGGGGTTAAAGAGAAAGCTTCAAAACAGAGAAAGCGCATGGACAAAACTTTTAATATTGATAGTTCCAGCTTTTAGAGGTACATTTAAGGCATTTCCTCCTTGTCACCAGAATATTATTTGTTTAGGAACTATGTACAAGATCCGTCTCTTGTTTATATCAGAAAAAGATCAGTAAGGAATGGACCTAGTCGGGCCCAGAATATAATTTGTGAAATGCATATGAAGCCATTATAAAGAAAATGATGCATAATAAGGTACATATTCTTGTTGAGGCTGTGATTCAGCAAAACACTGAAATACAGTTAGTACAGATATATAAGTTCATTAACAAATATAAAAAACAAAAAGATTTTTTTGTTTTGATTTCCTTTTTGAAGCTGCTGATAGAACTATTTTGGTTGTGCATGTATGTTTTTTACACTCCCGATATGCAAGAGCTTGATGGAAAATGCAGATGCATCAACAGTGAAATGTTATGCAAATTCATCCTTAGTATGCTCAATTGCTTGCATTACAGATAAAGAAGAAAAAATATATTGTTATTTGGGGAGAAAATTTAAAATTTACTGCAGTGCTTCATTACAAAATCCTCTGTAAGTCTGAAAACTAGAGAAGCATACTCAACTTTGAAACAAAGTGTTCTGCGGGACTAAAGCATTTTTTCAGCATTTCAGTTTTTTTCTAGAGCTGTCACAATCCCAAGGAATCAGTTATTCATACAGCTCTAATCATTTTGACATTTGTAGCAGACTTTTTTCGCTTCACATTTTCTGGTATATAGTCATATTTTTTAATCTCAGCAAATGTTTGTGTAAGACTTGCATATGTGGTTACATCCATTGATCCCCAAAGGGACTGGTTGCATAAGGGAAGTCACAGTGAGTTGTTCTATTGCAGTCGCTGTAACTGCTGTTGTATTAAGCTGCTGCTCAGTGTAGAACTATGGGCCAGATCTTAAAATATTTTTAAGTTATTCTTGAGAGAGTCCTCCCTTTGAAAAATAAATGACAGCAACAAAACCTGGATTACTGGCTGTGCAGTAATTCTGTTTGATGTTTGTATTTCAGAATCACGACCACTGCAGCTTGTATGATGGACTTGAGAAGATACCCATTAGATGAACAGAACTGTACTCTGGAAATAGAAAGCTGTATGTACATAAAGAAATGCAGTATAAAACCTAGTTCAGATGCAGGGCAATTTTCCTTTTATAGAACTCTGATATTCATACTGGAATCTATAAGCACTATGTGAATCATGTAATTTTAACCCTTTGGATTTTTTGGTTGTTTATTTGACTTTTTAAAAAATAGACGGGGTCAGTCCATTTCTAGGTGGATGGATGCATCCTAGAAAAATGAATTTAGGACAGAATTAAGTCATTTATTAGTCTACTTGGCAGTGGCAGTGACTGGATGCTTATCTTCAACATAGGAGAGTGAATGTTCATATTTCGATCAATCAGATTCATTTTCAAGAAAGCAAACACTGTGATACCATTTTCTTTCGGTATGCTTTATTACACATGATGGTCTTGACAGAGGAACCCCCTTGGGCATTCATATCAGCCCTACTTTTGATTTGCAGTTGTGTTCCAAACAGAATCATATTCTCTCAAACACCAAGTCATGTCCTAGGTTTGAAATATTCAGATGTGTACTTGTGCTTCAAGAGTTCCTACTCCATTTCTGCTACTGGCTGGAGACTGTAAGCCATATAGAGGAAATACTAGTATATATTCTGTATTCAGCTGCAGTCCTCCACTACAGAAGCTAATGGAAATGGTGCGACTCACAGTCTTTAGTGTGAGTGGAAAAGATCTGCCCCAATTATGTTTGTCTTTATTCATTGAACAGTCACCTTCTTGTGATTATTAGCATAAATATACACTTGGTTTCAGAGCTAAATGTATATGAAAATCATGCAATTTTGCAGGTTATTGGGTAGGATTTTCCAGTCTCCTCATGGCCATTAATCTCTATGTGAATTTTATGAGTGTTATGAAAAAAAAAAAAAAACCAAACCAGAAAACAGCCCAGAATATATTGCCTCAAATTCTTGAGCAGACTGTAATAGCACAGCTCTTCAGGAGAAAATAGAGCAAAATACCATACAGGACTCCAGCTGTTCTGATGCTTTTCATTGTCTCAAATGACAAACTACCTGTACTGTCTTTGAGGCTACCTTTGAGTCTGCTGTTATTTCTGACTTACTATTCTGCTTTACCTGCAGATGGCTACACAACTGATGACATAGAATTCTACTGGAGAGGTGGAGATAATGCAGTCACTGGTGTGGAGAGGATTGAGCTTCCTCAGTTCTCCATTGTGGAATACAGACTGGTGTCAAAGAATGTTGTCTTTGCCACAGGCAAGTATTGTCATTTGCCCATTTACTGTTTACTTTCTTCATGTATGACAACTACCATTTTATTGATAATAATTAATCATTATTAATCATAATAATGCATAGTCTGTGTTGTGTGTTTGGCTAAAGAAATTGCTTACTTGATTATACCCAGAGGCAAGAGCCCATGAAATACAATTTCTTGTTTATTTCTCTTTTTCTTGTGTGTGTGTGATACTTTACCAGACACCTAAATATCTATGATCTAAATATATATGAAGTCATTCACCTCTGAATCTTAAGTTTTCATACAGGGTTACTGAACATAAGTAACTGTGTTTTGGCATACTAGATCAAAAAGCCACCATTTTTAGAAATACCTCCCCGCAGCTTTTCAGTGCATGTTTGGTTTTTGTTGTTGTATAGTGAACGTAATGTCTTTTATATCTTGATTTGCACTGAGGGATATGTATAGTACTGTATACATAGCCAATGCTTTTGTCATCAATTGTAAAGATGCTAAAATTAAATCCCTGGGTTTTTTCCTTGTTTCCTTGAAGTTGTAATAAAAGTTACTGGTAGCTCACAGAATTAGATGGCTTCAGGTGACAAAGCACAGTATTGAATTTTATGCTTAATGCTAGACAGAAGCATAGGAAAATTTTGTTATGTGTGACAAGCAGCACAGAAAGCTGTCAGCAAGTGTGGGGCTACTATTTGGCACCTCCAGATTTTCAGTGCTCTTCAGACCACAGGAGTGTGCTGTTCCGTCTATCTCGGCGCACGAGAACAAATGAAGCACAGCTCTATTATGTTTGTAAGCATCACTTCACCCACTCTTTGGACACAGCATCTGGTTCGAAGTACACAGAAGCACAAGTTGTATTTCAGAACAAAATGTAAATATTGCTGAGATTGAAATTAATATGAGGGGGTTTGCCAACTACTGCTGTTCTTGTATCATCGTGAATGGAAGGGTTTTTTCTACAACAAACCAGATGCTCTAATCTTATATCCTTCCATTCTGCAGCTAGTGTCACCTTTGGCAGCCAGGGTTTACCTGTCCTTATGCAAGACTGGATATGTTTTTGTAGGATGGCTCCTTTGGATAGCGATAAGAATACAGAGAACTTAGTTGGGAAGTTTTTGTGGCAGTCCTAAGCCACCTTTCAGTTCAATATGAAATATTTCAATAAAGGCATGCTTTAGTAATTTAGAGAGGAGAGAGATTTTTTAATTTAGGAAAAAGAGAAATCCAAAGAGTTGTAAGACAAATATGAGGGAGAATGAAAACCAGAATTAGACATTATTACGATCAAAGTTTCAGAATCACAACAGTTCTTTCAGGAAAAAAAAAAAAAAAAAAACACAAACCCAAAACCAACCAAACAAGCAAAAAAACAAAAAAAAAAAAACCAAACAACCTTGTGGAAGGAGTAAAAGAGTTTCATGCTTCAGGGTTTAAGACAGTTTAGCATTCGGGAGTAGGATGACACAGTCACAAGGAACGGGCTACTCCATGTTTCTTGTACCATTTTCTGAAGCATGTAATTTTTGTCACTGATGAAGACACAATACTGAATTTACTATTATTTTGGTTCAGGTCATTGTGAAAATGCTTGATCAATTATGAAGTTTTGTGACAAGTATTTCCATGCAGGGGAAACATTCTTTTTATTTTTTTCTAAAAATCGCATATTTGATTTTAAATCTGAAGCATGCTGGTGAATCTAGTTGGGAAAGTCAGCACAATCTCTTCAGATTTCATCTCAAGGTCCTACTTTATTATGGTCCTAGTAATTAGGGACAGTTTCTGCATTTCTGTAGAAAATAAGTCAGGCATGCTTTTTTTTTTATTTATTTTATTTGGCTATGAGGTTATTGAAGTCTCAAGGGAAAATATTATTTCTTTGAGTGCAACATCTCAGTGAACATTTCAGAGATTTCAGTACTAGTGTGCTTTGACTGTATAAAACTGAAAGAAGACTTCAGAGTCATGCCATAAACAGCCTTTGGAGTAGTTATTTCTTCTATCCTCTGGGAGGGACAGTGCTGTATAATCTTGTGTAACTTATGCAAATGGAAAAATCTATTCCCATAGTTACTACAGAGAAGCAACAATAAGCATGGGAAAAACCCATAGATAATGGCAGAAAGCTGTGAAGGGCTGCAAGAATACTGGAGGAAATGCACTCATGTTGAAACATAGCATTGCAGTTAAAATTTATCCTGCCAAATTGGGTCAAAATATGTCTTTAAAAAAAATATAAAAGTCAGTGTGGACAAGTGCAAAGTACATACAACTTATTATTCCTATCAAAATTCAGGGCAGGGAATGCCATGTTAGATAAGGCGTCTGCGTGTAGAAATCTAGGGGTTGCTGTTGATCTCAGACTGAACATGAGCCAATATTATCTTTTGGGAAACAAAACAAAACGCATCCTATAAGGAGTCTTACTTGCACTGCTAAGGCCTGAGCTGAATATTTGTGATCATGGGTAGCACTCTTTGCAACGGTTGTGGAGCAATAGAAGAGGGTCTAGGGAAAATCAGTAAGTAAGAGTTAAAGTCTAGAAAATGGAGTACCTGAGCTTACTGGAGAAACAGGTATGGTCATGTAAGTTTAAAAAAAGAGAATACTTGGTGGTAATTAAGTTCTTCAAATGTCTAGAATGTATGTGCAAAGACACGGGCTTTAGCCTTTTCTCTTTATTCAGGATGGAAAGAAGAGAAAGTAAAGTTAAATTTCTGTGAAGAAGAAAAGTCTGGTTTGACTGTCCTTTTAACACAACTGAAGTCCATACAGGCTGCCATAAGGCATCTAAAATGGCAATGGATGCCTGTGCGTCAATAACTAAATTAAGCCCATAGTTAAATAATATCAAATCAGTGCTGTCAATGGAGCCTAAAGAATAGTTCAACTCTCGAATACCTCTGTTCTGTCAATTGAATAGCTCCTAGGAAGCTATTCAGTTGTCTAAACATAGGTATCTGGTGCCTCTTGGTATGCTATAGAACAACTTGCTTAGCAATTAGGCTGGTGTTCCAGAGCCTTAGAATCATAGAATCATAGAATGGTTAGTGTTGGAAAGAACCTTAAGATCTACTTCTAACTCCACAGCCATGGGCAGAAATGCCTCACACAAGACCATGTTGCCCAAGGCTCTCGTCCAGCCTGGCTTTGAACACTGCCAGGGATGGAGCATTTATCACTTCGTTGGGCAACCTGTTCCAGTGTCTCACCACCCTCACAGTAAAGAACTTCTCCTTATACCTAATCTGAACTTGTCCTATTTAAATTTGAACCTGTTACCCCTTGTCCTATTGCTACAGTGCCTAATGTAGAGTTCCTCCTCAGCAGCCTGGGAGCACACACTGCCTGGCTCATGTTCAGTTTCTCATCAACCAACACCCCCAAGTCCTTCTCCGTAGGGCTACTCTGAATCTCTTCTCTGCCAAACCTGTAGTGGTACCTGGGATTGCTTTGACCCAGGTGTAGGACCTTGCTCTTGGCATGGTTAAACTTCCTGAGGTTGGCATCAGCCCACCTCACAGGTGTGTCAAGGTCCCTCTGAATGACATCCCTTCCCTCCAGCATATCAGCCAAGCCACATAACTTAGTGTCATTGGCAAACTTGATGAGGATGCACTCAATCCCACTGTCCTATGTCACTGACAAAGATGTTGAATAGGATTGGTCCCAACACCGATCCCTGAGGGACACCACTCATTACTGGTCTCCAGTTGGACATTGAGCCGTTGACCGCAACTCTCTACATGTGGCCATCCAGCCAATTCTTTTGTGGTCCATCCATCAAATTGATGTCTGCAACATCGAAACTGGTTGTTCTGGCTGGAAGAATCAGCAAGATGTCAAGTGCCTTCATATGGATACTAATTGCCATTGGTGTGTTACTGGTAAGCTTTTTCTTGTTGACAAAAATCCTAGAAATACTGAGGAAGCTAGACTCATGGTGCACTTACCTCAGTTTTCCCATGGAAAGAATGCCTTTGTGCTTTCTAAAATTCTGAGCACCAAACCTCTGCACATTATGCAGGCTATTGCCTTTGGACATGCCCGGCATTTCTTTGGATGTGTCTCAGGCTTTTTATCATCTTCCATCCATCAAATTGATGAGTGGTCCATCCATCAAATTGACATCTCTCCAGTTAACAGACAAGGATGTCATGAGGGACGGTGTCAAACACTTTGCACAAGTCCAGGTAGATGATGTCAACTGCTTTGCTCCTATCCATCAGTTCCGTAGTCCCATCACAGAAGGCCACCAAATTGGTCAGGCATGATTTGCCCTTGGTGAAGCCATGCTGGCTGTCACCAACCACCTCATTGTTTTTCACGTGCTTTAGCATGGTTTCCAGGAGAATCTGCCCTGTGATCCTGCCAGGCACAGAAGTGAGACTGCCTGGTCCATAGTTCACCAGGTCTTTCATTCTTCCCTTCTTTAACACGGAGGTTATATTTCCCTTTTTCCAATCATCAGGAACTTTACCTGACTGCCTGTGATTTTTTGAATATGATGGACAGTGGCTTAGCATACTCATCCACCAGCTCCCTCAGGACCTGCAGGTGGATTTCATCAGGTTACATGGCAGTTTCTTGTGTCCTATATGACAATCCAGTGGTTCAGTATTAACTACTTAACTGGTATTAAGTTCTACTCTTCAGTAGCCTAATGCATCTCAAATGAGATTAGACGCCTGTAATTTAATTGCCTATATAGGCAATTAAATCACACCCTTAGAATCAGTTGCCTATAAGTCTAGCTCTCCTGATCGCTAGACACCAAGAACTTATGTGCCATCCATATGTAAATATGTGCATGGAAACCCCTGAAATTTAGAGCCTAGACCTGTGAGCCAAATCCACTGCCTAAATGTTTGTTATCTAGAAATGCAAAGAAACTGAACAGGAATAAGGGTATGTAAAACACCACCTAAAAGCTTCAAGATGTGTAGCAGTCAGAGCCAGACTAGCAGCCTGTTGGTAAGAGGAGGATAGTCCTAAAAGATTTGAAAATTAATTATTTGCTGTATTCTGAAGATCAATCTGTAAAGTACATTTCCAATTAGTGGAAGAACCTTCCCAAAAGAACAGATTAAAGTAAGAACTCTGTAATTGACCAACTCTGTTATCTTGGTTCTCACTTGAATAAAACAGCTAGAGACTAATTTAGCCTTGGAGCTACATACTTCAGCTTGCTAGCTTTTTGATGAAATTGAAACAGAAACAAGTAATTACTTTTTACCAAGTGCCCAAATATATAAAAGAGGAATATTTTCACCTCAGCTATTGATTATTTTCTTTTTCATACCTGCATTCTCAATACTGTTGTTAGATTTAAATACTTCAGGCTAAATTCTATTGTTCCTGTACTATTTAAATTAGCCTGTGGACATCAATATGTTGCATGAGATGGGAGAAAGGGTAACAAATCTGGTCCTTGAACAGCAACACTGTTCTTTATGCAAAAGTTTTTGATGGAAAATTAGCAACCAGAATTTCCTGGTAATTAATCTCTAAATGTACTGAACCTTAATTGACAAATCATTATCCGAGTATAATCAGGCAAGTAACAGTGTAATTGTTGATCTCGCCAAGAAATCCATTTTTATTAAATAAATTACACAAGATGGTTCCTTCTTAGATCAGAAAAGATCTGGGCTTACATGCAGGTTTTTCCATGCAGGTTAGGACCCATCCTTTTCACTGAGCTTTAGCCATGCAAAGGGAAACAAGGCAAAAAACGGAACGTTACTTCTTTTAATTCTTTGTTTTCCACAGATTCCTGTGGTCTGTTCACTGAAGGTGAGATATTACAGCAGAGAGAGGCTGGAGGCAGGGCCAATTGATCATCTGTGAAGGCAAAAAACTGATACAGGTGAAAGCAATAAAAACTTCTGTAGTCTTAAGGAGAACTACCTAAAGGAGAAATCTGGCTGCATAGTACGAAAACACAAGGCTACCAGTTCATGTTTCAGTTTCAACCTGAAATGAAGTCTGAATTATTTTGAAGTTCCAGAGATTCAGACCTTCCCAACAAAATTTGAGCTTGGAAAATCACCACAAAGCAGGATGATGTTCTGTTTACCTTTATAAAACTGAACAATGTGTCAACTAAGTAGCTGTAATGCCAGCAAAACTTTTTGTTAGATTGCTCAGGAGCCACAGACCCTCAAAACCTACCCTGAGACTCACAGGGCTGGTATTCATCTTGTTCTGGTTTAGAGATGAATATCATTTCAGTGTATGCATATGAACTAGGTGTCTTAGTTGATGGGAATCTAGTCAATAGAGTTGGTGAAGTCTGGAGACATATTCAGTCGACCCATAGGAATCTATTTTAGGAGGAGATGGATAATTCTTTAAGTTTCATTTACTAGATTGACAAGATTAACTGACTTTCCTGTAAATGTAATGGGAGCTTAGATACCTAGCTCATGTATATGCAGTTCAAGTGAGCCACTTAATCAGCTGCTACTAGAGATGGCATAGGGCGGGCTTCTTAATCTCTAGCTGCTAATCAAAAAGGTACAGGGGCCATATCATATCCACCAGCTGCATGATGGTGTCTGAGATGTAGGGCGTCTCAAAAGAAATAGTGCACCTTCAGATTCACAACTGAATCTCTTGTTTCAGTTCAGGTCCAGCTTTAGAGCAGTCGCACAGCCCTGACAGCCCTGGCCCCATGTATGTTCTTAGAGCTCTGTCTTCTTGCTTCAGGACAAAGAAACTGGTGCTTGAAGCAACTTTATGTTGACATCCTTGGTTTTGAGACACTGTTTGGAGAGTCCACCTTTAAGTTCAGTTTCCACTAATTTCAATAACTATCTTGTCTCATTAGATGGAGATAATGGGCGATGCTCACAGATGAAGCATTCAAGATAAATATCTAAAGTTTGCTCTGTCATATTATTTCTCAGTTAAGGATTTCTTTACTGAACATGACTGATATACATGACACACTACTCCTCTCCGCTGTTGACACATTATCATCTCCTCCATCCACACAATTTTTCCCTGCTTTTTCAATAGCACTAAGTCCCCTCTTCTTTCTCTGGGGTTCCCCAATGTGTCCAGGGTCCTTGGCACTGGAGTGGCCCAAGAAGAGGCTTTGATTCAGTGATTCAGTTCCACTGAACTTATTGAGTGAATCCTTCAAGGTATTTATCAAAGGATCAGTATTTTATGGGAGATTTTCCCGTCATCACCTCTATCAGTGATATTCCACAGGCACCCAGACCTGGACAGGACTTTTGGAAAGGAACTGCTCTGTAGAGAACTCTTTGAGTGGGTGCTGTATTAGATGAAATAATTTTCCTCAATAGAGCTTTATAAAAATTTATACTCCTGAATTTGTACTATGCGCTACTCTTACTGTCAAAAGGTGATCAGGTCTGCTACATTTTTAATGTGTTTCATGATGGTAGGGTGTGTTCCTGTTTCATCTACATAGTCTGCAGATACAAGGGCTCAGAAGCCATTTCATACGAAGCTCCATGGAAAAGTTAAGCTTCCTTAACATAAAAGAAGTCATGGTTTCAAAGAGAGAATTTGTCTCTTGAAATAAAGCATTGTTCATTGGAAAATAAAGATGTTAAACAAACTAAAGTTTAAATGTTTCTTTGCTAAAAATTATACTGACTGCTTTAGACAGCAGAAAACCTTGGTCTGATTTTCACGATAAAATAAATTACTATGATCCCACCAATATTCATCTTTTAGTGAAACTAGAAGGCATTTCATCCTGGAAGAAAAAATACTACTCATTGAAGTAATCACACCAAATAAATATATCTACCAGATATTTCTTTTTCCAGTGGTAGTTCTTCTGAGATTTTTTGATAAAACATACATAAAACTGCATACATTTTGATACTGTCTGGATGCTTCTGATACCTGGAAATGGTGTAGAATTTTTTCTGTCATATGACTCAAAGTATACCAAACTATCAAGAATGTGATGAAGAGAAATCTGCAGTTTTCTATTCCTTCTTTCACTTTCTGTCTCAGGAAAACCATCATTCTTGTGTATACGGTCAAATGTAATTTCTAAATTTCTCATGCTTATATACAAACATATGAACATAATTTAAGGGAAGATTTTAAATTGTTTCTACATGTAATCTCTCATATTTTGCACATGTTTGCATTAGAATGGGTGAGATGTGGTCTAATATCTGTATGCATCCTCGGTATGTGCAGAAATGTTTTTTAGGATGTTGATTTAACTACAGCTTTTAGACAAGCTATTATAAGTATCATATCTAAGACTAGTAAAGCAAACACTGAAATCATAGAGCTAATGTTGTGAGAATGACTACATTTTTCCTGTACAGCTGTACTCAGATTTAATCCTCTTTGCATTTGGTGAAAAAAGGCACAATTTTTTTAAACTGCTTGAGATTTCTAACTATATAAAATATATTCAGTAAGATTAGCACCAGTTTTGAAACACACCAATTTGAAGTTAAATATTTTTTTGAAACACTAAAATTGAAGTTCTTAATTTTTTACGTTATTTATTTGTTCCACTTGTAATGATTCATGAATCTATATATATACTTTATGCATGTACGCACACATATAAAAGAATCCTTTTTTGCTTAAAATATTTTTGGAAGAAATATTCTGTCCAGTTCTAATTGATTTAGAGGATCTGGTCTGTCTCTTAGAGGCATTTCCTTACTGGGATTCATTGCAATTTATTTTTGACACCACAGGTAGATTGTTTCTCATAGTTCAGATGTAATTAAGAAGTACCATCTCATGAATGACTCTTCCCTGTAAATAACTAACTATGCACATTATTAAGCTCAATATAAATACTATACATAAAACTGAATATTTGAATAATCATTTTACTTGGAGACCTAAGCATCTGGTTTTAAAAACTAACTGGTGCTCACCCATCTGTTCAATAATCTAGAATAATTTACCCTTTTTCTCTCTTTTCTTCCCAAATACAAATTGTTTGCATGTCACCATATTCACTGCACAGTTTCCTATAATACCAACCAGTAATCTAGTGAAGGCGTTTTCCCTGCTGTTCTGCAGATGTCATATTACCCCGTGAAATGTGTATGCTTTAGTTTCTACGGAAACTGAAGACAAATATCTGCAAGTGTCTTCTCTTCAGTATAAATAACACTGTTTTTCCCTCCCTTTCCTCAGGTGCCTATCCAAGACTCTCACTGAGCTTCAGGTTGAAGAGAAATATTGGATACTTTATTCTTCAAACCTACATGCCCTCCATACTGATTACCATTTTATCATGGGTGTCATTCTGGATCAATTATGATGCATCAGCAGCAAGAGTTGCCCTTGGTATGTGCTAAGAATGAACGGGACATTAAAATGTCAGACTGAATGTAGCCTTTGGAGGTTGTTAAAAGACTGCAATGTGATGTCAGTATTTTGATAATCCAAAATAATTTCCGTCAAAATCATATCACCCAGTATTGCCTCAAAAGTGATAAGGTTTCCCCTTCATGCAAGAATATAGCTACCACTAGATCTCTTAACATAAGCTGATCATGCAGGTCAGCCTTGTTCTCATCCAAGTTAATGTCAGTAGCTTCAGCAAGGAGACCAGCTCCAGAATCATACTCCAAGTTCTTGAGTGTGGGCTTTTAATCCATCTTAGTGTGGGAAGATAAGTATAGCTTCAGGCCTTCTTCTGAGGTTCTGGGTCTTTAACTGACAGTGGCAGGAACAGGTCTCAAGAACCATGTACTAGTTCAGAGCACAGGGGCACCTCAGCTACAAACCGTTACATCCTGCTTAACCCTCAAAATGCACAGTATGCTAAGTGCATTTTAATTACAGTTTAAAGTGTCTTTTACCTCATGGCAGAAAAGATTAGATTTGGCACATATTGATGATCCCTGTCCAAGACCTATTGAGATCAAAATATCCTTTAGATAACAGAAGGTGGCTTCAAAATGGCACAGTAGACACACTGGAGGGAAGGAATGCCATCCAGAAGGACCTTGACAGGCTCAAGACGTGGGCCTGTGCGAACCTCATGGAGTTCAGTAAGGCCAACTGCAAGGTCCTGCACCTAGGTTGGGGCAATCCCAAGCACAAATGCACCCTGGGTAGGGAATGGATTGGGAGCAGCCCTGAGGAAAAATATTTGGGGGTGTTGGATGGTGCTTTGAGCAACCTGGTCTAATGGAAGGTGTACCTGCCCATGGAAGGTGGGTTGGAAGCAGATGATCTTTAAGATTCCTTCCAATGCAAAACATTCTATGATTTTATGAATATATTTCACAGGAAATACTTAGTCTATTGCAGAATCATAGTCAAGGATAGCTATGGACAAGGAAGATTAAATGGATCCATAAATCCTTATGAGTACTGCTGCCTATCATCTCATCCCGAATCCTGACTTCAACTCTGTGCTTCCCAATAGCACATACCTTCCTACCCTAAACTTGTCTCTAAGCCTGTGTGCATAACTTCCTGCTATGATCTCTTCTTAAAACGTACACATATCCCCTAGTTCTCTTATTTTTATGATATGTACTACAGCAAACCAGGACTGCAACTGATGTCCATATGATTCCCTACCTCTGTACCTGTACCTCCCAAGGTTCCACATAATAAAGAAGGCTGGGCAGCCACAGCTATACCTTTGTGCAGTGTCGCCTTACTAGCATCTGAACTTGGGTAACTGGAGATACTGTAGATTAACTGCAGATTCTGTACAGTAATTATACAGATACTGTAGATTAGCTGGTGCATATGGGTATGACACAATCTGGCATTACCACTCAGCAGCTAGTGCATGTTCAGCAGGGTGCAGATAAGTAGTAGCTGAATGGGAGGTGGAACATAAAGTCCAAACAGCTGTGACATGTTCAGAAATGAGCTACTGCATTTCAAAGATCCACCCTGCAGACATTATGGGTGAGTGAAGGAAGTACTTCAAACATATCAGTCAGCATCTAGATTTTACATACCGGCCAGGGCTGAAGAGAACAGATGGTTAGACAAAGTTACCAAATCTAATGATAATTCCATGCCCTTCTATGATGGATTCACATCACATGTTTTTTTTTGTTATTTAACAGGACTGTCTCATGTGGCCTATTTCTTTGTAACACAAGTTCATCAAGTACTGTGCTGTGATAACACAAATATTAGAATAAAAGTCAGAAAGAACATTCCAGGCAAGCTCAGTAGCCCAGATGTTCTGTTTCAAATCAATAGTCCTTTTGACAGGACAAAAATACATCTCATAGATTCTTCTGAGCAAACAATTAGTGCCTTGGTGATAATGTCTGAGATGCTTATATAAAGTTCAGTATCATAGGTCTAATCCTATGTTCTTTTATGTAGCCCCTCTTATGAGTCAGAAGCTGATCTGAGATGGTAAAGTTTAAAGGCAATATAGCAGCTTTAGAGTTATGTATCTGTCTGAAAAGTGCAATACAGAGGAGGGTAAGGCCTACTGGCCTGGGTATTTGTTAGAGGAAGGATTCTTTGTGCAATTCTTAGGGATGTGGAGACAAACTTTTACTCACCCATACAGGAAGCCTGTGTTCTCTACAACATCCTAATTCTAGTTGATTCACTTCTACATTTTACTCCTGTCCCTTTGCTTTTGCTGCGCATGCCACCTGTGCTCCAGCTTGCACTGAACCCAGTAGTTGCCCCAATGGAGAAATCCAGGCATGGCACAAACACCAGCTCATTACAGATACTGTACTATGGACACTGCAGACAGAGACTGGTACCGGGCCGTTCTCAAAAGAAATATTCAAACCCATCAGTTCTGCTCCGTACTGAAGTTTTGCTAGTTAGTCCTAGAAATTCCAAAATTCAGTCATTTGAGTGAAGGGAAAAATAATCTTGAGAGTTCTCACTCTTAGGAACAGCTGTAATCACAAGATTATCCCGTTTTTATATAACAGGTGAGTGTCAGCATCTTCTCCAACTGTGCTTTAAAATAAATTATTGATCATCGGAGGGGCATTTGTGTGCAGGGTGCCAGGGTCTCCCATGGGATGTATTTCTTTTTGGTTAGTGATAGCCACCTTTCTATTCAGTGTGCTTAATCTTCTGGATCACCAAACATCTGGCATCAACACACACTTGTTTCACAGTTTAGAGGAAAAGCACTGAAAAACTGCATGACACTGACCTACTAAATATACAAAATATCTGTTACAGAACCTTATAGGCTACTACTGCAGTTCCCTGGAGTGACACTGTTTATGCTGACAGCTTGATTTTGCATTATATTGTCTTTGTTTCTGTTTGTTTGAGTAAAAGAAGCTGTACTTTATAATATGGCAGCAATTTTCTTTTGTCCTTTATTTTTGTACTGCCTGCATTTTAGTGACTACTTACAAACTGATGGAATAATTATGAAATCAGAGAAAACAGTAATGGAGGGGACCTAGTAGAATGTCTTGCCTTGCAATGTAGGCTTGTTCTATGAATCATTGTTTTCAGCCACTAGTGATTTGTAGTTCCCATAAAATTTCCAGCAGAGATACAGACCCTGTAGTTTATTGTGAATTCAAGCAGACTGACAGTAAATTTGCTTTTCATACCAGCTTTTCAAAACAGTGCTCTGTAATATATTTTCAGGTGCTATGTCCATCCTTAGGTAAATGAATAAGGGTTTGACACATGCTATAGATTTTTCTAGGTACTTTATTAGTGTCCAGTCAATCACCATAAAAATGCTGCTCTCCCCCCTTAGCTTTTTCATTGCACGAATCCACATACCTGTCTGCCTCTCACTGCTCATCTCACTTCTTTCTGTGTAAAAATTAGAGTACTGCTCTAAACTAGTTATCTCCAAGTCCCTCTTCTATATTGACCCTTCCTTGAAATAGGTGTCTAAAATAGATGGGATGAACTGCTCAAAAAGGGTGCCTGTCTCTCCATTTGCTGCAGGACTGACTTCAACCAGCTGTTTAACTGCTGAAATTTAAAACTGCATGAGAAGAATCTTTCACCATCTATATGAACACTCATTCTGTTGCATATCTGTTTGGTTTGATCTCCAAGGAATGGATCATCAGTACAGCTACACTGGCTTCCATGAACCTACATTAACTCATGGCAGTGGTGCCAGACCCCTTGGTAGCTGTTCCCCCAGTCATGTGAAGAAAATACTGTAACAAAATAATAATGCATCAAGCTTTAATTTTGCTTTGATTTGCAGTGAAGTCACCAGTGAGATATCTTTCACAAATTTTTAAGCTTCTTCACACTGACAAGGCAGATTTGCCAAAGGGGAAAATAAAATTGAAATGTGGTATGCTTGGAGTTGTAAGATATGTGCTATTTTTCTTTGTGTAGGAATTACAACTGTGCTGACTATGACAACAATCAACACTCATCTGCGAGAGACTTTGCCTAAAATTCCATATGTTAAAGCCATTGACATGTATCTCATGGGCTGCTTTGTATTTGTCTTCTTGGCCTTACTTGAATACGCCTTTGTCAACTACATATTCTTTGGAAAAGGCCCACAAAGGCAGAAGAAACTTGCAGAAAAAACAGCAAAGGCAAACAACGATCGCTCAAAGTTTGAAGGCAACCGGGTAAGATTCTTTATGTATAGGCTCGTTATTCTTTTATGACAAAAGTATCTGTTTGAAACAAAAAAAGCTTGCATAAAAACATCACCAACCACATCATCTTTCTGTGGACAAACTTGGGCATTTTTAAATTCAAGAACCTACACAGAAGAATATATTTAGGCATACAGAAATCGAAGGAGCATGACAAGTAATTGAAAGAAGAAGAAAACAATGGGAGTGCAGCTAGCTTTAAAATAGAGGCTCAGATCTACAAAGGCATTTATTTTTCTACATCCAATATAATTTGACTGTGATTTCAAGTGTATACATAAGGCAACCCAGAATCTGAGCATACTTTTGCTCACTTCAATTAGAGCAGACACATTTAGAATGGGAGAGAACAGATAAAGGATTAGTTCTGCCATGCTAATTAATTGACCAGCATAGCTGAACCACTGTGTGTGGCATTGTATTCCACTACTGTTTAAGACCAGCAGAAAATTATGATTCCTAGAGAAACTTTTGGATTTACTTCTGAAGCAAGTATTAGCATGGTCTGTTCTGATTATATTCAAGCCTATTCCCTTGCCTGGAGTATTACTTCATTCAATGAATGCCCTTTTTTTCCCCTTTGGAAGAGAAGTTCAAGGTATTTGACATTATATGATGTTAGCAAACTGTGTCAGTTTGAATAGAACATGCGTGGGGTATTTTTGGCTAAAATGCTTCCAGGGAGGCTTCTTCATTCAGTTCTGCTGATTAAGATTATTTTTAATATGACCTATAAATAAGTAGAGTTCACAGTGACAGAACTATCACCTGTTTATGAAATACCAGTATCATTAAAGTAATTTCAAGCTCTATGTTTTGATCCTAATGATTCTGTCTGCTATAGTAAATATAGTGCAGAACTGCACCAAATTATTGACATTCATATCTGTGCAATAATTTTTGAGTCAATAAACTCATTTTTGTCCACTGTATTATGAAACCAAATTCTCATCACTTGGCAGCACTACTGAGGACTAAGCTAGCAAGAAGAATTAATTCCCTTTCCTTGAAAAATAAATAGTCATAATAATAAAAAAAGCAGATGGCGGTAAAAAAAGAGTAGCAAGAGAATTAAGAGAATTGAAAGAAATTGAAAAGATTTTAGCTACAAGAATGTAATGCAGATGTATGCATTAAGGTTCAGTTCTCCCAATGGAAACCATCTGGTGAATCTCATCCATTTAAAAGATTTACATAATTCAGTACAAGTCTTGTTAATGGGCCCAACAGCACCCCGTGCCTGACTGTTTTTCCATCTTAAGATCAATTGGTCTATATTGTCAAAAGAAGTATAAGTATCTTAACATAAAAAAATAGAGAGTTTCATACATAGATCATGCCATTTTTATATCACAGATTTGATCATACCATATATCAACCTTTTTTTTGTTCATTTCTGACTTACAGCCCTTACAATCTTTTCTTTCTGGACTATCCCAAGCAAACATCATGGACTGTTCTGACTTTTCTGCTGGTTTAATATAAACCATGCATGAAAGAAATTAGAAAAGAAATTCAGCACACCAGAGCTGAAAGAAGAGTTTGTTACTTGTTTGCCTTGGAGTCCCAGCTGTGAAAGGGAACTCTTTATGTTCTGTTGCAATGTATATATTCATACTGACTGTGAATATGTGCTGTTTAGATGACATAGAATAAATAAAGAGGTATGATCCCACTCTGTGTAGAAAACATTTTATCTCCAGGCCTCAGCTGGTGAAGTCAACACGGCTTCATTGCAGTTACTGGATTCAGTGCTTTCAGAGAAGCAGTGCCAGCATGCAACAGGAAAAGGCAGGAACATCAGGTACAGCTGATCAGAAATCTTTGTTCTAAAAGAGCATAGGCAAAAAATGCAGATTCAGTGGATGTAGGGATGTTAAATCTGAATTTCTCATTTGAGAAACCCTGTCTAATGCAAAGCAGAAGGTATTGATCAGAGTACATAAGAGGTCCCATTGCTTTCAGGATGAGCAGCTCAGGGAAAATCCATCTAGCAGATCTACATTGGACAAAGTTTATCAGGGCTTCCAGACAGCGCAGCCCGGACACAGGAAAATGGTTCCCATGGTAAGGCACTGGAAGAGGTTGCCCAAAGAAAATGATAAATACTCCATCCCTGGCAGTGTTCAAGGCTAGGTTGGACAAAGCCTTGATCTACATGGTCTAGGGTGAGGCATCCCTGCCCATGGCAGGGGTTTTGGAACTAGATGATCTCAAGGTCCTTCCCAACACAAACCGTTCTATGGTTGTGTGATTCTATGTCCACCATTCTATACAGTCACCCTCAAATACAGCAGGAGAGGTGATCATGCCAGAGTTTTTAACATGCTTGCCCTGGAAGACAATACTTGAAAGCTCTGCAAGCTTTTGCTCTGACCTCTTCAAGGCAGTAAAGAGGCATTAACTTGCAACCTCTCCTTTGGTGCCCTTGAAGATCACTGGGTCTGATGGAAATAATGGCTGGTTGTTGGCAGTTGCTTGCTTCTTGTTTTAAGAGTTTGGACTAAGGGGCTGAATGTCCTGGGAGAGGCTCATAAACTGGAGGGCACACTGCACAGCGAGGAATGCTTAGAGCCATGAAGACAGCTTTGCATGAGTTCCAGAAAATTATAGTTTTTGTGATATCGTTGAGGCTTCGAGCTTCCATGGAGTGTATATTCATTCAGAACAGGAAGACTTCTAATCCTGGGAAATATTTCAAATCTCACATGATTTGAGGCTGAGCAACATTTTGAAAGAAAGGGAGAATGCCTAAAACCAGGCAGCCTCTTTTGCAGCTATCATCAGCACTGTTTGATGACTATCAAAATGTGCTGTGCTAGAAAGAAGATTGAAAAGGATTCAAACATAAAACTGGAATAAGGCATTATTTTTAGTCTGTCTCTAAGACTACCATTTTGGGTTGATTTGTGTTGGTGTTTTGTTTTAGTAATTGATTTTTTTTGTACATGAACTGTGTGCATGATCACCCTGTCACTGATTTCGGGTGCTAGCTCAGGGCACTAGCAAAAAAACCCAGACTAAACCAAATAAATAAATAAACATTAGACCAGTTTGTTGTCCACATCAGCTGCTGTAACTTGTGGGCGTTGTGATAGAACTGTGAACTGTGCTATATGAAGTCCAGCCTGAGTCAAGAGGAGCTGCAGTGCTGTGGAAATCACTTGTTTGTGTTGGGAGGCAGCACTAGCAGAGCAGAGGCAGTACAACATACTGCCTTGTGTACAGGCCCTGAGTTCCAGCATTGCTCTTGTGGTATAAGGGACTGGGAGTGCTGCTGAGGCAGTGTCCGTCTCTCAAGCAAAGGGAACAAGAGAAGTATGAGGGAAAATGCCACATTATTTTCAGTTAGGAGGATTTTAGCTCA
The DNA here is from genome assembly GCA_017639245.1 of Myiopsitta monachus. NCBI lineage: Eukaryota > Metazoa > Chordata > Aves > Psittaciformes > Psittacidae > Myiopsitta > Myiopsitta monachus. The sequence goes on from CM029927.1 coordinate 38,167,947, forward strand.
TGGAAACGAGTAGAACCAGCATGGATACTGGTATTGTAGTTCACTTTTTACATGTCAAGAGAGGACTGAAGTCTGGAATACAAGCTAGCAGGCTTGGTTATAAATACTGCTTTTATAGTAGCAAAAGCTTTTTATGCTTTCTCAGTCTTATTTGGTTGTAGAACAGGAGAATTTTAGTTACAAAGATGTTCTAGGCCACAAAATTCACAGATGTGGATATGTTTGTGTTTTATTTGATAACTGCTTTGCAAACAGTTGATGCTCAGTAACTGCTTCCTGACACAAGCATTTGCATTGTTCTGCATCAGAGGTTATGGGTTTGAAAAGCCAAAATTGGTACAACCATCTCCATGTTGCTGCTGCTGCTGCTATGAACATGCCTCTCCAGTGCCAAGCTTTTAGGCCTTTCTCTCTGAGTTACTCCTGATTCACTGCCACTGAGGCTTGCTGTGTTGAGGAATGCTCCACCAGCTGCTGCTGCTGAGCTGCTCATTGGCTTCACTGCTCCCGTTATAGCTTTCTGTCCAGCTCTGCCCATGTGATAAAGCCAATGAGCCCATTAGCTCCAGGCATAAGGGAAAGAGTCCTCACAGCATGGAAACTGCACATGCAGTGTCCTCACATTGCAGAGGTGACAAAGAAAAGCTGCGAGGAGAGAAAAACTGCCCTGTATTCTCCCATGTAGCCCTGCTGAAGGTGGCATGGTGGCTGAGGCACGTATGACTAAACTGAATCTCTGGAAACAATTTCAGAAGACTCAGAACTGGTGATAAGATGAAACCTGAGCAGGGCTTTAGAAATGACTCATTTGTGGATCAGCAGCTGACTACAAAGAAAATGTCACATTTAGCTGTCTCTTCTTTTGACTACTTTTCCATCACATTTACTTTCAGATAATGCACTGTAAATAGTATTCCTTGCAGAACTTTTCCAGCCTATCCAAGTAAACCATAGTTTCTGGAGACAAACATAGGATGATCCTTTTTTTTTTTTGTATAACTTATTTTCATACCCGTACCAGTTTTGTATTAAAAACCCTCTCATACTCTGGTACTTTGCTTCATATATCAGGACAAGCTGTAGGATAAGGGAAGAACTGAGTCTTGAGTTTTCATAAAGTATTTCTTCTGCATATGGTATCAGTGCCTAAAATCCTTTGTTTGTGGAAAAGCTGTCAGAAAAGAATATATGGCCTGTAAAAATGTGTTCCCTTGAAAACTGATCACCATCATTACAGAACAATTCTGTATCTCCTGTTTGCATTGGCAGATTCAGGCTTCATTTGTAGCTCTCCCTGCAGTTTCTGTTTTGCTACATGAATTGTTTATTTTAAATAAGGCTCAGATACAGCCTAATTTACAACTAAATCAGCATGAGAGAGCTCTAAGGCAATCCTGTTCTCACTTATTGTTCACTCTTTTGATAGAGGCTACTGGCATAATCAGCTGGTGAGCATGTGTTTTTGGACATTGCTCCTTCTGGGCCAATCCACAGAGGTTATGATTTGCTAACAGTCCCCTGCTAAAAATATTGCTTCTTAGTTCAAGCTGTGGCAATTTACGTTTCCAGTTTGGTGGGACCAAAAGTTCAGCCCCAGGGTATCAAATCAGGAGGATAACTATTGCACAAGCTCATTCAAGCTTCAACCCCCCGTGGCTGTCAGACATGTGGGAACAGCTTCCTCTGAACAAAAATAATGCATAACCCTTTATAAAAAGGCCTTTCTCTTCAGGCAGTCACTACATGTTTTTTTTTTAGCACTGGAGATTCCTGGCTCAAACCCCCGCTGTTGGCCAAGGCGGCAGCTTCCTACCAGGCATTGCTGAGAATAGAGGCTCAGGCCACTTACATCTACTTAGTGCTTTTAAGGAATTGTTAATTGTAGCAACCCTTCTCACAAGTGGGATTTTATTCTGAGAATGAACATCTTGGCTGCTGTGGCACAATTACCACTCAGTTTAAATTGGGAAATATGAGAATAGCAAAACTGGCAGTATTCTCTGTGCATCTTCATCTTTCCTGGGTACTTTTTTTGGTGCTGTTTTGAACAGTGGGATATTTCTGAAACATGAGCATGGTGAGTAGGTGCCAAGTTTTGAAAAACATCCATCAAGGGTGATGAGCACAGTTCTTGTGGGAAGAAATCTCATCGGGTAGCACTTATGATGAGGATGCACTTATGATGAGGATGTTGAGTGTGCGCTGGTGGACTCATGCATGTACTAATTTTGCTCTGCAGCCACTTTGCACTAGTATGAATGGTGTAAATCCAGAGACAATAAGAAGGATTGTATGTGGAATCCATAGTACAGCCTAGAGATTGAAAGAATCCTGACAGTGTGAAACACAGGGCAAGGGAGGACCATACATTTATTTATTTTTTCTCTGTTCACATACCTCAATGTTAATTCTTACTTGGTGGACAGTGATAATAATATGGGAGTTCCTGATTATTTTTCATCTCCATACTTGCCTTGTTTTTCAAGATCTTTCCATCTTCCCAGTTCTGCTGGCTACCCTGGGCTTATCTCCTAGGCTGATATAACACAATTCTCTCTTTCAATTTATTTTTTTTGTGCTTACTAATTAATAAAAACATATTAAAACAGTAGTGAGAGAAGTATCAACTCTTAGACACAGGAAGAACACTCGATGCAATAATTTTTGTTGTGCTTGCAGTTTTAAATTATGTTTAAAATATCCAAGGCATAATGTGATCAGATAGTTTTGCTTTAAGCACAGATAACATTTAAGCACCGATCGCATTCTGTTCTACAAGTTGGAAAGACATTTATATACATAAGTAAAGAAGATGGAAACTGCTATGAGGTAGTTTACCCCTTACAAAACCATGGAGGCTTGCACCAGGGCAATTAAGGTGAGAATCAGGTAGCTGGAGTCTAGATTATAATTTGCACCAAAGATAATTTCCATTTTATTATGATTCTAAGGGGAGATCTGTTTCATGGGATAATGTACTTGTGTAGTAATTCTGATGTAAAATAATGCAAGACTAACTACAGAGACAGCTTTTCATGCTGATATTTAAACCCGCTATTTGCATTTATATTACTTCGTATGATGGAAAGTGTTTACATGGTATTTAAAAATTTGGGATTTATGAACTCCTAAACATACCTATGGGGTTTGAGCAAAATGCTTCTTATTTTTCTTTTTGTGTAGTGTAGTGAAAGACTTATGAGGAAAAAGATTTAATTGTGAAGTACTCCTTAAAATTTATGGAATATTAATCAGAGAACTAAATGAACCTGAAATAATTCAGGCATTACCTAACAGTAAATCAAGCCTTAGGGTAGTTTCCTGACCCTAGTAAAGTATTCTCTCGCTGGCATTAAAGCTGAGGTTTTCCAAAAATCTTAATTGAGGAAAAGTATTCTATAGCAGATCTTGTCTTTCATTTATTTAAAAATATAATACTTAACATCTAAATGAGGCAGTATCTTGTTTAGAATTGATAAGTAGATTCAGGACTTTTCAAGTGTAAAAGTTTAAAGTTTCATACCCACAACATACAATCTAAGCTGAGCCCACAGGTGACATGGTGTTCCTCCAAGAGGAAGTATCAGAGATTCTTTGTGAACCTTAATTCTCCTGTTTCTGGCTTCAGTTAGGTAAGTTATGGTAACTTTTTGTGTGATGATATTAGGCTGCTAGAGTCTTCAGATTTTTTATTTGTACTGTAATACGTATAGTTCAGAAATGGTGAACCTTCAAAAGTTAACCTGTTCTTCTGTGCCTAAACATCTCGCAGCATTTCATGCTTCTCAGCCTCCAGAGTATGTGCGATTCAGTCACTTGACCCTAGTGCAGGAGCTGTTGTTCAGAGGTGGGAAGGATGGGGTTTGATTAAAATTGATTCTGAAATGTAAGCATCAGGTTTGCACATTTAGATCCATATTGTTTCAGCAGGGAATTAATTAATGAATTGGTACTCAGCTGTTTTCTCTCTGCTTTGAAGAGCTCACTGGGTAACACTCCATGGAAGCAGCCAGCCCTGGCTTGCATTGGAGAGAACATGGGAGCACCAGCAGTGGAGATCACAGTGGGAAAAAGGGATTGAATGACTTCAGGTGGAGCCACAGTGCGCAGAAAGGGAGTACAAGAGGCATGGAGGCACAGGGTTGGCAGAGAAGGCAAAAAAGAGAAATGTTTAGGTTAAATAAGGGTGGTAAGGTGTGAGAGGAAATCATCCGAATCTACAATGTCATCTCTACAATTTATAAACAATGCTCGAGAGCGAAGCTTAGCATTAACATTTTTGGGGTAATTTCCAATGCACAGAGAGTGACATTTTTGAACCAGGTGATAAAATTGTATTCTGAGGTTCATAAGGAGCAAAACAAAAATTTTAACAAAAACACTGGCCTTGTTCATCATGTGTATCCGTGACTGTAATCTGTTTAGCTACTTATCTTAATCTGTATCTGTAATATTTTCCCTGGAGCCACTGAGCAGCATTCATGTCCACTCATGGAGGATTTTGCCTTACCTGTATATTCTGGCAAATATGAGTTGACTTGCACAGGGTACCCTACCATTATTGATTTGCTTCTTCATTCACCAAGAGAGCTTGTGTACATTTGTCGAAGTCATTTAAGTCGTTGCTTAAACCATTCAGAAGTCATGCTTTTGTGCAAATGTTTTTTAACATGTTGTATTCATTAAGTATTCGTACTTCACAACATTACCTTAAGATTGTCACAAAGCATTAGCATGTATTGCTCTAATGTTGTTGATGGCTTAGGTGGTTTATCCAAAACCACTGAAGGAATCAATATAATTTTTACAAATGGATCTCAAGAGTATCTGTGGACCAGAAGCCTGATCTCAATTTCTGCAGACCCCTCCTTCTCTCCATCTGCTCATCCCTTGTATTTGACATGCAAGTCTGTTGCTCTATTAACATCATTTCAGAAGTATGTCTCCAAATATGTTTCACTTGCGATTTTTAGGAAATACATGCTGTCATACAACTTCATAGGACATGATGGCATTTTCAGACAAAGAATTTACACAAATGTTGCAATATTTTTTACAACTTTTGTAGTTCGATTCATAGGCACAGTCACAAGCGGTTTAAAGTGGCAGCATCATTGGCAGATCAGAGGCAGAGGCCATGTTAGGATGGCATGTAAGGTTGACAGATAAAATGAAGGCTGATATGAAGTGTAATGAAATAAGTGGAATAAAATTAATTTACCTTGGGCAGGAGAAGCCAGAATATATAAGTGTAGGCTCCAGAATACAAGCTTTCAGCCAACACCTCACTTAACAAAAATCCCAGCTCAGTGTAGAAGGACAAAGCACCCATGGATGGGCTAATATCTGTGTATATGTAGGTGGCAGGTAGAATTGGGAAGCCCTGAGGGAAAGACCAGCTGACACCTATGGTGGTGTAAGGAAAATGAGTAGAAACCTGCAAAGAGAAGGCAGTGCTGTCAGGATGGAGCCCAGCAAAACAGCCTCTGCTGGGGCATTTTTAGTAAGCTGGAAGATATTTCTCAAAGTGTGGGAGGAGATGGAAAGGACATGACATGTGATGCTGTGGGGTCTGGATGACAGATTTAGTTTTAAGGTTCATATGAAAAATGTTGATTATGGAGATATTTTACACAATGCTGTTACAAATCCTGATCATAATTTGTAATCTTTGTGGGAAAAAAAAACCAACCAAACAAAACAGCACAACCAACAACAACCAACCAACCAACCAGAGAAAACTGAATCTATTCCTTTCAGAGACCACCATAAGTAGTGATGCTATTCATGGCTGTATTTTACAGCTGTGTGTATTCCCTGGTTACAGACACTGCTCAACAGCATGAACTCGTTTCTACAAACCTCAAGCTTGTACTTTTGTACCCAATGGGCTTCTGCCATGAGGAAAATAAATTCTTCTTAATCACCGCTGAGGCTTCTCCACCCCATTATTTTGGTTCAAGTTGTTTATTTTTATTTATAGGCACTAATCAGCATAATGTGTTGTTGCCTACAACTGCAGGATTTGTTGGATACCTTAGGATATTTTTTTCCTACTTGCCTGTATGTCAGTCACAGCATTTTATATTCCTTTTCCATTTGTAAGAAGCTTGGCAAAGCATTACTGATAAACTATCATAATTGTTTTCTCTGAGAAAAGCTGTAGCTTCAATACTTAATGAAAGAAATACACAGTTTACAGAATTTTAACAAGATTGAAAAAAGCTAAATCCGTATGGACAGCCACAGCCACACATACTTTTAATGCATCACACAAAGCTTGCAAAGGACATGCTATCAGACGACTGTACGAACTTCAAAAGGCCATGACAACAGTGTGTTTTATCAACCACTTTTAAACAGATGCTGCTAGGATGATATGTTTGACTGCTGCAATTAACACAGCTAGATCATGTGGCAGATTAGACATATGTATTAATTGCAGGATGAATTATGGATGATTAAATTATATATGTAAAACTGTAAATCATCCTGTATGGCATGATTCATTATCTGTGTCTGACATAGGGAAGTGAGTTCACTGGAACAGTCACACATGCATTAACTGGCTGAAAATACCCAGCGCAGAATATTTTACCTTCATCTGTCATTTTTCTTTTCCAAAAACTAGCAAGAAAGTTGGAGCTGATCCCGGCATCAGCTGTGTTCTCCCCCCATCCTCCAGCATTCAGGGCATAGGGCACAAGGGGAGATGGTGCCTCACCACTGTAGCTACCAAATACTGACTAAGCATGATTTGAGACTTCTTGTTAGTGCCACTTATGGGAGCTGAAGGTTTTTCTGGAATGAAGGAGCCAAACCCAACTGTGCAACTCTTCTGTTATTGCTGCTCAGCGGGTCTGGAGAGTCTGGCCCTTAATTTGTAAACTATAAAAGATCACAACCTTCCTCTTAATTACTGAAAATGGTATCACACTGCTCACCTGTGCTCAACACTGTGCTCACTGCCTCTTGGATATGGAGGTGGAAGGGAAGAGTAGCACCTATTTTCTCAGTTCAGCAGCTGTCTTCCAAATGTAAGTTCATTGGTCTTTAAGATCACTTACCCAGGTGGAAAAACCCTACAGTTAAGCATTGCCATGATTGGAAAACTGTGCAAATGACCATGGAAGGAAAAGTTGATGACAAAACTTGTAAATAAGCTCTATGATTGCAAATTGCGAAGGGTTCAGCAAATCAGAACTGTTCTTGTGATTTTATCAAGCTTCACAGACGTTTTTTCCAGCTGGTTTTAAATCACAGATAGAAAAAAGCTAGTCCAGTTTAATTTAATTTTCTGCTATGTCAGAGACAGAATCCATCCTTTTCCCCCCATTGCCAGCAATGATTTCACTGAACTACACAAACTGAATTTCACTGAACTACCCTTTAAAATGCAGCTGGTTTACAGGGAGAGGGAAATGGGGTTTTTTGCCAAATGTAGTTTGTACCAGAGATTGGTAGTGTGGTGATATGCCTGTTTGTAAAAGTATTTAAGTACTTGCCTAATTTTAGGCATATGAGTATTACCCTCTTTTTTTTTTCCTAAGATTGTCACATGCTTAAAATGAATACACACTTTCTTAAAATATGTACGGGTTTGGAGATTTAAATACACCCACATTCTGCTGATAAATGTCAAGTCTTTTGAAACAATTTATATTTCTGGTTTTGCCCCCTAGGTGGACACCCATGGAAACATTCTGTTAACATCGCTTGAAATTCACAACGAGGTGGCAAGCAACGAGGTCACCACCAGTGTTACGGAAGCCCGAAATTCAACTATATCCTTTGACAACTCAGGAATACAGTACAGAAAACAAAGCTCACATCGCGAAAGCCTTGGAAGGCGTTCATCAGAAAGGCCAGGCTCCCACAGCAGGAGGGGCCATTTACGAAGGAGGTCTTCACAACTGAAAATAAAAATCCCTGATCTAACAGATGTAAATGCCATCGACAGATGGTCAAGAATGGTTTTTCCATTCACATTTTCTCTTTTCAACTTAATTTACTGGCTATACTATGTTAACTGAGTGACTGAACTTTTTTAAAGGACTTCAATTATAACAAGAGAAGTACTACTTGCCTGCACAGTTTATATATATATTTATACATAAATATATATATATGAACTTATAGACCATACTCATGTATGTGTGAATACATGTAGCAAAGAATTGTGTGTACTTAAAAGCACATACTGCAAAGCAAAAGTATATGTATGCACACACACATGTACACATTGATCCTGAGGTTATGGACACTATAACATAGAATGCGCTTCAGAGGAACTTTTTACATCAAAAGGCAGGTGTTGTCAAAGCAACAAGCCTTGAGAAACTAAGTGTTGTATATTATTCCTACAAGACTTTGATTGTCAGAAATTTTCAAACGTCTGTAAACATGTATAAAGTCAGTACTGAGTAACACTGTAAATGCTGCCATTCACACTAATCATAAAGCAGTAGAGTTACACTGGTAAGTTTAAAGTAAGTCATTTGTACTGCAGATCCATCAACTATGATTTCATTGAGCCAAATTTATTTTTCTTTGCTAAAATTTCTTGGATTTATATATGTCATAATACTTTTTTTCCCCACTCCTGAATGGACATTGTTTTTAATGATCTCTTGCTTTCTCTTCTGTAGTAAGCAAGATGATCATAGGAGTGTTGCTGTAGGTCTTTGGAGACATACACATGTTCATAATATTTCAAACAAGCATTTGAAGTGTCCATCAACAGTGAAATGAATCTTTTGTAAGTACTGTAAATGTACAGCACATTTCCCTTCCCTTGGACTGGTTCCAGCTGCCATGTCATTTTGAAAGAGAACAGCACATTTTTAGTATAATTTAGCTGAGAATTCAACTGCTTTCAGTGTGTTCTACATCTGTTGTAGATTTAAAGATTGTTATTCCAGTGAAAGCATAGAAGATGTCTCAGGTTATTTACTACTTTGACATGAAACCACCTAGCTGTAGCATTTTTTAAACATGCATTCACATTATTTAATATTCTGATAACATTGTATGTTAATGTAAAATATATTTGCATAATATGCATATAGGTATATTTTCTCAGTATTTTTCTTCCCTGTGCTTGCTATTGTGGCCGCATGCTGTGTCATATTTTTGTTTCTCTGATGTTACAACTTTTTTATCCTCTAGAATTGAGAGAATAGAGCACTTCTGATACTTTGATTCAGTAATGGAGCATTTTCATATTTTATTTATATACTGAAAGTATATACACGTCCACTTACCAAGGTAGTGTGCTGTCATCACAAATCAGAAGAGATAGCAAACAGTATGTTTTGTTTCAGCATTAACTATATTCTAACATAGCCTTCATGCAAATATGACCATTTTGGTTTTAATCTCAATTCATTCCCTCACTGCCATTCCAACTTTTTTCAGTCTAGTAGATTGTAGTCATCAAGGTATGCCAATTGCAGATCTGTAAACTTAATTTGCTATTTATCAGAACTAAAACTTTCTAAAGAAAAGATATATTTTTTGTAAACAGTGTTTCTATCATGTACATTCTCAATAACAACAAAACCAGTAGCATAAATAGATCTTTAAAAAAAATAAAATAATTCAGGCTTAGCCCTGCCAGTTTTCTGCATGTAGAATTCCTCTGGACCTGGATAGGAATTCTGGGCAGAGAGGGAGCTTTGGATGCTAGCTAGAGACACCTATGGGAGAAAAATGTGTGGATATACATCTACCAAAACCACCAAAAACAGATGAAGCTAAAAAGGCTGCTTTGGCTCTGTAATGACCCCCATTCTCCCTAGTACTTGATTTATCTGTGAGTAGAGCAATGATACTTGTGTTGCTGCTGTGTACAGTCCATTACTGTTCCCAACCCTGACTATTTGCAGCTGAAATATGAAACTTTGCTCTGGGCTGAAATGCAGCATAGATGAACCTGGATTGCAAAGTCTGTGTTGCAATCCCATCCTCAGGGCTGCTCCTTGAACAGGAATGGGCTCCACACAGTTGCCTTGCAGCAGAGCTGCAATGTGATCGCCAGCTGCAGGCATGTGCAGGATCAGCACCTGCAGTCCTGCTGCATCCTTGGCAGTGGTGCAAAGTGGCTGTAACTGCAGTGTTTAAACACTGTATCTGCAGACAACTATACAGTATGAAGAGCCTCAAAGGAGCCCGTATAGCTGAAGCAGAAAAACTTTGCTTTTGAAAGCTCCTCAGTATTATCTCCCATTGGTAAACCACAGTGTATTATGAGCTCTCTAATACCGCTTCAAACTGTGAAGGGATTAGAGAGCACATTGTCATCATTATAATCAAAGTAACTAAACAATTAACACCCTCCCAAAGTACAGATTTGGTAGAATTGCTGAGAAGACCTCCCAAGTTTTTATCCTAATGACAAAACAGAATTAAACAAGAAGATCTGATTTTTCATAAAAATTTTAAATGGAAGGCTTTCCTTTAGAAAATTACCGTAATGAAATTATCATCAAGCAAGTCCTTCAGGAAGTGCCCTAAAGAGCTACCCTGAAAATAGGATTTAAAAGAAAAGTGGTCCCACCCTCATGGTTTAATCACAGTTAAATTCTCTGTTTTCTTCAAGTCCCAGCTTCTACAGATACTGTGGTCAAGCAGAGACTGTTTAGTTGCGATCAAAATGTGTACTCCAGATCCTGGTGAAATCAGTTCTCCAGCGGCTTCAGTCAGGATTTCCAAGCAGGTGGAAAATCACTGTCTAGCCAGTGCAAAGGGGCAAAGTGTGTTTTCGGGACCATGCGTAAGCAAGGGAACTCAGTGTCTGAGGACTCTCCCTGTCTTACCCTTTGCACAACTGGAGAGTAGCATGTTACTGCAGACCCTTCCATGAAACTGAACACCCCACCTTGCCTGTCATTGCAAAAAGTGAATAGTTGCACGTTTCAGAGTTTTCACGAGATTTCATCGGCCTAGTTGAATTACGTGGGGCAGAAACAGCTTGAACTTTGAACAGATCAAAGTCTTGGTTTGTCTTGAAAAAAAAAGTTAACACTTCATTTCTAACATGCATTTTTGTGCCTTTTTTTGCCAATTCCCTTCCTCCAGTCCCAGCACCACTTCTTGCACACAAACACACACACAGGTGTTAAAAACAGTGTTTGCCTTGACCTCCCATTTTCTGGCTTTTGTTCCTTTATGCTAGCTGCAGTGTATGATTTTAACCATAGATGGCTTTAAGACTAAAAAAGGTAATTTCAACCAAACTGAACTGGAGTAATGCATTTCATAGCTAATTAACTCCTTTCTAACTCAACAGTACTATAAATAATATTTGCACACCATTTGTTTGTAAAATGCATTTAAAAATAAAAGCAAGTATCTTGTGTTATAGCCCAAAGGGTAGAAATATTAAGGTGGTTTAACTCTAAGTGGATTTCATCCCATTGTAAAGATTAACCAAAACCCAGTCTTTTTTGCTTAAGACACATCTATGTATTTTTGGTATTCAACAGTGAAAAAAAAAAAAAAATAGTAAAATGGAATGACGAATAGATGCTTTATGAAAATATTGATGAATGAATATTCATTTATTAAAAAGGATTTAAAGAGTAATTGTTTACTTTTTTTTTTTTCTGGGTTAGAGGGAGTGTGATCACTGTCTAAATTTTAATGTTTAAGTTACATGTTAAATATTATGCAATGGTTAGTATTACACAATTAAAAAACCCTACCCAAACCCAACAAAAATTAAAGCATTTTCTTATTGGCACAGAAGAGGCAAAAGGGATTCTTAAGCATTAAACTTCTATATTTCCTGGTGTTTTCTATGGTAGATTACGGAAAAGGGGATCCACTGCATCCACTGTCTTAGCAAAACTATTAATAGCAAACCAACCTGTGTTCTAGCTGGGGCATTGCCAGTTAGGAGCAAAACCCCTCTGCCTTGCATGGAAGCTCTACCTGCCCAGAAGGCAAAAGAGTAGTTGGTACCAAAACGAGACAGTGCTGTCCTGTTTATTTGTTTCATTAATGAAGTTATAAATATTTCAAAATCAACCAAAAAAAAAATCCTTTCTCCAGCTATGCTAATTTTATCAGGACTGCTGATTGTGTTCATTACACTTTTTATTGCTAAATATTAATAAGTTGTTTTAGGAGTCAGGATTAAGGACAGATAAGGATGGGGTTTTAATGTCATCTGGACAGTAGTTCACCAATCCCTTTCCCCAAAACCAAAAAATATTCTGAAGATTTAGAAAGCAGTCCATCCTTATAATCAATTGCCATGCTTCGTGTTAGAACAAGCTGTCACATGCTTAATCTCATAGTAGCTAACAATACATGTCACAACTTTCGGAGTAGGTAAAATATTCAGCACCATAGATGTGATTGCGAGGCCTTTGAAGTTAACAGAACAGCTCCCTCTGACTTCAGCACATTTCTGCTAACTTTCAGCAACGCATCCCAAATCATAAGTAACATCTATTTATTCCAGTCCAGAATAGGAAAAGTTAATGATGTACCAGGCTTAGTTGTGACTGGGAATATCTCTAAGAGGTGTATCTCTTTGTGTATTTTGGAGCTGATGCAGGATAAACACAATCAATAAATTGATTAAGTGCTACTTATTTATTTAAAGGAGTTCAGGTACTACTAGAAATAATTTGCTGTTTTCCCCAAATAAATATGTTCCTATTAGTATCAAGACTATTTCCGCAGACGTTGGCTTTATAGTCATACAGTGTCACTTGTCATACTTGAAAACTAAAGTCATGTGGATGAGATGTGTAATAATACAAAGATAAAAACTACTGTCCCTAGAATCAACCAGAGTTTAAATTACTGCCTAATTAACTGAACTTTAGGTAATGCTTAAGCAAGCACAGTATTTGTTTGGACAATGTCCCTTGCCTTGCAATGAGCTAATGCTTTTGCTCCAGCATTGCAGCCTAATTTAGATTAGCATCATCTGTTCTACCCTGGTACTAAGGAAAACCCCAGAAAGTGGCTGCTTAGGCCAAGTTTGGCCGTGGCCTGGCATAGCTCCAATGAGGTACAGAGAGAGGTGCTTCACTTTCCCTAGACAGAACTCCCCACAGCTACTCAGGTCCCTGCTCTGAATCCCTCCTTGGAGGCACCATACTCTCTCCTTTGACTCCAGAGGGAGCCTTAGGCTAAACTCTAAATTATCCCCCAGCTTACCACCAGCAGTTGGCTTCTTTCAGATGTTATTGTTCCTGCAGCAAAAACTGGGAGATGAAGGAGCTATTATCCTAGCTGGCAGAAGCACACTGGCAAACTAGCATGCATACTCGGGGCTATGGTACATCACAGAATCATAGTACTGTTTAGGCTGGAAAAGACCTTTAGGTTATTCATTCTAATATTGCATTTAAATATATCTCAGTTTATGTTCTAGCCTTCAAGAGTTAGTACACTTGTCTCCAGGTGCTGATGCTTTTTATATGAATGCACTTGGGAGTCTGTGGAAGAGCATGCGAAGTTTTCTTAAAAAGAAGTCTTTAAATCAGTTCAGCAGCATTTCCCTGGGCATTTTCTCTGTCCTTTACCCACATCACAGGTCAGAGTTTGTATCACCCTTGCACTAGGTTAACCACCTGTCTACAGATTACCAGGAGCCCAAGCCTGCAGATGTGTGCTGCCAAATGATGTCTTGCTCACCTATACCATTAGATCTTCTGCCTGTTAGAAAGTATCTCACAGATCAGATGCTATATTAGTCTAATAACTAACTGCTGCTTCACAGTTCCTCCATCTAAAATGCCAGTGATACCACTAGAGACCCCATTTTCCTCTCCTTTAAAAATTACAAGGAAAAGAGGAATTTGCAGGCTGTTGAGAAATTACGAATCTCTCTCTGTATGCACAGACTCTAATTTTGCTCAGGTTATACATTTAATCCACCAGGACACAAGTAATTCGGTACAAAATTCTTCCTGCTTAGGGCTACTCTTAAGAGTTTGCAGTCCAAAACACCAGTAATGTAGGTAGATGCAAAAGTATTTAAAATTGTTGGCACTGAAGCCTGGACAGCTCCAGGCTGTAAGCAATGAAGATCCTGGACAGTTCCACACTGGAGGTCTTTTTAATTCCAGGGGTATTTAATATGAAAAGCATTAACAGTTGTGGGAGCAGGAACCAGAATGCAGTAAATCTTCCAGTACAGGCAGCCCAAGAGCTAGGGTGGAGTCAGACACCTGTGCTCCTCTCACTTTCAAAGGTCTGTCTTCTTGGCTGGGAGGCTGGAGAGTTTTGATGGTGTCATGGTTTAAGCCCAGCTGGTAACTCAGAAGCTCGCGGCTCCTTACCACTTCCCACCGGTTTTTTCCACCCCACTCCTGGTGGGATGGGGAGGAGAATCAAAAGAATGTAACTCCCACGGGTTGAGATAAGAGCAGTCCAGTAACTAAGGTATAACACAGACTACTACTGCTACCACCAATAATAGTAATAACACAAACCACTACTGGTACCACCAATAATAATAATGATAAGGGAAATAACAAGGGGAGTGAATATGAAACTAAAAGGGAAAAAAATGAAAACAAGTAAACACAAGCAGTGCACAATACAAATGCTCACCACCCACTGAGTGATACCCAGCCTGACCCTAGCAGCAATCTGGGCCTTCCAGGATGACTCCTCACAACTGGGCATGACATGCTGTGGTATGGAATATCCCTTTGGCTAGTTTGGGTCAGGTGTCCTGTCTCTGTTTCCTCCTGGCTTCTTGTGCCCCTCCTCACTGGCAGAGTATGAGTAACTGGAAAGTCCTTGATCACAGTAAGCATTACTTAGCAACAACTAAAACACTGGTGTGTTATCAGCATTGTTTTCAGACTAAAGCTGAAAACACAGCACTGCACCAGTTACTAAGGAGAAAAATCACTATTACAGCTGAACAAAGACAGATGGTAATTCCAGCTCAGCTGAGAATTGTCCCAAGACATGACCCAGAGCACCCTTTGGACAAGTGCCCTAGGCGGCTTCCTCTGATGCAAAAAGCTGACAAAGCACTACATCTAACTGCATCTCAGATAGAGGGGAGCCTCCTGTCATGAAAAGGCTTTGGGTGCCAAGCAGGCATCTGTGAGTGCCTTCAAGGCATGGATTCTCCCTAAGCTCCGTATTTCATGCCACTGCATCCTGGACAGTTGCACACTGGATGTGCTGTTTTGCCTCTTAGAGCTGTTTTATTCACCTGTGGCTGCAGAGGTCACAGGGGATGAATTTGTTCCATCTCTCATGACACATTTATTTGAGGTCCCCTTTGACTAGCTGCGAAACCAACCTCCAGATAAATTTGTGAGTGACAACAGAGGGAACTGTGTGCACAACAATGCTGCTGCATGGTGCTCTGCAGCTGAAGTTACCATGCTTGAAGTTTCTATGTGTCAGGGAGCACAAGAGAGAAATGGTGCCAGAGAAATGCAAATAATTCCTACACTTGCCTAGTTTTATAATGTTTTGGACTAAACAGTTGAAGTTGCAGATGACAAAAGACATCCTGCGATGTGAATGATCCCATATCACGATCAACACCATCCTACTCACCTTCCCTTCAGCATCAGTGAGAGCCAAGTGTGGGTTTACAGCTTTGGCTGGAAACTCAAGACCATGTTGGCTGCTGGGAAATAACTTCTGATTGCTTACTGGTACTGGAAAACTGTGGCATGACTTCATTTGAAAATGGGAACAATTTCAAGACATGTTTTCTCATGAACTTAACACTCCTGACTTTACCGTGTTCCAAGCTGGAAGCTACTGCATCCTTAACTAGTTTTCAAATTACCATTTTTTTTTTCATTATTTAATGTGAAGCATTGAGGTTCATTGTTGGTTTCTCTAAAAATACCATAACCATTTGCATCAGGGAAGTAATTATTCCGTCTAATAAATGCATACACAACCACACATAGTGCAAGCTATTAATAGTGAAACAATCGAAAGGATACTCATAACCTGCTACTACTGCTTGGACATTATTTATAATACGGTTGACAATTCAGTTTGCAAAGTATACTTATTTCATAATGACACTGATTAGGTTTTCTCTATGGGCATTTAATACAGCATACTTCTTCCACGTATCTCATTTGCTTTGACAAAGCAGATTTTGGTGAAGCCAATGTTAGAACAATTTCCTAATGACCTCACTGATGTTAAATTTCTCTTGATCATCATTTTTTTCAGACCTGTAACATTGTGAATGCAGATGACAGTTTTGACATTCACAAAGATGTAGGTTTAATTATCATCTTGATTGCTTGAGCTGGAAAGCCAGATGCCTAAATATCATGAAAGGTCAAGTAGAACAAATCCTGGTAGTTGGTATCTTTCAGTGTTAGAAATGTTGCTTGGATTGAAAGGCAACTTAGAGAATAACAACAGGTAATTGGAAACTCAAGGGCTTTTTTTCTTTGCATAACTCTCTTCCTGTACAAAGAGTGGTTTAATCATTGTTCAAACAAGAATCTGGTCCTAAAACATGCATGAATTTGAGCAGGAATACCAAAGACATGTAAATTACCTCAAACAGAACAGAGAGGAAAAGTACCCAAGACACCAAGATATATAAAGATCTGTTAGTTTTTCCCTGTGTCCCATGGCAGGTAACACTTTATTGCTGAGAGACTTACATAAAGCACAGCAAGCCTACTCTTTTACAGAAGAGAATTTGTCAATATCCTTTACTTTTATGTGAGCAATTTATAAATTTATTTTCTTAAGCAATTTGAGGGTTGTAAAATCATACCATTATTTAGTACACAGCTCCTCATGGATTCTGGTTTATCAACTGCTAGGTAAAGAGTGGAAGAAACATCTGCTAATCACTCATTTATCTAGAAAAGATTCAAGGAAATGATTGCTATTTAGAGTCCTGATCCAAAGCCCATTATAGTCAACAGAAAAGCTCTTAGAGGTTTCAACACGCTTTGCATACCACCTGAAGTCAATAGCCAGAATGATGGAAAATTTACATCTTAATTAGTTATATAAAATTCAAGTCACAGAAAAATGCCAGAACTTAAGACATCTGTGGGAAAGATCAAAATACAGCAGAAGATTGAAACTTGAAATTGCAATGGCCACAAGGCATAGAAATTTGTGTGATTTTAGTTTAATCAAGTACATTGTTTCTGGTAAAGTGACAAACAGGCAGGGTGCATTTTCATTTGTTCGTGGATGTTCACAAAACCCAGGCTTGCCCCTTAGCAGAAGAATATCAAACCGAATAAAAAAACTCTAAACCACCCCAAAAAATTGGAAGCAGAGCAACCTCTGACAAGTCAGACAGCTCTTCCTACCTCTGGAGGCAGGCTGACATCCTACTGCAGTAGATAGGTGTCTTAATTATTTTATTAATATGAATGTGGATATAATATTAATACTATTATTCTTATTTAATAATTATATAGGCATATTACATGCTTTGTTTAAATTGAAACCACATACAAAAGCTGACTCTATTGAACCATGTTACTGCAGCTCAAAACTATGGGAGAGCTTCGATTTAGGAAGAGCAGAATTTTTGGCCAGAAACTGCTTTCTGATGTACGAAAGTAAAAACGGCCTGATTCTCGTGCTGCTTCCTGTCCACTGACAACAACATGGCAGTCTGAAGATAAGTTACTACAAGCTTAAATGAGGACAGAGAAATCACAGCAACCAAAAAGGAGGAGAGCCTCGAAGGCGGAAAGGCAAGGGGGACTACCCTCATGCTGCTGATAACGTAGCAATTTTGGGAGGAATTTCTGTTTAAGTTAGGTGGCCCATTTTGAGTTCAGGGCTAGCTGGCATGTCAAACAATTTTGAAAAGTATATTTAGTAGCTTCAGCTGCAATAAGAAAAAGTGATGATAACTGCTGAAGCACTGTCTTCATGGATATACACCTTTTTCTATTGTAAAGTGATTGTAAAACATGAAGGTAAGAGCTTCGGGGAACTGGCAGGAGGAGCGTCTGATAGCTAGTTGTGGAAATTTTCAGTGCACTCCGTCCTACTGATAGCTGCTAGCTAATAAAAAGGCTGCCAGCAAATCCTGCACTCATTTCCATTTTCATTGGCTTTTTCTGAGAGCAAGACCTGAACATTAGGAGCATCCTGCTTTGTCAAAGCCAGGCAGTGCTGTCATTCACTCCTTTTCATTCAGTGATCAGGCTCTACCTATAAGTCCCAGAAATTGCTCCAATGGCTCCAGCTGAGAGGCCGCTGCAGATATTCACTGCTCAGATAGCTAGAAAGATCTCTAGGCTGAATGTATTTATAGCTGATCTTTTCCCCCCATTCTGTTCTTCTGCCAAAATTACCCCTTAGCTCAAATAGCCTTTCCCTATCTGGCATTTACCCTTTTGATATATTTCTAGAGAGAAATCACATCTTTTTCAACCTTCCCTTTGCTGAGCTAAACCAAATTCAGCTATTTTTAGTCACATTGTGCTCTTCTCTCCTCTGCCCACCACCTTAGTCTTTTTCTCACCTGTTGCAGAAAATAATAATAATAATAACCTTCTTTCTGAATCATAAATGACAAAAAGTACTGTTCCTACTGTCTTTGTTCCTCCCAATGACATACTCTCTTGTGTTGTTTGGACACACTCTCCCAGTAAGCACTGTCAGTCTCTTCCCGTGTCCAGCCCTTGGCTCCTGATTTATTTTCAATCTTCTCTTGTGTCTCTAATTCTCTCTTCTCTGTGCTGTCTACTTGACCTCAGATGTAAGGAAAGAAATACATGCTAACACATATTACGGGGAAGGAGAAACCTTGAATTAAAGGTGAAGGAAAAGCCTGCATTGCATCTCACTGATGAATAATAGAGACTAAGTCTTCAGTGTCTTTCATCAAGCTCCACTGACAAGGCAAGAACAGGTTTCGGAGCACAGAGAAAACCAGACATTGACAGGTGACGGGCATTTTCCAAGGTGCAACTTTTCCTCCACGATGTCCTGAGGCTCAGACCTAACACACCTCTGTTATGACATGAGCATTAATGCTGTCAGAAAAAGACTTCAAACACTGCATTACCTCAGGGTTTGAAATTGAGGCTATCGTCCAGACATGAAGCAAGGTGCTTGGTACAGGGCTGCGGCAGACTGCAGCACCTACTCTTGCCAGCTCAGCTAAGCATTAAAACTGCTCACAAATGTCACACTTAATAACCACCCAAGGGAAACTGGCAGCAATGGCAACAACCAAGCACGGTGCAGAGAGGTGCACTGCGCTTATGACAAATTGCAGGTGTCTCTGGCTGCCTGGCATGGGTCATGCCCTACAGACACAGTCAGCAGCCTGCTAGAGCAGGGCTGTTTCAGAAAGATATAGGAGTTTTCCCAGTAATACACAGACCTGTTTTAAAACCCACCACTGAATATAAGCTGGCATTTTCTAAAATCACTAAAAGTGCCTGCCCTTTCTTTTCTTCCCTTTTATTTGTTTATATTTATATTTATTTATTTCTTTATTTATTTAGGCACTCCAGGTTTTTTTGGTACTGCATGGAGACCTGAGCTCCAAAATGTCCCTGGTGAAAACAGTATCCCATTCCAGTCCCAAGCCTAGTTGTGATGCCACAGCCAGCTGTGACCTGCTGATTCTAGCGCAAAATGGGAAGATGCCTTGTTTGACAGGACAAAAAGACCCTGAAGACAAAGCTAAGGACAAAAGCTGTTTAGTAGAGGGACTTGATCCATGCACAGCTGTTGAACAATTAAATTTTTGGTGTCAGTCTTCAATATGCAGAATACCTGTTACTCCCCAGAGGTGTCATGGACTGACTGCTACTCCTGGGTTTGGGTGCACCAATGCTCATGATAAGCTGGAGGCACCTCTGTAAGGAAGGTGCCTGTTTTGGGGCTGAGGAAGCTGTGGAAAAGATCTAATATTTATTTGAAGTCCCTCTCTTTTGTAACTCCTTTTGCCAAACATAGCCTCAAAGTGTTGTCTTGTCAACAAAACAGGCAGGGAGGATGGGAAAGTAAGCGTTTGATCTCAATTCACCTTCCTAAGAGGGCATGTTCTTCTAGCTCCAGATGTGCTGGGGTCTATCCCCAGAGGCCTTCATTTCATCATCATCTGAAGAATGATGGAGCTGATGGGATGCCATCTACAGCTGATCCTAATGGTGCCTGAAAATCTGATCTGTAAAGGGTCAAGTGCACTAACAAGAGCAATTTGTGTTCTTAAATACATATCTTGTTTGGACTCCAATCCTGTTAGGTTTTCCAGTTCATATTGTGTCAAGGATGAAAACAACCTTGAAAGAAAAAGTTGAACACTATGCTGAAATTAATTCGTATCAGAGCTGTTAGTGGAGAACAAGAGGATTATTTATGTTTTTCACATAACAGAGTACTTGCCACAGCTGCAGTTGCGGGCTTTTTTAATCTAATTGCTGACTTGAAATGTAAATGACTGCAAAATTTCACAGACACATTTAAAAATGCAAATTTTCACATACTATTTTTCATTGCTCATGAGTAGTAATTTTGGTTTGTCTGGGGATACTTTTTTGGAAACCTCCCAGGAAGTCAAAAAGACTAGCTTAAACTATGGAGATACATTCTTATACTGACAAATGCAAATGCATGTAATATTAGGAACATTCTTTGCACATACTGAAGAACAAACACATTACAGTTAAGCATTCTTTCTGCAACCTTAATTCCCACTGCTGTATGTGGATTAATGCAGGAAGTTGCAGGTCCTTTTTGCCATTATTTTTCCTGCAGTATTTACATATCAGTGTGTTTTAACAACTGTCTGGCTAAATAGTCTAAATATTTGAAGCTGGTGGGCATGCTTGGATGCTTAAAAACTTCAGTCAGCCATCTGAAAATGTAAGTTTGCCCTCCAGAACAAGGCTCTGTGATGGTGAGTGCAAATGTGGCTGTGCAGTTTGGACTAAGCAGCTACTCCATGGTTGCTGGCAGCTCCTGGGTTGGATGCAGCGATGCTGGTAGCCCCACCCTTTCTATTTTTAAAGATCTTGGCCTTTACTGTTTGTGCTAGAGTATAGCTGTGTACTTGCTAAAACGGTGGGATGAATCCTAGTTGGTGGAACAAATTGCTCTCACTGAGAACAAAACCAATCAGTTATTAACATAACATGCCAGTAGGAATTTTGCCAAAGTTGACTTGGGCCTCCAGGCGATAATGCTGTGCAAATAGCATTAGATTGCAACTAAAAGCCTGAAACTGAGGAACACGAGAATTACAGTGCAAATGTGTAGCAAGCAGAAAGAAGTAGAAGACATAGGAAACATCTGTAATAAAGAGGGAAGTTTGCAGCTTTGCTACAAAAATACTCTGAAAAACAAGCTGGCAAGTCAGGGCCATGATTTTTGCATGTACATCCAGTGTACCCAAGAGGGACTGACTAATTTTCAGAGATAGCTGCTCTTCAATTTCTCCAAAATCAGATTACTGGTGTCTGTTTAAGGTTGGGACAGCCAACAACAAGCCCCTAAAATTGCTTACTCTCTTAGCTGAGATCATAAAAAGAAAATCAGAAATCATTTGCAGACAAATGTAAACTCAAGGTGGATCAAACTACAGCCGATGGTAACTTACCATGGAGTTTTGCACCCTCAGAATTTCCAGTCGATGTGATGAATGGGAGCTGATTTTCAGAGATTTTATTTTTGGGGGTTTTATGGAGTGGATTTTTTTATACACAGCAGTGTTCAGTCAGTGGATCTAGAACATTTTAAAGGTATTTTTAGGAGGCTTAAAGGAGGATTTAGCTTCTGGTTGCTGAAACCTGATATCTGATATATACACACACATGTAGGCAGGAAGGCTCAAAGGGAATTCCTGAAAAATACCTGAACTAAGCTGCCTGTGATTTTTCATCAACTGAAGACAGCATGACCTTACTTGAAAGCAGAATGACCATGACTCCACAGCTCTTGATAAAGTCTAACAAATCCTTCTGAGAGGCAGAGCTTAGGAGCTTGGAATGGCTTCCTTGTGGGTCTGAGACGGACACCCAGGCAAATATCTCTAGTGCCATACAGCTCTGTGCTGTAGTTCAGGCATATTTACACCATGCTCCATTGCATCATGTAAACATGCCCTTCATGTCCATTCTGCTACTCTCTGAATGGTGCACATGTACAGTGTAATCAGTTGCATAAAGGCAGGGGTATAAATAACAGCAACTGATTAGGAGAACATTGCAATTAATCACAAGAATGCAGGCTCGATGAACTCTGTTGTCATTTTTAATGTACCATACATTATACAGACACCCAAGGGGAATTGTAAGCACTTGCCAGTGCAGAGAAGTTGAGTACAAGAGTACTGCATCAAGAGCTTGTTCTCACGCCATTTGTTAGGCTGTTTGAGATTTCATCATGAATCGTGAGTTGTGTCTCAGTGCTGGCTAAAAAACTTAGCATGAAAGAAAAGAAAGTAAAGAAAGAAAGGAATAAAACCAGTTCCAAACCATTCCTTTATATTTCTATAGGGCTGCATGGGGTTCCATAGGGTCTGCAAGAACTGTGAAAGTAACTCAGGAGAAATCCCTTTGCATGCTCAGCTCTGAAGAAAAGCAGTGCCTTCCCAACTGAGCTGTGTGTGATGGAGTCTGGTACAGACAGCCTAAGACATTAGTTATGGTCAACTTTGATGATCCTTCATGCGATTAACTTATATGTGATCCACACACAAGGTCAATTGGTTTTCCCACAGAAGGTTCCTGTTTTCCTTAATTTAATAACCCATACATTCTGCATACCATCCATCAACGTATACTTTTTCAGATGCTCTATTCTCCTTGGAGAAGGGGAAATATAACTCCCATTTTTAAAAGAAGGAAAAAAGAAGACCTAGGGAACTACAGGCTGGTCAGTCTCACCTCAGTGTCCGTCAAGATCATGAAGCAGGTCATCCTGGAAACTGTGGAAAATAGGGACATGACCAGAGACAGCCAACATAGCTTCACTAAGGGCAATTTCACTAAGAGACATTTTTACAAGGGCAAAGTGGTGAGGCACTGGAACAGGTTGCTCAGAGAAGTTGTGACTGCCCCATCCCTGGGAACCTGGCAGGTTGGATGGCACTTTGAGCACCCTGGTCTAGTGTAAGGTGCCCCTTGCCCATGGCAAGGGGGTTGGAACTGGATGACTCTTAAAGGTGTCTTCCAACCCAAACTGTTCTATGATTCTGTGGATTATCTTCCCAAATAATCTGCTTGTTTGTGGAACATCCACCAAATTATGTTTTACTTCAGGTGCAGATTGGCAACATTTAGACACAGTAACTTCCTGGTATTTTTCCAACGATATCCTGAATCCATGTGATTCAGGATAGTTTTAATATAATCTTGATCACACCTAGATTCTTCCTTTAGAGTTCCCAAATTTCTCAGAGTTCCTTGAAAGTAGCCTAGTATAGTAACAGAAATTCAGGCACAGTAAACATGGGTTCAGAAAGTCTGTTTAACTAATTTTATATCCTTCTATGATAAGGTCACGCATCTCATGGATGAAGGGAAGGTAGCAGATGTAGCTTTTATGGATTTCAGTAAGACTTTTGATACCGTCCCTCACAGCATCCTTCTGGACAAGTTGTCCGACTGTGGGATGAGTGGGTTCTCAGTGCAGTGGGTGAAGAACTGGCTGAAGAGCTCAAAGGGTTGCAGTGAATGGGGCTACATCTGGCTGACAACCAGTCCCCAGCAATGTTTCTCACAGTTCAATTCTAGGGCCAGTTCTGTTCAATGTTTCTGTCAAAGATCTGAATGCAGGAGTTGAATGCACTTTTAGCAAGTTTGCCACTGGGGAGTCAGTGGGAGGTGTGGTTGACTCTTGAGGGACAGGAGGCCTTGCAGAGGGATCTAGATAGACTGAAGCATGGACTACAGTCAATGTGGTGAAATTTAACAAGTTGAAACACTGAATTCTGCACCTGGAGCTGAGTGACACTGGGCACAAAGTATAAACTGGGAGTGGAGTGGCTGGAGAGCAACAGATCCCCACAGAAAGGGATCTGGGGGTGCTGATCGGCAGCAGGCTCCATAGGAGTCAGCAGTGTGTGCCCTGGCAACCAGAAGGGCAAACCGTACCCTGGGGTGCATCAAGCACAGCATCACCAGCCAGTCAAAAGAGGTGATTGTCCCTCTGTATTCAGTGTTAGTGCAGCCTCACCTTGAGTACTGTGTGCAGTTATGGGCCCCACGATTTAAGAAGGATCTGAAGGTACTCAAATGTGAACAGAGGACACAAACGTGAACAAAGCTGGTGAAAAGGCTGGAAGGTATGCCTTGTGAGGAGTGGCTAAGGACTCTGGTCTTGTCTAGTTTGGAGAAAAGAGACTGAAGGGCAACCTCATTGGTCTCTAAAGCTTCCTAAGGAGGGGATATGGAGACGGAGGTGCTGAGTTCTTTTCATGTGGCAGGACACATGAGAATGGTTCAAAGCTGCACCAAGGTAGGTTCAGACTTCTTAGTGTTAGGAAGTATTTCTTTACTAAGAGGGTGGTCAAACACTGGAATTGGCTTCCTGGAGAGGTGGTCAGTGCCTCAAGCCTGTCAGAGGCATTTGTCTAATGCCCTTACTGACATGCTTTAATATTTTGTCAGCCCTGGATTGGTTAGGCAGTTGGATTAGATGATTCTTGTAGGTCCCTTCCAACTGAAACTGGCTATTCTAATGATATATATATGTTATCATGTTATGTTGGTATACTGTTTATATACATATTTATTATATACACTATATATATATCATTTCATAGATTTATATATATACCCTTCTAATTTCTTATTACCAAAATCTAATTAAGGCAAAATTATCAAACTTGTTTACCTACATTAATTTGATTGCTTTCAAGCTACTATACCTTGAATGACATTTCTATCAGACTTTCAGTCATATTTAAAAGATGTGCTGACATTTTGAAGAGTAGGGAAATAAAGCTACCTCAGGAGATCCCATGAGATAGCTGGTGGCTTGATTTGTTTAGTCAGACAATATCTGTAAGTCTCATACATATACACTAGGCTTCTGTGGAAAGCAGAACATTGTTGAGAGACTGAAGTAAGAGCCTCACAGCATAGTTAAGTGCTTTTTTCCCCTGTGAGATTACAACTTGCATAAAATGTGACATAGACTAGCCTGAGCTAGGAGGGAAATTCAAGAAAGCTGGAGAAGAGAAAAACACTTTCAAGAGCCTTCCTGAATATTTATCTTGTTTGGGATATATCTGAGATCATCCTTAGGGTCAAAGAAAGACTCCTGGGTATCTAATTCAAAAAGTTAAACAAGGTTAAGTGCTTTTTTTCCCTCAGAGGTTCCCTTACTTCAATTATTTATCTGAGAAGAGCCATCAGGCATCACCCAGAAAGATTTTTTTGTAACCAGGTATGAGGAATAGGAACAGCACAGTAGTGAGCTTTTGTTTGTGATTGAAAGGCAAATAAAGATCACGGGTGCATGTGCACTACTTAAGAAGCATGATACAAAAGACCACCTACTATTAATTTCCTTCTCTAATTCAAAGAACTTTAGGCACATTAATTTTCAGTTTGATGGACAGTCCAAACAGTCTGAATTAAAGCAGGAGAGTTACAAATCTCCCACCTTTGCCTGTCAGCATCCAGAGGTACTCCAACTTGTAATTAGAGAGAAATCAAATCTGAAAGAGAGAAAGGAGGAAGATAGGATGTGCCATGAAGAGAAAGGTGGGTACAGGTAGTACTCTTGGTCACAGGCAATCATCATGGCTATCCACACAGTGTCAGGAGATACTGACTGGCTATACTGACTCCAAGAATGAATTTGGCACATGTGGCCACCACTTCACATTCCGATAAACTTAGGTCTCCTGAATACCTACTTGTAGATAAAGGGGAAGACAAAGAAGACATTTAATACCATTGAGACAAACCAGCATTTCTTGCTATTTCCTGCTAATGCATTTTTACAAAGGCATTGCACAGAATTTTCCATCTGTACACGTCTCTTCCCCATGCTCTTCAAACTTGAAAATTATAAGCATCTCAACAGGTGGAAGATCCCAACAATACCATGGGAATGTTACAAATCTGCTCCCACCCAGATGAAGTGAGTGTTGTTGCTCCTGTTACTGTTTTCTGTCCCGAAAGTGCTCTTCATCAGTGGTGGCCCTGGAGGGGAAGCATGCAAATATATACCAACCCTTAGGACCAAGAGACAAATGACTATATGGCTACATTTTGTAACTAGATATTAAAACTGCTGGTTCAGAAAATCACTAGCTTGCACAACTCATGCACAGTTACAGAGGAGTGAGTGATGGTACTAGGAAGCAATTCCCAACGACTTTTGCACTGAGAAAATGTTATCTCCATGTCAACACAGCACCACTGACTTCATTGCATTAGCTGTTCGATTATACCCCTGTTACTTAGGTAACAACTAGACTTAGTAGGACAAAAATATGGTAGTGAATAATAAAAACAGGAAAAAAAAACAAACCAAAACAAAACCCAAACAAAAACAGATGGCAAATCACAGAGGAAAACAAAATATTTGTCACTGATAAGAGACAGCTGTTGTCCAGGTTATTCCTGAAGTACAGGTGGCTCGAGTTTCCTCTTCATCTGGATTTGAAAAATTGCAGAAAAAAATGGAATCCACTGTAAAACTGTCATTTAAAAATTGCCTAACTGTTTTAGGCCTTCGTTACACTGCTGGACAAGAAAATAAGTGGTTCTTTTGGGGGGATCAGAGCTGCCAGTTTGAACATTTGATACCCTCATTCTCATTGACATCCAAGGAAAATCTAGACAGTGGTTAGGGCTGAGGTTGGATAGCATTAATGATGCAGGTATCAATGCAGAACACCTTTGCTTTCTGCTATTTCTCCTTCTGGAATAAATACCTTTTCCACAGCAAAGCCAGTGCACAAAGGAGAGGCTGCACAAGAGTTCCCTAATGAGGTCTGCTGTCTGTAGAGTAGGCCTTTGTAATGGTGACTTATTGCAGTTTCTCCTTCCTCAGTGAGGGTATCAATGATCTCTATCCTTCATTTTCTTGCTATTGCTGTTATTGACAGAAGGAAAGATTATTTATTTTTGGTTTGCCATTCAACAGTCTGGAGAATGGCTACTTGACTGCAACAGGTCACTCAAGGTTCGAAAAATGTAATTTACTCCTCTCAGGTTTGGTTCTTATGTGCTGTCACTCACCAAGATGTCTCTGTGTCTGAGACAGGGGGAAGGAATCACTTCTCTCCCTTCATCGACTCACAGAGGGGCTTAGGTAAGTAACTTAGAGCAGATCATTAACTTCTAGCAGGAGCAATGACCAACTCACCTTCCTCATGTTGTTCTAGTGCTTGGCACAGAGTGGGAAAATGGCTAGTAAACAGCCTGGCTTTCCCTCCTCTTCAGGCACAAAAACCTTCCTGTAAATACGTTTCTAACAGTCTATTAAAAAAATAATTTCCAGCTATATCACAGAATATAGGTAGTATATACCAGGTAATATACAGCAGGTAATATACGAGCTCTGAGATTAAGACAGAGGCTAAGCAAGTGCCTAGTGGCTCCTGAGCTACCTCAGCTGGGAAGAGATACACAGGATCCCCTTGGGGCTTAAGGTAACAAAGTATTTGCCAAGGTAGCCTCTTCTCTGCTACTTCCTACACTCCTAGGAGGAGAGGAGGGAAGAAGGCAGGGTTCAACTGGTATTTGTCGGGAGTCTAACTTTATTTAGGTACTCACACTGTTTACCTAGGCGCTGTACCTAATTTACAGAGGTAAACTTCCTCTCAAAGAACAATTTAAAGCAGCTTAGGAACTCTCCTCTTATTTTCCCCCTATACTTTCCTTACCTACTCTTCTTTCTTTGTAGGAAATGAGGCTTCAGTCTGAGATACTTGATGGTAGCTATTTATATCTCTGAAGGTCACTTTAGGAGCCCACTGATTAAAGATGATCTATCAGTTTCATAAACACACTCCAGTCTCATTTGTATCTATAGCATATCAGCTCCTTCAGTAGTAGATGGAAATTCAGTGGTTATTTATCTAATAAGTTGTGAGGCCATAAAGGGTAGAATATATCTTACTGCAGAGGAGACGAAAGATTTTATTGAATAAAAGCAATCACTAGAGTTGACTGTGTGCAATATTAAAAAAATAGAGAAGCCATCTGTCTTTTCTTCATGGAGAACAATTTTGTGTGCTATGCAGTCATTAATACTGGAAGAGTTTGCTATATTTGTTCAAAGTGAAGCTAGCACTGTGCCTAATGGAGCACCAATTAGGGTTCCTAGAAGTCCAAATGCTATGGAAATAGGTAAATGAGTCACCCAGCTACAAAAACCAATGCTGTCACACTCATGGATTCCTGGTATAGAGCCACACAAACAGCAGAATGCAAAAGTAATAATTTTTTTAGAAAATCTTCTATGCCTTCTCTCTTCACAGTGCACGTTTTTAGCATAGGTGCATATAAGCCATTCACATATATGCTGTAGAAACCAGTTAAGCATTGTTTCATTTATAGTTCACTGGAGGAAGCTGATGGAATAATGTTTCATTATACTTATCAGCATAAGCTTACATACACACACACACAAACTGTATATAGACTTCTTAGGGGTTAATTTCAAACATATGAAAGACTGAGTACTAAACACCCAATTTAAGCAAAATCTACAAACTGCATGAAGGGTATTAATGCTGCAAACTCTTACAGTAAAAATGGATGTCATTATGCAGCTCAGTGTATACTGCCCCTCATTAACTTCAGCACTGGCTTAACGTGGAACTCAAGAAGCTAAAATAACACTATTATCATTGCCAAAAAAAGCACTCATGACTGGGGAAAGCTCAAATTTTGCTTGTGTAATTTGAAGGTAACACCTCTCTTCTAGAGTGTATGACTTATAGAATCATAGAATAGAATCATAGAATAGTTAGGGTTGGAAAGGACCCTTAAGAACATCTAGTTCCAACCCCCTTGCCTTGGGCAGGGACACTTCCCACTAAATCATGACACCCAAGGCTCTGTCCAATCTGGCTATGAGAGAGTCTTTACGTCTTCAGGCAGTACTTTTCCAATGTGACACTGGCAACAATTAGTATACATGTCATCAAAGACTGATTTGCACCTACTTCTGACTCTGCTTGTCTTTGAGATCATTAAGTCTGCAAACAGCTTTTGTTTGGTTTGTTTTTTTTTTATTTTACAGTAGTTTTGCATAAGGTCCCCATAGTTTCCTAGAACACGCAAATAGAAAAGCAATCCAAAGCTCCTTTAAGTACTATCTTTTTGACACTCTGAAGAGTTCTGTGAGCTGGAAAATATGCTCCCCCTCCATCAGAGGAAATAACTTGCCTTGCAGACAGGACAGCAGGACCTTCTACCACTCCTCACTTGGCCTTTGGCCTGAGTTTTGGAGGCTGTCTAACCAGCCGGCTGAGACAAAGAAGAGCAAAGGCAGTGTTTAAGAAAAGAGCTACAGTAACTCTAGAGGACTCAGTAAGATGTGAAGAGGGGCTCACATTTGATTTCTTGTTTCTAGCAGCGTGTGCAAAGCCTTAGCAAAGTCTGTTGTGCCTCTGGCATCCCGCTGATGCAGAGCTGGGCTCTTATTCCTGCTAAGCATGTGAAGCCTTTAAAAATTGGAGCTATAGCTCCTTATTCTGTTGCTTGTTTCTCCTTTACTTTCTGAGGGAGAAATTAATTTCCAGCTATGAAAGGGGAGTTATGATTCCAGTTATGATATGGGTGGATAAAGAAAAGATTGGGAGGATGGCAGTTCGTGTCATTTCAGAAGGAGCTGCAAACCAGAAGAAACCACTGTTTTTGAAATTGTCCTGTTTCTGCCCTTAAAATCTGTTCTGGTGACCTGCTGATGTACACCTGCTGAAGTACTGCTCTATCATTGGTTGTAGTTGAGAAAGACTCACAGGCGAACAGGAATTTCAAGTAGGAGAAGGCAAAGAAGTGGATTAATGAAGCTGACACAAGCAGGATCCTCAGAGAAGAGCTGAGCCACAGAACAGAAACATAGAATAGTTAGGGTTGGAAAGGACCTTAAGATCATCCAAGTTCCAATCCCTCTGCCATGGGCAGGGGCTCCCCACACTAAACCATGTCACCCAAGATTTCCTCCAACCTGGCCTTAACACTGCCAGTGATGGAACATTCAAAACTTCCCTGGGCAACCCATTCCAGTGCCTCACTATGCTCACAGTAAAAAACTTCTTCCTCATATCTAACTTAAACTTCCCCTATTTAAGTCTGAACCCATTACCCCTTGCCCTATCACTACAGACCCTAATGATGACTCCCTCCCCAGCATCCTTGTAGGCCCCCTTCAGATACTGGAAGGCTGCTATGAGGTCTCCATGCAGCTTTCTCTTTGCCAGGTTGAACAGCTCCAACTTTCTTAGCCTGTCTTCATATGGGAGGTGTTCCAGTCCCCTGATCATCCTTGTGGCCCTCCTCTGCACTTTTTCCAACAGCTCCATGTCCTTCTTACATTAAAGACACCAGAACTTCACACTGTGCTTCAACTGAGGTCTCACGAGAGCAGAATAGAGGGGCAGGATCACCTCCTTCGACCTGCTGGTCACGCTCCTTTTGATGCAGCCCAGGATACAGTTGGCTTTCCGGGCTGTGAGCACACACTGCCAGCTCATGTTAAGTTTCTCATCATTCAACACCTCCAAGTCCTTCTCCTCAGGGCTTCTCTGAATCTCTTCTCTGCCCAATCTGTAGCTGTGCATGGGATTGCCCTGACCCAGTTGTAGGACCTTGCACTTGGCTTGGTTGAAGTTCATGAGATTGGCATTGGCCCACCTCAGAAGCGTGTCAAGGTCCCTCTGGATGGCATCCCTTCCCTCCAACTTCCCTATCAACTGAACCACACAGCCTGGTATCATAATCAAACTTGCTGAGGGTGCACTCAATCCCACTGTCCATGTCACCGACAAAGATGTTGAACAAGATCTGATGAAAACCAATCCAAGAGACACCACTCGTTACCAGTCTCCAACTGGGCACTGAGCTGCTTCACCACAACTCTTTGTGTGCAGACGTCCAGCCAATTCTTTATCCGCCAAGTGGTCAACCTATCAAATTGATGTGTCTCCAGTTTACAGACAAGGATGTCAGTACAGGACAGTGTCAAATACTTTGCACAAGTCCAGATAGGCAATGTCAACTGCTTTGCTCCTATTCATTGGTTCTGTAGCCCCATCATAGAAGGCCACCAAATTTGTCAGGCATGATTTGACCTTAGTGAAGCCATGCTGGCTGTCACCAACCGCTTGTTGTGTTTTATGTGCTTTAGCATGCCTTCCAGGAGAATCCACTCCAAGATTTTGCCAGGCACGGAGGTGAGACTGAGTGGTCTGTAGCTCTCCAGGTCTTTCATTTTCCCCTTCTTGAAAATGGGGGTTATATTTCCCTTTTTTCCAGTCGTTGGGAACTGTCTGCCATAATTTTTTGAATATGATTGACAGTGGCTTAGCAACTTCATTTGCCAGCTCCTTCAGGATCTGCAGATAGATTTCATCAGGTCCCATGGACTTGTGCTCTTTCAGGTTCTTAAGATGATCTCAAACCTGATCCTCTCCCACAGTGCGCCTAAGGTCTTCATTCTCACAGTCCCTGCATCTGCCTACAAGGCTTGGCTGGTGTGGTCAGAACATTTGCCAGTGAAGACTGAGGAAAGAAGTCATTGAGAACCTCAGCCTTCTCCAAATCCAGGGTGCCCAGCTCTCCCAATAGCTTCTGGAGAGGGCCCACATTATCCCTAGTCTGTCTTTTTTTGCAGCAGCAGCTGTTCCTGTTATCTTTCACATCCCTTGCCTGACTCAGTTCTAACTGGGCCTTAGCTTTCCTGACATGGCCCTTAGCTTCCTGGACAGCATCCCTGTATTCTTCCCAGGCTGCCTGCCCTCACCTCTGCCTTTTATAAGCTTCTTTTTTCACTCTAAGTTTCCTCAGTAGCTACTTATCCATCCATGGAGGTCTTCCAGACTTCCTGCCACCTTTCCTTCTACTTGGGATGCAACACTCCTGAGGTGGTCTTCTCTTTCTTGCTTCTTTTCTGCTCTTGTCTCATGTCATTGAGACCATGACACTAATTTCAGCTTTGAATCACAACGAATGTAGTCTTCAACTTCGGTCATTTTGATTTATGTCTTTTCAGGGAAATTTAAGATTTTCTAAGGACTTTGAAGAATTTAATGTGCAAATTCTGTAAATTCAGCTGAAGGCTAGTGCAATTCCATGTTGCGGCCTCCCTGTGCATAACTTGTGGATGTTGAAAGAGTTGGTTTCAAGACATTCCTCTTCCATGCTACACCATTTAGTGTGCTTCTATTTTAGACTACAGTGCTGTCTGTTGAAATAACAGATAATCTTTCACAGCTTGTGATGTACCTTATCTGGTGACATTTTTCAACATATCAACATTACTGGAAAAGATAGGTTACCACTGAATGCCCAGAAATGGACAATCACTATAAAGTATTAAACTCAGTTCTCAGCAGAAACTGTCTGGTGATTGTAAGACCCACACCAATATAATGCGGTCTTATCTGAAATCTGATTAGTAAGCTTGATGTCCCTATGAGTTTGACAATGGCTGGGAGAGGCAGCTAGAAGTGAAATGAAGCAAAGCATGGTCTGACCCTGAAAGGCACAATTAAGTACTTTGGTTTGCTTCCATGAACATCAGAATGACAGGATGAAATATTTTAATTAACCTAGCTTTTGGCTTTGCAAGCTTGGTCCAAACTTTTTCTCTCTTTTAGAAGTAATCTTGCTCTCTATCCTTACTCTTCTATCAGATGTGTCTCCCCTGGCCTTTCCCAGGCTAAAGTAACTTTAGCAAAGGTAGAAAAATCTACCTCAGCAGACAGCTTGCACTGCTAAAAATAGTCTCCCCTACACACTGAGCAGCTGAGGCAAAGACTATTCAGAATGTGTACATATTGATCCTATCATTCACATGCCAGAAGTAATTGCTCCCTCTGAGGATGTTTATAGACCTGTACTAACTCCTGGCTTCCTCACAGCATGTCAGGACAAAATCTTTCATAGATCCATGCGGTTTACGGAGCACAGAACAACCACAGGGTTTTCTGTGGAGAGTTTACAATTAACTGGATTATTCTCATCATTTCTGACTTCTGTGAAAGGAAAACGTTTTCTGCTGTCTCCATTCCCACACTGAAACGAAACACAGGTTTCTGACATTTGTCACAGTGCCTGACAAGGTCAGTCCATGACCTGCTCCAATTCCCTAGTAGCATTATAGTACACAAAGGGTCAGCCACTCAAGTGCAATGTGAAGTGCTGTTTCCCAGCGCTTTTGTCTCTACAGCGTCCATTCCTTCTCTGGTGTCTCCACAAACTTGATCCTCTCAAGCCTGTAACTGGCAGAAATGTGGAGCAATGTGGGCCTCAAAGCCCAGCTCACTTTGGCTATGTTTGCAGAGCTATATAAAAGCTGGACAAAGACTGACTCCTGTTGCCATAGCCAAATGGGAGGTTTATAGTGCCCTCGCAGAAAACTTACTTTGAAGACAGCCAGCCTGAGGAGGTCAAAAGAAGGTTAAGAAATGAGTTAATAGTTAAATGAAAAAGCTTCAGAAAATATTAATTTGGCTCCCTCCTCCCTGTATGCATGTTTGAATGGTCATGTGTCTGTGATCAAAAGAATCGTGAATTGGTTTGACATGAATATAAACAAGTTTTCCTACCTTTACTCTCCTCCTTTGGCAGAACACCTAGTTCTCTCAGGAAAATGCAAGACTCTGCTCCCTTGTTCCCCAAATGCCTAAAGCTTCAGTAACAAAGCCTCCTGTGAACCAACTAAAAACATGTCCCATAGCATGTTCGTTCTATCCCACTGATTCAGCCTTTCTCAATTGGGAACAAGAGGCTTTGTAGCAGACATGTTGATGTGACAGGTGGAAACTAGAGAACACTAGGACAACTGCCAAAAATGCTGCCTGCAACTGCGTGACCACTGAGGATGCACATTGTTTAATCAGTAATCGTAAAGCAGGAGCACCTCAAACATTTCATGTCTTCATAGTCATCTCCTTCCTGCCAGAAGTGCTTACATGCCATGATCTAACTCCTGTCTAAACTGAGCTCCTGAGAGAGGTTTTGCTGTAGCTCATAAGGTAGCACTGAGAATGAAGAGTTTACTTGCAGTTGCTCATAATTGTTTTTGAAACATAAAACATAAATTATTGAATTCATGGCTTGTGTAGCTGCCTGGGAGCACTGACAGGTGGGGAACCACAAGAGGTAAGGAGATGACAGGTGACATTTTGGTGCAGTTGCAGCCTGTGCACTTTCTGCCATCACTTTTAACATGCTGTACTGTAGGAAAGCCAAAGACAGAATGGCACAAAATAAAAATCAAGAGGCAGCAAAAGAGCCATGGGGCAGGTAACACAAGCAATTATCCCTAGACAGGTCTGTTGAGGAACTAATTAACTTGGAGCAATTCTAGTCATTGAGTGTGAGAGAAGGGAGGGTTTTGCAATTCAGTCTGTTGCTGAGGTTCCAAAAGCGTAGAATAAAAGTATATGAAGGGGTCAAAGGATTAACTGAGAAATTAGATGGGAGAGATTTAAAGGGGTTTCCACCACTCTCATTTCTACAGCTGAAGAGATCATGGCACTTGTCCAAAACCAAAGACCTGCTGATCCCAAGCCCAGTAAATTTTGCCCCTACCAAAGGTATCACTGATATTTCCTCCAAGAAATGCAGCCTTAGTGTCATGAATTAGTATCAAAATACTTGTTAAGCATCTTGAAGTTAGGGAAGGGGATTTGATAAAATTTTGTATACATAATTATGTCAAATTAATTATTGCAGTCCTTGAGGAAAAACAGAATGGCCAAATGATCTCATGCTTCTACATCTTACATCAATATTACCTTTCTCTGTTTCCCTGTTTAAGCAATTTTAGGCAGGCTAACAGTGTGATAAGGATGAAGGTGGTGCAGTTCTGGTGTCTTCAACATAAAAAGGACATGGAACTCTTGGGAAAAGTCCAAAGGAGGGCCATGAGATTGATCAGAGGACTGGAACACCTCCCATATGAAGACTAGGCTGAGAAAGTTGGGGTTCAGCCTGGAGAAGAGATGGCTGCATGGAGAATTCATAGCAGCCTTCCAGTATCTCAAGGAGGCCTATAGGGATGCTGGGGATGGACTCTTCATTAGGGACTGTAGTGACAGGACAAGGATTACTGGGGTCAAACTTAAGGAGGGGAAGTTTAGACTGGATATGAGGAAGAAATTCTTTACTGCAAGGGTGGTGAGGCACTGGAATGTGTTGCCCAGGGAAGTTGTGAATGCTCAATCGCTGGCGGTGTTCAAGGCTGAGGTTGGACAGAGCCTTGGATGACACGTTTTAGTAGTGAGTTCCAACCCCCCTGCCCATGCAGCCTGCCCTTGAATGTCTCCAGGGATGAGGCATCTACCACCTTTTTCCAGGATGGCAGTGCTTAACCTACTTGCTGCACAAGTGGCAGAACTAACTGAAATACAATGGTGCACTATGCAGTCTTTGTGACTATTTCAGTTCATGTTAAAACTTACCACATCTGAAAAAGTTGAACTTTATGGATTAGAACATCCTGAAGAACTGCACATTTATGCATAACTTTTGCAAATTGGTACTATGAAAAATGTGTGACTTCAGGGAAGAAGCTGAGGTAAGCAGAGGTATTTTCTATGTCTGTCTCCCAAAGAAAGTCTTGTATATCTCTTTGTACATGATTAACTGTTGTTGCCTGAGCTTTTATGTAAGACCTATAGCTGAAGAACTGTGAGGTTATTTTATATATAGATTTAATTCTATCTCAAAGCCCTACACTTCCAAGGAAAGTACCACACAACTTATCTGAAGCTCCAGGTCTAGATTTCTTGTGGCTTTGCTTACTCTGTGGTGAATATAAATTTGAAACTTTAAAAAAATAAGTGTGTTTGAGCAGTTCAGGAGAACAATGAAGTGGGAACAAAAAAATCCATGGTATTCATGGCTTTATAGAACACAGAAAGAGCCACTTTATTTAATAAGGCAAATAGGAGCTTGTTCTGCTTCAATTGTGCTGAGGACTAGAAGTCTAATTTGTGAATCAAATGTACATTTGCTACACTGATGATTGCTATCTTCCCAGGCCAGCACCATGCACCGCATTGTCACATTATTTGCCTAGGGTAACTGCAAGTCCTTTTCATGAGTCTCCTGGCCGAAAGAGGATATGTGGTATTTATGGTCACAAAGTAAGCCTGCTGGTTTTCTAATGTCTGGTCTCCTATGTCTTCACTGGTCACAACAATTCTGCTTGTGTGTCTGAGGAACCTGCTCGCACTCAACTCCAGACCAAGACTCTTCCTACACAGTACGAATACCCCACAAATGCATCCCCCGCTAAGGAAAGAGGTCACTGGGTTGTGAAATGTGCTTTTAGCTTGTTTCGGCCCACAGGTTTGAATACATAACAGCATTTCAGGCAGCTACAAGAAAGCAGGAATTTACTTACTATTTTACTTGCAGACATTCATCTTCAAGCCTGTTATCCTGGAGGAAAACCAGAGCACTGTGTTGATAGAACAACCCCGGCTCTCTCTCTGTATCTCAATAAAATTTGTCAATCAAATCACATTGTAGTAAACCTGAGATATACAGTGGTAAATGGAATACAAACAGTACATTTGGGCAAATGTAGATTTGTGTGGCTAATAGTTAAACTCCTCTCTCTTTCTGCAGTGATGAGACAGTTTCTCTTTCTTAAGGGATGTCCAAACACCAAATAGCACTGATTCTTTTCTTGTGTGGAGACAGGCTTTTTACATGTCCCTTCTGGTCTGATGGACAGTAGGAAAGAAGGGTGTCATGGGTTCAGCAACAGCAGTCATTTTCTCCTTCTTGGTAAGGGGATCCTTCTGGCTGGTTGTGACTTTCATTTTTCATTTTCATGGATTTAAGAGTGAAACAGATGCTGTGATATGCTATTATGATATTTTAGATTGTATGCTTCAATTAGATATGTAAAAGGAGCTGCCTGCATGAGGAAGGGATACAGGTTCAGCAACTGGTAGTCTGACAAAGTTTATGCTGTCCCACACTCTACGGTTATTTGGATCTGCAAGGGATATTTCTGGAATTCAGTGCCCACTTTAAATAGCAATTTGTGTCATAGATCAGTCTCCTGGGTTTTGCTTATTTGTTTCTTATTGGGTTTTTTTTTTTGTGTTTGATGTTTGGGGTGAGTTTGGGTTTTTTTTGTTTGTTTGGTTTATTTTGTTTTGGGTTTTGTTCTGTTGTTTTCTCTTTTTTTTTTTTTTTTTATGCAGGTTCTCTTCAGAAAGCACACAGTGTTCAAATGCCCAAAACAGAAAACACTTAGACTGGGACCAGTAATAGGTCTGTGACTGGACTTTATAGGCATAGAATGAAGAACACCAGATTCCTGCTAAAATGCAACTCAAATCTCATTCTGAAAGGCCTGTAGACATCTGACGTTTATGCTAAGGAAAGCTGTTTCAAGTCACTGTTGAAGTTTTTTATATAATGCTGTGCTTATAACAGTCACACTTTTTCTTTAGAAGTCAAAGGCTGGAGGAAGTTTTTGTAGTATTGAAAATGGCTCAAGGTTGCCTGAAACCTTTGGTTCCAATGAGGGTGCAGTGTTACAGATATATGATGATAATTGGTAAATTTCTTTATAATCACACTTGATGAATTTTGCTGTTCATACTGAACAGCACAACTAAATCCAGTAGCTGATGCTGTTAAGATAACTTGTTTTGCCCATGGATGAAGTAGTTTTGTGATCTACACCCAAAATAACCTTTCAAAACTTGTTTACTATCTAGCTTTGATGGATCGTAGCTTAAAGATATACATGCTTTGTAATAACCTAAGGGTAATTTAAAGAAAATGCAAAAGCAGATGTAGTCACCCTCTTCTGAGAAATTAAAAATAAATGTTTTACTTACTCTTAAAATATTTCATGTAGAATTTAACATGATAATAAACCCCATAATTAATGTTCATTGGCTTATGAGAATGGCATTTGTTAAAATAAAATATTTTAACAAAAAGTATTTCTTTGTTGCGCAATAATGCACATGTTCTGAAAGTCAGACTGCTTTACATATGTGCCAAATAGGCTGAATCCACCCTGGCAATATCACGATCAAGAGAGTTCACTAAGTTAAGTTTGAGATTTCACTGAGTTAAGCTTGTAAATACTGCTAGATTCTAAATTTAATTTAGGAAAAATTACTGTAGAAATACAAAACAAACTTTTTGGAATTAAAGCCACCTGTGAAACAAGTTTTTACTCCTGAGAGAACAATCTAAAAGCCACTGTGATAAATAGAATATGTAGTCCTTGCAAAATCCAAATGGTCCTTATTATCTCTACATCATTAACATCTACATAATTTTCATTCTCATAGGCTATTTCCTAAGAAATGTGGGCTCTCATTTTCTGATCAGTGAAGCTGACTGCATTCAGTGAAATGCGGTCATGCTCATCCTTCAATAAATTCTGCTCAGGTAATGAATGAAATCTCTTAGGCTGCTACTGTACTTGCTCCCTAGACAACGCTCATGGCGAAGCCAGCATCTAAATTCACCACTATAAACTTCTTGCAGAAGCTTGTAGCTTTTAGTAGTTAGAAGAAAAGCCACAATTAACTTGGTAGCTTTAACTTTTGAGTCTTTGGGGGATCAGATGCTGCCTCCCAAGTTATTAATGTAAGAGATGATTCAAACAGGGAAGAGACCATTGTTATCCCAGCTTCTGATACACTGCTCCAGCATCACTCTGCCCTTTGACAGTCCCACAGGGTGATTCAGCCATCTGCATGTAGACACTAATCCATTTAGGGTGATGGTTGCAACTAGGCAGGGGTGGAGTGGGAGAAGGGATTCAGTGTCATATGTATTTGAATTTCTGTTCTTGCTAAAACTGATGGCAGGATCTTTATTTGCCCCAAAGTCCAGTCACAAGTCAGAGTTTATTTATAGAAATATAGTACTGCATGGACAAATGTAGTAATGACCTACTTAACCAGGAGAACTCTGTAAGCTTGACTGGATAGCATGTGATTGACATGACCTCAGAAAGCCTGCTTAGAACATGTGGGCAGGTAAATTACCGATATTGAAGGCAGCCTAAGTAGTGAACCAATTTGCTGGACTGGTGCGTCTTGCAAGCTGAACTTGTCCACATGCTCTTTTCTCAGATTTCTTACGAAGGCTCCAGTTAGCCTATTGAGAGGTGGAAAAGACTAGAGCCAGCATTTTGTTTCATTCAGTTCTCACTCCTTTTGGATAAATACAATCTGTCTTTAATTCCTCTTATGTGCTGGCCTCACCAATAAGGCCAAAACCAGGCTCAATCTAGCTATTAGTAGCTGCAAATACAGGGCTGAAGTAATCTTGCTGATGTATACACATTTCTGTCCCATTCGGCAGAACGTCAGGCTCACAAAAGGTGGTGCAGCAATTTCTGGGAGGACCAGTTCAATTGGAAGGGCTTTGGAAAGCATTGAAGGGGATGAATGGCAGCCACAGCATTAAATAAAGATGCAACTGTGGTGATAAAATTATCTTCGTGTGTCCTTGGGCTGGTGCAAATTGTAGGCTTTTTGAAACACAAACAGTTCTTGTGTTACTGTATCCTAAATGTCACTATATCGCAAATGAGTATTTCACAGCCCTACAAATATTGTTTCAGAAGGACAGAGTCAGCTTGTGAATCACAAAACTTTATTTGCAAGCTGATCACGGTTTTCATGTAAATGGCATTCTCTTAGCATTTGTCAGCTTGGTTAAAACAGAAGATTGTCTTGCCAAGCTTTTTCAGCATGTCATCTCCCCACTTACCTCACTTGTCTGCCTTCTGATCCCCTTTATCACAGCGCCTGATTCACTGCGCAAACTGGATGGAAAACGACAGAGCCTCAACCGTAAGCTTTCTTGGCTGAAGTGACATTTCTTGTGAATGACCATAATGCAAGTGGCATTTATGTGACAGCATTTTAAAAAGGCAACATATGAAGTACTGCTGTCAAACGATCTTTTTTCCTGCATTAAAGAAGGATGGACAGTCACCATTCACTATTTGACTATCAAAATACTTTTATTTAGAGTCACAACATCTGTTGCCTTTATATTGCTTGATCCTGAATTCTTGCACAAAGGTATGCATTTTAGCAGGGTTCTGCATTCGCCGCAGGTGTGACTTGGACTACATCAACCCTTGAGCCCAACTTCTTGTCAAATGTCCATAGGAAGGAAATCCAGATGCTTAATTAGGCTGAAGAAAAAAAAAAAAAAAGATGGCATGCTCCAAACAGATGTTGATCTAAAGGCGTGGAATCCAGGACCAATCTGCCTCTTTTCTCTCATATGACTAGTCATACATATGGGGAAAAAAATAGTATTCTAGTACTAGCTAAGCTCTGGATCCACCTTTGTAGACTTAATTTTTTATCTTGCAGACTTAATTCTTTCTCCAGTGATTTAGCACAGTTTCATAGCAAACACTGTCACCTTAGAGCTGGAGTAATTGGAGGGCTTGGGGCTACTGTCGTAAACAGAATTTTATTCAAGTCGTTTTTCCCTATTACACGGGCAGGAGTAACCCCTGAAGAAGGTTTTATGAACCATGTCCCATGGTAGTCTCTAATTCTAAGCTTCCTTAACCACTGCTGTATATCATTGCTTGCCATGTAACCAATTAGGACATGACACGAGAAAGACTGAGGCCTATAACTTGAACATGTGCTTAGTGGAACACAAGATTTGCCCAATTATACCCTTAGCTTCTTGATTACTTTATATAAACTAGAAGCAGTATTACCCTAATAATATTTCTATTCAAGGATGTGTGGCGGGACTTCCCTACTGTGAAAACAAAAACTCATAATTTCAGCCTTCAATGCTCTGCCTAAATTTTATTGCTGCACAAATTCAGCTCCCCAGACTGACATGTGGTGAAGGGTTTCTTTTTCAGGTATGTCAAGTCTTCACTCTTTTCAACTAGGGTATTTAGAAGAGATCAAAATGTTATACCTCCTACTGCTAACATGCTAGTTACAACTCTTAATCCAGTTCTTTAAACAGATATGACTGATTGGGTTATTCCATCTTATTAAGCTTAAGGGATGGGCATATGATCAAACAGACTTAATTAGTTCCTGGCAGCCTGAACCTACTGCAACTGTCAGAAAAAAATGCCTTAGCATTTCACTGTCACAGCAAAGCATCCACGAGCATCTGCAATGTTGCCTTAAGGAACTGATATTGGGAATGCTTTTTTTGGAAAAAAAATCCAGTGGGAGAAGGAATTGCTGAAAAACAATTAGAAGCCTCAATAATTATTAAAACATAAAAGAAGACGTGGTCATAAACCTAAATATTAACTTTTTTTTTTTTTCCAATAAATATAATTCCCTGAGGGCACCAATCCATGCATGTGCTGGGGAGGAGGATTTCACAGGTATGGCAACTGGTGAAAATGAATGCTGATGTGGTCACTGAGAGTCTTCTTGTCACCCTGAAAAGCATCTTTAGTCCTGCCAGGTGATTTGACATTGATGTTGCCTGTATAATCTTGTGTACTAAATACCTACATATCTATTTTCTAGCCCTTACTGTCATAATATTAATGCTCCTCACAGCAGCGTAATTCCCATCTCCACCATTACAGTGTCTGATGGAGAAATGAGTCAGAGAGACCTACAGGTGTCTAAATAAGGACATTTTGCAGATTTTACTTCCATTTTAGCTGTCCCAAGTACTTATGCTGTCATTGCTTAAACAGGCAGTATACCAGTATAATCATATTCTCACCCGGGCAATGGCAGCATAGCTATATGTTGCTTAAAACAAGCACCACAACCATTTTGCAGTCATCCGCAGCAGTTAGGAAGTCCAGTCATGGAAGAAGAATAAGTCTACCAAGACTGAGAAATACAAGAATGGAATAAAAAACCTAAACCTTTCCTCAGAATGTTTGCACACCACATGCAGAAAACCATCTAACATAGCAGGTAAATGAAAGCTGTACTGCAGAAGCACTGGAGGTATTCACTTCAGTGTATCATCAGGCTTGATGTTGTCAAGGTCTTTACTATCTTCACAGAGAAAGAGACTGTGAAGGAGGAACTGAAGGACAATCTTGATGTAACTTTGCAAAAGGTTTACAGAGGACTCTGGAAAATGCAGGTGATGCCACAGGCTGAAGAGTTGCAAGAAGTCATTTTGGTAGTGAACAGAGCTGAAATGGGAAGGCAAAGAAATTAAGATCCTTGAAGGGGATGACAAGTGGTCTGTGCCTGGTAAAATAGAAAAGAAAAAAAGACAGCAAAATGCTTCCAAGATGAGAGTATTATGATCAAAATTAATGACTCAGAACAGCACTTTGCAGTATCAGTCTGGATATGCAAAAAAAAGATTTGCCAAAGCAGATGAAAACAGTTTTGTACTAATAAAGATGTAGGATAGTAAAAGCCTGGATGAGAGTCATATTGTGTAAAGGAAGTTTTACAAAAGGAATCAAAAATACTAAGCTATGGCCAGAATATTAAAAACTAGACAATAGAAACACTATGACTGAATAACGAGCTGGCAAAATAATAGGGGTGGCCACAATGAGGCAGAAAAACATTGTCATGGAGGAAAGAGGTGTAGATCCACAGCTTGGTTTTAACTCTAATAAAATTAGCCTAATGGCTGGAGCTTCCAGATATCAGCCTCAGTCAGTCTTCAAACCATGTGCTAGCTACATGTGGTCATGTGCCACCTTCCACAAAACAAGAAGCCAGCCGTTCATTAGTGGATAAGCTGTAAAGGAATTTATACCAAGTGTTGTGGAACAGACAACACCATAAGAAAGATCATGTTATGGTAAAATATATGCATATTCTTTTTATTGCGTTTGTGCCTGGGATATTATCAAGATGTGGACATAGTCTATTAGACCTTATTCACAAAGAAGCAGGCTGTGATATATAATTAGCTTAATGTGTTGTGAAGGGTAGATTTGTACTTCCCTGTGCAGAAATTCTGCAAAGAGGCCAACTACAGAAATGAAAGGAAAATTGAAAGTAAGGTAATTGCTTTAGATGGAGCTCATACTAGCACTATTGCAGTAGTAGGGAGGGAGAGAGGTAGAAGAAGGGTAGTTAGTAGAGCAAGAAGTAATTCAGCAGTGGGTAGTCACTTCAGAGGGTTTAACTCAGATCATACTCTTATAGTTACAATTGACTCAAACGTACACTGAGCTGTGGCTAACAGAGACCATACAGGCATAACAGTGCCCTGCTTGATCCTGGAAGGAGACCGTAGTATAGTAAGAATGTTCTGTGAAATGGCAGTGATGTATCTAAAGAGATTGTGAGGCTACCAGAACAGTCTCTGCCACCAAAAAAGCCTTAGG
Source organism: Myiopsitta monachus (assembly GCA_017639245.1). Taxonomy (NCBI): domain Eukaryota; kingdom Metazoa; phylum Chordata; class Aves; order Psittaciformes; family Psittacidae; genus Myiopsitta; species Myiopsitta monachus. The sequence goes on from CM029927.1 coordinate 38,211,381, forward strand.
ATATCTAGCTCTTCAGCCTTGAAACTTTGCTAACTCATCTGAGCAGGTAAGCATCAGGTGGAGAGGCAAAATTCACGTTTATAAATTGCATATGTAGGTGGGAACCAAAACTGCTATGCTCAGATGAATCCAAACTTATATTATCTGTTTTGCTATCACTTGTCATGGGTTCAGCAGTAGCAGTCATTTTTCTCCTTCTTGGTAGCTGCTGCAGCACTGTGGTTTTGATTTTGGGCCTGGGAACAGCGCTGATAACACCAGTGTTTTCAGTTACTGCTTGGTAGTGTTTTGGTCTGACCAAAGACTTTCTGAGTCTCATGCTCTGCCAGGGAGGAGAGGAAGCAGGGAAGAAGCAGAGACAGGACACCTGACCCAAACTGACCAAAGAAGTATTGCATACCACAGTACGTCATGCCCAGGATGTGAAAACGGGGAGGAGAGACCCAGAAGGGTGGGCGTGCACTGCATGGTCGGGCTGGGTATCAGTGGTGAGCGATTGTATTCTTTTCCCTTGTATTTCTCTTGTCATTATTATTATTGATGCTAGCAGTAGTGATTTGTGTTATACTTTAGTTACTGAACTGTTCTTATCTCAACCTGTGGGAGTTGCATTCTTTCAATTCTCCTTCCCATCCCCCCGGGACTGGAGGAAGAAAGAGGAGGGAGGGAGTGAGCAAGCGAGAAAACTGCGTGGCTGACTGGACTTAAACCATGGCACACTCCAAGGATGTTAAACCAGTTATTTTCTTTCCATTTTGCCTTTCTTTTGGGAGAACAGCATTTTCAATAAATTGCACTGAATGTCCAAAGTCTTGTCTAAGGGATGATGCTGAATTCAATGGCCAGGTTTTTCCTTGCTGTCTAGCTCTCAGGTACTTCCATAAAGAAGCAAGCAAAGGGGGAAAAAAAAAAAAAGGCTTAAAGTATTACTAAACAGTGATGGGAATCAAGCACTCAAATTTAAATTTAATCAGATTGTAGACTGTAGTTTAGGGAAATAACTTACCTCAGTTTTATTTTGTTGATAGACTTGGCAAGTAAAACCTGTAATTTAGTGAATGCTAAACAAATTTATTTAAAATATCAGTCATACTGAGCCTGAACTTACACACACAAACCCATCATTAACACAATTACAGATATGAAAACTGCAAACATTACCATTTAACGTTAACTTCCTAACAGTCAAGAGATGGAAATATGAAAATTAGCTTCCAAGTTGTCACTCACATAGGTACCTTTGATTCAAAGTACTTTATGGATACCTTAATCATATTTCAGTAGTGATTATAAAATTAATATACCCTTATTGAGACAACCTTCTAAATATTTCTTCCTACACTGTATATAAACTGCTTCAGGTCTAAGCCATATTTTGATACCCGTAAGATCAGTTTCCAGAGTACTCTTGCTTGTGTAATTTAAACAAATTGAAGGTCTGTTTAACACCATGCCATCTATAAACTGCAGAAAGTTGTTGCACAATAACCACTGCTTCTTAGCTCTGTCCTCTGTAGCAGAGTTATCTATCTTTCTCTGGGGGATACAGACACTTCTGTCCACCCTTGCAGTGTTTGCTCCCTCTGCATGGTCTCTGAAAGGAGCAGATATTGCAGAGAGGATCTAGCCCCTTCTGCACAGCTGTGAAGAGTTCCCAGAGCAGCAGAACCCTCTGCAACAGGAAGCCAGATTTGGAGATCCTGAAATATGGATACATCCTCTTCAGCTGTACCTTGCCTCTCCAGTCCCCCAGTGGGTGCACAGCTGGGCTGAATGAAACCATGATATGTGAATCTGCAAATGCTTGCTCTGAAAACCCCTGCTTATATAGGTGCTAAGATATGGCTTTACTGTTAAATCAATGTTACTTGGCAGCAGCATCTCTGCTGAGTCTCTGTAATTTGGCATGGGATTCTTACTGAATGAGTCTTTGTCACTTCAGTGATGCTCTCTGTCTTTATGTCATTTCAGAGCAATAATAACCTGTGGAATTGTGCCAAAATTTTATATTTTTCTTCTAATATACCTCAACGATCTAGACGTTTCACTGAAAAAGTTACAGCTCCCTTTTTATTTGCAGCAGCTCATGCTTGTTTTTGTAAACAAAACAGACTCTGGGAATGTGAATATATCATGCAGACAAAAGCAAATACACATTGTAACTGAGAGAAATAAAAAAATAGGTACTTGGCTTTCCACATAGTTGTCTCTTTTGCTATAATTCCCTGGGTTATATCTTCTGGGGGTGGAATCAGCTATCCGCTGCTTTTGTAGTCTTTCTGCTGAGAAACTGGTGACAAATTAACCTTTTGTACCCTGTGGGAATAGGAAGCTAAGAAATTCTGCTTTAGAGAATGACCCAAGGTATGAGTACCTGCTCTTTAGCCTGTTCAAAGGGCGAAACACCAGAGATAATCCCCCAGAGCTAAAGAAGCACAAGAGCTACTGTTCTTCAGGACTTGCAAAGCAAGAGGCTAAGAATAAATACTCCCTTGTGGATGAGGTGTGTACGCTATCTGGGACTCAGGCACAAACAACACTGAGGTCTGGGAAGTGATTACATCTCCTTACAATGCTGTAAATCTGGAGTGTCACAAGGGAACTTTTATGTGAGACACCTGAAGATCTGATGAAGGAAAAAGAAAGGTGAAAATGAGTGACATTTCACAGAAACTCTGCTTTCAAAACAGAAATATCTCCAACAGAGCAAAGGTTGTGAGCCTGTGGTATTGTTCCCAATTATGATAACCAGGTAAGGGATGCAAACCTGGCACTTTGTTTTCCTTGGCAAACTGATTTCTCTAGCATTGTCTCTTTGACATTCATTGACACCATTAAGGGTCACAAAGTCAGTGAGGGCAGATGGCATCTTATCTAGCCTAGACGTGTCAAAGTCAAATGGCTAAGCTTGGACCAGCCACAGCAGGCTTCTTTTACAGTTATTAGAGAAAATGGGCACCTCCAGAGATGTCTGATCTGTCTTGGACAACTATTTTAAGATACGATGATTCATTTCTGGAGACACTTTTTCCTTTGAAACAGCTTTAAATGTATTGCAGGTGTCCAGGTTAGACCTTTAGCTGCCAAAGCTGGGGTAGAGTAACTTTTTCAGTAACTCAGTTTACATCATTAAGGATTCAGCCCACTGAAGTCAAATATCTTACTATGAAATGGAGATAACAGTAATATTGAATAGGCTTTACTAATTTCTCCCTCTTCCCCAGTGTAATTTGAATCCCAAATGAAATTACATTGCTATGTTTCTAACACCACAAGGCACTTACTATATCCTAGGTCTTACATTATTTTTACTTTATGTCTTATGCTATTTCAAACTAGAGTAAACCCATTCTCTTCACTTTAGCATTGCAGCGAGGTTTTCTTCCCAAACTAACCAAGTGTAAGCACTGATTTCAGAGAAAGCTGAATGAGTCTCCAAACTATTCCTGCACTGAATTGGGCTTGGTGCTGTCACCCAGGCATAAGGAATCCAGTGACATCTGGGAAAGAAATCCTTATGGTCTGAGAGATATGACACCTTCCTAATTTACTCCTCCTCAAAGAGATTCGTGGTGCTCTGGAGTGGCAGACATAACTTTGAACATTTCGATAGACCCTGGACACCTTTTATTTTTTTTTTTTAAGGGAACCATGCTCCACCCCTGTACTCTGTCCCAGCTGTCTCTTCTGTTTCCACATGTTAAGTAGATTTTGGATCTGTTTCCCTGTTTCTGAGAAAAACATGTGAGGCAGCCAGGAGAGACCCAACAGAGAACAGCATGTGGGAAAAATGTCAAAGCATAATGCTGGGGATCAAGAACCTATTTGAGGGAATGTCTCATAAACATTGTTCATAAACGTGCTGCATTTCAGGGCATAAGCACAACATATGTCCTTCTACCTGTCCTAGTACGCAACAGACAGAATTGGTGGTCAAAAAGGCATAGCTTATATTTGTTCTGGTGCTAATGTTGATCCCGAATGTGTAGCTCACTGATTAGCAGTTAAATATATGCCATGAATTAAACTGCTTCAATCCCAATTCAGTTTACACTGAGATGAGGGTTGTTGGTGTTTTTTCCATCACCTGGAGGCTCTGTCATGTTCTCTTCACCTTTATATGCACTGCGTCAAGGATAGCTTATGAAACAAATATGTAATCATCTGAGATGGAGTCTCAATACTGGATTCAGACTTTCTTGGCACCTCTTTTTCTTCACGCATCTTCATAATATGTGAAATGCCTTATGAGTTCTCTTTATGCACTCTATTATGCCTTCTTATTGGAACATTTTTCATTCCTTCTCTACCCTCATGAAGCTTCTTGGAGCAGCAGTTTGGCCTTGTGGAACAGTCTCCACTTCTTTTCAGACTCTTCCTGTATTCATCAGATACAGCAGCTTCAGTGAATAGAGCAAGGCAATGCTGAATGTAGACTCCCTCAGTTAGCTCATGGTGCATATTCTCCAGGGGCTGAAAGTCTAACAGACTTAGGAAATCCCTTCAGATTTGGTGGTAAAGAGGGAGACTGCATAACTCTGTTTCTGTGACCTTGTAATTCTTAAGTTCGGGGGCACAAGACTGGTGAAGTTGACGAGAGGATAGAGCTAACCGCCTCCTATTTCTTGATGGTTATGACCATAATTTAAGCTGGATGGCCAAGATTTCCTGAAGGCAGACTTTGAATCTAGAGATACTCTTGGAACGTATTTGTTGGTTTGTTTGATTTTTTTTTTAATGATGGGAGCACAAGCTATAAGCTTAGCTTTCTGAAAATAAATGCTTTAAGAAGTTTCTAATCAGTCACAAGCATACTAATTAGGCACATGGCACAAATGATCATTTAAAAAATATTGGAAAATGCATATGGCAACTTGAGGGTAAGACAAAGGTCCTAAGTACCCCCAGGTGGTATGGTTTTTGTCTCTTAAATACTTGTTATCTATGAACGCAATAGAAAAGTACTTTGCTTACAAGTAGCAATTTACACTGTTTTTTTAACAGTATTTTTCTGTCTCTCAGAGAGTATATTTCCTTTTTGTATCTCATTCACCAGCATATCCTCAGCAGGTATAAATCAATAGAGCTTGAATTACATTTCTGGAGCTGTGCCGACTTCTGTCTCCTGGGGATGTGCTCTACAGCTTCTAAAATTTTGAATGCATAGAATACAGGGACTTCTGGATTATTAAATTAATGGGAAATACAGATTCACTTTGGAAGCAATACAAATCCGAAATGAGAGAGAGAAACCAGAATTTCAAAAGCTCATGACTTTTCAAAATTATTCATAACTCGAAGTTTTCTTCACACTCTATTTAATGTTTTTTTCTTCCTCGCGCTAGGAAATAGAATTATTTTGTAAACTGAACTTGTGGGGAGATGGATAACTCCATCTTTTCATAAAAAGAAAATATTGTTCATGACTTGAGGAAGGTTCTCGAAAGACAAAGTTTAGAAGACATTTTTCAGAAGAAGCTTTCTTTGTTTTACAGAGGTTTTTTTTTTAACAAAATACAATTTGCTGAGCTGTAAGAAAAGAGTAAAGAGCATAAACAAAATTCAGGAACTCTGCATTTTTTCTTTACCCTTTTCTTCCACCTACATTGCCCAATAACAGCAACAGAATTGGATAAATCAAGACTCTACACATTAACTGGAAAGAAAAAGATAACTCTCTGGTAAGTTCCAGAATTATTCTCAGCCTGGCAGAAAAGTGGAACAGAGGGACTGGATTCAAAAAGAGAAGGCCATTGGGAAGGGATTGAAGCAATGACTCTCCAATAGACTGAGTAGTGAAATTCTTTGTATATTGATGCTTGTTAATATTCTGTGAGTCACTTGAAATAATGTTGATAGCCATGCACAGAAAAAGGAACAATTCCAGTGTGCAATCTTTGCCAGATCACAAAGATCAGTTTTTTATTTTAAGCCACAAGAACCCTATATGATGATTTTAGGAATAATCTGATAGTTTTTTCTATGTGGTGTTAAGATGCTTAACTTTTTAAAGATTCTTTCAAACTATTTGTTTTAGGGGAATCATTTTCCTTAACTAAACTGCTGACAGGCACTTCTGCAGTCCATAGTGACACTCATATCTTTTTTTGTTCTCCCAAATGGCTACTTAAATCTTGGGAAGATTACTTAAGTTTGCAAAAATCAGAAACACTTATTATTTAGTGCTTCTATAGCACACATAGTTCATCTGAAGGAGGACAGCAGATATTAACTTCCAAAAAATTCTTGTGGAAAAAAATATCCTTAAGTAAATGAAAAGTGAGCACACACATAAATTCATAATGCATTTCCCCATGAGAGCATAATTTCAAAGCTCTTCTGCCAAGTGCTCTTACTGGAACAAAGTTAAAGCTTTTGTTGCATATGTTCTCAACAATCTGAAGAAAAGTGATGGAAATGAAGGTTAAACTGGTCAGTTTTGCATCAATAGACTCAAGACAGTATCAATTACCGCCCAAAATGTCCTCTGGTTCTCACACTATCACTGAGTTTATAGCTTGGTACCCATCTGGGGCTGGTTTCACAGCTCTTCAAGGGCAACTAAAATTCAGCAGCTGTCAAAGGAATAAAATTATTTGCTTGAGTGTAACTGATGACTGTTTATCTCATTAGCATAAATGGCATGAAAAATTTCGTGTTTTCAGAATTTATTAGTGTTTCAAGTCAGTAGGGAGGTGAGGCTGGCACAGTAAATCTTTATGTTCTGTCGGCCCCTTCAAACCATTCTCCTATATTTGTGCTGAAAAAAAAAACCCTCCTCAAATTTTCATTTCCTCCTCCATATTTTGGCCAGAATTTCTTTAAGAGAGCAGGGTCTAGCTACATAGAGATATGGTAGAAGATGCTGTGAGGAAAGTGCCATGTACGATTTTGTTCTGACTAATCTGATTTTGCATTTGCAGTCTGGTTTAGCCATAAACCTCTTTGAATCCTAGATGTGGGGTAGATACACAGGCATGGTCCATGAAATCAGGCTCCTAAACTGTTCTGTCTGTTAAAATTTTTGCTGCGCCTTTGCCATCTGTATCGTTGCTTCTCTGGATGTGGTAAAAGGAAGGAAGAGACAGGATCTCAGGAAGAAGAATAAAGTAGAAGCCTGATGGCCATTCAATGACAAAAACTACTTGAAAATAGTTGCCTGCTCCAAGCTGTATAGTCAGCAAGAGAATACTTCTGAAAGTGGTCTTAGATACAAAAGTCCTAGATGCCTCCCAGGGTTTAAGTGGGCATAATCATTCCTTTGCTATCAAGACCATGCACAATCCAAAGAACAAAAACCTATGATAAGGACAGCTAAATCCACAACTTTCTTTTAGCCTTGGGCAACCTGGAGAAAAATAAAGCCCCTGGCACCTGGGTGATATAGCAATGGGGTATCTGCTGCTTCTCAACTGTGGCCATCACAGGACTGTTTGTTGTTACTCTTAGAGATATGTGTGTATATACATTGCACAGAAAGGTAACCGGATGAGTGCTGCCTAAAACTACAGGGAGGTCTTTTTAGAAACGTAGCTTTGAAAAGCTGAACAGGGTCTTTTTCCTGACCTCAAGAGCAGGGTCAGAGCTAATGAGGGTATCAGAAATGTCTGTACAATGCCCATTGTTTAGAGGAAACAATAAAAATTAAAGAAATGGATGAGTTTAAAACCAGCAAAACATTCAAAGTAAGATTTTTGCTCCCTAAATACCTGGCAGCCAGGGTCCATCCCACCCCCAGCCAGAAGCAGGGCACTAGGGGCCACTGAGCAACCCCAGCCCTGGGCATAGGGCACCTCCAGGGGAAAAGGCTGATGATGGGACATGGGCCCATGAGTGGGCCTGGCTCAGTGGGGAAAATGGCTGGGCAGGGCAGGGCAGGGCTGTGGGGAGCTGGAGACCAGCCCTGCTCCAGCACCTCTGGGGCAGCCAGCAGCTGATAGCCCTTGGAGGCTGACATGGGATCTTGCGCCCCGGGCAGAGTCCCTCAGGTATAATGAGTTCTGGGGGGGCACTCAGGGGCCTGGCAGTGACCCATAAAATGCAAAGATAAAAGTAACCAAAGTAGATGCTAGCTGTGGTCTCCTTTGTTTTCTAACCTGTTTTCTACCCTAGTCAGGATGCATACTTGACAAGAATGGAAACATGAACAGAGCTTTAAAATGAAATGTGTAGTACATCTTTTAAAAGAAATTGGATTGTACTGTTCTGTACACTTTTTTGTACAAATTGTACTTTTTTTTTCTTTTTTTTTTTTCAAAAATAATTCTTGAAAAAAAGATTCTACCTTTGATAAGACAAGTTGTCTATCAAACATTTTTGGCTTTGAATTTATATAAAGTTAACATGTGGCTTATTTTCACTACCATTTAATTGTTACCTTTTAACATTCAGGCAAAAGGACAACTGAAACTTAAGCGAAACAGTACCCAAACAACTACTGCTATTTTAAGAAACATTGGAAATGAGGCTTAACATTGTTGACACCTGTGAATGAGCCCAGAAAACAAGGCAGATCCAGCAAGCATCACTGGTCAGAGATAAGTAACACCCTCTGATCAAGTATATGGCAAATAACATCAACTAGCTAAAATGAATATTATGTTCAACAGAAGAGTGTTGCATGCCTGGGCTATAGATAACAACTGTCCTTTAAAATAACACTCTGAAAATCTATGTAATTTCCTCTGTTACGCTGGTCCTAAAAACTGGGAAGAAATATTAGTTGGCGTATCTTGAATCTAGTTAGCTCAGTAGTGGGAAGAGCTGAAACAGCCTGCCACATTGTACAACATATGGAACGTATATCTAGCCACTGTGTCTAAAAAGGGTCTGTGGGTTAACCTGAGTTGTTGCCAGAGCATGGCAAGGGCCAGCTTCCTGAACAAGGGCAGGGTATCCAGGCTGGCCATGCCCTCATCAACTCTGGTCTGTCTTATAGGACCCAGCAAGCCCAGGGACAGTGACAGGGGTAAACCCTGAGCCATGTGTCTGCTCAGCATGGCTGGGGTGCCAAAGCAGGTTTGAAGTCCAGCCAGGGAGTCAAGCCAGTATGTGAAGATCAATGAGGCCCATGTCCTTGTGCAGCCAGCTGTACCTAGAGCAATAGTAGAGGCAAGGACAAGGAGAAAGGGCATGAACTCAAATGCAGCTCCAAAGGAAGGTGAGCCTCTAGCAGAACTTCTCCCAGGCTTTTCTGCCCCAGCTCTTCCCTGGAAGTGTAATCCCAGGCTACTCAACCAAGCCATAGCAGAGCTGGCCTGAGCACATGTAGCTAGATGCTAAGGGAGAGGAAGAGGTTACAGAACTTGTTGGTGTACACAGAGCCCCAGCTGTTACACTAGCAGGAGTTTCTAAGGTACAGTAACAAGTCAAAGCTTTCACTCCAGTTAGGGCACAGTAGGACTATTGGATCTAGTTAGGTCAACGTCTTCAAGAAATAAAAAGTGGAGACAAAATGCTCACCAGAGAAACAAAAGTAATCAGATGTCTAGAAAACCTGCTGTATGAGGAAAGAAAGCAGGAATGGCATTTTTAGTTCAGAAAAATAGTAATCTTCAAACATGTAAAACAATACCTGCAGAAAACAGAAGAGAATGAGAAGTCCTGAATGCGCAGGTAGTTGAATAAGAGATGGATGAAAAAGCAAATACTAGATGCAAAATTATGTGAAGCATTGGGAGAAACTTTACCACCACGCAAATTGCTATGCCCTGGAACTACAGCTACTCCAAAACAGAGTTTTGTTAAGAATTGGGTGGTCTTTCGGGAAGTTTTCTAGGCCTTGTTTCTGTGTTTCCCCTAAAAATACCCTAAGTGCTTTCATATAACTTTGGGGACCGCTTGGGTCTCCATTGTCCAATACCAGCAGGTATTGGGGGTTTACCATGTAACTTCAAGACTGGAGATTTGACTCACTTTTTGGCAATTTTTGATTGAAATATCTTCAGATGTAAGTCCCACTGGAGGAACAAATGGGACATTTTAGTCTTAACGGAAACATCTAGCACTATAAGCATTTTGGGTCCAAATGTCATTTTGTCATAGATATTCTTGCATATTGTAATTCAGTACCCAACAGTGTAGGGATCAACAGCTGCCCTCATTTGCTGTTTCATAAGACAGAACACATCCCTTAGGAGTGTATGCTTAAATTAAATGATGTTGCTAATAAATCCATTAAAATATGTCGTTAATTGATAATGAATAGGCTCCTAGCTATTTGGAACATTTTTACCAGTCCTGTTTCTTGTGGTATGCAAATGAGACAGCATGTACTGGTAGCTGCTAATGTCAATGACATTGGTTATTTAAGAAACACACAGAGCAGAGAATGAGAAAGGCCACAGTTATCAGGTAAGGAAATTGCATTTGTTTGCTTTGATGTTGGTAATGTTATTTGGCTGACATCGTAGAACTCTGCATGACTGAAAGGAAGCAAGTGAGAAAACAGAACAGATGGGTTTCTCAGCCATGTGAATGAGACCACTTAAAGCATCTGTATTTGCACACATATTTTCCCTATACTGCAATACTTTTGTTTTTCACAAGCTGTCTCTTAAATTTCCATTTTGTTGTAAGAGCTGATCACATATATTAAAATATGTAGGTTTAATATTTTCACAAATGCAGCTACCTAAATCCATTCACCTGGCCTTTCATCTGCTGAATATTCACCAAGCTCTAGTTTTGTTCCCAAAATCTTTCTAGGTTGGAAATTGTTACAGTTAATACAGAGTTCATCCAACTGATTATGTGGTTAATCTCTGTCTATAGTTTTGCTTTCAAAAAATCTACAGCAGTTACACAAATTAGAAACAGAGAATAGAACAAGATTTAAATGAAACGGATATGTATCATATATACCCTTATACCAATGTTTTCTCACATAGAGTATTCTGACAGCTTTAAAAATACCATGCGTCTATCTCAGGATGGGTCAACTAAAGATTTGTAAATAAAATAAGCCATGTTGTAAGAAACTATCAGCAACTCATGACATGAATTGTTTCTTCAAATCTGATCTTATCTGTAAGAAACTGCGGTGAAAAAGCCTAATAATATAAACCAAAACATATCCTTTCAGACAGCAAATATTACATTAAGGATCACAGGATAACGCAACTGTGAAGAAAAATAAGAAAATTTATTTCTGAAATAAAAAGAGAAATTGCATTGATGCAAGTTATTGCAATCTTTTTGGAAAGGAACTTCATTTTAAAGCATTTCTTTAAGTTTACAAGAATTTAAAAAATTATTAATCTAGTTTAATAAAATACTTTTAATCATTCTCTAAGAAATCATAGAAATTTTTTATATTGGTTTCATTTTAAATTTGGAAGAGTTTGAGGTTTTGGGAAGGATTGATCAAGGATACATATGCGTAGGGCTGAGCCTTCTAAAGCAAACCAGAAAACTTACATTATAATGTAGTGGACACATTTTGTATCATCCTTTCAGTTCTTGTCCATATTGCAAAGAAAAGGGGTATAAATATAATAAATTCAATATTTGAAAATAAAAAATAATTTGTCTAAGAAAAGTCTTTATAGCCCTCTTCGATGACAAATTTATTGGATGAGTGTGTCTGACAAACCAACACTGCCTGTTATCCAAAGTAGAGGTTTCTGCACTCAGTGACTTTTTCCAACACAGCTAAGGCAAGAACAGTCACCTTTATCTTTGCACTCAGCCACTTTGGTTAACATGAATTTTCAGGGTAAGTACTGGGAAACAGATGGGACTGCTATTACTGAGTTTGTGCACAATGCCTGCTTTACACTTCAGATGTGTAGGGGCTTTTATATATGTGTAGAGAAGTAAAACAATCATAATTACTAGTGGTTTATACCATCTGAATGATATTTTGCAGCTTTAGAAAACATCAAATCTTGTGTCCAGTGGCTACTGCTTTTGTTTCTGCTTCAGATAGAGCAGAATTGGCATTAATTTTCAAACTCGGCACCTGTCAGTCTCAAAATAGAGTCTGCACATAGAAGACAACGGTCCTATCATCACGTAACTTCATGAAGTTCTTTACACCAGGTTGCATTAACTCCAGAAAGCTACCAAAATCTACCAATGAGGTTTAATGATGATTTAGCTCTTTGACAAAGTATTTTACTGATTAAACTTAGTCCTGAAGCTAACATTTGGTTTAAAATAAGAACCTGTGGTAACCACTTGCCACAATGAGAAATTTGTTTCACCATCAACACATAAGGAAAAGCTTTGTCGCTGAAAGACGTTCCATCTTTTCCCATGAGGTCTCCTCTTGAAGCAGGTCTTATAATATGTGTATCATTCCAAGTAAGTCATTGTCATGTTTAATCAAAGATTAGAAGAAAAGTTAATTTCATCTTCCATATCCCTTCAAAGATATCTCTGGGTCAACAGTGTAGGAAACGAAAGTTATTAACTAGATGATGAAGGAATCCTGCCAAAAACAGTACATGACTGCTCCCATAAGATCTCTAAATACCACTGATACTTTCTTCAGTGAAATTAATCCCCGTTCATTAATGCAAAACACTGAGAAAAATCTTCATGGTTTAACCTGACAGCAGAGCTAGTACCAGCCACACAGCCTTTACTGCATGGTAGGCTTGGAAATTTGGGGGGTAAGAAATTCAGCCTCTTATAAAGGCTTTTGTATTCCTTACAGTTACTGCCTTCTGGTTCCAGATCATGAAAAGAAGGCCTTACTATCTAAGAGCTGTGGAAATACAGACAATTACACACTGCTACCTCCAGTCTGGAGAGAGGGGAGCAATGGCTGCATGTTTGAAAAGAAGCTGTGGAGAAGGCTTTCCTCGCTAGGAGATAAAAATGTTCAAAGTGGTTGGCTGACAAGATGCTATATGAAAGGTTCAGACTGTCAACCCAGGTTTGCGGTTTTCCTTCACTCCCTCTGAGGGCTGCTCACTGACAATGAATTTTTGTTGTTCTTTTCTACATTGAAATTTAAAGGGCACCTGATGCCCATTAAAATTAACTCTGATGCTTCAAGTGGAATTGCACTTAAGATAACATAGTGAAATGATGTTGTACTAAAGATATTTCTTTACGATAAAAACTTGAATTTTTTTCTGTGCCTGGCAATATTAACTTGCCTATAAGAAGTCAGTGGGGAGACCTTAACTGCCTGAGTTCACACTAAACATTCACACATAGCTGTGAGAAGCTGATAAAAAGATCCAGTGAGTACCATTGCAGTGTAATAAAGAAAATAATAACATGGTACTCATGGTACTTGTTTAACAACTGTCTCAAGTAAGTTTTGTTTGCTATTTTTCTTAGGAAAGTAAAACACTGTAGCGGTTTAAGCCCAGGCTTAAATCAGCTACACAGTTCGCTTGCTCACTCCCCCGCTTTTCTCTCCCCCCTCCCCCCCCCCCCCCCCCATGGGGAGGAGAATCAAAAGAATGTAACTGCCACGGGTTGAGATAAGAGCAGTCCAGTAACTAAGGAATAATACAAATCAGCACTGCTACCACCAATAATAAAAATTATAAGGGAAATAACTAGGGAAGAGAATACAACCGCTCACCACCTGCCTACCGATACCCAGCCCAACCCAGCAGTGATCTCCCTTTTCTGGGTCACTGCCCCCAGTTTATATAGTAGGCATGACATGCTGTGGTATGGAATAGCTCTTTGGCTAGTTTGGGTCAGGTGTCCTGTCTCTGCTTCCTCTGACTTCCCTATCTCCCTGGCAGAGCATGAGACTCAGAAAGTCCTTGGTCAGAGTAAACATTCTAAGCAGCAGTTAAAAACATCGGTGTTACTAGTGCTGTTCCCAGGACGAAAGTCAAAAAACACAGCACTGCACCAGGTACTAAGGAGGAAAATAGAATCATAGAATAGAATCATAGAATACTTAGAGTTGGAAAGGACCTGAAGATCACCAAGATCCAACCCCCCTGCCATGGCCAGGGACACCTCCCTCTAAACCATGCCACCCAAGGCTCTTTCTAGCCCGGCCTTGAACACCACCAGCGATGAAGCATTCACAACTTCCCTGGGAAACCCATTCCAGTGCCTCACCACCCTCACAATAAAGAATTTCTTTCTTATATCTAATCTAAACTTCCCCTCTAAGTTTGAACCCGTTACCCCTTGTCCTATCACTACAGTCCCTCATGAAGAGTCCATCCCCAGCGTCCCTATAGGCTCCCTTGAGATACTGGAAGGCTGCTCTGAGGTCTCCACGCAGCCTTCTCTTCTCCAGGCTCAACAGCCCCAACTTTCTCAGCCTATCTTCATACGGGAGGTGCTCCAGTCCCCTGATCATCCTTGTGTCTCTCCTCTGGACTTGTTCCAACAGTTCCATGTCCTTTTTGTGTTGAGGACACCAGAACTGCACAATACTCCAAATGAGGTCTCACAAGAGCAGAGTAGAGGGGCAGGATCACCTCCTTCCACCTGCTGGTCACGTTCCTTTTGGTGCAGCCCAGCATATGGTTGGCTTTCTGGGCTGGGGGTGCACGCTGCTGTCTCATGTTCATTTTTATATCGACCGACACCCCCAAGTCCTTCTGCGCAGGGCTGCTCTGAATCTCTTCTCTGCCCAACCTGTAGCTGTGCCTGAGATTGCTCCGACACAGGTGTAGGACCTTGCACTTTGTCATGGTTAACTTCATCAGGTTGGCATCGGCCCACCTCACAAGTGTGTCAAGGTCCCTCTGGATGGCATCCCTTCCCTCCAATGTATCAACTGAACCACACAGCTTGGTGTCATTGGCAAACTTGCTGAGGGCGCACTCAATCCCACTGTCCATGACACCAACAAAGTTGTTGAGCAAGACCAGTCCCAACACTGATCTCTGAGGTCTTTGTCCCCAGCTCTGCCCTAAACAGCCAGCTGAATGGCTGCCATGGTGGTCGTGGGGTGTACTCACGTGCGTTGAACAGAATGGAAAGGTTACAAGCAGAGGATGAGAGGAAGATGCTGTGGACATCAGATTCTGTGCATGACAGTGTTGAGCCTGCTCTCAGTCAGTGGGGAGGATCTGAGACATTCAGAGGGGATCTGCAGGCCTCTGAGAGCATCAGAAAAGCAACCTCAAATCAAACAGCAAAACCCAGATTAAATTGTTCAGCAAATGCAACTCCAACCTGACATTAGAATGTTAATATGTTTTGTCAAAAAAGTCACATGCTAAGAAAAAGAAAAAAGCTTTCAATGTAAATGTGTGGGGAATTATCTTCCCTCCATTTAAGTCAGTGCTGGGATACCTATCAGACCACTGAGGGCTTCATGGGAATAAGGAAAATTAACACAGACTTCAATTTCACAAGACCTGTAGTAGACACTCAGGCCTCATTTTGTGGAACTTGCAAATGTGTCTCATGGGGAAACCTTTTGCAAGCATTTCTTGGACAGCTGCTGTGATAATCGGGGCAGTGCTGTGATTCCATTCATGTGTACACTTTCTCCTACTCCAGATGCAGCTATTTTGCCTTACAGACTGACAAAGGTTTATTGATTTAAAGACTTTGCTAGGGCCCACAAGAGGTTAATATGATTAACTTAATTCAAAATAATGTTACCATAAACACTCATCAAAACTGCTGCTTTTTGTACATGCATTTGTCAACCGGAAATTGGCAAGAATACAAAAGATGATGATGGAAATTAATTTCCTTGAAGGAATCATTAAATCTTCCTCCTCCTTTTCCTCCCCTCATCGTATCCTCCCTCTTACTTCATGGGCTCCAGTACTGGAAGCTTTTAATTGTCTAGATTGTCAGGTTTTGACATCTTAATCTCCCCTGATGAGCCTGGTATCTCAGAAGCATAGCATCTGAATACTAAGCAATGCACCTCCTGGATAGCCATCGTGCATAAATCATCTGCAACTGGGCCCCAGTTTGCATCAGTGCTCCCGTTTGCATGTCCTAGCCCCTCTCCTGCTCTCCATGGTGTAGACTGGTAGCTCCACCATCTTCCCCAAATTCATTCTCTTCCTTCTGATTTGAAAGTCAGGATTTCATCATCTCCAAACTTAACCTGTAACAGAAAACCCAGGCAGCCACAAAAATGAATATTGCTGCAGATTATGCATTCTTATCAGTGTATTTCTGGTCAGCTGGTTTGCACCACTGATACCAGCAGAGTTTGCTGGTTTTCACTAGAACAGAAGCTGGTGCGCTGTGTTTGTGCTGCCCAGATCCGGCAATCACCTCTTCCCACTGGGAATACCTAGAGACAAACCCATATATTTTACTCTGAATTATACCAATCAAACCTAGATAACATAGGCCCCACTGTGTTATAATGAAATCTAGACTGGTTGAAATGAACCTTGGAATCCCCAGCACTGGGGAGGCTGGGAACAGTATAGCATTACGTATGAAAGGAGGCGGGCAGCCTGGGTCTTGCAACTACTTTCATGAAAATGTTTATGGACAGAAATGAAGAAACATCTTCAGAACAGAAAAGCAAGCAACTGCTTGCTACATTTGGTTGACTAAAGGCAGGGTCAATTACTAATTACCCTGCTTGCTTGACAACTACTCTGTATGCAGGGACTGCTGCACTGCTATGAAAGTTTGGAGTTTTTTGTCAGGGATGCACTTGGAGAAGAGTGCCACTGTGTGAGGCCATTGCACTGGCTGCCTCAAAGCAAGGCTCTTTAAAGAGCTTTTTCATAGTCTTGGAGGTTTGATCTGCCAGAATAGTGCCAGACTAGACAGAAGGTTTTCCCTCTGCAAATTAGAGAATTGTACAGGACGGAGTTGCTTCTCTGCTATAATTTTCTGGTATTTCCACATATTTATTTTCTTTTTTTTTTTCCACTAATGATAGCATAACTATTTCCCAAAAAAGGCTGTTACCTATTAAAGTAGCTGTGAGGCTCTGGACTAGCTGCTGGCTGTGTGCTCATGTCCATGGTAGAAATACCGGGAGGGCAAGGGGAGTCCTGCTGATGTTACGTTTTTCTTTCAAAATCCAATTACAGTCACAAAAGAAGTGAAGAAAAGAAAGACTATAAAAAATTATAGCGTTAAAGCAGTGGATGTCAATAGCACTGTACCGAAAGTGAGAGAGATCCTATTTGTAATTGCCTTGCCCATGAGGAAACTGGGCTGTGCATGCTCTGTGCCTGCTTCCTCCTCATCTCAAATACACATGCATCCTCCAAACCAGGCTCTTCTGATACAGCATAAAGCTGCTATAAGCAGCCTTCAGTTGCTTATGTAGATAATTTTGATGACAAGGTCACTGTTTGTGCAGCCATGAAGACTGTGATAACAGCCCAATCTTGGTGGAGTCATTCCAGGTGACACCTAGCGTGTCTGAGGAGAAATAGGGGTCCTTGAGAGTCTGAGCAATGCTGGGTTGTATTAGATGTTCCCTGGCAAACCAATAGAGAAGCATAGGAAAAAGAGATGGATTGGACCTACCTTCATCCATACGTATGCCCCTGTTTGCCTGTGTTTCCAGACAGCCCAGTGTCTCCCTCTGTGGACAGTGTCTACTGGCTGATGAATTTGCAAGTCTGAAATGGCTTTGTTTGGGGCTTTTTTAGTATCTTTTTTAAAATAGACCTCATTTACTGTGGTGCAGAATGTAATGTTGAAACAGTTTGCAATAACACTGAGGGATGGCAGTATAGACTGAAATGTTTACTTGCAGACCTTTCTGATGCCACAGGGAAAACACCTCAGTTCACATGGTTTGAATTAGACTGGAATTGAAAGAGTTTATTGATTTATTAGTGACAAATCAGTGACTCACAGTCTGTGAACCATATATGCAGAATCAATATTGGTAATGTAACAGATAAACCACAAAACTAGACTGTTAGAGAATGTTAATAAGCACCCACAAATCTCTAAATCACAGAATCATAGAATAGTTAGGGTTGGAAGCTGATCCTAGGAAGTTCTGATCTCTCACACACACACAAGAGTTGTGGCTGCTCTGGCTACATGTCATTCCTACTGCTCTAAACACCCCATGACTGTGAGGAAGCCCTCACAAGTCCACAGGCACACCCTGTGGGTCCCCTACACTATCACTGTCTCGGGGTGCTGTCTGCTTCCCTGTCTCCTATCCCATGGGGAGTCTGCCTGGGCAGGTGTTGTGGAGCCCCAGAGCCACCAAGGTTTTCATCAGTGCTTTATTCCCACCTCAAGCACTCTCTCCTCTGATACAAGTATATTATGTTTCTGTTATACTAGTTTTCAAGTCAACTTCTTTGTTTCAAAAGCGTCTGTGCAATTCCCTGGTGATGATTCAATCCCTCATAAAGTAATCTTCTTTAGCATGATGTCCTCTATACAGTTAGGGTGTCAGACCCACACACAGATGCGTGCATACTCGCTTCATTTACTGTCACATTTCTGTCTCACCTGCTGTTGTCGTCTAGACCATTTCTTATGGGATATGGGGGCCATGTGAGCATGATCATGCCTGATGGCATAACTTAGCTTTTCCTGCTGAGCAATGCAAGTGTTTGAAGATACAACAATTATGTGATAATAAGTACTGGCAATGTGGTTTTTTTCACTGTGATTGCTATCGATTTACAAATATTTTTCACCTAGAACTAAACTCTATGATTGATGCTTGCATAACTTGTTTTAGCTGTGCTGCTGCCTTCTGAATTTTTCAGGTTTCAGAGGCATTTCTGAAGTACATAGAAGTTATTTCTCATAGAGCATTTAGATTTAAAATGTTAACATTTAAACAAATCAGTTGAAAACTTTTTTTATTCTGAACAGAAAATGAGCCCAGACTTTTACCTGAATCAAAACTTGCAATTCCTTGAAATGTTACCTTTAAATTGAATCTAAATACTGAACAGACTTTGGTTTTGGTAGCTGAGAGGACTTTCACTATGACTTACAATAGTTTTCGGTTTCTACTTAGAATGCTATTTATACTGGTTTATTTTGACTCACTGATGCATTGAGTTAGTATTTCAAAACAAAGCAAACTCTTCTGTATTTTTCTTCCTGTCATTTCTGTTATCACTGAAGGCAGCGGACTGACAGAAGCCTTCCAGCCAGCCACAATTACAGTCAGACATGCAGTGTGGGACTCACCTGACCAGATGTCCAGATTTACACTGGACTTTCATGTTCTGGGCTTATTGCCAGAAGAGAGAAGAAGGCTTTTCTATATGTGATTTAATTAATCTTAACATGGATGTTTAAAATCAGTCAGAGGAACCAATTGAGTCTAAACTGAACCTAGGAACACATGGTCATGTGTAGACATTGACAGTACAGGTTTTAAAAGTAAGGTGAGATGATTGCAACCCACAATGTCAACACAGTGCAGCTCACATAAATCAGTGCCATGATGGAAGGAAAGTAACAGAGGATTTAACAGATAAAAAGAAAGTCTCTGTGGTGCTCCAGAGGTGAGCAAGGTCAATTTGAACACCAGAGGAAAGTAAGCAATGTTTAGACTAATCCATCCACTACTATCCCTTGATATCACATAAATAAGAGTGTAAGTCACAAAAGCCTCAATGACTTTACCAGGTGTCATGGCTTAAGTCCAGTCAGCCACGCAGTTTTCTCGCTCGCTCACTCACTCCCCCCTCTTTCTTCCCCCAGTACTGGGGGAATGGGAAGGAGAATTGAAAGAAGTGCAACTCCCACAAGGTTGAGATAAGAACAGTTTAGTAACTAAGGTATAACACAAATCACTGCTGCTACCACCAGTAATAATACAAGAGAAATACAAGGAAAGAGAATACAACTGCTCACCACCCGATATCAAGCCTGACCCCTCAGCGAACCCCCAGCAGTGAGCCCCCCACCCTTCCAGGTCTCTGCCCTCCAGCTTACATCCTGGGCATGACGTGCTGTGGTATGGAATACCTCTTTGGTCAGTTTGGGTCAGGTGTCCTGTCTCTGCTTTCTCCCAGCTTCCCCTCCTTCCTGGCAGAGTATGAGACTCAGAAAGTCCTTGGTCAGACCAAAACATTGCCAAGCAGTAACTGAAAACACTGGTGTTATCAGCGCTCTTCCCAGGCCCAAAATCAAAACCACAGTGCTGCAGCAGCTACCAAGAAGGAGTAAAATGACTGCTGCTGCTGAACCCATGACACCAGAAAAGGTGCAGTCTGTTCTCCTAGCAGAAAATTTACTACTGTAACTTTCTGTATCTCTGTGCTTTAGAAGATGGATGTCTTATACCAATCACTAGGTTAAACATTTAAAGAATCCTCACTTTTTAAAAGAGCCAGATATTTCTGTTGCCTATAACTTGTAAATTGCTAGACTCTTGTTTCTCAGTTTGAGTGTACTAGAGTACAGCAAAGTATAAATCAGAGATGAGATTTAATGTTCCTTTGTAATGCCTGGGAAGAAAACACATGGACTTCATTGAGAGCTTCAATAAAGAGCTGGATACTGAGAATTGTACATAGCAAATAGTTCATATCAATTTCTGAAAGACAAAGATTACATTCTGTGTCCAAAACATATTTCACAAAATATAAGGTAACTCTTTCAGACCTTCTTGTGAAGGTCTGACACCTCGTACCTGTAGTCATGACCTGATGACTTTTGGTGATAACAGGGGGCAGTCCCAATTACTCAGTGATTCGTCATTCATTACTGCTAAACATCACATACTCAGATTTTCATACTTCATCTGGAAGCAAGTATAACATGCCAATGCTTTTGTTGGTTGCTGTAGACTCCTGAGGAAATAAGTATAATTTGATATATATTTATTATATATATTACATACATATTTAAGCAGAAGAAGGAGAAGTAACGTAGCATAAGGTGGTTCCTGAGTAAGGTGGGTGAAAGCCTCATTTTAGATGCCTACTAGTTTTCTACATCAGAGCTAGACACCTCAGCTGCCTCTATCCTCAACATAGAGAATATGTCATTTAAGGCATGATTTAATTTGGCCTGCTTTAAATACCTTCCCCAAGAAGCATGTCAGGGTCCCAGAAAAGTCTGTACTTTTATACGTGGTAGTTCAAGTGTGGGCACCCACGTTGTAAATATAGATTTGATCAGGAGAGCACCTTTAGTCTGGTGAATATTCCCTGAGAGTGAGGAAGAAGATGAATCAATATAGGGAAGGGGTGGTCCTACTGTAGAAAGTAAGCATTCTCAGAACATTTCAGGGACAGTAAAGGCACTATCACTGTGTAACATTGTGAGTGAAGGATTGATGTGATCTTCATACCAATACACAAATGAAAGAATATAGAAACAGTCTTCTCAGCATCAAATGTATGATGGTAAAAAATGTATTTATCTCACTTCCAGTGTCAAATACAATTAGGAACTGGATAAGGCTGAGCAAAAAATTATTCAAGAGACTGAAGCAAAGTCCTGTAAGGGTGAGGAAAAGAGAAGTTATATAAAAAATTTTATCAGAAAAGGAGATCAAAAAGTTATTTGGTTGCAGAATTTTTAGAGTCATATAAGAAAATATTCCTTAATCCAGTAGAGAGTAGCAAGTACTAGTAGCTGAAAGCTGATATCAGACACATTTATTTAAGAAATTAGGTGCAAACTTTGAATAATGAGATTAAATTCCCAGAAGAAATGGTGGACTCTGTCAGATGAGCAGATCAAGCCCTTTCTGTCTGTAAGAAATATTTTAGTTAAATACAGACTGCAGTGTTCAATTTGGGATGTAACAACAGCCTGCTCTCAGAGACAGAGCAAGCTTAGTGGCACCTCTGAGCTCTAAAATATCTGATGCTCCTTAGAGAATGAATTCAAATTATATTAATTTACAAACATTTTTCAGCTTCTATTGGGAAGCCTGTCTGGAGGAAAAGAAAGGTTTTCCAAGTAGAAAAACATTACTATTTACAAAGTAAGAATTACCACAGTTTACCTAGACATTTGCAAGAGAGAAAGAAGCAGAAAATATATTTTCCTATACAGACTGCAGATCATGACAATCAGCAGGAAAATAGTTCACAGCTAAAAAATTTACTCTTCAATTTTCATTTTGATGGTGTATTTTGCAAAGGAAGATTAAGAAAACAATGATCATTTAGAAAGATTAAGATATTCATGGTAATGACTTTGAAAGCTATAATTTGAGGAACAAAAAAGGCTCCAGGTTTTCTGTGTTGCATCTTTTTTAAGCCATATTGAAATGTTAAATTAAAGGAGGCCTCATTTTTTTGAGTGGCTCTGCTCTTCTATATAAAATTATCATTCTTTTTCTGGGGAATAAGAAGACACTCTGTTTGTCAGCCTGTTTTGTGGGTGCTGTTCAGAACCTGTCACTGTAATAATACCTGTATTTTCTCTTGTTTGCCTTATCCTGCCTTTCTTTTTTATGTTCATTTGCCATTTTGCAGCTTCTTTGGGTCTTTGGGGTGAAAGCGACCTAAAACTGAAAAGGGTACCTTTGTAAACTTCCCTGGGTTCAGCAGTAGCAGTCATTTTTCTCCTTCTTGGTAGCTAGTGCACTGCTGTGTTTTTGACTTTCAGCCTGGGAACAGAGCTGAGAATACAGATGTTTTTAGTTATTGCAGTAATGTTTACTCTGACAAAGGACTTTCTGAGTCTCATGCTCTGCCAGGGAGGAGGGGTAGCTGGGAGGAAGCAGAGACAGGACACCTGACCCAAACTGACCAAAGAGGTATTCCATACCACAGCACGTCCTGCTCAGGATGTAAAAACGGAGGGCAGGGACCTGGAAGGGTTGGGTTCACTGCCTGGTCAGGCTAGGTATTGGTGGTCAGAGGCTGTGTTCTCTTCCCTTGTTGTTTCCCTTATCATTGTTATTATTGGTGGTAGCAGCAGTGGTTTGTGTTATACCTTAGTTACTGGACTGTTCCTATCTCAACCTCTGGGAGTTACATTCTTTTGATTCAATTTGATAGGTGGACCACATGGTGGGTAAAGAACTGGCTGGATGGCCGCATGCAAAGAGTTGTGCTCAATGGCTCAATGTCCAGCTGGAGACCAGTAACGAGTGGTGCCCCTCAGGGATCAGTGTTGGGACCAGTCTTGTTCAACATCTTTGTTGGTGACATGGACAGTGGGATTGAGTGAGCCCTCAGCAAGTTTGCCAATGACACCAAGCTGTGTGGTTCAGTTGATACGTTGGAGGGGAAGGATGCCATCCAGAGGGACCTTGACACACTTGTGAGGTGGGCTGATGCCAACCTGATGAAGTTTAACCATGACAAAGTGCAAGGTCCTACACCTGTGTCGGATCAATATCGGGAACAGCTACAGGTTGGGCAGGGAAGAGATTCAGAGCAGCCCTGCGCAGAAGGACTTGGGGGTGTTGGTCGATGACAAAATGAACATGAGACAGCAGTGTGTGCTTGCAGCCCAGAAAGCCAACCATATCCTGGGCTGTACCAAAAGGAACGTGACCAGCAGGTGGAAGGAGGTGATCCTGCCCTTCTACTCTGCTCTACTCTGCTCTTGTGAGACCTCACTTAGAGTATTGTGTACAGTTCTGGTGTCCTCAACACAAAAAGGACATGGAACTGTTGGAACAAGTCCAGAGGAGAGACACAAGGATGATCAGGGGACTGGAGCACCTCCCGTATGAAGATAGGCTGAGAAAGTTGGGGCTGTTGAGCCTGGAGAAGAGAAGGCTGCGTGGAGACCTCATAGCAGCCTTCCAATATCTCAAGGGGGCCTATAGGGATGCTGGGGAGGGACTCTTCATGAGGGACTGTAGTGATAGGACAAGGGGTAACGGGTTCAAACTTAAGGAGGGGAAGTTTAGATTAGATGTAAGAAAGAAATTCTTTATTGTGAGGGTGGTGAGGCACTGGAATGGGTTTCGCAGGGAAGTTGTGAATGCTCCACCGCTGGCGGTGCTCAAGCCCCAGTGTTTGGGTTGGACAGAGCCTTGGATGGCATGGTTTAGAGGGAGGTGTCCCTGCCCATGGCAGGGGGGTTGGAACTAGATGATCTTAAGGTCCTTTCCAACCCTAACTATTCTATGATTGTATGATTCTATGATTCTATGATTCTCCTCCCCATCCCCCTGGGACTGGGGGAAGAAAGAGGGGGGAGTGAGTGAGTGAACTGTGTGGCTGATGGGGCTTATACCATGACACAAACCTATTTGTTCTTATGGGAGTGCAAAAATGAATGTACAGAGAGAAAATAGGATAAAATAAAGTGAAAAACACCCTAATGCTAGAAGCACAGAAGCACTATAAGCAGTTTTCATGGCAAACTGCCTTGTTATCAGAGAATCCTAATTATCAACAGAAGGGGATAGACACTTAAAGTAGAGGAAATCAGTAGGACAGTAACTCAGTACCTCAGCTGTGTGTTGTGCCCAGCTCCTGGGTACAAGAATTTACTCTATCCAGTGCTATTCTCAGGGGTAGTGTGTGCTCCAGCCCTTTCCGCTTTTCTGCCTTCATTTCATAGCACCACAGAATCACAGAATAATTTAGGTTGCAGGAAATCCCCGATGGTCATCTAGTCTAATGTCTCACTCAAAGAGATTCTAGACAGGCCATATTTCTCAGGGTTGTGCCCAGCTATACTCTGAATATCAAAAGGGATGGAAATTCAACAACATCTTTGTGCAATTTTTTTTCAAACTTTAGCTAGCTTTTCCTTTACATTTCCCCCCTATGACTGGAATTTCTTATGTTTCACGTTGTATTCATGCCTTCTTGTCCTATTCCTGTGCATCTCTGAGAAGAAACTGGTTCATCCTTCTTCATAACTTCAGTTGTAAAACAGTAATAAACCAATGCTATTAGCCATATGGTTCACTTTTAGATAGTCCTGTGAGGAGCAGAGAGTTGGCATCAATGATCTTTATGGATCAGTCCTTTTTTGCAAAACTGTCTTCTGGCCAGTTGCCCCATGCCGACGCTTATATATAGGACTAATCATCCCCAGTTGAAAGATTTTGCATTTTCCTTTGCTAAACCTGACGCTCAGCATCTCTGTGAGCTTCCTATCATCCCCTATCTCCAGCATGTACAACATGCCTGTGAATAGAAGCCCTGCCTTCCAGCATACTAATCATGCCCAATTTAGCATTGTCTGCAAACATGCTGTCCTGCTGTGCAGTTCTTCAATAGAAACTTAAACAGGGCATTGGGCAAGTGCTGATTCCTGAAAGACATCACTAGTAGCTAGTGACCAGCTGGATTTTCTATTGCTGATCAAAATCATTTGCGCTCAGTGGTCCAGTCTTTCACACATCTTATAGTCCACTGATCCAAATGATATCTCAGTTTGACAGTAAAATTTGAGGCTGTAAAA
Organism: Myiopsitta monachus; assembly: GCA_017639245.1. NCBI lineage: Eukaryota > Metazoa > Chordata > Aves > Psittaciformes > Psittacidae > Myiopsitta > Myiopsitta monachus. The sequence goes on from CM029927.1 coordinate 38,236,590, forward strand.
ATACTACATCAAAGACCTTGCCCCAGTCAACATAAACATCTGCTGCTTTCCTGTTGCCCGTAGCTCAGAAGGCAACCAGGTTGGTAATGCCCTGGCTCTTCCAGGTCACGTTCTTGTCTTCCATGTGCTTGGAAATGGCTTCCAGAAGGATTTGCTCCATCATCTTCCCAGGAACTAAGGTGAGGCTGACATGCTTTTCTTGCAAGTGACTGTAACAGTTGACTTTTTCCAGTCATCAGGAATTTTCCCACATATGTGACGAGCTTTAACTTGGATTAGGAAACGAGGTAGTGAAAGTCCTTGGCTCATTTTTTTAAAGTATTGTTTGGGTTTTTTTTTGCTTTCAAAAGTGTTTATTTGGTCTTAGTTCTTACAGTTAGGTTTTCTCAATTCACTGAAGTTACTTGTTGTTAATCCAGCTTCCAAAACATTGAGAAAAGCAAGGAATGACCTGGGCTGCTCATTCAACAGTAAAGATGATGGCATTCTGGAGACATGCCCCCCCCAGATTTCTGAAGATTCAACCTTAAAAGAAGAAGGTATTTTAAACATGAAATATAATTTTAAAATCAAATAGAAAAAAAGTAAAATCTAGAGATAACTGTAGATTTTTTTTTAATCTTACAAAATATCACAAAATTTCTGACAGCTATAGGAGAAGAATCAAAAACTTCTTTTATGTCCTCAGAAACCGTCCTATTCCTTTCATTTCTTTTAGCAGCATATAAACTTACTGGTGCTTTAGCATCAAGGTACATACAGGAAAAATACCTTTCTGAGTAAAATCCTTTCATTATTTTACATTTTATAAATGACTTATGTTCTCTTATAAGCCATGACTGTAGAACTTTGGGTGTTTCAAAACTTTTTTATAGACTAATTCTGAGGCATGGAGACTGGGTTAGAAAGACTCATAACTAGCACTAGTGTGTTTGTCATCATGATTTGTCACTGCATCAGGTGAAAACTTTGAAGTTAATTGGTTCATATTTAAGACATGCTTTGAAAATGTAAAGCTCAATGCTGTTTTTTTCCATAATGAGGTCCATTTCTTATACTGACTGATAGGCAGTCAGTATAAAATGATGGGCTCTTAAATCTACGGGAATTGTACTTAATGAGAATGACTCTGATTCTCATTATATTGATTTTAGTGGGGAAACTTTCACTCATTTTAATGGGAACAACACTAACCCTTGCTGTTGAGTCCAGTAGAGATCAGAGGTATATGAAAGGGATGTGCAACTACACATTAACTTCACTGCTCGAGCTCCTGCTATCAGACTGTGCTGTCTGCAAATAGTTCTGCTTTTCTGCATAGAGGGAACTGGGTACCTGAGGCTGTCAAATATCTGAAAAACCTTTGAACACAAGTACTTGCTTAAACTTCATATTTTGGACCCTAAGTAAGTATTATTAAGCTCTGTACATGTAGAGTCCAGAGACAAAATTCCTTCCTAAAAAGTAAGCTGCTACCAGCAGTTTTCTAAAGAACTGGACAGTATACATTGCTTTTAGTGGCAGGGGCTACAGGTCCCCTTTTTTACTATAAACAAGTAGTTAGAGCAATTAACTACGAAGAAGAAAACCCAAGTTCAGTGCCTTGCTGAAACATGTTCTGCCTGCCCATTGGGAGACAGGCCAAAATAGACAACGATATTTCTCAAATCTTCCATGAATTATATACAGCTGTGAAGCAAATAGTATAAGATTAATGAAAGAGGGGTTTCAGGAGAAAACACAAATCACTGTAAGTCTGTCTTTGTTAATGCTGCTTTTCTGTTCCCCAACATTTTCAAATAAAGCCTGTCTTGTAGTTGAGAAGACAAGTTTAAAAGGACAAAACAACATGTTCTTAAAAGTTGTCATTTCCCAGAATTATGATAATGACAGAAGTACGCAATTACAAGATAAAAAGTACACCCTAAAAGTGCTTTTATTTTTCCAATTTTCCTGCTAGTTCTTAGATATATTTCAAAGCAAGTCACTCCTCTGAAGCATTCTGACACTTTGGGAAGGATTCCAGGACCTAGTCGTAGATCTTCAATGCGACTTAGGTGCCATGGGATAATCCGGTTGTCCTCTAGATGCTTCTCCAAAGACAAAACATCTCCTGTGTTCATTTTCCAGTCCTTCACAGATGTCACAGCCACATCAGGGTATCTAAAGTGGTTTTGATAAGGCAGGTAGGCAACTAAATCCCACCCTCTGTTACAGTCAGTTTGTCTAAGCATGTTCAAAGCTCCATAGGGAATCATAGCTATGGCTGCATGGAAAGCTACCAAAGATATGGTGCTGCATTTCCTCCTAAGTCCTTGAGCCTCTCCCATGGAAAGGAGTATGAATAATGCTATGGTGTGCAGGGGTATTAGCTCAGGTCCCAAACTCAGTATGGCTGCACTAGCATGCCTTTGCTTCAAAGCAGGGCTTCAGCATGCCACATGTATCCAGATGGTTTTCCCCATTGTCCTGGGTTTAGCAGCAGCAGTCATTTTTCTCCTTCTTAGTAGCTGGTGCAGTGCTGTGGTTTTCACTTTCAGCCTGGGAACAGTACTGATAACACCGATGTTTTCAGTTGCTGTTCAGTAACATTTACTCTGACCAAGGACTTTCTGAGTCCCATGCTCTGCCAGGGAAGAGGGGAAGCCAAGAAGAAGCAGAGACAGGACACCTGACCCAAACTGACCAAAGAGGTATTCCATACCATAGCACATCATGCCCAGTATATAGACTGGGGGCAGTTACCTGAAAGGGTGACATCACTGCTGGGTTGGGCTGGGTATCAGTCGGCGGGTGGTGAGCGGTTGTGTTCTCTTCCCCTGTTGTTTCCCTTATCATTATTATTATTGGTGGTAGCAGCAGTGGTTTGTGTTACACCTTAGTTACTGGACTGTTCTTATCTCAACCCGTGGGAGTTACATTCTTTCAATTTCCCTCCCCATGCCTCCAGTAGCTGGGGGGAGTAAAGGGGAGGAATGAGAGAGAGACTGCGCAGTTTTTCTGAGTTATGGTTGAGCTTAAACCACAACACCCATATGTCCCTGAAATCTTTCTTCATGTAACCTGTGACTTAGCCTTAAATGTGACTAGTTAGCTACAATGCTTATAAGGTATTATAAATTAACTTTTTTGAAGTGCGTTCCTGTGCATTATTTCTATCAAAGTAATTTGCGGCAAAGATTACCATTTCCTTCCTATCAGAAGAGAACCAAAATTTATGAGATGTAAAGAGAACATGCAAAATTTACACAAACCAATGAAGCTTCTGCTTTAAAAGAAATCCCCAAATAAGCTTTGAAAAAGCTTGGTTTAGATGCAGGTCTGAATTATCTTTCCTATCTATACAGATAACTTTGTATCTCTCCTGCATTTTTCTGAAGATTGAGTGATTGAGTTTCTTTTTACAGATTTACTTTTCTGACTTGGATAATTGCACTTACCTGGAACATCTGTCCTTTTCAAGAGAGAATGATATTAAGTGGACAAAGGCTTTTAGTAGCAAATAGCTAGGATGGGTAAGAACATAATCTATTCACATGATATAACCTTTTTTTTTTTCCCTCAGGTGACTGTAGCTAGTCAATGGAGCTGTGCCAGCATTTACTTTAGGTGCCAATTCACATTTTCTAATACATGCCCAATTATGATCATATGTAGTCATTAAGAGTTCTACATTTCTGCAATGAGAATGCACAAAGAGTTATTTGCTGCCTTAATGTTAGCACTCACAATAACTGGATCAAAAGAAGACTGAATACTTCCCTACGTATTAGTTAGACCTTCAGAGAAAGAAGTGGCCTGCATTTTTTCTTATTCTCCTGATATTCTGTTTTTGCTGGAGTCTCTACAAATGCATTCAACTATGGAGCACCCTGACCTCAGTGCTTATGAATAACTTTATCGTTCCCATCACAGTGGTGTGCCTTTTGAATTTGACTTTTTGATCCTCTGTGACACCATATAAATAAGTTATTAGGAACCAGTTTTAGAGTATTTATTTAGTTCCTTTTTTCTTTTTTTTTTCCATTTTTTTTTTTTTTTTTTTTTTGGATGAAACACGAGGAAAAGTTCTCTCTGAGATGTTAATTATTTTCAAATATGGAATCTCTGAGTAAAAGCACTGAAGAAGTGTGACTAAATCAGCCAGCACAAAATCTTTAAACAATCCTGCTTAAGGAGACCAGGAGGATGAACAAGTTTTTTTGATAATGAAGTCCCACTCTTGCAAATAGATGTGGCTTTGCATTTATTTCATACAGGCTATGTTCTGTGAAGATATGGTACTTGGTTTGTTCACATCCAGTTGTAGATCATAGTACTCATTCCTCATCTGAATGACAGTCTGATGATCTTTTCAAGACCTTTTCAAGATCTTTTCAAGCATCATTTGATGATACTCGTTTTCTCATTAATACCATAGTCAAGCTGACTCAGACTGAAAAAGCTGTAAGTCAAGCACTAGGAAATCTGACAAAGATGGAATAGACAACTTATCATTGAGGTTTTTTTCCCCCTTAATCACCTACAGCTAAATATGAACACACAATGGTGCACCTGTAGTGCCAGTAAACGAGACCAGTTGCAGTACAAATTATGAAGAATAGAGTGTTGCCAAAAATTCATGCAGAGAAATGAATCTCTTCCTGATGGGCACCATTTTCCAAATGGGCTCTTGCATGCTGTTGTGGTTTGAATTATGAGTTTCATGCAGATACAATCTGCAGTTCAAGTGCATGGGCTGGTGAGCAGTAGCTGCTTGTCTAGAAAAATGAAAACAAGTGATAGCCTTGCAAATGAGTATTGTAAATTTAAATTAAGAGTGGTTGTCTACTTTAATCCCTGAGTGAAGGGCACATTGCTTTCAAAAATATCTCAGTGAAAGAAATTAACTCTGGCAGAATTGAGTTTTTGACTTGATAAGATCTGTGAATGAAACTTTGAGAACTCAAAGAATTAAATCTTGCTTATTTTTGATATATCATCTGCAAGAAAACTCTCTTAAATGTCTCATTATTCACAGAACCTGTGAAGTAATATCTAGGTATGAGCCTTGGTCATTAGCTTCTATGTAAGCTATTCAGACTGTGTAATGGTTAGCTATGACCTGATAGTATACTCCCATATGGGATAAGATTAATCAGACATTTGGGAGAAGGTAAGTTTTATTTTTTTTTTCCCTCTACAAATTAGACCTTATTGATTTTTTTCAGTCTTTTCAAAAGAAAACACACTTTTTGCAATGTCTAAGTATACTGTTTTCTGCACTATGGCTTCATGTTTTTCTCAGTGAGGAAATATCAATATGCATATGTGGAGCTTCCAGAGCTATCAAGAGTATAGTCATCTGAGCACGCAAAGCAGAGCAACAGCACGGCCTCACCTGCCTGTGCTGCCCAAAGCTCCTCCCTCATGCTGCTAGCACTGTTGATGGAGATCACAGGCTGAGCTCCGCAATACTGAGAACCTTACTCTGCTTCCTTGTGTATTGCTTTTCCCCTGGGTAATTTACACTTAGGTCTTTTTTCCTAGTTTATTACTACTGGAATATTATTAGACAGCCCTTTAAAATTATTAATGAAGCATTTTCTGTACTGTTATAAAAGATTGTCTAACTTTATTTTTCATCACCCGGGCATCTGAAGTGCTTCACAGTCTTTTTCCTCATTTTCATGATTTCCCTTGGACAGGGAGATCATCACTCCCACCTTACACCAGAAGAATGAGGGCAAAGAGGGGTTTAGTCCTTGCTCTGCTCAAATACTGAGGTACATAAAAAAGACTCTGACAACATATACATGTTTAAACTATGACAGCTTTAAACTATGACCAATAAAGTCCCATCTAAGCTCTCCGGCATCTGCAGAGGCTGAGGTGTTTGCCGGCCAAGTTTGCTTCTGGTGTAAAACTCTTCTTCTGTGACTATATTTATATTAGCATATTACTTGAGACAGGGGTGCACTTTCGAAGCTGATCTCCTGGCTGTCCCTCTCACTGTGCTTCATAGATGATTCTTTCACCACACAAGGCAGATTCCTTTCAGATGCATTTAACTGAGTACATTCCCAAAAATCTACCACATGCTTTTCAGCTGGTAATAGGTCACTGAGTCCATGGGCTGAGGCTAGAGCCAGTGTAAGGAAAATCTTATGTATAGTATGGATATCAGGTCCTCCACACTATCTATCTATCTCACTGTACAAATCAATTCCTTTCAGATAGCACTATTTGCTAGTGTAGACACAGTTTGTAATGGTGATGGATGCTGAGGTCTTTACAAGGCAGATCTGACCTCATCTGAAGTCATCTCATGATACAGAGTTTGATACACACACACACACACAATTCACTCTGACAGCAGTGAGGACACCACAAAAATGAAATACAGTGTTATAACATAATTTTAAAAAATGTGTTCTTTTCTTCAACAGTGAACCTATATTGATGAGATGACCCAGGAAATGGTGTGCAACAGTTCAGTGACCTCTTAGTCTCACAAAGCAAAAATCCCCTTTTCCCAGACCAATACCACCAAGTTGAACCTGTTGAGCTATGCTTTCCATCAACAGAATAACACCCTGCTTGGTGTGTGTGTGAGAGTACTCCTTGTGTATAAACCTCACAGAACAGATCAACTGCCAATACTTTGTCTTGTAATACCTTCCAAGGAAAAATGTGTTCCCTCAGAATTACTGACCAGATTCTAAGATACTTTCCCTTCTTGCTTCTTTTTTTGGCATGAGGCAAAGGAAACATTTTTTTAACTTCTCCATCCTTAGAATTCACAGGAAAATTATTGGTCATCAGCCAGTCACCTGAGGTGTTCCGAATTTGTACTTTGAAACATTAAGCCATAACAAGCAAATATTATCTTTAAAGGATAAGTTACCTTCACAATACCTATCTATTCTTCATCCTAATGGTGTATTTATGATTGATTTATTTTCATTAAGTCATCAAAGATTCTATTTCCTTTCTGAATAGCTACAAAGAAAATGAATCAAAGTGAAGAATAACTCCCAAAATTTATGAAGCGGTGGTAATACTTCAATTCTAATAAAATATAGCCAATGACAAAAAAAATATAAAAGTATCTAATTATAATTACATAAAATGAAATTGAACACATAATATAAATATAAAATTGGTTAAAAAAATGATGGCTAAGCCAGTCGTATAATCACATCTCCATTGAAATAACCTTGATGGGTAAAATGGAGTTGGAATTACAGACAGGTGTCAAATGGAGAGGAATATTTATTTTCCACCAGCATGGTTAATTTCATGTAATTTGTTTTCTTATTTTGATTCTCTCATTCTATTTTCATAATTTAACAATACCAGCCTTTTCCATTTAATATTATTTTTTTGCATTCATTCAACGATAAGGTAGAACATACCTCAAATTAGGAACTAAATTCATCTCATCTTAACCTGGTTAGCTGCAAGGCAAAAGCCTATATATAAGCAAATGACTTGGCTCTACTCTAGTCAATAATGATCTAGTCAATGGAGTCCAGAGATTAACTCATTGTAATCTAAAATAGCTACCAGGTAAACCACCCTCTATATACCATTGCTTGTTTACTAGATCTTTGTCAGCACTAATAGGAAACAATCTCAAAATTAGCCACCAAAGTTAAGCAAGATAAGTCCTATCCTAGGCATCTGTTCTCTCAGTCCTTTACATTCGTCAGCATCTATGTGCATTTGTTGCTGTGATATCCCTCTCTGTAACAAGTTTTTTCTTGCTTTCACCAGTGCAATTTGTCAGTTTTGTGTGAGCAATTTTAAAAAAAAAAAATTTAAAATGATTCTCTGGTCATATGTTTTATGTGACTTCATTTCACAGCTTACTATAAACTATGTGACACGTGACATTTATATAAATTAATGTATTATAATGACATTGGTAATTCTTTACACCAATAACCATATTTAAGTCTAGGCATGTCTTCCAAGACACTTAAGTCTTAAATGCTTATATAGACACTCCATTTGCTATGTTGAGAAAAGGGTCAATGGCTTCAGATTGCTAAGATCCATATCCATTTTTGTAAGTATTTGCAGCCTGTGTTTCTGGCTTCCTTCCAATATTTTGTTCAGGTCCTGTTTGGGAAATATTTATGTTCTGCAGCAACATGCAAGAGACTGTCCTTAGAAATGTGACTTTTGGTTCCCTTCCAGAGGGGTTCTTTTCTCTTCTTTCAGTACTTATAAACCCCATCTTATTTTCAGTCCCAGGTTTTACATCTGGAGGACACTCCGGCTTATTCAACTCTAGGGAAAAAAAGAAAAAAAAAAGAAAAATACAAAATTAATATTGGTAATATCAGTCCATTCATAAAAACAAGAGTTTCAAATTAGCATCATTTCAGATCATCAGTATACATTGAACTGACCTCAGGTCACTACGTTATGCAATTTATCCTCAAATTATTCAAGGTTTCTGGTCTTCATTTGAGGAAAACCTGGCGTCTTAGCCTGCCTTCAGGAAACATGCAAAATCTTCACCCTGCCTGTTATAGTTCAGACTGCGTTTGTGGCTTATGGGCAAGAGTATGATTTTAACTATACTGATGTTAAAAGAGGGAGATTTGCTACTTCTTTTCTAGAAAGCAAAGAGTTACCCAGCTGCTGATGCATGTGTCATGTAGGCAGAAAGACTGGAGAAACAAACTGGGCAGAAAGCCCAGTGATTCCACTGGAGGAAACAAGAAACTGATAAAACCAGCTACATCATTGTCAAGAAGAAATCACATTAGACAGTAGATAAAAGAGCAGTAGCTTGTAGCCCAGACAGGATTTGTGTTGTCCTTACTTATAAAAGAGTGTTGCTTTCTTTCTGTTGCCTCTTCATGCTAATTTTCAGGAATGGGATACCCCAGGGAAGAAAGTGACTGATAGGACACTGTCAGGCACTAGATTAATCTATCTAATGCTAGATTAGATAAATTTATCATACAGTTTGCAACACTTTTCTTCCTTAGACTGCTACTGTTGTCTTCCCTCAATTATTTCACCACACTGCGTTTAACTCCTTAGTACCCTTTCTAGCCCTTTTTCTCTGAAAATCCTCCAGTTTGTCAATATTTTTCTGGCAATTTTGTGTTTGGTTAGAAAGCAGTCAAGTGGCAGTAGATGGAAGGCCTGCTTCTTTCTCACTTCATGAATCCTCTGGGCACACATCTCTAAAATGCCGCTGGATTTTTATCCCGTTATATTGCATTACAGACATTGGTGTAAATCTCTGCTCACTATTGCCTTTCATCCTGCAGTATTAGAGCACTCTAGTGTCTTCTGTCACACGTAGAACATTTATGATAAACTTATGGTTATACTGCTCACTGTATTTCAGAATTTGAGAATTGCATTTTAAAGTGTGGGTGAATAAGAAGACATAAAGTAAGAAGGAAAAATAATGTTATGCCATTTTACCTATAGCCACGTAGGCATCTCCAGTAAGTAACAATCACTTCATCTTTAGTAAAGATTGCATTCTGATCATGAAGCATAAAACTGTTAACTAGAACACGTAAATTTTATAAATTTAGAAGTCAATAGAAAAACACAAAGAAAAGTCTTAGATCCCCACTATAAAAAGTTTGAAAGGAACCCTAAAGATCATCAAGTTCTAACCCCCCTGCCATGGGCAGGGACACCTTCCACTAGACCAGGCCCACCAGCTCCTGAAGCAACTTAGGTACTTCCATCATTCAAGACTAGCGATAGAGATGGCTTCTAAATCTGCTGCTGGAAGTGAGAAGTGCATGTGGGGTAAACAAGTGAAGGCATTGCACTGAAGTTGGGAAGGAGGACTTAATATCTATTAGGGCTTTCAGATTGCAGCCATTGTTATGTACCACCCTTTCAGGTGAGGGCAAGCAGCAATCCATGAGATGAACTGTGTGAGAATATTCTACCATTAAACTGCATACTTTATAATGTTCAAAGTCTAAGATAAAGCACATCAAAGACCTCTAAATTATTTGTAAAATTTTCCATGTGGCTACACAAGTTCTTTAAAGTACAGCTAATTTCTACACTCTCTGTGGTCATCTTTTCAGAAAGACTGACTAAGACATCTTTTTCAAGAAGCACTTTGTATTTTCAGTCTTCTGTGACTCAGTTCTATTATAATTCTGCTCTACCGTGCCTTTTTAAAAAAAGATCTTTTTATTTTCCTTTTTTCTTTTTTTTTTTTTTTAAACTACATGATGTCCTTCACTTTCTAGTCTTGCCCTGTCTGATTAAAATTACACAGCTTGTCTCAGAGACTGGATCCAGTAATTGGCCTTTTCAATATAATCTGAATCCTCCCCTGCTTCTACATACAGTTTGACCCTCCTGCAGAATTGGCATCTTTGTTTCATTGCTTCTCTTTCATGATCTCTCCTCTGTAATGGTTCAGTCTGACTTTCACCTTTGAGCATGTTCTGAAGATATAAGGTCTCTGTCGGCTTAAATCTTATTTTGTTCTTCATGATGGGAACTTTATAAAATTATCTTTGCAGTAAGAACAGACCTATAGCTGCTCCCCAGCAGATTTTGGCAAAGGCAGAGAATGGGATGCACCTGATGTCTCCCTCCCAAATCTACCTCTAGACCTAAGTAGTGTAAGAAAAACAGAGTGCTGTTGGCCCAGATATGGGGAGCTGTGCTATCTATGACTATGGGTGAAGACAGTGGGGTCAAAGAGGTTTAAACAGAGAAGATATGAATAGCCCACCAAGAAGAGACTCAGGAGCCTGGTTACCATGAGAAGCAGGTAAGACCTGCCATACATAGATTCTGTATCTGTATGAACACTTGTTTAAGAACAAGTGTTCCTATTTATTATTCTGGGCAAACCAAAGAAATGGCACAAATGAAAGTAGTAACATCCATTCAAATAAGCTATCTTTTAAAATACTCTGGAGAGAATAAATAAATAAATAAATAAATAAAATCTCATCATTTTTACAAACCCAAGGCAAAATGGTGCATCTTGCAATAGACTTTAAAGATCAGCCTTTCTAAAGGAAAAAAAAAAAAAAAGAAAGCCAGAAAGCACTGAACTGACACTGAATGTTTTTTGAAACTGAATGTTTTGGAGCAAGACAGCACACTGTTCTACTCCGTGAAAGATGCAAAACCTATAAATACCACCTGTATAGGATATAATAAATTCAAACATTAATTTTCTACACAGGAAACAAAAGCAGTTACATAATACCATCTCAGTATCAAGTGTGAATATTTTTTCAGGTGTTTGTTGCTCTATATGATACTGAACTTACTAATCTTAAAAAGCTGTTTTCTTTGGATCTCCTCATTTGCCTGATAAATTTACTATAGCATTGTTCGCTTACTCTAGTAAGCCTGTTGTAGATTTTTACAGATACAGTCATCCTTCTACAACATTTTATTCTTGATAATAACAGTAGCTGTAGTTTTTGACAAATAAAGTCTGCAGCTGCACAGGATGCATGTTTACCTTCACAGTGCTATCGATTTCAATGCATCACGGGTAGCTCTGCTGACCATCTCTCCTCCTGTGTGCTTTTTTTCTGTCCTGACACTCTACTACGTCTACCTGACACTGTCTTCTCCAGTGCAACTCTTTGGAAGCATTTGCATCCACTAATGATGGGGACAAGGTTCATGAGTGGGATAGAATCTGACTTAAGAAACTTTGCATTTGAAACATATATTTGGGGAGCTGACCAAGTCCTTGTCCCCTTGGAACTGCCCACATGAACTTACTTAATCAGTAATGGCCTGGCTTTAGAAAACTAATTCTGAAGGAATATTTTGTACACTATGTTATGAGTGCAGACAAGTAGCCAGCCACCACTGAGAGAAAGCAAGGTATATACTTCTCTGAATCAACTCTCAGATCATTCTTAGAAAAAAAGTATTTTACTTCTCCCAATCAACTCGAATGTCATTCTCCAGATAAAATACCAAGTTGCTTTTAATATCTTTACACAATTCTTGCTAATCAAGAGAACTGCCTTTTTAACTTTCATGTTTAGTTACTGCTACTGTATCATGCTTTTACATGTGTCTGCTGTCCTTCTTTATCCAAGATGGCAATTATCAACTGAATTCATTAACCATTTCCTTTGTCTTGAAATAAAAATTACTGACAGTCCCCATGACACCTGTGAAAGGCAGTGTTTACGAGTGAACTTTAAAGGTTTAAACACTAGAAATGCAAAGTACGCCACTCAATGAAATAATATTTTAGCCTTTTACTCTTTGAGAGTCACTCTCAATGGTAATTTATTTCTACAGTCTTCCCTTCATATAGCAGCTCTATGGAAAACTAAATAAACATTTCCCGTAAACCTTGTAGTTCTTGTTCATTTACATTATTTTTAGGAGATGGAGGGGGATGGAGGGAATGTTACAGAGGCACAACTTCATCAGAAGATGAAGAATTAGTTACAAATATTTTTACTTTCCAGTAGTCATCTGTTCCATCTTTGCATACCTTAGACTCTTTCAGCAGTCATAATGTTCCTAAGGGAGCCATATGGCATTGCAAGAAAAAGGGAGGTAAACATGTGTCATCTGTGTACAAATAAGCTGAACTTCTTTCTAAGCAGACAGTGGAGTAACAACAACAAAAAAAAGTTCTGAATCTTTAAACCAATAAGCTATTATCCAATTTATTGTCCCTTTTTCCTATTTTGTTAATTCTAAAGTGGAATTATTGTTCCTTTACTCAGAGAAAGAGTGCCTTACTTCCCAGCAGAGAAGGAACTTTAAATTTAAACTTTAAATTAAAAAAAATAATTTAGTTTAATGCTGGAAATTTTACATTTCTCTAGTTGCTGGACCCTTTGAACTTACATGTATCACTTGTATTAGGCCACTTTATTATTCACACTTGATATTGAGATGATATTATGTAACTGCTTCTGTTTCCTGTGTAGAAAATTAATGTTTGAATTTATTATATCCTATACAGGTGGTATTTATAGGTTTTTGCATCTTTCACGGAGTAGAACAGTGTGCTGTCTTGCTCCAAAACATTCAGGGTGTCAGTTCAATTAGGCAACCCTGCCTTATTGTATGTGAAGATTCAGCTCTGTGACTTTTAAAATAAGACAGAGAGTATATTGTGTGTAGTTCCATAATAACTAATAATGCATTTCCTCCATCATGATTAATTTTGGAGGAAACTGAATCTATTTATTCAAGTGTGATTCTATCTTGCATTTAAATAGGTTTAAAATAAGAAATACATATACGAGTCACCCATCTTCTTGGTGTCTTGCAACCAAACTCTAGTAAAGAAAATTGATCCAGATGATGAAATTCCAAGTGCCACTTTTATTTTGAATAGAGGTGAAGAAGGTCTTCTGGAACTGATTGCATCTCAGTGCTATGCCTTGAGCCTTTGTTCATGGGAATGGAAAGAACATCAAGGGCACTTTCTTTCTGGTTGGCCCTGGTACTTAAATAAGGTTCTGTTGCTGTTCCCTTCGTTAAATAAAATGAAGCAGAGTTTTTTTTTCCAGATAACTCTAGTGCTATACCGCTGAGAGACCCCTATCATAATGAGAGAACATTTCTGGTGTATCTCTGGGATACATTTTATAGATGAATTATTAGTTTGAAACCCAACATGGTTTAACAATTGCATATAAAATTGACTTTATATTTCCTGATCTGTAACTTCCAAAAGTATTTTCCAAGTTGAACAACACCATTTTGAAGTGGCATATGGTACTATGTACAGTTGTGTATGGCAACAACCCATAACCCTAACACACACAATGTTCTCCTTAATTGTCATATATTTCTTATGACTTATGCTATAGATTTTTTTAGATAAAGACAATCAGAAAGATTTGATATAAAAGATGCCTTTCTTGATAAAGACTATATAGTTCTTACAGAATGGTGTGGGCCCCATTCTGTTCCCTAGGACAAAATGGGGATGTAATATTTTATGGAGAATCTTTGCATCGCCTTCAGTGTACATTCAGGCTTTTCTGTTGGACCAATATTGATTGTCTGTTTACAAGTGAGTTATAAGACAAGTGAATATACTGCAGATCACATGTGGGTTAAGATTAAGGAGGTGGCTACAGAAACTGATGAATTATTTTTTATACTGGAGGGCAATACACGATGCAATCCAGAAGATAATTCATAATATAATAATATGTAAGTCTTAAAAGTGAGCTAGCAAGAGATTTATGGGCTTAAGCTGCTCTTCTGCTACAGCATGAGACAGCTTCCACAGCAGCTTTTGTAAACAAAATAAATGGTAGAGGAGTCAATATTGACTGATGGGGCTCAACTCATTCAGCTTCAAGAGGGTGTGGAATACTGGAAAAAATAATTTGTCTTAACAAATAAATAGTAAAAGCTTTTCTAGACACACAGCAAATAAAAGAACTTAATTGCCAACCTGGTTGTATAGATGTAGAATGATGGGCTTTGAATTTCAAACAGTAATGCTGTAGTAACATGCCTATGTTTTAAAAGGCACATAATGTTCTTGCTTTCATTGATTTTATTTAGTTTCTGGGCAGATCTGACATCAATGTGTTTAATTCTCAAAGAGAATTCATTGGGTTTCGGAGGTTATATAAAATCATAGAATCATAGAATAGTTAGGGTTGGAAAGGACCTGAAGATCATCTAATTCCAACCCCCCTGCCACGGGCAGGGACACCTCACACTAAAACATGTCATCCAAGGCTATGTCCAACCTGGCCTTGAACACCACCAGTGGTGGAGCATTCACAACTTCCCTGGGAAACCCATTCCACTGCCTCACCACCCTTACGGTAAAGAATTTCTTCCTTGTATCCAATCTAAACTTCCCCTCTTTAAGTTTGAACCCATTGCCCCTTGTCCTCTCACTATAATCCCTCATGAAGAGTCCCTCCCCAGCATCCCTATAGGCCCCCTTCAGATATTGGAAGGCTGCTATGAGGTCTCCACGCATCCTTCTCTTCTCCAGGCTGAACAGCCCCAACTTTCTCATCCTATCTTCATAAGGGAGGTGCTCCAGTCCTCTACATATATGCATTTCAAAACAAATAGTATGAATTAAAACACCAATTTCATCTATAGTTTAGCTCTGGGTCATATTAAATTAGTGTCGTGGTTTAAGCTGTAAATTTCACTTTTTCCTCCCTTCCCCCCCCCCCCCCCGATGGGGGGGAAATGGGGAGAAGAACCAAAAGATTGTAACTCCCACAGGTTGAGATAAGAACAGTCCAGTAACTGAGATATAATACAAATCACTACTGCTACCACCAATAATAATAATAATGACAAGGCAAATACAAGGGAAAAGGATACAACCACTCACTGCCCGACCGAGCTGAGAGAGCAAGAGATCAACTTCTGGGTTCCTGCCCCCAGTATTTTACATCCTGGGCATGACATGCTGTGGCATGGAATAGCTCTTTGGTCAGTTTGTGTCAGGCGCCCCGTCCCTGCTTCCTCCTGCACCCCCCTCCTCCCCGGCAGAGCATGAGACTCAGAAAGTCCTTGGTCAGACCAAAACATTACCAAGCAGCAACTGAAAACACTGGTGTTATCAGCGCTGCTCCAGCTACCAAGGAGAAAAATGACTGCTGCTGCTGAACCCAGGACAATTAGTATGCAGAGTCTGCACAAACTTTCATTAAGAACATTAAGATCGAAAAATTCTGTATTTTACCATGTCATTGTTCCCTTACTAGCCTCACTGAAATCAAAGATGATCTGTCAGGGAATAATTTCTCAACATTAGGAGAGATGAGTTCACAATTTAGTTTTGGTCAGTTCTCATTTTTAAATAATAGGGTATCAGGAATCTCTGGATTGGTTTATGGTCTAAACACTGAATGGCTTGTAGAATTCTCTTGATATTACAGCAAGAAAAATTTAAAGCATCAGGTAAGCAGTTTAGAAACCAACAGTGTAAAGAGAAATGGCAAGCTCTCACTCAATTTTGGCTAAGTGGTCAAGAAGCCAGGTTAAGGAAAAGGTACTGGTGCTATTCAATCCCTTGATTACATTTCATTTGGACTATGTTTATACTAGTAAATAAATATGTTAAGGACCACAGTTGAGCATTGAAGCCAAATGGCACAGAAGAGCCCCAGTGCACACTATTAATGCTCTTGCTTCCCAAAACACAGTGGCTGCATTCAAAACACCCTTTGTTGCCTGGTGCTTGTTTGGCCACACCGTGATCTGAGCTGCGCCCAAGATTTTGGCTCAGACTGTCAGTACAATTCTTGTTTCAGGGCTTGGCAATGCCTTCTGGCACTGTTTAAATTGATAATATAGAACTAGCTTTGTAGACCAGTGACAGCAAAGAAGGAAGTATACTATCTGGAAGGCTCTTACCTCCATTCCTATCTCTGTCACTCCATCAGTGATGGTCAGGACCTCCAGTTTCAGCCCCTCAACAAATTAGGTGTCAGGAAGCCTACCCTTCAGCTTGTATATAGATACCTTATTTTTATGAAGTTGCAGTAGATGAAAGCCTACCCAGAAACGGACACCTAAATGTCGTGAAAGAATAGAACCAAGTTCATTAATGTGGCTAGTAGCACAGCAAATCGAATGAAGCAGGAGGATTGTGATCAACATAACTCCTAAATAATACAGAAATCAAAATAAGTATTTTAAGTCCAGATAGGACCATAAGAACATTTTACCCATCCTGAAATGGGTTTGTCTGCGATGCTTCTTGCTAAAGACCTTCGAACAGATAGAGTATACAACTCTAACAGTGCTCAAAACTTCCAAAGTCACCAAGTACCTACTTCATACATACATAGTATTTTTTGTATGAGGACTGCACTGAGGTTTCCCAGGTCTCCTATAATATGCTTACATGTATTTTTGGAAACAAAAGGAAAAAAAAAAGTGGTTCCAACTGTGAGTTTTATAACAAAGAGTCTCTTCTGGTTTCACTCAGCTGTATAATGAGATGATTCTGTGTCTAATCACAGCAGAAGAAAGAATAAAATTTACCTATGTCCTGTTATGTAAGATGCTTTATGGCTGATCAGAGATGTACAAACAGCAAAATCTGTTTTCATCTGCTAGAATAAGCTGCTGCACATATATGGCTGCAGTTACTTCTCAGTATTCTGTACAATGATGAAGGCATTTTTTAGGCAGATTGTTATCGTGTTCTGCTTTTGTACAGAATCATCTTTAAGGGCTACAAAATGTTTGCACTTAGCTTTTGTTAATTTTTTCTTCAAGCTTCTCAAAACAGCCTTACTCATGATTTCAAGCTTATTTTCTATATATATAAATATATTGTAGGACATGTAATTTTCTCAACTATATAGGAACCAACTCATGAAGTTCAGTGAAATTTTATTTCTGTACTCCTACAATTAAATGCTCACAGAAATTGTCTCAGTTTGGGGACATCCAGCTATCCCCCACTGGATTATAAAAAACAAACACTTAAGCAAAAAATACATCATAAAGTGGAAAAAAATTTATCTTTTCACATAATTTAATTTTTTAAAAACTAATGTGAGCAAAAACCTGTCAAAGAGAAAGCAGGTAAGTCCTGAATCATCTGGCAATGTTATTAAGCTAATGCAGTTAAGTGCAGGCATTAGCAAGGCACCACAATGGAGAGTTACAGCAGACACAGTATTAATCACAATTTAAACAGTATGAAGCTAGTTATAAACTGACAACATGTCACTTAATGTTCTTTTGCATATATAACATACTTGCAAATTGCTTATGGAAACAAGTGAAAATAATGATAATAAATGAAATTCATATCCACTTGAAATTTTATGGTTTTGGCAGAAAGACAAACATTTCATTTTCTGTATCTTTAAAAATTGAGTTCTTGACAAAGTAAGTTTGACAGCTACAAAAGAAGTCATTATCCTCATTATTATTGATTTGCTGGATGACACCATGATGCCCTATGACACTTCACACAAGTTTTCAGATGTGACAGACATTGCCCCAAATTATTTCCTGTCTAAACAGAGTGTAAAGGAAATAATGCACCAAAGAAAGGCAAAGGAACGGAATAGAACCAACATTTCTAACTGTAGCTGTGGCTGGTATGCCTAGAGTTCTCTGAAGGAAGAAGGTGTCATCAAGGTGGACTTAATGCTGCTAGATCAGAAAGGGACCTCATCCCTATTATACAGTGAGATAAAGGGTTGAGGAAAGACAGCAAAAAAAGGAAGGAAGAAAGAAGACAAGAATTCAAGAAGAATAGCTGGACACAAGGACAAAGCATGGAGGAAGCCTCCAGATGCAGACGCAGTTGGCTTGAAGCTCATGTGGGAGATCCTATAAATAGTTGCAATGCCTGTGGTAATATAGAAACCATCACTGCTCTGAGTTCAGGCTGGACCAGATAATCTCTGGGGATCCCTTTCAGCCGAAATTATCTTGTGATTCCAGTAGCCTGGCTGGTAAGGTCTGCCTGCTTGGTGTGTCATACAGCAAAGGTTTGGGAAGGCAAGATGATGTTGAGCTATGGTCCTTCATTTGGCAAATCCTATGTAACTGTCTCTCTTGCCATGATGTACATTTCATATTTCTGAAAAGCTTTGGAGCCCCTCATAGCAACTAAACATAGAAGATGCAGTCTGATAATGAGTAGACCTCAAAAAGCTCGCAATATGATGTGATTTTTACAGTTCCTTAAAAATGCAACTGGGTACCGTCATGAGTGGAAGAAAAAATATTTGTCCTTTAATTGACATGTGTCTGGAAAGAGAAAGAAGACAATAAGAGGGAGAAAGGAACAGAGCAGGCACATTTTAAACAGTTTTGCAAAAGAAGATGTAACTTTGAAGGCTATATAAATGATTCTTAATCATTAATAAACCCATTCTCTCAAATAATATGCAAAAGCCTCACGCATAACTGGAAGAGTACAACTCTGACATCGAAATCTCATTTTACCATCTCTGCACTGCAATGTATCTGTAGGCCTGTGAGGGTTTTAATAGCTATGCCTTATAATAAAGCAAATTAATCTCCATTTTGCAGCTAAAGAGAGTTGGATTTTAGGAACAATTTGCTCATTAGTTCTGCACTGTGGCTTGATGTTCCATGATGCTGTCTTCCCTCTGAATTTTTATTGTTGTGGTATTTATTTGGTCATAATTATCTCATCTCTACCTACACCAACCTGTCAGAGAGAGTGCTAGTTTTTTGTTACTGATTTGTAATTCTATTAAACAGCCCATCAGCAGCTTGTTTCTGATTATTGCAGGCAGTATGCTTTTCTGGTAGCAGCTGTTAATATTTGCCCCTGCTTTATTAAGCAACAAGTACTTGTTGCTCACTCCTAATCATGTGGAGCTAATAATGTCTTTTCAGGCTGCTTCCTGGGAAATTATGTTCTCCCTGTTCCCTTTCTTTATTTGTATAACATCAGCCAGGTAGTTAACCAGCTATTTAATATATCCATCATCTTGACAAGTCACAGGAGCAGAGAAGGCTCAGCAGACATGGCTAGAGGGATGCCAAGAAACGAATATTATATTACAATTTGTTGCCATCATGGTACAACCAAGACCATGGGTGTGTAGGACACCTTTCAGTAGTTCCCAAGAGCTATTTAACAAGGAGGATGTTTTGAGAGGGGCAGTGCCAGGTAAAGCAGTTTGCTATTTTCTTTTAGGACTGCAAAAGGCTGAGAGGGAAATTTTTACAGACATTTATTACATATTGACAAGCTAACAGTTCCTTTTTAAGACTCGGTTCCCCCCCCTTCCCCCCCCCCCCCCCCCCCCCGCCATTTCTTGATCTGTGTCATTCTTTTGGGTGGACTTCTGAGGGATCTCACCACCAGCCATAGAGAAAAGCTTAGTCTTCTTTGAGATACCAGCAGCTATTAAATCAATAATGGTAGTAGCTGCAGACAGGATTTCATCTCTATGCATTCATTCACAGTTACTGTTATCACCTTTGAGAAGAATTTTTAGCAGAAGTTTCAAATTCCTGGATTTTTAACAATATCTGTTCACACTCCAGATGTCTGCAGATGAGGGATTTTAGGCTAAGCTACTAAGATTGTTTCTAAATGTCTTTCTTCCTAGGATGCAGAAACCTTTCAAATTCCATTCTTCAAAGCTATTTTTTAAGGTTATGCGTTGATAGCATTTAAATCAGTGGAACTGATGCAAGTGTTGATATGAACATACTCAATACTGGGAATTTTGCAGCTGCCTTTTTGGCTGAGTGTCCCATTTCTTCTCTTCTTCACCCTGTCAGCCCCCCAGTCCAGGACAAGCTTGTCCAGAGAGTTGTTTGCACAGAAGTCAAAATTCATTTGTATTAAGATTTACCATTTAATTTCACATCTTTTTACAAATTTTTAATTTCAACATGTTCAAATGTCAATATTTAAAGAAAATTGTTAAAAATTGTATACTTTATCTTTCATGGAGGAGTTAAAGTATGGATAAATTCATTACATTAATATATAGTTTATATTTCTGAAGTTGCCTTAAGCACCTTTCACATCATAACCTCAAGTATTCTCCCTTTTGGAATGTAACAGAAAACCCTAAGAAGTAGGAGAGACACCCATGAATGTTATAAAATGGAAGTTATTAGAACTTGAAAAACGGAAAATCAATGAAAAGTGTCTTTTTGTACTTGTCTACTTGTTATGAATGACATCTGCTGAAAGTATAAATTCTAGAAAGAAACATGCAACCAGGTCAAGAGACTTTTTCCCAGATGTAATTAAGTCATAATTGTATTGAGTTGCTCTCTTCCTCGAGAGCTGAAAGCTTGGGATACACAGAGAAACACAAGAAAGCAAGTGAAAAATTATGGTGTCTGTTACCCTTTGTTTCACTTGGTAGATTTGCCTCTGAAGTCCACTTTCGTAGTGTCAGTCTCTAAAGATTTGATTGAGGGAAAGCTGAAAGTGTTTGGCTGCCTAAATATAAGTAATAGCTAAAGGCTGACTGCAGAGTTCATTAAAGCATTGAGATACAAGCAATGCCTTCAGTCGTACTCAATGCATACTATCTTCTTATCTCAAAATCCTATCTAAATATATCCCATTCAGAAAATCTTGTTTTAAAAGGAGCCTTTAACAAGTAGAAATCAACACTTCATATTTTGAACAGTAGCAGTGTAAAGACAGCAAGTCTTGATGAGAGATTCTGTAAAGCTATGGAGGCCTATATCCAGAAACACTGGGATGAAATTGGAGTGAGAAAAGTTAAGCTGCACATACATCACAGAAGGCCTATTAGTCTGAGACATGGATTCCTATGAGAATTGTTAGAAGATCTGCTCTCTGTGGCACTTGGTGCTGGAGTGGGCTGAACTTGAATTTCCTAAGAAATGCCTTTTATTGTAGGGAATGCAGAATTAGCAAGGGTTTGGACTAGATGATTGAATAAGCCTTTCCAATATCTAATTCCAATACTTCTGTGTAATAGCTTATAGAAGGAATGAGGAAAGGAAAGAAAGGAAAAAGGAGAAAGTGCACGGTTGAAAGTTTAATTTCTCATCTAATATTTCCAGGCTTGGTGTAAAGATGTTTCAGTGGGGTATTCACCATTTTTTCTAGGTAGACTAAAATGTTTTCATTATTGCAAGCTGGCAAATGACAGGTTGCTCCAAATGAATTTGCTTCCTCAGCGTCTTACAAGAAAATTCAGGAATGTAATGTCTTGCTGCTCCACTAACTATTGTTGTATTACATAGTCTCCAGGACTGCAACATACCTTGAGGTACTTCTAGCACTTGTTAATAAGAGTTCTTAAAATAGGGTCTAGAGCCAGCACGTTCATCACATTCCTTCAAGTGTCATACTGAATATTCACTAAATAATTAATTCAGCAGTCGGCATCATGTCACAAGTGGTTATGAATATGCAACAAAATTTTGGCAAAGCAGTAATCTGGATTTTAAAATCCCACTGTAAACGTTTCTGAAATGAGAAGTCTGAATACAATAAATAGGAGCACAAAAAAGTGAAGGGATTGCAGTTATGAATGTATGCCTATTACACCACCCAAGAGAAGGGGGCAACACTCAAAAAATTCTTAATTATCTTAAAATGCGGGAATGATTATTTGCATATTTTTTGTGTTACAGCCATCTATGGGCTCAACTGAGCAGCCTTTCAGGTATTTTCTAACAACATTTGCAAAGTTTCACTGGGAGTGTTTGGTAGAAGGAGATTTACAGAAAATCTATACCAGGACCCCAAATATTTGATCCTCAAACTGTGCTGCGGACCTATTTCAGGGCCTAAGGCCTAATCTTCTGTTCAAGCATCTTATGAAACCGTCAAACTTTGAAATGTACGTGCATCACTTGAGCTCTGGGCACTGCAACTTCTAGAGACTGGGAGGTAAGGGAGATAAAAGGAACATGAAAGCCTTGTCAGACATACAGCTCATTCTAACAGAGGAACTGCCATTTCTACAGTCTAACTGCACAGTTCCTGAGCCCATTTGTAAGGGCAGCTTTTTACAAAAGCCTCACATGGGTTTTATTTTTTTTTTTCTCCCTCAACATTTGATGAAGTTCTTGTCCTCAGGCTCCTTAGCTCAGATTCTCCACCCCACTTATCTTTGGGCATCTGTTTCCTCTGTGAGGAGTTGAGGCTCCCAGTATTGCTAATTAAAAGAAATGAGCTCCTTCAGAGGCTATTCAACACTTGGAAACTGATTCACCCTCCAGTGAGCCTAGGTGAATGCTCATCTTACTTCGGGCATGGAATCATAGAATATTAGAATAGTTAGGGTTAGAAAGGACCTTAAGATCACCCAGTTCCAACCCCCCTGCCATGGGCAGGGACACCTCACACTAAACCATGTCATCCAAGGCTATGTCCAACCCAGCCTTGAGGACTGCCAGCGATGGAGCATTCACAACTTGCCTGGGAAACCCATCCCACTGCCTCACCACCCTTAGAGTAAAGAATTTCTTCCTCATATCCAATCTAAACTTCCCCTGTTTAAGTTTGAACCTGTTACCCCTTGTCCTCTCACTACAGTTCCTAATGAAGAGTCCCTCCCCAGCAACCCTATTCTTCTCTTCTCCCTCCCTCTTTCCCGTGTGTGCTGCATGAGATTTGGACTACCCTTAGAATCATAGAATCATTTAGGTTGGAAAGACCTTTAAGGTCATTGAGTCCAACCGTTAGCCTAGCACTGCCAAATCCACCACTAAACCATGTCCTAAATGCCACATCTACATGTCTTTTAAATACCTCCAGGGATGGTGACTCTATCACTTCCCTGAGCAGCTTGTTCCAGTGCTTGAGAACCCTTCTGGTGAAGAATTTTTTTCTTATATCCAGTCTGAACCTCCACTGGCACAGCTTGAGGCCCTGTCCTCTTGTCCTATCACTTGTTACTTCGAAGAAGAGACCAACACCCACCTTGCTAATCCATCCCTTTAACTAAGAAGAGAAGGTCTCTGAAGACAATTTATAGGATGCTGCTTTTCCCTATGAAAAGTCATCATGTCACTGTGGAGTGTCTGAGATGTGAAGCTTGAAGTAAAGAAGATGTAAAGTCCTGCAGAGATCTGAATGATCATTCCTGGTAAATATCAGAATTCCTGGCATGGCTTGGTTCATTCTAAGTATTTTGATGAGACTCAGGTAATGTTTGGAAAGTGATGTTGTGTAAATAGCATCCAGAGAGAGACACAGCAGGTGCCTTAGGTTGAGAGGAACCACACTGGTGACAAAGTCCCAAACAGGTTCTCAAAAATCAGCAAGGCTTACTTAACCAGCTATGAAGTGGAACAATCCCATGCAGGAAAGCTAGCAAAAGGATTTCTCAGCAGATGCGTGTGGTCAAGGGCACTTCATTTTTCCAAAAAGCTAAAATCTTGAAGCACTCTTGTCTATTAGCTGGCCAAAATAGATTCACAGAAACTCTTTTCCTTGCTTTTTTTCTTCCATTTTCAACAGGCATTATAAAATAGGAAATTGGTAAGGAAGAGAGTGCAGAAGTAGGATTTCATGACTGTCCAGCCAGGAGATAGAAGTCAAACTTTCTCTGTTTCGGGCTTCTTTCAAGTTACTTCAGTGTTTTAATCATAGATAGAGTTCACAGATTGCAGAAAATACAGAAAAACCTCCAAACCACATCAGCTAATGGCCTCTGCCATCACTTTTGTCATCATTTCACAGACTCTTTTGTGGCATCTTCCCCTGAGCTACCTGCAAGATAGTCTGTCCTTAATCTTTTCCCGTCTTACTTACCTACAAAAAGCAGCAAGACAGTTTGGGCTGATGCTGATTATAGCCTGCATTGCTGTTTTTATCCTGAGTGCTTGGTCCATCTAATAGCAACTTTGCTCCTGATCCTGTAGTGGATGGCAGATGAGCTTCACAGGTGTCCTGTTTGCACTGGGTTGTCAATAGCCTTCAAAGACCCTGCTGCGCCGAGTGTTTATGCTGAAAAGAGGTGTTATGGTAACAGCTTCATGTATACACTCTGCTGAGGTGTCCCAAGCCTCCCTCCACATCTTTCAGGAGAGCTGGGTTTCAGTTGCTGCCAAACAGAGCCCAGGGGAACCCTGAGAAAAAGTGGAAGACTGAAACAGCACTCATTTCTTAAGAATAATACATCTTTGGCTAACAATTATGCTTGAAAGTAGCCTTTGGATACAAACAACAATAATAAAGTTAAATGGTCCACAATAGTGAATGATTTTATTATGAGGAGAAAATGCAAGGGGGCAGCAAGGTGGGCAGCGGGGAGGGTGCCTCAGCTCTTTGAGAGCAAAGTAGCCGCCCTCAAGAGCTTGTGTAATTGGCAAAATTCAGTTTTAGGATGTCACAACACTGTTCACAAGGGGAGGACACCTCTCAGCATTAATACCTGCTCGATACCATCCAACCAAGACAGACAGCAGCAATGCTGAGTCCATGAACTTCCTCTGGCTTTTCATTACCTCACTAGAACTGACTAGAGAAGGGAGCAATATATATATACATACCCTATATATATATATATTTCCCTGTTTATTTTCTTAATAGTCTAAAAATATGACAGGATGTCCTTAGGGAAACAATGTGAGAAGGAAAACAGACTGAGAAATAAATTAAACTTACATTTCTCTTATTCCATCTACTTGTCACTATGGAAATAGTTGTCAGTTGTTTTAAAAAGTCAGATAAATGGTTCAATAATTAATTTTTTTTTGTTTTAGTCCACTCTGCTAGCTGCCTATGAAATAGATGTGGAATATTTCGTTATATATAGGCCAGGCGTGGATGCTCATTCTAAAATGGCTCTCTCCTCTTTTGGTATGTAGCAATGAGAAATTTCTATAAAAACCTTTCTTCATGCATTATGGACAAATAAAAGATGCAGTTGAGTTTGGGTGGGGCTTATTTTTTTCAAAATTCCTCCTATTTTAGTCAACATGACGTTTGCTGTTTGCAATATGACAATGCCTAAATACAAGCCACAGAATATCATGATGGGTGCTGCCAGAAAAAGCTAAACTCTTTCCTGACCCATTACTTTATGTTTTGCAATTTGAGTATGCGCGGTTTCCTTGATTGTTTAGATAGGGAAGAATGGAAATTCTGGGCAGAAAATGCCTCTGTCTTTATCAGCACAATAGACTGAAGTCTTGATTCATACCTACCCTCTGGCACCAAGGAAAGGTTGCAGGAAGTGAAAGTCACAGTATTGATGGAGAAGATGAGCAGAAGCACTTCCTTTCTACTTCCAGAAGAAAGCAACAAAACATTTTCCAGAGGCACCAAGAGGAAGACTCTCTTCCCACAGGGCTAAATCTGTGCGATGGACCCTTTAGGGGCAGAAAGACAGCTCTGTGGAACCCTCTTCTGTTTTCAAACACAGAAGCCTTCATTTCACGCTGCAACAGGAATCTCCTTCAAACCACAAAGGAACAGAGCACATGAATGCATTTATTAATCCCACTGCACTAGCAGTCACTGATCTGCTCAATAAAAATGGACTGTTGGATCAAGGTGCAAGCATCTTCAGCACTTCCTTTTGTAACTTTCAATGTTTTTCAGTTTCTTCCCAAGCTTTGTTCATAAGCAGAGAGAATTTTCAATTTAAGGCAAGCTTTTCAGGGCCATTAGCAGGCTGGGTTTCAAGACACAGTACTTCTGTCAGCCCTTGGCATATCCATGTCCTCCCTGTTTTTAGGGTATTACTCTGACAAATTCTGATTAGTGCAACTACCAAGCTAAGATGGATAAAAGAGCTGTGCATTTTGGTAGTGATTGACATATGTTTAAACTCTAAATATGAGCTCCATCGTGTTTAATGACAATATTTACAGTGATTTGAGCTGGGCCATGATTTCAGATCCAGTGATTTCTATCCAGCACCTGAAAAGGGAATGTTAACTCTTCCTGGGAACATACGAAGCTTTGGAGAAGCACAATACTTTTTCTTCCACTGCTGTATAACTTTTCTGCATCGAACCTTTGCACAGTACCACCAGCAGCATTATAACTCACATGAGGCTCACGCTGACACCTTTTCTAGTTGCCTATAATATGCAAACCTGTTGTGTTTGCTTATTTTGCGAATGACACTATAAGTTCAAGGTTCCTACAAAGAATTAGAAGTTACAAAATTTATCAGTTTACCTAAATTATCATTTCAAACCCCTGTGATCTGTGGACCATTATGTAGATTGTACAGTAAAATTACGTGGTTCGATTACATTGGTGTCAGAAGTTCCTCAGACAAAACCCTATGGCAGACTTCTTGACATGTAAGGAAAAGAATATATATATATTTTCTCCAGTCCAGCGCTAGGTAGCTTGGAACAAGGAGCTGGCTTTGATGCCTTTGGACAAGATAGGGAAGAAAAGCCTGTCAAAGATACCAGCCAAAAGAGGAGCTGGAAATACTCAGGAAATGCCAGAAAGGAGCCCAGCTTGGCTGTACTTAAAACTAGGCAGAAGGAAACAAAAACTATCACTACTGAATCAAATGAAATAAATAATAATAAATCGCCCAATACACATAATTTGTGAAAACTACAAGCCTGAAATGTAAAATTCACATTTATTGCTCTGCCATATTATGATTTCTTTGGTTCCTGGTAATTGGACCTGAACACCAAGCAGCTCAGATAATCTTTCCAAATACCCAATCTACAGGACAGTTCTCTGCACTTCCTCAGAAAAAGTGTGATTCTCCCTGACCTCTTTATGCTAACTTTATGTCCTTCTTTACTGGGAATAGTGACCTCCAACGTTTCACAGCTTCACTTAGCCAAATTACATGCCGCATAGATTTTCTCATTCATTTCCACCTTGTCACTTGGACTAAAATCAGAGCAACTGCTTTGCTGGTAGCTTCTTCCCCCCAGGTTCTGGATATGAAGGTTCTTCAGTATTTCTCTGTTATTCATTTTTTTCCAGTTACCACAGAAGTGTTTCATAATTGAGAGAGGATTGTATTTAAGCACTATGCTGGAAAAACTCTTGTTGGATGCTGTCCATACTGTCTAAAATTGAAAATCCAAGACAATAAAATGAAACAAAGATAAAGTTCTTCTAAATGGAGAATTGTTCAGACGATAAGTAACAATGACTTACCCTCATGCCTCAAGTTAGAATATTTACAGAAATGAGATGACTCTTGAAATAAATACTGTATAAAATTCCAGCACACTGAAAGGCAAGTGTAATAGAAAATTGATTTGATAAGACTAGTTCTGTTTAATAACTGCATGTCCTTTGAATAGGTCCTCCATATATCAAATTTCATGAAGACCAACTGAAGAAAAACAATACAGGTATTACTGGAATAACAGTTTAAAGCAGCTGCAGTCACCTGCCTTCTGCAGCATTATCTTTTAATTATATTTAATCTATATGGCAAACAGAGAAAGGAGACCTTGAAACACTGATTAAAAGACAGAAACTGTGCTGCAGATACAATGATTGATTGCTGAGGCTACAGTGTAATGAAAATATTGATGCCCCAGTATGGGTATCTTTGCATAGGCACAAGCAATTGAATTAGTATTGCTGAAGAAGTTGCTTTCCTTGCAAGAAGTTTGTTTTCCCTCAGCTGGGTGTTGTAGCCAACTAACTTCCTTGGCTGTAGCACTGTGAACTAAAAAGGTTTGCTGTTTATCTAGTGTCACAACATCTATTTTGCTTACCAGTCAATTTTAATGGGATTCAAAATGCAAAATGTTGCATGTCACAGATGGCTGAAATCTGATAGTGCACTCAGAGTTCCATTAAGACTTTTGTTGATTTAAATAATCAATTTTACTTTCTGTTCCAAAGGGCTTTAAGGCCAACTTGGTCACTTGCTAAATTTCAGTTAGGGAAGAGTGGCTTCCAGCTATGGGGTTGTATCTTTATTACTTTTGGGCATGCCCAAATGTACTGAGACTTCAGTTATTGCTCCAAAAAGAGAAGGAAAGCTAAACAGAGACACAATGAAATTGCAAAATTAATCCATGGTATAAACCCCCTTGGAATCAATCAAAATGCTTGCCAACCTTAGAGAGCTTCAGATTGGTCCTAACTAAACACAGAAACCTGTTCATCACTCAAAAAAGGGCAAGGAAGAACCCGACTTTGCTGCAACTTAAGTAATTCTTCCTGTTGCACCATGATTCAGCATTATCTTCTTAGCCTGCAAATAAGCAGGATGGCATCAGGAAAAGAATTCTCTCATACAGATGCATAGGCTTTCTTCAAAAATTAAAACATTTTTTCTTTCTCTTCTCAGTTGTATGTATTTAATGCATTAGTATTTTGTGAGTTTTGTTGAACTTCACTGCTGATTAAATAAATAAAAACCCTTCTGCGGTTTAATACAATGCTTCATAATTTTGTGTATTACTGGCTAATTACAACAGAGCTATAATGAGTTTTAAAACCTATATATGAAATTATTTTCTGACCAAAAGTGTGTGAACTGTACTGTATAAGTGCAATGCACTTTCGTTTAAGGTTACTTACACTTTTGCTTCATGAAAACAGACTGAAAACTGTGAGCTCACAAGCTGCTGCACTGGATATGTCATTGCTGCACAACTCTCCAGAATAAGAGTCTGGAAACCTTTAAACCAGGCTGCTACTGAATTAAGTTCACTGTACTTTGGGTACCTTTTTTTTTCCCATGTAATTTATGTATCTACTTCCACTGCATTTGCTAAAGCCATTAAATATTTAATTTGTATTTGATTCTTCTCTCATAGCTGGAGTTCATCAGCTACCTTTACTTGGAGTAGAATACTAATGCTAACACATGACATGCATTTAAAGGAACACTCTTGTAGCATTGTTACTGGAATGTGAATAATTACTAACAAATGGTAAGGCCAGTTTTCTTACTGCTTAAACATAATTTGGGCTCAATTACATGGTACTAATATGAACAGGTCATTAAGTTTGCTACTCTATTGATTCTAGTTTCAGCTGAACTCTGTTCATTTTTTATTTGAGCTCATTTTCTTTGGCTTGAACTTTGACTGTGTTATTTGACTGAAAGCTATCTTCCGTGGAAATTATTGAGAGGATGAGGCCTTATACTCCCACATACATTCCTCAATTCAATTTGATGTTAACTTTTGAAGGGCATTTTTTCTCTTTCAGGATACTGTGCCATGGCTGCAGTGTTCAGAAGTCTCTGGAAGTCTCTAGGACCCTACTCTTCTAATCTATGTGCTCATGGCCTGAAAAGGACCTGCTGTTAGGAGGAAAGACTCAAAAAGCCACCATATACACAGGACAATGGAACTTGTGAACACTGAGCCCCTTTTCTGCCAGTCCCATGCGGGGAAGGATCCTGTGGGTTGACAGCTGGTGGGGCAGCTGGTGGTCACCACCACTGCTGATGGGAGCAGGGGCTGTCACGACGGAGCTGGCATATTTCAACTGAAGCTAACTTCCCCAATGCTGATGTGGGGCTCTGCCCCAGAGCTTCAGAGACTGTAGGGCTGCTTTGGTATGAGGTGGCTATGGGAAGAACCACTGCAATTTCCAGTAGAGCTCCAAAGCTTTTGGAAGGAGTGGGAATAAAAGATTTAATAGGCGAACCGAAGCCTTAGTGCCGTGCCCATGCCCAGCCTACTAGACCTAACTTGCTAGAAAGGATCCTGGGGTCACCAAGTCCAGTCTCCAGGTCAGGGTATGACATTGCTGAGATATTAAATAGGATGGAAAAGAAATTTGTTAAACAGAGAATCTCTAATATTGCCTGGAACTGCCGCCACTGCATGCTAGACTGTTTGGCAACTGAAAACAGATGGTCCAAATTCCTCAGACAGGAAGATTCTTACATAACTACATAAATTTTTACCATGGAAAGGAGTAGTCATTCTGGGAAGGAGGGCCTGCCATCCTTTTGACTTCAGAACCCTTCATCTTCTCTCTAAAAGGAGGAAATGGCTGCCTGGTTGAGATAATTACACACGGTGTCTTTTCTATCACCATGAAATATGACTGTCAATGATGTATGTGCCACTTAGGAATGTATAAATAAATACTTCCCAAATAAATCACTCAGAGACCATCTGAAGTTCACTCTTCATCACTACAATGACAGTCTGGGTATGAACCTGCAACACAGAAGAGAATACTCTGGCTGTGAAAATCTCTTTAGTGCTTTGCAGTCAACTTATCCTACCTTGGACCTGTGCAGGAAGTGCCTCTGTTCCAGAAGACCTAAGCTCTCCTTCTGATCATCTTTGCTTATCTAACCTAGAATTCTACCAAACTTTATCCTTCAAAACATCACAAAGCCTAATATCTGCAAGAAGAGGTAAGAACTATATGGGTTAGCCTTATATGGTACTAGAGGTGGTGACAGAAGGAAGAGCCATTCCCCATCTGTCTTAACATAGTGGAGCCACTTGCAAGAAATAAATCAAGACTGGAGGAAGAAGAGACATGCTGGAATGTGGTGCTGTCACTGTTGGTTGGCCATGCTCCTGGGACATGAAGATTAAGTCTTTCAGGCAGGGAGAAAAAGGGAATTTCTTGCTGAGCTCTCTATTAGTCTGTTATGTAGATTGTTAGTTCAATTATTAGTCACACACTCTGCCTTCACCTCATTTGACACTTTGAACAAAAGAATACATCTACTGCCTTTGAGGGTCTGTGCTTTCCATCCAAGGCTGGCAAAAATACCTAAATCCCAGGAAGGACCAGGTTTTAATTTCTTTCCTTAGTGTTTCCTACTGGGTACCTCCAGTCAGATCATGCTGACTGCAGGCCTGCTATAGAAAGCTTCCTGCCCATATTTCTTCTGGCATCTCCATCTCTTCCCTTGCATGGCACAGGCACGTGTGGCATGCCATCCAGGAGGCTGAGATGCACTGCAGTTTAGGAGCATTGGCAGACCCCTCTTTCAAGATTCCAGGTGCTTCTTTGTGTCTCTAAAGCTTCATACCAGGAGGCAATACTTGCTGGACAATATCCAGTATAAAAGTGGTGCTTATGTTGGTACCACCAAAGATTATGGGATTGCATAGTGACTTACTTTTGTAAAGAAAACTCAGATTTTTTATGTTTGGCAGCTTGAATAAATAGAGAAGAAGACAGAAGAGAAAGTGGGCAAGCACTGACAACAACAGCCTAAAAAAGAAGTTCTAGTCAGTACCCAATCTAGGGGTGTATCTAAGTAAGACAGATATAGAAAGAAGTCTCCCTCAGTTTTCTGTCACTGTTTCAGAGATATGTCACTCTGGATGACTCCCCGGAGCAAGACAAAAGTACTCACCTGGCTTTCAGGACAGCACAGTTTCCAATTCTCTTTTCTCTCACCCTGCTGCATGTTTTCCTCTTTCCCACAGAGAACTGGAGCAGCATGTAATGAGCCATGTTTCACATCTACTCCTAGCCTTAGGAACCCTATCGATCTCATCAGTGTTAAATTAGCCTTGATAGCAATTCAGTATTTTGAACACTACTAGGCTGCGATGCTGCCACTTCTTAAACAAGCCATGGGCTTTGTTTCTAATGAACAAAACTGACTGATTAATCAATACTGACAGGTTATCAAAACCTGCCTCCTGATAGCCCGCATTCATAACACTAAAGGACTTTTTTTTTATTTTTCTCTCAGTTTTACAAAAAAATATTTTTGGTGTTTTTTTAATGGTTTTACTGCTGCCTTCTGGAGCCTTGTTTTCTTCCTCTGGCAGTCCACTGTGTTCCCATGCAGTCTCCTGTCTTGAGTAGAACTTTCCCCCATTCCTGAGGCTAGATTGATCCCAAACTGATCCAGATCCCCCGGGGAAACAATACAGGGCTAACTGCTTCACAGGGTCCAGCTCAAAATCTGCATCTGACTGGCATGCACAAAATGTCCCCCACTCCTTGAAGGGGTCTCAGTCTCCAGGTCCTTCCTTGCCTTCTTCCAGAGAGCAGACTAATGAGGCATAAATCTGCTTGAGGACCGGCCAAAATAAACACGGCCATGGCATGTTCCCACCATCCACCAGGTCTATTCAAAGCTTTGTTAGGTTGTGTGATAAAAATTGGCTTTAAAAAGGAGCAAGGAGGTGCAAGGGTGTGCAGGGAGCCCCATTAAGCTCTCAGGGGTCAATGGATCCCCCTGCCCTGGCCCCTCCTGGGTGTCATTGCGAGCAGCCATCCCAGAGACCCATCAGGATGAGTCCATGTGGGGGTGGTCACACCTTTTTTTTAAAGCCCTGACAATGCTGCAGAATGTTAGCATTTCTCTTCAGTTTTTGCTGTTTGTAAAAGTAACCACTTTGGAAACAAAGTCTTGGTGTCAATCAGAGTCAAAGTCACAGAGCTGCTTTCGCGTAGAATGAAACAAAACCTTAATAGGGTGAGGATAGAATGAATCTATAATCCATCATGTTACATCCTTTATTGTACCACACTATCAGAGCTTCCTTCTATGCACAAGCTAGCAAAGTAGCCGCCCCTCTGTGTGCAAGTTTCACAGTCTACCAGCTATCTACTGACTCCAGTTTTAAGGTAATAACATACATTTCTGTAAGAAGTCTTAAGCACTCTTCTGCCAATAAACTCTCTGCAGTGCTGATCTGTTAATCCAACAAACCTGTACTGAAGCCAGAGACTGTCCTGGGTTTGTTATAATGTCAGGGGTCCAAAGTGAAATTTTGGTCAACCAGGCCCTGTTCCCTTTGCTAGCCAGCATTATCCCTCCCTAGTCACTTCCCAAGGAATACTTGCTGCATTCAAGGTGGAGATGGATTTCAGTTCCAGAGAAAAAAAAGGCTTAAAAATTTCCCAAACATTGTGCCAATTTCAGATTCCACACTTTAGAGTGAAACTTTATTTCAGTGGAGGGAACTCTGGGTATACACTTTCCTGAAGGAGAAGAAAATGCCTTTCTCCATCTATACTTCCATTTCTGGCCTTCTGAAAATGAAAAAAAAAAATAGGCTTAGCTGGATTTTCTTATTCTGACTTAATTATAGGTCTTGGAAGCACTGTTTTCTGAAGTCATTACAAAAAATAAGTGTAGCATTGCCTTGTTACAAAAGAGAAACTGAAAACTGAATCCATGATTTTGAAAGCTGCTATTTAATTAGTTTCAGTTGATTAGACAGACTTTTGATTTTATAGCAGTACAGCCTGCTAGGATTAAAGGGCAATAATATCTAGATATATTTTCTGATAACAGTTTTGTCCATGTATATGTTATAAGTACATCTACAGATGGCAGGCAAGAAGATGAAGGTAATGAAGCTGTGGTGAATTTATTTACTAAACTGATGACATATGACACAGCATTTCTCCACCTTATCTGAGAAGTGGTTCAACTGCTCCGTGTTCCTGTCTTCTTTGTACAGCAAGACTTCTAATACAAAAGGTCTTGGTCCAAGTAGTGCAGTGAGGCGAGTCATTAAAAGGAAAACTTTAATACTCTCTGTATTACAGCCTCTTGATCCATGAAATAGATTCAACTTCTACTGTTACTCCAATGTAGCTTTTTGCAATAAACACTGCTTACGAATAAAGGCGAGATTACCAAATGTATTATTCTTGAGAAGACCACCAAGGTTGTCAGATGTGGCTGTGATGTTCAGAGTGAACCAATAACAGAATATGAAAGAAAACTTATCTTTGAAAAAATGAGAGGGTGAAAAGATTGTTTAGTATATTTTCCTTAAATGCAAACTTTAGGTTTGCCTACCTAATGTTCTTAGGAATTAAAACATACCAGTGTCATTTGTGCCAGAAGCTTTTCAAACATAGTACATGGTAGCAGCTGTACAGATCCAAAAATGCAGCCACCGCAATTTATCAATTAGTGCAATCCCCAGTGAAATGAGTCAAATGATTTAATAAGAAACTACTATTTGATAATTTACCTTACAAAAAAGCACTGGAACGCTGTGAAAAAACTTTTATCCATCACAGTCTTTTTGTGTCCCACATAGGTGGGGGGTCAGAGACTTACTTGATCTTTAACTCCTGTTTGGACAGGTCACCTTTTTAAACCAGCGTCCTAGTAATGGTGTCATTTTGCCAGAGCCTGAGCATATGCTGTAGTCCTTATATGAGCAAAATTCCCTTTCATTTCAGCAGGAGTTTTGCCTGAACATGAAACAGTGGCAGCTTTGGCCCTGCTTTAGAAAAATAATTTTTATAGTCTACTAAATCCCTTTCTAGTTTAAAATAACTAAATTGCAACTCTAACAAATGCTTGATTATGAAGCCTGGAAATTTAACATCCATGCCAAGTAGACAAAATTGAACTAAATTTGCAGAGAATAAATGCTTTCCACATTACAGTTAGTTTTTAATACAGAAGCTGTATTCTAGGAAATCCAGATTATCATTGGCTCATAGTAAGTGCCTGGGAAGTGGAATTATCACTAGAATCTCTTACCATGAGGCTATTCAGAGCAAAATTTAGGGTGCTATTCCTGAAGCTGTCTCAAGGTCCTCGCCAACAGGTTTTGGAGAAGGGAATTTTTCATTTGTTTGGACATCAGGGCACAAAATCAATAACAAATCTGAGGAACACACTCTTGCAATTCCAAAGTCCAAAGTCAAGCCTAGGATTACACTCTCAGATCTTCTTTTTCTCTGAGAAAGAGAGCTCTTTGCACTGCTCTCATTCCTCTCACACTTCTGAGGTAAGTTTTGGGGACCAAAAAGCCTTTATAGCAGTTACTGTGGTTGCTAAGTACAAGGAAGAAGCTCAGTGCAATTTCATATGGAAGTGTCAAGACCTGTTTAAGAGGGTGCCCAAAAAACTGGTTAAAACTGTTTTTTTCAACTAAAAAACTGGTTAAACCCAGTGTTCCTACAGAGAAAGTCCCTGAGACATCTGATGCTTCCACCCAGGAGGAACTGGTAAGGAAGAGACTTCCGAAAAAACAAAACCAAAAAAAACCTTATCCTTCTGTAAAAGTTATAATATTATGAAATTTGATGGTATCACTATTCATGATCCGAATCTTAATCTGATTCAAATGAAACATTTTCCCTGTCCTTACAGCACTCTCCTCCACCTTGCCACATAAACAGCATCAGTGGGAAAAAAGTTAGGAAATGCACCACACAAACAGAAGTGTTCCCATGTGATAACATCCTTTTTCTCTATTCACATGCAGTCACTGGACAAAGAAAACATGTCCAGCAACAGTGAAATTCCAGGACAGGAATTGCCTTGCTACCCCAGGTGCAGCATCCTTTCAGATGTCCTCTCACTAGTTACCTCCACCAGCCCCGCGAAACAAGCAGAAATATCACTTTGCTCCAGACTAAGGATCTTACAGCGGTTAGATTCCCCTGTGAGCATCACTGAACAGACTGACATTTAAAGAGATTTGTGAGCAGTAATATCTTGCTACTCTTCCAGCAAAACACTATTCACCACAACTCTGCGACTGTTAGTTTAGTTATCCAGCTGAGCTGGCAAACAAACTGTCTTGCCAGCTAGCCTCCCATTAAATGCTTAATGAGCCTGAATGAAAGACCAGTTGGCACAGAAACTCCACTGGTTGTCTACGGAAGTCATTGGAGGGAAAGCTTCCAATCACTCACATTGTAAATAGTAGATCACCATAGTGTCATGGAATAATAAAACATGGGACATCAGCCATATTTCACCAACGTCTGTTTACTCTCTTCTGTGATTGATCAAGGCTTACTAAATGAGCATAAATACGTCTAGCTGACATATTTACAGTTTGGGCTCTCAAGTCATGTGTCACAGTGATAGCCCCAGCAGGCTTTTGGAGCACTGTTTGCTATTATTCTGGAAAGCCTAACACACTGCCCGTGGCTAAATGACAGCATACCTTCTTGACCATCTTATATGATCCAGCACTGACAGGTGATTTGCTGGAGTCAGCAATGCCAGCACGGAGGGGTTTCTTCATTGGTAGTTACTTATCTGCTTGGACTGGAAATAAAAGGAGAGAACTAAGATACTTTTTCTCACCCAGTATACCTGCAGTCGCAGCTGGTTTTTTCAGGTCCAGTGCAGACCAAACACCAAATGCTAGGAGAGCTGAGCACACACCAAGTAAGTGTAAGATACACAGCTACAGAGAGATTTACATATTAGCCCTGCAGCTGCATGACCTCCTTAGCAGGGGAGCTGACCATCTTCTTTGGAGAATATTGTTTGAAATGCTCTCCACCATATATACAAAGCATGACAAGAATTATTATTATCTCATACGTGGGTGCCCACATCCAAGACAGTCCTAGTGGCGATAACCTGATAAGCAGGAATTTTTACAGAATTTAGGCAGCAAGTGGCTAAACACAGTGAAAATCCCAGCCAGAAAGAGGAAACTGAGAAGAGGGTTAATAACTAAGGAAGTCAATGCAGGGAGTCCCAACACTTAAACACTGACGCTATGTGATTTAAAAATAACAATAAGCATATTGATAATGTGAAGATATAAGTGCAACAATCTACTGTCTAAATTCTTAGTTATGTCCTGACAGTAAAACCACATTAAGCCATGCTTTATATTGCCACTGCAGGCACTGATGAGGAATAGAAAGTCTTTTTTCTCTAGGACAAAATAAGGATGGGAACTGTTATAAAGCAGTACACTACATTTCTGTAAATTAGTGTAGCTGGGGCATCTGCTTACTAAAGGGGATAGACAAACCCAAGCCTGTTTTACTGGTGAACAATCAGCTGTGACACTGTAACAGCACAAAGCTGCAGTCAGAGTAAGGCAAAGCCTTACTGGTGATCCCTGAGAAGTGCTGAGGTGCTTATGGTACAGCTGCAAGAATGAGGCAGCACAAAGATGTGATGAATCCTTCAGGGTCTGCAGTGCTGGTGTTCAAGACCCCTGTCTGTTTTATACAGATGATAAATGAGACAGTAGCTTCCATATGAGGCAGGTTGTAAAGTGTCAGAAAGCGTGGTGCAACAATTGCTCTCCCACATACCCATTTTTTGTACAGAGGACCATCATTCAGGACACATTTACATTCAACCTAATAACTAGGATCAACAATTTTACTTTCGTTGTGTCCTTGAGAAGTAATACAATAAACTGCAAACAAAGTAAACACCCTTCCTCAAGAAAATGTAATTTGGGCATCCAAATGAATAAATCATTCCTGAAAGGCAGAAGCAATATTACTGTTGAATTAGTGATGGATGTTCTTTTTGTTAAATTGTATACAATCAAAGCAGGATGCCAAATTGCCAACTAACTGTCTGGAGGTCGATTTTTAAATTCATGGATGAGCTAATGCATTTGTGGCAGTGATCATAAAGGGAGGAGTTCACCTTGCATTAGCCTTGACTCATGACTATAAATCTACGGTGTTACCAGAAATAGATGTCCTATTACTTGTCATTGATCTGCAAGCCATTATTTAAACATTTGCATGTCGTAATGTAGAGCCTTCCAATTCTTCCAATACTTTAAGGTTTTTATATATCCTATAGATTTGAATATCATGTCTTTCTGAAGGAAAAAATTCGTGTGCACTTTCTATTGCTCTAGAAGAGATTGCTTTGGATTTCTTGAAGCAGAAATTCATGTCTACGACCGCTGAAAACAGTCTCCAGCAGACAACTGAGGACTTAAGTTGCCCAGACATAGATTTCATGTGAGTTGCTGAAGTTTAGAACTTCTTTAAAACCAAAATGTGGAGTTCTGTCTCTCTTCTTATCTCCTTTTTCTGGTACTGTAACTAATAAAGCTCTTCTTATTCTATTTTCCCTGTAATTTTCTAGACACCTGTATCAATCTTTTAAAACTGTAACTTAGTGTAACTTCAGTGTTTTATCTAATAATTCATAATTTAGGAAAAAACTCTGCTTTTATCAGTTTTGAGTTTATCACCTTTTATTTCATTGACTGTCTGTGGTTTTATTATGAGACCAAGAGGAGAAAAATTCCTTATCCATCTTCATTAGACTATCATTATTTCAAACATATTTATAATTCCTTCTCTTGACTGGCTTCAGAATTAGGTGAGCTGGCTCAGTGCCTTCTCCCACCAGGCGCTGAAAGCTTCAAAGCTGTTCCACAACATCCTGAGAAAACCTTGTGCAGTGCTGAATTACACTCCCAGGAAGAACTTTTTTCCCCATATCTGAGTGGATTTTCCCTTACCTCAGCCTGTGACCACCACCTCTTGTCTTTGCGCCTGTGGAAAGCATCCAGCTCTCTCTTCCTACAAGCCCCCTCTACAAAGTAAAGGAAAGCAGTTAGACTCCTCTTTTTGCCTTGTCTTTTCCAGGCTGACTATGCCAAGGCCTCTCGGTGTCCCTCCACTCATCAAGTACTCCCCAGCCATTGCAGTGGTCCTCCACACACTCTCTTCTGCTTATTGATGTCCTTCCCACATGGGGAAGCCGAAAGCTGAACACAGTATCTCTCTCACATCTTCACAAATATTGAGTAGAAAGGAATAAACACTTGCTGGCTATGCTCTTGCTACTAAAGCCCAGTCTATGGTAGTCTTCACCATCATGATACTGAGTCACGCTGAGCCTGCTGTACACCAAATTCTCCTCAGTCTTTTGGGATAAAGCTGCTCCTAAATTCCTTACCTCCTGCCTGTACTGTTGCACGGGATAGGAAATATCCCTGGGGGATTTTCATTTGTTGAATTTTGTGGCTCCTTTCAGCCCTTTCTTCCACCCTGTTGCAGCTCTTGTGAATAGCAACTTTACCCGCAGTGGATCAAGTTCTCCCTCCAGCATGGCGTCATCTACTAACTCAGTGAGTGTCCTCTCCTTCCTAGGGCTTAGGTTGTTTATGAAGATCATCAACACTCACTATCAACTGCTGTTAATTGGCACATAATAGTTTCCAGTTCCTGCCAAAAATATCTTCCAGTTTTGATATCAGAGGTCTAATATTCAGACAAATCTTTCTTTGTAAATTAACAGTGAGCACAAAAGAGAAATATCTTGACTGCTTATTCAGGTATAGCTGAAACTGATGGCATTCATATACACAGGTATGCAAGAACATACTGAGAATAAAGAATGAAACTTTCAGTAGCTTCTGATGCTTTTTTTGGTTCAATGCTGATAAGGTCTACAACAAAGTTCAAGGATCTGTCAGGTGTACCAGCTAAGTACTCAAAGAAAAGTTCTGCATTAACCACGCAGCAGCTCTTACTGCAAACTTGCAGAAACATAATTTCCACTTTAAGCCACACATGATTTTAAATTTAAGGGATCTTTTTATAAATAACACATAATTAGCTATGAAATTCATGTTCCACTTTAGAAACAGAAGGCTCCCTTCTTTAAAGGCCAATCAGTACCTCGTATTTAATGATTAATACATTACTTAGAAGAGACAATACACCCTACTTGCAAACATCTAGATAAACTTTACCAACTTTGAATTACCTTCTGAAAACCACAATGTCTCAAGGTTCCAATGTGAACAATCAGGATGACAACATCCAGCTTGGTTTTGCCATTCAATAAACAAATCTAATGTTCAAGTGTTCCCAGATCTCAACATTCTCTGAAACTAACCATGGGAAGCAGCAGTTAGTATTCAAAAATGTGGAGTCAAACCCCACCAAAATTAGTTAATTTTGGACAAATAATACAGAGGAAAAGTTTCAGGTTTTATGCTTTCCAGACACGTAGGCTTTTAGCTACAACAACTATCACTCTCTGGTGTGATATACAGGCTACCTTGCTGTCGTGGTTTAAGCCGTAAATCACGCAGTTTGCTCACTCACTCCCCCCTCTTTCTTCTCCCCCACTCCGAGGTGGGGGGGAATGGGGAGAAGAATCAAAAGAATGTAACTCCCACGGGTTGGATTAGAACAGTCCAGTAACTAAGGTATAATACAAATCACTACTGCTACCACCAATAATAATAATATTGGTGAATAGAATAGGGAAGAGAACATAACTGCTCACTACCCGACAACCAAGCCGTGAACTGAACTCTTCCGGGTTCCTGCCCCCAGTTTTTCCATCCTGGGCATGATGTGCTGGGGTATGGAATACCTCTTTGGTCAGTTTGGGTCAGGTGCCCTGTCTCTGCTTCCTCCCGGCTTCCCCTCCTCCCTGGCAAAGCGTGAGGCTCAGAAAGTCCTTGGTCAGACCAAAACATTACTAAGCAGCAGCTAAAAACATCGGTGTTATCGGTGCTTTTCCCAGGCCGAAAGTCAAAAACACAGCACTGCACCAGCTACCAAGAGAAAAACGACTGCTACTGCTGAACCCATGACACTTATCCATGACAAGTGCATTCTATAAAGGAAATGCAGAAAAACAGAAGCAGGTTCAGTTTGAATAACATACAATACTGCTTCAAAAAACAATGATGGATTCCAATGGCACTCACTTTTGTACAGTTGTCAGCAAGATACAGGTATTCTACAGCACGGCTACCCATTAAGTCTCATGAGGTGACAAGCAGGTTTGGGGATGATGCTATGTCTGGAATAAAGTATGAGATAGCTGTTCTTGCTAACACTTCATACCTGTTACAAGCAAGGAATGCTGACACAGGAAGCCAAGCATGAAATCAGGGTTGAGAGAAATACTTGATTCAAAGGACCCCAAGCAATAAAAGTGTCCCAAAAATCCAGGAAGTTCAAATTATAATCAAGATGTAGCATTTTACCTCAGACAAAAACAGCTGTGCTAGATGCATGTCTCGTACATGTTTA
The DNA here is from genome assembly GCA_017639245.1 of Myiopsitta monachus. Lineage (NCBI taxonomy): Eukaryota > Metazoa > Chordata > Aves > Psittaciformes > Psittacidae > Myiopsitta > Myiopsitta monachus. Next base: position 38,277,652 of record CM029927.1, read on the forward strand.
TGTCAACTTGACAGAGGCTGCTCCAACTCAAAAATCTACAGCAAATGCTTCTCTTCCTCTATCAGGCATTGGCCATGTTGTTGCAGGAAACTGTTTCCTCCTGAGGAGCTTGGAAAAGGAGTTTTCATGAGGTGCCTGAAGCCAGGTGGGCCGTTTTCAGTCACAGATTCCTATTTGGAAAGGGAGGCATCAATCAGACCATTTTTGTATGTTAAGTTTTCCTTCAAATCATGTAGTTTGTGTTACTGTCAGTGACTGCAACTCAGAGCATGTGGTTACACACAGTTCAGAGACAGGGAAATACCCATATTACGCTATCCCTTTAGCTGCACCTGATGGCTGAATGTGGAAAGTGCTGGAGCAAAACTGAATGGCCTAAAACAGGAACTCATAATCGGCTGCTAAGGGACTTGTAAGAAACTGGTCCAAAAGGGCTACACTGCAGCACACAAGTGCTTGGTACTCTGGCCCTTTGTCTCTGTTTTCCTTCCATGTCCTTTAGCAAAACTGGATGGAATTTCATTGCTCATTTCCAGGGCAGGCTTACCAGATGCACAGGTAAAAAAATGGTCAAAATGAATCACATGAGCAGTTCATCGCATCTCTTCTGACTTTCCACAAAAGACTCTGCTTCACTGGAAGATATTAATTGTACTTCTCTGCCTCTCAGGATATCCATTTTAGGTGAGAGAGAAAAAGAATATTTGGGGTTTTTTTTTGGCTACCAGACAATAAATTCTCTCTGGTTTGGCTGCTATACTGTTGGTCTTCTTCATAGTTTATGATATGAATTGATTTACAGTATTCATAATGTCACTAAACAGACCTGCAGTTATGACCTATAAATACTGAGGTATGTGGCTGCTTCATTTATAAACGGAGTTGGTGATGAGAGCAAATTGCATAAAGTGTTGTGGGCTGCAGGAGGTACGAAATGAAGAGCTATCAGTCTGCCTACCTAATCTAATATTAATATTTATTGCTCCACTAGAGAGAAATCTCCTCCCTTCACAATATCTGCATTACAAAGCTCTTAAATTGCTAACATTTCCCCTAAACACTTACATTGTCTCCTTATTTAGTATGAGAGGAGATGGGGAGGTATGAAATATGTAAAAGTTGACCAATGTCAATAAACTTACCATTCACTTGGAGAAGAAATCCACACATAAAACGACACTTTCCATGACTTATTCCAAACCCTGTCTAGAAAGAGAGAAGCTCTCATTTTTAGTCAAGGTTTACTTACGTTATAGTGTATGCTCCTATCAAAAGCATGAGGAACATTCTTTTATTTCACAGAAAATGGCCATTGAATTAATGATTTTCAGAAGTAACTTAATACTATAGCGGTGACCACCCCTTGCCAGGCTACTGTAAAAGCTCCAAATTATTTAAGAAATAAATGAGAGAAATGAATGACAAAAATCCTGGCCTTACTGGATTTTAATGCCTGTTTTAAATATCTGTGGGGATTTATATGATGATGTGAAGGGCTGTAAAATATTTCCTGCTGCTGGCTTCAGAAATGTCACTAATGAGTAATGCAACCATCTCAAACTTGTAATAAAAATTTTATACCTACCCACACCATTATAGGTTCTTTTTGGCTACATATTATCTGTAGTTCTTCAAACCATCTGCCAATAGAAAATGGGGGCTTATAGAAACTGGGTGCTATTCAGAAATCTTATGCCAGCACCTATTGACTGGAATAAATCATTGCACACAGTGGGGAGGCAGCTTGGAAACATCCTATTTGGATGTATGCTTTGCTCTCTTAAAGAACGCTGGAACTTGAGGGGCTTGACTCAAATACTGCCATCCCTGGCAGACCTCTCAACCTCTCTTTTCTCTGGCTTTGCCATGCAGCAAATGTAACTGGATCATTAGATGCCACTGGAAGTTACTGCTCCATTGAAATGGAAGCCTGCCACAGAGAATGTTCATCTTTGATTCAGATTGGAAAGCACATGAAGATTGTTTTTAACATGGAGCTTACAGAGCCCATGATTGTCAAATAGCCTGTAGAGCATTTGTTGCAGCAAAACCATAAGCCATGCCAGAGTTAAGAAAAAGGTGGATGAGAACATGCTATCTTAGTAATTTGGAAACTAATCTTCCTTGTCTCCTTTCACATAGTTTCATTCCTTTTTGGAGAATCCATTAAAACTTCAGAGGAAGTGAGGAAGAAACAAGTTGTTACAAGCCTCTGAATTGTCTTGGGCTTCTCTCTTGTCAAAATTAAGTTAGACAGTGGTGTGGAAAGCAATTCTTGGGGCTGGCTCTCCAAAGATTTTCAGTAGATATTATTTTTCCTTTGAAAGGCACTTCAGAACCTACAATGTTTTCTTTTCTTGGGAGTGTCATGTCAACCAAGGGCTGTATTTTCTGTTAGCTTGCTGAGCTAGAGCTGACCAGTAATCCCAGACAGTGCTCAAGACACTCACAGTTTTTGTCCCTTTCTCTTTTTTGCCTACTTCTTCCAAAATTCTTGTGTTGATTTAGAGCAACTTATTACTTTTATAAAAATATAAATCATGAAATGAAATAAAAGGAGGCTTTTAAGATTTTGAGAGAGGGAAAAAAAAAAAAAGAAGTAAAATAGCAACCAAGATGAAGTACAACCAGGGAAAATGTTATCAACTGTTGTTTACAATATAGCTGGTAAATGGGAGCTGGTCAGCTAGCCAGCCAAGACTGACAAAGTATTCTTCTCTCTTTAGGCCAATGTCTGGAGTCAGAGGGTCAGTAATCTCTTGGATTTTCTGGTCTAGTGAGAAAGACAAGTGTGTGGGCAGCAGCAGTCAGAAGAGTTATGGACAGAGAGTCATTGATGCATGGCACCAGGGATTTCCTACCTCTTCCTAGTTGGGGTTAGGGAACTTGCATTTGAACTGAGCAGAACTACACACACACACACACACACACACCCATATGGCAAAGAAATACAAAAGCAACACTCTCGAACACCCTCTTTCTGCCTTTGAATTAATAATGCACTCTTTTGAAATAAGTTGCTTTGGCTTCCTGGGATGAGTACTTAGACCTGTCAAGCCCAGGTGAGCCCACAGGGGTAAAGCAGGCAAGAAGCAGGGACTCTTGATAGCGGTAAAGTTCCCCATCAGTGGGTGTAATAACAAGATCTTCCACAAAGAGTGTTCCTGAAATGAAAGGGTCAGAGCCATAGTTCAGACTTTTCCTATCTCTTTGAAATGTCCCTGTCATAAATAACATTGTCAAGTATGTCTGGCTATAAATGCTTGTCTAAAATAACTTTATTTTAGTAGCAAATGAAATCATATTTATAAATACGGAAGAGATTGGCCTACCTTACTAAAAAAAAAAAACAGAATGTTTGTCCAAAATCAACACTGTAGTATTTCAAATATAGGCTAAATTTAGACTGGATTAATGAAACTGAAATAAGACATTTGCACTGTCTTCCGAGTTATTTACTTCAGTGGTGCTTAAATGACGAATAAACAGGTTAAGTAAGGAAAAGGATATCACCATTAAATTGAAAGACAATACACACACACTACTTAAACCAGACAAATTTTGTGCCTAGATGGAGATTTAATAATTTAGATTTCTGACATGTTTTAACACTTAACACCAGAAAAAGCCTTTGCTATGCCAAGCACCTTCATTGCATTTCTACAGTTAGTTAATATGTAGAACTAACAGTGGGGTCTCTATCTGTAAAGGCTCTGTTTTCCCCTCTGTCAGGAAAGCTCCGATAGAAACAGAATTTAGCCCCACTTTGTACATGTGTGCTATACCACTACCTAAGCGCTTTGTGCAGAAAGGCATCATTTAAACTTGATATTTGCTCTGCTGTATTTGCAGACAGCCAAGTCCTCACAATCCCCTGTTAATTCCCACACCCCTTTGGTGTCTGCATAGGTGGCCAACTTTTCACAGCACCCCAAGGAATGCACCTCTTTGGCTTTTAAATGGGTGAAATCAACCAAAAAAAAAAAAAAAAAAAAAAAAAAAAAAAGCCTTTCTATCTTAAAAAAAAATAATCATGAGTGGAGTGCAATGAGAGCTTTATGTCTTGTGGAATATAATTACAACTGTCAGGAGCCTCCTGCCGTGGTCAGGGGATTTGAGTGTTTGTTATATAACGTTGCTTCTTAAAAAACCAAGGGACTGGCTGCGCCAGTGCAGAGACGTGTGGAAACATGTTGCATGGCATGTACGCATAAAGAAATGTCCATGGATTGATAGCATTAAAAGCAAATTAAGATGAAAGAAAGGGAGAGGGGCTAGAAGTCCAGCATAACATAAATCCAGACAGTTTGGTGGAACAGCTCATAGCAACCACAATTGCCCATCCTTCTCCCTGTGAAAACCTGGACACTTCTGGGCAAAGGATGAGAATGGCCATGAATGTCCCTTAAGGAAGGACCTGGTTTTATCTGGAGGTACTGAGCTCTACATGACTTGGCAGTTTTAGGCCACCCACCTTCCCTGGGCAAGATATTTTGGTGCATCTGAGATCTGTCCCAGGGGCTGCCAGAACAAGAATAGCATTATATGAACAGGACCTGCTCATCCTGCATGAGAATTAAAGCTGGCACAGGGGCAGAGTTACAGCTGGGACTCCTTGTTGGCTGCACCTACACTACAAAATTCATTTGCTCTCTGAAATGATGTTCAGCTCTTCACTGAGTGGTGTGGACCCCTCAGAGCAGAGTGCCTTGGAGCCCACTCCAGAGAAGAGCAGCTGAGTTCTCTTTTTATAGCACATAGACTGAGGTCAGTCCTGGGCTGAGTAGGGTATCACTGTAGCCATCAGGCATAGGTGTATTTTTACTATCTGCAGTTTGTTGCAGATACTGGTTTCTGAAACTATGTGGGCTGTGTTTCAGCCCGCCAGGATGATACTTTTAAAGCATGAAATACTAGGTGTGCAGTGTATGTCTTGGGCCATGGTATGAGGGCAACTGGATATTTGGAGGTGCAAAATGCTGTGATAGCATTGAAGGAGGTTGGCAGAGGGATCCGAGCGTGGGGCTGACTCTTCCATGCTGTCCTCTGGGAGTAGTCCCTGGGCTGGACTTCTCATAGAAGCAAATCCAGGTTATTGTTTTCACCTGCTTTTATTAATGGAAACACATCAACTCCTTGCAAAAGAGAGTTCCCATAAGCAAATTCACATTTCAGTAGTAGGAGCAATCATGTCATCTGTTCACTCAGGGGTGAACTGGGGAACTAAATTATTAGACTATCTAAACCCAGTAAAAACAGTCTTAAACCAGTAAAAATTGCTCTGTGATATCTAAGTTGAATGATGTGCCAATCATTTGATGGTTTCCAAGCTGCTTCATCTGTGTTATACAGTTTGCTAAAAGGCCTGCACTAAAAGTGGGAAAAGAACAATATAAGAAAGAAGAGGGTGTTTAGGAGCAACATATAGTTGTACCTGTCCCCTAAAGGAGTCTATGAATAACGATTGCTGCATAGCAGCCTCCTGAGAAATCTTCAAAGATCCCCCACACAAAGCTCTCCTCCTTGCCTGTAGCACAGGCAACATCTCCAGCTGGATAATTAGAGGGCAACATGCTGGCAAAGAGTCTGTGTAATCTATATAACAATAACGTTAAGAAAAAAAGTCAACATTCTAGGGACTATGCCAGTGATCAGGGCACTATAATTGCTATAATTAAGAGCAAGGCAAATACTGCAGGAAATGTAGGTCACTCTTCAGGCTGGTGTATCCCTGATACAAATGGAAATGAGATAAAGACAGTCATGTAATGTGGTCTAAAGCAGACAAAAACTGTCTTGTTAAGAGGTTGCTAGAGACCCTTCATTAAATGCTCTTGGTTTCCACATGCCCTCCCAGCAGGCGACATATTCATAAACAGAGTGAAGCTGTTGCAGTCTAGTGCAAGGACTATCAGAGGAGTTCAGTGTAAAATCCAGCGAGCAGATCATAATTAAGACCTATTTTGTGCAAAGATGATTTTAAGGAATCTATGATATTGCTTATTTCAGAGCCAGTGAACCTCAGCTCTGGTGTTTCTCTGACTGTAAAACCAGCAGCTTCAGCCACAGAATTTTAAAATACGTGGCTTTGCAGTTTCAAAGGCATTAAGCTCCAACCATTAGTTAACATCTGCACAAGACACCGGAGAACTGGTTTCTGAGGAATGGACAAGACACTGTAATAAGAAAACAGGATGTTTCTTGTCATCACGTCCAGCACTACCACTGTGGTACGCTGGGGGTGACCCTGTCTTGCCTGCTGTCACTGCCTCCCCTTCTCTGCTCATCTCCCTCCCACTAGCTTCTCCCCTTGCTCAGGACTTGCCCATCTTTTACAAAAAAAGTTGTTATACTGTTATACTGCTCAGCCCATGTAATTTCCATCTTCTTTTGCACTCTATCTCCCCCCTAAAACAGCCTCACCACCTGACTTCTCCTCCATGTAAATTTACTTTTTGTCTCTACAGGCAGGTAATTTGTTCCTATATACTAACCCCGCAGCTTATAAATGCTGGTAGATCCAGACTTTCTGACTATGAAGCCCCTTGTGCCATAAGCCTCACCCCTCCTTCCAGGCTTTTGGGTAGCCACCTTCCCCACTGCCTTATCCTGGGCTCAGGGTCACACAATGTGTGCTGAGCGCTGTGCCCTGACTGCAGTTTAATCCTCCCTGTGACAGGCTTTACCAAACAGTGTGTGGGAGAGGACTGCATGCATTTAAACGCCATAAATAAACAAATAAACAGAATCTTCACATTTCCTTGCATCTCCATGCCTCTGTAAAATTAATTCCACACCAAAGTCAGGGTTTTTGCAAATTTTGCAATAAGGGGTATACTTAAGTCTATATTGAATTAATTTAAATGAATTAGCTAACTGGGAGCTCTGTTCCTGTTAATCGTAAGGATTTATTTGATATCCATGAACTCTTTTTCTCTGTATCCACACTATTTTGAATATGTTGTACATTTATAATTTGCCTAACAAAGTGATAGGAGTCACATGCAAGTTTCAATGTGTACTGATGTTTTACCTTCACAAATAGAACCTCAAAGTAATTTGTCTGTATCACTGTGGAACAAGGGGCTTGATTTAGTTAGCGTTCTGTAAAGAAACTATTTAGGTAAGCAATTCAAATTAAGGTATGGAGCTTCTTTGGTAAACTACTGGGTTATTAACCTTAATGTATCAGTGTTTGGACTTTTTCTGGCTATCAAACTCAACTTATTAGTGACTAAGGTAAAAGTCACAAGTGCATTTCCTACTGAGAAATATATTAATGTCCATAATTAAACACAGCAACCATGTAGCACAATGTGAGGGAATTGAGAAGCTGGTTAAAATTTGGAGGTATATTACAAAAACAAGTTGATCCTACTAAGATTTTTCCTAAGAGTCTCTATCCTGTGATTTGCCTAACACACTGAACTATCAGGAACATGTAAAGGTATGGAAAAAATTGCTAATTGCAACTATTTTGACTACACCAGTGGAAAGTATCATAGACTCATAGAATCACAGAATAGTTAGGGTTGGAAAGGACCTTAAGAACACCGAGTTCCAACCCCCCTGCCATGGCCAGGGACATCTCACAGTAAACCATGCCAACCAAGGCTCTCTGCAATCTGGCCTTGAACACTGCCAGGGATGGAGCATTCAGGTTACCCCTTGTCCCGTCACTACTGTCCCTAATGGAGAGAACATGCCCAGCATCCCTATAGGCCTCCTTCAGACACTGGAAGGCTGCTATGAGGTCTCCACGCAGCCTTCTCTTCTCCAGGCTCAACAGCCCCAACTTTCTCAGCCTGTCTTCATATGGGAGGTGCTCCAGTTCCCTGATCATCCTCGTGGCCCTCCTTTGGACTTGTTCCAACAGTTCCATGTCCTTTTTGCATTGAGGACACCAGAACTGCACACAATACTCCAAGTGAGCTCTCAGGAGAGCAGAGGACTAGAGGGGCAGGATCACCTCCTTCGACCTGCTGGTCACGCTCCTTTGGTTGCAGCCCAGGATATGGTTAGCTTTCTGAGCTACAAGCACACACTGGTGTCTCATGCTCATTTTGTCATCGACCAACACCCCCAAGTCCTTCTCTGCAGGGCTGCTCTGACTCTCTTCTCTGCCCAACCTGTAGCTGTGCCTGAGATTGCTCCAACCCAGGTGTAGGACCTTGCATTTGGCATGGTTAAACTTCATCAGGTTGGCATCAGCCCACCTCACAAGTGTGTCAAGGTCCCTCTGGATGGCATCCTTCCCCTCCAACGTATCAACTGAACCACACAGCTTGGTGTCATCAGCAAACTTGATGAGGGCGCACTCAATCCCACTGTCCGTGTCACCGACAAAGATGTTGAACAAGATCGGTCCCAACACCGATCCCTGAGGGACACCATTTGTTACTGGTCTCCAGCTGGACATTGAGCCATTGAGCACAACTCTTTGTGCGTGGCCATCCAGACAGTTCTTTATCCACCAAGTGGCCCACCTATCAAATTGAAGTCTCTCCAACTTAGAGACAAGGATGTCGTGTGGGACAGTGTCAAATGTTTTGCACAAGTCCAGGTAGATGACATCAACTGCTCTACCCCTGTCCATCAGTTCCGTTGCTCCATCATAGAAGGCCACCAGATTGGTCAGGCAGGATTTCCCCTTAGTGAAGCCATGCTGGCTGTCACCAACCACCTTGTTGTTTTTCATGTGCCTCAGCATGCCTTCCAGGAGAACCCGCTTCAAGATTTTGCCAAGCACGGGGAGAGCCTGACTGGTCTGTAGTTCCCCGGCTCATCCATTTTTCCCTTCTTGAAAATGGGGGTTATATTTCTCTTTTTCCAGTCGTCAGGAACTTCACCTGACTGCCATGATTTTTCAAATATGATGGACAGTGGCTTAGCAACTTCATTTGCCAGCTCCTTCAGGACCTGCAGAAGGATTTCATCATGTTCAATGGACTTGTGTATATTCAGGTTCCTAAGATGGTCTTGAACCAGGTCCTCTCCTACAGTCGGCCCAGGGTCTTCATTCTCACTGTCCCTGCATCTGCCTTCCAAGACTTGGGTGGTGTGGTCAGAACATTTGCTGGTGAAGACTGAGGCAAAGAAGTCATTAAGAACCTCAGCCTTCTCCAAATCCAGGGTAGCCACTTCTCCCAGTAGTTTCCTGAGGGGGCCCACGTTGTCCCCAGTCTGTCTTTTATTTGCAATGTACCTATAGAATCCCTTCCTGTTATCTTTCACATCCCTAGCCATGTTTAATTCTAAGTGGGCCTTATCTTTCCTAACCAGGGTCCTCCACAAGCTGCAGTGTGCACACCTGCTCCACCTTGGGTCTCCATGGAAGAGGAATGCTTTCATGGAAGCAGGGGAATCTGTTCTGGGGCTTAGAGGATCTCTTCCCTTCTTTATTCTCGCACCTTGGCGTCTGCTGGTCTATTTTATTCCTATCCTATTCTCATGTTAACTACAGTGCAACGTCTTACATGCACGTCTGTGTTTCCTCTGGTGGTTATACACCACCCATCTATCTTCTACTTAAGACTTAGAAGAAGTCCAAAATACATCATCTTCTGCTGTTTTTCATAATAATTTCTGACTTTGGTAAGCATTTAGGACAAATTGGTTTCTCTGGGAGAATAGTTCTCTTTATAAATCATTTTCCCTATTAAATCTCATAAATCTTGGTGTGAAATGGACACTGATAGAGCAATAGTATCAGCAAGAATCAATATCTAGAAGTATTACTACTCCAGACTTGAAAATTCAGGGGTTTTTACAGCTTACAGTTGTACTTACTGACTTACTTAAGCAGGAAAAAGTGAAGATAATGGATTAAAATGAGACCATGGAAGAGAAGAGTTACAGGACACCAAACCTGACACACTTCATCGCTCTGCTAACAGAATTTCAGAGTCCCCATGCAGAGCTTTAGTACCTGTGCTGGAACTAGAAAGTACCTCCACAAAACTGAAAATATATATATACACATTGGCAAATCATTTTATAGTAGTTGTACCCCACCTTTCTAATCACATCCATTTGAATTCCATAAACTGCAACAAGTCTGTTTCTCTGTATGTCGCTTTCACTAGTGTATTATGTCCCAGTGCAGATATTTACAGCATGTGATTAAGTTGCTTCATAGTGTCCTTTTTAGTGTCTAACTGCACATCACTTCTCCATATTTTAATTTGTTCATGTAATCAAATGCGATACTATTTTACATTGTCTTTGTTAACTTAGAGACACAAAGAATGACAAGACAAAATTATTTGGTTTAGGGACTTCCAATTGATAATCAGGACAATAAATTCAGCACTAACATTTTTGGGGTTCAGCTGTTATCAACTGTGTCTTCAGGTACCTGGGTAACTGCAGTTCAGAGCACAGCAGTGAATCACTGGAGTTTTTTCTAAAGCACTTTACGTAGCATAATTTTATCACGAGACCAACTTATCTCTGTATTAAAGAATTGAGTGTTTGAAGAAAGTTTGGGAATATTCATGATACAAGGTGCTAGATGGGCACAGAGATGCTCCTTCCAAATTCAAGTGCAAAGGCATTAGGTTTCTAGCAAAGGCTCAGGTTAGTTTAGCATTGATGATCTTCTGAAGATCATCAGTTGATTTTATGTAACATAAATTTGGCATCATACAAATGAATTTTCAGCTTGAAGAGAAAGGAGGTCATGCAACCCAGGAGGAAGAATTTGTCAGTAAGGTAAATGAGGATTCACTGAGAAGAGATGAGGAGATAGCAGAGGCCTCAAGACAGAGCTGTAAGGACTAACCTATATGTCTGTTAAAATGGAAAAGTAAGTACTAAATGGACACATTCCACATTGCAGTAAGCATTTAGTAAGTCAGGAGTGCCTAGAAATGGCACGTCTGTCTGGAAGAAAAATATGAACAAGCATAACCAAGGCGCATGCCTTTCCAAGGCTGGTGCTCCCAAACTTTAAAATTGCAGATCTGAGGAAACTTTTCCAATACAAAATCCTATTTATTTGATTAGTTCAACAGGAACATCACTCAGTTTGGCTAAATGGATTTGTGTTTCCTAAATAACAATCTCCAAAGTCTGACTCCAGTTTGATATGCTTTCCATGTCATATGTCCACATCAGAAGTCCTGTCTAACCAGGGAGGTCCTAGTTGGAGGCAGGATAGCAAATGTGATACCCATCTACAAGAAGAGATGGAAGAAGGATCTGGGGAACTACAGGCCTATCAGCGTGTCCTCACTGCCAGGGACTGTTATGGATCAGATCGGCTTTAGTTCAGTCACGTGGCACATACAGAACAACCAGGCGATCATGCTCAGGCAGCATGGGTTTATGAAAGGCAGGTCCTGCTTGACTAACCTGATCTCCTTCTATGAAAAAGTGACTCTCATACTGCATAAGGGAAAGGTTGGTAAAGCCACAGCATTCTCCTGGAGAAACTGTCTGCTTATGGCTTAGAAAGGCATACAGTTTGCTGGATAAAAATTTGGCTGTGTGGCGGAGCCCAAAGATTGATGGTGAATGGAGTTAAATCCAGTTGGTGGCTGGTTATAAGAGGTGTCTGTTGGCTCTACTTTCTCTTGGGAAATACTTCAACAGTAAGGCATCCAGTTTCCATAGGCATTCTTAAAGAATAAGACAGAGCAGATAGATAGAGTCTAGAAAAAAATTACAAAATGATCAAAGGCCAAGAGAACCACACTGGAGGGAAGAATTGGAAGAGAGTTGTTTAGCCCAAGGATGAAAAGAGTCAAAGGACCAGCCTAAGTATATTCAAAGGACTGAGCAAGCAGAAGGAGAATATTCTTTATATACGTGTGATGGATAGGATAAGAAGCAACAGAACTTAGTAGCAAGAAGAGAAATATGATTTAAATTTGCTAAAAAGCTATATAACAGCAATGAGAGCAATAAATAGAAAAAGTGGCCTGAGGAGACAGTGGGTATTCCATTTTGTGGCTTAGAAAAATGGTCATTAGAAACAGTGAACACATATTTGGTCCTGTCTTGGACTGGGGATGGATTATACCATCATAAGATCCATCCTAGAATGTAAAAATCTCTAGTTCTGTCACTGACAACTGCTGTTCTGAAACCAGGTCATTTCTTACAGTCCACAGATTAGTGCACATCTTCCACAACATCCTTCCCCTTAAAAAGACTTTTTTTACATGGTTTTGATCCTTACTGCTTGTTCCTTACTGAAACCCTGAATTTATAAAGTCCACTTGTGTACAAGTGATCTTTTTCTCTTTCAGTTACACCTGGTGTAAACTTACTGAGCTAGGCTATCACTCATGAATTTCTTATGAAAACCAAGGTGAAAATACCCACAAGGGGAAGAATACTGAACAATTTTAGAAGAATTACACTGCTGCTCAACTGAAAAGTAACATGCAGGCTAAAATAGGCCTGGTAACTTCTGTATTTTTGAAGGCACAATCCCTGCATCTCCCATATTCTGACAGCTCCATATAGAGTAGTAGCTGCATCTATCACAATATTTGCAGTGCGTAGTGTGATGTGTGACAAACTGATTAATAGTATATACAAGCTGTTATGGCTGTCAATGACGAAGACATAATCAGGGTTGTCTTATGGCCTCTTTTAGCTGACTATCTTGGTGGAAACAGCCATAGCAAAGACAAAAATCTGCCTGCCCAGCAGAAGATGCTGCTCTTCAGCCTCACAATCCAGCACACCATTGGTGTAGAATGCGGGCATATTTCTCTGTATCAATGTTTAACTAGGTAGCCGCATTGTTTAGTCTGATCTTTGAGTTTTTGCTTGAAGGCAGCAAGGGCTCCAGGAAAAGTCTCCAGTGAACAAAGAACCTTTAATTCTAATGGAAGAAGATCTAAGTTTACTCTACTTTAAGCAGGATTTACTGTAGAAAAAAAAACCCTCAGAGTATGTAGAGCTCCAGGGAGCTATAATTCAAAAAAAGCAAAAATGTACAAGCAAAAACCTATTTCACACAAATGCAGCAAGACAAGCAGCACTTTCAGTGTTTTTTCTCCACAAAAAGAAACCTTTCAATGATTTCTTGTCTGGTTAAAAACTGTTTTCAGAGCAGCAATGTTTCTCTTCAATGCTCTACTACTAAAGACTATTCCCAAAAATGGAAGCATTCAGCAAAATGACAAATTCTTTCCCTAACCTCCGGTTTGGAAATCTGAAGAAACCAAAGTAAAATGTATTGAAAGATATGTGTCTTCTGAAGTTGAAGCACCAGTATCGCTTCCTCTCTGCTTTCTCTTCTTTCGGACCTACTCTCATTTAGTATCTCTTAATTAAGTCGGAGGGTTTCTTTCAAAGTTTATTGCAAAATAAATGTTCTGCCTTCTAGAATTGGCAGAGAACGCTGGCCAGTTGCCCAGGTAACTGATCAACACGAAACTTTCATCAAGGCATACTGCAAAGGATATACACTGTTATGTACATGATTCTGTCACTACTTTTGAGGTGATAAGATGAAATTTTAACCACAAATCAGTTTCACACTGTGGTCTCATTTGAGTAGATGATAACTAACATCAAATAGAGGGTCCAGCAAAGAAATGTTTTGCAAATGCTAATGCCCTCATAGAAGAAAGTGCTGTACAGTTATTTTGCTTATTGCTATTCTATCATTTAGATAAGCAAAAGAGTTCAACTGCACAGCAGCATAGCCAGAAATAGACACAGACAGTGACATCTGCACAAGAATTTATCATCTAGCCTGAAAATTTGAAGCAAGTGCATGGTGTTATAAGTGGTCCACTGCTTGGTAACTGGTTGCTAGACCACTTTCAACAGAAGAAAATTTCAGGTGACTAATAGCATCTAATTAATCTCCTTTGCTTTATTTTCAGTTTCCTTAGTGTTCCAGGCTACTAAAGATCTTTTTATCACTCTCTACAGGAGCATTCAGTTCCTTGATTTACTTTCAATTTATGGAAAACAAAGAACGTGTACTCTTTATTTTTTTGGTGTGGAGACCCCAACTTAGAATCACATGGATTTCCTATCACCTCTTCAAAACTGGGATTGACAGTTGACAGGCACACACAGGAAGCAGCATGAAAGTGACCTTTTCTAGACAATATTTTTTATTTTTGTCTTTGTGCCTTATTCAGTAAGTATGTTTTCTAACAGTTCTTTTTTCTTGGCTTCTTCTTTTTGTATTATGGGCCTTATAAGAAGGAGAATAAGTTAATGCCTTTAGCTGCGCCCTATAAAGCTTCCTGACAAGCTATAAGCACTTAGTGTGAAGAGGCACAGTTATGTAGTCCCTAGAAAGGATGTCAGGTGCTTCCTTTAGCTTTGGGTGTCTTCTGAGTTCTCCATCTGATCCAAGGCAATTGCTATATCTGAAAGACACACTGAGGACTTAGATGCATATCAAGTCTAGTTATTAGCTGGCTCTTTGGATTTATGACAGGCTTTGAAAAGTCACTGCATATAACTCATTGTTACTTCCTCCCAGAAAAGAAGCAGTTTGTTAGAATTTTTTAGCAGGCAATACTCTACATCAGAGCATGCCAGCACATCTGTGCCGATAATCAGACAAAAAATAAAACATTCAAATTAAAATACCTGAACACTTAATTTGCCTCTTCAAAACTCCTTGTGGCAATCTGCAGTCAGACCCTTCTGCTCCTCCAAGCCTCTGCTCTACTCCCTGATGAGAAATCAAGTTTTGTTTGGGTAGCAGACTTCTTTCCTCAAGGTGTGCCAGTCACTGACTTACACTTCAGTAGCTGGTGACAGCAGTGTGCCTGCCCACTGGCTCCTGAGGATTGCAGCTGTTTGTACTCTTCACTGCTCAAACCTGGATGTGCCTATGGGAGCTCAAGGAAAAATGTTCATCCGAATATGCGAGGCTATGTTGTACAATATGTTGCCTAATTTCAACACTGCTATACTGGTTTCCCTAGGAGGCTTTCTTAATGTAGTCTTATTGCTCAATGTACTCTGGTGACTGCAATGCTCTTAGCTCACTGGGAACGTGGCAAAGCAAACCACTTGAAGACAAATGCTCATCATTGACGGGGAGAGGAAGGAGCAAGTAAACACAAACCATGCTGGTGATACAACAGGATAGATAGGTCAGGCAACCTCTTCTGTTTCAAACACATTGACAGAAGCCTTCCAATATCCGAAGGGGGCCTATAAGGATGCTGGAGAGGGACTCTTCGTCAGGGACTGTAACAAAAGGACAAGGGGTTCAAACATAAACAGGGAAGAGTTAGGTTAGATATCAGGAAGACATTTTTTACTGTGAGCATTGTGAGGCACTGGAACAGGTTGCCCAAAGAAATTATGAATGCCCCATCCCTGGCAGTGTTCAAGGCCAGGTTGGGAAGGGCTTTGAACAACGTGGGTCTAGTGGAAGGTGTCCTTTCGCTTGGCAGCAGAGTTGAAACTAGATGATCTTACGGTCCTTTACAACCCAAATCATTCTATGACTCTATACTTGATCCATCCAGATGTGAACAGGCTGTGGCCAGAGCCAGTTTACACCACTGGGTTGCCCTCAGTGGGGACAGCATCCAGCAACTTCTGCGCACCAGCTAGTCCAAGCGTGACTCTCAAAGAAATGAGAATCTTTTCTTTTTGAGGACAGCAAAAATTCCATAATGGCATCACCCCGAAAGTTTTCATCTGATGGACAGAAAAAAAAAAAAAAAAAGGTAGTCAGGCCTATTCCATAATGCTGCTGCTGGTTACAACCATGTTTTGAATCAATGTACCACTGCGGGATATTGCCTTTATAATATATTGCATCAATACATCAACAAAGCAGTGTAACTTATACTGCACTGTGCTATAAATCATCCTCCTATCACCAGCTGTAGAATTTATTGATTAGCAGTATGGACATCTGGAAGGAGCAACATACAATTCTCAAGATGTTTTTGCCTTGTGTTCAGGGAAATATGCACAGAACAAACTTCCAAATTCATTTTAGAGGACCACATGCTGCATCTGGGAAGGAGGAGCAGTCTCAGATCTTTCTTCCCCTGAAACACTGCTGTCTCTGCAAAGGAGCATTTCCCATCCCCATGGCAACGGAGGAGGAACACAATTTGGCTGTCTGCAGAGGACCTTCTCAGTAAAGCTGCCCTGAGGTTTTGGCTTCCCACAACCCAGGCAGCAATGCCAGGGCTCCCCCTGGGACCAGAGCTGCCCTGGGACTTGTGAACGAGGTCTCCGCAGCAGTTTTCCTTCTCAGCACCCCTGTTTTTCTCTTGGAAATGACTAAAAGTAATAAAAAGCATTTTGCTGGCACAAGTGAAGGAGATCCCATAGAATCATAGAATCGTTAGGGGTGGAAAGGACCTTAAGATCATCTCGTTCCAAACCCCCTGCCATGGGCAGGGACACCTCCCACTAAACCATGCCACCCAAGGCTCTGTCCAACCTGGCTTTGAACACTGCCAGCGATGGAGCATTCACAACTTCCTTGGGCAGCCCATTCCAGTGCCTCACCACCCTAACAGTGTCAGGGCTAAGCTGGGCACTTTACTTGTGCAGGAAATCCTGCACTCAGCTCACCCAAACAAGCCAGGATTATCTTCTGAATCCAGAGCGTACGAAGTGCCCTATGTAGGGGGCATTTAAGTCCTTCTCTGAATGCTGTTAGGATTTCATCCACTGGTCCCATTTC
Organism: Myiopsitta monachus; assembly: GCA_017639245.1. Taxonomy (NCBI): domain Eukaryota; kingdom Metazoa; phylum Chordata; class Aves; order Psittaciformes; family Psittacidae; genus Myiopsitta; species Myiopsitta monachus. Next base: position 38,294,300 of record CM029927.1, read on the forward strand.
CTAGATTCACAGGTCAGGTTCTGCCACTCATACGTTCAAGCAAACTGTAATTCCCTGTTGATTCTAATGAACCAACAGGGGCTTTTCTGTACACTCTAGTTTTACTTATGGTGGTGAAGACAGGCAATATCTCATCTGAGGTACGTGGTACCTTCTTCAGTTTAAGAACTGCATCAAATCTATGTTGCTGTCCTTGGAAGCCTGAAACTACCCTCTTCCACAGTTCCTACACACTGGAAGTTACCATCTGTGCTGCATGTTACCATCACCTGTCTTCTAGCCCAAAAAAAAGCACCTAAGATAGCGTTTTGAAGACTTCTGTTCCTATCCCAGATGAGGAAAGATAACTGCAGTTTAATGTTTATAAAAGGCTTTGTATTGTCAAAGCATAGCACCAACAAGAGTGAAGCCTCAGTACACCCCTTTGAGGTAGGTATCCTGCTCCCCATGCTCAGAGATGGGGAAACTGAGGCACAGAGTGATTATATCAAAGGCCATGCAGCAGATCAAGGACCCAGCTGAGATCAGCGCATTGGAGACCCTGGTTGTTTGATCCATGCTCCATCATGTGACAGCACTGCCTCACAAAACAAGCACCCTGAAAGCATGACAGTCCAAGTTATCCTACCAACTTCACAATGGCTTTTTCACACTATTAGCAAGCACCCATGGGGTAGGACAAAAGGGTGGTAAATGTGGGGCAGTCAGGATGTTGACAGTGAAGCCTTCTTCAGTGAAGTTTCATAGCCAGGCTGCAGACATGTCTCCTACACCAGAAATGCTCCTGAGACAGTTAAGCGCTGAGGTAAGTAGCAGAAATTCTTCCTGCAGCCAAGACATCAGAGGAGAACCCTACAAGAGGCAAATCTCTGATCTTTTGATCCCCTCAGGCCTCTCCGTGTTGAGCAGAACTTCAGCCAAAGTGCTGCTGCTCCCCTAGCACTTCACAATCCAAGCTGATCATTAATCAATGCTGTACAGGCTTTATGACCTTACAACACAGCTTGTCACCTGTCCCCCAGCACACTCCAAACCTTCAAGCAGCCTGTGGAGGCACTCGCTGGGTAAGCAAAGGGTTTCAGCCAGTCAAAACCTACAAATACTGTCCTCACTCCTTTCCTTTCCTATGCAGGACAAGTGGTCAGTCAAATCTTACGAAGCCTGACCATGGTTTGTTCATGGTGACTGAGCATGTGCCAGTCTACCCTTCTGAGGTGGCTAAGAAAGGTGGCACCTGGCACCTCTTCTAGAGAGGCAAGGAATTTGGTTATTGACTTTGCTGAAAAAGCTGACAATAAGCCTACCCAGCTTACTGATGTGGGCTTAGTCACATACATCATATGCTGGAGCAGGACTGCCAGAATTCATTGCAGCCATCAGCCTCCTGCTCACCCACACCTGAACCTACCTAACCAACTCTCCCACCTACTCAAGTAACTACCTTTAAAAGCTGTCTTTGACTTCTCGTATTCAGAGTGCCAAAGCAACTGTTCTGCCCACTGCATGGGAAGAACAGCTCCTATGCAGACTGCATCAAAATGTGTAATTACTTTCCTAAGAAAAAATGTTCAATCTCATCAAAACAACTGTCTGAGGGACCAAGCCTGTGGAGTCTCTCACAACTATCAACTCGATGCAAACTGCCAATGTTTGTTCGGCCACTGAACATACACTTACCCATCCCTCCTTCCGAGGCAGCAATGACACATGGAGAGGGCAGTGGAAGCCTTGCTCCCAGAGGGTATATGGGTGACATATGAGTTGGAACAGCTGGACTGACTGGGATGAAGCTCCTCTCAGTGGCACCTAGCTGAATTGGTGCTAGAGGCATGGATTTCAAAGCTCCTTTGCACCTTTTCACTTCTTTTTTCTCCCCTCACTTCCAGGCACAAAATCTTACTGCCGCTCTTTCTATCACTTTCATTCCACCTTCTAGAAGTCACACTGCAGGACATAAAGCAGCTATTGCTTTTCCTAGGAATCAATGAGGATACCTGCCTGAAACCTCCTCTGCCAGTCTAGCTAACAAATTTTTTTCCCAGAATATTTCACCCTTGTTTGATTCTATGCCGGGAAGAGCGTAATGTTTTCCATCATGTTTGAAGGAAATAGCACAAAACTGTAAATCCTGGATGGTACTCCCTAACTATGAGCAGAATAAGTTAAAAACCACCATCAATGAAATCCTGACTGACAGGAGATTATGAATCCAATGATCAGCCTCTGGCATATGTGATAAAATCAAATCTGTGAGATAAAATGCAGAGACACTTCGTGGTGCAGGAAGAAACCAGGGCACGCAACTTTCAGACTGCTATTAGCATACAGGGTGATGGACCTTCCTGGTGGAAACACTGGATTCAAATACTACAACGTTGTCCTTAAGATCTTCTAAAACATACAAGTAAATCTGTAAAAATGAAAACTCCAAGGAAGAAGCCCTAATAATTACCTGATAATCAGCATGTTATTCAGAGATCCTCTTAACTTTTCCCATGACCACAGATAACTTTAATACAGAGTACTCTCTTTCTGGACTGCCAGTGTCCACACAACTGTTCACAGAAAGGCTGTGTTCTTTCTTCAAAGAAAAGAGGCTGTATGCCAGCTATCAGGTTTTCCCATTCTGATATCTGCGGCCAAACAGCTTGTGATCAAAACCTTTCAGATACATGAGCTCTGAGCAAAGAAGAGTTAGTCATAACTGCTCTTATCTCTCATCTCAAACTCTGCTTTCCTCTAGGTGAACTTTGAAGACTATTTTTCAGAAGATTGGAGAAAGTTGGAATAGAATATATTTTCAGATTAGAAAATCAGATGGATTAAGAAAATTAATAAAAGGAGGATATTAGTACAGAATAAGAATACAGTTAAGGAAAATTCAAACAAAATACTATTCTGAAGTAGGTTCAGATGCAGGAAACCTTTTACTTCTGAGTGAAAAAATCACATTCAGAACAAATTTAAGGAGTCCACAAATAAAATACAAATAAAAAATATTGTTAAGAGTCAACAAAGGAGCAACCAAATTCTAAACCAGTTTTTGATTATTATGCCGTTGGCAACTAACAAACAACAAAATTAATTAAATTATTAGATTAAATTTTCTCATCAAAATAACTGAAAGCAGTATCTTACTAATAAATTTTCAAAAATATTTGTGCTATTAAGTTTATTTTCAAAAGGATCAGTCTCAAGATTTTCAGTACTGTGACATTTTTAATATTTAATCCGCATAATTGCATTGACCAAAATTTACCGGAGAAGACATAACTTTAAAAGATATACAAATTGCCAAACATTTCAGTAATACTTGATATTCTTTTTATTTTTGGCAGAAAAATATTTGGTCCCATTTTTGAAATGTTTGAAATGTTCAAATATTCAAGTGTTTGAAATTTAAATCTAATTTTAAATGACATAATGTATTTCAAGGTCTTCTTTTACATATTTTAATAGTTTTGATGATAAACTTTGCTGAATGGCTATAATGTACTTTATGGAAAGTACCTTTTCGTGTGCTGTTAAGTCTCTGATCTCTCTATCACAATATACATTCTCAGCAAGGGAGTTACATCAGCTTCTATCACCATGCCGCTTTGTTCTTACTCCACCATTTTTATTCCAGAGACACAAAATCCACCAGCAGGTGTAAGCAGACATCCTTTGAGGGTTTCAGTAACCATCTGGATCTATTTCCTATTTGTGTGTCTTTGCAGACTACAGATGAAGAACAATTACTAAATGTACTCCATCTCTCATCCTCAACCCCCCAGTCTGGTCTATGGGCCTAACCTAATCTGTGAAGCAGCAGAGAAGCTAAACTTGATCTTCGTTGACAGCATCCCTCAGGGGACAGCAAGGGCTTTTATAAAGACTCTATTTGCTTAATCTTCACATATACCTACAAGGAAATGGTGGTAGTATTGTAACATGTTGGTCACACCAAATTTAGTTTTAGTTCATGAGCTATTACCACTTTTCAATTCCCCTCCAGATACACATGTGCAGCATAAAACACACTTTTCAGTTCACTCAGTTCATGGCTGATGAATTTCTTGGAGAATGTGGCTATGAATTTTTAACAACTCTGCAAACATAAAAGCAAATAATGTATTTTCTTTTATTCTTTTCTACACAATGTGACAAATGAAGTTGTCCCTGTACTCCCAACAGAGGGAGAGCGATTTTATCTTCACCAGCTCAGACAGTTGCTCCTTCTGCCAAGGCAGTATTTCACACTGCTGCCCCACTCAACACCTCACATTATGGAAAGAGCAGAATAAAGGTTGACATTCGCTTTCCATTCCAGGTCCACTTTTCCTTCCTGACTGCTTGCCAGAGGAGACGGGGACATAATGACTTCTCTAACTACTCCAGAATGCTTGGATTCCTCATTGCATTCAGAGCAAAGATCCTTGAAAAACAAAACCTCAGCTAAACTGCTACTGCAGAGGCACTCAGAGGTTGCTGGTTTAGCTAAATTCAGTCTTGACTCATTTTTCTCTCCCTCCTCTCTTGAGCTACACCTGCAACTTTCCACTAACACATCAGACAGTAAATATGCTACCTCAGATTTTATCAGAGTATGTGCAGCTGAGTGTGAGGATGGGAGGCATGTGCAGGAGCAGGTTCTGCTGCTCTGGGTTCTGTTTAGTTTCATCCTATTTTGGAGTTCCATGGGTAAAAACATGCTAAGGCATTGCATGCTCTGCAAACCTGAAAGTATCTTTAGTGTAGTCAAGGCCACTGCTATCTTCTGGTGAGATTTAAATTCTTCAATCTATGCCCTGTATTTTGGCCAGAATAAATAAACAAGACACTGTGCTGTTTTTTTCTGGCTGTTTTTACTGATTTTTCTTTTCAATACAGATGCAGATTTATTTATTTTCTTCCCAGGAATCTGAGCAGGACTTACATTTTGACTTCACTATTTTACTGCACAAAAAGTACCGTTTAAGAGCTAAAAATTGTAATCCTGTAGCAGCCCCCAGCCTACACTGGGGGGTAGGCTACTACCCTATTACCTACACTGAATGTAGTTTTTAGTTTTGTTGCCTTTTAAACTATGAATTAATTCTCTAAGTATGTGTGCATGCACACATTGTCTAAGGGGAAAAAAACCCCAACTGCTCAGATTTGACAGTTCAACCCAAAGGTGTTGGTTGATGTATTAACAGCACGTTCCTGCTGCTCCACTCCCACTTGCTGGTCACACTCACGATTCCACTTGTACCGCTGTGGTTTTTCTTGACTATTTTACTCCAGCTGGGCTCGGTGTACAGACCATAGTCTGATGGGAGAAGGCGATATGCTGGCTAATTTCTCATGACCACACAAGAAAACCACAGGACCTGAGCGGTCAGGATACGCTGGTTTCTGCAGATTATCCAAATATCTACAGATTCTCCAAAGGGGCAATAATTTCTGGCAGAGAACAAGGAAGGGCAAACACGGGGTGGCAGCTTCACCCATGAACCCCCAGACCTTGGCCACAGACACAATAGCCTTCTGAGAGATGTTCAAATTGTGGCTTCTAAGAAGCAACTTTCTCCAATACAGTGCTTGAAGTGCATTGAGAATTTACTAGAGTCAACTTTCTTTTTATCTCAGCAATGTTCTGCTATCAGCTCCAAGGAACAAGGTAAAAAAAGCAATTGAAAAACAGAACAACATTATAGTAATGCTGCAGATTATACTCTGTAGCAACCTAGGCTCCAATTAGCAAGTGCCTAATATTTAGCACAAGAGAAATGTCATTAAAAAGCAAACTGTGTGCTCAAGTATCCTGCTAAATTTGAGTCGTGGTGACTATTTTTTTCCTGTTGATTGATATGTATCCTTAAATTTTCTGATCACACTCACTACGCGACACCAACATGGGATCTAATCCAGCCTCACAGAAGGATCATGTCCCTTTTCTAATCATCAATATGCATCAGAGCCACAACAGTGATTTTATCTGAAAACTCAATCAATTTCCACATTTATATATCTGTGATAAAAGCACTCAATGGAAATTGCTGTCAATATTTTGAAGTCGTTTCTCCAGGGGTAAGCATGGAGCTGATCTCATCCACTTCCACTTACATATATGCTGGTGTTACTGGGACACCCAAATTGCTGTTGTACCAGTTATGTGCAATCATCCAGGTCAATTTACCTCATCTAACTCTGGTCACCTAGAAGCAATACTGGACATAAACATCTTGTGAATCTCATGACTGAGGCTTACTAGTTAACAATGGGAAAGAAACCGTATGGAGGTATCTCTCTCCCCCTCCGATGACAATGGAAAGAGTCAAGATGCCCTTTTTTATACTGTCTGTTGAAACAGCTTAAACAAAACAAGAACTATGAAGACTGGGAACCCGTACATTATAACTCATGAGCTATATTTCTCAATCACATGCTTTCTGCCTTCCCCCCTCTGAAATCAATAGAAATTTTATTCTGATTTCAATTGAGCTAATAGGAAGTTAAAAGAAAAAAACCCAACCCCTTGCCTTCCCTTGTTTCATCTGGTGTTAGGGCTATGGCTGAAAACAGTAACTGAGTACAAAATTCAGGGCCAGTTTTTAGACAGTAAGGTGTTTACAGTATAGCTATCTACATGTTTAAGCTCTTGCTACAGTCAGTGGACAAGAGATTGATGCAGCTGTCCTAACTTCAGCTGGGATAGTGTTAATTTTTTCCTTAGTAGCTGGTGCAATGCTGTGTTTTGGCTTCAGTTCAAGAACAATGCTGATAACACACCGATGTTTTAGTTGTTGCTCAGTAGTACTTTTCAGTCTCTCATGCATTGACAGTGAACAAGTGCACAAGAAGCCAGGAGGAAGCACAGCCAGAACACCTGACCTAAACTAGCCAAAGGTATATTCCATAGGATAAAACATCATGCTAAGTATAGAAACTGGGGGGAGTTGGCCAGAAGGGGACAATTGCTGCTCAGGGATGGGTTAGATATCGGTCAGTGGGTGGTGAGCAAAGTGGCGCATCATTTGTTTTTTTCCCCATGGGTTTTATTTCTCTCTCTTTCTCTCTTTTTCATTACCGTTATTACTATTAGTAATAATAGTAGTGGTATATTTTACTTTATTGTTATTAATATTAAACTTGGGTGACATGGTTTAGCATGAGGTGTCACTGCCCATGACAGGGGGGTTGGAACTTGTCCTTTCCAACCCAAACCATTCTATGATTCTACGATTTATGAAACTGTTCTTATCTCAATCCATGTTTTAACTTTTTTCCTAATTCTTCTCCCCATCCCAGCAGGAGCAAGGAAGAAGTGAGCAAGCAGCTGCATGGTACTTAGTTGCTGGCTGGAGTTTAGCCACAACAGCTTAAACAAATAGCACAGGTATCAGCTGAATAGCTGAGCTATGTCATTTTCCAGTCTAGATAATGGAAAGATCCAGTTGCCTAAATACTGGTGCCATGTTAGGTATATCCAAGTATTGCTTAAAAAATCATCAGATGTCCCAGAAATCCTAGATGTCTTTGATACCTCAAAGTATCTCATTTGATAATAGATGATGCATTTAGAAAAAAGAAGTCCAACACTGCTGGCTTGGGCTCCATTGACTATGCTGGAAGCTTGGGCACATATTGACACCTATATGCAAACACCTGAACTTCATTGCCTGCAAACTGGAACAGAAGTGCATCCATTTTATATGCATAATAATATGCTATATCACTAAAATTGAAATCACCTTTATTTCACTGCTGTCTTTATCCTGCCTGTGTTTTATTTCTATGTTTGCCTCTTAATTAGTGCCATCCATAACTCCCTGGGAGGATGGGAGTCAGGTCTCTCCTCCCAAGGACAGACCACTGGCAGGCTAATTTGTCAGGGAGGGGCTTGTGGAGCCAATCAAGTAAATACAACCAGATGATTTGTAAACTCAGAAGGATGGTAGCGATAGATTTATAGACCTCAAAGATAAGCCCAGCATAGACCAGAAAGAAGATCATAAGGAAACATTATATGTGCTATATCTTCAGGCAAGAATGTCGAAAGAAACAAGTAAAGGAACTCACAGAAACTTCTTTATCCCCCCACTAGCCTGTATAGAATATAGAATGCTTCAGATGTTAAAAATGTGGTTTCCTTCTTGTCACTGTGATAACATTAGCTTTAGGTTGATTCCTACTGCTGTGAGACAGCTGGTGCAGACATCAGTTTGAATGCACAGAACATAAGTTTGTCATATAAGTTTAAGCTAACCAATCACTCATCTTGCTATAAAATCTAACCCGGTCATCTCCCTTGTGATATCTGGCCACTGGAATGTTAAAGCTGCTACAGCAGCATCTTGGCTAATTGTGTCCACCAATAAAAATGGATTCCATACAAAATGGCATCAATTAAAACTATGAAACTTCAAGAAAGCAGTCACTTTTAATGTACCATTTATCACAACAACCTGGTGTTCTTTTCTTCCATAGTTTTCAGAACTCCGATTGCCATAACAACCAGATGCAGCCTTTACACAGTGTGGGCCAAATCCTGCCCTTAGTGACACAGATGTAAATTCAGAATAACTTCCCTGAAATGGCTGGAATAGCAGTGGTGCAAATATAGCATAACAGAGGCAGAATGGGACCCACTATCTCTTTTGTGTAATCATTTTCTTCTTCTCCTTCGCCTTTTCAGGAAGACAAGATGTTTTTCTCTTTTGCTCTGAGTAAGCTCATAATGTAGTGGAATAATCAGACATAATGACAGGTTAAAACTCAAAGGAGTGTTACATTCTAAATACCACATTAACTAAAATTTTAAATTTGTATATTAAGAGTTATTTAAAATGCCCAAGGAAAAAGCAAGTCAGAGATAGTCATTTGCTCTATTCAGAGGCTACTTCTAAATCATAGAATCATAGAATCACAGAATGGTTTGGGTTGGAAAGGACCTTAAAGATCATCTAGTTCCAACCCCCTGACATGGGCAGGAACATATTCCACTAGACCAGGTTGCTCAAATCTAAATGATATAATGTGATTAATATCTTACCTAATAGGAAATAACGAAGTGTAAATTCAGACTTGTTTGTCTAAGCAGAGGATGCACTGCCACAGAAAGAAATTCATAGGAGGTTATTGGGTCTCATTACCTAGAGCTGGGCCCCACGTAGACTATCTCTGACTATTTGCCTGGAAATCATTTCAAAGACATCACCATAAAATGTTCTCAGACTTGCCACTCCTCCCAAGCAAATCTTTACATGCAGTCCACACACCTACTCAGCCTGCAAAATTCTACACAGTAGAGATACATTTTCCCTCTTAAATTCAAAAAGTGTGGAGCTGCCATCCTTAACAATAGCTCTTCACATTTTAAGGGTCTCTCTGGATGAAAGGATAGCCAAGGATCTACAAAATCTAGCAACAAGAAGGGATGTGACTCGATACTGCCAGGGAAGTTTTAGAATAATGCTGGTTTAGAAATGAATTGTGCAGGCAAACCTAATAGCAGGCATTACTAATGGTCAGATGTCACTGAAGACGGATGCATCAGCGCTGCACTGAGGCAGTATAAGAGCCTCAGAAAAATAGATTAACGAGGTTTGTTACCCAATGAAAATGCAAAATTATAAAGTAAAAAAATGCGCCGAGTCAGGACATCAAGAGGTCAATTACTTTGTCTAACTGCCCTAAGGCAAGATCATCCGTCACTACATCATTCCAGGCAGCTTTTTATTCAGCTTCCATTTAAAGACCTTCAACAAAGAGGCTTCACAATTTCCAGCCACTCAATTTCAGCGGCTCATTATCTTTATTATTAGAAGGCTCTATGGTGTGATTCCAGCATGGATAGGTATTACTACATTATCTTTACTGCAAGTTCAGGCGTTAAGAGCAGTGAAACTGTATCAACACAGGTTACATTAGCCAAGCTTTGACTGAATGTCCATTAGTAGCAAGAGAAGCCCGCTACAGTTTTACTGGTATTTTTACTGTATATTACAGTTTTACTAGCGCATTTAAACCAGCTGATCTGCTGTGAGTATTTTGGTCCCCACTGCCTCTCTTCCGTAGAAACATAGAATCATATTTTTCTTTGAGGCCCTGACGTTTCGCAGCCCTCTTTTTCACCTGCTGTGGCAAATGATGAACGCCATGGTTTCCAAGGACATCTCAGATTTTTTCAGGTTGGTTTAGAATCAACTTGCAGATGACTGACCGGCACTACACTGCACAGTGTGTGCACTGTACCGCTGCACAGTGTGTGTACAGCAGGTGAAATCAGATGCAATAGTTCTCTAATGTTCCATAGCAGACAAATTTCTGTAAGACTGTGCAATGAGTTTCACTGTGTTGTACCACAAGAGGGGAAATGGATAATATCATGAAAGGTGAACCTAGATCAGGAATTCTCCTTTCAAACATTAGAGGAAGGATGCTAAACAAAATATCCAAACACAGAATCCATTTTGTTAGAGCTACTAGCTAGATGTGAACTGTCTCCCACAGTAAGCCTAGTCCTTCAAAGCAAGTTCTAAATGTCAAAACAATAGTGGAAAGCCAACACAACTTTCTTATAGCTTAATAAAACACCCAGCTGATGGCACATTGCTGCCATTAACATAAGGATAAGGCCCCCTGGCATCTTATACCTGCATGGTGGTAAAGTATCCGCGGCTCCTGCATGCTAGGTAATTTTCCCAGGTCCAAAAAGAATGTTCAGAGAATGAATGTAAATAGCAGTGAGTGGAAAGATGGTGATTCAAGACAGTTGCTGCAAAAGCATTTGTTGCTAGGGTCTTCATGAGGTGCATGGTAAAACCAAGGCCTGCCTGTGACTTAGCTGATAAAAGACTGAGAATAGCAGCATCAAATGTGAAGAAAGAAGACAAAGGATCTGTTGAGGAAATAGAGAAAACATCTTTCAGAGGAATTTAAAAAAAAATCAAAAAAATCTAAAAAAAAAAAAAATAAAAAAAAAAAATCCAAAAACTTTTAAAATCCATAGCAGTTTGAAATTCCTAGGTTAGGGGTTTTGACATCTGAATTTCCCTACACACTCAGTTGGGGGTAGGGGGTGTGGAATCACCTCTACAGGGCAACACATACCTCATAGGCCTTAAACCATCACCTGAAGGTGCCTCCCTTTTCCCTTTCAACTAGAGAAGGAGAGGTCAGGAGCCTCTCAACACAGGCATCTCAGTTCCAGTGGGATGTGGGCTCAGGGAATAGAAGTCAAACCTGAATCACTGACCAAAAGCACTGATTTTATTACAGCGTAAGTACATTCAGAGGATTAAAATAGAAAGTGCAAAGGAATTCTCCAAGTGGAGCAGAAAGACATTGCATAGGCTGTGCAGCATGAAGGTGATTCACCGCATGCACAAACTACCAAAGGCTTTTTAGTCCAGAAACCTCAGAGGCACCTGATCCTCTAATGTTTACTGAGTACAATGCTTAGTGCAGTGGCACTATTCATTGGTCATTAGGCATTGCTGTAATAAATGGAACAAGGATAATCTTTGTTTTATAACACTTATAAAACCGAAACAGAAGCTAAATAGGAGTCATTACATTCTGTACATCAGCAGTGTGTAAAATGATGTGACCTATAGATTAGAGGAAAGCAACAGCTGAAAAAAAAATATTAAAAATGAAAGGATCATAGAAAAGATGTCTGTAAGGGATTTCAAGAGATGCTCTTGTCTGCCTTCTCCTCCCAAGTCAGGACCTGCTTCTTCTTTGGGCATTGTTGGAAAAATGTTTAAAGACTGCTACTGATAAAGATTTCACAGCCCCTGGAGAAAAAGAACTATCTCCCAATTTAATTTGAAATTCCCCTGCAGCAATTTAAAATGGTTCCCTCTAGCCCTAAGACCTACACATTTCCCTCTCTTTTGAACCTAACCCCCAATTATAAGGAGCACAAATCTGAATAAGTCAGTAATATACTAAATCATATTCTTCACAGCCCTACTGAAGTCAGTTGCTTCCAACAGTGCAAAACTTAGCATGGAATTAAACCTGTAAGATTCTATCTTCATACTGAAATAAATGTATAACTTAGAATCATAGTATCATAGAATAGTTAGGGTTGGAAAGGACCTTAAGATGACCAATTTCCAAACCCCTTGCTGTGGGCAGGAACACCTCCCACTAAACCACGTCACCCAAGGCTCTCTTCAACCCAGCCTTGAACACTGCCAGGGATGGAGCATTCACTTCCTTAGACAACCCATTCAAACACCCCACCACCCTCACAGTAAAGACCTTCCCCCTTATATCCAATCTAAACTTCCCCTATTTAAGTTTGAACCCATTACCCCTTGTCCTATCACTGTAGTCCCTAATGAAAAGTCCCTCCTCACCATAATTATAGGCCCCCTTCAGACACTGGAAGGCTGCTATGAGGTCTCCATGCAGCCAAACAGCCAACTTCATACAGACCTGTTCTTTATGTCTATTTTGATATCTCTTACATAATTCTGTTACAATTTTTCCACCAAGTTTTAGAATTTATCATCTTCCATCTCTGAAATCTAAGCTTTCAGTAATTTTCTATTGCAAGAGAATTTCTCTTCCAAATGTATATATTTTTTTGCACAAAATGACTTTCAGCTGAACTTCTTTATATGGCCATCTGTGTAATTACTATGACTTTTACTGAACCAGCAGCTTGAAAAGCTTATTACGTGGCTTCTGCTCTTCCTGGTATCATCATTAGTTCTGCCATTGACTTCAATGGAAGCAGGACTAGACCCCCTGGAAGAGCCTCATTATTGGATAGCTCAAAGCTTTGGTGAGAATTGATATTGGTATGTTGACAACTGCTTGTTTCTTTCTTTTTGTTTTTTCCTTTTTTTTTAAATTTAGAGTCTCTTAATCGGTTCAACCAACCACTTTGTGAGATGATTCTGTATCTCTGAATGCACTTTCCTATGCTTAAATAGGAAAGGTTCCCTTCCTCAATTGCCATACAACAAGAGCAATAAGCATGTTTTGAGGAAAAGGACAAATTCCAATCTGTGTGCTGCAAAAGCATCTTGTTATGCACCAGGAAGCTTTTGATGAAGAAGGAAATGTAGTAGGTGAGAGACTGGGTGGAAGCAAGTAAGAGGAAGAAGGAATTCAGTATGGGAACTGGGAGTTCAAGAAGAATTAATCCAGTCTATTTCTCTTCCAGTTTTTTAACTCAGGTGGAAGCAAAAAAGGATTCAAAAGGCTGCACCTGTGCTCCCTTCTCGGTGTAGATGCCAGCTCCTAGGGTGTGCGCTCTTGAATCCTGTGTGATTAAATGTAATACTGTTGGTTTGCACCAGCCAGGGATGAACAAATGAAGGCTGTTGAACAGAAGACATTTGCTACCCAAGCTGAAGTTCAGAATCTTCATAAGCAGCAGGTGAGGATCTCTCACTCCCAATTCCCTGGGATAGCCCTTGGCTCAGGTCCCACCTGCCTTGAGCTGCTCCAGCTGGTCTCCTCATTGAATTAATCATATTTAGGTCCCTGCCCTAAAATACAGATCAGCCTTCATGTCTCTCATCAGAATGGAGGAGTATGTAATAGAGTGTCTTTGTTATGCTAGCTGCAACTTTCTGAGGAAGGGAGGTTCTGTGGCCCTGTTGGAGAGAGGAGATCCAGGCTGGCTCCACAGAAGTAGGCTGTGGATGTCCAGATGACTTGCAATAGCAGGTGCTAATGTTCTATTTGTCTTTCAAAATCCAGAGTTTTCTTTTCTTGAGACTTGGCTCAGGATTTCCCCTGTGACTGGCACTAAACGACTTTAACAAGGTAAATTATATTTGTTGGTCTAAAGGCTCCAAGGTGCCTAGTTAACTTTTTATTTCAATAGTTACTTTACTTTGACTTGACTCATACTAAGCAAAAACATGCTCCAGAGTACTGCCAGATCCAGTCTGCGCTGTTTTCAGCCAGCCACATACTAGCTGTCTCTAAACAGTTTCTAAATCATACTTATGCTACCTCACTTTTTATCCATAATTTACTCTGAACAGATTCAGTAATACTTGCCCCAGTCATTTCCCAGGCAGTGATTTGGTAAGTGATTCAAAAGTGTTCATGGTCATCATTTATTCAGATTACAAATAGGGAAGCAATTTAACAATTGCTCATGTATTGGTATTCTTCAGACCAGCGTGCTTGGGTTTTTTTGTTCTTACTTTGTTCTTCTGAGATAGATCTATTCTGGTGTTTGTGACATAGAAAAATAATTGTCCCACCAGTCCTGAAACACATAAAGAGCTGGAATTCTATGTCCCCCTGCTGAAAAGATATTTCAAGTATGCATAAGGTGTTACCCTATCACCTGATCTTTGCTAAAATGGCAGTTTGGAAAGCAAAACAGACTGATACATATTGAATTCCTCCACAGCTCAGTTACTGGAGAGTTCACCACCAGGATTCCCTTTTAATGATACAGACCATTTTTACTTGCAAAACATATTTATCATGCATCAGAACACAGGATTGCTGTAGATTCTGTTCATTAGAATCTGACAAATCAATGGTTTTACAGCATAAAGAAAAAAAAACAAGTTAAAAATCAGTGCTACCAAATTAGGATGATAAAATTACCTTCAAAATCTTTATTATGGAAAAAAAATCCTATCAAGAGAATCCTGAATGCTTAACTAAACTTAACTTTACAGAGAAGTAGTTTTAAATGGCTGTCTGCTGAAAGAGTGAGAAAGCTGGGTGGTTGGAGGGTATTTTCCCCCCAAAGAGACTGATGCTGTAAGGCATTGTGTTATTGGTTGTGTTAAGCAAGTTGTGACATCCGTCAAGATGAATATGTTTATGTACATACCTGGTGACATAGTTTGAAGCGGTATATTGCAGGTATAAAATCCTGATCAATCTTACTTACAGTAAATCTTTGCACAGTAATTGTATTTCTTTGTTCATTGCAAAATCAGAGCTGCTGCCTGGAAGTGTGCAAGCATTTAATTTTGTCATATAATTCCCTCCATTTCAGGCCATGGTAAGTAACACCTTCGGTATATGTCAGCTGTCAATTCCTGTTAGAGCTATTATATGGTTTAGGTGTAGCTGCCTGACGATTAATACTGTGTGTTATGAATTCATCACTCGAAAAATGGCAGAAGAGATTGAATAGTAAAGATTCTGTATGAATTAACACAACCTGCAAAATAACATTTCTGAAAGCTTTATCGCTGTGCTGGCTTTTCCTGGAGAAGAGCACAGACTACACTCTCCAGGCAAGTGCTTTGGAGGAGTGCAGGTAAATCTCCTCTGACCAAGAGAGACCTCTACAGGTGTTTTCAGTCCAAAGACCTTTGGATGTTGTTCCATGAATCTCTCAAGCAAAAGATGTGCCCAGTGTTCAGCTGCCAAGTCAGAGGAGATGGAAGGAACCCCTGACCATGCTCCAGGGAGAGCTGTGACACCCTCCCCAGTGCCACCTACAGCGCAGTACTCCCTGGGCCGCCACCAAGGTGCCCTGGGAACTTCAGCCAAGTTGGAGAGATGTCTGTATGGAAGGGACACGTAAGCAAGTGGCCTTCAGACCTGCAGCCTAAGTCAGGGGAAGCCATGTTCTCCAAACATATGCAGGGCTGTTCCTTCCCAGGGCTCTGTGGTGAAGTTAATTAAAGGCCAGATGAGCTTTTAAACAGCCAGCTTGGTTATACTTCTCTATGAGGCATATTGGGATCCAAGTTACTTATTATTCTGTCTGTTCGGAGTACATATAGAGGCCGCAGAGACAACAAAAATAGAAGGAAGCATTCATTCTTATGGTTTTGCAGCACTTAATTTCTGCTTCTTCTGAGGAACATAATCAGTTTCTATAGGTAGCAGCCTCTACTGACAATACTCTCTGTGGTTTGAACAGTACAGTAGGGTGTAACCTTGATGCAGCTCCTTTTGTATATTTTGGAAAGCTTGTTGTCTTTCTCCATAACTGATGTTTATTGACAGAACTAAAGGCAGCCTAATGGAAAGGATGAGCATCATTTACAATTGTACTTTCTGCACCAGTCTTCAAATTGTTCTCTTCTCACAGGTAACAACAAGACTTGCATGGGTAATAATGCTGGCAAATAAATGAGACATGTAAAAGAGAAATGCTAAGTAGTATTTCTCTGAGAGGAGTACTAAAGACAGTGATGGAAAGCAGAGCTAAAAGCTGTTGGTTCTTTACAGAGCTTCTGTAGTCCTGGTACACGATTAAAGCCTGTAAGAATCTCATCAGCCTCCTTTCTAAATTTCCCCAAGATCATTAGGTTTTAATCCATACATGCAAATAATTTTCAGAAGTTGTAACTGGGAATAGATGCTGCAAAATATTAAGGCTAAATTAGGATGAGTGTTTACTTTTTGTAATAACTCTTTTTGCCCTGAAAGATCAGTATGCTGAAGTTTCTCAGGCACAAACAGGATTGATGGTTTGCTGCTGGACGCTTTTCAGTCATTGAGACTAAAAACTTTTATTGATGGAACCATGTACTTGAGACTACTGAAAAGAAAATGTTCTGTTGCAGAGAGAAAAGATGAAAAGACAGTGCTCCAGGGAAAACACAAACTAAGAAAAAAAAGAAAACAAACCCTGACTTCTAAAAATGAAGAATACAAAACCAAAGGGTTTTCTCTTTTTTTTTTGCTAAATCTGGTTTCCTCATTGGTACCTCCACAGGCTCCATAGAGTTGCTATTCCATATACACATGCTGCCCTGGGTGATATTTAGAATTGCAGTATACATTTGTATGGGGTTGCCTGCTATATAGCATGTGCTGCATTGAATAGAAATTCACAAGATCCCTGTTACAACAACTCACAGCCATAGCATTGATGTCTGGCCTTGAGCAAGCTGCCCGATCAATCCTTCACTCAGCTGCTCAGCAGTAAAATGGAAAGCAAAACTCTGCCCTGGTTACAGCTGGTTTCTCTTTTCTTTTGTCATCTGAAGCTTTTAGGAAGGGTACTACAAGCACTTAGATAAAGGTCCTTGTAAACTTCCCACAGATTTAAATACCAATCAGTAAACAAGGGAAAAAAATATTACCACAATAAGGTAATTTCATTAATATACTCCTTGGTCATGGTGCATTATTCATAGGTATGCTATGCAATATAGTATAGAGTTTTATTTTTTTAATAAGTTTGGCTAAGTGAGTCACTGCCACAACATCATTAATCACAAAATCGCTTGGAGAAAGCCAGATCTGCTCCTGTGTAGAGTCAAGTCTAGAAGGAGGATGGGGGCTTAAGCACGTGGACCTCAACAGCCGACCTTGAGGCAAAGGCGTTCCCTTGAGCACTCCCAGTTATAGCACTAGGGAAGATCTGCTACGCAGGAATACTTGGCAGTTCATAATTTAATGCTGCGTATCACTGGAAAAGGTGTGACAGGATCTTTTTATTTCATATCATTCAGCAAATACTAGTTTCCACTCTACTTAGTTGCTGCTTTGATGTGCTGCAACTGGATTTCATACCTCTCTCTCTCAGACCTTTTCTTCAAGTTAGAGCATGCACCAAGCCAGTGTCTGTGTGAAGTGTGTAAATCTGCTGTTTCCCTACTCATAAAATTTGCATGGCTGTTGCACTGCCAGACGCTGCCTGTGTTTTTTAGGGCTAGAAAAACTAAATCGAAATAGTCACTGTAGCACACTGTGCTAAATGCAGATATAGCACATTTCATGGTGACAGTTTGCCTGGCTGCCTTCCTTTGAAAAAGGGCTAAAATTGTCATTCTTAGCAAGTAAGTGCTGATTTGGGTTTGTTATCCACACCTGAGTTCTAGCAAACAGCTGTGCTGGCCCACAGTGCTGCTTCAGCGGTGCTTGGGGACAGGCATTGTGCTGAGAAATAGGTGCTGTGAGTAGGTGGCGAAGGAGCTGGACACCCAATTTACTGCACCTTTTACAGCAAAGCGTAGGTGAGGACCAGACATCTCTCAAGCTTTTGTTTCCACTGTCCTAATGACAGGCTGCTGGAGGATTTGAAACTGCTCCATCATGACAAAAAAACCTGTTCTGTATCCCCATCAATCTATGCATGATGTCCCTGCAAGCAGCAGGGTTTCAATTTACTTGTGTATTTCATCATGCAGCAACACTTCTCCAAGCCAATATATTGGCCTATGGGTGTTTATTATGATATAATTTTTCATTATTCAGACAGCTCATTAATTGTACACCTCTTGAAAACTATTACATGATATTCATGTAGGTCCACTGACCCAAGACCAGCCTTTCCATGAACTTCAATGAAATGCTTGAAATCATACCCTATGCCTTTACATTCTTGTACTTTTTAATATAGTTGCTAAAGATCAACAACAAAGTTTTTAGCATCAATAGTGATCTAAATATTGACCCCTACATTTAAGAGTAGCATTCACAAAAATCCTACTGAAGTGGTTAGGTACTTGAAAGATCAGGAACATCAAAGATTTGCATGGCTTCAGATGATGTGGTTGGGCTAAGCATCAGCCTCAACACCTACTTGAAGCTGAAGCCTCTATGGGTTACATGTGTTGAACTCCTGTTTTCTATGCGTTGTGAGAGGCCCACTCCAGCAGACATATAAGGTGTGTCCAACCATTCTAATAATGTGACATTCACTCACATTAACTGATGAGCTCCCCTGCTAACAAGGTAAGAGCTACCCTCAGCTAGCTGACTGATTATTTAAATGAAATGATACCCTAATATTTATACATGTACCTAAAATCTTTTTCTCAAGAGGAGTTCAGCAATGACTTGAAAGCTGTTGTAATCAACCAAGGGAATCAACAGCTAACAATGTAAGTCACAGCATACCCAGTCCCAGAAAGCAACTTCACCCAAAGTACTCTATCCTGTGCAAACATAATCAGCGGTCATTGTTTCTATTTACTGTAGGAATTTAGTAATGAGCTGCATTATAGATATCCTTTATATGGTTGTATGAAAATATAACTGCGAAGTGTCTATTGTTTTCAAAGTTTTTACAATATAAACCTCTCTAGCCAGTTTTCAGGGGAAATGTAATCTGCTGTGGCTAAATAATGTGTTTAAAATCCAATTTATTATCAGCCCGGCCATACTGCCTTGCCCAAACCACAGTGAGAAGCAGGATATACCATTATGTAGAGGATCAAAGGTCTGTACCTGTTAAAATACAGAAGTGTCTGTAGTAGTTAGAAGTGCTGTCCATTCACATTCTAACTAGAGATTTAAAACTACTTCATCTGTAGTGTGATTAACTTCTGTTATACTGTTGCACAAGGTGTATGGGAGTGCTGTGTCATTCAAATAACCCATGCTCATATCTGTCACCCTTCAGGTTTACTTTCATATGTAGAGTCCTGACAATAACAAGAAAAACGTTATAAAACTTGCACATTTCACATCTCATGACAAAGTGGATCAGTCTGTCTGCCTATCTATCAATTGCTGTATTGACCTGTCACGTTTTAAGGACCCAGTAAGCAAAACAAAAGAGCTGGCAACCTAAAGTCAGATCTCTGCTCCTGAAAGTTTACAATAGAAATGGGAATCAGAGCTGCCGTGTTAAGAGGAGGGGAAAACGAACTCAGGTTATGCCTGGTTATAAGAAAAGACAAAAAAAAAGCCACTAGAGAAAAGGATATTTTAGCTTTATCGCAGCTTCGCCAGGGGCAGAAAAGCCCCAGCTCTGGGAGATCCCAAGCACGTGTCAAGCATTTTTCTAAAAATTTATTTTTTTTAAATTTAAAAATTATGGTTTTAAACATAAACTCAATAGTTTTGCTACACATTCTCTAACTTATTCCACAGTGGAAAATTTGTGTTTTCAAATAAGAAAGTAATTTCAACTCTCAGTCTTGCCTAATGCTAAATCTGACCGTGACTAGTATAATGTTGGCTTGACACAACACACTCAGCTGTTGAAATTGCTATTCCAGAGTGGAGAATGATGTCTCTGGCCCACTAAACCGTGAGTTTCTCAAAACTGTCTGGCATTACCAACTCATGAAATGCAGATGGTAGCAAATTCTGGGGAAGTGTCTTTCTCAGCAAGAGTCAGCTTGAGTCTCTTAAGAAAGCGGCAGGATAATGAAAGAATGAGGTATGTGAGTCACGGTAAGATGAGCCTGTGTTGTCTGGACCCTCACAATTCTTACTTTCTTAAACATGTATTTTTCATAAACCTCATAGAAGCATAACTATGTTTGAGACCCAGGTCCCTCCCACAAATGAGGGGATGAGCATGGACACATAGACCTGCATAACTTCTATTTCCTGGGGAAACTGGGATGTAAAGCAAGAGGAAAAAAAAAAAAGAGGAAAAAAATAAAAAAGAAAAGAAAAAAAAAAGGCAAAGTAGTGCCTCCTTTTTGCATAAATGTGTAGCCATTACTGAAATGCAACAGAAGACAGCCGCACTCAACACCTTCAGCAGCAAACAGGGAACTGGATCCATTCAATTCAAGCTTCACAGAAGAGAAACTACACTCTTCCTTCACCCTTGAAACTTAATCAAGACTGAGAAGTGCAAAGAGCCACAGAGCACATAAAAGAAAAGCAGCATCTTAATGAAATTCTTCCTTGGAGCATTATTTTTTTACCTGCATTCCCAAGGTAATTAGATGCATCTGATCACTGCCTGAATGAATGTTTCTTCTGCCTCCCAAACATTGTCTGAACCTGTTGGTCGATTTCGAACAAATCAAATCTGATTAAAATTTCCCAAAATCTCCATGGAAGCAGGTGGCCAAGGGGGGCTCCCTGAGGCCCCTCATGAAGAAAAGTAGCAGGTGGCAGGGCAGCAGACGTGCCACCTTGTGCTCAGCTTCAGTGCATTTCTTTGTGGGAGTACCGTGATATCAACCTGCGGCACTTCACACCTTCTCAGGCATCTCCTTGACCATGGGGGCTGCAGAAATCCATCCTTTCTTGCTGCCACTTATAACTCTTTCCTATCCTAGTATTTTGTATTTTCTTATTACCATAATATTTTACCTGGACTATGTTCATCTCTAGCTGCAACCTTTTTTTCCAATCTCCTGCTTCTTCAAATAAGACTGTCTAAATATGTTAAGTCATTTTTGTTATTCATAATTCTTACTTCTTTTTTTGGGTGTGTTTCAGTTTTTTGGGGGCCTTTTTTTTGGTGACGTAAGTTGCAGGCATAGCTCTAGCCACTATATGACTGCTTAATTTGAAGTAAAAATGTACCTGAAATAGTTTACTTTTTTTCTTTTTGGGCTTTATGAGTGTCTTCTAAATCATGAATGCTTCCAGCCTGTTCTTTCCTTTCGTTTGATTGTTTATTCACTACCTGAATAAACAATCAGTTTTCTGACAGTTGTCATACATAAGTTTTAAACTCTTGTGAAGAGTTTATCCAAGGCTTGATTTACAAGGCTGTTTTGGCTATCCTTGTGCACAGGTCAGTGGTCAGTGGAAAAATTCCTTGTTTACTGGCTCCCACATTCAGACAGAATTATATCCTTCTAGGCAAAGGGAAATATTATACCCTGAATGATACGGCACAAGTAAATCATGTTTTTAGTAGACTTTGGCAAGGGGATACACAGCTTTGCAAAGGAGAATTTATAGAGAGAAACCTTGGCAGAGGGGTCCCAGGTATGGGTGTGTTATTGTCTCCCTGCTGTAAAGAGAAAAGGAAATATTTAGGAAGGTAAAAAATTCCAGGACTATCCCCAAGATAGAGTGCCAGTGTAGTCATGTCATGGCAGGGCAAGAAACTGTCCTCCCTGTGCAAACAGGCATGTATCTCATACTGAATGCTACTGAGAGGAAATACCCCAACTCAATGAAGCCAAAGCTGAATTTTCCTCTCAAATGTGCTTCTCCTAAATCTCCTATGCTTAACTGTACAACTACTTCTTAGTAAAATGCAGTAGTTAAGGAGAATAATTTGATTTGTATCTGTCCTACTTCATACTAAAATAACCAATTCATTATTCAAATATCCGCTACTCAAGATGAGGTACAACTGGGAAGAAAGAAGTGCTGACTAAATGGCTCCACAACTGCATCTGCTTCTTGTGAGCAGCTGGTGGCAATGAACTGTTATTAATTTTATTATGTATGTTGTAGTTGCCAGAAGCAAGTTGGATGCAAAGCTCTAAATAACAAGGTGTATAGAATAGAAATGGCTTCCCTGTAGTGGCTGCACCTAAAGGCTCTGTTTACTTCCTCTCCTCTTTTGAAATCTGTTTAGAGATCCAGCAAAAATTCCTGTCATTCTCAGGATGCCGAAAAGGTCACAACTCTGGATTACTCTCCCATGATCCCACATGGCTGAGCCACCAGGACCAAATATTAAGTATTGGTGGAGATGCAGCCTACTGCTCCTTCTTTCTGTCCTTGCTTTCCTCACATAAAATCCAGTCCTTCCAGTGCTCTTTTTATCATCAAGAGCAAGGAGTACATACCACAGAGGCAATCTCTGTGGTACGAAAGTATTCTGCGTAAAGCCTTCAATGATTTCATGCCTGTAATGAATGGCTTTTTAATGCGTTACTGGGTCTTCAGGGATATTTAGGATACCCCATTGGCCCCTGAAGAGAATAGGTGACAGTAAATGCCAATTTTCTTCTGGTTTTATTTCATGCCCAATGGACTATGAACTGGATTGAAGTCAATGAAGCGTGCTGGAGTACTGTGCAAATCAAGCTGCCTATGCAGGAATAGGACATGTACAACTTTCTCCTTCTAACAAATTTATAAGCCAAAAACTTTGGGGTTTTCAACTTGTCTGTGTGGATCAAATGATCCATTGAAATGAAAAGGAGGAAGATGGCCAATTCATTCAATAACAGTTTGTAAGGACAGGCTGGTACTCAGAATTGAAGCTGGTGTATTATTCCAGAGTCACAGAACTGAAGAGAGTAACATGCACTCGGTATGATACCACATTCCTACAAAGCACATAGGATTAAATTTTTTTTTTACTCTATTTTTCTCATGGTTGTAAATGGCTACAGATGCACAAAGTCGCTCAGTTGATCACATTCCTTTATTCTCTGTACACTGAACGCTTACATTTTGTGAGTAAACATACACAAGCAAGAAGAACTATGAGCCAATGTTTTGACAATTTCATCCTTGTTTTAATAGAATGAAGCTGCTGGAGTGAAATAATCATGGCACCCTTGTCACATTTTGAAAACAGGTGTTTTCCTTTTCAGTTTTGAACAGGAAAACATTGTTCAGACAAGAGCCCACAACCGCCATCAACACCATTATTTCACCTTTTTTGAAACAACAGCAGGCAGCAAGAGAGAGAACTCCAAAAAAAATGGTAGTAGTGTCCAGGTATGTGTCTCAACCATGAAACTAATTCATTTTATTTCCCTCCTCAGCAAGCAGTTTGGAGAGATGGCAAGCAAGATGAAAGTGCCAAGTACAGCAGTACTTTCAGGCCAGCAACAATGAAGGCTTTTAATACAGCATAAAGGAGCACAATGGTTCTGCAAAGAGACCACAGGAGATGGGGTGCATGGGTGAGGGTAAAGCAACACCTTGCTCTGCTCCTGGAAAACTGCTTACATTAAGGACCAGAAGGTGTCCAAGCAGACAGTTCATCTCTCTATGATGCTTCATGAGTAAGACTGAAAAACTCATTTTGCAATGAATAGTGCATTTGATTAATTTAGGTTTTTCCTGTACACAGAATATCCAGAAACAGCTCACAAGTATCTGATTTATTCATTGTTGGAGTTTGCATGGCACATCTTGTTGCAAGTCTTTTCAGACCTCTTTGAATTGATTCAGTCTGAAATTAAAACCACTTTGGTTAGCCAAGACTAGTCCCAAATCACACCTGCTTGCTGTTGTCTCCTGAGTGGATTAACATAACGCATAATCACGAGAAGGGTTTACAGAAAACCTTGAAGGAATTCAAGTTTTCTAAGAGCTGTGTAACAAATGCTGTATCCTAAGCTGCCTCCTTATCACTTGTGCTGCTTTCCCCAAAGGGGCACCATCTAGTGCCTGCCAAAGAGATGTCTCTCTGTAGCTAGCATCTAACAGCATCACTTACAAAAGGATCTTTGTCTCTGAGTGAAAACCACCTCTTTTTCATGAGGTCCCCAGCTTCTCCTACACACTAGACACTGTGTAAGTATGCTTGTGCACTTACAAAGCAATTTTCCATTCTTTAATTGCAATGGCTATGCCCTAGCTAGGGCATTCAGAGTGTTTCCAAGCTCCTAGGTCCAGGCTACACAAAGTTAAGTGGTGCGAAATGAAATGGTCCTTGATTGGAGTAAATGGAAGATAGGATTTGAGAGGGATGCTGCTTTATGCATCTGCACCTAAGTCTAGGTGCACTCTGTAGGACTCCTTCATTACAAATCAGTGTTTAAGGATAGAGCATTAAACTTAATTTAGCTTGCCAAGGCATAGAAAGTCTACTGAAAAATCCAAATTAAGATAAAAAAGGAAAAAACATCTAATAAGTTTTAAAGGTCATGTTTGATTATCAAGTTTCTTCTGAGTGTGCAGTTTAAATTTAAATACTACCATGTGAGATAAAAATTTAATTTGAGTTACAGCCCTGTGGTAGGAGGTATTGTCAGAACACGAATTGTTCATTTAATATTCTACTTGCCTGCATTATGTCTGCAAAATCTGACAAAGCTAGAGCATAACGTGGAGAACTGTGTCTACAGATATCAGGCAACCTGGATTCTATCACCTCCATTTGTGTTTTGGTAAAACCATAGTCAGAAATTACCATTTTTTTCCATTTGGAAGTTGGTTAGTTTCAGCTTCTTGCCGTTGGTTCAGGTGATGAATGATCTCTACCACACAGCGCCAGCAATAACTTCTTTGTAGAGGTACTTACCACACTTGACCAAACCATTTCTTAAACTACTCTTTAAAAACAAAATAAATAAATCAAACTTTTCATTCTCTTTATGTGGGAAGCAGGCTTTCTAGATTTCTGGATTATTTTCAGTGCTCTTTCCTGAATCCTCACTAAACTCCTCCCCTCCTTTGCCAACAGGTAAACACCAAAGCTGTTTAAACAATTACACCACCTTTTCCTCAGTACTATAGATAGAGATAATGCCATTTTCTTCATTCAGAGGAATACAGCTAAGTTGAATTTTTCTCCTTTTGAACACCCATAGATTAAAAGTTATCAGTTCCTGAGGTTTAAACGCTGAAAAAAAAAAAGAGAAATTAATTAGAAAAGAAAAATAAAATTGAGGGTTGCTATAATTCTAAAACTGGGGGGTTTAATTTACTAAAAGAAGGAAATGAAAAGCAGGAAATCTTGTGAGCTGATACTGATCCCCGCTTCTTAGACAGATTTTAGGAAACAAAGGACTGATCTTTCTCATCTCACTCAATAAGTAAGCCTGCTTCCTCCAGAGGGACTCTTTTCTGTCCTAAGAAAAACTGTGCCAGTTCCCAAATGTTCTCCAAATGTTTGGCACAAAAGGGTAAACTAAGGACAGAGATTTTGCTGTAAATTACTTTCTTCTCTCTTTAGTGGATTTAAATGAGATGTTTATTATCGCCTTAACATTCTTGCAGTGGTTTAGTTCTGTATAATAGCAAAGCCAGTAGTAAGTTAATTAAAAGAGCTATAATGTCTGAAAGAAGTCAGCAGGTTTCTATGGGTTGCTGATCAAAGGGAAAGTGGTTCTTTTTTAATGGTGTTTTTTTCTTGGTCTTTTAGATACAGTACGTCTCTG
Organism: Myiopsitta monachus; assembly: GCA_017639245.1. Classification (NCBI taxonomy): domain Eukaryota; kingdom Metazoa; phylum Chordata; class Aves; order Psittaciformes; family Psittacidae; genus Myiopsitta; species Myiopsitta monachus. The sequence goes on from CM029927.1 coordinate 38,319,958, forward strand.
TAATCACCTACAATGTTTGCCATGATGACAAAATTAGGTAAAACTAAGCATGTGAAATGAAATAAGTTTGGAAATAAAATTTGCCAAAAAAACCCAAAAGCAAACCATCATCTTTAAAAAAAATACCCAGACCAGTAATTTATAAGAGCCACCACAGGTCAGTCTAGAACCATAATATTCTGTAATCGCACCACCTCAATGACCTAGGTTAAGAATGAGTAATGAAGGACAGAAACTATGTGGATCAGTAATGTTCTTTCACTTGAGTGGTAGTGATGTATTCATGTAATAATGCCATTCGAGTCAGCAAGATGAAACTATAGCTATATAATACTTGAAATGTAGAGAGTTGTGTGTCTGTGATATCCCTCAATCAACTGTCAAGCTTATGTGCACATAGATATTTTTAATGTCCGTATCCGTGAACCATTTGACTCTGACCATACACTGACTTTACTTTCATGTAATTGCTTTCTGTTTGTGTCTTTAAAGAATGAAAGCGTTCAATGTGATCTGTATTCTGAAGGAAAAGGAAGCAATTTTTTTATTCTTTTCCATAATGCCTTAGCAAAACCTTTTAAAATACAAATATACTCTGGAAATATCTTTGTACTCTGAAAGTTTCAGATCACCTAATTGCTGTTCTCCTGTGCTATAAACTACTTCACCTGTCCAAGGATGAATGGATTTCTGATGTGGGGAAACATTTTTTTGGGAGTGGGGTGGGGAAAGAAGGTTATAATTTGTCATGTACATTAACAATGGACACAAAGAAGAGGGAGATATGGCTAACAGACAAGACAAAAGAGAGCTTTTCTTAGCTTCCTGTAACCTTTCCTTTGTGAAGAAATTTGTTGGTTTAAAAAAATACCATCAACGAGGTAAAGCTATAGAAAGAAAAAACCACAGACTTCTAAATTTTCATTTTCATCTCTTAAGCACAAACACATCATTGTGTCTGTCTCACCTACAAACTGTAAGATATTATCCCTCTGTCACAAGTGTTCCAGTAAATACCTAGGACATTTCTGACAAAGTACTTTTTGCTGTTTCAGGTACACTTGAGAGGGATCTTAATTTGAAAAACTCAGAAAAAAATTTGAAAAATTTTCAATGGGAAGATTCTGAGGTCAAAGTGGGCACTGAGAGAGAGGAAAAAACCATTGTTTTAAATCTACAAATGTGGCTGATCTAAAAAAAGAAAAAAGACAATTCAGGGCAAGTTATGTTTTGAAATCATTCCAGATGTTTCCTGGTTTTCTGATAAAAATTGAGACAAGTATGAGAGTCTGGAAGGTCAGAGCAAGAAGGAATTAGCAGCCTCCATGCACTTTTTATTTTGAAGTCACTAGCAATTTGAGAATGTTTTGTTGCTAAACCCAGTCAGTGATGAGTATTCTTGATGTGCCATACTGATTGGGCAGGATACCCAGAAGGTGATTAAGTTTGACACAAATATTACATGACTCCTTTGTCTTTTCTGCAAAGAACCTGAGGCAATTTGGTTTCCAGTACAGTCATCTTCCAAGGTAAACCTATTTTAAGTCAGAGTGTGAGAAACAGGACTTAGGCAGTAAGAAATTTTGTGAACATTTTTTCTAGTAGATGTAGGCCTATTTTGCAGTGATAAAACCTGGCAAATTAGGCTATTTTTTTCTGATCGACTCCGTTTCCTCATATATTCACCAAATTATTTACACAGAAACAATCAGCCACGATGTCTCTGCACACTGTTCACTTTATTCATTACTTTACACACTGAGATGGACAGTACATAATATAAATGCCTCATTGACTCTACATTGAAATACTTTTTAAAAAGCTAAAAAAGGTGTGATTAACAATAGAAAAGAATAACAAATAATGATCAGGGAACATACTCTCTTCCCTGCATGATTGTCCTAGCTGGCAAGGGAAAATGATTTTCATACCACAAGCAAACCAAATACTTTGCCAAAGATAATTTTAGAAAGCATTTCAAAATAACAAATAACAAATATTTAATGTGGAGGAAAGATCTAAAGAATTCATAAATATTCTCAAGGTTGGTACTGATGTCTTTAATGAGTATAGATTGGCTAATTTATTTCAGCCTTTGAACTGATTAGGAACACCGACTGAAATAATACCTTGTGGCTAGAGCATGCTATCTGAATAATAAGCCAAGCTCCTGCCATGAATGACGCAATCTTGAGTATATCTTACGGTTTTGGCTGCATCAAGCAGAAAAACATACACAGAAAGCGAACTATTCTGGACTAATTTATGAATACTATATTTTGATCTACATGAAAGTGTTCACTGTGAGAGTACTAGAGGGCTGTTGGGAGAACCAGGCAGCAAGATAAGGATAATAGCTAGGCATAAGGCATAACTCCAGCAAACGTCTGTGGGCTTTCAAATCACTGGCTTTTTACTTCCTCAACAGGCAGCCTACGGTAAGAGTTTGTCCAGAAAGACCAAATTCTGCAAATTCACTGTAAGGGAAGGAGCTTTACAATGTCCAGTAAAGGGTCTCCAGTAAAGGAAATTGTTCAGAGACACTGAGTTAAGAAAGATACCTGCTTATGCTTCACAAAATTAGCTAATATCAGTAAAATTTCTGCATATTTATCAGTTCTCAAGAATGGTATACATAGAATCATATACATAGTAATCCATCTAAAATCTTTCTTTTTATAGCTGGTTGCCTTCTGCCTGCATGGCTAACGCACACACATCTCTGCGGCTCAGAGTAACATCATGTGAATATCCTAGGTACAATCAAGACATACCGCCTGGCTTTGAGATGCCTCAGAGGAGGCAGAAGGGCAGTTACCCAGGGTCACAGGATACCAGACTATCAAGATAAATGAGGTATTTCTGTGAAATCATGACATTTACTGCATAAGAACTAAGTTTTGAAAAATACATGTGTTTTTGGGATTAGAAACGTGCCTTACAACTTCAGTTAAGTGAAGAATTTCAAAGCCATTAAAAGTGGCACTATGAAAAAAAAAAAAGACAAGGCACTTTCCAGCCAAAGCTGTTGAATTCTTCTCCTCTGCATAGAAACAACTAATTCTCCTCTATAGCTAAAGGAAGTGTCATTGTGCTATCGTATCTTATGCCAGTAGTGGGAACATAGCCAGGGGCAGCATGAAAAATAGTTGCCTGATTTAAAGTTCCCAGTGGCTAATAATAAACAAGTGCTCGTATATATTACACCAACGTACTTTCTGGAAAATGTGCACTCCTTTCAGTCAAACTGCATACAAAGATCCATGCAACAAATATCATAGATTTTGCTATAAAATCTGAAAGGAAAATCCCTTCCCTGTGTCTGTCCATGGAACTTTGTTTAAAAGTAATACTTTTGTTATTATATAGGCCATATTGCACCCACAGTTTCCAGCAACGACTGGAATAGGTAATTCTTTTTAGACCCTCTTGATTAGAGCCAGAGAAACAATATGTGATTAACATCCCACAAGAGCTGGTAGCAGCATGGAAGGCAGGAATTGCGGAGGCCGGGTCATGCAGAGGTCTTGGTGACAGATAGGTGAAGCAGACCTAAAATCTTCATCCATATGCTGCTGCAGTCCAATTACTGTGCATTTTGCCCTAAGCTCAAAACAAAAATTGTAGGTTGTGACAGAAGAATATGGCTAGGAAAAAAAAAAACAACCAAAAACCAACCCTAAGGACATATGAACTCTGCAAAGTGTACTGAGGAAAATGCAGATGAGAGCATGACTTGGGACCCAAAATAATAAATAGAAAGATGCCACCACACAAGAAAACGCACACTGAAACCTTTCCCAACCTGTTACCTGGAATCTGAAACATCACCCTCCTGGGCCCATTTATGACAGTGTTGAGCACTTAAGGATTAATTTTACTTTATGGAGATTTTAATGAGGACTGCTTATATGTGGATCCAAAATTAAAGCCTTAAATTCCTTAAGAGCAACTGCTGGATCAGAAGCAAAGATCTTTGCAGATCCATGTTCAATATGTAGCTCAAGCAGGGCATGCTTATAAAAAGAGCAGAACTTTTTCCATCCTGCAGGAAGAAGGTGTAGATGTTCTGCAAGTTAAGCGAGTTAAATGCCTCTTGCCACAGCTTCGGATCAGCTTTTAGAAACAACTGTTCTTCAAACAAGGTGTGCCGGAAATTTGGCTCCTTCTGTATTTCTCTGCTACACACCCACATTTTAAGGCTTTTGCACAAGAAATTCATTGTGCTGTATGCTGTCACAGGAGTATCCCTAGGACATTCAGAAGCAGCTTTCGTGGGGAAGCAGCTTTTGTGGTGAATGACTGCAGTTAGATGCATAAGCTCTGGAACATATTGCCTGTCACTAATTTGAAAACAGCAATAGGCAAAGTTAGAAGCAGGCAGCTGAATATTGCAGTTCACCAGGGTATAATATAGATAGCCTCAGCACTATAACCGGGAGCTACTAAGAGCCTCCTGGATAACAAACCTCTTCTTCCTTTTTCAGGCGTTTTTAGGCACTTCTTTGTTGCTTCCCATTGTGGCACCTGTTGCTGTCTGGAGTCTCCTAGAAGCTACCAGTATAATTTTAATGCCCACTGCATACAATCTTTTACCCAGAGTAACCTGTCTGCATTCGAAGGAGCAGAGAGGGCTATAGGGGTGGATGGATAAAGAATTTCTCTATACAGAAGAGTGAGTGTCGTAGCTCCCTTGCTCTCCCTTTCACCAGCATTTGCTGCTGAAATACTGCATTCATGTCACTGAGATTCAGCGCCAAGCCAAGCATTTGCCACCTATATAGGAGCTTAAAATGGCACCGAGGCTGACAGAAATACCTTGAAGGCTGACAGAGGTGTGGTTTTCTGATATATTATACTCTGTTGAGGGAAGGTTTTATTTATTTAGAATGATATAAACACCCTGGGGAGGGACATGGTTTAGATTTACTCTGATCTGACCCAACCACGGTGTGTCTGAAATGCAAATTAGCACTGAGCTCTCTCTCCAAGGGTCTGGAAATGGTGCAGTTCTATTGAATGATAGATTTTTAGCAGTTCTCCTGCATGGATCCCACTTGGTTGATGTAATGCTGATTAAAGCAAGCACATTTCCTCTACAGCACTCTCATTCATCCCTCCATAGCCACTTACTGCAGAGACCATGCAGGCTTTTAATTATTTTACTGAACAGGGAACATTTTTCTTGGAAGTGTATCATGAAATTCTAATGACTGCACTTTTAATTCCAACAGAAAGATCTCAAAAAGCAGAAAAGCCCATGTGAAATTCCACATAGATTTCAGCTTTCCTTCCCCAGCACCAACGAGGAGGCAAGACTCCCAGAACTATATGTAACACTGTTACTCTCCTCTATTCATAAACCTCAAGGCTTTGTTTTCCATAGAGGGAGCAAAGCCTGTTTTCTGGAGCTGCCATTGCCACGGGTGCCCCATCACACTTCAGCTCAAGCACATCCAGAGAAGAAACATGACTGTACAATGAGATACTTACGTCTCAGACTCAGTCAGGGTTACATGCAGGAAGATTTCTGCTCATACCCTGACAACACGCTAAACCGCCTCCCCAAACAAAAGAGCATTGAGAAGGGAGATGATTCCTTTTTTTGCCACATGCAGAAATGTCAGACACTGAGCTCCAAAGTGTGCTGGTGAGCTACATCATACCCAATATACGACATCAAAGCTAGTAATTTATGTTCTTACTGTGAAAGTGTTGCTGGCAAGCAGTGCGTATAGAACCCACTTAGGCAGTCATCATCTGCAAATAGACTTTGCAGTCATACCACCTCCATTCTTTGCAATGCACTCCACTTTATCTAAAACAAAAGGCCTAAGGATTTAGATTTTAATTTTAATTTGGATTACTAGTTATCATTCATCGTTCAATCATTGGTAAGATATGACTATAATTAATTGACATAGAATCATACCAGTCCCTTTCTGTACCTCTTCATAAAACACATAGAAAAATCTTATAATTTATTTCAGTTCTCTCTACTTCCAGAAAGGGAAAAGGAAACAGAAAAGGAAAATGGATAAAGGAAAAGGGAAAGGAAAAGGGAAAAGGAAACTTCCAATATCTGCAGGGTTTCTGCCTCGGGCTAACTTCTCTGATCAGCTACTATTAGGCATTTTTTCCATGCTCAGTGATTCAGTAAAAGCTCTTTTCTTTCCTCAGTCTGATAATTTTCACTTAAACTTTTTAAGAAGAGGAAGAGGGAAGTAAAGGAAGAACTTTTTTTGGCATCAAATCTGAATGAAGCTAATCTTGTACTTGAACTTCATTCTCAAAGGTAAAATATATCTCCAGTCAAAGGCACTTATCTGGCAAAAAAAAAAAGGTCCTATCACTTTCCTTTACTAATGCAAAAGATTCCCTGGATAAATTCATCTCAAAGCTGGAGTCATTCTCTGTCAGCAAATTTTGCCTCAATAAATCAAGACATCATCAAACTCAGAAAGGTTTTCACAAAGATGACCCAGCATGTTACGTTTTTGCAGTGCTTGGTGGAAGGATGCACTTGTGAAGATGCAATAAATGAGGTGAATTAGCTACCAGCTGCAGTGAATTACAGAGAGACCTTTATACAAATTCAAGACTAAAAAACAAGTTGAAAAGCAGAAATCTGAGAATTAACACTTTGCCTTATTAAGCAATGAAAATTAAAATGTCCTTTCATCATTCCTAGGCAGCTTAATCCTTTATTACTAATAAATGATCTTTTATAAAAGATTTTTAAGTGGACAGAGATAACAGTTTAATAATTTTGATGAAAAGCCAAGATTTTTCATCTTCAAAGTGCTAAAATACCAGCATGCACCACTAATAATGAACCTTGTTAATCATTAGCATCCCTCAAAAATAATGGGAATAACACTTTTCCTAAGAGCTTGCGAAAGAGCTGAGAAAAAAGCAGGTGGTTTGTTTTTTTTTTTTTTAGGTTAGACCTTTTATAACTAACTTTATTCATATTTTAATGAGTAATGTATGAATAAGTAGATTTTTAAGTTAACAAATGAATATTTAAAGAAAGGAGAACAGAATAAATTTGTCAATCAAAAGCCTTCCAAACCCAGGTACATGCTCCAGGCGTGATCTTGAAAACATTTATGCACATGAGTAACTCATGACTCATGAGTCATCCCAGTAGAGTCAAGGATTCTGAATTAACCTTTTATGAGGAATGTATGTTAGGATGACAGTTTCTATTCCACCCAAGACTGTGAAAAAGAAAAACATCTGCAAATTATGGGTCTAATATAAGGCCATCATCCAGGCTTTTTCTTCAGAAAAAGATGGAGGGGCTGAGGAGCAGCTCTGTGGGAAAGGCCCTGGGATGGTGGCAGGCAGCAAGCTGAACGTGAGCCTGTGGTGTGCCCTGGTAGCAAGGGTGGCAAACAGCACCTGTGTGTATGAGCAGAGGCATTGCACATAGGCCAAGGAAAAGGATCATCCCTCTCTATATGACACTCATCAGGGCATATCTGCATCCTAGATGGAGGAAGTTTTGGGCCTGACAGACATGGGAAAACTGCAGGGAGCTTTTGGAAGGCCCCCAAGGCAGTGGGACCTGAAGCCTTTGGCATGTTAGAAGAGGCAGAGGGAGCTGGGCTATTTCAGGCTGGAGAAGAGATGGCTTCAAGGGCACCTAAGAGCCCCGCAGTGCTTACAAGGGGTCATTGAGGAGATGGAGCCAGCCTCCTGACAGTGGTGCAGTGTGTGAGAAAGAGATACAAATGTGCATAATTGCAATGAGAGTTTAAGACTGGATATTAGAGCAAGCTTTTTCCCCATGAGCACAGTTGGACAGCTGAAGATGTCAAGGGAGGCTGTGCAGTTCCCTTCCTTGGAGGTTTTCAGGACCCAACTGGGCAAATCCCTGGTCAGCCTGGTCTGATCCCATAGCTTACCCTGCTTTGAGAAAGAAGTTGGACCCAGTCACTTTCCCTAGCTCATTTTCAACCCATCCCTACAACCACACAAATTACCCACCGTTGCTGAAATCATGTGAATGTTGAATTCCTTAACTCCTTATGCTTTGCTGTTACTAGTGAAAAACTGGTTCTTTTACTCCTATCTTTCCCTATAAATTGTTATTTTTTATCCCCTTAATGAAGTTCCCCAAACCTACTGACTACCCTGCAGCCTAGTCTTGATCCTTCCATGAGAATAAGCACTTACACTAATTACTGCTACTACTTTCTAAGCGAAGGATTCTGCTATCCTGTCATATCACATCAACCGTGAAATAACATAAACTTAATCAAAAGACCTTTCTTTCAAAGAATTGATTAATCTTAAATCATCGGTCGTCTCACTTTTTTAATTTTGCCAGTAAAATACCATGATAAAAAGATTATACACATCACCATGTGAAGCTCTGTGTGTGTGACCTCTAATATAATTCTTTGGTATTGATGACTGATTTGGCAGGAAAATGCACCAGCACATTTGTAGAGTGAATGAAATCAGGATATATGAATCAGGAATCCCTTTTATTTGTATTTTTTTGTGGTCTTCTTTACACCGGCTGCCCAAATACAGGTTATTTTCAGTTACCTAAGGAATTTATGTACCGAGGACTCATTCCTTGATACAAATTAAACCAGATTTCACCCATCCTGGAAAGATGGGAAAACCCAGAGCTTCTCTGTTCTGAATACTATCAGAAGTCGTGAGAGGGACTTGTAGGAGAGAGAAGGTGTATGCAGGAATGTGTCTTGTTGCAGTATTGGTATCTCCTGTATTTTCCAAATTTCTTTCATGGTCATGTTAGGAAAGAAGGAGCTCTAGAATCAGATGTTCCAACATCAGAATGTCAGCTGAAATAGATTGCTTTCCCACTGCAAATCTCCTTATATACACAGTAATTTAATATCTACAAAAGTTAATGAAATCTGAAGTAATACTTGACATATGTTTTTAAAATAAAGGTGACAGAATATCTTGCTGACCAAGTCTTTGTTCTGTGGTTAAGTGCCCATGACTAGAGTTTGGAGAGCATTCAAGAAACTTTTCTGCGTAGCCTTCCCAGTACATACCCGTATTAAATGAAGGATTATAAACCTGTCTCAGCAGATGATAGGGGACAGCCAGACTTGTTGGCTGTTATCTCTCTGGTCATTCTCAAACCCTTAAAAACAACCACAGTAGTAATATTGACTTTTCTCCCTGTAATATGATGATGACTCAGAGCTTTATCTTTACCAAATGATACAAATGCAACTGTCCTAAGGGAATTATGTAGCTGGGCAAGACAAAGGACGGATAAAGAGTAGCTGCCTGTGCCAAGCCTGAGTAAGTCAGGTGAATGGAAGAATGCTTTTCTAAGAATTCCCAAGCCCAGTCTAAGATTCCTTTCAGTGCACACCACATGTAGTCGGGGCAGGTCATACTCTTTTAGTGGCATGGGTGTTGGTGTACGGTCACACAGCAGTGCTCACTCAGTCACCCGCTAAGGCCCACAGCACTCTTTTATCTCCACCCCCATGATTATGTGACTTTACCTGGCATCAGATGTTGGCTGATTCACACTAGGTAATGACCTGCCCCCTCCCAGCAGTGCAACATGCTTAGGTCTACAACCTTATTCATTAGGAATTTTGACAAGCACATTTCCTCAGCCACCCTAAGTACCTCAGAGCTTCTCAAAGAGCATGGAGACATATTTAAAATGACTAGCAGTACCTTTGATGCAATTCTTAGCTTAGGTCTAAGCTATGTTCAAGGCCAGTTAAAGCCTCAGAATGACGTCCTTAGACAGATATTTTTCTGGTGTGATGGAACTCTACAATAATGATGAAAGCCATATAGAAGACAATACTTTTTCAGGGGTCAAAACAATGGAAACAATTAATTTTGTGAGCTAAGGTGTATGACTTCTCTCACCAGCTTCTGCTTGAAAGATTGAAAATTTGTTCTCTAGAGCATTTGCAACATTTTTTTTGGTTATTATGGGATAATGAGGCATGTGCTACCCCTAAACAGCATGAAGAATTCTCAGTGGGCTTTCTGCTGTGGAAACTCAACCTTTTCAAGGTTGCCACTAGACTACATCCTAAAACAGTCGGTCATAACTCTTGCAAATGCAAACACAGTCTTCTGAGCACATGAAGGGAATACAAGGGCAAGGTTTTCTTTAAGCTCACTTAGGATCTGGTTTTGCTACCTTCACTGAGAAATGCCTTTCCCCTGGAGAAATCCCAATATTGTAAGTTAGTCCAACCCAAAACCAAATATTTGCCCTTATACCTGATGCAGAACTGAGAATTATAAACTCTATAAATACACATGAAGGTTCTTTGCTTTCCCTCCTGGGTATGGTCCCTAGATGCTTCATGCTGTGGCAGTTTTCATCTGCTAAAGATATGTCCTAACACTTGCAAATTAGTTGAAATAAGGTTTTCTGAATAATTTTGGAAGTTGTAGACTATAGTAACTGACTGAGATTGCACAAAAGCTTTAAAATGTCGTGTGTTGTGCTTACTTTACTGTGTCTATTATTTAGCGAAAGAGCTTGATAGAGTTTATCCCCATGGCATTTCTGATGTTCATGAGCATCTTTTCTCAGTACTGTTACCCCATTGTCTTCTTTCTCATGTCTTTTTTTTCAAATCCCTATTCTGGTTTTTGTTTTGGTTTAGGGTTCTGTTTGTTTGTTTGGTGGGCATTTGGGGGCTTTTTTGGAGGTTGTTTTGTTTTGTTTTCTTCTTCACGTTACATATATAAAGGAAGGATTTTTTTTTCCACGCAATATGAAAACTTTATAAACTTAACACTGATAATACAGAGCTTGTAAACAGACACTAACCAACAAATTTGCCTTCACCTCAGGATAAAGCTATTCAGCAATTCACTGTAAAGTTCTCTGCAAGCTGATTTGTGACTTGTACGTTTCAGTTTAGCCTCACCAGAAATTCCTTTCAAACAGACAAGGAAACAGATTCCTCTTTTCTAGTTCCACTACACCTTCAGCAACATCTGTTCTCCGGGACTATCTGCTAGGGTAGCATTTTGAGAATGGCTGCCCAAAATGGAGCCTGGGTGGAGGCATTGTGGAAAGAAGCCCTTGAAAAGGTCATTCTTCAAATATGTCTCATGTAAACCTGCTTTGTTCTTCATCTCCTCCACAACTTTACAGCAAGCATACATTTTAAGGAAAATATAAAGAAAAGCAATGGGCTGAAGCTCCAGAAGACAAACCTATAGAAAACCATTGACTCTGGGACTCTCACTTTAAAAGAGCAATCCATAATGATGCAACAGATGCACAAAGAATTAAAAGACTGTAATTTCACGAGCCTGACATACCTAACAGCCTCAAGCCTCGATCAACACATACAGGTGAACAAGCACAGCAACTGGAATTCATTGATGCACAGAGGAGGGCCGACTGTATCAGTTCCCTCCTTGTGTGTCCCTGCAAAGGCTGGAACAGCATGGGAGGCTTCCCATCCACACTGAATACACTTCAGATGTCAAATGATCCTTCTCTTGGTGGCTGATCTCATTCTAGAGCTATATTTTATCAGTAATAAAGCAGAAAGCCTCCACTTTATCCATCTGAATGAGGCAGAGGCAGGAGAAAACTAGAAATGTCTCCATCACTCATTTTCCTTATAGCATACATTTTTGAGACAACCTAAAGAAAAAAGGTTGGTCGAAATAAGAAATAAAGATGCCACATCTAAATCATATTTTTAAGCTGAAAATCTCTGCCTCCCCAGACAGTTATAATACTCTTGCCACAAAGCAGAATAAAATTATGTCAAGGTCAGCTTCACAGGGTGGGTTTAAATGGCAATTCTTCTCACTCAAGTTTTTTGAATCTTGAGTGTGTCATTTATGTTTGTGTTGTAATGAGCAATATGGAAGGATTGAAATGATTGAAAATTACATGATTATCACTGTAATTTAGCACTCAGTTAATGAAGGCTTGAACTGTTGTCCATATTGCCATAGCATAGTTAGCAGGTATCCATGCTGAATACAGTTTACATTTGCCGGAACTGAGTTAGTAGCAAAGGTTAATCCACCGCCATATAAACATTTGATCTTGCAATGATCCCATTAACCTTTTTCATATGCAAAGATTAGGAATAAGCAGCTAGCAAAATACTAACCCTATTTGAAATTGCAGAGCTGTGAGTACCCAACAGTTCTTATTCCTCCATGGAGGGGGGGAGGCTTAGCTTCTCCCACTTCCTCCGCAAAGTGATCAAGCCCAAAGTCTCACAGTTTCCATCAATGCATTAAAACACGGTTGCAATCGGACATTCTGCAAAGCAACCTCAACCTAAAAAAAAAAAACAACAGTGGGGAAGTTTTTATCTCTGTTGACTTGGTTTGAATCCTATCATGAATACAAGAGTGAAGAGGGGTTTGGAAGCTCCTCTCTGTGGGCTCTTAGAGGGTGGAGCTGTCATACCAGGAGATTTTTAACAGCTAGAAGTTTCCAACACTCATGCCTTACTAATGGGACCCATCTGCTTTCCGGCGGATGGACTCCGGATAGCTGCATCGTTGTGAGCCTTTTAACTGCAAGGTCCCAGTGAAAAATAAATGCAGTCAACAGCCAACTACAGTGCTGAATGCAGTAGCATAGACATCTGCATGCACAAGCAGAGACTTGCAGCTTCCCAGCAGGGGGGAGGTCATTAATCACAAGATCATGGAAAAATTTAGGTTAGAAGGGGCTTCTGGAGGTCATCTGATCCAAGTCTTGCTCAAATAAGGGAGAAGTTCAAAGTCAGAGCAGGTTGCCCAGTACCTTTTGCTTCTGTGATATCATTCCATGGCAGGGAATGGTACACAGGAGCGTGTAATGTGACACTGAGAATTATAGTGGATGATGGCTGTGGAGGATACTCCTACAGCATCCTACAGCCTGGCAGTCTGTCTCCATCTTCAAACCCTAGAAGGAAGCTAGCCCTAATTTATTTGCATTTCCTATAAACACAAATGAACTTTTTTGGCATGTTGCCTTAGGAGGTCAGTTTCGTTATTTCAGAAGGGGTAGAGCATCCCAGGTGAAATCAGTGACAGTAGTTGCTAAAGGATTAATTTAAAAACAACAAATCATTTCAACTCTGTTAATGGATTAACTCACAAACCAATACTGCGGCTGTTTTCTGAATAATAGACCTAATATTTTAAAAAGGAAAAAAAAAAGATAACATGCACCTGTGTTTTAAAGAGTACCTGAATCTACATTTATGGTATGAAAATAGAAGCTGTTTGCAAAAGAGGCTTTACATCTTCTATGAGTTTGTGCAGCATCTAGCACAACAGATCTGCTCCTAAAATCAAAAGTCGAAAATAAACTATGGAGGTTTTGCAGATGTTTTGTCCCATGTATTCCCTCACCTTTGGTTTTCAGTAAAAAATAGCTATACTAAGTGTCATGGGTTCAGCAGCAGCAGTCATTTTTCTCCCTCTTGGTAGCTGGTGCAGCACTGTGTTTTTGATTTTGGGCCTGGGAACAGCGCTGATAACACCAGTGTTTTCAGTTACTGCTTGGCAATGTTTTGGTCTGGCCAAGGACTTTCTGAGTCTCATGCTATGCCAGGGAGGAGGGGGAGCTGGGAGGAAGCAGAGACAGGACACCTGACCCAAACTGACCAAAGAGGTTATTCCATACCACAGCACATCATGCCCAGGATGTGAAACCGGAGTGCAGAGACCCGGAAGGGTGTGGTGGTGTATTGGGGGGGTTCACTGCTGGGGGGTGCACTGGCTGGGTCGCGCTTGGTGAGCAGTTGTTTTCTCTTTCTTTGTACTTCTCTTGTCATTATTATTGGTGGTAGCGGTGATGGTTTGTGTTATACCTTAGTTACTAAACTGTTCTTATCTCAACCTGTGAGAGTTGCATTCTTTTGATTCTCCTCCCCATTCCCCCAGGACTGGGGGAAGAAAGAGGGGGAGTGAGTGAGTGAACAAACAGGGTGAGTTATTGAGGGGCTTAAACCACGACACTAAGCTCTTCTGAAATCACCTTACTGCTTTCGAAGCCTGCTCAGACCTTAAGGAGATGATGGCAAGATGAGGTGCCAGGACACCGCTGAGTCCCTCAGCATTCCAGAAAGCAGCTGAGATAAGCAAGACCAGCCCTGAAGCTGCTGCTGTTCAAATCCCAAATGGTGCAATGCCCTCATAACTGTACAAATCCAGTGCAGGAGAAACTTACTCCAGCAAAACTGTACCCCTGGCAGAAGGCAGCTTGTGCAGCCAGCATGGTGGGAGGGCACCCATGGTTAGTGGCAGAGGTGATGGAATCTGCTGTCATGGCGGTCCAGCACTGCCACATTAAGGCCTCCTGGGTGAGTGTGTCTGGCAGGCCTTGCCACCATGCAGGGACTTGTCAGCGCTGCACACCTCTCTGCATGAATAGAGATGTCCTTCCATACAGGCAGTCCATTTTGGTTGTGCTCTGCCTTCATTTATAATGTTAGCTGAAGCATATTTAAGATGCCACAGTTGCTCAAAGATGGAAATCTGCAATTAAGCTTGTTTAATGACAGTTATTACCACAGATCATAGTGACAGCGTGGATAGAAGTCCTTACCATTGCTATGGCTTCACTAAATGACTTATGTTTATTTCTCTGTTATGGCAGCAGAAATGGAAAAAAAAGTAAACGTCTGTACATTTTAATGGGCTTGGCTGAGATAGCAATATATTTGCACTTGCATCTAGCTAATATGCGCTTGCTAGACTGCACGCTTTATAATCTGCAACAGAATTTGGCAGCCTCTCCCCACCTCTCAGCTAAGATTTAATGGAAGGTACTGCAGTCTCCTATTAATAGCATCATTTCTCCTAGCTACAGTGCATGGGCTAGCTAGCGTACCATGAAGAATTGCCTTAGTACAGCAGCTAGAAAACACAGCATTGTCATAAATAGCAAATCAGGGATGACAACATAAATGAGCTGATCACACCTTTTGACTGATTGCACATTTCCATTTGCTTATCTACGTGTTAATTTGCAAATTTAATTATTTTCAAAAGAGTTTCTAATCATTACTGCAAATCAGTGAGCTACTGTTGCATTACACATTGTTAGACCTATCTGACTAGTAGGAGCAGAATTAAATAGCAGAAAATAGTAGAAAATTAAAATGGAAAAAGAAATAGTTTTTATAACAAGCATAAGATTACTGCACATTTTCTCATAATTCAAAAATAACAAATGGCAGAAACAGCCTACACTTTAAGATCTCTTCTAAAGCAATGGGTGCCCATTTGATAGATGTTTGTCATGCATCCTTGCCTTTGTCTCTGCCCCAAAAGCAGGGAATAATATATACTATGGTGAATGTCAAAGCTGACAAATATGTTTCACTTCTTTGGTTAGAAAACACCTCCTGGACTTTGTCTTCGATGTCTATCCAGCCTGTGGTTCCCAGTTGGTGATGTCACGCCATGTTTTTAAGGAAACATTGGTCAAATCAAAACCTTGTCAAGATCAAGTGGATTTTGACAATACATCATACAGGGTAAAATGTCCGAGTGTTTTGCAACAGAAGTGATGTCATGTTCTGGGTCACAAGTTCAGTCCCAAACTCCCCTGGCCAAATCAGGAGACAAGCAGCTCTGCTTACGATTAAGCAGAAGTGAGAAGGGCAGGTAG
Organism: Myiopsitta monachus; assembly: GCA_017639245.1. Classification (NCBI taxonomy): domain Eukaryota; kingdom Metazoa; phylum Chordata; class Aves; order Psittaciformes; family Psittacidae; genus Myiopsitta; species Myiopsitta monachus. The sequence continues at coordinate 38,335,592 of CM029927.1, forward strand.
CTGCCATCCCATGCACACCACATTGTGGCTCACCACAGTGCCCATGGTACCCTGGAATCCTGTTGTGCTAATTTTGGTGGATATGGTGCCAAGTCAGGATTGCCATCGGCCAAAGGTGAACCAGGCGGCCACCCTGAATCACCAGTGTAAACTATGCTGCTGTGCATACTTTATGCTGCCACCACAGATGGTCCCCTGTGGCAAGCTCTTTTTTCAAAGGATTTTTAAAAATGCCCAAAGGAAACCTAGTACATTTTACCCTCCTTTCTAACATAAAACTGAGTTTTCAGGAAAGCAAAAAAAGAGAACAAGCTTTCACGCCAAATTCAGCATATTATTCATAACATTAATTTTGAAAGTTATAAAAATAGACTCAAAGTGTCTTAAAAACTGAAGCACTGGGTGTCCTTTCACTCTTTTTTGATCTCTCCTGTTTATCTGGTTCAATAGCAGAAGCATCTGAAAGCTATCCAGGAAGGAAATTTTGAACAAACTACATCTTCTCATGGTGAGAACTAACAGGGTCAAAACATGGATCATTGACATTAGCAGCCACATTGTACACAGTGGAGAGAAACTGCTGTGGTACATAGGACACAGCCACACGCAGGGACGAGCTGAGCTGAACACACCTGAAATGAGGTCCTCAATCTGTTCTGCATTCCTGTTGCGTCCTATCTTGCCCATATCCTGACTTGGTCATGAGACAGGCTCATGAAAATGAATGCAGTCTTTAAACCAGGGAATCATGCTCTCTCCTCACAAGGATTTTATCAGGGAAGAGGTTAGGAGATCCTGATTTACACTGTCTTGTTTTCTTCCTGCCAAGCAAGGAGAAAGGATACCTATAAATGATGTTTAACCCTACTATTTTTGGTCCAGCCCACAGGTATTTGTTTGTTTGTGTGCTTTCTTTTTTGCAGCTACATTTACATAGTTGGCATCTGGTTAGACATCCCCATTCAGGCTGAGAAACACTCGGGTTTCTTCAGCTTTTCTACAGACACTGCATCAATCACATCTTTCACCTGCCCACCCTTGTCTTCCTCTAAGTTATTTTTAACTTTTACCCTCAGTTTTCCTGAAAAGCCACGCAAAGCCAGGAGGAAGTCTGCTTTCTGAGACGGCTCTTCTGACTGGAACAAGGGAAAAATCACCTCACTTGTTCTACATATAGCACCACCCGCTTATATGCCCAGAAGGTTTGCATTTTTCAAAGCGGTGTGATGCTGCTGAGAAGCAAGCCTGGGTAGCAGCATTTCACTGAAATCTCATTTCCTTTCCTGTAGCTGACTGTGTTTTGTCTTCTGTTTCACGAGTGAGCAGATTACACCTAGCTGGGTGCAGAATTTTTCACTTTTCCTGATCAAATAGCATCCTGTGGCTTTCAACATCAGGTCGCTGTATTGCTCAGTTCACCATGAGCGTTCAGAGGTATGGCCCAGACTTCCAGAGAATTTGCTGCCTGCTTAGCCCTACTCTCTGCCACCCTGCAAGGGGTGGAGCTCGCTTCTCATTCTCACATCTTTAGAACATGATGGGGAATATTCAGTAAAATAGCTCCAGGGCAGACCCTGGCCCAGGTACCCAGAGTTTGTGCCTAAAGATCTGAACTGTAGACAACCACATCAGATGGCCTCAGAAAAGTGGGTGTCTTCAGAGAGGGATTCACCTTGCCTGTTCCTGGCCCCTCACTCCAGACCTGTGAATCCTCTCAGGGGTGTGTGCTGCTGTGTTCCTGATTTTGGAGGAGGCAAAGTGAAAAGCTGAAAGCTCTGCTTGCGATCCCATGACTGTGGTGTACAGGTCCTGTCCTCGGGAACCATAAACTACAGCACCCAGACCACCACATCACCCTACGTAAACCCACCACATGCATGTGTCCTCAGACCATGATCGCCTGCAGAGATGCTTTTCCAAAGGCTTTTGGGGAGGTGCATGCTGGGAGCACATGCCATAGCAGCCTCCAACTTACACCCACAGCCACATTCTGCACACCAGGAAAAATGATCCAAGCTCATGGCATCTGCCACTGTGGTCTGAAACTCAAGTTACCACCAAAAGCCCTAACAGAGTCAAGTTAGATGGTCTATCACCATCTCTCTCCCCTGTGGCCTGTCACCCTACCAGGGTGAAACAGGAGGAAAAACACAAGGGCTGTACCCTGGAGCTTCAGTCAGAGTGAAGCTACACCCCCTCCTCCCCAGATCTTTGTTTCATAATTTCTAATGTTTTTTACCCTTACTTTTATTTTTTCTGCTCTCACGCCTTTCAAGTCTTCTGCTTCAGCACTGGCTCATAGCACACCAGGACTGCTGTTAGGTAATTGTGTCTAATGAATCTCGGAAGCCTAAAAAGGCTTCCAAGAGGCCTCATTTTATTTACAGAGATGAAGGGACTGATCAGCTCTCCTGGAAAAAATTAGACTTTAGGGAAAAGGGCCTCTGTCAAAGTTACTTTACAATTTATTTACTTTTTAAACAAATATAAGCCTTTAAGTAAACTTGTAAGTTGCCACAGTGCACTGCTTTCAGAGTTCCTTTTCTCAATAGTATTATAAAAATGGGGAAAATTGCTGGTTTTTCCCTCAGCAACAGAGGCTGCTAATCCTAAAAGCGTAGACATATTCTTCCACAAAGACATAATTTCCAAGCTAAAAAATATATGTACTGACAAGGAATGAAAATACACATCATAATGGACAGAGAGCCAAGAGATAAACTATTTCTGTAATCCACATTTCTGATGAATATGGTGATGTGTACCTTTATGAGCCACTATAGCTGTTTTTTTTCCCTGGCAATTCTGATAATGCAAGCCTCCCCATCTAATAACAGAAATTCATAGAACATATCTTTCAATTAGACATCTGAAAAATGCATTTCCAGCCAAGTGACCACAGAGAGTGCAGCTTTTATAGCCACAATGTGTGATCTTAATTCCTCCCACCTTTGCCCATTCAGTTTACATAAATTCAGTTTAAATACCAGTTAATCCAGGTCACACTGCTGCTGTTCTCTGAAAGAACTGTTAGCAGAAGAGGTGGAAGGAGCATGATTTAGCATGGATTTCCTAACAAAGGTGGATTCTCAGTGCTGCACTGTGTATGAGTCTCTGGTCTCATTCCTGCTTTGGGCAGCCTCTTCTATTGAAAACAGGAACTTTCCACAGCCTCACCTCAACAGACAGGTGAGATGCATCAGGCTGGTTTTGTCCACATAACAGCTAAGCAGGAAAAACACCGAGGATGCATAACACAAGGAGGTGGGACAAATATTTTTCCCATTCACTCCTTCTGCCAACAGACATTCAAAAAAAGTCACTAAAAATGGAAATTTACCTGCTTTCTTGGTTGAGATTTGCCAGTAGATATGTGCTGTGAAACAGGCTTTCCTGCCTTCAGGAGGTACCCCGATAACAGTGCTCCAATCGTTCCTAAAAGAAGTAGGATCCTGTTTCCATAAACCAGACTAGCAATTGCCTGTGGGCTTGCCACTGATTTCCATGGAAGCAGGATCATTCTCCACCTAAAGTATCGCTGCTCTGAGATTATTAGAGAAATAGAAATACTGAAACGAAATAATGAAGATTTCACTGCAGTGGCTTTGCTGTTACTGGTGCTTGTAATGATTTATTTCGATTATTTCATTGAAGTACTGAGTTATCTAACCCACACAAACACAAAAGCTAAGCTAAGGCCTCAGCAGGTGGTTAAAGGGCCACTGATAATTAACTGCCCCTCTTTTAAAGGGACGGTGCTTTGAGGATCTTCATGGTGAGGAAGAGATGAGGAGTAGAAGCAGGGCTTTGTTTTAATAAATTAAAAGGGAATGACGTAAAAATAAAGAAAGTGTAGTTGTTGCTGGTTTACTGCAGTGTAAGTGTGCAAGGGTCTCCAGAGATCCCCATATCATCATAAAGGATCAGCCTTAAAGTTTAGCCCGATTTAATCCTTCTTAAGGAACTGGTAAATACTCTCTTGATCTGTAACATTTATAAGCTTTAGAGATGGAACAACATGGGGGAGAGATTTGAAGCCTCTGAAGAGCAAAACCTTGCAGGTATACGCTTAAACTCGAAAACCCTCTTCTCTTTAGGAAAGTGGCTGAGAATTTCCTTTTAATCTCATCGACATTTTCTAAATCCTATTGTCTTCCATGGAGCCCACAGGTATTACTTGAGGACTTTGTTGAAGAGTCTTTGTCCTTCCATAGCACTGCTAATCCTTGAGCTTCTTCTAGCTTCACCAGCTCCTGTTGCTATCCCCCTTTCAATATTTCTTTTTATAGGGTTTTCTAAGCGAGAGGCCACCATTAAATCATGTATGGATTGCTTTCTTTTCAGGTTACGTTACTTTGAAATCTCAGATTCACTCCCTATGATTTTTTAATGCATCAGCAAACCATCCTTTCCACCACTGATTTATTTTATATGATGTCATTAATGTGTCTCTAATATATGCCTCCTCAGCTGCCTCATTTCGTCCAAAAAGCAGCTCAGAGCTAATCTCATTTAGCTGAAGGAAACCTAGACTCCTTCCTATGAGCAGAGAATAACTGAGGCTCCTGAACACCCCAAAAACATCTCAAGATGATTGAAGTCTGAGGAAGTCCAGCAAGGACTCTGCTGGCATCTTTCTTGCGAAACGTAGAGGCACCATGCTGAGTCCTGACAGCTCATTTGCTTGTCCCTATGTCTCCAGCCCACCTTGCCAAGGCAAGGAACTGGAGATCCCAAATCAGGTTACCCACCTGGGCACTTGCCCACTGGGGCCTCCCCAGTTACCAGTTCTCCTTCATCCTACATGACACTGCTATTCCATCTAAGCCATATTTTTGCCCTTTACTCTGTTTCACACAAAAGCAGTAGCACCATTGGTTTCCATGTTCAAAACCAAGAAAAAGCAAAAGGAAAGACACACATTTTGGAGCTCTAAAACTATCCTTTGAAAATACGGTTTCCTCAGCTTCACAAGTAATATTGAGTTATGCTTTTACATCTATATCCTAAACCAACGCTACTGAAACATTCATCAAAAGGCTAGTATAGCAGGACTTTTCAGCCCACCAGGGTGTTCCCCCTGGTTATGTACGCAAATTACAGATGCATGCTATAGCATGCAGAGGGCACGTTCAGTGGAGTATTATCCAATTTAACAAGAACGATGATGGGGGAGAACCTGACAAGAGAAAAGATGAAGGCAGTACATTAATGAACTCTCCTAAATTGGTGTGTGTAACCATCTAGCCTCTTCAAAAAGACAGCAATTCGCACCCAGAAAAATAACTCATTGCAAAAGAGATGTCTCTTTTTAAAGCTGTGGTTATTTCTCTGGCTGCATGGGCATTTTGTACAGTGTATTTAGCTATAACATCCAACACATTTTTTTCTTTTCTGATAAAGAAAGTGTATTTCAGTCAATAGTATTGATTAATTCCTTTCCTTGCTTAAATAGGAAATTGTTATTTAATCAACTCAGAGGTAAAGTAATGCATTATTTTATTGACATACTTTTCCTTGTAATAGCTATTACCAAACACTCCATTTCATTGTCCAGAATGCACTTTCTTCTGTTACTGTCTTTTTTTATTGAATTTGGGTTTTTTTTCAGCAGTAAGCTTGTTATAGATTTATTGAAAAACAACAGCAAAAACCCAGCACATTCCTAAATACGTATGAGTCTGTGCTGAATGTAAGAACTGTTTTTATTCCTTCACTTACAGCAGAAAACTTCTGCTGCAACAAGAACTTCAGTAATTAATTGGTACGAGTGATTTTCACAAACTTGCTCCCACTGTGAGACCTTTTGACACAGATTAACTTTCACATGCATTTCAGCCAAAAAAAAAAACCCAACTAATAAGCAGCTCAATAACCTCTCTCCCCATTACATCAAGCTGGTCCTGCAATCAAACTTTTTATATTTCTACATCTAGCCATTGTAGGAAAATGGACCAGTTGTGAAGGGGCAAGATAAGTCATGATAGAACATCAGTTCTCATTTTCTGTCTGTGTTCTCAGGAAAGGTTTTGGCACATTTCTGCTGTTTCTGATGTAGATTACTGATTCGTAATGGGACTTTGCTGGCTCATTTTCCATGTGGTTAAAATTGTTTCCTAATATTTCTCAAAATGGCACAATAAAGATCAGAAATGGCTGCAACATCTCATTTTTGGAGATCTGCTGATTAAGTGTCATTGTTCTGGAGTCATGCATGCCCTCTGCCCTGAGCTAGATTCTGCATGTTGTGTTTAAGAGGCTTCCGTATGTCTGACCTCTGTGCGCAAGCAGAGCCCCCAACTGCCCACAGCTCAGCAGTGTCCTGGCTGCAGGACACTGGGCTCAGTGAACCAGGGGATAACCAACATCACACCTGGACCATGTTCCTAAGGGAATGCATATCTGCTCCTTCTAAGCATACACAGAGCTCACAGTGGAGATAAAATTCAGCTTTATCATAAACATCATAATATTCTCTGCTTATCTTAAGGTCTGGTCTGTAAGAGAGACATGGAGGCTCTTGGGTGCTATTTTGACAGGTGTCCTTTTCTAGGCCTTGGAACTGCAGACTAAAGCTCAAAAAAGTGAAGCAAGCAAACCATAGAAGTCCAGGAAGCTCTTAATCAGGAAAATAACACAACAGACTAAAAATCATTTTTAAAAATGTACTGACCCAGTCCCACTGCTTTGGAAGGGGTAGATCATGATTTTGGAATGCCAAAGGGAACAGCAGTGAACTCTTGTTAACTGTTACAGGAAGGAGATGGTCTCTTGACATTCCCCCCTTGCACCAGCTCAGCCCGGACCATTGCCCATGTCTCCAGTGGAGCCAGGATTTCGTTCAGCCTCCCCCAGTGTTTCCCCATGGAGTACTGTCTGTGTGTTAACCAAAGGGCACAAGTTTATATTCAGGGAAAATAATTCTTTGGTGTAGCTTCTAGTGGCACAGAAACTGAGAGGTGACCTCATAACAAGGTAATAAAAAATACATTGGAAGATTCAATGTTCCATGTACCTTGTCAACAGGATATGTTTATGTAAATTTTTGCTTCAGTATTTTTAATGTAGAATCTGATAGTTGTTTTATCCTTTCCTCTCCCTTCCCTTCCTTCTTCCTTTGCCTTCCTTTCCCTCTTCCCTCTTCTCCCTTTCCTCTTTTCTTTCTCTACTTCTTTTTCTTTGCTTTACTCTCCCATTCCTTTATTTTCCTTTCTTCTCTTTCATTTTAGTATGGTTTTACTTTTCTTGCCTGAACCACAACAATGTAAAAGCAGTAGAAACAATATGTTTTGTATTTTCCTCAGTCTTGCAGATGCAAAGTTCAATACTCTTCATATTCAGAAACAAACCATAGACTGCCTGAACTATGTAAACAGGAGAAGACACACAGCAGACTCTGAAGGGGCCTCTGCAGCATGTGTGTCAGACACCAGATCTTCTTCCCCATCAGCACAGTTGCTATTCCAGCTTTGAATGCAGCACCAGGTTCAAGACAAGTAAAGGTAAAAGGTTGGTCACGCCACCTTCAGTTCAGCTACAATAATCCTTGCCACAGCATGCCACATATGCTAAACGTGCCAGGAGAAATGCACTGAGAACTTCTCGGAGCAAAAGTGACATTTGTGGGTCACAGAGTTCCTCATTCTTAGATTACTGGGTCCTGGGAGATTCCTGAGGATAAATTTGCCTTGTTCTTTTCTTTTTACATATCTGTTGTGGACCACAGAAAAAAAGAAAGAATATTTGGCCATATGGGCTATTAGTGTGGATGGTTTTTTTAGTTCAGGCAGCCATGCGAAAAGAAAGTTGACAGTCCTCAGAATGTGAAGTCTTGCAACTCCTGGCAGCAGGATCATCAGAGTCGATGTTTCCCAAACAGCTCATTGCGTGGCCCAGCCAGAATTCTTGTCTCCTTCTAACATTGTGTGGAGAATTGCAGAATTTTTAGTTTTGGTTCCAAATGTGAAAGAAAGCAAATATCAAACTCCTTCATGAAACAGAATTATCATTCTCCATCCAGCTGCATTAACTATTCATGACTTCACTGCGCACAGGATTCTGTTTCGCATTCCTTCAGCGCACTGCTTCCCAGATTGTGATAAATGTACCACGAGCACTACAGAAACAGCCTCAGAGCGGCATGTCTGCTCTGCCCAAATATTGTAATGGTTCCTCCCTGGCTTGCCAATGTTAACAGCATTGCCAAAACAAGACCAGTTTCATATGCCTTCCCTTGGATCTCTCATCCCGTACAGCTACCTTAATATGAAACATAGTGCCGTGGTTTAAGCCTCACCCAGGCTAATAACTCACGAAGTTTTACTCACTCACTCACTCACTCACTCACTCACTCCCCTCTTTTTCTTCCCCCAGTCCTGGAGGAATGGGGAGGAGAATTGAAAGAATAATGCAACTCGCACAGGTTGAGATAAGAACAGTTTAGTAACTAAGGTATAACTCAAATCACTACTGCTACCACCAGTAATAATAATGACAGGAGAAGTACAAAGAAAGAGAATACAACTGTTCACCAAGCCCGACCCAGCCAGTGCACCTCCCAGCAGCAAACCCCCCAGTGCCAAAAACCTGACCATGCTGTGCACCCCCAGTCCACCACCACACCCTTCCGGGTCTCTGCTCTCCGTCTTCACATCCTGGACATGATGTGCTGTGGTATGGAATAACCTCTTTGGTCAGTTTGGGTCAGGTGTCCTGTCTCTGCTTCCTCCCTGCTTCCTCTCCTCCCTGGCATAGCATGAGGCTCAGAAAGTCCTTGGCCAGACAAAACACTACCAAGCAGTAACTGAAAACACTGGTGTTATCAGCGCTGTTCCCAGGCCCAAAATCAAAAACACAGCGCTGCACCAGCTACCACGAAGGAGAAGAAATGACTGCTACTGCTGAACCCATGACACATAGCTAACCATGAAAGACCCCATGCCAAATAAATAGACCTCATCTGGTGGGGTAAATGAGACTGATCTGTGCTTTAAACAACATCGCAAGCATACTTGCAATCTTGGAGGGTACCAGGATTGTCTTCTGGCTTGCAAAATGGTCCAGGAAATGCTTCACAGTAAGTGGGCAAGAGCTTGTTTTCCAAGGACCATCTAGAAGCAGCAAGAGCAGCAATGAGGGAGTAACTCTCTGAGGAATGAAGGAGAGTTGGAGATCTAGCTGGGATTTATTTTGATCTGGTTTGAATTTCTACCATTCAGCCCTTTCATGAGACATTTTGCAGTCTCTTGTGTAAGGCAGATGTCTGCACCTTAAAAAAATGTGGTAGAAAAGAACATTGTGTTTGAGAGCTGCAGATTTTCAGCAAATCTTCTGAAAACGAAACTTTCCAAGATAAGAAACCAAAGACTTCTGTCCAAGGTTTGTGATGCAGAAATCCAAGCTCCCAAAATGAACCTAACGGTGTGCCAGAGGTCTGACCAGCGAGTGTCTTACTCTCAGCATAAAATGTCCATCAGTAATTCCCAGCTCCTGAGTTCTTTGCTGAGAACAGGAAGCAACCAGCCTTCCCTTAGAAAGTATTTATGTGAATTATTTCTAAACTACACTGACTAGGTGTGAAAGCTTCTTATTGATACCAGTCTGGGAGATGTCTGAAGCACTTGCTTGGACCTAAAAGGCTTGGCTCCATACAGTTATCTGCTTATCTGACTGCATTCCTTCAGGCATCTCTGGAAGGAGGACAGCTGAGATCCCAAACATTCTGTTTTCAAGAGCAAATTTCCTTCCCATCTGTATGTAATACTACCTCTGGTGTTTTATTATCCTCTTCTCATTTGTCTTTTGAGGGTATGTCTTCTTCCCCTTTCTTCACTTTAAAGCCTTTCTCTCTAATCCTACTAGCGGAAGATTATTTCCCCTCTGGATAAACTAGCGTGTCTCCAGCCCACACCAGCTCCTTTTTCAGAGAAGCCTCACATCACATGAATCTAACATTTCTTCTGTCAAAAGTTTGTTTTCAAAATCCTGCGCTCCTTTCGTTTGACTTCACAAAGAAACAGCTGGCTGAGAGCAACTTACGTGTTCCCACTGCAGCACATGGGTCTTGGAACACTGGACTTGCCACTGTTGTCTTTTGTAATGTTAATATGTGCCACTGCCACAGTTTGCCCTGGCGCCCTGCCTTCTGCTGCTGCTGGCTGGCTTCTTTGCCTTTTTTTTTTTACATGGGTTTTTACATGGGTTTTTCTATTACTCTGTCATTAAAATTCCTACTGAACTTTCCTGTTATGCATTAAACAACATGACTGTCTTCAGCTAATTCCCACTAGATATTCAGGTCTATTTGTCCCAGTTCTGCAAGAAAAAGACTACCTGATAACTCTGATATCTAAGTATGCCAAATATAGGGAATAATGTGGATGACACTTATTGACAAACTGTCCAGCTCACATGCTCAATTTTCCCAGGACCTGCCCCCCACACCTGATAAATTCCTCTTTAAATATTTCTTGCTTTGCTGCTGTTTTATTTGTTTTGGCTTTTCACAGCCCAGAACAAGGGTTGAAGGGCAGACCCGCTTAAGATTCCTGCATCTACCAAGCAAGAGCTGCTATTTCTAACTTCTTGGTGCCTCATTCTTGGTGAGTGAAATCCCAAAGCAGGCTTTCACTGGGGCTGGCAAGGTACCTTGAATCAGCAACTCAAAAAGCCCACTGCATGTGCAGACCCAAAGCTAGAATAGGCTTTAGACCTTTACACAGCTGGACAGCTGCTAAGGAAGTGGGGACTGACCTAGAGCAGGTACCTGGTTTAGGTACCTGTTTTAGATACCTCAATCCTTTCTTTTCTTTCTAACTCATAGTCAGTAAGAAATTCTGAAGAGTAGCAAACAGAAGCACAGCACTGAAATGGTGCCTCTTCTTATTTGCTTTTTCCTTCCCCCAACTCATATTGGGCTTAGGGGTTTGGGTCCCTCCCTGTTCCTGTTCCAACTCCATGAATGAGGAGGCTTGTATTCCTTCAGGTGCAACAGGAAATAAATGTTAATATGTTCAGCCTTCTCGGTCTTTCAAGTCATAGAACATGTAATTCTACACTCCTGCAATATTATATTTGGCAAGGTTTAAGGCACCATCACAGCCCATAAACTACAAAGGAAAAAGAAGCTTAGATTGGATATGAGGAAGAAATTCTTTACTGTAAGGGTGGTGAGGCACTGGAATGGGCTGCCCAGGGAAGTTGTGAATGCTCCATCGCTGGCGGTGTCCAAGGCTGGGTTGGACAGAGCCTTAGGTAGCATGGTTTAGTGGGAGGTGTCCCTGTCCATGGAAGGGGGGTTGGAACTAGATGATCTTAAGGTCCTTTCCAACCCTAACTGCTCTATGATTCTATTCTATGATTCTGTGATTAGGCATTTCTGAAGGTAGAACCCAACCATACATTTTGGAGATGCTTGAATTTCACAGCTCTGCTTTTCAAATATTCAGCATAAAATGAGGTCCATTTTAGGATAATATCTGCTCTATTGCACTTCTAATCATTTGGTGAGCTGGAACTAAAAGCAAGGTTTGCTGGTTTTCCACAATAGCATATTGCACAATTCTGTCTTCTTGGTTTAAACCTCCTGCAGCCCAGTGCACTTTTCATTTCTATCCCATTCTGGTCACTATATTTTTTTTTATCAAAATGGGCAACAATCTTTTCCAGCAACATTTAGTGAAGTTGCAAGCAACAAAATATTCCTTTATGAGGAGTAAATCTTTTCTTCTTCAGCTCTTTAGGGCAGACAGTGGAGGATTCTAACTGCAAAACAGACCAAGAGTTATGCAAATTTCAGATAAACAAAGCACATTTTGTTAAATTTGAAATGTTGACTAAATTCACTACTGAGGTTTGTTTCCAGCGTGAGACCTTTCCGTAACATGTGCTTATTACAAGGGAGGGTGCTGACCCAAGCACTAGGCTCCCTGTTCACATAGGTTTCTATTATGCAGCTATATGTAGGCACAGATGGATGCAGAGGGACCAGGGCTTTCTGTGTGGTCTGTGAACTGTCTGGGCCTCGGCCAGCTCCACTACAGAAGATGGAAATCCGCATTAAAGTAGAGCCACGTCCAAGCCAGTAAGACCTGCTGGGAGCTCTACTCTTCCATTGCTGTCACCTTCCGGATCCAAGCTGGCTTGTGTCTGCCCAGCCTGGTGCATAAGCATCCAAGTCTTGGATGTTTCCTTCAGTCCAGAAAAAACATAACCCATTATGATCTGAAAGAATGTGCTTCTGAGTTTAAGCAATGATCAGTACTGTGCACAGAGGGCAAATTCTCATTTCTGACAAATAAGGAAACAGAAATGTCTTGTTTGTATACCCAGACAGTGCAATGAAAACACATCTCTAATTCTCAGTGCAGCCATTGCAGGTGTGCACTGCCCTGGGAAAAAGATTGGAAGTTTTCAGCCCAACAAAGGATCCCAGGCAGGAGAAGAAGGGAATAGGTTACCGTGCTCCAGCTACATGAAGCCACTGCTTGCAGTCTTCCCATTAACATTACAAACTCATGGGACAGAGTGTCAGAAGGTAACGCTGCACTTGCCCTGAGTTGCAGCATCCAGGAGTGCAGCAGGAGCTGCAGCTATTTCCCCAGGGACACAGTGCTGGCACAGAGCTTGCTTCAGTATCCACCTTCCAGCTCCATGAAACTGGTGATGGTCTCCAGAAAAGTGAAGGTGAGGGCTGCCCGCAGCTCTATGGGGCTCTCAGACACAGTGCTGCACTTCCACCAGGCGGGCAGGCAAACAGCCATCCCTGGATGAGGACATGGCCACTGTGTTCTAAGCAAGCTTTGCCACTCTGACTTTTTTGTATGCTTGTTGACCAGCAAGAAGGAGCAGCGGCATGCACATCTGAGCACTTACTTACTTATACAGCATTTATTTCAACCCTCAGTGAAAAGCATTGGCTGCGTTACACATTGGCCAATACAATGTAAACACAGTTAGAAAAGGCCAAGTATCAAGTCTCACTCCTACTTTTTCAGATACCTGTCATGCAACTGTCTCTGGGACTCATTTTAGGAGAGATTAGGGGTTTTGAACCTCTTTTTGTATGGTGAAGGCACACAGGCTAGGTTCTTCTGGTCTGCTCTTTTAAGCTTCCCCTCACCACCATGGCAGCATTACTTTTTCCTGGAATTCTTACTAACCCTTGCAGCTATGACTGCATCCTATATCCCACATAAAGTCACACCATAACCCCGTATAATGCATTAATACTCCATCCCTGGCGGTGCTCAAGGCTGGGTTGGACAGAGCCTTGGGTGGCATGGTTTAGAGGGAGGTGTCCCTGCCCATGGCAGGGGGGTTGGAACTAGATGATCTTAAGGTCCTTTCCAACCCTAACTATTCTATGATTCTATAACTCTATGATTCAGCCAAACTGGGATGACAACACCATGTTCAAATTATTTTTCAGCTTCTGCTACAAATCCTTCATTCAATTTTAATGAAAAAAAGTCATTAGAGACAGAGCTTGCTCTGAGATATTTTCTTTACACACTGTAATAATTCTGATTTGCCCAACTGTACAAAGTCACAGGCTTGGATGGTAATGAATCCTCAGAGTGCTAGAAAAGGAAGATCTAGTGGCTTAGGCATTGATCTGAACAAAAGGGTTGCAGCTGTACATAGCTAAGCTGGGAAATCCTGGGAGTGTCTGAAGACACAGAGCGCTCCCAGTATAATAGCTGATGTTCAGCCACCTCTCCTGGCATCAGCACACACACTGTGTATCAGTCACATCAGCTATACATCCCTTGAAGCAGGCACTGTTAAGGTCCTTCTAGGGAAGACCCAGACTGCTGTGACCTTGATCACAGGGTGGCATCACTGGGACAATGGCCATGTAGAGATCTGGGCACAGAGCATCAGAGCTGCCCTCACTGCAGGCACTGTTTTAAGCCTGGGTTCCCAATGGGAGTCCTGGGTGGCCAGAGCAGGCAGGGGGACAGGCTGGGTGATAGTGGCCACTGGGCCAGCCTGTAAAGAACAAAGGTCCCATAGCCAGCTCTGCTGCAGGCCTGCCATGAACATCTGGAGAAGGGTCTCCGCAATAGCAGTGAACTCCAGCTGTGCTCTAGCCAAAACACCTCACACACGCACACACACACACAAACACAGAGTGCTCTGGGCACAGTCCAAGGTAGAGGTGAGGGCGCAGAGTAGTGGCCAAGCGCAAAGCATCTTTCACCTTGAGCCATAGGTATTTCTCTTCTACAGAGGCTTATTTCATCCAGCTTTTTCTGAAGTACTCAGCTTTTTAAAGTGTTAGGTTTTGTTGGGCATGTTGGGGGTCTTTTGGGTTTTTTTTTTAGGAAACTATTGGTATTATACCCAGAGGAATAATAGAGAAACTAAACTTGCCTTCATTCCACCTGCTTGTTGGAAAGATGCAGCTGGGCAACAGATAAAATTCCCCAGGTGGATACCAGGAAAATGCTTTATTGGAAATAAAGAGGCAGACCTTCAACATTAAAAAAGGAGTTTTAAAAAAAACCCAACCCAGTCATGGTTCTTTTAGCAGGATTCCTATAAGATAGCAGAGATATTATTAGTAAAAGAAAAGTATCAGCAGAAAAACGTTCACAACCTAGTGCTGATGATTTAAGAGTAGTCAGGGATTCAGCAGACATTTTAATGTGCCAGCAGCAGAAGGCTTAAAAATAAAAGAAGTTTGTGATTTAAAGGGAAAGTTATAAATGCTAAAACATCAGTTTGTGTCTCACTTTCTTCCTTTCCTTGCTGGGCCTGTCACACACCTATGAAGTGTAGGAGCAGGATTCTTCCTTTTCCTTTTATTTTAATGGAAAAGTGAGTCTGAGAGTCAGTGCATTCACAGTCACGGAGTGAACCCTACTTCCTGCTAGACACATCTTTCCCGGTGGTGGTTTTCCTGGAAGGGGCAGGTCAGACAGCCTCCACACTGCAATAGCACAGCAGGGCGCTCCTGCTGCCCCTGGACTAGCAGGCAGAGGAAGCTGAAGAAAGCCCTTGCTGATGTTTGCCAGAAAGCAGCTATAACCAAAGATGAAGATTTCTCTTGTAAAAATGACACCTTGAACTGTGCTTTGTGAGGTCTTAGCCAAACACCCTCCTGGCGCAGCCTACCCTGAGATGACCATTCCAAGGGCACGTTCACTGCCAGCAGAGACTAGTTGAGGTCAGTGCAGTCCAAAATCCATGGTGCCTGCGCCTGAAGCTGTGTATCTGGCACATCCACCCAGCCATCGTCAGGAGAGCCAGAGGGTCAGCAGGCACGTTGCATGCGCCGCTGTGGGCAGCAGCCAAAGGCAGCGTCCACGGGTGCAGCGGACTGAAGTGTTTGCACGCTCGCTCTGCTGGTGCAGGGCCATTGGGTATTCGGTGCCTGCAGATGGTGCTATTTAATTGTTAAAATGACTCCACCTCCCCATCACAACCGGCCGCAGGCTTTGCTTTGCCAGAGCAGCGCTGGCGCAGCAGAGCTGCAGCCACCCCGGGGGGCGATCCAAGCGATCCACACGGGTGGATCTCTCCATGGGCAACAGGAGCAGTAAATCATCCTTCCCCGAGACAATGCAGTTCCTCTCCCCACTCCCTGAATAGGAAAAAACCACAAAACACTAATATCAAGACAGGCCAACCCCTGATGACATGGTTTGAGCAAAAATCCCCCTGGTTCAGCTGCAGGGGATTGCCCCTTTGCAGACAGGGAGAGACTGTCATATTTTAAAAGCTCCCAGGTGAGGTTTTGGGTGCCCTCCTGAGTGTTTGCAGATATGTACACTTAGTCCTGAGGTGCTCCACTATTGATAAGAAGTACTAGTAGACCATAGACAAGACCAACTGCAAAAGCAGAATAATTAGTTGAGTTAAAACTTCCAGATCTGTAAATCTAGCAAATTGCTAGCACAGCCAGCAATGCCATTTTCTCCTGCAAGTTTCCCAGAATCTGCCTGACTCCCTAGTTGCCCAAAAGTAACTTTAAAGCCTAGCTCAAGCCCTTCTACAGGAACACTCCACCAGCCTGAAAATGATCTTTTACAGAACCCTAACTTGGCTCCTTGTTCTGCCCTTGGGACACAGCCAAGCCATGCTGCCATATGAAACACCCCTCACTTACCAGAGGTGCAAAGGGCAGGATGTGCAAAGGATTCTGATAAATTCAAAGCATAAATTTCCAGCCTCTTTCACAGGGGCTCTGTACCTTAAAACCATGCTACCTTTTCTACAGTGCTTTTCAGCAGCCTTTTAGAGAAAGAGGAAGAGGAGGAAAAAGCAGGAAAGGTAAGTGGGGAAAGGAAGGAAAAAAACCCAGAAAACTTTGGTATCAAAAGCCTGACAAGCTAGGGTGGGGTGAGTTGGGGGGAAGCAGTGGAATGAGGAAGAGGACAGAAAGAAAAGTCCCTCAGGGTGAGATAACCTGGAGGTGAGGTCTGTTGAAGGTGTGTCAAAATTTCAAGTGCTTTCTGGCATTTGTAAACTTCTTTGCAGACATGGTTTCGTTCTTTCTTTTCAGGATGTGTGGAAGAAATTATTTGCGAAGCACAAAGACATATTTGGTACCTACAACAAAGTTTCTCAAATCCAGCTGAGCTCTGGATCTCTCAGACTAACACCACAGTCTCCCCGCTTCGGAGGTCTTGCTGACATTTCCTGCACTGTCCCTACTTCTGCTGCAGCTCTCCAGACCATCTCTCCTCACTGACCAAAGGTGTGATCCCTCCCCATCCTGGAGTAACAGGGCTTCTTTTAGCAGTGAAAGAAATTTAAGGATCTCTGATCCCCTACACTGGAGGTGCTGCACCACTGTCACTAAAACACCCTCTTTTTAACTCTTTGCTGCCTTGCCTTTTGAAAACTTCCCCTCTTTATGTACCCCAAGTGGTCATGACCCAACATGTGAGAAACAACTGAGTAGCACAACCATAGCATTAATGCTGTTGCAGAACACTTGTTTTTAACCTCACTGAAATCTTGATTAAGGTATTACTATCCTCTGAAGTCAACAACAATACATATTAGATAAGGACCGAGACATTGCACTGTGATACCTTATGGTATGATGATAGGTTTGTAATCAGTCAAATCAGTTGTCCTGGTTTTGACTGGGTTTAGAGTGCATCTTAAAACCTTCCCACCTGACAGCTGACCAAAAGCATTAGCTTATTGTAATGCAACTCTAATGTAAAAAGAGTTTAAGCCACAGACTTTGTCCCCAAATATACTTATCTTGATTTTGATGCCACAGATCATTCTGTGGTCTGGCTTTAACAGAGCTGAAGAAACCCACCGCTGAGTTACTTAATTGTTGTGGTGGAAAATTTTACAGCCATTCACAACCTCAGAAGATCCTAATTCTGGAAGCAGGGGAGAGGAAGGGGGAGGGGAGTGAGAGAGAGACTGGAGAGTTTTCTGAGTTATGGCTGGGCTTAAACCATGACACTCACTTGAAACTATCAGGAGATGATTTGAAATATGCATTGATTTAATCAGTTAAGTGATAGTGTGAAGCTGATGAACAAGTAACTTCCACATGATGATGAATGACGAAAATGTAGCTCAGATCTTGAAATTACCAGAGAAAAAAATAGCTTTACTTCAGGCCAGGAATTCAATTTTTCTGCAACTGGGAGAGAGCCAAACATGTTTTCATTATCACTAAAAATGCCTCTTTACAAATCTAGGAGGATTTTCAATTCACGTACTTTTCCCCCAGTGACAAAGTCTCCAGAGGGCTGAAATCCAGAGCTAGCTGGATTCTACTTAACTCCATCACCCTCACTGCCCTCTGTGAAAGGTCTTATTTTCCCTCTTTCCCACTATTAGATTGGCTGTAAATACTTTTCTGAGGCCTTTGTAGAGGAAGTGTACAGCACCCCAGTTTAAAATAACAAGGCTATATGAAATCCATGTAGCCATAGGAACATGTTAACAGTAAGGTATCTGATATGTCCTAAAGATTAATGGCAAGAGGCAAAACATTCCCCTACTGAAATTTCAGGATTTCTAGGAGTTCCCAGAAAGATCTTTTCTTGGCACAATGTTATTCATGATTTTTTATTTATTAGTATTACTTTCTGAAGGAAATTCTAAAATAATTTCTAGTAAAAATGGTGCATCATGATGTGAGCAAAATGTTTATGTGCAAAAGCTACCCATGTTCATAAAAGGTGCTCAGATAAGTATCATACATAGTCAAATTCAAAAATATGCCCTTAGAAATTCAAATTTTATCCCTACCACCCTCCTGCTGTAAAATAAATAAATAAACAAATATCCAATATCATGAGATCCTTGGACAATGGTAATATTTTGGAGAACACGGTAGATAATAAAATCAGTACAAGCTCCAAGAGCAGCAGGGTGGCGAGGAGTGTAGTTCTGGAGGTGTGAACATTGGATAACAAGAAGGAACAAGAAGGTGGTGTTCCCTCTCAAAATACAGCATCATAAGGCCACCCCAGGCTACCAACTGCCTATGTCTTTGCCAGTAAATTACAAGCACCCTGTGCTACCCGCTCACACTGAGGATGCTGGCCTGAAATGGTCCATTTCTATGCCCGTAAACTATCTTAATTTCTAAACCACATTGGCTGCAGATGATCTGCCTGTCGGGGATGGCTTCTGGCTTGTGTTAACCCTAAACTGTGCTCAGACATTATCTGGCCTGAGCCGATACGTCTCATTGGTCCAGACTAAAACCACACCAGAGCCTGCGCTAACAATTTAACACCAGGGCAATCAAGCTCAAGCTCCCAGAAATGCTTCCTGTTTAATTTACTATTCTAGATGTAGCCAGTGTGCCTAGGCTTGATGGATGCATTGGGAGAATGATCTTGAAAAATGGGTAAAGACTCAGAAAAGGTCCACAAAAGCAATTTGTTGTCTATAAAACTTGGTGAGATGCTCAAACAGGTCTATTTATTAACTTTATTTAAAGGACCAAAAGGTGTTGACCATGATCTACAAGAACCCATATAGAAAAAACAGATTTCCTGTAGACATCTACTCTATACTCCTGAAGTTAAAAAGCATGCTGATATCCAGGAGCTAGATAAACTCAATCTGTAAATAAGGCACATTTTTAAGCATAAGTAGGATTAACTACAGAACAAATTAACAAGTGCTCTGATGGATTCTTCATAATGTGTGATCCTTAATTTTATTTTTTTCTGAATAAAAAAATATCTTGTGGATACAACAGATGCTTGGGGGCTCATAAGGAAAGAGTATCTGAGTTTCTTTGACTTGTGTTATACAAAAAGCCAGTCTAGATTATTGTACTGGTACATTCTGATCTTGAATCTGATTTGACAGATAAGACACCATCAATACCTCTAAAGTCTAAGTGGGCAGATTTCCTTCTGGATCTGTGAAAAAAACAGAAAAAACATTACATTCGTAGTTGTAATCCAAGCTGTGTTACCAAAGAGGAACAAATTAGGCAGAAATTACTGTCCCTTATTGGTGCCAGCCATTGGCTAGAATAAAACTGCTGTGAAAAACAGAAGTGATTCTTGACATAGCTGTGCAGAAAGTACCTTATCTTACCAATACGAATATGTTGCATCTGCCCTTTCTAACTGCCTGAAGAAAGCAAGACCCACTCTACATGGCACCTATGTCCCACTGAAAGCACTGGAATTTCTATGCCAAGGAATTTTGCAGCATTTTTGCCCAAGAGATGATTTCATACCCAACCCAACCCAAATGCAGCACAAGCTAAATGGCACGCTCTACCTTACGGCAGATATAAAAATATAACCATGATCCATATTATTCTCCTAAAACACAACAATAGCTGAATTTTGAATATGCTTTCTGCTTGGGTAGGAGACTGATGACACAGACAGATGGCTTTCTTACAACATCAACTTAATCATGAGGCAAAGGTATAGAGGAGAATTCATTGGAGGGAGTTGGAGCAGCAGAGCTCCTATCCTGTCCTTTTCTGTGCAGTGCTTTGTCTTCCCCCTAATATAAAGGGAAAGAGCTGGAGAGTCCTTTGGCCCAATTACTACCTCCCATTTTCTTGAGTAGCGGGGGAAATAAAGCTACAGGTACCCAGTGTTGTCCCTTCACAGGTCCTCACCCCTGACCCATGATGCAACCTGTAGTGATGGCAAGGGGAAATGCCTGCACTGTAACCTCTCCCACGTGTCAGGTCAGGCAGTGAGACATGGGTATATGCTGCACTGCCCAGGAAACTTCTGCTCCCTTCTAGGACACCACCAAAAACAACTGTGAGAGCCACTGCAGGGTCCCATCCAGATCCATTGCAAAGCACAATCTTTCTTGCTAGGTTCCCACATAGTATCCTGAGCCCCGATGTTGTGGGATGAAAGATCTCTGGGCTCTCTTGGGTTACTGGGCTGCAGGTAGCCCCAGTTGCCAGCACCATTTGCAAACAAAGGAGCTGCAAGCAAAAGGCATTGGCAGCTGATTCTATCATGTTGAGACATCGGCCGAATGCTCTATAAGCCTACTTGCTTTAAAGAGATCTGTATTCTTTGCTTTCCAGTTCCTCAGTGGTAGACATTGAGATGATGTTACAAGCTAAACATCAATTCCAAAGTCATTTGGAGCAGCAAAATGGAAATGTGAATGAGTAACAGATGAAAACAGGTTAGCGAACAGAAGTTTGCTGTGATTTCCAGATGAAAGCCTGGAAGAAATACAGTTCATATCCAAAAACTTTTTCATTCCACTACCCAAATTACCTCCACACCAGGAATTAGCTACATATGTAAAGATACTTCCTGCAAAAACTTCAAACATAAAAATGGGGTGGGGAAGAGTGGAGAAATACCTGCAAATCTTGTGGGGTTTAAATGGTTGGGTTATATTAATTTGGTTATAGGGAATCCTCAGCTTGAAGCAACATCCCTCTGGGAGGAAAGTTATCTGTGACACCACATCCTGGCTCTGCATGCTTCTTGAGTATCCTCTGACTGGTACTTCATAATGATGACAAAAACCAACCCCTTATCCCCCCACTGGAGATTGAAATTACTTTAATGCTGTAAATAGCTTTTTAAAAATGAGATTCCTCTCAACATTTACATTTTCTATTGGTGAAAAGTGTCAGGTTAATGATTCATTTATAATAATAAAAAAACACCGCAGAAGACAAATTTTCCTCTTCTCATTTCCATTGCTGTTACTACACAGAAGTAATCCAGGATTTATCTCTACAAGTATTTATGATTTTTGTAGTCCAGTGTAATCTACTCAGTCAGTAATTAAATATCTTAATTTTTTACACTTCATATTGTATGACTTGTATAGATTGTCTTAATTTCGTTTCTTATTCCTTTTATCTTTGTTGCAGTAGGTGTCTCGGGATTGCCTAATGCCTTCTAATGTTGTATTATGCAGCAAATTATTTCTGAGATTTTCTAGATGGTTATTTAGATGAAATAAAACATATACTGAAAAATAACAAATTAACCTCCCAGCATTAGCTTAGCATGAAATAGCTGATATTTACTAGGATCACAACCTGCCTCCTAAGGATTTTGTGTACCCAGATGAGGTTTCTGAAACTACTCTTCTCAATAAGCAGTCATTAAAGCACCCTAATCCCAAGTGGTGCAGTAGAAATAAGAGAAGCTTTGCAGCATGTTTAAAGACATTATCTTAATACCCAATAAATCCAACTGAAAAACAATATTAAATTGCTAACATGTCAGTCAAGAAACAAGCTCCATCAGCTGGGGCAGTGTAAGTCTGCACAGGAGAATCTTCGTCTCTTCCCTGGGAGCTCCACATCAGCACATAGCACCAAACTTTGCAGCTCCCTCCAAAAGTATTTTACCTGCATGCAACAGCAGAAATTGGTGACCAAACAGTTGTATCCTTCCAAAGCTTCACATTTTTCTGGGACGTGTTACATGCATATCAAAGTGTCAGACACGTGGCTTCTCTAATGCATCTTTCACATGGTCATGTACCACAGAAGGTGGGTGTTTTATGGTAGACATGACAGGCGTGACCTCCATGAACACCAAGAGCACCTTCCCTCTGTCACCCTCAGCCAGGCACTGCAGCTGCTAGCCCACTGTCTCTATCAGCCTGCAGCATACGCAGCCACATGCCAAGGTTAGGAGTGCTACTGGCTATCTACGCAGACTGAAACCCAGCCTCAAAAGATCAGGTTTGCATGTTTGTGTCATCTCAGGGAACTTTAAGTCAAGCTCAGCTTAAGAATCAAAAGAACAGGGCTGTAACAGCCTCTCAACTCCAAAAGCTGAGGCAGGCTTGTGAGTATCCGTGTATTTGAGCATGAGTTTATTTATTGTCTTAAGGATCTTTCCCAAGAGAACTGGATAAAGAAACTTTGATGGGGCCATACACTCTTGGACTATGCAATATTTTCTTTCATTTGTTTATTGTATTCATAAATAAAAATGCCTCATTAACAGCAGAAATGAATTTTCTCTCCAATTATGTTTACCTTTTATTATATATTTTAATATAGAAAATCAAGTAAGCACAGACATAAAATATTGCACTCTATTGAACAATCTGTATTTACCTAAAGTATTTTTTCCAAAGTCTTTCTGTGTGAAGCTTTAAAGCATTCAAGTTTATTCCTCTTCAGAAGCATCAGATTTCAAAATCTTCAGCAGACTGGAACATCCATCCTTCTAACAGCTAGTAATATAAATTCTGCAAATACAGAACTATTATTCATCACAGAGCTCTCTTAGCTCTGCAGAAAGGAAGAAAATAATTTCTAAAAATACACACATAAAGCAAACCCATGTCTTAGAATGTCTGTGGGTACATGAGATAATATTATAGGCATAGATCTATTCAGGGGGAAGATGTTACTTGCAGACATTGATGTTTCTGGCTGGTACGTTGAGAACAGTGGAGCAAGAGGGTGGGCTGGGAGCTAAATTTTCCCCAGATCTCTGGATAATCTCTTTTGAGTATTTCTAGCATTTTTGTAGATGTGATCAGTTAAAGATATGAGAGGCAACACTTCTAGGGAGAGATAATCTAATTTGTTAGAACTCTTGCTATTAGCTCATCCTATTTGCTGTGACAGTGTCCTCAGGAAAACAAGACGGTAACTCATTGTGGGTGTTGCTTTCCAAGTGTGAAAGTGTGAATCGCTATTATGCTCCTTCCACAGACAGGGACAGGGCTGGGGGGAAGCAACTTGTTAAAGATGCTGCAGTAAGTCGCTGGAAGGGCTGTCAGCACCCAGACCTCCCTCTTGCCTTCTGGTTTAGCAGAAGCCTTTACTGACATCCTTGTAAAACTAAAACTTACAGCCTCATTCCTTCAAGTAGTTACAGACACACTAAACTTCAGGCACAGGAGTGGTCCCATTAAAGCCAGTATGCATACTCGTATGCTTCATGTTGAACATCTCTTTTGCAGAAGCTCCAAACCAGCCCAGACATCAAACCCAAGCAAAAGAGTTCATACCCAGAGCAGAGTCACTGACTGTGGACACCTATTGCTGTCCCTCCACTCTGCACTGCTGTGTGATCTGCTGACAGGCTCTAAAGCACTGCCTCTTGCCAAAATTACATTACCTGAGGCTGTCCCTCTCCTGGCTGTTTGAAGTGTTAAAAGCTGGGATTTCTATCGTCCATCCCTAGGTCTGGCAAAAGCCACATCTCACCAGCTCTGGAGCCCACTGCCAAAGGTATTGACCACTGAAGCTTTAGGTAGAAGTTGTGGGAGCTGTGGATTTGAATATAGTGATGGAATATGTTTGAACATGTCTGTCTCATTTCTTATGCCTCTGGGTAGCTATTTCCCGCATAGGCTGTTATTTAAAATAACAGAGAATTTAGACTTAAAAAGCTATATTTTTTTACTTTAATCTAAAGACACAAATGTCATTACATGATGGTAATGGGGAAGTACAAAAAGAAAACACATTTAAAGGCATCTGCTATGCATCATTAGTGATTATCTTTCAAACTTAGACATTATGAGTCAAATTTTCCTCAGTCAAGCTGACTGACAGTTAATGCAATTGCAACCACTTTGGTCGTGTAAGCCTAAATGCATTTGTGAAGCTCAAATGTTAACCTGCAAAGTCTTATCTGGCTATGAGCCTCCCTGGGGCAAAAAAAAAGAATAGGAAGGAATGGGAGTAGGAAGAGTAGGACAGTAGGGAGAGTAGGGAGTAGGAGTAGGGAGAGTAGGAAGGAATTCCTTCCTACTTCATATGGAAGTAGGGAGAAATTGATGAATAAAATTCAGATGGACACAAGCTATGATACCTTATTCCCCAAAGTTTACAGAAATCTTTTTAGTCCACTGGACAACATAGTAGAGATTTCTATCTGTTTCCTTTCTTTACAGACTCAGGGGAGTACTGCTAAATTCACAAATGAAATCTACATACCCATTTGAACCATTTTTCTTTTCAAGTTATATTTTCTAACAAAGAGTTTTAAATTTTGCCACAAATAAATCTGACCTGACACCATGAGTTGTATTCATTTTGGACTTTTTTCATGTCCAAACCACTGATTTAAAGCAGTTTGGGTACAGCTATATTAGCGTTCTGTAAATTACTTTGTTGTGTAGCAGACTGCAAAAAAAGCAGCCTGAAGGATGCGTTAATAATAATGAAGTTGATGGTGTGATGTGATAGTAAAAGGTGGTTTAAGCAGTGTTATTTGGGGTAATCATAATTAGCGGTAGCCATTTAAAGGTCCCAGAATGCGCTTTGTAAGTAGAAATGTTAACCCTAGTGTCTTGGCCAGTTTCCAGCATAAGCAATTACATTCTTCCCACAGTTAGTAGTAAACAATCCCTTGTTACTTCAATTAGACATGGTATTCTTCAGTTTCTCTCTGAGAGCTGTTGAGTTGCATTACCGGTGCTGTTATGCAGCTGCTGTGTTCCAGCTAAGAGGTCCCAGTATTTTAGTTATAAATGAAGTGTTCCCTGCTTGTAAAAGGCTTCTGTAGAGTAGTCTCAGAGCACTGCATAAATCAATAAGCAACAGATGCACTTGATATTGTACACTGACTTGAGGGCAGGAGAAAAAAAACAGACGGGAGGAACAGTACTGGCAGAAAGATAACACCAGGATATGAATACAACATGCGCGCCTACCTCCATGAATGTACACGGGGGAAAAGGGCAAAGGCAGTAACAGTGGGCTTGGTCCTGGTGGAGGAAAACAATAAAGTCCAGAAGAACTGATTTAAGACTGAATCAACCACATAGTATCCAAAGGGAGCTTGCTTTCTCTAATTTCAGGCATGGAAATAAGGACAGCTAGTCCCCATATTCCCTTTGTAATGACTGACAAAAAGAAGAAAGCTTCAAAAAGCAATATAACCAATATCAATTCTTTGTGTTTCTACAAGATTCCTTGAATTTGTTGATTTCTTGCATGTGGAGTGACAACCTTGTTATCATGGTTAAAAGTCCATCACAGCTGCAGTTAGGTAGGAAGTTCCTCAATTTCGTAAGAACTGTTTGAAGCAGGGGGGTTGGAACTAGATCATTTTTAAGGTCCCTTCCAACCCAAACTACTTGATAATTCTATGAAGAAATCTTACCACAACCTAAACAGTTCTTGAATACCAATTCTATACCCCAGGGGTGTTCTGCAGCAAAATAGTAATGTGACTGCATCCAAAGAGACCTCTAGGCAGACAACTATTAGTTATAGCCAGAATAAGAATGAATAGAAAGGACACAGCGTTAGGGACAAAATGTCAACAAATAAATATCTGTGGTTTGTCTTGACAACATGGATCACCCTACCAAATAACCTGAACTCTTGCATTCTATGTTTCTTCTACTTTTCTATTTCATCTCTTTTGTGCAATATTGGAGCTCCGTAAATAGAAACATACCACCGTGGTTTTGGACTATATATAGAAGGAGGAAAACATTACCAGCACTTCATCTGTGAGGTCTAGTTTATTGCTGGTGTGGTGGTGCTAAGGCTTTGTTTTCTTCATTTTCATAAAAGGCCTTGCTGTTGCAGAAACGCTGCTGATATGCCTATCAAATTACCTCCTACTGCTTTTCTGGCTCTTTTCCGCTAATACTTGACATTCCCATTGGATGCCTTTGAATATTCTGGGTAGCATTGTCCCAGCCATCTATTTAGTATTATAACCCCATTTGAAGGAAAAACTGCTACAGAGGACAAGCAGTTGTCAAGAAATGAACGGTTTCCTCCAGAGAAAGCAAGGCGAGTGATGGAAAGCAATGCTCCTGTTTATTTGTATCTTGTGGTGAGGCAGACAAGAAGAAAATGTTTTGCAACAGGTCTGCTTCCTCCTCTCCTGCTGAGAGGAATAAATGGATCTTAGAATCTTTTTCCCCTTCATTCCTACAGTTGCAGAAATACAGGCTTATTCAGGACCTGAGGAAGATGGAAGGGGGCCTTAATGCAGAAAGAACAGGACACTGACTGTAATATACCCCAGAAGTCCATTTGTCCATTCATTCCAATACTCGTAAATTCAGTACTTGCAGGAAAGATGAACTCTTTTGCCCTGGTCAATAGAGTGTTGAATGGTGTGGAATAAATGACAGATCACCTGTACAACTCTAAATGTATCTTCTCCAAATGGTACCCAATCTACAGCCAGCAGAGAAAGGAGATGAATTTACTTTATATTTAGATAATAGTGTCAAAACAAAAAGGTAGAGAAATCAGCTGGCAAAGAGCACAGGAAGAGAATATGGAGATGAATATTAAGAAACCAGTTGCCCATCCTTTCTGTAGGACTGTAATGACCACAGATGATTACTGTGCTTGTAACTGGGTAGTCCCCTCTTTGGAACAGCACAGGAAGGGTCCTGTTGCTCCTTTAGCCAACAAACCTGTCTAGGTTGTGATCCATCTCCACCTCAAGAAACAGAGAAGCAACAGATATTCCTGGTATAGTGCCTAATGTAGTCACAAACAATGGTAAGTAAAAGGAGGATTTTGCATATTTTCTTTGAGTTTCACTGAAAGGTAAAACTCAGGATCAGGGAAGAGATGACAATGGACTGCTCTGAGGCTGAGAAAAAAGGTGAGCTGTGTCATATTCAGATACAGAGTTTCTCACAATTCTCTGTGCAATTAAGTAATAAATACATAGGAAGGGTGTGTCTACTCCAGGAAACCTGTTTGGGTTAGGCATGAATTACAATAGCATCACTCCAATAATGAATAAGAAGCACATTTAACACTAATGAGACAGCAGAATGGTAAGGGATGCAATTGAGAAAAAATTATTCTATTTCTGAAAAGTAAAAGTGATGTTCATATTACCATTCAGGCATTACACACACAAAAATCTCCAATAAATTGCAGGTCTAATTTGCAAGTCTCATCACTCAGGCCTCAGTAGCCTAGTGCCAGAGCTGTATATTACTGGATCCCTCAGAAGAGCTCTCTGAAGGTGCAGTGATGCAACTGGTTTGCAAAAAGTCACTGCCAAATTACTGAGATCATGGAACCTTGTTATTTTACACCAGTATGAGGCAGAGATATGCCTTTTGCTGTCCCACACTGCATCCAGCCTGCTCCTCTGCAACCTCATACACTGCCAGAGCTCTTCTGTTACAATGATTCTTGCAGTGTCTGTGTGGTTCTGAGTGTGAACTTGATCATCAGACTAGATGGAGGGTCAGACAGAAATTTAATCCTCACTGTATAACTGGATCCCCTTCACCTGAACAATGGTCCTGAACAATATCCATGATATGAGGAAGAGAAGGCAGCTGGCGGGACTTTGACACATGGAACTAGATCTCTCTGAACCAGCATACACCACTGAGCTTAGGGGAAATCCTGACTAATTACTTTATGGGACATGCATGTGCTGCTGGTTATAACTGAACTGTGCAGAAATAAGGAAACAGTTACAGTCTTTCCACACATACTGCATTTCTTGTTCATAATCAACTTCTTTTGTTTGAGGCTTTCTGCAATCCCTTCATATCCCATCCTCAGAAACATCTCCACACTGTTTAAGTACAAGCAGAGATTAAAGGATTTAATTCAAGACCAGGCTGGATGTGGTTCTGGGCAACCTGATCTAGTTGAAGATGGCCCTACTCACTGCAGAGGGGTTGAACTAGATGATCTTTGAAGGTCCCTTCCAACCCAAACTATTCTATGAGTCTAATTAAAAGAAAGTGGAAATTGGGGGGGAGGGGGGAGGGGGGCGATGGAGAGAGGAGGGAAGAGAGAAATAAAAAAAAATAAAGAACTTTGGACCTGGAAAACATGAGCAACAGAGAGCAGTGGGGGAGAAAGTAAGGAGACAGTTTGGCAGCTAGGACTACAAATCCTTCTCGTTATCTTCCTGAATCATCTCATCTCCATTACTCCAAGATACGATCTCTGGCAGACTTGGTGCTACATTACTGACTTGGTCTAGAAAATGTGGCTGGAAAGGATGATTAAAGGTATGAGGGATGTCAGCTGCTGAAGAGCCAGGGAATTACTTTCCTATACACAGTGTATGTTTACCACCTGAAGTATCTCCCAATGACCATCCCACTTCAGAAGTGTGGCATACAAGAGCAAGAGCAAAAAACTCTGCTTCGAGCTGTGAACAGCATTCACCCACAACATGCTTCCCGTGGCCAGCCAGGCAGCTCCCACTTCCCCCAGTACACTTACTGCTGGGCTACCACAGAGCAGACGAGCCTCCAGAATGGGGTGCACACCTGGGCCTTGCTGTCCAGTTTCAACCACAGGGTTCTATTCTCAAGCAAGAAAATGAAGCCACCATCCTCCCCCCCAGCTGTGTTCCTCCCCTGGGCTATTTTAGGGTGATTGCTGCTAGCATCTCTATGCTGCCTGAGCTAGCTCCATGGCAGATGTCTTCCTGCAAAGGTCTCAGCTCTATACCTCTGATTCACTACTGGGACATCAGTGAGGGACAGACAGGGATGACACACAGCAGCTGTCTTTGGATGCTCTGGAGCAGTCTGGTTCCCACCATAGGCAGAGCTGATCTCCAGAACAGCTCTCCTGCAACCAAGACTCTGGACAACTGAGTAGAAGGAGACCTTAATAGGGAAGCCATCTCAGGCCTGGTACAGGGAGCAATACAGCATTGTGCTGAGCTGCAGCACAATTGTGTGAACTCTGATACACCTACTGAGGCTGAAGGAATGACTGGTGAGCATAGAAAGTGTTAAGTAGAAACCCAGGCTAGTTTCTCTTCATCAAAGCATTTTCCTGATCAAACCACCATCACTGTTGTGCATGTGTGTATACACACACATGCACACACATATGTCTGCATTCAGGCGTTCTAATTGCTCCTATATGCCTCGCAACAGCCAAAGGAACATATCTGGGACCAGGGATCTGCTGGATTTCCTGAGAACCTGAGGCTAGAGGGCCAGGCAGAGTTTCCCAGGAGATGCTGGGGATCAGCAGGTGGAACAGGCCTGACCAGACCCTCCAGACAAGTAGGGAGGATCAGGCGTACATGTTTTGGGGCAGAAAAGCATTGTTGTGAACTACCTGGCCCTGTCAGAGATCAGAAGCTGTGTAGAATGGAGCAGTTGAAGATGTAGCAGAGATATCAGTGCCACACTGCACTTGAAACATTTCCAAAAGAGGGTGGAGGAAACATAGGAAATGAGCCTCTTACCTGGGCTCTGGTAAGCTCTGGTGGCTCTGTCCTCAGTTTTAGGACCTTCCTGTGGTCACCTGGGAACAAGGAGACACTCAACCATTCTCCTCAAGGGCCTTCTCTCCCTCAAGGCCCTGGTCCTTTATCCTTGGGATTCCCCTTTTTGGGGGATCAGGTGGACTGGCTCTGTTACTGAACCACCACTGCGCTCAGGCACCTCCTCATCTTTCACACTCCAGTCAGGTTTCATGTAGCCCAAGCAAGCTTTCCCTGCCCTGATGCTGGATTGGCCCCTGACAACCTCAATCCTCTTCTAGGTCATCTAAGGACAGCCAGCCTTTTCTCTGTGCCTTTCCCTCAGTGTCCCTGCTGAAGCATCTCTGCAGCAAGGATTCAGAAAGTGGCACCTTGCTGCAAAATAACCTTCCTACCCAGAGCCCTGGCAGGACTAATATTACTACCTCGATCTCTATCCAGTGTGGACTCCACTGGGCAAGACTGGATCGGGAAGATAAGAATGTTGTATACACGGCATGGGATGCTTTGCATTGGTAATAAGGTGCTGTCTTCAGAAAATCTGAAGTCTTTCAGTGGTGCAGAAATCTAATACAAAACAGGAGGTCTTGTTCAAAGAAAGGCAACCAAAGAAAGGCACATGCAAAGCAAGGTTCAGCGCAGACCACCATAGCTAACAAAAGCCCCATGGAGGCAAAAGTTAAAAAGAAAGTGAAAGCACAGGGCTGAAGAACTGCAACAAGTGGAGGGCATGATCCTGGGTGGCAATGAGCAAAAGGTGTTGTGATAACTGTGGATATTTAGATTTGGACAGGCAATAGTGATCCAGTATAAAGTCTACTGACAGAAAATTGCTGCTTTGAAACTGGTAGAAGGGGTTTACACACAACTGGCATTTTGTATCATAGGTTCAAGGCTTTTTTCACCACATACTAGATGTGTTCGAGTTTTAACACATCATCACATCACACCCTCACACTGTTGGAATATTCATATATACTTACATACGTATGTACACATATATAAAGAAGAGGCATCCCCCCCCCAGAAGTCTGCATCCTCTGAAGCCAGATACTGCAGCTGCCTAGTAATGCCTGGCAATTATCATCAGTATATGGAAATATTCTCTTCTAGAAAAACAAGCAAACCTACATTTTGCAAGGAAAAAAATCCAATTGTGGAAATCATTTTAACGGATGTTTTTTAATTAAAAGCATTGTAAGGTACAATATAATTAGCTAGAGGCTTTGTTAGAAGGCCCTAGATACAGGGTTTTCAACTAGTTACTGCAAGGGAACGGAGGGAGCCCTAGCAAATACACCTCTGGAGAACCAAAAGCAACTTTCTGCAGCTTGGAAACTAACTCTGAACTGAAGAAGCACAGGCAGCCACACCAGGAAGAAAGAAAGCATTTTAGTTTATCTTTATTGTACGCACCCTATTTTGACAGATTTCAAGAATGTTTGGGGAACAAATTTATTTGATCTACCTGGATTCTCTGCCTTCATGTAGATGTGCCATTTACTTTTGCACTGACAAACATTTTTTTGTCTGTCTCTGCTTCTTACTGTGATCCTGATATGTAATGTGTGCACAACACTGAGTTTGATCTAAGTGAGAGGAAATAAGAAGCAGGTAGAGCTGCTGAAGGGGCTACCAAAGATGATTGAGAGAGTACAAGGACATAAAGACAGTAATTTCTTTATCACAAAAGTTTTCAAGTTTGATTTGTGGACACTTAAATATTTTCAGGTGGGAGGTTTCAGAATCTTGTAAATTGAATGTAAGTGCACTCACAGTAGGCTGGCTTGGTCTGCTTTGACAGATTCCCTAGGAAGCAGCCTGTAGGTTCACAGCGATACCTTGACCACAAATGGAACACTTTTGCTTTACAAAATGTCTTCCTTACATATAAGTGGGACAACCTAGGACAGATAGGAACATGCACACCACTAAGTCCAGCTCAAGTTGCCACGTGCCCAATTAAAAGGCAGCTGAGTTAGATGCCAGAGAGAAAGTTGAGTGTCACTGGCTCTCCCTGACAGCCTCGCGTGCTGCATAGGTTGAAGCTTAACTTGACTCAAGGGAGGATCTTTTGTGTGTAGATAGGATGAGTTTGGGTCAGATATACTACTAAAATGAAACTTTGGCACTGGGCCTTATTTTTTAAGGCTGATACTGTCATTACCTCCTATTCTGTTTCACATTTTGTTTTACCAGAAACCTACTGAGAGGTTGGGGTGAAACTTTTCTAGGTCTCAGTGACTGCTGTTTCATGCAAGCTGTGTTTCTCTTCTAGTGGTGGATGGCAATCCAATTTATATGTCAGTTCTCCAGTGTAGCTAAGAAAATTATGTATTCAGTAAAATTCATTCCCCCAGTAGTGTAGTTGAAAGGATCATGACCCTAAATTTATTCATTAGCTTAAATTGTCAACAATTTTCTGTAGCAATTGATTCCTTGACCCTCAAGTGCTCAGGAACTGTCAACATATGCAATGTGAGGTTAGCCCTTACTGAATTATGCCACTTATACTACCAGAGGATTGCTTCTTTCTCCTGTGCAGAAGGTGTCTGCTGGTTTGAGAGAGACTTCCTACAGCTTACCATCAACTCCATCATCTGCCTCAAAATGGAAAACCAGTGGAACCAGGAGTGTTCTCAAAGCAGAAAGATTATTTTTAAGTCTAAATCACTGATGAAATCTTTAGATCATAACAAACCATCACAATGTCAACTATGAGTCTGAAATCTTAAATTCAAATTCATAAATGATGACTTAAAAGGAAAACAAGAAACATGAGTTCACTGGACCTTATATGTCAGGGTGTCTGCAGGTGAACAGGTGATGAGAATACCCCAAGATTTTTCGAGCCAATTGGTTATGACCACCTTATTTAGACAGGAGAGCTGGTGGACAAAAGATTCCCTTTGTTCTGAAATTGATACACACTCTTCTTTCCAGTCTAACCCTCATGTGCACATTAGACAAAGGAAAACCAGACGCTGTGACAGTTGGGATACACAATAAGACCAAAGGGCCAGTGTACTTAGAACCTTCTAAATACAGAGATACATTCAGACAATTTTCCTGAGTCTAAGTTAGTCTGGCCCCGGTTAATTTGATTGGCACCATTCACCTTGTTTCCACAACTTGCTGGGAAGCTGTGCTCATCCTCTTCTAGCCATCCTCTGAAATTTCTCTGTTCTCTAAAGTGCAGTGCTGGTGTACAAGGGGCATAAGTACAGACATGGGTGCCTTTTCTGCAGCTGAAGTCTGTTCTTCCTCAGGCTATGGAACCACTTCGTATATGGCAATAAAAGGCTGCAAACACTACATGTATTCTGACAGCTGTAAAACCACATATCAGAGATATAAAATTTTAGTAATTTATACATCTTCTCTCTCTTCCTACATACACACATTTTGTCTTTTGATAGCAAAATGGGGCCTGCAGTCTATGTAAAAGCACTGCTCAGTAATGCTCTGTGGCAGGATAACATATGACACATATTCAGTAAGAACAAGCATATCTGCCATCCTGGAGTAGAGCAAATCAGAATTCTCAGGCAGGGATAAGGTTAAATTACTCTAATGGCAAAGGGGAAAACATCTTAAAGAGAACTAATCTAAAGTGATGGTTTGTCTCTTGCACAGTGAGAGGGATATTTAATTGCTGCACACAGAATGGCATGCTTTTCTGATCCAATAAAAGGAATAGCTTCCTTCTGGCCAGAAAAATTCAGAATCCTTTCCCCAAGCAAGACTCCCACTGAAGCAGACAGTTGCAGAAGGAAGATTTGGGCCCCACTGCATGAAGCAAATAACCCATCTAATTCTCTAGGCAAGGCAAGCACACATGAAGCAAGCAAGCCCCTCCCCAAGACTTAGTTGTTCTCTTAAGTTTCTAGAAATGTTGATGCTTTGGTATCATATAGGGCAGAAAGGCATGCAGATTTCTGAGCAGGGTTTATGTCCAATGCTGGAAATAAATAGGAGAAAACATCAGCAATTACATAAAAATATATAATTCCTAATGTCTCCTCTGTATATTTAGAGAAAGCATCTAACCATATTGTTTCAGATCTGACTATACTTGTTAAGGTATCAATAAACAATGAGAAAATATACATCATCTCTAAAAAGAGAAAGTGACTTGCACACAACATCTCCTTGCACAAAACATGTTCGATTTGTAGATCAAACAAATCAAGTTGCTTATATCCCTGCCTTAAGGTCAGTGTTTGCTTAAGGACATTGCTTGGGTAAAACATTAGAATGCAACCTAGAGCAAAGGTAAATACATAGGACTAGATGGTCATACATATTCTCCTTGCATATAAGAACTGACAGGGTGTGGGGACTTGACTTGCCCTGGGAGACCTAAACGTTTTACATAATATGGTCATAGAAGAATGGTTCATCTTGCCTACTGCTAAGACATAAAACTAGAGGTTAAGAATTAATTTCTGGTTTTCTCCACCTCTACCCAAGATAGCACATTAGAAAGAACACTTTTCCATTACGTTTCTGGATGCATTAGACACCTGAAATTTAAAAATTTGCACTAATTAGCCATTAAGTGCCTGATCATTAGAACAGAGAGTTATCACAGGACAGCCATATAAATGAAGCTGCTGGCAGAGAAGGAAAAGAAGGCTCTATCAGAAATTTTCTCTGTCATCCTCCTACTGGAAGGGTGTTTCAAAGTAATGTAGGCTGTTTTTTACTTTCACTACAGCAAAAAATGAAGGTCCATTTGCTCAGAATGTTTTATCCTTCAGGACAGGTAGGACACCCCAGTCCCAGGACTCTGTGTTTTCTTGTTCGTCCCCAGAGGCTCAGGTATGATCTGGGGATGCTCAGCTAACAGGTTTCCTGGTAAATATATACTTTACAATACTTTCCTGAAATACACAAACCAAAGATCAGCCTGGAAGGAACACTGAAGATTCTGTCCTGTAATAGCCACAGGGAAGCAGAACTTTTATTTCAGTGGCTCCTAGCTGCTTTCCAGGAGCTCTATACTTACTACTAAAAGTATTACAAGATAAACCTGCACATGACTTGTTACCATGAGGATTTAGCACTCCTATTAAATTGTCCACTAATGTAATCCAACCACCTGCAGCGGATGCCAGGACCTCGTTCTGAACATCTGGGGTAGACCCAGCTGTAGGACCTGACTTGCATCCAGACTTAATGGTCTGGATTAGCACCAAAGGAGTACCTAGATCTGCCAACAGCAGCAGCTCCCAGTCGTCTGCAACAGGGGATGAATGAAAGAGACATTTTGAAAAGTAAATACAAAAAAATCCCATCACAAGGTGAGGAGCAAGAGGTCTGAATGAGGAGAGAGCAGCAACAACGTCCTTCCCTGCAAGCACACCTGTGCCCCTCCAGGAAGGCGATACAGGAGCAAGGTCTCTTGCAGTCCTCATCCTCAGGCTGGGCTGAGTCTCATCTAACACACTGCTTTGGGGGATGTCCATGGCCAGGCAGAAGCCATACCAGCCATGGGGTTGGGAGCAAGTTCTGGGTGATGCCCCAGGTGCCCATTCACCACAAGCTCATTTTGCAGGCAATGGGAACTTGAGATTACAGGTTATCAGACTCTACAGGCTGCTGAATCACACCTCAAAGGCATTTTCTGTCACCATGGGCCTTATAGGGCACTAACGATAGGTTTTTGCTCACATAAAAACATAGGGCTTCAGTCTGGAGGGCATCCAAGTGGGAAATGAAGAGCTCTCCACCCAACCCCTACAACAGAGGGCTGGTACCTGTGCCGTGTGAGGATCTGCAGGCTCACTTTAACTCAGGTATGGAGTTTGATGAAGAGTGAGTTTACCCCTAGGCCCCTCTCACTATCTCCCACAGTACATTAGCACATGAAAGTAGAGTGAAGAAGAGCTCCTGGAAAGCCAGCAGTGATTGCTCAAGAGGCTATGCAGCCTCTTTGAGAGAGCATGAAAAAATTAACGCATGAAGATTTCCCATTAGATAATAAAGTCAATCTGGCTATAAAAAAGACCAGTTCCTAATATTAAGGGCATTTCACAATTGCAGACAGTTTTGCCAGCACTTCACAGATGCAAGCAGTTGCTCACCTACATGAACAAATGCAGAATTGGAGCCTTTGTCCTCTTCACAAACTCAACCATATGAAGCCTGGCATATGCTTATTTTGTCAGCATTTGCAAGATCTTGGCCAGTACCAGGAAAAGTTTGGCAGCAAATTTGATCATCTTTTGTAGTCTGCATTGGGTCCCAGTTCCTTTGTAAGATCCCTTTCTGGTTTTGCCTTTTCATGCAGCACCATCCTTAATTTAGGCAAGAGTTTTTATAAGGAAAGAGAGGCTTTATCTGGAAATCTCCGTAAAATCAGCGCTGTTCAAGCAGCATATGCGAAGTGGGGAAAGCAGTGGGGCAGGAAGGAAGGGCAGTTCTTTGCCCTTCAGAGGCACAGCAGTGAGGGGCAAGGAGGACCGGGGAGCCGCTGCTTAAAATCCCTGTGCTGCAGCCACATGTGTAATTGCTCAGCTGCTACATTCACACCCGAGCACCTTCTGTTCCCTGCCTGTGGTAAGTGGAGGCTGTTTCCTTCACTAAGGTGCACCATGGCAAAACAAAGCACAGGGCACAGGCAAGCTGGGTCTGCCAAAAAAGCTGAAGGCAGCAGTGAGCGCAGGGGTCGCACCTGCCCGTTGTAGAAAAAGAACATTGGGGATCCCTGAGAAATCTCTTCTCTCTGGCTCCCCCAAAGCACAACACCCTGTTTGGCCAATTTCTCTTTTATGCAATCACCTTCTAGTTCCTCTTCAACTTTTAATACATAGAGGCTTTTCACATGAGCTTTTAAATAAAAGATCTGCGGCTGTATAGAAGCAACCCTCAGGTGTCTGCCCGGTAGACCAGAACTCCTTGCTTTTTAAAAAAGTATTAGAAGCAGCAGCTCTAATGGAGCTGATTATCAGAAATGCTCAGGCCTTAAAATCCTGACAAAAACACTTGACAATTAAGCAGCTCACACTGTGCCACTCTACGGTCTGATCGTTTTATTGGTGTTTTCTTTCATTTCTAGTGAAACTGTTCTTTGAACTAAAGGCAATTTTATACAATCTGTTATTTACCTCAAGTGCAGTGTCTAGACCCAGATAAAGTCCACCTGATGTTTCTTACTGGTTTCACTTGCACTTGTATATTAATACCTTGGGGGCTCACCTAAAATTTTTCTTAGGATATCTGCACTGGTATTGCTCAGCTTAAAATTTAAAAAGTGTTTGTGATTAAACTGCCTCCCTTTTGAACTGGTTCCCCTGGAATAAAGTTCAAAGATCCTTAATAAGACTGTAATGCAGTAAAAGGTTATAAAATGCTCCATTTGAGGTTTGCGCATGGAGACTGCTACCAAATCACAGCCTCTGTTATTAAAGCTGACAGCTGTGCGTTGTGTTTGCATACCGACTTAGGATAAATAAATATTCCTGTGGAAAGTGACTCTTGTTCTGCTTTCCTATGCCACTCTCCTGGGCTTGCTCCCTCCCCCTTCAGCCAGCCTTGTATGTCTCCTTCTTACCCTCAGCTGGATGATTTTCTAAGCAGCCGCCCTGCTTGAGGAAAATCTGAGCAACCAGTGAGAAAGAGTAGGAGAGCCATGTGCTCTTCAGCCAGAGAGGGGAGAAGGGCATTACTAAAACATAAGGACCAGACAACAGCTATGTGAGGTTCTGCTCTCAGGAGGGGATAGGCTTCATCTCAATTTATCCTAGAAGTTGCTGCCTTCTCTAAAGTAGACAGCTAGTGTCCTTCTGCAGCCAGAGGGGAGAGACAAAGCACAGCTCAAGAAGGACTCCTCTGCAACAGATGTCTAAGAGTAGTGGGAAGATTCCTAACTCCCAAAGATGTTTATGTCTCCCCACTGATTTAGAAGATGCCTTGTTTTAAGTGTCCTAGGTTATGACTATGGACACAAAGTTGGAAGTATCCCTGTTCTCACGCTGGGTAAAGTTCCCTTCCAGTGTCTCTGATGTATTAGCTTGTGAGACAGGTCCAACCATCCTCCTCAGAGGGTAGTGAAAGAACAGAGGGAGCAGGAAGGGTGGACATCAAAGCAGTGTGCAGCACCACTGTGCTTTGTACCTGTGCAGATCACAAGTCACTTTACCTGCAGCCTACTTCAAAAGCTATGGAAGCCAATGGGCATGCGTCCATACTGCTGCACTCTTCTCAGTCACCAGTGAGTACAGCACACGGTGTGAATTCTCTTAGTCATTGATGTAAAGGTCAAAGTGAAAGCAAATTGTCCTTTGTTCCTGCACCAGCTTGCATTTCCCGTGCTCAGGATGGTGTTCCCACAGCCAAAGGAATGGAAACAGAGCGAGCATCTAGAGAGCAATGCTTGCTTTTCTCCTGCAAAGCTCTGCCCACTCTTCCCCAGCTGCCAGAGCAATTTATTATCTCCCTTGTGCTGTAGCTTCTGGGCTGTATAGTTGAGGGTGAGCCGCACCAGTCCCCTGTGAAAGAGGTGGAAGTCACCTGTCAGAGGTGACCATCCCCATCCCCTAGCAACATTCTGTCAACTCTACGTTTTCTGCCCATGTGTTTGGAGAACTGCCCAACTGAGCTGCTGCTCAGTCCCAAAACATTCATTTAACAAGGAACGAGTTGCTCCTGCCTGCTGGGCAGCCAGCAGCAAGGCTCTTGCCAAAGCCACCCCTACCAAACCCACCTGATGGCCTGACTAGCGGACTAGCATGCCCAGCAAGGACTTCCCTGCCTTGAGAATGCTACCAGCCTATCAGGGTCCACAGTTAAGCCCAAACTAGGCATAAATAAACAGGGGCCAGGTTTAGCTACAGGGGAGGAAGGTCGCGACTGCTGCCAGTGCTTCAGCGCAAGCCAAAGCACTTCAAACATGCCAGCAAACCTGGCAGCACCCCACGGCTGGGGAGCGGGAAACCCTTGTCTCAGCATACTGCTAATAGCCAGCAGCATGCACAGACAAAACAACCCAGGGTCCAGGACATTTAAAGCCACCCTGAGTTATCTGAACCATGGTGCCCATTTGCTTCTGCAGCTACTTCTCCAGGAACGACACATCTTGCTGCGCAACTCTTTACATTCAGTATAGCAGAATGAAAAGCTTGAAATATCTCTGCAGAGAGCTCAAAGGGAGTCACACTTTGCCATTTAACCATCTGGGAGCTGGAGGGCTGGAGGGCAGAGCTATCTCCTCCTATCCACTTGTTGTCGTGGGGCTGCAGAGGAAGAGTGTTGTGTGACATCCTGACCTATTGTGTCATAAAAGCAGAGTTCTTCTCAAATTAACTCACTGCTTCTTCATGAAAAGTCAGTGCCATCAGTGTAAACAAAGAAGAAATATAGTCTGATTTTCTCAGCACCAAGTTTTCTCAGAAAACAACCTGAGAAAACATTGAGTCTTTTATTCAATAGTCCTGATGGGCATGTGCTGATCAAAATAAGAGTGTGAAACATCTCCCTTGAAACCCTTCTGTGAAGGAGCTATTTATTCATAAGAGGTTGCAGCTTATACAAACTTAATGAAAAAAGATTTGGTGAAGGACATTATTGCAAATGTTAGGGGACTTGAGAGCCCCAGGGGCATAAGTTATTTGAAAATGAGGGTGAGTGCAGAAATAATCCAGGTTGACTGAGAAAACTACTGCCTTCCTGCACTGTCTATGGCATAATCACGGGTTCTCCCTTTCCCATGGAATTCCTAAGACTTAAGGAGTTGCATCCCACTTCCCTGCATCATCTGGGTTACTTTTTCCCACTGAATTGCAGGGTGAATTTCTCCTCCTGAAAAAGACTAGATGTGCTCTAAGGGCTGCCTTTGTCCTCACCACAAAGCAAACCACCTAAGCATAAGCAGTGCTTGGACTTATGCCTGCGCCCCCACAACAAGCCATACAGTTTGGCTGTGACAAATGATGACACTTAGCTGCAGGTCTGTATGTGTGGAAGGGCACATTCAGGTTTACCAGGGACGGCTGGAAGCTCTGCGTATGCTTATGTTGCACAGCGAAGTTCAGCACAGAGAATCTTAGGCACAACACAGCCAGCATGAAGTGAGAAAGGGTTTTGTGTGGTGCTGTGCTATGTCAGAGACATATCACTTGGGGCAATCTTGGCTGCTCTTCTCCTTGTGGCACTATACAGTGTACACTTGCTGTCAGGCATGCCTTCACATTTCTGCCTAGTCCAGATGCTCTCACTACAGGCTTGAACAGATATTTTTATACAGTCCTGAGCTGTGTAAAGTTGCTTCTCTCACCTCCTTTACCACTTAGAATCCAAAGAAGAGGCTGAAGAAACACGGAGCGTCATTGGGTCAAAATGCATGTAGTATCAGCTACAGTGCTTACTCTACAGAGCTGTTTTAGGCCACTGTGTGTGCTGTTACTTTTTTTCAGGAAGCAGAAAAACCTGAAAATGCAGGTGGTTTCCAATATAACCATCTCTTCAGCTCCCAGAGTGGAGCATAGCTTCATGGAAACAACGGGTCTTCGTGGATGCAGCACAGGTTTGGGTCTTGAAGGGAGGAGACTGTTTTCTGTCCTTGGCGTTATCAGTGTGCAGCACATAGATCAAATCCTAGCTTCTCTCTGACTCCATACTTTCCGTCAGTGAAACATGTATGATCATGGTGTTTAGCAACTCTGTCATAAGTACTTGTGAACAGCCTTATGCAAGACCAAGATGTTATGGTGCTAGCTCAGTTCTGGGAGAAAGATAATTCTGGTGATCCCTCTAGAAAGTGTCTTACTGGTTTCAAGAAAAGACTGCTCAGTTGAGATTCCATGCAGCCTATCTGAGGCAGTACAAAAAGAGTAAGGCAAGGGCCCCAGCGGTTCTTCTGAGACAGCTCACTCAGGACCACTTCCTCCTAGGGACAATGCTGCTACCTGGATCAGCTGGACACGGAGATGTGCAGAGCGATGGTATCAGTTCCTTTTTTTCCACTCCTTTACCACCATTCTGTCATTAGTCTGTACCTGCACATTAAGATTCTGGATCTGCTGTGACTTTTTATCTTCTTTTTTTAAAGAAAAGTGGGTTTTGGACTTCTGCCCCTTTGTTGGCTGATGAAGCATGGGATTCTTTGCAGCATGTCAGACAGCGCTGCAAGCCTTTGCTTGGACAGCTGTCACTTGAGGCTGACAATCTGGCAAGGACATACTTGCACAAACTTCCATATTGTGGTTAAGGCTGTGATGTATTAGGAAAGCTAGATGTTCTCATCTAGCTGGCTTCAGCTTTGCTTACGTCTGTGAGATTACACAGATGGCACTGACTTGCAATCTGCTCCAGGCTATCTGTGAGTGAGCTCCCAAAGTGGTATCTGTAGAGCTCCCTGATGACTTGGGCATCTTTGATCACCAGGTGCCATCACCTGTCTGCCTTCCCCTGAGCAGGGATGCCTTGCAAGGACAGTTGGGTTTGTTCCTTGGAGATCCCAAAAGGCCATCAGGGATACAACCAGGTTTAAAATTTTCAAAGCTGGCTAAGATGCTCAGCCAAGCAAACACCATTCATTTCAGCTGGGAGCTGCTATCAAACCCCAATTCACAATGAACAGTCAGGGCTGTTTAAGTAACAAATTAATCAGAAATATACTTAAACTGACTAGGCTCCCAAAAAAGTTAAATCACAGCTTTTTTACTATACCAGGTCTCTGCATCTTCAGTTAATTGTGTTGGAAGAAATACACTGAATACACACTTGCAGGGCTCAGATTGCATTTCCACTCTTGGAAACTGACAGTTCTGTTTAAAAAACACACGTGCACACACATACACACACACATATATGTAATATATTTTATATATATATACACCTGTCTAAAATGGGTTCATGCTGAATTGCAACAGAACCTACTCTATAGTGCTGCATCATAAAAAGCAGTCTCTAGGCAGACAGAGATAGAGAAATAAACAATATGACCACTTTGGAGATCAGGTGACACCAATGTGCACAAGTTAAAACCTTATGTACTGTGCAGCATTAGGAGAAGAAGGTGAATAAAAACATGAGTGACATCTGTAGTTCAGACATAATGGTGTGTTATTCTTTGATTTTTAGCAAAGTAGAGAACCAATGACCACACAGGCACAATGGCAAATTGATGCACTAACTTTTGGGTTCAGAAATAATTGTTTTCTCAAACAGCACCGAAGATATATAAGTCCTGGTAATGCATATTTGTATATGCACCAGGAAGAATTAGTGGGCGTTGTTTTTACCCCTTGCATGATTACAACCTATGTGGCAAGTCTAGCCAAAACAAAGGAAAAAAATTGAAACATCAGTTAGGAGAGAGTTAGCTGTTCTGGTACTTTTTAAAGTAAGGAAAAG
This sequence comes from Myiopsitta monachus, assembly GCA_017639245.1. Classification (NCBI taxonomy): domain Eukaryota; kingdom Metazoa; phylum Chordata; class Aves; order Psittaciformes; family Psittacidae; genus Myiopsitta; species Myiopsitta monachus. The sequence continues at coordinate 38,377,573 of CM029927.1, forward strand.
TCTGAACTGAAAGCTGGGGCTCAACACTATTGAAAACTCTCTAACTGTGTTGGGCAGCTCAGTAATCCCACTCCAGGCTCCAGTGAAATGACACTGGTTATTTTACCTCGTGGCTGACACTTGAATCCCTATGGGGATCCCAGAGACTATGCTGTTGCCTTCAATTGCGTGTTTTGTTGCTCAAGCTTGCATGTGGGACACGGCTCAGCCCTGTGATAATGTTCCCAAACTTTGGGACTAGTAAAGAACTAAGAGTTATTTATCATTTAAAAAAAATGTGACTGAAACAGTAACAGTATTTTCTACAGTTCGGCTTCCCACCACAAACCAACTCAGTAGCAACATTTGTTTCTCATTAAGTTTCTGTGTTGTATTTTTTTAGCAGACAGAGGAGGGTGCAGGATGGAGCCACGGTCTCTGAATGAACCACTGTGTCAGATATCAAATTCTTTTCCCATACTAAGCTTTCCTGCAACCCAGACCTCTGCTGTAACAAACTGAAGCCATTGTTTTCAGTCTGCGAACCTTTGCAGTCATTCCTATGGAAGTGCAATCCCATTTTGAAATTTCCAAAATGGACTCCTAGACAGCTGACATATTCATTTATTTTTCTTTGTAACCAGACCCCTCAGCAATAAATCTACAAACAAGGACTGAGGTTTCCAAGCCATGAACCAGAGGCAGGTGCTTCTATGGCAGACAGAGTAAGAGGGCAGTTGGCTCTTCCATCACCAAAGAAGGTGACAAGGCCTTTTTTAGTGTTCATAAAAGACAACTCCTGGTATTGATAAGCACACAGGATAGTAGGCTGAACAGAAAAAATATTCTCTTAGATGGTGCTTGTTTTCAACACTGTTATTCCTTCACTATACTACCCATGCCTCTTAACCCAATGGGTATTTCCACTTACCCTATTTCCAGAGGTTTTCTACATGAAATCTTCATACACTTACAAGGACATTAAAAGTTCTCTTCCGTTATTATCCAATATGGCCAACTGCATGGATCTACAGATCTTGCCTTTGGCAGTTTATTGCCAAATGCATTTGAATCTCTTTGGCCCCAGCTAGTTTGATCTAGACTTTACCTCTGATCTCCTTCAGTGCTAGCTTGGTTATCAATATCAGACACCACTCTAAGTCATGGAAACATGCCTTAAAGGAAGGCACAAACACAGTATTATATAACTCATCCAATAATGAACGACCCACTTGGTCAAGCTCAGAGAGCAGAAGATCAGAGTTGAAAATTATATTCTTTCAGGCCCTGTTCTGGCTAAAGTGACATTGTATTAAAGCACTTAACATTCCCTTCTACACTGAAGGGAACCACCCTGTTCACTGCCTCCCTGTGTGGCTGCACTACACAAATTTGCTCTTCCTTGTTTGCTTTGGAAACTTGTTGGCAGGAAGCCATCTCCAACTGTACATGGCATCTGGAGCTCAGGCTCTGATTCAGTGTGTTTGTCTCACGCTGCCCTGGATGAAAAGGGCAGATCAGTCAAGCAGGTATTTTTTTTCGTAAGTTCCCAATACCATGACGGCAGTCCTCCTTCTTTTGTTCAAAACATCTCCTTAAAAGATGCACTTTCTGATTTCTGTGAGGATCCCGAAGGGGAAGACAACTAAACTCAGCTTCTTTATCATACTCCAGAACAAACAACACTCAAATTTGATGACATGCAGCAGCTGCACTTTTTTTTTTTAGGCAGTACTCTTAATTTTTCATTCAGTCTCTAGTAACTGAATTAAAATGAAAAAGGAAAAAATGCCAAGAATCTAGGAATAATGTTCTTTCAGATATTTTTCTTACCTATTTTTTTTTTCAGGCTGGTTTCTAAAGGACACAGACTTCTGCAATATTGTAGCATCTGAGTGTTTGGTCCTCTGTATCCCCTTGTTTGTCACTGCTACTCCTTTTTCCTCCTAATTCTTCAACCACTTAGTTGATTTCAATCAAATCTGAAGATCAAAACCACAATGATAATAAGACCCTACAAGTTGTATGGGAATAGGCTACTGAGTAAAGGGAGAGATCATTGAAAACACACCCATAGAGGGCAGGCCAATAACATTAGCTCAACCCACCAATCACAAGAAATCACACTGATAGAGGGACTTCATGAATAGACCACCTGAGAGAAAAAAAAGCAGATTGCTGCTTCTACTTTATTAGACACCCTGAGAATCTAGCTACGAGACACAAGTGCCCAGCCAAAGCTTGTTTCACTGCTAGAGCTACTAATTTGAAAACAAGTGTTAAGAAAATTTCTCATTCCTTTCTACCACATGACTTCTTTGACCTCACTGGATTCCAGCATCTGCATCTATTCTTCACTCTTTCAGGCTCATTTCTTTACTTGATACCAGCTGATAATGGTTAGGCGGGTAGCAAACCAGATAAGGCTCATTTCTTTCCCCAGTGCTTACTGCTTAATGAGGGGCAAACCAGACAAAAAATGTACAAACTAATCTGTGTTCACAAATTCTTCACTTGGATATCCTATGGAAATAAAAGGTGTGACATGTTTATTAAGGGTAGGTGGAGCCTTTCCCATTTAATTTTTTTTCACAGAGATTTTTCAAAACAGCAAGTAAAGAGGGTTCCTAAGGACCAACTGTTTTGTCCTACGAGTGCATTTTAATGCCACCTTTTCCAGTAGCAGTAGACACCATTGAACACGAGAGGAGAAACTGCCCCAGAATCTCTGAGGAGTGTTTCTTTAATTTCAATGCATCAGTGCTTATAACTAACCCAAGTGCACCATCAGCATTTTTTCTCTGCTCATTTGACCTGTTTGCTGTACATGAGGGCAAGTTCGCAGCTGCCTGAGCCCATTTTGTGACTAAACTGCTTTTCAAGTTCAAGTTCATTAATAAGAGTCAGATTTGAGATTAATCCAGCTGAATGGGATCCAGTCAGGTTGGGAGGGTTAAAGCTACATTGTCGCCGGGGGAATAAAATACAGAAAGCAAAATACTGAAGAAAGTTTTCAACATTGAGGGTAGCTCTGCAGTTTGGGAATGTAAAAATGGCACCCCTGTTCTATATATCAAAGGGACTGACTCCACAAAAGGTTGGACTGTGTTCTTTTTTCTGCTTGATCCTGCATCAACTTGGATAACCACATGTGCGGTGAGTTACACAAAATAATTAAACATGGACTGCCAGAAGGACAAGCTGTGATACCCATACACTACCTTTCTGTTACACTTGTGATCCTATTCAAACCTAAATACTCTTGACTTCACATGTTGGACTACAGTGGTACCTAAGTGAACAAAACCAATCTCAGTAATTTCTCTCAGTATTCTTGCATTTGTTTTGGTTTTAATTTGTCAGTGTTGTGATATTTCTGTGCAATTTTATTAATGAAGTTACAAGGTTAAAGACAAGATATGAAAAGACATCAGTATTCTTCATTGCTACAACACAGAAAACCAACAAACTCCTAAAAGCACTTAGTGTGGTTCCTTCTCTGAGGTTTATTCTGTTTTAGATGGAAGTAGAGTCTGTAAATAACAATTCAGCAAATCAAATTAATGACAGCAAAAGGAATTACAGAGGCATCTGGGTTACACATTCATCTAACTGTATATGAGTTCCTCTTAAATGGCACTTTATGTTTTTGCAAATTGAATTAGACACAATCTCATCGTGTACATTAGCAGGAATTAAATACTGAACTAGTTCCAGAGAAGCTACATCCCCAACATGCCCCCAAACCCATTTTATTGATGAGCATGAAATAGTTTATGTAGGCTCAACAACAGTCCATGCATCTTTATTGAGACAAGTGAATTTTACATGGGAAATAAATCACAATTATAGCAAACATGAATGCTCATCATTCTCTGACCTCGTCAGCCTGACCTCCCCAGGGGCCCATGAGATTAGTTCTGGGCTGCCACTGAGATTCATATAATGGAAAAACCAGACTGGAAAGAGATAGGGTTTTTTTCCTGGCTTCAGTCAGAACAGCATACAGTTATGGACTGCGAGACAGGGAAACAGCTGCAGGACAGAAACACTACCACAGGTCTTTCTCCCTGAAGCTCTGCCGGCTCACGGTGGGGCTTATTACAGTCTGGCACAGAGTTGCTGCAATTAGCTTGCACCAACTTGGAGAAGTTCCTTTCTGTTGTGGCTTCTTTTGTTGCTTGGTTTCTTTGGGGGTGGAATTTCCTTTTTTTTTCTTTTTTCAGAAACAAGCCATGTAGTCTATGTTTACAACCTTTAACATCATTCACCAGCCAAGGAGCATGGAAGGGCAAGAACACAGAAGCTGGCCTCCCCTCCTGCTTTCCACCCCCGTACTCAGGTGTCACGCTCACTATCACCATGCTCCAAAGTTTGAAAAAATACAACTCCATTTGATAAGACTGTGAATAAACTGAAGCAAGCATGTGCCTCCCTGCAGTTAATGGCCACCAAGAGAAGCGACTTTTTCTGTTCAGAAAGCTCTCTGGATAAAACTATCATCCCCTTATATCGAAGTCTCCATTCTGGATTATTTGTTTTGCATTGGTCTGGATTACAAACAGATGACCACTGCAAGGAAATACTAGAGCTGGGAAAAGAAAGGACAAAAGGAAAAATGTGCTTCAGTTAAGATGCTGCTAGTCAAGGTGTTAACTGAAGTGAACCGGAACTGGAAGTTAACAAGAAGCACCTGGCATTTAATGTAGCCATAACGATTTTGTAATTAAAGGAAAATAGCTACTATGCTGTAAATATCAAGGCACTCTGGCCTACTTATCATTCTAAATCGCAAACTATTGCCAAGCTGGCAAAGCTGTATGGACTTTAATGATAACAAAAGGGCTTGTGTCAGCATCCACTGACTTTGGTAGAGGTGTCTGACGGAAACAGAGGTGTGTTGCAGCACAGCCTCTGTACCTCGGCTGGGATGAGTTGCAGAAACAGTAGAAGAAAAAGCAAACACTGATTTCTTTCCCCTAGCCATGCCCTGTGAGAATAGTGAGCTTGAGGGCTTCCTAAGTGCAAGGGTTTGTTCCTTGAATAGCACTTTTTCCTTCTAGTATTTCAGGTGTGGATATAAAGTATCTGACAGAAGGGGGACTTCTAACAATGTCCTGTCAGACCTATTTTAAAACCACTGTGGTCAATATTCTGTTGTTTACACCAATCTAAAAGAATTCAAATCAACACAAGGTTATAAGTAGTTATTAGCTGTCTGACAGCTTTTCCTCCCAAAACTCATTATGGGAATCTGCTCCAAATGAGGCCATTCATGCTACACTGGCTCTTAGACAGACAGCCTTGAATTTTAAACATTTCGTTCTCCTTTGTATGCCTCCATATCACAGCCAACAGCTTGCACAAAACCAGCTATATTCCTGCATTATCAAAGCAGATCTTGGGTGTACTGGTGAAATCGTTAGCTCTGCCCACTCTCGTTAGCGGGTTAGATTCATGCATACCTGTCTGCTGCTGCTATTTCTCTACCAAAGTAGGTTTCTGAATGTTTTTTCCCTGACTCTGTTTGGACCACCACTGCTGTACATTTCCCTGTTCTCACTTTTGTTCTCTAAATAACCACATCCATTATGTTATTACTAATCCTACTTTGAAGCCAGTGGTCCATGTGCATATGAGAAGTGTAAAAGGGGAAATAAAGCAGAACCTCTTTGTCTGAAGTATTTATGGTGGTTTCTCTGGACTACTGTGTGAGTTGTGATTCTCTGTGGATGTCTCATGGTGCTCAGCTGGCTTCTGAGCACTCTTATCTGTCATCTTCTTTTCTTTCCAGGGGACAAACCACCAGTTTGCATGCACTAGGTGCTGATCTGCTGTTGTAGCTGGCTGAAGCCCTTAAGCTCTGCTGCTCCACATGCTGCCTCCAGACTAGATGTGGTACAAATGCAGCTGAAAACTATTCCACGGGGCATAGGTGACAGATCATATAGCAGCCAGACATAGCTATCTGAGGCGTTCCCACCCCACATTGTCTCCAGTGCCTGTCACCGCTCCTCCGCTGAGGCTGTTTAGCAGGATAAAATACCAAGGCTCCCTGATGTATCAAGAGAAAGATGAAAGCTGGGTGGGGGGTTACACAACCAGGCTTCACACTGAAGATCACACGTACTGCTCAGTCATCTCAGCTTTGGGGCAGATAACCTACAGCAAACAAACAGGGACAAGAGGCTGGGGGAGGAAGGGGCAGCGCAAATGTCACAGATGAGTGCCATATATGAGCATGAGCATCTATGTACTCTAGCAGTAGCTGGTTTTGTGTTAATCTTTCAGGTTGATGTAATGTGGTACCGAAATACAAACTAGTGGTACCAAAGAAAATTAAGGACTCTTTACACAACATGCTGTTATCCACAGAGAGAACTGGTCCTCATGCCAGGCAACACCTAAGGAGTCAATCAGAATGAAGTGGATAACTGGGTGGAGGAGAAAGACAGTCCTGGATAGACCCCGTTGGTTGTGACAGAGCAAGGTCATACATCCTTGGAGTGATCCCTGGTGAAAACAAGGAACAACACTCTAACAAACTGTGCTACAAACCTCATCCACTGCGCTGTGTGTGTGGGGTGAGGTTCACAGCCTGGTCACTAAACTGATTTTTACAAATCATCTGTACTTCTTCAAGTGAAGGAAATGTTGGGAAAGACATCTCAGAAAAATGAGTCATTTTTATTATGAGATCTGCCACACTGAATGCTAGAAGGTTAAGGAAGCTGCACTTTCACTTCTTGGTTTAATGTCATTTGCTAATTCTATTACAAACTCCAGTATGTTCACTTTTAGCCTTTGACTGAAAAGTGGAGGGAAACTTTGAATATCTGCTATAAATTATTATTCTCTACAGTATTAGTTTTCCAGATAACATATATTTGTAGGGATTTATTTGTAGCAGCAAATTCAAATACAACTTAACTAATATGCATAAGCAGTCTTTCTTGTACTAAAATAAGCATGCAGTATAGAATCATAGAATAGTAAGGGTTGGAAAGGACCTTTTGATCATCTAGTTCCAACCCCCCTGCCATGGGCAGGGACACCTCCCACTAAACCATGACACCCAAGGCTCTGTCCAACATGGCCTTGCACACTGCCAGGGATAAAAAGCAAGAGCTAATTCTCAAAAACCTATCAAAACTATGCTGAATTGTCCAAACTTGGAAACAGCGGCATATTAATAGAAATGGAAACATTTTTTATTACCGAAATCTTTAAAAAGAACATCCTGCCACAACAGATACAGGCAATGAGGACGAATGAACTGTGTGGCTGGACAGAGTGCTCATCTTTTATTCTGGATAGCTATGTAAATGGAAAACAGACAATTTAGACTAATTTTGTCCCTGGTATAAATCTATTAGCATTAATGGTGGTGTGACTGCTTGTACCAAATTCACATTTGCCCATATCTCTTAAAGACAGAACCATTTAAGTGCGTTTTTAAAGCTGCTAGATGAACTAGCTGCTTTAGGAGAAGATGTGTATGGGTAAAAGCTGTTAGGGCTTTTTTCTTCAGTAGGGGAAACAAAATGAACTCACTGAATTCAGGGAAACAGGGACCATGAGAGATAAAAGCAGGCCAGATCTTTGAGACCTTCAGGGAGAAGCAAACTGTCTCATGCTTTTGATTGAATTGATGAGGATGAGTGAAGTGATTGTGGTGGATGGTAAAACAAGGGAGCTGGAAGAAAGAAAAGGAAGAGAAAAAAAAGACTGCTTGGGGAAAGCCAAATATATTCAGAGCTAGCTGCCATGCCTGAAGTACTTGGGGGCCACAATAAAAGTGCAATGGAGCTGAATATCTAGGGAACGGGGAAAGGCCCTTCTGTTTTGGATCAAGGCCAAACAGCTTTTAGGCTGTACTGGATGAAATACAAAATTGGGTCTGTGCCTGGGTATATCCACAGAAAGTTCTCTATTGGACACAACAGGAAGGAAAAAAGTAAATTTAATACAAGCTCTTCCTTCTCCAAGAAGAGGAAAAGAAAAATCAACCCAAATCCAGACAACCAGTTTCTGAATCTGAAACTCCCTAGTGCTGCAGAATTGGTGCTGCTTGTGGAGCCCATGCCCAATTTCCTAAAAGCATAGGAAAGTGAGGAGGAAAGACTCTCAGAAACAGGAATGACAGTTTTGAACACGTATCTTCCAGCTTGATGAAAGGTCTTACAAATTGTCATATTGTGGCAGTCTGGTTTGGACATTAATGATTCAGACATTTCTAGTACTTTCTCCTAAGGTTTCAGGAGCTTTCTGCAGCCTGTCACAAAGTTAAGAATTTGAGTATGTAGCAAAAATAGGCTAGTGTGGATTAATGTTTCATTTTTAATAATGATAATGGCAGACCTTCAGTTAACAAACCCTTCAGGAACAGCTCTGTAATGGACCCCCTCAGCCACATGGTTGTTAGTAAGCAGTATTTGCTCCCTAGCAAAAGATCACAGGCTCTGCAGCAGTTCACTGGAGTCAAGTATAAACACCGAAATTTCTCTTCAATATTATGTGCCCATAATTCTGACAGATTTTCACAATTAACTGAAACCGTTCCAGGCAAGCCAGTGTTAAACTCTAATTCAGATAGCAACAATACTAGATTTCTTGCATCTGCACATTTTTCCAGTCTTCTGAGGAAATGATGCTTGGAATAAGATAAGTGCGTTACCCTTCATGCTGCTTACATGTTTTTCCTATGCCTTTTCCTATGTATGGCTTCTGTCATAGGTAGCATGACCAGTGATAAAAGACATTTATAGCACAGTGCTTTTCCAAGGCAGCTTTTGGCTGCAATTTTGCTTCTAGCCATGCTGCCTGCATTCAGACACCTTACACTGTGTGGAAGCAGACCAAGTGGTTTGAGACTATGGGACTGGTAGATGGCAGTAGACAGGTCTAAAGTGTATTGTTTTTAAGCAGCTCACTGCTCAGAATGAAAAATGACACTGGGTATTCAAGTGTGAGCCAAAATAAATCCGTTTTTAAATGGTGATGTCTCTCACTAAATAAAAATTGAAAGGCCATACTCTGACAATAGAGTACAGCCACCTACTTATGGCTTGTCAGGATAGCAATAAGTGACTCACCCACCCACCTACGCTCCAAGGACACCAGCATCTGATGTCCCTATCATGAAATTGTCACACACTGAGTTTAGACAAACAGTTTTTCCTACTGCCCACAGTCTGTACAGTACTCATCGCTTGTTCACTTTTCCAGGTCATCAACCCCTAAAATATCTCAAGGTGAAAATGAGTAGGAGTGACATTAAACAAACACTTCCCTTTATTAGGAAGCTTGTACTAATATTTGCTTTAAAATATGTTTGTTGATAAATACTAATTAAATACTAACTCAAAGCTTTATTTTGACTCTCTTGGGGTCTTTTGGACTCCCTAATTTTCAGGGCAATTCATATTCCACCTAATGTTTTCTGTAAGGTGATTATAACCACAACTTGGGGGGAAAAAAGAAGAGGATTTTATATAATGGAGAAAAAGCGAAGAGAAGCATCTGGAGCAGAGAGATTATGAGAATTCCCAACTGCGCCATCAATTTGTTGATGATGTGAAAATGAAGCATGGCAGTGACTTTTTCACATGATGGTCAATGAGCTGCAGAGAATATTCCATCTGCAAAGAGACTCAAAAACTGGTTTGACCAACAAGACATCAGCCAGTTCTTCCAGAGCTTGAGGAAGAGGCATCTGCCAAGGTCTAGCACACTACTCTATTTTGTTGTGCATTGCACGGACATGGGAATTAGGGTGAATGTTGTCTGCAGATCAAAAAAATCACTTTCTTGGTTCACTGTGGGGACAAAGCAAGCTAGGCAGGTGGAGAAGAGATCATAAAGACAAGAGACAAAAATCATGGGCTAAAGGGAAATGTGAAATGACAAAATTTCAGCCTTGGAAACTGCTTGTATAAATCAAATGGGCCAGGAACTGATCTCTGCGGGCAACTAGGACAGTACTGTTTACATCTGAAGAGCTAAGCTACCTCCTTCACAATCCCCTCCCAATGTACCTCCCCTCCTGGTACATATTATGCTCCAAGCCATTGGCCAGGCATCACATGAAAAACTGGTAGGTGGCACAGACCAAACCAGTACTGGGGACCAAAAACTGAGCTAAAAATTAAGCATTTCAGGTGATTATATGCTAGGTGCTGTGCCCAAGGTTTATTTCTGCTTTGCTTTTCAGCATGGAGGAGTCAAAAAAGACAGAGTTCTGCCCTAAGGATTACGTATGTGACCCTTACCCACAGAGAACCTGAAGGTGAGGAGGAACAATTTGACTGAACTCTGTACTACTTGCACAGTTGTTCCATCTATTTTATTAAGTCAAATTGAGTAAATTGATATTTAAATAACTGTCGTGGTTCAAGCCCAGCCATAACTCAGAACCACACAGCTGCTATCTCACTCCCCGCTTTCCTCTCCCTCACTCCCAGAGGGATGGGGAGGAGAATCAAAAGAATGTAACTCCCACAGGTTGGATAAGAACAGTCCAGTAACTAAGGTATAACACAAACCACTTCTGCTACCACCAATAATAACAATGAGAAGTGGAATAACAAGGGAAGAGAATAAAATCGCTCACCACCCGCCGACCGATACCCAGCCTGACCTGAGCAGTGATCTAATCCTTCTGGGTAACTGTCCCTAGTTTGTATAGTGGGCATGAAGTGCTGTGGTATGGAATACCTCTTTGGTCAGTTTGGGTCAGGTGTCCTGTCTCTGCTTCCTCCCGGCTTCCCCTCTTCCCTGGCAGAGCATGACACTCAGAAAGTTCTTGGTCAGAGTAAACATTACTGAGCAACAACTAAAAACATCTGTGTTGTCAGTGCTGTTCCCAGGCTGAAAGTCAAAACCACAGCACTGCACCAGCTACTAAGAAGGAGAAAAATGACTGCTACTGCTGAACCCAGGACAATAACGTATTCTCACAGAAGTTCCAGGTCTCCCAGAAGAACCTGGAGGCTTCCAAACCTAACAATTATTCTGTGATTCTGTGATCCATGTACATTTCCTAACAGGCAGGATCTCAGCCCCTGCAGTCAGTGACCACTGCATCTTGGCAAGGGCTGGACCCCCTTTATGAAGCATCCCTTACTTTCAGGGTTCTTAGATATTTTCTCAGGAGTGATGTTAACTCCTCAGTATACTAGCAGAACTGTAACCCCACAGGGTCATTCTGCATGCACAGCAGAACCAGAAGCTCCTCTGTCTCTTTGATAGGGTGAGATATCTTTTCTTTCCCAAATTAGTAGCCCTGTGGTGAATGAAGCCTTAGTAATGAAATTGAAGGGTGACTACTCAGATACGATCATTTTGGTATGAACAGCTACCAGCAATGGAACTGCAGCTCAGGTCTGGGTTTTTGTTCTTGCCACCTTCAGCCCTCATCACATAGCCTGAACTCGGGGATGGGTTAGGTGGTTTTCACTCGGTTTAGGCAGAGGCCAAAGAAGTATTGTAGAATTTGAACTAGTTTGTTCAACAAAAGGCAGGTGATAAAAAATAATAATAATACCTAAACCCCCCGATAATCAGATTGAGTTAATTATTTAAGAATCTCCATTTTCACATAAAAACTAAAGCAGGAATTTAGTCCTGATTGCCTGAAAATAAGTCCCAACACTCTGAATACCAGATGGAAAATTAAAAAAGCCCAAATGTACTGTTTTCTCTTTTATACATTAGAACGGCTTGGGGAGGAAAATACTCATTTTTATGTGCCTTGCTTTATCAGACTGATGCAAAAATGCTCATATCTAGGTAATAGGAAGATAATTTTTGAAGGTCAGGCATGAGGTAGTAGAAAGTGTGTGGAGAATGTGACAACATAGATCAGACTACACAGAATAAACAGCGGTGAGGTGAAATACATGGTCTGGATATGTTTGAGAGGAATGATACAGAGCAAAGCAAGACAATGACTAAGAAAGTGGGCAAAGAGAGAGCCAAGGTCATGGTGTGAGTTTAGGTGACATTCTTATTATCATTGACCTCTGGAGTGCAGAAAGGCAAATTTATGCTATGATTGCTGTATGAGGTCACTTGGTATTGATAGGCTACACTCTTGCAAAATGGTCATATTCCAGTTGCACATTAGACTGGGAAAACTCCACTTCTGCTGATAGAGCTTGTTTCAGCCCTCTTAAGGGAATAAAAAAACCCACCCAACCCTGTAAAAGAGTACTTTTGCTGTTACATCTTAATCCTTACTAGGGGTTTCTGCTGGCACAGCTAAGCTGGTGGCAGATCACACTTCAGCACTCCCCTGATTGATGTGCATACCTTGCAATGGTTTGCACATTGATCTGGCCAAGTTCTGTGCTAGGAGAGAGGGAGTCAGAGGACCAGGAAAGAAGGGTCAGAGAGCAGAAGGGTAGAGAGCTTTTCATGTGGCAACCAAGTGGAGAGTGAGTAACAGTGGAAAGAAAATCAACATATTACGAATAAACAGTACTCACCACAGTTTATTGGCTGGACTTCTAATTCCAGCCATATATAAACTTGGAGATTTTTTTGTTTAAAAAAGAAGTCTCTGGTTTCCATTGCTGTTTTGGCTGTCTGGTGTTTTGTTGAAAGAAAATTATAAGATATATTGTTTCTTAATATGAAAATATATTAGCTTGTAAACTTGAAAGGCTGCCTGAAAGGTTGTTGAATGCATGGGTCTTTAAAAACCATGGGCTAGTGCTTCATCACATGTAAAAACTGCTTTATTTTGTTCAAAACATTGTGTTGCCATTGCAGTTCTCCTCCACCCTTTAAATTTATTATGCTGGCTGCTCTTCAGATTTCTTCTGCTGTTGATGCACCACCCTTTCACTGACATTCCTTCTGGTTTCCCACATATTATTTATTTAAAACACTAGTTATCTCAGGTCCAGTGCTTTTTTTGCAAGGCATACAGGAGCTTGAGTTGCAATGTGAAATTACTGCTGTGGCTTAATCAATGTAATTGATTTAATAGAGGCAAGCACTACCCTACTGAAATCTCTCAGATTACAGTATCATTACTCCACACAGTAGTACATCTCTATATACCATGTAGAGATAGATCCAGTGTGTGAATGCACAGACTATGTGTATAAATACAATGGGTGAATGTGTGTATATATTGTGTACATGTGGTGGGTGCTGCATAATATATATAGCCTATTTATGGCCACTCTCAAACATGCAGGGGTTAGTAGTGTTACCCGATGATATAAAAATGCAATCAATAAAAACCTGCTTAAATTAAGGCGAGAAGGGAAGACTGGAGTAAGGAAAGAAACACAGATTATTGACACTGCTGACAAAGCAGAAGTAGAAATTTCCCAAGCAAATAAGTCAGCACAGCACCATGGCAGTACTGTTCATGGGGAACTGGATGGAAGTTTCATTTTCTGGACAACAGCAGGGGAAGAAATAACCATTTTTTCCATCACTGAGCGTTACTTCCAGATCAGAAGAATGCCAGCACTCATTTTCTATTTTTCCAAACAGGAAAATCTAGTTGATTACAAAAAGCCTCCCCTCCCATTTCAATACATGGTCTTTGATGTATAAGCTTTTATTTATTACATTAGTTAACACTGAATTAGAAATTGCCTTTCAGCTGTTTCTGTGACATACATTCCCTACTGGTACATAGCTGTATCTGATGTTTAGATACAATCCACTGCAATACATCCTTGACTAGCTATAGCTTACTATACAACAGAGAGATCTACAGAACAGTAAGATGAATTGCTACAGATAGAGAATACCAATTTCACTATTACACATGCACGCACACACACAAAAAAAAAAAAAAACAAAACCAAAAACCTAACCAACCAACCAACAAAACCCAACCAAGCAAAAAATAATGAGTGTATCTGAAATTTTATAGGAATTTAAGCTGTTGGAAGATTCTATGGAATTCATGAGATCTCTTGAACTAACTTTAATAGGAACCAGATAAGGTCTACTTAGCATTGAAGAAACACTCGGTTAGATACTGTTATTAAAAGCAGGTCTCCACTGAAGTTAATTAGTTTTAATAGGCCAATAGCATGACTTATTTCTTATGATCACTGGCATATAATTTAAACAGACACAATAAGTTTGACATGTACCACAGTGTTCTTAAAGTATGCGGTCTTCTAGCAGTCTGCACTTAGAATTTTTAAGTGAATAGCTAATGACTGTGTGGTTGGATCTTGGCATTCAGCATTGAATTTGGACATAGGTATTAAAAGCAGAAGTAGGAATTTTCTACTTTTTGTTATATTATTTTGTAGACAGCCTGAATTGGTCCCAAACCACTCCTTTACTTAAAGTATTTTTCAGGATGCAAGTTACTGTAATACTGAATTTGACAGTTTCTTTGCTAATAGGAACAGACACTTTAAGAAGCCTGCAAGTTGCCTGAGCATCTGGAAGGGTCTCAGCTGCCAGGGGCCAATGATCTGGAGTCCCAGACCTTAGGGCACCCATTGCCGCTGGAGCAAGTGGAAGAGCAGAGTGAGCAAACCTCAAGTGAGCAAACGGTATCACAAGTCCCTTGACAAACCCAGCAGGTACCACAGAGAATGCTGCCTTAATTTCAGCAAAAGCTCTTCAGGCTATTAGGTTTCAAACAAAGCAGTCAGGCTCAATGAACCAGAATTTTTTCTGATCAGTTCTACTTACAGATGAGTTCCCCAAAGGCGGGAAAGTTACCCTTTTGCTCTCACGCTGTTTAGGGTTTTTTCTTCCTTTTCCTTTCAAATCTTGTTGTTTACAGCCCATTTACACCATTTTCTACTAAGCCTGGCTGTTCTGAGTCAGCACTAGGCAGGAGACAATCACTACTGCCCTAGACCTGCAGCAGACTGAAAGTGGCAGTTGCCTTCCCAGGAGAAAGAGCCTGCAACCACCTCTTTTCTTTGCATACCCAGCATTGGATCTGAATGGGAGTCTTGTTTTCACACTGCAGAGTCACAAAATCCAAAGACTAATCGGACCATAGTGACTACCTAGCAAATAAACCATGTGGTAATAGTGGTTTGCACAACTTTCTCTTCAAGCAATCCTGACTAATGACCAAATAGCACAAGAGCCCTCACTTCCCTTTGTTAGTTCTCCAGTGGAGGCATAGGTCCCCTCAGACAAATTGTTGTAAAAAATCATTCAAGCAGCTCTAATTAGCCTTTTTAGGAGAAGTTTTTAAGAAACCTAGATATAGCAGAACATGATGGGTCATTAATTGTCTCTTAATTTAAAGAGACTCCCAGCTTGGCATTCAGGAACAATATCTTGAGACAGTATTTTCTTTTTAGAGATGTGAAACTCTGTAAAAAGGGTTTGACTCGATGCACACAGGAAATCCTACAGCAGCTTCTATACAAGTAGAATCATTGCCAAGCGCTTTGGTGCTAAAAAATTACCAAGATTAAAAAACCACACAGAATTGCTTTAAGAGTTACAGTGTTTTCTAAAACATAAACTTATGTCTTTTTATATTCTCCCATTTATTTTCTGCTTCTGGGGTTCCCACTGTCAAGCTTTTTCCAATCACAGTTTCTTGAGTTAGTGAGCTGAGATTGTTGAAAGATCCCATTATACAAGGATGTGCAGTTTTAAGAACAGCAACAAATACTGAGGGACTGGCCATAAAATAGCAAGAGTTGGCAGCGCCGCAGTAAGGATATTAACTTTTGTGTCCTCCCAAACTGCAGTTTCTATAAATAGCTCCTGCCTGCTTTTACTCCTGCAGTTAATTACAAAGATTTTCCTGCATTTCCTTTTCTGCAGTGTCTCTGTGAATCGGTATGTGAGCTGATAGACTGAAGCAATGCTTGTGGATGTTCCCCAGTAAACACCTTCAACATTAAGCATAAATACAATGCAAGTGGGGAATTTAAGTGGGTACGGAGCTGTCTCTGCTTTCCCACTGCGCAATGGGGTAACTTTAATATATATGATATATATATATGTATATAATAATATTTTTGGCAGATGTGCCAGGTACAGGTGAGTACCCACAGGATCATGACACGGCTGGGGTTTCTCCTGCATGCATCTCTTATTGTTTGTGCCCTATCCAGTTTAACTTTGTCTTTCAAAGTTGAGAACTGGTTGTTGTGTGCTCTGGACTGTTGTGGGCAAGACATGAAGAGGGAAATTTACCTCATCCAGGTTTAGAAACACCGTTCTCTGCACCATTACTTAGAAATCCTTCTACAGTCTGTGGAGTGCTTTTGAGCTTTTTTTACCTACTGACCCACTTTAGGATGTTCTTGGTGCCCTAGAAGTGCCAGTCTCTCTCCACCAACTGTGATAGCACTTTTACAGTTATTTGAGATCATTAAAGAAAAGTTCCAGATTTGAAAGCTACAGCAGTGTGGAAAACGCACCTTTGATCTGTGTCTTTTGTGGAAAGAAGCCTGTTGTAGCTTCCTTCTCATTCCAGACAATCTCTCTGTGAATTACAGATCAGGCTGAGCAGCTGGGTCAGGCTCATAGTGTGGTGGGGCAGGAGATTCTGCAACATGCTGGCAGGATGAGAGATGTAGGGGCTCTCAGGGCACAGTAGGTGGGTGAAACATTTCATTGAAATGCACACAGAATGTGAGGTTCCCATAACATTGCTCTCACTTCCAAAGGGCAGAAGCTGTTCCTCAACTGGGTCTTACCATTGCACTGAAAAGGTTCAGCAGGGCTGCTGAGGCCCCGCAAAAGATCCACTTCCCTTAATGCCATGTCACAGAACATCCCTCTTTGTCTTTCACAAGTGGCTTCTGCTCATCTTGGGACCAAAGCCTCCCCCTCTGGCTGCGGAGAAGCTAAGGAACTGAATTTGGAGGTCGCTTGTGGTACATATGACTCCGTGCATGCATGTGTGTGCCTGTGTGTATCTATGTATCTCTTACAGAATGGAAAAAAATGAGGAATTATGCCATTTTGTCTGTTGCCTCTCCTCATCCAATTCTGGCATTTTTAGCAGGCTGTTCACACTCAAAGCCTCTTGCCTTCTTTCTGCTAGTTCAAAACAACCTGTCCCCTTTACGGAGAGCCAGATGGGATATGTCTCATCTGCAAAGGGCAGAACAGATTTTGTCTGATGTGCGCTACCATGTCTTTATAGCTATTTTTATAGTTCTTAAAGCCCCAGATTCTCACTGAGGCCTCTGGCTGCTTCCATAATATTAAGCAATTAATATCAAAATAAGTCCTCTGGAACAAAGGTGATTCTTTATGAGAATTGAGCGCAATTTAATAGATGTTTCTGGCAATATCCAACATGATAAATCTTTATTTTAGGATCATATAAATATTACAAAAGTGGCCTGGTAAATTAGACAATGTGTTAGAATTAGATTCGCTTCACCTTCTGATGACAGGAAGAAGTTAATTATTAAAACGGAATAATGATAACTCCAAGCATTTAAAAACCATTACAAATCAAATCATCAGTTGTACCAGTAACATATTTGGGACCCTTTCTCCTTGCCTGTGTTTCAGGTGGAGGCCATTTTCAAACTGTTCCATGCAACCATCAGGCCAAAGGCATTTTTTGTTCAATGCTATGATTCTCACATATCCACAAACCCCCAAATCATAGAAAATACTTAAAATATAATCAGAGCTGATGACTCTGGGAAGAGGAAAAAAATTGATATCTCATCTCTAAGCAACCAGCCTGCTCACATAATAAGAACTCAATAATGATTTCAAGCTGTAGGGTGTGTGGAATCTAAAAGGCCAAGTTAATACAGTATCTTGGGTCGGGCAATTCTGCAGTTCCCTCTAGCCTTATAAGCAGTGTCATACCTAACAACTCAGCTTTTAATGGCCTAGGCTATCAAAGATGAGCTCATTATGCGTATTATCAGCATAACGGATGCTTAGAACTACTGCTCTTCAACTTTAGTCCTTGACCTGAAGAAAATCTGTGCAGTTGAAGGGAAGAGTCAGGCACTGGGAAAGGTTCTGGTAAGAGCCTGAAATTCAAAAGCTACTGGGCTTCAGAAGCTGGATTCAGATTAATGGCAGGAGAAATCAGAGAACAGATACCCAGCAAAATGCAGAGCATTTTGACCAGTGAAATGGAGGACAATCAGAAGCAGTAATGTGACAACAAAGGAAGAACTCTGCACAGGAAGGAGACATCAATGGATGGCATGGATTGCATTGGAACAACAGTAATCCTCAGACATTCCCCCGTTTCAGTGCTTTGTTCCAGTGACCCCAAAAAATAGTAAAGGGCCCATATTTTATTTCAGGTTACCCAGTAAATCTAATCCTTGATTTTTGGCTCCTCAGGCTTTTCCAGATAGATCACGTTTCTTGAGGGTGATATTTCTTAGGGACCATGCATCATCTGAACTGATTTAAAGCCAGTCTCTTTCTACACTCCTTCCTCTAGAAGACCCCATAAAAAGCACATGCAGGTGTACTGCAGTTAGCAACAGAAGCAACATACTTGTCATTTAGCAATCCAAAAGGTAGCACCAGACTTGTGCATGTGTAGTTTTACCAGCCGAAAGTTTAATTCACTGCCTGCCTCTTATTTGCAGCCTCATATACTTGGACTGTGTGGGCAGGGAGAGCTCGAATATGAGTTCAGATACAAACATTTACACTTCCTCAAATCTTACATGCACAGTTTTACCTAGAAAGGGAAAGACTAAATTCTTGGGAGTGCCTAGATTGCTGAAATCTATGGCTAGCAAAGCCTGGCAGACACTAGATTTTATAGGTTTTTTTTAAAAATAAGCCGAACTCTCATTTTTATTTATCATGGATTACATATCCTTAGGTTTTAATATAAATAGCCAGGACTTTGGATTCCTCATGTGACTGAGAGGATATTATAGACAGTGGAAAAACTTTCACTGCCTTAAGATACTTGAGCTTGCCTATATTAATAAAAAAACGGTTCACTAGCAAAGAGAAAGTCCCTGTTGATGATATGAGAACTAGAGCTTTTCTGCTGTTACCCAGTGGGATGTTTCATGCTTTCGACTCTTTTTTTATAGCGAAGTTTTGCAAGGCTGGCCCTTAACTCTGGCATGTTCAAATACAAAGGCTTTAAACTGTTTTGAAATTAAAGATTTAGCAAACAAACACAGGAATCTTCAGAGGCTCCTGCCCAATTGTTTGTTATCTTTCTGCTGCTGTATGTATTTGTAAAACTCAGCTATGTGAGCTGGGGATTACATAAGAACTTTCAGCTTCTGTTTGATATCTTTAAACTAAAGTTCTCTCCTGTTACTCCTTTGTGGAAGAAATGTGCTTCTTAATGTGAACCCTAAGCACTTCAAAGCAGAATACAAGTAAAATGGGTTTAAAAATACAGCTCACTGACTTATAGATCATTTCTCATAGTTGTGGGTTGCAATTGACAGTTTTGTGATATCTCATATCACAGGTTCATCCAATATCACTAAATGTAAGCACAATTCATCCCAGGTTAGGCTCTCCAAACATGCCAATACACAGGTGTTTTCCTTGAACAAGTAAGTAACTTAAGGGTTACATGAGTCTTTGCCTTGAGGACTGTGATTGAAAGTTTAGTGTTACTGCATACCGATCCTTACATCACTGTTAGTTACTGATTGCTCAATATGCAGTGCAAAACCTGAACTATTCATGATTTCTTAAATGGCATCAGTGTGGAGAGTTCACCTGTTTCTCAGTAGCTCAGCAAGTGGCTTGCTTCCCCTCCCAGCACTGGCTCACGTTACCCTGCAGCGCTGGTGTCTGCACCATCTTTCTGCTCAGACATGCCACACTCAAGGTGCCATTCATGAGTAACCTGGCACTGATAAAGATATAAATGGTTTTCTCTGAGAGATGATGTGCTTTGACATCAGAAAAGAGCAAAGGTTATTGTTGCTTCTCCTCTACCTACCAACCATTGCATAAACAAGCTACAGCGTCAACCAGAGAAAAGATGAAGCCTGAACAGTGTTTTTGCTCCTGGGGACCAGGGGTGAACCGAAGCCCCTCAAAACAGTGGGTCACAGAAGCTAGCAGGAAAGTGGCAGAAGGTCCAGCAATCTGCTTTCTGCTGCCTGCAAGGAGCCCTCAGGTGGGTAAAGGTTGGTTTCTGGGAACACTGCACCATGATACTACGTCCTCTCTATCCCATTTCAGCATTTCTGAAGCAGAGGAAAAGCATTTTTGTTCTTTCCAGCTTACCCTTCAAATGTAAGCAAGTCAGGAACCAGTTAATGAAGGCAAAAACCAAACACACACACACACACACAAATTAGAGTCTCTTTTGTCTCCCTTTTCTGTATGGTATAACATTTTTGTACTTTTCCCCTTATCAGTAAAGTAGCAGACTTAGCAAAGAAGCCCAGGCCAATCCTCACTTCTTCCCTTGCACAAAGTAAAACCATATTCCAAGAGCTGGGAAACCCAGCAAATCGCTGTGAAGTCTGCAGCAGCATCAGAGTTGACAGAAGGATTGGAAAGGGTTTGTGGCTTCACACAGTGCCAATATCAGGCCACGTGTCGGGGCCCCTGAAAGGGGTTCATGATTAGCTACACACTTTTAAAAACAAACATACAGTAAATAGGGGAAGGGCAGATTAAGACACAGCACTGTCACAACTACAGGCTGTGAGACTCAGAGGTAATGGCTTCCACCTCTTGGTATTCAGGAATTTTGTCTTGGCAGCATATGAATCATGGGACCCAGGTACCCTCTGCAGAAGATGCTCCGGTCCTATCCTGACCTCATAACAAGATTAGACATGTACACTTCATGCCTGTTTTCTTTGATAAGAAGAAACATGCTGACACATATCAGGGGCTTGCTGTTGATCCCAACTTGGGATATCACAGCATGAGCACCAATGTATCACAAAATACATCTCTGCTACAGTTTACACAGCCTGGAATGACCTGTGGCAGCCTTCTATGCTGCCTGAGGAATCCCAGATTCAAAGAGCCTGCTCCTAAATCCCAACCTTAAAGTGATGTTGCAAAGACTCATGTCGTGCTTAGTATCAATAAACTTTGCACTATTTGTTCTTTAAACATCTGTATACATTCATTTGCTTGTGACTTTGGCCTAAGTCTTTCGGACTGTATCATTCCCTCCTGTATTTCAGGTCTATCCCGTCTTCACCCATAACTGTGTCTCTCTCCAGAAAGGGAGGCGCGCACACCCTGGAGTGAGAGAGAGGCATTTTCCATCCCTGGCTGGAAAGACCTACCACACAGGAACAGAAAATTCCACATAAACCCAAACACACGTTACAGCACATCGCAGCCTGGCCGTGTGTGGGGCTGGCAGTGCCCAACACCTCCCATCGGAAAACTTTCGGTTGCCACCCTCGGGGTTGTCCCAAGCACTAACTGCTCTGGCACACAAGTGCTCTGGACTCAGGAGACCTCGCACTGCATCGCCTGCGCCAGGCACAGAGACAGCTGCACTCGTGGCACACGCTTTCAGTCAGAAAGTGGAGAATTTTGACATGAGTCAGCGCAAAAAACTCCCGCCCGCCGCTGCTCCTCGGGGTCCTTGGATAAAGGCCGGTGCAGAGCTGGAGCGCTTCAATGGAATGTTTTAGTTGCTGCACCCTAGCCTCCTCATCCTCCCAGTCCCTGTGTGTAAAACCGAGAGTCAGGGCAGCCGCTAACGTGTCACCCAGGGGCGGC
Organism: Myiopsitta monachus; assembly: GCA_017639245.1. Classification (NCBI taxonomy): domain Eukaryota; kingdom Metazoa; phylum Chordata; class Aves; order Psittaciformes; family Psittacidae; genus Myiopsitta; species Myiopsitta monachus. The sequence goes on from CM029927.1 coordinate 38,399,200, forward strand.
GTGGAGGCTCCGCGCCCCGTTTCCCTACCGCGGCCCCCGCCCCGTCCCGCCCCGTCCTGGCGGGTCCCCCGGGACGGCGGCCGCCACAGCCCCCGGGCCCTGGGCCGGCCCGCCAACGGGACAGGGCGAGGCCCGCGGGAGGAGGGCTCGGCTCGCCGCCGGCCCACGTCCCTCCCCGGCTGGGGAGGAGGGGAAAGCGAGAGAGGTCCCGGCAGAGCGGTTGGGAGAGGGTTTGTGAGAGCCCTCCTCTACCCCGCCCGGAGGGAAAGAGGAAAGGAAAGCAAAGCCGTGGCGGGCGGCGGAGGATGATGATAACTTAGGGCTGTGCCTGGCCGTGGAAGCTGGCCGTGCTGCCCGGGCGAGGCGGCTGGGAGGGCAACAGCGATGTCCCAGGGCACGGCAGGGGGAGCGGGAGCACCCCAGGTGCTGCCGGAGGGGAAGGAGAGACAGAGGAAGAGGAGGCGGAGGAAGAAGGAGAATAAGACACGGCTGGTACGCTCCAACTTGCTGTTACCTGAGGCTGAGCTGGAGAAGTCCAAGGGCATGGTCCTGGCCTGCAACCGCCTCAAGACCACCAAGTACACAGCGCTCTCTTTCCTGCCCAAGAACCTCTTTGAGCAGTTCCACCGGCTGGCCAACGTCTACTTTGTGTTCATCGCGCTCCTCAACTTCGTGCCGGCCGTCAACGCCTTCCAACCAGAGCTGGCCTTGGCCCCCGTGCTCTTCATCTTGGCGGTCACTGCCATCAAGGACCTGTGGGAGGATTACAGCCGCTACCGCTCAGACAAGGAAATCAACCACATGGAATGCCTGGTGTATAGCAGGTGAGATGGAGCGGGTGGGTGAATGGTGGCAGCCGGTGGTGGGGCCCTGCCGGGCATGAGGATTTGGGAGAGCAGGAGTGGTCAGCAGGTCCATTGTGGAAGGCTTTCATTTCCACTCCATGTGCGAAGAAGCTTAGGAGTTGCTCCTGGAGCTGGTGTCTCCCATCTCTTTACTCAGAACTGCTGGAGTTGCTGCAGCCCTGTACCTTGTGGTGAAAGCGAATCTGCTTTCTTTGGTGGTGTCCCACAGTAAATCACTGATTTATGAGCAAGCAACATTTTTTATAGGTATACACATGTGCTCCAGGCTTTTTAGTGTTTTATGCTTTAAAGGAGAGACAGCACATGGCAGAGCGTAAGCATCACACAAGCAGTGTTCGATTTGCAAGCCTTTCTGTGATCACTCCCCAGTGTGAGCGGTCAATTACACCAGTGAATAGTTTGTCATTAATTTGGTTAATAGCAATATGAGAACTCACTCAAGTAATCTGCTATTAAATCTTCACTGAGTGAAGGAAGGATAGAGGCCGTAGGCTTCTGCATTAGGTCTGTGAGGTTTCATGACGTGAATTAGCAAGTTCAAGCTGTGTTTGCTTTTCTACAGAATGAGGCAGCCTTTTCTTTGAACATTCAGTTTTAAGCAAATGCTTTTTATTTATCATCTCCAGTGTTATTATTCCCTGTGACTTTGGGATTTCCCAGTGCTCATGTATAGAGCATTAGGTCATTTATCTCCTTCAGGTTTTTATCTTTTTTTTCCTAAATGGTCCAGGCTATACATTTAGATCACAGCCTTGGTATCCATAAATAAGACTGAAATTACTTCTGCACCAACATTTATGTCCTCAGAATCCAGCTTTACTGAATTTTTGGTTTGCTTTTCTCTCAATGCCAGATAGTCATGTTGTAGTAGCTAAGGCTGTGTTTTTTGGGGACTGAGAGAGGAATGTGTGTTTTGAGTGAGCAGGTTTTAGTTTTGTTTCTGAGGCTTCTAAGTTTAGCAGAAACAAAGCATGTGCCAAGAAGCTTACTCTGTGATTCCACAGGCTGGCTGGGAGGGGTCCTCTAGGCTGTCCTAACCAGCAAGGCAGAGAGCAACTCTCCTATTGCAAGAGAGGTGTGTGAGAAGAAAACCCCCAAAGCTGAAAGGAACTTGGAATAAGCTGAAATAACCCAGCCAAATCACACATGTAGGCATCACTAACCTGAGGCTGTGCTTATTGCCTTGCTTTTCTGTTGTTGTCTTTAACTGTGAACACTTTTGGTGACGGGTGGCAGGAAGGCTAATAAGGGACTACACTTGCAGTAAAGGATGGTAGTGCTGATGAGAATGGTTAATCTAGCCTTTACCAAATTAAAACAGTTTAGAAATAAGCTTTCGTGTCTCCTAGGTTGAAAAGAAAGAAGTACCTATTGCAGAAGCTATTCAGAATATTAATAAATACCAGTACTGGGATATCAATTCTAGAATGTTTCTTCCCCCTGCAATTTTCCATATCTTTCTCTGCTGCCAAAAAAGTAGACATGACTGTGAGAAAAAATGTACCTTTGTTGTGTTAAAAGGTGTACCTTTGGTGTTAAAATCTTAGGCATCCCAGCTGGATGCATTGCCCTTTGTCATGCCTGTCCTGTTCCAGAGTAAAAGTTAGAATTGTTCCTTTTACTGCAGAGTTTAGATTACTGCTGAGTGACACATAGATTAATCTGGGAGTAGTTTGCCTTCTCATTTGCATCAACCTAATCCCTGTGGGGCAGCAAACATGTAAGTTTAGGAACTCCTTTAGCTCTGCAGGCACAGCTTTCTGGCTGGGAGCAGAGCTGAATGGTGCGTCCATACAGTCTGTTGCTGAAGCCTGGTTCAAGGTAGCAGCTCCCCTATTTCCACCTTCCAGCAATCCCTAGGAAAAGCTTCCCTCCCACAGTTTAAAAACAAAGCAGAAGGTTAAAATAATTTACTTTTATATTTTTAGGATAACCACTTTTTTATTTTTTAGCCTTTTTTAAACTTCACCAAGCCACCTTTTTGAACATCCTCCAGCCCCAGTGAGCGAGGTGGGACTAGAAACTTGCTATTTTGGGAGATAGAAGCTAAGATTCTCACTAACTCGAATGAGAGGGAACCAAGATTGAGAGATTTGTATCAAGGTCATGAAAGTTGGTGGGTGTGAGTTCAGAAAAGCTGTTTTCTCAGAAAGGTATCATGCCAGGAGAAACACAAGGGATTGGACGTGACTTTTTGTTTCCTCATTTTGTTTCTGGAAAATGTTGAAGTATAAATGTCACCTAAGGAAGCAAAAAATGACAGCTTTCCTCCCCACATCCGTTTTATCTTGATCACTTCATCAGTTTTAACACCTTTTGTCCAAGCCAGACTCTCTCTCGCACCCACCCCCTGCTCTACCACTTCCTCGTGGTGTGGTGAAGGCAGACTTTCATGCAAATGCTGTCCTCAATAGAGATGATTCTGTAGGTAGGGCAGGTTAATGAACATAGCTGTGGTTGTGTGCTCCCCAAGGGCTGCCAGAGAGCAATGACTCTTCTCTTGCTGGTCAGTACTTTGTAGCTTTGAAAGAGGCCTTCTGCACTGTGATGGGCTCTCTTTCCTGCCACCTGAAATGTGGACCACAGCATTCAAACACAGACTACAGCAAATGCCAACTAATTGTAACAGTCAGCAACTTGAGACAGGGACTTTTGCTTCGCGGGAGCAGGGAAAACTCTTTATCTCACCCCACTGTTTAGTAAAGATTCGAGTAGTATCCTGTGTGCTCTGTCATATATCCTCCATGCGCTGCTTTCTGGGCTGCTGAAGTACATGATTGTACTTCAATTGATGCAAGTAATTGATGCAAGATCAGCAAGACAAGGAGAAAGCATAGGGATATTCAGATCCTACTGGTACTCATTAGGAGGAGGTTCAACAGCATGTCAGCAGTGTCCACCATGAGGTCTCCAGAACACCCCATGCAGGCATATCATGTCAGTAGTCTGATCTGGGGGAAAATACTGTTGTCCTGCTGTGCTGACTGCTTGACAGCTGGTGTACAGACTGTGCATTCTTCCTCCCGCCTGGACAGTTGTGTGGACTCAGATGATGCATTTTCATGCAGCTACTGCTGAATCAATGACTCAGTGGCTCGTAGTTGGCAACTCTTATCATATGATAGAATAGCAAAGGATGATGCAACCTAAAGTAAAAAGCTGAAGAGAAATGTAGCTTGTTTTCGCAGAAATACTGCTTTCATTTAGAAATTCCGGATGTTTTGTAGTGTCCTTCAAAAGATAACTGCTTTCTAGAGTCAGATGGTAGAAAAGGAAAAGACCTGGTTCTTTGAATAATTTGAAAGAAGCTGTTGAGTTTGAATTGGCAACGTATGTCAAAGAATGAAGCATGCTGAAGAACTGCAGACTTCTGCTGCTCTGTGATGAAGTTTGCAGGTCTGCCTGTAAGAGTAGCCAGGGTCTTGACAGGCAAAGAGGGGGAAGGTATCTTAACCCAGAGAAGTTAATAAAACCTCTCTGGAGGCCTTTAAGGATACCTTTCCCATTTGGCAATACAGAGGAAATTAGGCACTTATTTAGGAGGACAGTTTTACAGGTCACCTAGAATTTAGATTCCATGCAGGTGCTTAAATTAGGAGTGCTGGATCATAGCCAAAACTTTCTTAGTTTATTTAAATGGAGGGAAGTTACAAAGGTATTAGAGCCCAGCTTGCAGAAAATTGCTTTGTGTACATAACCTCTGCAAACCAGTGATGATCTTATCCTCCTCCGTTTGTTCCTTTCCCTCATTTCCATCACCCAGGAATGGATGTGGAACACTGGAGAGTACAAGTTCACAATCCTAGCAGTGTAATCTTGTTTGGCTAATTACATTTCTGCATTATTATCTTGGACTTGGACAGTGGGAGGGTGATTTTTTTCTTTGCAGTTACTGTCATCCAGCGCTCACCAGCTTTGGGTGGAGTTGTGGATCGCACATATAAATGTTTGTTCCAAATAATGCCAGGATGTACACATTGCTGCCATTGTTAAATATTTGATAGAACTAAATTTGTTGCTGGAGCAGAAGTGTTAAAATTCTTCTAAGCAAGGGCTTTGTTTTCAGTGTGCTGTTACAAAGTATGGTATACATTTACATGGTATGTAAATAGAAGATGAATAGTGATAACTACAATCACAACAAATAATGGCACTCATCCAGCAAGGAATTACTCAGTGCTGTGCTGGTGAAATAATCTCTGCTATCGTTTTTCTTTGAGCCTCATGTTCAAAACCAAAATGCTTTGCTTTTTAAATCTGCTCTCCTAACTCTTGCTGTATCCATTGAAGAGTACTGCTGAAGAGTGTAATGGTATCTGCATACTGATCAGAGAGTGTTAACTACTTCTTCTGTCAAACTGTGACTTAAAAAATCCATGACAAATTGGAATTTACGACCGGATATTTGTCTTCCCTGAGGTGTGGAAAATGTTTAATGGGGCACTGAGGCCACTATCAAAACAGGCTGTTTTACATTAAATGTTAATTTCTTTCTGTAAAACTCAGGAGGAGGAGAGAAGAGAGTTTGATGTGGGCAATGTGTTTCATACAATTTCCAAAATATGCTCTCTTCTTCCTCCCCCTCTGTCAACCTGCCAGTGAAAGCAATTCTAGCCTTGGAGAAAAAAGATACAGCAGTTTCCAAATCCTCACAAGGGCACAGTAGATCTCACTCATGGCCTCTAAAATAGCCATTTGACTTCAACCACTTCACTTCTAGGTGCCTTATTTTGCTGGCAACACCAGTCTTTGGGGGGTTGGATTGTGAATTGTCTCCCACTACTCCTTGAATAGACCAGAGTCGTTTCTTGTACCAAGATGTGGTGGCAGGGTAAGACATTTCTCACCGAAAGAAATAAGCTTGTCTCATCCGTTCCAGAGCACAAGTGTCAATCTAAATGTGATTCAAAAGGAAACTACCTGGGATTACTCAATTTCCTCTGTGAGTGAGCTTAGTGCAAGAAAGCTGAAAGCAGAAAGTAGTGGTCTGAATCCGTTGGTGAAGTCGGTGTTGCCTCCTTGAGTTTCGGAAGGGTGCAGCTTTGTGTATCGTACCATGTCTTTATCCTTTGCTTCAGTTTGGGCTGGGCTGTCAGTGAAAAAATTCACTGGGAGATGTAGCAGAGGCTTTTCTGTTAGACTGATAGGGAGCAGTTTCATTCTGCAGTGGAGTTTATCCTGGTAGCAAGGAACGTCTGTATTAATCTACTGAGTTGTAGCCAGCTGCAGTGCACAGGAGACCCCATCTGTCTGTCCAGCTATGTGAATGCAGTATATTTGCTATTCATTGTAGGGCAAATTTTCTAAGTGCCTGAGCTTCACTACTCAAAAAGAAAAATGTTTGCCTCTTATTACTAAGCTCTTTCACTTGTATAGGATGTCATGAGAGCAGTTGTAGGCTGTTTCACATGCCTCTGGCTAACTGCCAAAGATGTTGTTAATCTCTACTGAAAGACCTAGTGATGTCCCCAGATTAATGCAGATGCATGCTGCACTCTGGAGACACACCAAAGCTTGTGCTAAGCAGATCACAGCCAAGAAGCACAGGTGGCCTCCTTGTGCACAGATCTACTTGCTCTAATGTGTCAGTATTACCTTGAGACCATTATTATTGCTAGAGGTGTCTGAAAGAATAACAGGATCTGAAAAAATTTGCTTGATTCTGTCAGAATACATTTCTAAAGAAACTATATAAGAGGAAATTGCATGTATTGTTCAACTCTGCCAATACTGTAATTCCAGATTCCGCCTTCCACATGTCAGTAGAACTGAAAATCAGAATTGAAAACCCTGATAAGCGTACTATAGATCAATGTTTTGTAGAACTGCTTATTAGCTAGCATGGTGTAATTCAGCTAGGGCATTGCTCCTGCTAGCAGACCAGTCCTCAAGAAGTACTTACTAGAGTAATGTTCCCGAACTGTGCCTGGGAGGCCCTAACTTTACTATGGGAGTGTTGAAGGACTCCAGGGAATGAAGGAGACTTAAATTGCTTGTTGTGGTTTTCCCTTCTTCTTCTGATTACTCTTGGCTGATAAGGAAAAGGAAAATAGGGGAAAAAAGGAGAGTTCCTGCCACTGGGCAGGACTTAAACTAGGCTTCCACATCTAGCCATATCTAGGCTTTCACAAGCCTTATGGGTGGACATACTGTGGTATAGCAGCAAAAGTCAGATTGTTGAATCACTCTTTGCCATGTAATCCAGCATGCTTTCCCCTTTGCAGGATAGTCGACCTGCCCAAGAGCAGTCAAAGACATGCCTGCCTTCTCTGCCTTCAACGCTAGGCCTTTTGGCCTTTTGGATGTGTGGAGCTTTTGTGTATATACACATTTTGGGCAGTGCAGCTAGCAAGCCAAAAACACTGCTTCAGGATTATGCCCAATTTGCAGGGTTTATGCTGTGCAGACTTGGTTTTAGCAACCACACATACTGACAGCAATTAAGTTCATGGAAAGCAGAGCAATTTGGTTTACATCTCATAGTTGAGGGGGCAAACCAGTTTCTAGAGCTTACCTTCAGCCTCAGTGTTTCAACTTTGGAGTTGGCACTAATGCAGCTTTGGTCGTGGTCAGTCATGTTTGTACCCAGAAGAGACCTGCAGCAGAAACATGGTCCAAACTTTGCTGCTATTCTGCAGCAATACATTCTACTTCACCTTGTCCCACCAGGATGTGGAAGCAAGACAGTTGGACACACACTGGGCCAGGGGGAGTGCATTTCACTGAACAGCATAATCATAAGATGAGGAGCTGACACAGTGCTAAAAACCTCTTACCTCTTACTTACCCTTAGCCTCTTACTTACTTACTTACAGTGGCTAAAAGCCACTGACCTCTTACTAATAAATTTGTGTAGATATGGGCAGCAGCTTCCTCTGATTTATATATAAAGCACAAAAGTTGGTGCACACACAAAATACAGCCACAACACAAATGTGTGAAAGATGCTAGCTTATTGCTTTTCCTAGGTAGGTGCTTATGCTAGTGTGGAGGGGAGAGGAGGTGCAAAGGGCATGACAGTGACATCCTGTCTCGAGAGCTTGAATGGCTCTAATGTTGAGCTCAACTGAAGAAATGTACATATACAAATGGTTTTTTTGATTCTGAAAGATTTGATAAAGCAAGCCTTAGATTTAGTTTGAGGAAGATGACCTGCGTGTTTCTGAATGAGTTGGTTTGTTCTTCGCTGTGTGCCCAAAAGGTGGGAATGAGAGGAGCTCAAACTAGTATTTCACAGTGCCTATAAGATGTGAGCTGAGAGGAACAACTTTCTCCCTTTTACTATTTCTAGGATATAGCTACACAGCTTGTCCATAGAAAGCTGCTAGCCACCCAGCTAATAGGGTATTCTGTCCAGTGGACTGCTGAGGATATCTAACCCTTATGAGCTGGCAAACTACCACCTAGTTCTTTTGTTCCAACAGGAGCAGTGGTTTATTCTGTTTCGAGACTGTTGCAGGTGAAGATCTCTGCCATGGTCAGCCTACATCCTTAAGGCCATGCTGGTTAAAGGACAATCTCAAACTGGCAACGCGTGCATTTTAGGTGTGGGAAATATCTGCCATCTCCTCTGCAATTTTATTACAGTTTTATTCTTGTCTGATCACAGTTTCTCTGGGGTGACAAATAGGCCAGTCTATCCAGTGCAGCAGCCAACATTTGCATCGTGCCCAGCCTTTTCATAAACCCGGACTCTGATGGAGATTTGTTATAATAGGCATGAAGGTCACTTGTTCTGTTTTTATGTTCTGGTTGCCTGGAAATACTGACCTACTTCAAGGAAGGGTTTAAATGTTTGACTGACAGCTGCACTCCAGTTCTTACATATCTATGCTGCTATTATAGTAACGCTGAGGGTGTGAACACTATTGCAGAATATTTGGTATTTCTGTAGTTTTGATGGAGGTTTTAGTCTTTACCTTCTGGAAAGAAAGTCCATTATGAAGGGACAGCATTTGTAACCTTAGTTTTTTTACCTTTGGATGTTACCTAAGTTTGTTAGGCTTTGTCTTGGTTGTACAGCCACATACCTATATGCTTACCCCTTGTCTTACTACCTTTCTGCCTTCCAGTAATAACCTGAACATGCCTGTTTTGGCTATGTTTGCTGATTTTGTTCACTAACAAGTCATTGGGCAAGTTGTGAAATCCCCTAACATTTTGAGGCCAATATATGAAGTGCTGAACAGCAGTCACCTAAATACAGTTGTGAGCATGTTCCAGATCTCAAAATCCAGACATGGAACAAGATGCCTCAAAAGAGATGCCAGTGGACAAATTTTAGCAGGCAGATTTAGCAGCCAAACCCTTAAAGATACAGGAAGTTCATTAAGTGAATTAGAAACATATAACCTATTTTGGCCAAAAGTAGATTGTAAGAAATCAAATCTAATTCACCTAAGTCTGATCTGGCAGTTGTAGTGCATTGTTTTTGTGTGGCTGCACACTTATGTTTGGGGGCTCACATGCTTTCTATATTGTATTTTTCTTTGGTTTTAGAATTTCCATGTTCTCATTGTCAGCTTCCCCTTGCTATACTTCTCTCTGCCTTACACATGCAAATATGTGAAGCAGAAACTTGAACTTACAGTTCACTGGAATAAAGACATACATTGTTTTTATCTGAACACTTGAGAGCTTTTTGATCTTCCTTCCTTCACTATCACATGTTCCTATTTTAACAGAGATGCTTGCATAGTTGTGTCTGTCTGCTGATAGGTTGATTTGTGTTCTTGTACTCTTCTGCATATGCCATTAGTTTTCTTCCTTGTAAACAGTAGTGAGCCTCTGATTGTAGCTAGCTGGCAGGGGCCCCTCTCAAGTGCTAATTAGGTTCTCTCTGACCTGATGAGGATATTTCCTGGGACATGAGGTGAGATTTATTTCATGTTTCTTTTAGCTAAAAGATATGTGTCCAGTCATATGACCAAATCATCTACACTTGTGCCACAGTCAGTGGAGCGCATTGAGATGTTTTGAGGTGGGGGGAAATCCTTGCAGTTTGAGACATTTGCCCCAGGTTAGTTTGAACTGAGAGGTCCTCACCTCTCTCCAGTGATGATACAGGTGAAGATAACTAGATGACTTGCTTAATCAGCTAACTTTAGGTAGATGAATCCTGCTAGCAAACTCAGAGGGTATGGATTTTAATTCCTGCTAATGATCCATCTGCTTTTTGGACTGCAGAAGACTAGCTTGCCTGCTCAATATATTTAATGATTGATTTATTTAAGAACTACACTTTGAGAATCACAGTTGCAAGTATGTTACTCTTTTAGGTGTAGGGCATAACCCAGTATCAACTCTTTCATCTTCTGCCACATTCTGCCTTCAGCATTAGCCCTAAACATATTGTTCATACTTGTGAAAAGTATTTATAACACTTAGTTCTGAGAAACAATGTAAGAGATGAGTTGTTATCAGTAAATAATTTTCCCCTTTGAATAACTGTTTACATTTCAATTTCCGTGGAGATTTTCAGGCTGCTCACATAATCTTTGTATTTTGGGATGTTATTTGCTCTTTAACCTCCAATGCAGCTTTTGAGGAAGAGTGTTGAAACATAATGTAGGAGGTTCCCAATTCTGCTGATCTCTGGTTGTTTGGATGTACCTAACTATTAGGTCAGCTAAAACCACTTTGCAACATGTGTCTCTTAAAATGCACAACGCAGTTGTGTGGTTGACATTATTATGGCTGTTACAAGAGTGAAAGTGGGTCTCCACTGTCAGATGTCTCACAAATATCACATAGGGATATTTGGCTTATGTTTTACGCCCAGTAGGATCTGATGTTAAAAACTGCAAGTGAGATTGATAGGTGATCAGCGATTGAACCAGAGGGATCTTTGAATATCACTGACATACCCGTTGGATGCCAGTTTTTATGCTGGAATTTTAATGCCTGTCCATATGGGAGCATAGGCACATGCAAACATACTATATAAGAGGTGCAGCACCAAAAGACGTCATGCCACTGTTTGCTACCTTGAAAGTCCTAAGTTCTGTTCATCTGATTGCAGCATTTAACACTCTGCTCTTCCTGATTGGTTAGGCTTAAATGTACTGTCTCCTATCAGGTTCTTTTTACATATGTGTCTCATTTATTTTCAGTGCAGTTCCCTGTGTCTGTCTGTTTCTCGTGACAGGATCATATCTGTGTGGGGGAGCTTCTGTTTCTGTCAGATCCTATGGGAGCTTTCCAAAATGCAAGTTCAGCAGAAAAGCTCTACTGCAGCTGAGCCAACCATCAGTGTAGTAGTGCTAATGTTTAATGTACTGCACCTATTTTCTAGGAGTCCAGTTTAAAGTCTAATATAGCTATTGTGTTGGCCTGAACAATCTATATCACTTCAATTTGAGAAATACTACAGTAGAATCCTACTTTTTAATACACTAGGTAGAATTTATGAGCTATTAACCCAGTTTCACAACTGTTAAAGAACCAGTCTGATGATAGAATCATAGAATCACAGAATGGTCTGGGTTGGAAAGGACTTAAAGCTCATCTAGTTCAAACCCTTTTGCCATGGGCAGGGACGCCTACCATTAGACCAGGTTGCTCCAAGCCTCGTCCAGCCTGGCCTTGAGCACTGCCAGGGATGGGGCAGCCACAGCTTCTCTGGGCAACCTGTGCCAGTGCCTTGCCACCCTCACAGTAAAAACTTCTTGCTAATACCAAATATAATATCTGTCTTATCATTACCAATCTCACTAAAGATAAAACTCATGAGAAAAGTCCAAAACATTTATTCCATTTTAAAACAGAAATACTGGAGAAAAATTTAGCGAGATAAAGACAAAAATAGTGTCTTTGAAGCATATATAGTGTCTCTACCTTTTAAAGCCTTTGTTCAGCATTTTAGTGTCAAATTTCTGTAAAACTCCCCATGGTTATTCTAAATTCAGTCCTCCTTGGAATGCAGTGAGCAGAAGAGAAGGAGGGGAGAGTTCCTGAGTTTATTTTCAATGGCATTTGGTTTGGCTTGGAGGAATTTTATAATGCTAATTTGGTCTTCGTGTATTAATTCAGAGTCTTCCTCTGCTTCTCCTAAATTGGAGACTTTCCATTTTACATCTGGCAGTTTTGTCCTTAGTTGTTTAACCTTTATGCTTTATCACTAGAAATAGCTGTTTCGTGCAGTGAATCCAGCCTCTTAGGCATAATAACATTCCCTTCAGCTGTCTTATCTTGCAGCTTCTAGAAAGGTCTTTGGGTTTGTTTTTGTTTTGTTTTTTAACCACTGTCCACATTTACAGAAAGCATGCCTGAGTCAATGGTGCTGTACTCTACCAAAAAATTTTAAGCAAGAAAAATACATGTTCTTTACAACTGGAAGAAAGGTTGTGAACACCGCCACATCTGCAGAAGTGGTTCAGACCAATAGGGCATTGTCCCAGCTAGTAAAGCAGTGTTCAGACTAGACACAGACCTGATTGCTCATCATTTGGGAACAGAGTTCTTTACATTTCCACTTACTGAGTATACATCCAGATGCCCAGCACTTCTGTGGGATGTCTCCTCATCCATGTCCAGCTCTTCTCTGACCTGCTTTTGTAACTCTTTAGTTTGATTCCACAGCAGTTTGTTCCACAGAGGTCATATACAATATGAAAATACTGTCTGCAAAGGAAGGGTCCCCAGTTAGCGTTCCTGTTACTGTGCTACGCATCTGTACGTATTTAGTGGGAGCTCTAAGGTTAGTATATGGTAGTACACAGTGAAAAACTATGCGCTGCGTAGTTAGAAAGCTTAGTCTGTTCATCTTTTTGCCTTAGTACAACTCAAATAGAGGCAAAACCCAGAAAAAAAAAAAAAAAGATGCTTGTTTCAAAGGTGGCTTCCTATGCAGCTGGTTACATGAATGCCAGTCCTTAAAACTCTCAGCTGTAAGTGTGGTTATACGGCACACATTCAGTGTGAAGCAGTGCTGTCCCAGCTGGTGTATCTAAACGCCTTCAGAGCACCAGTGCAGAGGTTCTTGCTGCTCTGGAAGCAATGTGTGCTGTGCTGTCTCTTGGCAGGGCCTGTGGCCAAGTTCTCATGATCAGCAGTTTTCTTTTTGTGGATGGGGCACAGCTGGTGGGAGTTTTGAGACCCTACGCTAATTTAGTGTCCTTAGACAGAAAAAAGCCTGTAAGAATGTTCAGTAAATGCAGTGCAAATTGTATGACTGCGCTTTACTTTGGGGGTTATTTTCAGTTTAACTGTGAGCAATTGGTAAACCATGATTCTCAGTACTGGTTGTTAATGCGGCAGTGTTCCTGAGTAACTTTGGATGAGGAAATAAATTGTATAAAATAGAACCCTGTCAAAACATTTTATTTTATTTTTTTATTAGAGATATGTATATAATAGGTGTGATTTACCACATCATCACACATGAAATTACCAGAAGACTCATGATTCAGGATTGAAAAACAAGCAATCTGGATATAGGCTTAGGATACTCAAGTGAAGCATGTGTAAACAAGTGCTCCTGCAGGTCGTTATCATTCTACCATATTTCTGCCATATGAATCTATTTTTACTGAGAAGGTAAATGAAAAAGCTTCTTTTCAGTTCTTGGGAAGGGAGCACAACAGTCTTAGGAGTTTTCTGAAGCTTCAAAAAGGTCACCTGTCAGTGCCAAAGCAGTGTAGGCAGTTCATGTTCCAGAGTAATGTTTACTCTGCTTGAATTCAGCCGGAGAACTCTCTCTGAGCCATGAGTTTTCCCCTAGCTTTCTAAAATAAGACCTTTTTTGCGAGTCACACCTTCCTTTGGTCAATCTGACGCCCTCGTATGATGTACAGGATCACCTCCCATGGCCTTAAACTTCCCTGTATTTCATACTTGACATCTGTCTGCCTCTGTCCCTGTCATAAGGGCAATCCCTAGTGATTTGTGTCGGGAACACAAAGGCACATTTATGCCACCCCACAAGGAGGTCTGTACTGGCAGACCTCGACAGGCTGGTGTGTTGGTCTGGGCAGAGCCCAGCGCAGCATTACTTGGATGAGTGTCTCCAAGCTGCTTGGCAAGACTTGTTACCTAGTCTATGTTAGGCATGTAACGCTTCTCTATGGTCCTGCTGTTTTGAGAGGAAAGCTGGCTGTAAATTGGTTCAAATGTCTCCAACTTGAACTTCAAGATCATTTTGCACCCTGGAGCACTCTCTGAGCCTGGTTTACGTGCATGTTCTAAACAAGGAGAAATAATGAGGTTAAAAAGTTTACACCTGTAGATAGTGCCATCAAATGTTCAATCCTTTGTCTGGGAAAGCATTTAAATAATATACAGCAAACAGCCACGGAATGGCTAACCATTACGCAAGCAGGGGTAGATCTTTTTGCCCAAGCCTCTGAAGAGCCCAGAAACTGATGGCCAAAATAACCATAGTGTTTTCATGGTACTGAAAGCAGGCAGTGTAAAATAGCCAAGAAAGAAAATCCAGTGTTTTCACCATGGCCTAGAATTATCCTTTGGCCAAACTTTTGGTCCTGGTTTTATGTTTCCGGGAGAGGTACTTCACTTCTGAAGCTGTGCTTTGAACTCACCTGGTGCAGAGAGGGTTGTTGGTTGACAAAGAGATTAGGCTGCAAGGATGGGTAACGGGTTCAAACTTAAACAGGGGAAGTTTAGATTGGATATAAGGAAGAAATTCTTTACTGTAAGGGTGGTGAGGCCCTGGAATGGGTTGCCCGGGGAAGTTATGAATGCTCCATCGCTGGCGATATTCAAAGCCGAGTTGGACAGAGCCTTGGGTGACATAGTTTAGTGGGAGGTGTCCCTGGCCATGGCAGGGGGGTTGGAACTAGATGACCTTAAGGTACTTTCCAACCCTAACTATTCTATGATTCTGTAATTCTATGGTGCAAGCATTGTTTTACTCAGCCTGCTAGGAAAGTGAAGAACAGGGCTAGACTTGATGCATCAGTGATGCTGGCTCTTTCTCCCCTGTTTCAAGTTATTAAAATAAAACTTCAGTGTTGTTTTAACAGGCATTTTCCTAAATGCTCTCTAATGCCTGTAACAATTTTAGATGCTGGGAAGTAAATATTTTTCTTCTACTAGTGTGTTTTGGTTCTGGTTGGTTGGTTGGTTTGTTTTTTTTCCCCCCACTTGGCAAACACTGGCATTTGGGGGTTTTGTATTCTGTTTTGGTTATTCTTCTACAATATTTAGGATGAAGTAGAAATTAGGTTTGCTACCAACACCTTGCAGATATACACGAACAAAATACTTGAACTTGGCAAAACAAGTTATTTTTTGCATCAGTATTCTTGAGTTTATTTTCTGCTTGCATGTTTTCAGGAAAAGAATGCTTCTTACCATCTGCCATGGACAAAACACTGTCTGCAAGATCAACAAATTGATGGCTACTTAGCGCTGTAGTGGTCAGCTATGGGAGAGACAGTTGGAGAAAAATAGTCAAAATCTGATTATTAGAAGCGCACTGAAGATAAGAAGATAAGACCAGTGTTAAGATAAATTTAAAAAATAAGGCAAATGACAAATGTGTTTCTGACCTGTATTGTCAGAAAAAAATGAACTGTAAGTGCTTATAGCTGGGCCTTGAAATGAGCCCTGGGAGCAGTCTCAGGCCCTGTGACAGTTTTGATTTGCATCCAGCCCTCGATTTCCCTTTTTTTTTTTTTTTTTTTTTTTGTTGTTGTTGTTTGATGGACAGTTTTCTATGCGTTTAAGCACGTGAACTTTCCCTGCAGCAAGATGGGAACGTCACCTGTAAGAGAAAGTCAGCAAACCCAGGGCAAGCTATATCCTTCTGAAGTCAGGGCTTGTTAAGGGCATTGGTGAATGAAGATGTGTTTACTGCATCCTTCCTGTTCATCCAGAGTACTGTTAAATGTCCCATCTGTGTTAGAGTCATTTTCCCTCCTGCCCTTTTTTTTCTTGTCTTGTTTGGTCTAGTGTCGTTTTGAATTGGTGAAAGGCCTCCAAGCATTTGGGGAAAGAGAACAGCATCGAATCTTAAATGCTCATGGGGAGTCAGCACATCTCCACTAGGGTCTTCAGCAGGATCTTGAGCAAGTTGAATAACCCTTTCTGTGCATAAAAGTCATAGTCTACAGAATGGGATCAGCATGTTTTATTTCACAGGGTTTTTGAGCTTTGAACTGGGACTTTTAAAAAAAAGTCTTTGTTGTGATATGATTTCCCTTAAAACTGGTTGGGGGATCAGTGTCTTGATTTTCTCATCTCAGGCGTTTTCAAAGGAGCTATGTTTTGTGGAGAAGCTTGATTTTTAATTTTCTTTTCCCTTGGATTTTTGGGTTGTTAGTAATCTGATTTCAAAATTTCTTTAAATTTAGTAACAAACAGCTTACAGAAAAAAAATAGAGTCCCAGTTATAAAGAAATCTGTATCTGCCATCTGTAAGGACCTGATTAGTCCCAACTCTACTGTGGTAAATGGATTATAATTACTCTACTTCTCCCACAATTCTCAGCAAAACTCTATAATAAAAAAGATTTTAAAGGGGCACTGTCAAGTACACCAGAAAAAAGGTGGGCATTTAGTTAAGACAAAGCAAAACGTTTGGATGTGCCATGTGCAGAAATAACTACTTTCCGAAATTCCTCTTTACTGAAAAAATGTAACTGCATAGTAACAGTTGCCAGCTGGTAGAGGTGAAAGGGTTTAGAAGGTATGGAACAATGCAGAATAAAAGTGTACATACAGTAACAAATTATGGGCAGAAGGAGGGAATATTTCAAGCTCTCCATCATGTTCCTTAGCTACAAATAATCCTCTGAAACATTTGTTCCAAAGGTCAAATAAAAAAAAGACTTCAAAGCATGAAAGGGTAATGATGAAACTGTTTCTAGCAAGTTTATTCTGGAGGTATTTCAGAAGGTGAAAATCTTTCCTTATGCAACAGCCTCACAGGTTTTTACTGCAGGTAATGAGGAGTTCTGCAAACAGCTAGACATGAGGATCACTTATGTCAACAGACTAAAAATGGGGTATGTGTTTTTGGAAAGTGTGTTTGGAGGAAGTGCTGACAGGGAAGGGAGACCGTAAGCACGATTCTGTGTTCACTTACTTTCCTTTGGACTGGACAGTTTTAAACTCAGTGATTTAGATTGCCCATTAAGAAGAAATTCTTTACTATGAGAGTGGCAAGGTACTGTAACAGGCTGCCCAGAGAAGCTGTGGCTGCCTCATCCCTATCACTGTTCAAGGCCAGGTTTGGAAGTCCCTTTCAGCCTAAACCATTCTATAATTCTGTGATTCTGTGCAGTAAAATAAAGGACTTCCACACCTATATCTGATCAGAGGGAAAGCTGGGTGAGTGTATGGTGTTAGTTACCCTCTGTATCCACCAGCTGAAGTTCCTTTAAATTGCTGAAGCTGCTCAGTGTTCTCTGAAACCATTTAGAGCAGCACGAGAGTTGTCTTGTTTGGCTTCAGTTATTTGGATATTAGCCATTCAGTCCTACTAAACTCTTAGACCTCCTCACTAGCCTCGTCAGAAAGACAGGCATGTCCTGACAGCTGTTGGTCCCATCCATCTTCTACAGGGAAGAATAACCCACTAGAAGTGCCCTCGCCCCGCTTGCCACCTGCTGTGGATGTGGAGACATCTAGGCAAGCAGAGCAGATGAGGTCTCTCATATCTGGACAGCTGAAGTAAGGTGAAACGAAAACTTTGTTTCATCAGGAGAGTGGATATGGATATGTGTAAAGGTGGTCTTAACATGAAAGTATTTCATATTTATACTGATGTGTGTTGCCTCCCAGGGGCTTGGATCAAGGATGTTGCAGAGAAGCTGCCTGCACTAGTCAGTCCCACTGACTATTGCCCACTTCTAGTGATCCATGTGGGTGCTACTGATATAGATAGCAGTAGCCCGGAGAACATAAAGAAGGACTACAGAGTTCTGGGAGAGGTGGTTAGGGGCTCTGGAGCTTAGATCATCTTTTCGTCAATTCTCCAGGATACAGGGCAGGACCTTAAAAAGGCTAGGAGGATTGGCCAGGTTAATAAATGGTTAGAAGGGTGGTGCCATAGTCAGGGGTTTGGGTACCTTGAACATGGGACTCAATTTAGCAGGCCAGGTCTACTGGGGGCTGGTGGAGCTGGTCTGACAAAGAAAGGGAAGAGTGGATTTGGTAGGAGGCTTGCCAGACTGGTCAAGGATGCTTTAAACTAGAGGTGTTGGGGGAGGGGGGTACCATTCCATCCCGACATACCCAGTCACTTGCCAACACCTATAGTAAACGTTCAGAGCAATGTAGAGATATTCCAGCTGCTCCAGCCAATGATCCGGCTTCAACTGGAGCTCGGCTTAGATGCCTCTATACAAATGCCCATAGCATGGGGAACAAACAAGAGAAACTAGAGATGTGTGCACGTCTACGGGGGTATGATAACATAGGCATCACAGAAACATGGTGGGATGGCTCCTATGACTGGTGTGTTGGAATGGAAGGTTACAAGCTCTTTAGGAAAGACAGGCCCGGCAGGGAGGGGGACTTGCTATTTATGTTAGGGATGGGCTGGAGAGCATGGAACTCTGTCTGGATACAGGTGAGAAGTCTATAGAGAGTTTGTAGGTCAGGGTTAAAGGGAGAACAGTGATGGGAGACATTATTGTGGGGATCTGTTACAGACCGCCTGACAAAGAGGACTCGGTGGATGAAGCGCTCTATAGACAGACAGGAACTGCCTCATGCTCGCAGGCCCTTGTTCTCATGGGAGACTTCAACCACCCTGTTATATGTTGGAGGGATGGTATGGCCTGGCACAAGCAATCCAGGAAGCTCCTTGATTGTGTGGAAGACAACTTCCTTCTGCAAGTAATAGAGGAGCCGACAAGGAGAGGTGCCATGCTTGACCTCGTCCACACCACAGGGAAGGGCTGGTTGGAAATGTGATGCTTCAGGGCACCCTTGATTGCAGCGATCATGAGATGGTCAAATTTGAGATGCTCAGGACAGTGAGAAGAGTGTGCAGCAAGCTCACGCTTTAAGAGAGCAGACTTTGGCCCCTTCAGGAACCTGCTCAGTAAGATTCTATGGGATATAGCCCTAGAGGGCAGGGGGGCCCAAGACTGTTGGTTGATATTCAAGGATTACCTGCTGCGAGCCCAGGAGCAATAAATCCCTACTAGAAGGAAGTGCATCAGGAGGGCCAGGAGACCTCCTTGGATGGATAAGGAGCTGCTGAGGAAAATTTGAAGGAAAAAAGAGGCTTATAAAAGGTGGAAGTAAGGACAGGTGGCCTGGGAAGAATACAGAGATGTTCTCCAGGAAGCTAGGGACCAGGTTAGGAAAGCTAAAGCCCACTTAGAATTAAACATGGCTAGGGATGTGAAGGATAACAGGAAGGGATTCTATAGGTACATTGCAAATAAAAGGCAGGCTAGAGACAACATGGGCCCTCTCCAGCAGCTGTCAGGGAGAACTGGCTACCCTGAATTTGGAGAAGGCTGAGGTTCTTAATGACTTCTTTGCCTCAGTCTTCACCAGCAAATGCTCTGGCCACACCACCCAAGTCTTGGAAGGCAGATGCAGGGACAGTGAGAATGAAGACCCTGGGCCGACTGTAGGAGAGGACCTGGTTCAAGACCATCTTAGGAACCTGAATATACACAAGTCCATGGGACCTGATGAAATCCATCTACAGGTCCTGAAGGAGCTGGCAAATTAAGTTGCTAAGCCACTGTCCATCATATTTGAAAAATCATGGCAGTCAGGTGAAGTTCCTGACGACTGGAAAAAGGGAAATATAACCCCCATTTTCAAGAAGGGGAAAATGGATGAGCCGG
Organism: Myiopsitta monachus; assembly: GCA_017639245.1. Lineage (NCBI taxonomy): Eukaryota > Metazoa > Chordata > Aves > Psittaciformes > Psittacidae > Myiopsitta > Myiopsitta monachus. The sequence goes on from CM029927.1 coordinate 38,418,842, forward strand.
GGAACTACAGACCAGTCAGTCTCACCTCTTTGCCTGGCAGAATCTTGGAGCGGTTTCTCCTGGAAGGTATGCTAAGGCACATGAAAAACAAGGTGGTTGGTGACAGGCAGCATGGCTTCACTAAGGGGAAAACCTGCCTGACCAATCTGGTGGCCTTCTATGATACCTCTACAGACCTGATGGACAGGGGTAGAGCAGTTAATGTCATCTACCTGGACTTGTGCAAAGCATTTGACACTGTCCCACATGACATCCTTGTCCCTTAAGTTGGAGAGACTTCAATTTGATAGGTGGACCACTCAGTGGATAAAGAACTGGCTGGATGGCCACGCACAAAGAGTTGTGCTCTATGGCTCAATGTCCAGCTGGAGACCAATAATGAGTGGTGTCCCTCAGGGATGGGTGTTGGGACCGATCTTGTTCAACATCTTTGTTGGTGACATGGAGAGTGGGATTGAGCGCACACTCAGCAAGTTTGCCGATGGTACCAAGCTGTGTGGTTCGGCTGATATGTTGGAGGGAAGGAATGCCGTCCAGAGGGACCTTGACACACTTGTGAGGTGGGCTGATGCCAACCTGATGAAGTTTAACCATACCAAGTGCAAGGTCCTACAGCTGTATCGGAGCAATCTCAGGCGCAGCTACAGGTTGGGCAGAGAAGAGATTGAGAGCAGCTATGTGAAGAAGGACTTGGGGGTGTTGGTCGATGACAAAATGAACATGAGCTGGCAGTCTGCACTTGCAGCCCAGAAAGCCGACTGCATCCAAAGAAGCATGACCAGCAGGTCGAGGGAGGTGAACCTGCCCCTCTACTCTGCTCTTGTGAGAGCTCACTTGAAGTATTGTGTGCAGTTCTGGTGTCCTCAACGCAGAAAGGACATGGAACTGTTGGAACAAGTGCAGAGTAGGGCCACGAGGATGATGAGGGGACTGGAGCATGTCCCGTATGAAGATAGGCTGATAAAGTTTGGGCTGTTGAGCCTGGAGAAGAGAAGGCTGCATGGAGACCTCATAGCAGCCTTCCAGTATGGAAAATTTACATCCAGTGTGGCTTTCTCTAAATTCTTTCGTTCATAGTGGCACATCTTTTTGTCTCTTTCCAAGCCGTCTGTTTTCTCCTGGTTTGCTCTTCAGGGAAGCGGGTGGGAGGAAGGGGAAGGAGGAGGAAGAAGAGGGTAAATTAGATGTGGAAAAAAAGGAGCAGGTTCCTTTTTTCAGAATGGCGTACGAGTGTTACTCAGCCAGAAAAATGAGCCACATGTACAAGATTTTAACTTTTTAAGTGAAGGACGTATTTTGTAACAGGCCTATAAAAGAGCTTTGGGCTCTTTTCTGTTGGAGCCTGTACCCTTCTCTAGCTCTGACAGCCTGCCTATGTGCTCTTGGACATTTTCTCCTGAAATGCACCCAGCAGTAGTTTTCCACCTGCATCTACAAATGCATAATGACTTCTGCAGGAGATGCGGGAGGCATTACACATAGGTTCTGTGGAAGACAAAACCAAGCTTATTGTCAGTAGCCTTAAAATGTTGGATCTGTACTTCACTAAAAAAAATGCTTGCATGTGAAAACTAAGACCTCAAAAACCTCTGCTATCACTTACACAAAGTGAAATGGTAATTTTTCTGATGTCTAGTGTTTTGAGACTGAGGCTGGCTTCAAACTGCAAGGACTTTGAGACAGTCTGCTTATTTATCCAGTTCAGCTATTTTCATCAAGCTGAGTTGTTGCCCCAGCACCTTTTTGCTCAATTTTGGAACACTACAAATATAGCAAATGGACAAAATCTAATTTAGTGCACTCCAGTGAAAGAAAAAATATACTCATTCTGTTATCACGTTTACTGCTGTCACCCTGTTGTTTATTTCTAGACCATGCAATATGAACAAAGTAAGTTTTTGTTGTCCCTTCAGGGTGAAAAACTGTAGGTTTATTCTATAAATACAACCTGAGCAGACTTGTAGGAAGGGGCTGAGGGAGGGCTGTGTATCATGCCTCAAGTAGATCCTTACTCAACTGGTAAGGATGATGAGTAAAGCCTCTTTCCTCCAAAGAGTACTTACTTGATTCTTGGGGGGGTGGGGAGGAAAGGAGTGAAGACGCCAAACAAACAGAAAATGCGAATGTTCCAACTATTTGTAAAAGTTTTGTTTTCACAGTGTGCTTCAATCTCATTACAGCTTTTGAGGAATAATAATGATAGTCTGACATTCCTCAGATGGGAAGTGATTAGGGTGTGAATTGCTGTAGAAAAGCACTATTTTCAGTAATAACATGGCAGGTGTTTTGAAAGAAAGCTGCTCTAACCTTTCAGATTGCAGAGGCATCCCAGTAATTCTAAGAATCACAGTCTACGAATACCTAATTTCGCTGTTGCTTTCCTAATTAAGACGGAAAAAGAGGTGTGAGGAAGTTGAATTTTAAGACATTCTAGGAATTAGCAGGTTCCTGTTTCTGATCTGTCACTAGAAATATGAAGGCCATTTACATGGAGTTTCAGGACCTCCATACCATAGCATAGAATTGCTAGCAGTGATGGACACTCCCAAGTACAAGAACTTATGCTGTGATGAATGCCTAAAAAATTTAAAGGCTTTGCACCAACTTTGGTTAGATTTAGTTCTTAACCAGTGAATCTTGTTCTTTCCTTGCTTTATCATCTCTCTCAGACAGATTTGCCGTGAGTAGCCATTAACAAATTTTGATCAGGTCACTTCTCATCCTTCTTTATTAATTACATTAAATTGACCCTTGGTATAGAAAACCAGTATTATTGCTGTCATTCATATTATACCACAAGCTCAAGATTTGATTAGCTTTTTCTCCTACATAGTTGTACATTACCTAGTCAGTTTACAAAGCAAAGTTCTTCATTTCAATGTTAATCCATTCTTGAGAACCCAAATTATGAATATCATCAAAAGAATCGAGGATCTTCTCCTACTTCAATTAAATAGCACTGGTCCCGTTATTTCTGATGGATGCAAAATTAATTCCCTCATTTTGCATGGTGGAAGTGAAAGAATCAGAAGTAATGTGTACCGTTAGATTAAATAAAATCAATCTATTTGTCGTATTTTCAGACCATAGATTACATGTTGGTTTATTGCTTTGGCACAGCATTCTGTTTTTCACTACTCGATAAGGACTATATTTTGCCTTTAGCTTTCATGCAAATCAGCTATTTGTATAGGGGACATTTTCAGTGTCAAACATTATGCAAGATATTCTGAGCACAGTGAGAATCAAACCTGTTCCCACCCATTCTAGCATAGGAGTGTAGGAGTTAGTTCAGAGCTTTTTGCTTGGCAGAGATCTGAATGCACCAGAGACTTGTTCCAGAGCACACGGAAATCACTGCAAAAAACCTCAGTGACTTCAGTGAATTTGGGATAAAGCACTGAGACTTTCCTGAAAGGATGAAAAAGGCAAATATTTCTAATTGTAAATAATTTTAAACAGACCACTTTGTTCTCTAAAATGACCTTTAAGGAGTTGCTAGAAACCAAGAACATGTACAATTTGATTAGTTTGATGTCTAGGATATTTTTTTCCTGCTTACATTTTTTAGCTGATGGAAAAAAAAAAAAGGTATTTTCTTACAAGCTTACCTCAGATTGATCACAGATAAATTCAAGAGCTTTGATGTGGCCAGCTAAAGCATACTTACTGATCTAACAACAAATACAAGTGTTCTTGGAAAAAAACTCTTGGGTGTATACTGAAGTTTCGTGTTTGTTTTTCTCCCCTTTTTTGAATAATAAAAAAATGAAAGCTTTTTTTTTTTTTTTTTTTTTTCCTTCAGGAATGTTTCCTCAAGCTGATTGTTCTGCTCAGCTAAACACATACTCTGTGGCAGAAGGGTAAACAAGTACAGCTTTGTACTTGGTCCAGAACAAGAGACCCTACATTCAAACTTATGTTAAGTTTGAAAAAAGACTTAAAAGCTGCAGATAACCTGAGTTATGTTGCTGTTGCTTGACCTTTGTTGCCTGTAAAACCTGCTGATGCCAGGCCTATTTGCTCTTACAGTTCCCAATATTAGGTAAGATTATATAAAGATTGGAGATTCTCTTGCATGTCCTAAAATTCAAAGGTAGAAGATCAAATTCCCATTGGTTGGTAGCCTTTCTTCTTCAGAGGAAGAGCTGTGCATTACAGCAATGCCTGGTGTAAAGGCCCTATGTACTTTTCTAGCTGACAGTATGATGGTGTGCTTTCAAATTGCTGGCGCTCAGCATATTGAAAATAAGGACATTTGCTTAGGCACTGGAAAGGCAGAGGTGTCAATGCCTTACTAACCTCAGTGGGGACAGAAACTTGCCTGCCTGCCTGGAAGCACAAGGCTGCAGAGGGTTCGCTATGGTGACAGGGTCTTCACTGTCAGAAACTTGTATTAATGCATGGCTCAGGTGGAACTGGCTCATGATGCTCTGTCCCTGCTACCTGTGAAATAGCCTTTTTCATGTATATATCATACTTAGCCTTTAAGTGCCTGTGCTTGCTCCGGCTATTGCTATGAGAAGGATGCCCTACCGTGCCTTCCTCTGGTCCTCAGAAATCCTGTTCTTTCCAGACTTAGTTTATCATGGACAGCTTTGTACTTACTTGGTCTTGTCCAAGGATTTCACTCGTGGTTAAATAGCCATTCTTTTCATCTCATGTTTTTTCTCATGGAAGCAGTCAAGCCACTTTCTCAGCTTTACTTTGTATGCCAAGAAAACCAAGCAGATGTAGGTGAAAACGAATGTTTCTTTGATTTACCTTTAGATCATATTAAAAGCTCAAAATCAAGCCAAAAGCTTTCTGATGGACGCAAAGTGATCTTTTTTTTTTTTTTCCTACAGCTTGATCACTGAAGACATTTAAGGTGTTTTTTATTCTGGATTAAATTCTTTAAATTCTGAAATCAGTTAGGGAAAACAGTTCCCCATTGTTGTTAACCAGAGAAACATCAAACTTCTGAAAATGGCAATCCATCTGCTGTCAGGCATCTTTAAGATTTAGTGCTTGCTGTGGACTAGCCCTCCCTTTAATTTTTCCTTCCAAGTTAGTCCCTGCTGCCTTTCTCTTGTAGTCTGTCAAATATTCTCTGGACTCTGTCCTGAGCCCAGGTGACAATACTATATACAGCAGGGCCTTGTGCCCTGGAAATCATGCTTTTCTACCTGCCTTTGACACACAAGCCCTTTGCAGCCCTGAGGTTTGGAAAGACAAGGGCTCTCTAACACTCAATTTCTAATAAATTACCAGTTACCTTTGAAAATGCAAACTCCTGTCTTCAGTGATTAAGTTCCATTTGGAGAGTCTTGGTTTTAGTTTGTTCCAGTGGTTGGGGAAATAACTTAAAATGTGTGCCGTCCGTGGCTGCTGAGTTAGCAGAGGCTGGTTCTACCGAAAACTAGAAGCCCAAGGTTTGTTTTCTTTTTGTTCTGTTGGTGTTTCTTTTTTTAATCTCCTGAAGCTATCTAGTAGATTTCTGTCATGGTTGTCTCTAGAACTCCTAATGAAAACCAGAACAGAACAAAGCTGTTGGGAGACAAATAAACCTAATATTAGTTTGGAAGGAGTAAATATTTATCCAGGGAAAAGGAGATGGCTTATTTAAGGACTGACCTAATTTATTATTTAGGAAAACCACCTTTCAGTATGCATCCTACAGCAAAGAATTGTCCTTCTTTTTCCTAGGGAATATTATAGTTTAAGAAATGAACCACACAGCCAAGAATATACTGACAAGGGCAGTCTCCCAGAATGGAACTACTCATTAAACTCATTTATCCTCCTAACAGACAATTCTGAAGGTATCACAGTGCATTAGGGATAAAGCTGGACCACTGAAAGGTCACGGCTCTCAGAGACAGTAGCAGTAGTGGGAGGCACTCCAGTCAGGTTTGGGTTTGTACTAGCAGTTTCACAGGATGCTTGATTGTAACAGACATCTTCACTCCACACCTCTGTTAAATACCTAATTTTTTAAGCTACGTGCCAAGTAGACCCACAGAAAAATAAAGTCTTGGAGAGTACGAAGGGGCCAGGGAGATTGTTTTTGTTTTCCTCATTTCGTACTTGTTTAAGGTTCAAAATACTTGATGACGCAGGGGATCATGAACATGATAGAGTTTCTTAGTTGAGATTGATTGATTTTTATTGGAGTTTTTTATTTTTTTTTTCTTAATCCTCTGCAGACTAGTAACAATAAGGAATATTTCTTATTTGCTGATGGTGATTGAAGCATCAGATAGTTTGTGGTCCTAGCTTAGTGAGCAGTGGATGGGCCACCTCAATTATTGGCAACTGTGATGCTTTTTCAGCAGAGAGGGCTTGAAAGGGCTTGGAGAAAGAGCTGCTTTTCTCCATCAGAAACATCCTTTCTGACACAGGGCAGGGGACAGAAGTGTGGTTACACATCCTGTTCTGTCTGCAGCTGAGCCCTGCAGATGTGGTTACCCCTAGGACCTTCTTCTACCCCCTAAGCTGCTCAGCTTCGCTGCTTTTAAGGTCTCTTCCTAGTGCAGTTCAGTCAAAATGATCCAGATGAGCTCTAACACTTCTAATAGTAAGGTTTTGGATTTTTTTAACTTACCTAATCTAAGAAGTAGCCACAGCAACAGCTGTTCTAGGAATTAGAGAGATCAGTCACCTGTTACAGGAAAGCCATGGTGTGCAGTCTGTGATGAGCTGCAAAGGGTAACCATTTAGCTTGGCACAGCTGTACTCAGAATAGGCAAAGCCATTTCAGTGCCTTGCTAGAGCAGACCAGGGAAAACATGAAGTACCACTACCTCTTCTGTGCTTGTGCTCGGGATGAGCCATGGGGCTATCAGTCTTTCCCGTCCTCAAGTGTCAATAAAACACAAGGTTTCTGTCAGCACATGTGGATGTTGTGCTCCTTGGGCACAGTGGTAGTCCCCGTCTAGTAGCCCCAGTCTGATAGCCTATGTTAGTGTATTTGCTGCCCAGATATAACATACCTGATGGATTTTCATTCCTTTGCTCTGTCTGTGCCCCTTTGTACCACACTAAATAGGCTTTCCCTCTTTCACATAACAGTTCCCAATATTTGTGAGGTTATCACACCTTTGCAGATGATATGTATAACATAGTTATTTACGTATTTCCTCGTAAAGCTTTTTCCATGTTTGTGTTCTCTGAACTCTGACCAGATTCTTATCCCTTTCATTCCATCATTGAGGTTGCTGGCAATATTTCAAACTGCAGAACAGTCGCTGACCTGCAACTGCTGTGTTTCAAGATAGCGTTGCCGTCCACACCCTCCATCTAGCCTGAGTAGGACTCATGCTTCAGTGTGTTACTGCATCCTAATCTCTGTGTCATCTAGACCTGTGACTTGACAAGAGGATATCACAGCCCCCTTCCACCCACACTTTACAAGCCCATGCTTATGTGTTATATTTAGTAACTCACTACTTCTTCATACACATAATTTCCAGGGGGGTGATTCAGGGCTGCTTACTTACCTGAGAATCGTGCATCTTTCTACAAGCACTGAATTAGGAATCTCTCTCTGAAATGAGGAGCTGTCTTGAAAACTGACTGAGACTGAATATAGCCTAGTGCTAATAAAACCATCAGTTTAATTTAATATGGCTATGATTGTGTAATAAAGCAGATAGGAGAGAACTTACCTTAGTAGGTCCTGTGCTCTAAGTATTTGATGTGTCTAGTTTACCATGGTGCATACCACTGCCTACAGATCATTAGTTTTGATGGTGACTAGAACTGGAGTTAATCATGCGCTCCTCTGATTCTCTCTTGTGACTCCATATGCTGTCATTTATTATTAACCTGTGTCAACAGCCCTTCCAGTAATTTATAAGCCATATTGCACTGCTCTTTACACCTGATATTATTAAAAGTAACATTTCCAGAAAGCTTTTGTGAAACACTACGTTGATGACAGCACTTACAGTCAGACTTTTATGTACTCTCTTTTCTTCTTGCACTTTTAAGCTTTCAAAAATGCCGTCACATTTAGAACTAAATCCTTGTAGGTGTTTTTCAGCAGCTGTTTATTGCCAGACACCAGCCAAAAAATCTGCAGTTTTCATCAGTGAGAATTTTGACACATAACTCTCTGAGAGGTCTGTGATTCTTTTGTCATTGTTATTCATTCTGGCACTTAATGTATTTCTTCATGTATTATACCATCATCCTAAGAATATGGTTTTAAGTTCTGAAACTCTTAGTACCAAATTCTTTTTTAGAGTAACAAAAAAAAAAATCAAAAAACAAACCCTGAGGATTGTGAGTATATCTGTATAGTCCTCTGGTACGGCTGTGACAAAATCCAGACTTACGTCTCTAATCATAGCAGGGGGATTGGAACTAGATGATCCTTAAGGTCCGTTCCAACCCAAACTATTCTATGATTCTGTGATCATGTCACTTGTAAGAAACCATCATAATAGTCCACATCTTTCCATAAACTCTGGAGTTTCTTACAGACTGCAACAGAATATTCTTTTTTTTAGTTAAAAATTGGCTAAATACTATCAAATTATAATCACTATGGTGCAATCAGTAGTTTTGTTTACAGAGAGTTATTCTTTCATACAAAGACATACACAGTGTAAGTGGTCTACTTTAGTCATAGAGTTGAATGAGGTACATTAGCAGCGAAAATAGTCATAGTCTCCAGACAGTTATGTCTTTTCTAATTTTTCCACTAAGCTATTTTAAAAAAGTATAAAAGCATATGATTCTGCTTGAAGAAGGGAGTGCATGTCTTTGTATGAAAAGGATCTATACGTTTTTACTCTAAAGGAATTGCAGAATTCACCTTCATAGATTGTAGACATTATTATTGCACTTTGGCTTATTACTTACATTTTTCGAAGTAATTGATTAACCTTAGAGACGCATCTTCTTGTGTTTTCTGATCTATATGCAAAAGGTTTTGTTAGACCAGGAATAACAGGTTTAGTGATGCTCAGAGATGGTATTCCATCTCCTATTAAAATGTAGGCATTCCATCTATCCTGAGGTCTTAAGACAAGTTTTCATTGCATGTCTCAGCTTTTGAGATAGGGAGGTCTGGCACTTGGGGAGAACATGCACGCTAACTACCTATTTCTGTGGCTTTCTTAAAAGTGAGATTACATGATTTAAAAATACTTTATTTCAGTGTTCTATGATCTGGAAACTTTGATTTTCTACTATTTTGTAATTTTTTCCTTTTAGCAAAACAAGGAATTACCTTTGTTTTCTCTGGATTTCCGATGACCTCATGCCAAACACAACTTGCCTTGGTTTAGGCTGATTGGTCAGTTCTAACCAGCAATGTTACAGTACTTTTACACTTAGCATTTGTGTAAATTTGTAGCTGGTAGATGCTGGAATTTGTCTATGGCTCTCAATTTCAGAGCCTTGCTGGGCAGATTCACAACTGGTAAACTCATGATTGCCTGACTCCCACATCCATATTTAAAACCTTTCATTTTGAAGCTCTGCTGTGCATGCTAGCTCAAATTAATAATCAACTTGAAATAAACAAGTTCTGAAGTTCAGTCTGGGCTTCTGTGCCTTGAAATGTCTTGTAATGTTTTGCTGGCGAAATACTAAGTCCAGCCTGAGCCCCAAGCATGTGAGTCCAGCTGAATACTGAATAAGTTTAGTGATAGCTGCCAACAGAGCTCTGCTGAGCTCAGAGTTGAAGTTTAAGCTAGGTAAACTGAATGCAGAATACTCAGTCCACTGCAAGATTAAATAATTTGAGGCTTTCTGACTCAAAGATGGCTATCAGTATGTGAATGTGAAAAGATAAAATATTTTCACTGAAAATTTGGATCCTTCTGGATTCCTGCTTTCCCATCTGCTGCCATGTTTCTCATACCTCCCTGTTAAAAGTTGAAGGAGACACAAAACTATTGTATCTGCGTTTAGGTTATACAGTCTGCTCTTTAGTTTTCAGTTGCTGGATTTCTTTACATGAAATTCACTTTAATAAGAAATAGAATTTATTGATAAACCGTACCGATCATCAAATCCCAATCTGTTGGTGATATCATTTCACCCTTATCCTTTTGGAAGACTTTTTAGTCTCTCTATCCTCAGTTTCCAGATGGATTAAAAAAAAAGTAAAAAAAAAAAAAAAAAAAAAAGGATTCTAAATCAAAGCATCAGAAATTATCTATGCAGTTTACGTAATGTTTCCTAAGTGAGCTAATGTCGAAGCAAAGTATGATTGATAACAAAGTGTAATAGGATGTATTGTACATATCGTACATACAAAAATATGACAGGTTTCTTTAGTTTTATATGTTGTTAAATGGGCAGAACTCAAGATGCTTTACCAGGTGAGCTAAGTCAGTCTGTGAAAGGCTCAGAGAAGGAAATGTTTTCCCTCCATAGGTTTCTCAGGAGAAACTGAGCAAGTCTCACTGCTCTGAGGTAGATCTTTGCAACACTTGCAATAAAATACAACATCTTGCTGTAGCGTCCCTCTGAAAACTAGTATGCCCTGTGTATGAAAATGCATGTGAAGAGTCCATTGAATTCTGTTTAATGTCTCCTGTCTGCTTTGCTGAAAGTCACTTCAAGAATGTAGCCCTCAACATATATTCAGCATGTGAATTTATTTTGCAGCCTCTGTCTCCAAGGACCATTATGGTCCACAAACAGGTAGGGTCTCAAAACTAATGTGGCAGGTCCAGAAGACAGAGCTGCACAGTACTGCCCTGTTGTGCAGTCTTGGCAATAAACCTTAGGAGTCCCCAGAAAAAGTAGAGTCATAGGAGCAATAACCTTTTATTACCAGCCAGCCTTAGTTTCTCCCTATTTTCATATTGCAGACTGAATTTTTCCAAAACCGGAACTTGTGCACTGTTACTTAAGGTGAAGGAAGCTTTCCTTAACAGCCCTTGCTCTTATGTTTTGAAATGGTCGTTAGTTCTCTTTCTTGGCTTTAATCTTCTTCACAGGCTTTCCTCCATGTATACCTCACACTTTCCTATTCAATATATATGTATCTCATGTACTACTTCTTGTATCTCATGTACTTCTCATCTCTCTGTCCCCATCCAGCAAACTCTTCTGCTGTCTGTCTCTTCATCAGTGTCTGAGACATATGTGTAAAACTGAGGTTCTCCTAAAAGGATGTAAACCTAGCCTGGAAGGGATCTGCTTGTTGATATAAAGATGGTAAGAAAGAGAATTTTTTTGTATTTGAGTGTCATGGATATAATTTCATATGTATGTAAAAATTAATTTATAAACTGGCACATTCTTAGGGTTAGATGTCCTCTTTTAGTCTGAATTGAAAATCAGTTGCATTGTAACTGAGCTGGTTTGATTCCACAGGTACTTTTCCCCAGGTGTAGCTCAATTGTACAAAGTGCCAAATGGAGTTTCTTACAGGAGTGGCATTTGATGCTGCCTCAGACTAAGGCGGATGAAGCATGTGTTACGGTGGCCTGGTCTTCTCTAGTGGATTGCCAGCTGCAATGGAATAGCATATGGGCAGTAGCACAGGCTGTAGAAGCCTGTTTGCTAGAGAGTGCCATCATTTCTCATGGTTCATTTGACAGTCTCCAAAGACTAAATATTGTTAATTGGGAGCTGCCTACAGCATTGCCTCTCAGATTAAGATCATGTCAGTGTTTCTGCTGTGTCCTGTTGTTTGAAAAGATGAAGGAAAATGATGCACTGTATGTCGAGTTCTCAAACAAGGTTTTGGGCCAATAATGTTTAAAAATGACTGAAGATGGCTTTTTGTCCTCCATAAAATATTTTGTGTATTTTTATGCAGAATATGTGAATTTAAGTCTAAAAAATGTCAAGGAAATATATTTATTTGGATTATGCTAAAAAAAAAATTAGCTTAACTCTGAAGAATTTATATATCTTTCTCACACCCCACTCTTGCTCTAATACCACTGCTCATCTAGCAGAGCTTCTGAAAGTACCAGTGGTGAATTGCTTTTGTCTCTGTAGAAAGACCAAACTGTAGGGAGCACACAAGCCAGCAGCATGCTAATAGAATGACCTGCTGGACACTGGAAGGTGTCTAGACTGAATTTATGTCCTGGGACACGAGTAACTCTGGACATATGTTTACAAATGAAATGGATTGTTTTGAGGACAGTCAGGAAATCATTTTCAGAATTTGTACTACGCATTTACAAAGCATCTTGGTCTAAATTACTATCTGCAGATAAAAGGTTTTCTTTTGATGAGTAGGACAGACATGACAGGGGGATTGTAACAATGACTTTCAGTTTTAGGAGTTTTACAAGCTGGGTTGCCTTCCTTACAAAGAATTCTCCTTAGTTAACCTCGCAGTTATGGAGGTAAAAGCAATCCATTTAATGTCTGGTAAAGTGTTTTATCCATTAGAGGAGTCCTAAAAAAAGATACATAATCATTCATGAGGTTCTAACAGAAAAGATCAGTATCCACAGAAGTACAGCAAAAGCTAGATAAGGAGGAAGAAGTCACTTTGGAGAGGAGTTAGTTTTCAACTCAGTGTAGCAAAGAGGGACCACTGGGTTCGAAGTCATTAACTGCTGATGATAGAGAAGGAAAGTGATTGTTGAAAAAACAGTGTGGAAAAAGAATGGAGGGAAGACTGGAAATCGGTGTCTTACTAAGTGTTTGGCATCAAGGAGAAGCCCAGATTTAAGATGTGCTGGGGTTTTATGATTGGGAAAGGAGTTAAAAATAACCCTCTGTTATGGATTTGAGTAGTTGAGATTAAATAGAATAAATATAGATGTACAAGGGAGAGAGAAAAGTCTTCAAAGGAAGTTTAAGAATTGGACTTCAAATGTGTTAAAATTCAGCTCATTTGAAGATGTGTGTTCTCTAAAAAGCTGTGATTCAAATTTTTTATTTTTGAACTTATTACGGAGTTGGGGAAGAAGGGTTCATGATAAAAAAAATCATTTGCTTGTATTGCAGCTTTTATCTGCAGGGCTAGATTGGTTTAATTTGAAACACAAAATTGAGAGATCAGATTAAAGTTTATTTTTAAAACTGATGTTTCTGTCTTTCTAAGCTAGCTTCTGCCTAGAGGTTGTGACGCAAACGTTTTGGTCTCAGTATATGCCACGCTGCCGAGTGCTGCTTTTTCTGCCCACTACCAGGGTGGCCTGCCACCTGCTGAGGTGTTTCAGATCACACAAACTCTTTTAGGTTGTTTGTTCCCCCTCTGTGACTCAAATCCTTTCAATAAATAGTTTCTTTGAAATTGCTTGCTCTAAGCCCAGTTTCTGGGCGTTTCAGAAGTGGAATTGTTTGCAGCCAGTTACTTTCTTCTTCTGGCTGCAGGAAAGACCTTGGAATTTATTTTTTTCCTAGGGTATTGAATTTCAATGTTTTATCATTTTTCCCCCAAGGAAGATATGAATGTGAAATAGAGAAGTTTTCTTTCTGGAGTCTGGCCAGAAAGAGTGCTTTTCACCTGAGTTTAGATGGAATATATTCAGGTACCTTTCTGAATTTGGGCCAAGATTTGTAACTTGTCTCTAAGTAACTTGTCTCTAAGTTGGAGAGACTTCAATTTGATAGGTGGACCACTCAGTGGATAAAGAACTGGCTGGATGGCCACGCACAAAGAGTTGTGCTCTATGGCTTAATGTCCAGCTGGAGACCAGTAATGAGTGGTGTCCCTCGGGGATGGGTGTTGGGACCGATCTTGTTCAACATCTTTGTTGGTGACATGGAGAGTGGGATTGAGCGCACGCTCAGCAAGTTTGCCGATGGCACCAAGCTGTGTGGTTCGGTTGATATGTTGGAGGGAAGGAATGCCGTCCAGAGGGACCTTGACACACTTGTGAGGTGGGCTGATGACAACCTGATAAGTTTAACCATACCAAGTGCAAGGTCCTACAGCTGTGTCAGAGCAATCTCAGGCACAGCTACAGGTTGGGCAGAGAAGAGATTGAGAGCAGCTATGTGAAGAAGGACTTGGGGGTGTTGGTTGATGACAAAATGAACATGAGCTGGCAGTCTGCACTTGCAGCCCAGAAAGCCAACCGTATCCTGGGCTGCATCCAAAGAAGCGTGACCAGCAGGTCGAGGGAGGTGAACCTGCCCTTCTACTCTGCTCTTGTGAGAGCTCACTTGGAGTATTGTGTGCAGTTCTGGTGTCCTCAACGCAAAAAGGACATGGAACTGTTGGAACAAGTGCAGAGTAGGGCCACGAGGATGATGAGGGGACTGGAGCACGTCCCGTATGAAGATAGGCTGATAAAGTTTGGGCTGTTGAGCCTGGAGAAGAGAAGGCTGCATGGAGACCTCATAGCAGCCTTCCAGTATCTCAAGGGGGCCTACAGGGATGCTGGGGAGGGACTCTTCATTAAGGACGGTAGTGATAGGACAAGGGGTAAAGGGTTCAAACTTAAACAGGGGAAATTTAGATTGGATATGAGGAAGAAATTCTTTCCTGTAAGGGTGGTGAGGCACTGGAATGTGTTGCCCAGGGAAGTTGTGAAAGCTCCATCGTTGGCGGTGTTCAAGGCCAGGTTGGACAGAGCCTTGGGTGACATGATTTAGTGGGAGGTGTCCCTGGCCATGGCAGGGGGGTTGGAACTAGCTGATCTTAAGGTCCTTTCCAACCCTAACTATTCTATGATTCTAACTTGGTTTTTAAGTGAACAATAAGTTAAAACCATGCATGAACATTTTTTTCTTAATTGTGAAAATAATATTTGCAAATAACTTATTTAGTAATTACCAGGAAATACTGAGCCTGATGGGGTAGCCATAAGAAAGAATCAAAGCACAATACCATTCTTATTGCTTGGCCCACTTAGATTTTAAATTCTTCTATGTGAATTTAGAAAGAATTTCTATGAAACAGTGTTCACAAATTACACTATTTCTTTATAATAGGGCAATAGTAAACAAGAATTTATATTTGTAAGTGTGCGTGCTTTTGTTGAAGTATGTATGTCCAGAGCTGAACACAGTAATTCAAGTGAGGCCTCACCAGGTTTAAGTAGAGGAGGAGGATAATGCTCTTGCTAATGCAGCCCAAGATACCATTGGCCTTGGCCGCAAGGGCATATTGCTGGCTCATGAACAGCTTGGTGTCCACCGGGACCCCCAGGTCCCTCTCCACAGAGCTACTTTCCAGCAGGTCAGCCCCCAGCCTGTAGTGGAGCATGGAGTTATTCCTTCCCAGGTGCAGGACTCTGCACTTCCCTTCGTTGAACTTCATTAGGTTCCTCTGCCCATCTCTCTAGCCTATCTAGATCCTTATGAATGACAGCACAGTGCTCTGGGGTATCAGCCACTTCTCCCAGTTTCATTTCATCGGCAGACTTGCTGAGGAGGGACTCTATCCCTTCATCCAAGTCACTGATGAATAAGTTAAACACAGCTGGACCCAGTATTGGCCGTTGGGGGACACCGCTATTTACAGGTCTCCAACTAGACTCTGTGCCACCTATCAAAACCCCCTCTGTCACTCAGTTTTCAATCCACTTCACCATCCACTCGTCCAGCCTGCACTTCCTGAGCTTATGAGGATGTCATGGAAGATAGTGTCAAAAGCCTTGCTGAAGTCCAAGTAGACAGCATCCACTGCTCTTCCCCCATCTATCCAGCCAATTGCCCCATTATAGAAGGCTGTCAGGTTGGTTAAGCGTGATTTCCCCTCGGTGAATCCATGTGACTACCCCTGATCACAGTCAGCGTTAGATGATCAGGGTGTCACCAGAGACCCTCATAGCATTAACTGACTATAATGCATAGTCATTTTGATTGTAAATCAGTGGGAAAGAACAGGAGTGCATTTATCTCTGTGGGGAAAAAAAAGAAGTATTACTCTAGCTTAGTATTTCATCTTCAACTATACTTATTGACTGTCTCCAGTAAGTTTGGAATATTAATGAGATGAAGACCAACATCTTTAATTCAGGGAAAGCAACAGGTAGTGTGTAAGCAAGGGATCTCAGAATAGTCAAATTGACACTGAAAGCATTAAAAGAATTCTTATCCTGATTTTTTTATATGTAGGTACCAACAGTAGTCAAGTTGTTGAATCTGAATTACTCAAATGTTACTAATGGCATCCTACATTTCCTTTAAATAGTAAAATTTTGCATTTTGTGGTTCTCACTTCTTCAATATGGATCTCTATTTACTTTCACCACAAATTTTGAATATACAATTTTCATCTGTAGACATTCTTGTTCTGACTCAAACCTTCAAGGATTCATATCACTGCATATGATTTGCATGGAGTTTGGTCTTCTAAATCTTCCCTGATGTAAGTGAGGAATATTTTTATATTCTGTGAATGTCTACAAAAACAGGCTTATGTAAGTCTGAATTCAAACTGCATCAGGGCCTACAGAATAGCAAATTGAGACTTATGCACCTCATGGTTTCAGTCTAATGCAGCATCCAACCTCGTGCGTGTACTCAGTCATGGATATTTGGAAGTGCTCCCAGGTCCCTGTTTACATGTGGCCGTATCAATCTTCATTAAGAAAGCATTCTTAGGAAATACCTCGTTACCATTTTATACCAGAATTTTAGTTTTTCATATTTTTATGTTTAGATTTGTTTAGAGAACACTATGGTAATTTAAACATCTCTTGGTACTAAGATACAACCTGAGGCTGTTTGCTATTCCTCCTATTTGTATTCCTGTCTTGTTGGGGCAAGCAGTGATCCCGACACCTAAAGACAGATTAAATAACCTGTAAGAGCAGCTAAATATAGAGAAATTGGCTACATAGAGCCTAAGTTAAGTTCCTATGTTTAAAAGTTCAATTGTGCTTTTCAGATCAACCTCTAAGTCTCCCAAACTGAGGTTCAGTGAACAACTGCATCAAGACTGTGAATTAAATTAGCAATAAATACCATTCCTGATAAAAATTCTTTCAACTGTTGCATGTTTAGCTAAAAAAAAAAAAAAAAAAAAAAAAAAAAAAAATTATTTTTCAAATAAGAGGTGTTGCACTTAGGAAGCACCTGCCTTTAGCAGTTCTTTACAAATGACTTTTGAGTGTACATAGTGAATATACCAATGCATTTTTATGGCCTGGGTCAGGTAGTCCTGAAATTAAATGCAGCAGGTATGTATAACCAGAAGAATGAGAAGTAAAAAAACAAAAACATTAAAGTGTCTGAATTTGTTAAAGAATGGGATTTTCCTCATTTCCTCATGCTAAATTTACCTTTTAAGATGAACCATTAAGATATGAAGAGCTCCCTTGGAATGGTCACCTGATTGTATTGGCTTAAATGCAGTGAGAGCGCTGAATAGTGTGGAGGATTTAGTCCACTGGATTTATGCATCTAGTTCACACCTTAATTTTAGGCTCTCAGACAGTTTTCCCAAGTGCCCTCATGCCATTAATTATTGGTTTAGAGGACAAGGATCCTGGAAGGCTTTTACATAGAGTTCATGTCTTACCAAAAGATCTCCTTGGAAGAGTTCCTGCTTTTTCTGTGTCTGTTTTAGAAGCAGGCACAGATACAGGAGATTTGTATCATTATGTATCTATTATTTGAGGGGGCTGCCTTCAGGTAAGGGATTGTTTCTCCTTCCATGCTTGCAGGCCACCGAGCTCAGCTGGATCTTTTTGCAGTGGTTTGGAGCAGCACTGCAATGTAAATACTCAATCCTTGTATCTCTGATGGCTCTGAAACTCAGGATGAGAGCCTTATCTGGCTGTGGGCCCTCTGCTGGGGTAGCCATCTCCTTTGCATTGTGTGTGGTTTTTTTGCTCTAGGTACCAGTAAGCAGTGTTGTCATGTGCAAGGGCTGTGTTTGGTGGTGCTCACAGGAAGACATCTGAAGATAAGCACTTCTTGCATTACTTTGTTCAGAAGATAAGTTCTCATATTTCAAGCTGTCGAAAGCTTTGTGGCTTTAGTATGGAGGTGGGTTTTAATGTCTATAAGATTGGACGTAAATTACATCCAGGCTGTTCCTGCGCTTTCTCCACCTCCTTATGTGATACCCATTTAGGAACCGTCAATACTAACCGTTACCTGCTCATCCTGCTAAATAAAAGCAATTGGTACTCTTTTCTCCCAATATATCTGTTTCCTGGAAGGGTGATTGGATTTTATTAGTATTTTTGACAGTAAAGCTAAGAGAATCATACCACTTTCAAAAAAAATAAAATAAAATAATACTAAACATCTCTCTAATCAGTCTTAGAGTTTTAAAATCAAGTTCTGGAACACAGCTTTTTCTTTCTTTGGTTTGTATAAAGTTTCATTACAAGCGCTTCTTTTATGTTTCGCATTGTTATTAGAAGTTTCTTGGCTGAAAAATCATTTATTCCGGGTATCAAATGTTTCATTTTGGTGAACAATAGTGAGGTTTCTTTCAACATGAGCTGTAATGGAGATAACATTGCCAAGAGAAGTTAAATTATTACTTCCACATTATAAATCTGAATCACAGAGGTTTCCTGGGTACATTTTTTTTCACTGCAAGTTTGACTTTTAATAGAAAAATTAGCAGTTTTCAGGAAGTATGCATCTAATAAAAGGCACCTTTATGACTCGTCATTGCTATACACACACATTTGCTCCTAGCAACTGTAACATACATTTGCACTTGCTAATCTTCAAAAAAAGAAACAAAGAATATTCTAAGTCCATGAAAGCAAGAAAACCTTTAAGTACCCTTAAAATAATGTGAATATTACTGGGTCTATTCAGAAACTTTTTCAGTCATGGGGAGATTTTGTTCTCTTCAATGTTTCTCAAGAACACACTCTGTTAATCTGTTTGACTGATTAATATCAGATTCAGAGCCTTTTCATGATCTTCATAGAAACAGATGTTATCGTTTGTGGTGTAATGGAGACATATTCCGGGTATTATGTAACCTCCTTTGGCACTGATTTACATATTTTTCCTTCATTTTACCACTACATTGTAGTTTTACCCAAATGGTTCTCAACGCATTTCCACAGATACTTAACATGTTCAGACTTTGTGTAATATATGCCTTGCTCTCATAGATAGCTCTTGTTTTTAAACTCTGAGATCTGCTACACCTCTAGTTTTCAAATCATAATTAGTACCGGTACAGCATTTTTGTGCCCATGTTTCAGTGCTACCCAGCAGCTCTGCTTTTGTAGCCTGTGATGACATAGACAAAATCTCTGCTTGCTACCAGAGTATTGATAGACTGCTGTGGGCTCAGTCAGTGTGAACCCCTCCACATTCGCAGGAGTGTCGGGAGGAGAGGTGCAGGATTGAAGGTAAGGCTGCAGCCCAGGCAAGAGAAATAGCAGACAATTTGGGAAAACACTACGACCGTTAAGGACCTGTTGAGAAACAACTTGATGCTGAATCCTCCCTAAAGATAGTCTGGCCTGACGTGACACTCCTGTGCTTGTGTTATAGTTTGAGATTCTCCTTCAGGGGTTGCTGCTCTGCTTGGGCCCTGCCAATAAACCTTGAGGTTTTTTTAGTTAGCTTGGTCCTAAGCAGGAGGCTTGTCACAGTGTTTGTAGCCAACTGATTTGAACGTTTTAAGTCAATGGTAGCAGATACATTCTTTTATGCTACCGCACTGTTTCTGAGATGGAAAAGGACCTTGCTGACACCAAGAACAGCTCTGCCTTGTACATACACAACAGCTCTTTGACCTGTCTTTTGTGGAGGGCTCTTCCTCTTCTACAGACTAATTGCTTGCAGTGTTTCTTGTAAAGCCTACTGGTTCAATGACCAGCCTCATCTGGCAGGGAAGGCAAAGGAGTCTGATTTCTTTTGAAGTGAAGGTGATTGTTACTTCAAAAGCAGGTCAGCGGATGGGCCTGGTCTGGGAAACAACATTTCATTTGGATGTTTTGAGAGGCTTAAAAACCTCTGGGTCACAGCCGCAACCTTTGTAGGAAGTGGTATATGCAGTGTAAGACACAGTGAACAGATTGAACACCCCAAAAGGTACAAGAGAACATCCTCTTTTGCCAGATGTATTTTACAAGCCCTGCTGAGATTAATACAGGAGCCTGTGCTGGGACTGAGCTAGGACAATGTTACATAGAAGGACGGGTGCCCCAGCCACTCACTGGAACTGGAGGATCAAATTTGCGTCAGCCATTCTCACTCAGCTGTATTTTTTGACAGTTGAGAAGTATAGGAAGAAGTGATTACCTGGTAGTCCCATCTTCTTTATTTAACGTAATAAAATTTCTACTATGCAGGCCATCCACAAGTGGAACAGATTACAGCTGCATGGCCCTCACATTTCCTTTACGAAGTTGCTTGTAATATTTTGGCCAGACTTAAACAAAAAAGAAAAAAAATGAGAAGAGGGAAGATTCCTCTTGTATTATATGTGCAGGTTTTTTATCTCCCTTAGACAAATTTTGAATAATTCCTTATTATACCAAAACAGTTCAAAGCTATTCAAAACAAAGAAACAATTATCTTTTGTAATGTTTAAGTAGAGACTGTTCAAAATCTTCAGCCTTTTGCAGCTATAAACTGATGTCTACATGGCCAGAAAAATTATGGGCATGATCTTTATCACCTCATCCTGCAAAGTAGACCAGGAGAAAGAATGGTTAATAGGAAAAAAAAAATGCAATTTCTGAGTTTCTGTATTTCTAAATTTAGAACTAATATTTAAGGAAAAGAAATCATCAGTATTTCTTATTTGCTTAGGTTTTGCTATTAACCATAGACAACCTCAAATTCAGCACAAACCTGCAGGCTGTTCAAAACAGAGCACAGGCCAAGTACATGCTGTAGGTAGACTAACACAAATTTTTAATAGCAATTAAAGTAATTTTCTCTATATTCATACCCTTGAAAGGATGCTGCAGACTTTCGCTTGTATGTTTGAAGGTGAATATGCTGGGATAATTGCATTTCATTGTTGCAAAAGACCATTAACATCTAGAGGAGTCTGACTCCTGCCAGGGCCACGTTTGTTGGCTAACAACAGTGTTGATGTCAATGCAGCTGCTCCATCTGACTTTTTAGCCATTCATCTTTAGATTTCAGTCAATGTCTACCTGTAAAGATAGGCTCAGAAAAGTAAAAGCACTGGCAAGTTCTGCTTCTGATTGTGGCAGAGAAGAGCATGAGGATTTGCATGACTGGGTTTAAACCACATCTGACAGATACATTCTTTGCACACAAATGTGTTGATAAAAAATAGGTTGTATGCAGAAGGATAGGCATTTTTAATATGTGAGCCCAACACAACACGTTACAGTAGCTGGGCTTAGCTGTCTGAAACTAATACTTCATGGTAGTGATTTCACTTGAGAATAACAACAGTATCTATTCCCATTGCAGAGTGGCAGTAGTTCATGACAGCATATTGATTTGGAAGACTTCTATCTACTTTGAAATATAAGAAGGTTTTGAACTATAAGAATTAGTATCTCTGACCTCTCTGTGGTTTTCATCATGGTTTGCAGCTTTGGTTTCTTGCAGCATCAACCTTAAGTTTATTTATAGGTACTAAAATGTATCTTCAGGCTTGTGATGAGGGCACCTACAACGGTGGGGTGTTAGCTTCTGGGCTAAATATCTGTATCAGGGTTTTCCGCGACTGTGGGAAGGTGCTGGACCCACTACCTGAGATGGTGCCTCCCTGTTCCTGTGTTCCTGACAGAATTCTTTTGAGCCCTTCAACAAAATTGTCCAGCAGGTCAGATGATGCTTACTTAAACTTGACAAAGCACTCTGCTGAAACTGCAGAGAACTGTCATCAACCACTCAGTAGCAATGGAGTCAGGACAAAGCAAGAATAAATGGCAAAGTCTAAGAGAAATAGACCAAGGCATCTGTGTTATAAGGATTAATTTCTCAGCTGGGTAATTATGAAAGGAAAGACAGCATAATTTGCAAATGATTTTGGGACATTAAGGGCCAAAGACAGGAAGACCTTCCAGAAGCACGTACAAGGTAAACGGACAGACATGACCCTGCCAGGAAAAGTTATGCTGACTGTTGGATAAGTATCATAAAATGGTTTGCGTTGGAAGGGGCCTTTAAAAGTCATCTAATCCAAGCCCCCGTCAGTAAGCAGGGACATCTTCAACGAGTTCAGCTTACTCAAAACCCCATCCAGCTTGGCCTTGAGCACTTACAGGGATTTACCACCTCTCTGGGCAGCCTATGCCAGTGTCTCACTACCCTCAGAGTGAAGAACATCTTCCTTATATCTGTTCTAAATCTACCCTCTTTCAGTTTAAAGCCATTTCCCCCTTGTCCTGTCACTACAGGCCCTTGTAAAATGTCTCTTTCTTATAAGCCCCCTTTAGGTACTGAAAGGTTGCTGTTAGGTCTCACTGCAGCCTTCTCTTCTCCGGGCTGAACAAACTCATTTATCCCAGCACAGCCATTTTGCCTCAATATCCACCCTTCCTGCCATAGTGTATATAGTTGTGGCAGTTGCTAAGCATGTGAGAAATGAGGAAATGCCAAAATAGCAGTGCTTTCCAGACAATAGAAGTTAAATAAAAAATTGTAGTGCTTATAGCATAGTATGGGACTACTTGATATTTTTAGCCTGATCATACTTCTGTACTGCTAATCATTGTGCATGCACTTGAACATCACCCAGTTTCACAGTTAAAAAGGATGAAGAGCAATGGCCACATGCAGAGGGATTTGGAGTTTCAGATTGCATGGCTAATGAACCCTCCCGATTTGTGGTGCAGTGATTTGTACTATGCTGTGGCACAAGTGGGTTTCAAAGCAATTCATATTTGTTAGCAGGAAGAGTTGAATGTTAGTTTCAGTCTGGGTGTGAAGGGAATGAGTAATTTCAGCACCCAGTATGTATATTACCTGCCTTTGTTAGGCAGTCATGTTTTAAACTTGGCTCTTCTTAATTCTTTTCAGGCTTTATCAAAATAGAAATCACAGCCATAATTTACGTTCCTCCCATTATAAACTGGATGTTAGGAAAGGACAGTGAAGAAATTCTGGGAAGTAAAACGTGATCTAATACATCCTTGCAATGTTACCTGATGCATTATTGTTCAGGATATAGGCTAAATGCATGAATAAAAGGCAGTTAAGTTACTAATTCCTGTAACACCAGTGAAGGAATGACAAGGATGAACTAAGACATGGCATGACTAACAGTAGCTCCAAGGTAATAACACTGGCTGGAGTTGCATGTTTTCACTTGCTTACAAATCTATTTACATTACTACTGAAAGTGATGTATTTTAAAACAGTATACTTTAAAGAACATAAAAAAGCCACCACCACTCCCCAGTCCCCGTCAGAATCTCATTCTGCCAGTTAAAGTGCTGTCACAGGAGACTGTCTCTAGTGACAGTGACAGTGTCAGTGCTGGCAGCCGTCTTGGTGCTCATGTGGCAAATGGCCTTCTGACAGCTTAGAAAAAATGTCAGAATAGCAGCTGCCCATTTTCTGGAGGTGTTTTACCACGTTAATGTTGTTGCTGTTTTGAAATGCATTTCTTTCCAAAACACAAAAGAGGAAAGCAATTTGCACAAATGCCAAGAAAGCGCATGAGTCTGTGCGTCATGAATTAGTTAAGCAATCACCTGCTTCTTTTTCTTCTTGCTCTCAAGAAAATGTTAAAAAATAGCAAACTAGCATGACCTTTAAAACTGTAGAGGTTCAGCGGTCATATCTAAATGAACATACACATCACTGTTTCAGGTGCGTTGGTCTTTGAATTGACAAAGAAATGACACTCTAAAATAAGAGCTTCAGTGTAACTGAGCAGAAATCAGCTATGTAACACAGTGAATGGAAGTGCTGCAGAAATATTTAAAAGAAGTGGCAGTGTCCTTTCCCAGTAGAGCAGCTGGGACCATGTTTTTCCACGTGACATGTCACTGTAATTGTAGGTTTAGTGCTAAATAGTAGAAAATTCCTTTCAGTTAGGGATTTTTGGCTTCTTCTTCCAAATATGACATGCAGCACTATGCAAAGTTTGTCCCTGTTGGAAAGAAGAAACAAGGGGAAGCTGTCTGAGAGTGCATCAGAGGGTGGTATGTGATGGAGGAAGTTCAGGAGCTGTGCAATGCAGGTGACCTGCACCCAAGCCTGTATACAGTTCCCTTCTTGCCCTGAAAGAGACTTCTTTTCACCCAGTATGGACAGCAGCCCTCTCCCCTTCCTGGGGTCAGGCAGATGGCTCAGAGCACAGAGGGAGGGAAAAGAGAGTGTGAAGCTTCTTAACCTGCTTAACCAGATCTGACATTCATATGTTGTCCTCTAGTCAAACCAGATCTTATGAGAAGATCCCCATTCTGTGCATTTTTTTTTCTTTTTTTTTTTAAATATAAGTGCTGTTAATGTCTTTTTTTTCCCCCTCCCTAGAAATGAGAAGAAATATATAAGCAGATACTGGAAAGAGGTGAAAGTTGGAGACTTTGTGCAGCTTCGCTGTAATGAAATTATACCTGCTGACATATTGCTGCTCTCCTCAAGTGATCCTGATGGGCTGTGCCATATAGAAACAGCTAACCTGGATGGTGAAACTAACTTAAAACAAAGGCAGGTGGTGAGGAGGTTCTTAGAGCTGGTAAGTTACCATTTTTAACTCTCACTTAAGATAAGAATTTGTTTCAGGTAAATAAACTGTTCACCAATCCACTCTGCACCAGCTAAATCTGCTTGTTCTAGTAATGCTAATGAATTATTGTTATGGTTGTCATTGAAATACTAGCACTTGCCAACAGCTGACCTCATCATAGTATTAGAAGTTTTACCATAATTTTTCCCTGAATTTGAATAGGAATTATCTGGGGCAATTGTGTGTGGTTGGAAAATGTTGGGGGGTTTTAATGGCTTCTATTGTAGCTTGATTCTTGAAAACACATTTTAACTCCCCAGTGAGACAATATTTAAATATAAACAGCTACTTTTCCTGCCTGCAAACCAGATCAGTTTCAATTAGGAATTTTGCCCGAAACTCCATGTTGCAGTTGGAGCATTAAAGCCTTGTAAGATTTAAAGGGACAGCATACACGCATTCTGGAGGTGTGTATGCTGAAAAGCTGTTGTACTGCTCTCTCACTGTGCTTATCTCCCCCCAACAGCACTATTTTGAAACAAAACAAAATCCAGATCAGTTACTTTCAGCAGAATTAGAGGAAGTTACCTGAAGTTTTACTTGCTTTAACAATCTTACTGAAATAGTATTTCTTTGTATGCCCTCCTTTCCCTTACCTCTCGCTAGCTAGCCACAGTTTCCTGTATTTTGTTAGGGAAAAAAAAAATATTTTCTAGATTTCAGCTAAATCTTTTTTCCCTAGTAGCTCTTCTCATTTGATAGATTTTGTAAACAATGGAGCTGCTGCCCTTACCAAGGCCATTAAACATAACTACACAAACCTATAGTTATACTGAGGTAATCACCATTAATGAAGTTGGAATCCTTTGAATAGGATAAAAATCAGTGTGCATTCCAAATAATCCTTTATGGTAGATAAAGCCTCTCTCTGAATAGTGTGTGAAAACATGAGATAAAGACTTGTTTAATAATCAGTGATTTCCCCATAGAATTTAGACTTGACACAGCAGCTACTGCCACGGCAAGACGCCTAATCAGCTACAAGCCAAATATTTCAAAAACTTTTAGTTGTTTCAAAGAAGATGATTGAATTGCTTCTGAAGTGTCCCATCTTGTTCCCACTGAATTTTTTCCCAGTGGGTAGAACTCCAGGGTGGTACTCAGATGATGTATCCCACTCCTCTGCCAGCACAGACTTCCTACATGACCTCAGGCAAATTATGTAGGACAAAACCTATAGATTGCATATACACTACTGAATACAGGGACGCTTTCATGTTTGTGGTTATAGTTATAAGCTAAGGGCCCATCCCAGCTTTGTCTCAAAGGAAGACCTGGGAATGTACCAGTTCCTCCACTCATCCACAGCAAATGGTTGGATTTCTGTGATCTGAGACCATCTGACACACAGCAGGAGGTGCTGGTAAACAGTGAAAGGAATTGAAGTGTCTAAGTACAGATCATCGCAAGATTGGCTTTCAAGAGCCTTGCTGCCCTGAGGAGTCTCTTGTGCTGCATCAGGATCCCCCAGTTTCCTGGCGGCAGTCATGATTCAGCACGAGGAGTGTGATTCTTGGAATCTCTTGGGCTGAGAGAGGACCTGCTGACCCTAACGCTGTGAAGCCTAAATGCGTGCCCAAGCCATCAGTTGTGGAGTCACTCTTCTGTCTTCAACCAGGAAACTCATGCGTGCATTAATGCAGCAGAAAAACCAGGAGGGAATACCCCTGCAATCTCATGTTTGGCATACTCAGTGGGCTTTTAATTGCTGATCCAACCCAGGCAGCTGAAGACTGGGTTTTGTACAGGTTGGCAGCACCTGTAACCTTTAGACTGTTGTGTGGAAGCGAGTAGCAGTGTCTTTTCCTCCTCCAACAGTTAAAGGTTATTGGAGGCTGCATTGGACCTAGTTAGACAAGAAGGCTGAGGAAATGGTGGCCACCTAGGGAAGCAAAGCTAGGTTCATGTGCCAAGCAGCTTAGCACATCAGGGTATATGTGGCATAACTTGCTCAGTATACCCAGCTTTACTGAGGAAGTCAGATAACATAACAGATACTTAGAGTCAGCTTTGTAAACACCTACTGCACTTTGCATTTCCAATTCATCCTCCTTCCAAATCTTAGTTCTCTGTGTTATGATTATAGAACTTTTCTATCTCAGAAGTGTGCTTCAAGATATATAGATAGATAATTTTTAAAAACAGATTTTATTTCACAAGATGCCTAGCTACACTAGCGGTGAGGTCCATAATAGTCAGGGATTAAACAGGGGCCAATGACAGAAAGCTCATTCATTCCAATGAAAATAGTACTGGGCCCCAAGAAATCAAGTATTGAAAGAGAGCTTGTAAGAAAACCACATGTGACTACCTCCCGTCTCTTAAAATAGCCAAGAAGCAGGAAATACCCAAGCCTGGTTTCCTGCATCAGCTAAGTCATAGGGAAAGTGCACACTTGCAAGTACAAAGTCCTCAGTCCTCAGCAGCTGCAGCATCGCAGACTATCTCTGTAACAGCATCCTTTAAGTTATCCAGCAGAATACTCGCCATCCTTGTTAAAGTTGGCCAACACCTGTCTGACCACACTGTTAATTCATGCAGCAGCATTAGCTTCCTCATTTCATGCTGGTAGGGATAGGATCTTGTTCTTGAAGGTGTTGCCCTGCTTAGAGGCACTCAGCAGTGGGATAGAGGTAGCTGCTTTGGAAGTGTTGGATGAACATAGGCCCACAGCCAAATACTGTGGAATAAGCAAGGCAAAGCCCATTTTTTTTGAGTGAAGTTCAGTTCCTATCTGAGTAGCTCTTTAAGTAGCAACAACTGAAGAGAGCTTATTGTTAGACATCATAAAATACTTTGGAAGACCAAAATTCTCTTGCGCCACATGCTGACCATCCTTTTACCAAATCTCAGGAAAGTTCATTCACAAATCTAATAGGACCTGCATCCTCACTTGTTCATGCATTGGACAAGATCACTTTTTCATTTTTATATTAACATTGCACTCAGCAGAACAACTCTTAGTTATGCTCATAGCTGTTTGGTCCTGTGTCATTCTGCAGCCCTGTTGTTCAAGCAGGAAAACAAACAGATTATGTAGACCTAACTGTCTTTTTCCCACACTGCTAAACTCTTCCCCCACCTCCCTTACAGGATGACGTGCCTGGTCATGTGGCTTATCACAGGACAAGAAGCACAGATTTTTTTTGGAAGCTTCTTTTTAAAATAGCTGTCAACAGTTGTCTTCGAATAATGTCTCTGTAGCAGTATCACAAGTCTTAGAAGAAACTTTTGTTTTACAAAGCTTGGCCTTTCTGTGTTTCTTATATGAACTAACTGCTAACTTCCGAGCATGTGCCTGTGAAGCATGTCAGTGAAGGATAGCTGTTTATATAACCCATCACTCTGCTGAGCATAGGCAAGGAGTGGGAATGGGGCTAGGAACAATTATTTTGAGTGACATTTATGCTTTCCTT
This sequence comes from Myiopsitta monachus, assembly GCA_017639245.1. Lineage (NCBI taxonomy): Eukaryota > Metazoa > Chordata > Aves > Psittaciformes > Psittacidae > Myiopsitta > Myiopsitta monachus. The sequence continues at coordinate 38,446,784 of CM029927.1, forward strand.
ATTTTGTCCCTGCCCTGTGCCTGCCCATGCAGTTTACAGTCCCACAGGTCTGTGCTGAGCTGCTTGACATAGAAAGCCTGGCTAACAATTTGGAGTCACTGAAGCGGGCTGTGCCCTGGTTAGTCCTCTTGCAACCACAATGCTCTTTCCAAAAGCCCTCTCCAGAGGCCAGCAAGCCCAGTGCTGTTACGTCGGGTACAGCTGTCCTCTAGAAGGGCAGCTGTTCTGCCAGCATGTTCTGAAAGATTTTTGTGTGCCCCACTTGAGCATTAACAGCATGTAAGATCCGTAGTCTCAGAGAGTAAAAGCAGTTTCCTCCTTCCAAAACTTCATTCAGGAGAGTACTGTTCTGGGCTCTTTTTAGCCTGCCTCTTGAAGCAGCAGTAAGCAATTATAGAAGCTGTTTTGTATGCTTGTCTCCAGTGCTTTGCAGGCATCATTTTACTCTTAAACATATGCTGAGAAGATCCAAGATCAGCATTTGTGGGCTTGGGTTGGACCTATCCACTTGTGAATTCCAATAAACTGTTTTCCTTTATATAGTGCAAGTGACCAGAAATTTTGCTTATTTTAGTGCTGCTTCAATTTGTCTGAGTGATTTATAGTACACTGGGAACATACTGCTTTTTAGCTGTGTATGTTTGTTAATGAATGTGATCTCTCCGACACAAACCTGTACTTTCCGTATGTGAAACCTTATCAATACATAAGCTGTGGGAAGGGTCACTGTCATATTTGTCTGTGGCTTATATGTCTGAAGATACCAGTTTGCATGTATACCTTTTTGTTCTACACTCAAAATAGTCAAGAAAAAAACAAAAAACACTCAGTGAATAGGTAGGAAAAAGGAAACAGGAGATTTTCAAAGGCCTTGACATCTTTTTCCTTCAAGACTTTAAATACTGTGGACTTGTTATCCAGCTACTACAGTGATAGGGTGTGATAGAAATGTTTAAAGCAGTCAAAAAAGTAATTCTGCATGTTCTGTCTTTAAAGTCAAAATGGTAGTGAACTGTCTTCAGACTGAGGCATGAATCAGATCCATGTGTGCAACATGACACTCTCGACAGTGCAGCTATGAGAAAGCACAGTACTATATCCCAATGTGAGTGATCTAACAGTGTTAGCAGTGACCACTAAGCATGTCTTGGAAAAAACTAGTGTTTCTTGGTATTCCACCAGTTTCCTTCTAATTTCTAACACACCCTTGCTGCTGCCGAGTCACAGCAGCCTTTTCTGGTATGCTGGATCTAACAGGAGACACAGTAGGCTGGAGAAATCAATGTGTTTTCTGTGCTACTCTGCAGGCTGCTGTGCCACCACACCCTCCACAGTTGCTTATGGAATGTTTTCCATCCATCTGAGACGTGTCAACCGCTTTTCAGAGAGTGGATAAGCAGATACAGCTTGGGCTGCGAGAGCTCAAAACTCCCTTTCAGGTTTCATAAACTTGATTTAGGATATTTTGATAGTATGACTCTAGACTCATGGAAAACATTTACATTTCCTTGCTCCACTGTTTTTACTCAGTATGCCTTTTAACAAAACCCACAAAGACTCACTGTGGATTCTGGAGCAGCTTATGGTTTACTAACCACTGGCCATGTCCTGAATGTTTATGTGGAAACCCTCAGTTCAGCTGAAAGCTATGCTAAATGTAGTGGCTGCCATTGAGAAGGTGCATGTATCCCTCTGAGAGCTAGTAGGGTTAAGGGATGCATTTTTTAACTTTTCCTCTTATTTTCTCCTAAGAGCAGACCTTTGTTCAAAACAAGCTTGTACCAGCATGATTGCACAAGATTTAGATAAGCCTTGGAAATGACTTTGTGGCTGCTTATTTACTTTGTCTAAGAAGCACATCTGAATTTGGTGTCCTGCCTGTTTGGGAGGGTTCATTTGCATGCAGTCTAGTACCAAAATAACTCATCAGTCTGATTTCCTCAACAGTCAGTATGTGAACCCTTCTGGAACATGTATAAACTCAGAGGACGCAAGCACATTCGTTCATCTGTCCCAGCCTGGAAGCCAGGCTGCATTGACGGATCCAGCTTTCATTCCAGCACACTGTTCATTTCACTTCCACTGTTCTTGTGCAGTGCTGGAAGCATAGTGGGTACAGCTGGACATAGAGGAGCAAGCATTAAGCTAGTTACACTATCTCTTTCTTTCCCTGTGCGTCGTAGGCAGAAACTGGTCCAAAACAGAAGACTTCTAGAAGAAGGGCTGCACTGTAAGCTTGACTGCTGGTGACTGCAGGCAGCTCTATATGTGAGGTACTTTATGAAGGGCAGCTCAATCTGAATTGCATGAGAACAACTCACAGGGCAGCCTTGGTATCTCAATGTAGATGTTTCTTTTGAATTCAGTTTTTCTCCCTCAAAAAATAATAATAAAAATGTAAGAAAAAAAAAGGAGAGAAAGCAATTTTAAAATTTTGGTTTAGCCTAAACTGAACTAAGATTTATTATGCAGCCATCTGCATTGGTTAAACTAGCCCAGTTTGAGAGAGCTGCTGAAGTTAACCAGCACAAGCTCCCAGGCAGACTAGTTTGCAAGCTCACCTGCTGATACAAGCTTCTTACCTCAGAGAGGCTGACTGAGTCTTCTAAAGCAACACAAAAGTGGGTATAGCTATACTCTCCCTGGAGCTCCTCATCTCACTAATACAGCCCTCAGGCGATCACCCATCTGAAATGAGTGTGGATAGTATGCTGTTGTTGAGACTGTAAGTGCTTTAACAGGGTAGAATCAGGCCACAAGAACAGTGAATTTCTCTGTAGCATCTTTCAGGGGTCATCCCTTTGTGTCTTTCTTTTTTGAAGTATTTTGAGAAGGTTCACAAGGCTAGAAAAAATGGCTCTAAAATTCCAGATATGCACATGCTAAAACATCAGATTAGTGCTCCATCCCACACATGTTGCCAAAATTAGATTTCCCCAAGGGAAAAGAGAGTTAAAAAAAATAACCAAACAAGCAAAAGAAAAACAGTGGTTTTTTCCCTGTGCACTACTGGAATATTGAATTAAAACTGTCTTTTTATTTTTATAGTTTAGCTGAAGATCTTAGGGAAACAGGTCTTGTAAGAAGACGTGTTTGTCAGTGCAAAATGCAAGTGTGTCACACCCTGTGAAGACCTTTGTCTGAGTTCACGCCTTGAATGTTCAGTAAATTGCTTTGATGAGGGTAGAGTCCCTATGAAGAGCTCTACACCTATATTCTGTCTTTCTTTGGGATAGTACAGTGTTCAGAAATGACTTGTGTGGAAATTGTGGACGTGTCTAGTTAAAGAGGAAGCAACAACAGTCTCTCTGACAGAAATGCCTGGTGCTGAATGGCCTGGTGCAGAGCAGGGCTAGAGCCACTGCTGTGGCAAAGTCTTGTGTGAGCTGAAACTCCTTAAAGGAAGGCTGAGAACAATTTTTCACTCTGTTGTTTTACCATGGCATTAGTTAGCAATCTCACATTAGGACGTATGGGGAAATAAAAAACTCAAGAATGATTGGTTCACTTCCTCCTTGGTCAACTTTGAGCAAGGTTACCGTCTCTTACTAGTTTCCATTGTGCAGGTGTGCAGGCCGCAAGTTTGACCATTGAGAGAGCTTCATTAGGGGGACAAAAAATTTGAACAGCTGTGAGAGGAAATTTTGGATATCAATTTGAGCATTGGGGGGTGGGGAACAGAGGAAAAGGCAATTTCTGAAGACTGCTGAGTACTTGACTTTTACCATTGGCATTGGCTGTTTGATTTTTGTGGTCTAATATAGGTTAAAGGGGCTAAATGGATGAATCTATGTTTGGATGGCTTGGTCAGGAAGGACCTCCCATCTCTAGGGTAATCCTTCCAGCACTGGTGGAACAGTGGTGAATCCATGTAAGAAAATGTATTATGCCAGTACTTGTGCTGCATTTGCCCTCTAGAGAGGCAGGACATTTTATTCTCTTTATTGATAGTTGAGCATCTCTCCATTCTGCTGTTTCTATGAAAAACCGTCAGAAAACAAAAGAGCATTCCAGGTCCATACAGAAAATAAAACGCTATACTGCTTTCTAGTGACAGAAAAGTAAACATTTGCATTTAAAACAAGAAGAGAATTTCCAATTTATTTTTTTTTATTATTATTACTTTTTTTCATCTTCTAGCCTAATTCAGTTTTTCTGAACAAAGTTTATTTTTATTTCTGGAACTGTTTATTCCTTAGGCATACATCAGCCTGCATGTCATCTGGGAACAGGAAATATCTCGAATACCTGTTTTTAGAAATTAGATTTTGTAATATAACATTGAGAACTCTCGATTTTAGGGCCAGGATTTTTAAGCTAGAAATACATCATGCTACACTTGTCTCTCATACCACAACCCCAGCTGACAGTGTCAGTGGTTTGGAAAGGATGGAAAAGCCTTCTTTTCCAGAGCAAGAGGGTTCACAGTATTAAGCCATGTGTAACCCCATCTATGATAGTATGGTATCACTTTCCTTTGGAAGCACTGAGGTAGAGAGGGGGTCTGCTTTTCTGCCAGTAATGCCAGAACAACAAAATGAGGAACTCCTGTATTTATCTCAGCCTCAGAGATGTGAACCCTCATCCCACTTCTGTTTTCTCCACCTGCCACTGTCCAAGCCTCCTACACATTTTAGTACAATTAAGGTCATGAAGGACATTTGCAATTTGCATTAAAATGTTGTTTACATGGGAAATGGCTGGTCTTATCTATGTTTCAGAATTGCTGTTTCAGTTAACTCATGAAAATTTCCAGTTAACGTGGTTATACTCAGCTATACATAGCTCTGCTATGACTTGCTGATGGTCAGACACTTCATATATGTGTATGTGCCTGTGAGAGAGAAAGCTATGATTGTCCTGTAGGTACACGACTGGAGAAGAAACTGTTCTCCACACAAAAGTATACTGCTTGTACTTCAATTTGGGTTTGAATTAAAAACATCAGTAGTACATGGAGATTTATGGACAGTAGTGCTAATACACTAATTCTGCTTTCTTAATGATACAGTAGTGGACTGTTTTACATAAAAGCAGGGAACAATTAGCATTTCGGCTTCTAAGAGAAAATTGGATGTTTAACATACAGCATGGTTAGAAAGTGTGTATAAGTTGTCATAAGCATTTACTAGCCTCCCCCTAACTTTTCCAAGCTTTTTTTTGATTGTATTTTTGTCCTGACTTGATTAAATGCCAGGCTTAAGCCATACCTCAGATGGCTGAGGATGCTTACATACCTGTACAGCAATGTGGCCTTTATGGCTGATCTCACAGGGATCTGACTTACAGGCTGGTGCAGTGTAACAGGAAGGGATAAACAAGAAAGCAACAAAAAAGAAACAAAACCCAATAGAGTATCTCCTGGTGCTGCCCTCAAAGCTGTCTTGGTGATCTTTGATTCAGATAGATAACTTGATAATGACATGGAAGAAAAATTACACAAACCATTTTATTAATTGATGTTCTCACTGTTTGTCTTATTCCTGACATTTGTTCTCACTGTTTACATTTCCACATGTCACGTTTATTGAATGTTTATAGTAGTGAATGTTTGCATGAGAATCGCATAATTAGAATATTTTGGGTTGGAAGGGAACCTTTAAAGACAGTCATTTTCATGTATGTTTTAAGTCCACACTTAACAAAGCTTACAGGTTACTGAAGACAAGACTCTGCAGGAACTTTGTAAGCATTGTGCATGCCTGAAGCATGAGGCTGTCTAGAGTGCTGAACAGGGAAGCAAACCTCAATCCTTACACAGTGATGTGTGTTCATCCCCCTCAGCTCATTTCCCAGCTCTGCTGCTCAGTTTTGTAGCTGGCAAGGCCATTTTGAATGTCTTTCCATAAGATGTATGCAGTCAGCTGGTGTCCGGAAAAAAACACCCTTGAATTCCTTGAGTTTTTGAAGAGGTGTTTTTCACTTTGCTGCTGGAGTCTTTAGCATGTTGTTTGAAATTGAACTTGTTCAGTTACTCAGTAAATTAGGTAGTAGATGAGAATAGACAGACTGGAGAGTGAAGCTCTTAGCCAAAGTGTTCAGCAGGCATCCCAAAAACCCCCATATACCATGCGTGGCAACCACAACCATGCCACCCTCAGACTGACTCTTAGTCTTCACAGCTGCCCTTCCATCCTACTTCACAGGGATATGAGGGAAATGCAGAAACATTTAGGATTAAGTGCAGAAAGTGCACTCTGAGTGCTATGTTTGCCTCAGGAACATTAGTAGGGCAGGCATGTGATGGTGAATGTTGATACAAGATACAATTCCAAGCAAAGATGGAACGCCAGTGTCCAGCTTGGGGAGTTTTTACTTGGTCATACAGCCTTCTGACACTGGGGATGCTTGTGGAAGCGCTGACAGACCTATGGTATTGCTTATCCGAATACTTCCTTGTAATATTTGGGATAAAAGGTGTCTTTTCATTAGGACTGCTTCTTTCCCTCTGTGCTCTCCTGCAGCTGGCAGGGGCTGGAGTTCCTTGAGTGGTTACTGTATGTAACAGGTTTCCCTCACACCCTAAAAATATTTCTTAAGCATATAATGCCTTGCAAGATAAAGCTGCTTGTATCCAGATTCTCTGTCATCATGTTGAGATGTGCTCACCAAGCTTTGATGTGTTTAGCTGCGTCCTGACATTACAGCTGCTACTGTTAGGTTTTAGCATTCATAAGAAAACCCCTTCATTACCGGCCACTCTCTCTTCTCAGGACTCTGATGTTCTGGTTTTTATTTGTGGAATGATGCAAGAGTGGTGCTTGGCATTTCCCTCTTCTGGTTGAAATGTCTTAGTCCTTCCCATTCCCATTTCTTCTGGCAGAACTTCATCCCACAGGAAGGCAGACTGGCCAGCAGCCCGGACTAGAGCAGGAGTAGGCCAAGGTATATTCAGAAGCTGACCTGAGCTATTGTGCTACTAAATTTAAATGACCATGCAATGTTTTTGCCACTAATCAAGTGAAGTTTTCTTCCAACAGTTATGAAATGCAGCAGAAATATTGCTAGAAATCTCTCCAGAAAAGGGCAAGTACTGGAAAGTGGAGAGGGTTCTATCCCACCAAGTGTCTGTGAACACAAAATGAAGAGCCTCTAGAGGAGCAGTGTGGGTTGTACACAGGGTTTTGCAAGCCCTTGAGGGACTTGGGTTTGCAGTGTAGTTGAAGTGCTGAGCTGATGCTGAGGTTGGTTGTTACAGAATATGGACCCATTCATTCATTTCAGTGGCTGGCTTTTGAAACAGGCAGATACTACTTTCTTAATTGTCAAGGTCAGGGTCCATACTTCAGCCTTGACATGCTCTGTTTCCTTGCCATTCTTCAGTGCTGCTATAGTCCATGAATAAGTTCATTCACACCACTGTAGTTTTCAGTGCTTTGCTAAGGATGGCCATCAGTCCAAGGGGGGACAATAGAACTTGCATGTGCATATTTTCCACATTCAGAGAATCATAGAATAGTTAGGGTTGGAAAGGACCTTAAGATCATCTAGTTCCAACCCCCTGCCATGGGCAGGGGCACCTCACACTAAACCATGCCACCCAAGGCTATGTCCAACCCGGCCTTGAACACTGCCAGTGATGGAGCATTCACAACTTCCTTGGGCAGCCCATTCCAGTGCCTCACCTACCCTTACAGGAAAGAATTTCTTCCTCATATCCAATCTAAACTTCCCCTGTTTAACTTTGAACTCGTTACCCCTTGTCCTATCACTACAGTCGTTGACTTTTGGGTTTTCTACTTTTGTCTTGTTATTGACTAATAGCAGTTTCTTCAGCTGGTTGTCATGGAATTATTGAGGTTTTCCTAGGCCTTGCAAGCAACGCATTTTTCCTGCAGGCTGGATATTGTGTTCTTCTCTCATATTGTCTTCTAAGAAGGGGAAAGCTTTTACTTAGGTCAGCCAGAGGAGGGTCAGCCCGCTAACATGTATTTGGCTTGCTCAGCTGTTCCAGTGTTTCTGAATGCTCAATATCTCTGTTCCATTTAAATAAACAGTACTGGAAAAAAATCCAATTACAGTGGTAGTTGTCAGTGTAGAAAACAAAGCTATTAAATTCTGGTACACGGCTGAATCTCTCTAGCTCCTTAATAGCATAGACCAAACTGTTTCTTCCTTTTTTGTGAGTTAGTGGCACAGATAAATTCTGTCAAAGAGAATAATGCAGCTTAGACATTAAAACATTTCACTCTTTTAGATTATAAACAGTCTGCATGCTTTGGATACATAAAATCAATATGTAATTCCAATTGCACATTAATAAAAGGTCAGATTAATTTTATGTGGAAAATGCAGAGTACTGCTACATAAAGCAATAATGGGATGGACTGATGTATTAGGAGGATGCATTCTTAGTGCGCTTACCTGCTTTTAAACTGGAAAGCTATTCTTCTAGCTGAGGCAGATTTTTGCCTGTTAAATATTTCCTTCGAGTTGTCTCCGTGATTCCATTTCTCCCTTTTTGTTTCCTCCAGACATACATGCCAAAACAAATCCCAGAACCCTCATCCAGCAATTGTACTGCAGGGAGAAGTCTGGATAAGATCCCCAGCATAGCCAGTAAACACAGTATGATAAGTGGATAACTGTCACTGCCACCCAAGGGCATCCTGGGGTACTAATGCTGTCCTATTGGAAGGAAGGACTGAACTCAGGTTTCTGCAGCAGTAAAGTAGGGCAGATGAGTAAAGGAAAACATTTTAATAACTATGCATTATTTATATCATTAGCGAGCCATTAAATCTCCCATATAAAATGCATTTAATGGAGGGGAATATGTTGTTTGATCACTGTGTAATTGTCAGACTAACTCATCTGACAGAGCAGCATGCTTTGCTTCTTGAGCTATGATGACAGTTTCGTAAAGTCGCCAGCAGAGTCAGAAAGGTTGGCATTTCACTATAGACATTCAGACTGAATCTTACAGCTGAAGCTCCAAAGTTGTGTTGGAGAGAGCTAAATTCAGTCTCCTCTTTTTTTTTGTGACAGATCTCTATAGCTCTTTCATCGGTCTGCCTGTTGGGTTTCCGACTCTAGGTGCATTGTACCCCTTTTTTCCTCTCAACACTTTGCCTCAGCTTACATCCTAAAGATGTTAGTTTTTCGGAGGATGACAAAAAAATCTTTCTATTATGCTTTTTACCCTGTGTACGTTTGTGCTTCCCCCAGAAACACAGCCCAGTTATTGCAGTCCTAAGTTATTGTTTTAAAAGAAACTCTTCATCACATTTAATAGGTGGAGCATTGTTAAAGCCTAGTCACAAAACCCTCTCTATCTGCAATTTAACTTTAATTTCATATTCAGCTTTGAAGGAATCAATATGTATCAGGGTTTTGCAATCTGACTGGGTCTGCTCACACAGGAAAATAAGCCTTTCCATTGATGCATTTAGAGTAACAATGAATTTCCCTAAGTTTTAAGAAATAGGAAGAAATATAATTTATGGATAGGATGTTAAATATTTTCCTAGCAAGAAGACTCCTGAAGAAATGAACTATGTTCTGTGGAATCCCTGAGTACATAAAATGCTTATCACTGTGTGCCCTTTTGGCAAGTTTCAAGCTTTCAGAAACACCTATGAGCTCCTAAAAACTCAGCAGTTTTTTTCAGAGGAAGGCAGTGAACTAAGGCTATTTTGGCAAAATCAAAATGTGAAGTCAGGTATTTAAGGAAAGTCAGTTTCTTATTGAATTGAATCCCGTCCTTTTTTTCCTCTTTTCTTTTTTTTCCTTTTTTTCTTTTTTTTTTTAATTTTGATATGACATAATATGCCAGAAGAAGAGTAAAACAAGAAGTGATCTTCACTCCTCTAATGTATTTTGTGCATCATTTTGTGCATGCAGGAAGACCTGTTTTTAAAATTATATCAGTAAGAAGGAATTCTTACCACTAGAGTAAAGAGAGCAACATTTAGTCACTGAAGGCTTCTGTATGCTGGTTATGAACAAGCCCCATGTGGGGGTTCTGTGCATGTATTTCTTTATATCAGTTTCTTTGTATCAGTATTTCTGAAATTCTCAAACCATATGGGAAGAAATGGCTCAAACCTCTGTTTCACATCTTTCAAGACCTTGTTATGACTTATCCACAGAAAATTGTGTGCTGTGGCAGTCAGAGCAGCAGGTTCCTGGTGTCTTGCTAGGCCACACAGCACTGGACAAGGAATGCTGCCAGTTTTACTTTCTCATTTGTGAGAAATTTTCTCAGTTGTGAGAAATTCTCATTGCCTGTTGTCTAAGTGGGAAGTAAGACATTGAAAATCAGGCACATCAGGTAACTGCTGTGCAATGTTTTTTTTGTGTGTTTTCACAGTGATACAAAAATTCACTGTGAGAGAAGAATTAGAGATAGTGGTGGAGAATTTATTATTTTCATGAACTTTTATCCAGAAAATAGCACAAATCATGATTTGTGCCCTGTAACACTTTTGGCTTTAACTTCTGTCTAGATGCAGTTTCTCTTATCCGTTAATACATGAGAACATCATCGCAGTTTATGTTTCATTTGCTACTGTAGTGTGGGTATCAGTGTAAAAAGGAACAAAACTTTAATCATTGTGAGGTATCATGTTACCTTTGTGCTTCTTTGTAACCGCTGAAAGCAGTTACACACAGGATGTCTAACTTCTTCATTCATTTGCCAAAAGGCATTTTCACAGCAAAACAGTCATCAGCTATAATATACAGTGTATATTTACCCTTCCATTTCATAGGGAAGAGATTGAGCTATTTGATTTATTAATAAACCAAAGAGCTTTTGCCATAAATCAGAATTCAATCAGAATTCAGTAGATAGCTTTGTTTCCTTACATAAAGTACTATTCTAATTGGATTTTCTGTCCTCCCAGTTATTATCTGGTTAAAGATCTTAATCACATATTTCAAGTTAATAGTAACAGAACACAAAAAGACAGTTAGATTTAATGATAAAGGACTTTTACTTCCAAAACTGAGTCATGAATGAAAAGAATCCAACAAACAAAGGAGGGAGAAAGACTATGTTGCATGATAGCGATGGGAAAATCAGGTAGGTTTAGTCCTCTCTGATCTTGGCAAGATCTTTCTTTTTTGTGAAGACTTTAGTTCTAGATTCTAAGGAGTTTTTTTTTCTTATTATTTGTAAAGTTGATGGCTTTACTAGCAGGCTTTCTTAGCAGAAAGGGAATTCAGTCTGCAGACTTCCAATTGCTCTAGAAGTTAATACTGTACAACACTGAAACCGTGCTCTCTACTGAGTTCAGCAGCTGCAGAGAACCTACATTTGATTATGCTGGGTTTTATTGTTAGGTGTCTCTAGGATTCCCTCAGGGGTATTCATCAAAGATGTTCAGATTTCTTCCCTTTCTTTTTTAAGACCACTGAATGAAAATTTGTGCTAAATAAACTGTATTATATATAGCATAATAAAAGACAAGAAATGTTTCCCTTTCCAGTCTTTTCCCTTCAATTTACAAATGCAATTTAAGCCACAGTGGTGATTCTTCTGTAACACAAGCCTTAGGCAGACAGGCAGTATATTATTGAAACGCCTTGAACAATGTTTGTAGATTATTTTTCCTGTACTATTTTTTTTCTTTTTTCCTGTCGAGGAACATACCAGGGCAAGGAGGGAAAACATGATGTTCTGGGGCAGCCGATCAGGTGTTACATAGACAGCACAGTCTTTCCCAGCACAAGAAGATTTGGAGTGACTTGGGAGAACTTCACCTTCTCCAAGAAGCTCCAAATCAGCCGCCAGGTAGCACTGGCTGCTAGTATAGTGTCTCTGTAACATGAATCTCCAACTGCTGGAGGCAAGGATGCAGGGAGACTGTGTACAGTTTAGGAGCTGTAGTAACAGATTTCACATGTCAAGGCCTGAAAGCTTCATGATGCCTGTTCTAGCAAGTGATTCTTCCCTTGTCACTGCTGATGTCTGTCCCTGTCTGAAGTGAGCAGCTGAGGAACAAGGGTCAAAGAGAGTAAACATGTGGCTTTAAAGTATCTGCCCCATTCTACAGCATAAGGATCTTAGGGCCCTGAGTATAACTAGGTACTTCTGAGCATTCACAGCATCAAACTGCAGACACGTAGAGAATTTTTCAGTTGAAGATGGGAAATATCTAATGACCTTAATTACCAACAGTATTTGGTGCTGTGAAGACCATCTGGATTTCTTGCTAAGTCTCAGGTATTTGACTGCCAACTTTGATGTAATTTAGGAGCCTGATTCTCAGCGTAGCAATCTTCTGTCAGAGATGTCCTTTGTTTTTTCCTTTGCTTTTACTCTTCTCCCTCCCCTCCTTGTTTGCAAGCTGAATTCTGCATGTAAATGCGATTCTTCCCCCCAGTGGGCTGTAGCTGTCTCAAAGTGACAGCCAGTCTTCACAGTTCTCTTTATCATTTCTTATTTCTTGAACATACAGGAAAGATTTGCAAAAGTGTCAGGCATGGGTTGTTTGAATTATCTTCTATATACTGGAAGTCTATCTGTCTTCCAGGTGTAACTGGTAGAAAAATGATGGAGGACATTGATGATGATGCTGATGTATCCTCTAGTTTCTTTTATCTCTTTTTTAGAAACTAGTTGCTTACAGCTCTTCTTAGCAGAGCCAATATCAAAAAAAGACGCACCTGTTTCAGAGAAGCTGGCAATAAGATTGTGTCTGTCCTTTGTTTACTGATTCGCCATTAGCTGTTCTCATAGTGTGTTCTAAAACGTAGTGTTTGGGATCTACAGCTGCTCAGCAAAACCATTATAAAACATAACATTTGCAATGTTATCACTTTGGAAATCTTATAATATGATAATTCATAATCGGTTCTTTCATTCAAATGTTATGCAAAGCAATTTTCTAAAGGTAGTCCTCACTGATGGAGACAAACAGCCTTCTCAGCAGCACCAGGACTGACTATCTCTGTTTTCATTGTGTAGTTTGTTTGGTCTGGCAAAGAAGGGAGAACCTTGATTTTTATTTAACAAAATCAAGTAATTATGCTGTGTGAGGATGTTTCTCCTCAGACACAACAACATGCTAACTACAGGTAAACTTAAATAGTCAGCAGAAATACTAAATTCAGACTAATGAGCTAGAGAATCAAGAAGGTTTTTAAGTGTTAATTAGGAAAAAGTTATTCTGCTATATATGGGTAATTTGCTATAGTAGATTAATTCGTCCTTGTTAGCATAAAGCGATTAAGAAGTCTTCTAATATTTCAAAAGCTCACATTAGTTTTTTCGTAATTGGCAGTGTATTGACTTATATTGTCCTAGATTTCCAGTAGCTTCACTGAACATGGAGTATGTTGATACTATTGAATAGTTTGAGCCTTTCAAGATAAATTTCATTTTTCCATTCCAGAACAAAACTATTTGACTTCTGGCCTTGGCATCTTCTATCTAACACTTCTAGAAACTCACATTCATCCCCATGCAAAACAAAAAAGTCATACTTGTAAGGAAGATTTTGGAAGATATCTAAGGATTTTTGCCACTCGGGTCCCTGTGATTTTCAGTGCCAGTGATCACTGTCATTTATTTGATTGCCTTTGGGGGAAAAAAAAAAAAGACTTCAATATATTAAAAGCTAGAAAATAAAGTGATTTTGGCTATAATTTGCAAGTCTTTGCCCTAAGTAATTAACACTTTTATTATTCCAGGACTCAGAATTTGACCCCTTGAAGTTCACCAGTGTCATTGAATGCGAGAAGCCAAACAATGACTTAAGTAGGTTTCGAGGTTACATGTGAGTATTTCATATATCATTCAGTAAACACTACTTTTCTCTAATATAGAATAAAATAAATGCTGGTTTGTTTTGAGCTGTGTTACGGAAGTTGCATCTGTGTAAGGGCTGCGTATTTAAGGTTTTTTAGAGGATTCTCACTTGAGAATAGATGGGAGCCTCACGTTTCTATTCCTTAGGATGGATTTAATTGTCAGCTTTGATCAGTTTACACTCCAGAAATTAATGCATGAAGCAGTGCAGTTAAGACATGCTTCTCCCTTTCCTTCCCTCCATGAATCAAAAAAAGCCCATCTGGAAATGGGAGGAAATAGAAAACCAGTCTAAGAGAGCCAGCAAACAAACACAGTCTTTTGCACACTGCGCTTATGAAGATGGGTCTGTTTGATGTTTCTTTTAATATATGTCATTGAGGAAAATCAGAAGGTAAAACTGGTATTTCTCCATCTATGGCAGAATTCCTTTCATGCAGACAAAAGAAAGCAGTTGGTTCACAAAATGGGTGTGCTTGTAGAATCACCTATGGCCACTTGACTTAATTCTAAACAAACAGAACTGTATTAACAGGGTGCTGTGTCTCTGGCCAATCAGTCCTGCTCAGAAGCAAATGTTTTAATATATGCAAAGCACTATGTTTCTAACATAGCCAGGACTGCAGTGTGTATGAATGTTGATAGTGGTGACTTGGGAGATGCATTCTTGCATGACTTAGTTTTCTAAGGTATGTAACTATGGAGGGTGAAAGACCAGGATATTTAATTTTTGTCTAAATTTTAATGAAGAGAGTTAAACAGACACTTACTCTGTTTAGAATACAATGATTTATCTCCCATATTGTTTAGGAGTGATAAGCAGTATTGAATTGCATAAACAGCACAGGGTAAATTGTTGGACCTTGGGGAGTTTTTTATAGTGATGCTATTTACCACCTCAGTTACTACTCTCAGATGTCGCAGATCATGTAGGCTGTACTGTCAACTGGGTAAATCAGGACAGGTTTTTTGACACTACATCAAGTTGTAGTGTGGGAAAATGTGTTCCTTTATTTAGCAGCTCAGAGCCCTACAGTTCATTTAAAGGTAAAAGTTTAGTATTAGACATTACTGTATGAGGGTGTGTAACTGTCTACATTAATAGAGAGCCTACCCTACTGCAGAAATGACATTACCAGATATGGAAATGGAAAGTTTGGCAGCTTTTCTAGCAAACTTCGTGTGTGTGAATCTTCATTCCCAAAATATTGAGCAGGGGTTGAGTACTGTAGAAGATATGCATAAATTTGTCTTTTTTTATATATTTACTTATGTACTGGACGAAAGGGATGCCATCTGGAATGACCTTGACAGGCTCAAGAGGTGGGACAGTGCTAACCTTATGAAGTTCAACAAGACCAAGTGCAAGGTCCTGCACCTGGGTCGGGGCAATCCTAAGCACAACAGGCTAGGTGGAGAATGGATTGGGAGCAGCCTTGAGAAGAAAGACTTGGGGATGTTGGTTGACAAGAAGCTCAGCATGAGTCAGCAGTGTGCGCTTACAGCCCAGAAAGCCAACCGTATCCTGGGATGCACCAGAAGCAGTGTGACCAGCAGGTTGAGGGAAGGGGATTCTGCCCCTCTACTCTGCTGCTCTCAAGAGACCCCACCTGCAGTACTGTGTTCAGCTCTGGGGCCCCCAACGCAAGAGGGACATGGACCTGTTGGAGCAGATCCAGAAGAGGGCCACAGAAACGGTCAGAGGGGTGGAGCACCTCTTGTATGACGATAGGCTAAGAGAGTTGGGCTTGTTCAGCCTGGAAAAGATAAGACTCAGGGGAGGCCTTGTAGAAGCCTTCCAATACCTGAAGGGTCCTACAAGAAAGCTGGAGAGGAACATTTTACAAGGGCATATAGTCACAGGATAGGGGGGGATGGCTTTAAACTGAAAGAGGGGAGATTTAGGTTCTATATTGGGGAAAAATCCTTCACTGTGAGGGTGGTGAGACACTGGCACAGGCTGCTCAGAGAAACTGTGGCTGCCCCATCCCTGGAAGTGTTCAAGGCCAGGTTGGGTGGGACTTCGAGCAACCTGGTCTAGTGGAAGGTTGGAACTACATGATCTTTAAGGTTCCTTCCAACTCGGATCATTCTGTGATGCTATGATTCTGATAGTCCATGTAGAAAACTACTGTAGCTTGTAAGTTGCAGAACCATTTGAATTATGTAGCAGAAAATATGGTAACATCTTTTTGAAAACTGTTGTTCAATATTGATTCTATTTAATCTTTGTTATATTTTGATGTTTCAGAAATTATAAGAATATGTTTTGACACAGCAAAAAGCCAAGACATCAGTTTAAAATCTGGCAGAAAGCATCAGGCAATTTCATTTATGCTGCAAGAGATCTGCAACTGAAGGATCACTGGGCATTTGAAATAGAGTGGGTACCAACCCCTCAACAAAAACCTTCTCAGTTTCCTAATTTATCATGGGAAAAGGCTTTTTCTTCCCCTCTTTTTAGATTTCCTTGATTAATATCTTGAAATCATGGGTCTATTTCAAATGATACATTAGTAAGATTAATAGTAATTAGCACATCTGAATTGAAACATGTCATTACTGCATGAAACTTAGATCTTAACTCTTATTCAAAAATCTTACCAGTAGTTACTGCTTGAAAAAAAGGTTCAGATAGCTCCCAGGTGATAACAGCTCAACTAAAATGTTCCTGAGATACTTTAATAGGGATGCTATGAAATAATAAACTTTCAAGAAATCCATATGTAAAAGGTGTGCTGAGACACTACTTTTGAAGCTTGCTTGAAGTTCTGACCACTTTTTAGGTTTCCAGGCTTGATTAAAACTTTTTTTTTTCATTTGCAATATTTTTATGATTTTTTTATTTTGTCTCCTTTTACCCTGGCCTGCCTGTGCTATATTGGTTACCTGTAGTGATCCCATTCAGAATAAATTTGGAAAACAGAATTTTTACGTGTTTACCACACACACAAATTTTTCTATTCCTAGAAAATTAGTCATCACAGCCATTAGAATCAAAGGAGCTCTTTATATTTAAAAATGTGCTGAGATGAGCCTGGACCTAACCTATGTCTGCAGAAGTGTAGCATGCACATTACTACGTACGACTTCTTCAGTTATATTGGCGCAATCTGCATTGAGTACACACTGGGTGTGCAGATGGACAGGAAGACTACCAGTTCTGTTCAGGTGCTTACTTTAATAACGTTTTGCAATTTCTGCAGCCTCAGATATCCTCATTTTTTTTTCCCCTCTAAGAAGTCTTCTGTGCAAAAAGAATGGAGTAAAACCTTACATGTGCCCTGCCTGTATAGGTCTAGCCAGATTATGTACAGTATGCGTGGCATACTTTCAAAAATCCCATGCCAGCTTCCAAAAATAACAAAATCAGCTTTAAAAACTTGTTTTGTGTGTATGTGGGCAAACGAAAA
Organism: Myiopsitta monachus; assembly: GCA_017639245.1. Lineage (NCBI taxonomy): Eukaryota > Metazoa > Chordata > Aves > Psittaciformes > Psittacidae > Myiopsitta > Myiopsitta monachus. Next base: position 38,463,953 of record CM029927.1, read on the forward strand.
GGAGGAGGAGTAACTGGCATTCTGGATTTTCAGCTTTTCTCTGAAAGTAAAAATTTTGTTATTAGACAAGAACAGAAAACTTCATCTGATCATACCAAAACAAGTATAGCAAGGAACTGTTATAATAATAATATGAATACATGTGTGTATTTATATTTCAAAGCTCATCATAAGATAGCAGACCCAAATTAGTATAAAATCATGTTACAACTTTTTAAGGGAAAAAATGTATAAATCTATACAGTGGTGTCTCTTTAACATGTTCTAGTGATACCGCCTCTCCTGGGGAAAAAAAAACAAACACAAAACACAAAAAAAAAAACCAAACAAAAGAAACCAAACCCCCAAGTAGATTGAGTTTCATCAGAATTGAGAGTCAGAAGGATTCTGACTGATGAAGTGCACTGTGGCTGTGTTTAAGATTGTTGAATATTTTCTGTGGGAGTGTCAAGCCTTGGAAAGTAGTGTTAGTTCTACCATTTGCTTTGTATGACACTTGAGAAACAGAGACTGAAAGAAAATGCTCTCTTTTGAATTTTGATATGTCACTTTGTTATTTAATGCTGGTAAACACATAAGTAAAAATAGAAGATAGAAGTGAGCTACCGTTGAACTTATTTCTACATTGCTGTATTAAATTAGGAGGCTTATTTCTACACAAACACTTTCAGAGAGCTGTAGCGAAGTAGTATCTAACTGCATCTTATCTGCCCATTTCTAATTTGTGGTGCATGTGTGTTTTAGATGGTTAAATGCTGCATATTTGCGGTGTCATCCATGTGAGAAATGTCGTCTATGTAAGAAATCGCAGAGAAAAAGCCTTACACCTGCACTTACCGGTGCATTTTCTCACTGACTAGCCTTCATGTTTAGGCATCTTGAGTAGCTTCAGCTGGCTACTTTTTTAAGTCTTGACAGTGAAAAGTTTCCTTCTTTGCCTCCAAAGTTATACTGGCCTGAATCCAGAAAGGGGAAAATTCAGCTTCTTGCAACAAGCTTAAGGGTTTTAACTCTGCAAAGCTACAGGTGGGATCTTAGCCATCTCTAAATCTGGGCATGAAGTTATAGCCTGGGCAGGTTTGTTACCAAAAAGAGCAGTTTTATCTAACTCATAATGACTAGTTGTCATTATTTTTTAATCCAGACCTTTCTGTCTGTAATTTTTAATTTTATCGTCAGTGTTCAATTGCCTTATATATATATGTTCTGTTAGTCACTGGGAGGGAGTACAGACAAGAAGGAAACAGTGAGTTTCCTCCCCCTGCCAGCTTCTGTCTCCCAGATCTTGATTCCGTCCATGTTTTCTAAAGGTTTTCTAAAGGTCTGGTGAGCAACAGGTGAGTTGACTGACTTCATTTGGGTATGGAAAGGTAAAAAGCCATACCAAACACAAGTAAGGATGAGTTGTGGCGAGAAGGCTCAGCCTGTGAGTCAGGGCAGTAGATTGGGGTCTTAACTTCAGAGGCTTCACCGTTGTTTTGGAGCATTTGTATAAGCTAGGATTATACTTAAAATTACTGTACACATACTTGTCCTGGTTTCACCTGGGACAGAGTTATTTTTCTTTCTACTAGCTGGTGCAGTGCTGTGTTTTGGCTTTAGTCTGAGAATGATGTTGGAAGCACACCAATGTTCTAGATATTGCTCAGTAGCACTTACTCTGATCAAGGACTTTGCAGTCTCTCATGCTCTGCCAGTGAGGAGAGGCACAAGAAGCTTTGAGGAAGCAAAAACAGGACGTCTGACCAAGACTAGCCAAAGGGGGGTATTCCATACCACAGCACATCATGCCCAGTATATAAACTGGGGGGAGTTACCTGAAAGGGACTGATTGATGCTCAGGTTGGGCTGGGCATTGGTCAGTGGGTGGTGAGAAATTACTATACACATATTCTATAAGCTAAGATTACTAGAAAAAAGGATATAATTCTATAGGACAAATACACAAGTAATTGTATATAAAGATTGCCATGTGCAATATACCTGTCACAGTGCTGTGTTACTGTGAAGTGTAAAAAACTGATGAAGGCAATAAAATCATAAGCCACAGCAATTGATTCTTAAGTAGGTTTATCTTTAAAGTCACATTTGTTAACAGGAATCATAATTATCATTTAGAGACTTTATTGGAAATTCAAACTAACATCCTCATGATTTATGAGAAAGGCTAATGTAGAATTCAGCCTTAAAAAGCAGAGGAATGGCAGAATCTTGGTAGTAGTGTGATTTCTACAGTATGGAATCATTAAGAAGTTATTTCCCATAGTCTAAATCCAGCCAAACGTGGGTAATTCTCCAGCTGGCAATCAGTGCTTACACCTGTTGACACACTACAAAGAGGGCTGTTAGGCAACACGGAGGTTTTGAAGCTCCTTTGGAAAATGGTGAGGCGGTGGGTTATGAAAGTTTGCTGAAGAGGATAGAAGCAAAACCTTTTGTATCTGAGGCTGGCAGGGAGAGATGGGGTGAACAGAAGTTCTCTCCTGATGAAAAACAGGCCTTCATTTTTGTATGAGAATGGCAAACTTCATGTTATCTACTTTCTTCCTACTCCATTTATTTCTGGTCTCTAGTCAGAACCCAGGACAAAGGAACTCCACCTTATAAGAAAACACAATTTTAAGCCAGTTAGCGCATTTCGGGAGACACAGGATTTTAAATGCTCGAATCCAGGTAGCCATAAAATTTGACACTGCAACAGCACAATGTTAATTTCAGTGTAGCACATGTGCTTTTCCAGGATTTCTCTTAAAATCCCAGCTTTAATATTTTTTGCTGCAGTCCATTTTTTAGACTTTGGAGGTATGATGATGTTGATGCTTTGAAAATGAAGGCAGAACATTTAAACATTTCTTCCTTTGCTTTAGTCTTCTCTGAAGCATTGGGATACTGCAGTTAATTAAATTTTATTCATTTAGAAAAAGTCTGAAATCATTATTTGGTTTGGTTTTTTTTTTACCTAATAAAACATTCTAATGCTATTTTTAATTGCTGTTGTTGTTTAGCATTTCCCTGGTGACTGTTAATTCTCATAAGGCTATTTTCTGTTGTTTTCTGACAGCTGAATTTGAGTCAGTCCATATGTAGCAGACAGTACGCTGTACTGGAAAGATCACTTTGTTCTATTTTTTTCCTGTGTTTTGGAGCTAGTCAACAGAAATCATCAGGGTGCAGGTCATTTCGTCTTTCTTAAAAGAGTCAGAGAGGCACTTCTGAAAGGATTTTCTCTTGTTCTTCCTGAAGAATACGTGGAGTTTTTCCTTTATCTGTGACTGAACTGGCACATATTATCCCTGGCACATGTTCCGTATTATCGCTGCTTCTGAAGTGGAGTCCTTTCCCAGTTTCACCATATTTCTTTCCAGGATTTCTTTGATAAGAACATGTGAATAGTGGGTTAATCATGTACGCTAACCAGCTGCTCTTAGGTGGACTGTCAATTTGCACATGTCAATGTGCACATGCATGTTCAATTTGCACATGCAATTTGCACATGCACAGAAAGTCCAGTGCATTTTCAAAGCATTAGGCTGCACACGTGCTGTAGATTTGGTGTGCATATCCCTAGTGAGCATTTGTCCAGTACATTTGTATATCCAACAGCAACTGGTACTGCTCCAGCTGGACTGCTGCATGTCTGGGATTCTTGGGTAGGTTATTCTCAGTTTTCAAAGTCTGACAGAGAATCTTCTCAGGAGGAATATCTAAGGAAATATTTCGCCATCAGACTGACAAAACCTTGATGATGTTTCCTGGGCTTGTTATATTACAGAGTAGTATGATTTAACAAGCTTAATGTTTTGCCATGCTGTGCTTTGTTCTGTTTTTAATTTTTCTGTAGTGTACATAAGAGTGGAAAAAAGGATGGACTGTTCAAAGAAAATCTTCTGTTACGTGGATGTACCATTAGAAATACAGAAGAGGTTGCAGGAATAGTAATCTATGCAGGTAAAAGCTGTTTTTCTGTCTGACGAGGCACCTTTTTATAGTTTCCTTAAAATAATAACAAAAATCCATATGACATCATCTGATGTAATTGCTTCTGCAGGGCACGAGACCAAAGCTTTGTTAAACAATAATGGACCCCGTTACAAACGCAGTAAACTTGAAAGACAGATGAATGCCGATGTCCTTTGGTGTGTCCTAATACTTCTAATCATGTGTCTGTTTTCTGCCATTGGTAAGTGCTCTTTAAAGCTAGAAACTTAGGTATCAGGTTCATGATATCATAATCTTGGGATTCATGTACTTTGTTTCATCAAAACGTGTGTTTGCAAAAATATGAAATTCATAAAGCTGCCTCCATATTGTCTTCATTTTTGTTGGGTTTTCTTCTCTGAAATCAAAATGTCTTGATATATAAGCTCATCTAAGTAGCTTCTTAGTATCAATCAAATACATGCTATTAGTACCAGAGATCTGAAAGCTTAGATTCCACAGCTCTTGGTAGCATCCAAAAGAAGCTGCTTTATATGCAGTCCTCTCAAAATTACAAGTAATAGAGTATAACACGCCATTAATCAGTCAACAGTGTAATTTATGAGCAGAGAATAAACATAATTCGCACAATGCAATTCCACACTTATTTATTAAATCCAGGGCACAGTGCACAACATTGACACACTGTCTCTAAACTGCAGCTGAAACATAGAAGAACTAAATTAAAGTCTAAACCTGCATAAATCCAAGTAGAAGACTCTCTAGATTTCATGGAGTGTTTAAGGAAAACTGAGGTTCAGGTTAATATTCTTCAAGCCTTCATTTGTGAGAAAGAATTTTTACCTTTGGCACCTAAAATTATTCTTTACACATGGCATATGAATTTGGTATCCTTAATGTTTGTATGTTCTGTAATGTTTGTGTGTGTCATACGGCATAAACACCAGAATGTTTCCTAACAACCATGGTGTAGTTTAATAACAATCTTATGGCATTTTAATATATTTCTGTGTACCTTTTTCCAGGTATTGTTAAATGCTGCTTAAAGATGAGTATTTCCAGCTGTGAATCAGCCAGCCAATGTGTTGCCACTGAGTTCATTGCAGCCTTTTGTAGTGTCTCGGTGTTGGGGGAGCCCAGTCCTCAGGGCTGAAGTTCCATTGTAGGCTAATGGCAGGGAGTCAAGCCTACATCTGTCCCCTCTGCACCCGAGGTATTGCCTCAGAGCAGTGGCAGCAGGGTGCATGCTGCAGTGGCTTTGGTTTAGCTGAAACTCCTGATTTGCATGAATGTGAATGGGAGGCAGTGGCACACAGTAGGTAACACAAACACCTTCACTTCTGTCAATTCTGCTCCAAGGCTACAAACCTCCCGCAGAAGGCCAGAGCAAACTGCTGGAGGTGCTAACAACCAAAAACAGGTGGAAAGAAATGTGCTCCTTGAAACCAGAGGTGCCTAGTGCTTCAAGATATGCAAAGCTATGTCCTGTAGGAGTCAGGCACTTCATGTACCTTCTGTCAAGAAAGTGTGAGTGGAGGTATGACACTTAACTAATTCTTTTGAAAATCTGAGTCAGGATATTTATACAAGAAGTCTCAATGTAGGACCTTGTCAGTGTGGGGTTTCCAGTATTTGCTCTCAAGAATAAAAATGAAGACATCAGTAAAGGCATCAGTATGACAATACTGGTAGTACAGAAGCAAAATAAGTTGCTTACATGGCTTACTTATTGTTTTTATTTTTCAAGAGTTCAATGCTGGGTTTATGTATCAAGATGTAAAAGACCTTGTCAGGTGTGACTTACAAAAGATTACTTTTAAAGTAGACCTTCATCCTTTTTGTCAATGTTCAACATGCAGTGAAAATAGCTTGAATGCTTCTTATCATGTGTGGGAATTCTTTGTTTTTAATCTTAAAAACATCAGGCATACCATTTTTAGGTCTTTTAGGACTACAAATCCTAGCCCTGTACTTAAAAAGGCAACTTTCTGTCTCTTTAAGAATGCCATTTTCCCAAAATAATGGTAATAAGAATAACCATATCTCTATTTGGTTATCGGCACAATCAATAAAAAACAAAGTTTTGAGCAAGGATTAGGATTTCTTCTGGGTTTAGTTCCTCAGCTTCCATGCTGTTGAGTCTGCTGATACTGTTATTTCATTAGTTCTGTAAATATGGTAAGATTCACACAGTAAGATTAAAGTCTGTCCTGACTTTGCCCATCTGAAACTAGCTTAGTGATAATTGGCTGGTGTTATACCTAGTGCAGGCAATCGAGTTCTTTCATTTTAACAAATTTAATATCGCTGAAATGCTTCACATTCTGAAGTTTAATTTTCTCTGCTGATTAGAGAAAGACCCTAAACTACTAATTTTAGACTAGTCAGCTCACTTTATTTGGATAAACTTATGTGAAGTGACTCTTGCATTCTGTCTGTAAGGCCAGGCAAACCGCTTTCTTAAACTCCAAATCCCAAGGCAGAAAAAAACTGAGTTTGGGGCCTTTTTCAAAAGTCTTGCAGAGTAGTTGAAAACAAATACCATTTATTCATATAACTCCAAGAATAAATTCATACCATAAGCATTTTTAGCTGGAGTTAATTTTTCTTTCTTTCCAACTCTTCTGCAGGTCATGGCCTATGGGTATGGCAATATGGTGAAAAGAAGAAACCAGTTTTTGATGTTCCAGGGCCTGATGGCAAATACTTGTCTCCTGTTTTAGCTTCAGTGTATTTATTTCTGACAGTGATCATAGTTTTCCAGGTAATCAAGTTGTACATGTTATGATCTCTGTTCATAGTTTTCTGTAATAAAGCTATAAATGTATGTATAGTACCGTTTCTACCACTAAGGCATGTAATCTAAGGCACTAAGCTAATCAAGCACTAAAAATAAGTACATCTAGACACTTTAAAATTATATTTTAACTATCGGTAATGAGATAATATATAACCAGAAAGCTAAATTAAATAACAGTAGTGGTCTACCCAGGGGTAAAATGGCAACTTCTCTGAAGAATAAACAAACTGATACATACAACAAGCTGTCAGAGTTACCTTGGCATCTGAGAAGATTATTATCTGAGAACCTTCCCCAAAAGACTCGGTTATTTCGTTTTATTTTAAACAAGTAGGAGGAGATAGAATGCAATGGGTCCTATTTGGAGAATGCAGGCATTATGCTTTATATCCACCCACTGTGGAACAGCACCTCAAAGACTGTGGGTGCCACTTTGTGTACAGCATGCTGATATGAACACAGGTTGTGTGCATTTTTAGCCATTTTCCAAAGATACAGCTCTTAACTCTGTATCTCAGCTACATTGCAAATCCTGATAGAAGTTCTTTGGTTCTGGATAGAAATGTATTCAATTGTGAAGGTTGCTATAAGCTAAGACAGATAACAGAGACTCATGTCACTGGGACATATGGACATATGCTGAGGGGGCAACAGAGGAGACTGCTTTACTGGGGGAGCAACTCATTTATAGAAAGAAATGGAAAAAGGATGTTAAATTACTTTAAATTAATTTAAATAATAAATTACTTATCTAAGGTCCGATAATATTATGATATTTGGTAAAAAAATCACCACAAAATTCCTTAAATGCCAACCTTTAACTGTAGTTTTTGTTTAAATAAACACATTTGTCACTTACACACATGCTATAACTTATCCCTCATATCTAATCCAGCAAGCTAAATAATGTATGTGGTCAGGAATTTCTGTCATGAAAAACATCTGCAAAGAAAAACTGAGGTACAAATGAGGTATTTCATGGAGTTTTGACAATCCTCAAGAAGCAGTTGAAAATCTTTTCTGGTGCAACTTCTCACATCTCATTCTTCAGCAATTATAGAATGTGTTCTTCATACAGATAATCTGCTTTGCCAAAGCCAAGGCCAAAAGCATTTTTCCTGTGGAGACATTAACACTTCTCATTTTGTTTCTTGTATTCCTGCAAGGTTGATTTGTAAACAGTCTATCACTTATGCATATCCAATTCTTTCACATTTATAGGACTCTGACTGTAGTGTCTGTTTCGGATTGTTGTTTTTTCTTTTTTGCTTTTCCTTTCCCAGCTAGTTTCAAGCTAGCCTTATTACCACTAAAAAGGATTTGCTTCTGTCCAAGTTTTGGTAATTACCCTTCTAGACATACTAATGCATTTCAGCTCTGCAATTCTCTATAGGTTTTCCTCATCTAACATGGTAAATAAACTCTTCTCAAACATGATAATAACTTTACAACAGATGCTTAATATACCTGGCCTTTTTATGTTCTAGTCTAGTACTAGGTTAACTAGATTTTACTAATTTGTTGTATCCTTGCTTCTTTTTTTTTTCTCCTAATTCTTTTCTTTTTGTGTATTCTAGGTTATGATTCCAATTTCTTTGTATGTATCCATTGAAATAGTTAAAATCTGCCAAGTATACTTCATTCATCAAGATAAAGATTTATATGATGAAGAAACAGACACTCAGCTGCAGTGCCGAGCTTTAAATATCACAGAAGACTTAGGTCAGGTGCAGTTTATCTTTTCAGACAAGACTGGGACACTTACTGAAAACAAGATGGTTTTCCGAAGATGCACTGTTTCTGGAATAGAGTATTCCCATGATGATAACGGTAAGCTCATGATCTTGTGTTCTAGCTAATAGTTACACTTTGGGTAATCTGAGGTAGATATAAAAATTACTGTAATCTTAAATCAAAGAGAGAAACAAAAGAAATTGCATGTGTCCACTCAGCAAACTCTGTAATAACTGTTTTCAGATTAGTGTAATTTAATGGCTGTGTTCAGGTAGCAATGACAATCTTATCAAAGTGTTCTGTAACTTCTGCAATATGTTGTCAAGTAGTTAAAGCTTCTGTCTTCAGCTCCTAGTCTACTGAAGTGCTTATGGACATGGCTGATTATGTGATTTGAATGGTCCTGCTGGTATCACTGTTGTTTGGGGTGTTTGAAGTACACTATGTAAAATAGCAGTTTTAGACATATGGCCATATTAGTGTCTGATTGAATACCTGGAATGAGATTATCCTTTTGTGCTGAGAAATAAATGTAAACAAATCTGCTGGGTTTCATATTAACAGGTAACATAATCTGATGCAATAGCATATTTTATATTACTTTTGTCAGATTCTTTTCAGCGCTGTGTAACAGGTGTCTATGTTAAGGTACCTTCACCGCTGTATGAACACCGCAGTTGAGAGAATGTCCCCAAGTATCAGGTTCTTGAAACACTAAAAAGTTACTCTTTGTCACAAGGGAATGTGAGGCTTGTCATCACTGTATCATCACATCAGCCTTTTAAAATTATGAAGTTATTTCCTGTTTTGTGATTTGTTTATAATTTGTGATATTTTCCTCTAGCATTTTGTTACCATTTTTGACATAACAGATCTTAATTCCTCAAATCATACTCTGTATGCCAGAAAATATTGAGATACATCATTGCATTCCTATTTGCAAAAAATAAGTTTTCTATTCTACATAATGTATAAAGATCACTGATTATAAAGTATTCTCAAGGACCACTGCAGAAGTTCAGCTTACAAATAATATACAGAATAAGAGGAATAACCAAAAAGGACCAGAAAACCTAAAGCATGTTTAAGAGGGTTCTTAAGATTTCAGATAGGAAGAAGATGTCTTGAAGTTTTGGGTAATGCAAGTATTGTTCTTTTTTTCTCCTACTTTAAAGTAGTACTGAGACCTTACATTTAACGCACTGTTTTTCAGGAAACTAGATGTTTGGGTTAGTGTTATTATTACAGAATTACATAAGGAACTTAAACAGGAACAAACTATGAGTTCCTACCTCTGTACTGTAGGTAAGAAAAAGAATTAGAATTAATAATATGTTTCTGGACTCTTAATTCTGCTTGTGACACTCTGATTATTCATTCTTTTTTTCCTTACCACTGATCATTTGCTTGTTTATACTAATTTCAGAGTGTACTCTGTTCCTTGCAGGAATTATGATGGTACTGCCAACTAAAACAATGCAGAAAGGTTATTTTTATGAGCTCAGTATCATCAGCTAATATGTAGGCCGAACTCAGGCTCCTGAATTTGAGTATTGATTTTCAGATCTTTTTTCTTCAACAGAAATCTAAGTTTGTGTGCACTTTCATCTTACAATTTCAGAATACAATGTAAATGTTAATGAAATTCACTCTTCTTTCATTAGAAACTGAAGTGTCAAATAAATACATAAAATAAACAGATTATTTTTTTTTGTCATTCTTCTCATGTATGGCTACGTTTGGGCTTTCTTGTAACTCCAGTCAGTATAAAATTTCTGACAAATAGTTTCTAAATGGGTGCAGAATATATACACAATATTTTATGCAAAGTATTTTATTCTATTTATTGTCCTCTACAGAAAATAGGTATTTCTCTGTCATTCTATATATATAAATTATGATAATTTCTATTTATTTTATTCCCGAAAATTAGGATTAATAACACAGTGAAAACTGTTCTTTGTTCAAGTCTTTTGTTAGCTCTATTCTCCAGTCTGATTTTCTTACCATCTTTGCTGCTGCCAAAACTTTCTTGTTTAGGTATGATAAAATGTCTGTCACAGCTCTTTCTGGTTTTAGGGAGTGCATTAATGACATTTCATGGCTGTGTACTTACTTTCAAATGATTTGTCAGCTGCTTTTCTATATCTTGTACCTCAGTATCTGAATTTCCCCCAGGTTTGGGGCATACGTTATAACTGGTGCCATCCTGGTCTCAGGTTTTGCTGAAGATTTCATATATCAGAAAATTCTATAATCTTTCATTTGGCAAGTGATCTGAGGCTGCCATATATGCAAGGAAACATGCGTCTGCCTTTTCTTATGTAAGATCAGCTTTTCTAAGATGATCTTTCTTCACTTATGTGAGTGATTTTTCTGGCATAGTGGTTTGCTACTTGGAATCAAACTCTGAGTAGCACTTTAGATGAAGAAGTGAATTTTAAATTGTACACGGGTCAAGATTCAAAAGCTAAAGATAACAGGTTGTTTTCTACTGTAAAAACAGATAGCTCAGGGTAGAAATATTATTATTCTGAGCAATTTGGCCTAAGTTTGTTACTCTGCTGTGGCTGGTAGCAGTGCCTGTTGTTCCAGTTGCTTGACCGTTCTTATTATAAGACCCTGTTTTCAGTTATGGATAAGCTTAAAAACTGTAAATATTTGGTTCATGTTTTCCATGACAGATGTTTGCCTCAGGCATGAATTCTGGGGGCGAAATTTCAGTCAGAACATCTCCATTCACCCATTTCCAAGAACAAGGCTAAGATGTAATACGCTTTTTTCTCATGCTAAGAAGTTCTGGCAGATTTTCCTCTGAAGTCATCTAGAGGCCCTGTATTCTGGGGCTCAGCCATACACACACGCACAGGGGGAAGGTTACACCTACAATGGCAGATAGAGGTCTGAAATTTCCTCACTTTGGAACTTTAATTTTCTGTTGAACCATTGTTTTCTGCATAATGTGGGACTCCTGCGTATCTGTCAATAGATTGTGCATAGCCTTCACAGATTTTCTCTATGCTGCATTATAAGCTTTTCTGCCTAAAATTTGTTCACATGTGTGAGCAGGTATCCCATCCTTTTCAATGCTGCAGGCATTGTTGTACTGCATTTGTCATCAACATATCTGAGTTCCTTCCACTAGTTCATTAGGCATAGCCTTCACAGATTTTCTCTATGCAGCATTATAAGCTTTTCTGCCTAAAATTTGTTCACATGTGTGAGCAGGTATCCCATCCTTTTCAATGCTACAGGCATTGTTGTACTGCATTTGTCATCAACATATCTGAGTTCCTTCCACTAGTTCATTAGGCAATGTGTGTGACCTTTTGCTTATGTGTAGTTTGGTCTTTCCCCTCCTTCCTCTCCCTCTGCAGAGCACAGTTTGTTTCACACTGGGGGCTACTTAAAAGGCATACACGATGCTGTTAGGCATATTTGAGACAGCATGTCTTTTTCTTGAGTGGTGGGAGCGTCCTTATTTTCTTTGGAAATTCATTCCATAAAGCCATGTGAATTCCCCATGTGAAAAGTGAGCTTTATGATTATGAGAGAGAGTTCTGGTTTGCATCAGACATGGACATGCTAATCATGGTTTTCATCACAGGGGTTTATGTGGACCTTATGCAGGGTTGAAGCAATTAAATGCTTGTAAAATAAAAACTGAAACCCTGAACAAGACTTAGTACGTTTTTGGGTTGTTTTTTTTTTCAGATAATAGAGAGAACAAGGGGCAGTTTTCATGAATTTGCTGGAGGAAACATTTTCCTCCAGAATTCTCAGTTAGCTCTAAGTTTCTTATGAGGCTAATGGCACTGTGCCCAGGAGCATTGCATTGTTTTAGTCTAGACAAGAGGTGACAAAAACATGAGTAGTAGAGGCCAATAAATTGCACCAGCATGGGACAGAAGCATTTTGCCAACTGGAGGGAGTGCAAGGTATTGCTCATGAGTACTGCTATGTGAGAGCTTAGCACCAAAGAGGAATCCAGGAATGCTTGTGAAGGCTGTGAGGAAAAGTTTAAGTGTACTGAGCAACAGTTCCGTGACATAAGGTTTATCCAATATTCATCATTGTTGAGGTCGTCTATAATATTTTGGCAATGAATTATACACCAGCTGGGATCAAACTACAGGAATTTGCGCTGCCCTTTTAGGTCCTGTGCGGACTAAGTTGATAGGGATGGGTTTCTTGTTAAGTAATTGTGGATATTTGTATGGAAGATAGTTATCTTGTGACTTTCCAGTTACTGAAGAAAATTAAGCATTTGTGGGATGTAATTCATCAGAACTGTTTTAGACATCTACATTTGTTGTCAAATATGTGCCTATTTCTCTGTGGTTTAGAATTCTAACTGCAGGTGAAGAGGATTCCCACCTCACACCTGCATGGCACTTGTTCTTAAGTCTGTTTTATTGTCTTTTTCAAAAGTTCGTCTTGATTCACGAAGTGTTAATTCAGGAGCAGGGTATATCATGGAGCACTGCAAGTAGAAATGGCTTATCCCATTCATAAATGTCCTGGACATTTATGGAATAACCTTTGGCACTATACACTGGTTAAATCCCAGAATTATTCTTCCAATCAGTAATTCCTCCTAGCCCAAAAGAATGTTAGCACCCAAAAAAATATCTTTTTTTTTTTTTTTTTTTACATTTTTTTATCTCTATGTATGTCAGACCCAGGACAATGTACAATTAAGTTGCCATACCATAGCTCTTCCAGGCTAGTAGCCAGCTTCTAACAGTTCTTGGAACTGGCCATGTCCTGAGCTGTCTGTTAAAACAAGAGACAGTAGGTGCCCAAAAGCTGACTGTGCTTCTGAAAATCATTATATGATTTAGAGACAACCAGATGCTCTTGGCATGACATCTGTCCTAGTTGTTTTCCAGATGCTGAATTAATTGCACTCTTGCCTATGGGGAGTGATATCTGTTTTTCTAGTTTTAGCCACCCATTGTATGGAACTTTTGACAGAATATGAGCTGAATCTCCATGAATGCAACCACATGAATCTGAAAAATCTGAATTTTGGATTCTTTGTATTCTTTCCCCTTCCTTCCAATGGCTGAAAAACCTCCAGACAACATAAGACAAATTTATGGGGGTGAAGGCAGATGATGAAAACCTCGGTGATTTTTTCTTCCCCAGCAAAGTTTCTTAACCATTTAATCAGGGAAAGAAGGAAAGAAGGCGTTTCTTGCTGCCTTTTTTTTTTTTTTCTTGCAGAAGATTGGCTAGCAACTACTTGTCATAGGAAGGTTCATTATAGTAAAAAAAACTCCTTAGTTTGAGGGGCTGTTTTGTAGTGGAACTTTCTCACTCTTTTTGTATATATTCAAGAAGGCCGTGTTGGACATAGCCTTGGATGGTATGGTTTAGTGGGAGGTGTCCCTGCCCATGGCAGGGGGGTTGCAGCTAGATGATCTTAAGGTCATTTCCAACCCTAACTATTCTATGATTCTAAGAGAACATAGACTGCACATTCCAGTCATGTTGGAGAACTGGATTTATTTAAAAAATAAATTAATGAAACCTTTTCTGTAAATGCAGCTGTTGATTCCCAAAGGTCTTCTCATCTGCCACCTTTGCAACTTGACAATCTTCAGAAACCGGGATAGTCCACTTAGACCTTCCCCGGAAAGATTAAAACCTTTAGCAGAACTGGGTGCTTCAGCCACTCTGCAGCTTGTTTGTGGTTTCTCTTTACATTTGTTACTGCTTTTTGAAAACATTTAATCGGTAAGTTTAAGGAAAGAACCAGTGCCAGAAGATGTAGAACTCAGTGCACTGGGAGAGACCCATTTTAAGCCCTAGAAAAGACAAACTCGTATTTAGAGACAGGTAATACTTTTTCTAAACATACACCTACATTTACAATTGCTCTGGAAAATCTCCAGAACTGTAGGAAAATGGCATCCATTTCTAAGTGAGTAAAGAGTTCTTAATGAAGGACTTGAAGTTATTTATTGTAAGCCCTTGAGGATGCCAGGAGGGGAGAGAAAGGAAAACCTTGGGGTTTTTCTAATCTCAAGACTTGTCCTTATGGGGAAGTTCTTGCAAAATAAATAAAGCTAAAATTATGTTAGCACACTTGTACAAATTTATAGCATGCTAGCTGCTTGACTGATTCTTTATGTAGGTGCTAGAGTGAACTTCAAAGTGAAATAAGCTTGTGCTCATAAAATAATAAGGAAGTAAGGTGGTGTGAGTGGGTACTGCACATCTAGATTTACTTCAAGACAGTTCAGTAACAACCTTATTCAGCGGTTCGGGGAAAATAAAATCATTTCATGGTGAAGTCAGGGCCCTGCGCACAGGCTGCTGGTTTAGGGGGTTTGCAGCTTTATTCTGCTTGAAAGGAAGATCGTTAGAGTTTTGTGATCCCACTTTTCTAGTTGGTGGAACATCTAGCTGTGTGGCAGCAGTGTCTCCATCAGCCTGCAAAATGGATGCCTCATCATAGTACATGGAAGGTAAAGAAAAAGCAAAAACAAAATAATGAAAATAAAAGGACTTTTAAAATAAAAGAATGTATATTCAAATACTTAGCAGCTACTACAGGAGTTTTATTTATAGCTTACTATTGTCTTCTGAGAGATAGAAGTGAGTTCATGGAATGAGTGTTAATTATTTTTTCTTCTTTGTGCTGTAAATATAAAATGAAGTACAGAATAGTGAAATTTGACTTTCATGAATTGCATTGCTGTGTTTCTCAAAGTTGTTTCTGTCTTTGCCCTTAATAAAAAACTGTCTATCAGACAAAAGATCAAAGCCATCAGTTTTCAGCCCTGAAACTGAAAAGCATCCCACAACAAGTCTTTCAGGTTATAATGTTCACAGGAAAAGGTTCTGAATGGGAGAAGGCTGAGTGGGTGGAGAGAACACCATGTTCCCAAAGAAGCATGCTTTGCACAGCTGAAGCATTATGAACCTTAGCCATAACATAACGATTGAACCAGGTTTCATTATTTCTTCATACTTCTTAATTCTTGCTTGCATAATGTGTAAGGCTGTGGTGTAGAAAATATGGAAAGGTGCTAAGGCCTGTTTTTTATTGTTAAGCTGATGTGGGCATAAACTGAAATAACACCATTTGTATCGAAAGAGTTTCATTTGACTTGGTTAAATGAGGTTCTAGTCTCTTATCTGCTTTCCCTATTTCTCCTTTTTCTTAGTGGCAGGAACAATTGAACAAATGTGTTACAATGAAAACCTGTAAAGGGAGCAAGAGATAGCTAGTGTTACATAGGCTAGAAGGGAATTGGAATAATGCTAATACATAAGCTAAGTGTTGCATTAGGAAACAGTTTTTGCTATTTTGAATAATCAAAATATTTTTAAAAGTAGTTAAGAAAGAGGAAAGAGCAATGAAGAATACAGAGCTATGGTATGCAAGCATAACTGTTGTGCATTAGATGTATTCTCTGCTTAACTATAGAGTTTATATGCATGTAATAAAATGATAATCAGTTCAGGGTCTTTGGATTCATGTATTTCAAGATGTATTTTCAGAGCAGAAGCTTAGATTAGGTATAATTACTAAGGAAAATGTGTCTTTAAAAAAAAAAAAAAAAGAAACCTGTGCTCATGAGGGAGTTGGACCAACTGGGTAGCACATTTTGCAAAGCTGAAAATAATTGAACCCTGTCCTTTCCATGTCAAGGAGTACTGCCTGTTGTGAGAAGTGCAGCATTCTGTGAGTCTACCATTAAGATGTCCAGCATCCACAGTGAGGAAGATTATCCCTGTGGCAAATCCAAGCTTTTCTTATGGCTTTCCTAGGAGAGACTGAGCAGCTACCTGTCACACTGGGATGCTGGGGGGAGCAGTGAGCAGCCTGGATCACGTCCTCATCAAGGACCTGAATCAGTGCCTTTAACATGCTGCAGGTCACTTTGGGCCCTCAGTGTAGACTCCTGATATGGACACATCTATCATGACTTGAATTAAATTCACAGTATAGGGATCTGCACTCCCACTGGGAGGATGCATAGCAGCTTACAGAGCAGAAGCAAGTGGGAGTTAGTGGGCAAGAGTGATGAGGCAGGTTAGACCTGCTCTGTCCCAAAGCATGTGCAACAAGTTGCAGGAAGCAGGCTGTGCAGGTTAAGTGAACTTTCTTTCCTTGCAACTCATTACCATGCAACAGAAGGGCTGAGGAGACCAATACCTTTATAATTTTTGAGCTGTCCTCTAGGTTCTGTCATATGAATAAAGGACAAGGTAGGCACTGAAAGGAGGAGGCAATGATGATTTGTTTTTCTGTTTGCAGCTCTGTGGCTGAAGGAGCAACTGCTCTCACAGTGCTGAATGTGCCATTGCTCAACCTCTTTCCCACCACAAAGCCTGAATCACACCAAAGAATGCTAATGAGGGAAGTTCTCAATCATCTACAGTTAGTCTACATCAGCCTCAGGGCTGAGGCTGCAGGGCTGGTTTTGAGCTATGGAGCAGAGGTGATCTGCAGTGTGCCCTGCATTCTCTTCTCTTCTCCATGTCTCCACTTGCACTGTGTCCCTTTCTGCCTCCGTGGCCTGAGTCTTCTTCCAGCAGGAGCCAGAGTGCAGTGTAGGATGTTGCATACCTGGACATGCAGTTAGAGCAACGACCATTCGTGTTGTTGGTTGCATTCACAGCAGGACTGGGAAGCTCTCCCAGCTCCGACATTTCAGACAGAGCCTATACGTGTTCCAAATGGAATTGAAAAAACCTCTGATGTATGATACTGTACTAATAGAGCTATCACCATGTACTGTGTGTGGTCTGATTTCAACTGCAGCTGCTTTCTGACAGCTAAAACATATTCGAAAATTGCAGTGGATGGCAAGGATGGATTTTTCTTTGATCATAGAGCTAGCTACGTTAGAAGTGATCCCATGCCAAACTCAATATATGTAATGTAAGATTTTCTTTCAGGAAGTATTTTGGAAGATTTTTTTGCTGGTGTTCATTAAATGCCGAATAATTAACTCACATAATTAACTTACAGTGATTTGTCATTTGACATTGGGATAATCTTAATTTGTTCCACCAGAGAACCCAAACAAAGCTGAGCCACAAGTATGTAACTTGTGCTTTATAAATGAATAGTGTGGATTATTTTGAGGGTATAATGAAAAGTAATGAATACCTAATTGAGAAATAAATAGGTACCTGTTAGAGTGGCATGTGTCTGACTAATGAGCAACCCAGATTATTAAATGCCTATGGTCTTTAGGAATGGGGAAAATATGTCCTACATCAGTTAGACCTAAGCAGAGCCTGTCATTAGAGGGGCTTGTTTCCATGGCAGTTTCACACCTCTTCTTTCTGTTTCCTGTTTAACTACTATATATCAAACTGCCAGGAATGGTTTCTAACATTAATTGTTGTAATTGAATTCTTGACTGGGGAAGCATTCACCTCAAATATAGCACTCGGAAAACACTTTTATTCCGTGTAAACTAGGTATTGCTCACTGCAGCAAATAGGGATAGAAAAAAGTGTTGCAGCAGGCGAAGGTACCCTGGTTTTCATACTGCATGCTGCATTGTCCTGCCTATCATGCTGTCCAGAGGAGAGGGCGTAGACTCCAGAGTGGTTTTAACACTAGGCTAGGAGTCAAGAATTTGGGTTCATGTCTCCATTCTGCAGCAGATGGCCCTGACCTTGAGTGAGGCTCTTATGCTGTCTGCCTCATCTCTGTATATAAACTAAGGGCAATAGTGGTCTGGAGGTGTGTTGTTCTGAGGATATTTCAGATGCCAGTTAACTGGTACGAGGTAGATGTGACATTTTTGCTGGTGAATACTTTCTGTGAAATTTACATATTATGTTGGAAAGGACATGAAAATTTTCTCAATTGTTTATTTCCTTCTCTGACCGCAACTGAAGACCAAATTATTTGATTAATTTCATCAGGCTGAGCTGTGGAATAGTCAGGAATGCAGTGAGTTATTGCAGAGTCTAACTCCCTTTCAGAGAGAGTATGATGAGGAGAGAGACAGTGTATTGCTTTACGTTTCTAATTATGTTATCTGCATCCTCTGTTGGATACTACCATTCATTTAAGAGACTTTGTTATCTCTTGATAATGAAATCATTCATTATTACTGTGAAAGCACAGTATAAGATTAAAAACAGGTCACTTGAACAAAGTCACCATGCCCTTCTTCCTCTTTTTCGGCCACATTTAACATATACAGCTTCCTCCTTCTGTATTCTTACTGGTAGCTAAACGCTTAGCGATGTACCAAGAGCCTGATTCTGAGGAAGACGAGGCAGCCCCAAAAGGAGGAACTCTATCCCAGCGTGATAGTATCTGCAGCCATCAGAGCATTAAAGTAATACACAGAAGCCAGAGCACCAAAACCCACCGGCGCACGGGTAGCAGAGCTGAAGCAAAAAGAGCAAGCATCCTTTCAAAGCACACTGCATTCAGTAGCCCAATGGTAAGTCAGCGGTAAAGCACAGTGTCCTGTATCTTTTGATAGACTATGTCCTGAAAATGGGAAGGTAAAGACATCTGTAGCACATTGTGTACCTCTTGCAGGCTTCATCTTGGCATTTTTTATTCTGTAGTCACAGGTGTTTCTACAAGAACAGTGAAGTGTTGACATAGATCTTACCAAAATACCTCCTTTGTGGGAATGAGCTGAAGACAATCTGAAACCTTTGTTTGAGTTATACCTTGATTTTGAAAAGAAAATGTATGCCCTCCCTTTATCTACAGAAGCTGAGAGTAGCATAAGGTTTGAGGTCAGGGATTCTAATTGACCTGCACATGCCTTTTCTCTTTTGTCACAAGATTTTAAAACTAAGAAGTGCTGGGCTGGACACTATGTATTCCAATTCTTAGACACTGTTGACCATAGCATAATTTTTAGTGTGATTTAAGGTTATCAGTGGATTGCATGTGTTGTATTTTAAAAAGTAAAAACCTTTACATTTCAAAATGCTGATGAATTTGTCCTTACAAATTTGCATTATTAAATTTCTTTTATGCTGTTGTTATTCTGTGGAAGTTTTACATGGGCTGAATGATCATAAGACTAGAGAAGCCATGGTGTGTCTGTCTAGGGATTTTACATCGTTTCACTGTTGACGCAAATTCACCTTTAAAACAAATTACAAATATAGACACAGAATGATGCTGTTTGTAGTGGTGGAACTTCTTCAGTTCAATCAAGAATAAGCTCTTTTGGCACAATTCCAAGCTTCAGTTTTTACACGCAGGGTTCTGTTGTTGCTCAGATTCATCAGCTGCTGAGCATCAGCAGATAAAATTCTGCTGAAGAAAGAGCCTTGCACTGGTTTTTCTTTTAATCTTTTTTATCCTTGCCTCCTTCTATGTTAAGAAATACTGGAGTTTGCTCTGACAAGAAATAAATTAGTAAGTGAAAAGTACTTATGAAATAGAGTGGAAAGTGCTCTGTGTTTCAGTGTGAAAAAAACACATGAATTACCTTCAAATGTGTAGATGGTGGTTGTTCTTTAACAAACAATCCAAGATGGTTTCATTTTATTACGGTGATGTGAGGCCAAGCTTTGAATATCATTGCTGTCTTAATTTTTTCACTCTTGTGGTCTCTGTAGTGTACCACCCTTTAATAACAGATAATAAATGTCTTGAATTAGACAGGAGAGAGGGAGGTATATTAGTATGTAACTCTTCTCCTATCTACTACCCCCAAAGTAGATGAATATTGCTGCTATAATTATCTGTAGTGAAAAAGTTAGTAACATAGTTACATTTCCCTTTCTATCAGTAGTCTCATTGTTAACTGTTTGTTGTCTAGAATTGATGTCTTACAGTCGTTTTCAGCTCCACCCAGTGGTGTAAGGCCACCATAACACTCTTGATATTGATACTGCTTTGATTGCTTGTTGCTGCTTTGGAAATTTGTCGAATCACAGGTGTTAATCACTCTTATTTATTACTAGGAGAAGGACATTACACCTGACCCGAGATTGTTAGAAAAGGTGAATGAATGTGCAAAGCATCTGGAGGTCATGAGAAGCCATGAACAGCCATTATCCCATCTGAGTCCAGAACTATGTGACATTTTTGACTTCTTCATTGCTTTGACTATATGTAATACAGTCGTGGTTACTGCACCTAATCAGCCCCGACAGAAGGTGGGTTAAAAAAACAACAAAAGAGAGTTTAAGGCTCTTTTGCATTGATAATAATTTATCTTGTAATTTGGAGAAATTAAAACCTCTTGTTCTAGTGAGAAACAGCTATGACTAGTTGTGAGATGACTCCTAGAACAATTATGTGATTGAGTTGGTTTAGGTAAGCATTCGTTAAATGGAATATTTCACTTACCTTCAAGGTAAGATATGCTTTCGTTCCCAATTTCAGGATACTTCTGAAACTTTCCCATTTTCTTATTCTATAACTTATTAATGTAATCAATGTAAGTATGCTTGTAAATACGTGTGTAAACTAATTTGTAAATGTGAAAGACTTCCCAGAAAAGAATATAAGCTGTCTGGGAACATTTTGTATGCATGGATTGAATTAAGAAAAGGATGAGATACTTTGAAAACAAATAAGAAGAGAATATACTTGAAAAACATTGCTTAAAACTTTCAAATCATGTAAAAGATTCATCTTAAGCTCATTATGAGAAATTATGGGATCATTATGGCTTAAATCAGCCTAAACCAATGCCATTGATGAATGAGAATTTCAAAAATGCAATCCCAACGTGATCTGTAAGACAAAAATATAATGAAATGTAGTATTAAAGCTATCCAGCAGCTGGAATTTCCATTCCGGAGAAAATTCTGTGATTTGTGGGTGTTGCAGATTGGAATAAAAAGTGAACTAGTCTGCAAAATGACATGGTTTTGTGCCAGGGAAACATTTGGAGAATTCTCAGTTCTGCTGTTTCAGGAATCATAGAAACATAGAATAGTTAGGGTTGGAACGGACCTTAAGATCATCTAGTTCCAACCCCCCTGCCATGGGCAGGGACACCTCAGACTAAACCATGCCATCCAAGGCTCTGTCCAACCTGGCCTTGAACACCGCCAGCGATGGAGCATTCACAACTTCCCTGGGCAGCCCATTCCAGTGCCTCACCACCCTCACAGTAAAGAATTTCTTCCTCATATCCAATCTAAACTTCCCCTGTTTAAGTTTGAACCCATTACCCCTTGTCCTATCACTACAGTCCCTAATGAAGAGTCTCTCCCCAGCATCCCTATAGCCCCCCTTCAGATACTGGAAGTCTGCTATAAGGTCTCCATGCAGCCTTCTCTTCTCCAGGCCAAATGCTACACTGTACAATAATCTAATAGATATTACTATGAATATGCTATTACTATTAATAACATTGTATCTGTAAAAATTATTTATGTAAACTGAGATGAGTGGTAAAACTGAAGCAAAATGCTTTGATGCTGAATGAGAAGACAGTGGAAATAATTTACTTCAATGTGTTCCTATTGAGGATGTTGTTGATATTGACGTGTTCCCATAAAACTTTCTGATACCACACTTCTCAATTGCATTAACTTTTTTTTGCTACTTCCACTGAACATGCAAAATGCCAATGCTTCCAGCTAATGGTAGCTTTTAGTATGCACCCCTGATGGTAGTGCAACATTGGTAGTTTATCCATTAGTCATATCTGAAGAGATGAAAGAAGAAAAAGTGGTTTTTAATACAGCCATAATGTGCTTTCACACAGGTACAGTTCCAAAGTTCTAGTAAGTTTGGGGTTTTTTGCTGTTGAGTAAGTTTTGTCAATTTACTTTCCTTTCTCAAAATACAAATACTATTACTTTCTTCTCTCAAAGAAATTCTCTTTAGTTGGAGCTGCTAAGGCTGAATATCAATGTCAGAATTATTGTACAGCTTTTCTTTGGGTTTTGTTCACTGGTTTATTTTTACTTTTAAAGGTTAGAGATCGATTTGAAATAAAATCTCCAGTAAAAACTATAGAAGATTTCATACGAAGATTCACTCCCAGTCGCTTGACCTCTGGATCTACCAGCAGTAGTTCATCTAGTCTAGCTACAAGCAAATCAATGCACAGATTTGGTTTAAGTCTGCTTTCATCTACGTCTGCGGATAGCACTTTATTAAAACTGGAAGAGAAGCTGGGATACTCTGCACAGATGAATAACAATGGCTACAGCTCCCAGCAAGGCAGGACAGCTCTAGGGTGTGGACCTGAGGAAGGAGAACTCCGTTATGAAGCAGAGAGTCCAGATGAAGCTGCTCTTGTCTATGCAGCAAGGGCATATAACTGTTCTCTGGTTGGAAGGCTGTCTGACCAGGTATCAGTGGAGCTACCTCACCTGGGAACATTAAGCTTTGAAGTCTTGCATACATTGGGCTTTGATTCCATCAGAAAGAGGATGTCAGTAGTGGTCAGACATCCTCTCACAGATGAAATAAATGTTTACACTAAAGGAGCAGATTCAGTTATTATGGATCTTCTTCTACCCTGCTCTTCAGGTACACCTCTTACTTACCTTTGCAGCAGTGGGGAGTTGGGGGGAGGCATTGTATCTTACTGCCTCATTGTATCTTACTGCCTTCTCCAGCAAGTAGACCTGCCTGCTTTTGTGAAAATGGGGAATAGTAGTATGGCAGCTGTCTCTCTTCTTTTGTAGTACTTTGTTATTGTTATTATTTACTGTGAGAGTGGTTGAGACACTGGAACAAGTTGCCCAGAGGAGTTGTGGCTGCCCAATTCCTGGAAGTGTTCAAAGTCAGGTTGGATGGGGCTTTGAGCAACCTAGTCTAGTGGAAGGTACCCCTGCCCATGACAGGGGGGTTGGAACTAGATGATCTTTAAGATCACTTCAGTCTAAACCATTCTGTGATTCTATGATTATAGCAAATCTTCTGTAAGAAATTACTGGTTCCTTACCATACAAAGATGAGTGAAATTAATTTCTTCTCAAGATCTTCTACTCACAAACTTTACTTTGAAGAAATTTCCTGAAATTCTGCCAAAGCAGTTTACATTTCTTAACGGAGAAACTGCCGACCAGTGCTTGGCTATTTGAGTGTTTTATATGAAATCCAAGCACTTCATTTTGTAGCTTCTTCTCGCGTTTCATTTGTGAATCTGTACATCCTTTTGCTGCAGTCTGTTTGCATAAACCAACACATTTATGCTGGTTTGACTGTGACGCTGAAGGGCACTGAATCAATCAGCCATCAAAACAGAAAGGTTGTGGCAAAAGGAGAGGTGCTATTCAGATGAGAAGTATTGTCTTCAAAAACTTAGTTGTCTAACAGGGAGCAGATATGTAGCTGTGAACATATAGCTGTAAACATGGAACTTCCCTAAAGCATGAAGACTTCCCCAGCACCCAGCTGTCACGTGAAACAGAAACAACTTTAAGTAGCTGCTAATTGTAATCAGTTGGGTTCAAGAAGATCCCTGGAAGCTTTCGGAAGTTAGAGGAGACACACAGGTTTCAGTTTGCATGAATCATTTTGCATCTAATTTATATAAAAAATAACTGTATTTTCAGCACTGAATTTAATCCAGTGTTTAAAGGTTACCCCGGTATGAATAGACAGAGCCCAAAAGTGCTAGAGGTACTTCCCCATCTTTCACTAATGCATTGACTTTGTGGTTACTTTGACATTATTGGGAGTAAACAATTGTGAAAGGCTTATACTGTGTAATTTTAGTTTAATGAAATACAGAAAAATGTTGGCATTAGGTTTCTGTTTACAGCCATATAAATCAAAGCTGAGCCAAAAAAAAATTAAGAACAACTTGTTCTTAACTAACAACAAAGTATTCATGAATAATTTTCTAGTAATAGATCTGATATCACAGAAGGTACACAGAGTATCTGTGGAAACTTGTTTCCCTACGAAGTACTAACAGAGAATTTGTAGTACTGAGAATTTCTAATAATGTTTGGAAATCAGTTGTCAGAATGACAATCAAGCATTAATAAGAAAAGATTAATTTATGCCAAGTCTTGAATATTTTGTCACCATATAACAGACTACTTTGGAAGCTGCTATGTCTGTTCACAGTAGACTCAATGGATCAAGGAATTTTCAGTCAAATTTCAGGCAGATCTAGAACCCACCGATGTAAAAACAAGGCCAGTTAGAACACCAAACAGCAGCATTATTACCAAAGGTGATGTATGTCAGAGAAGGGAAAGTAGAGGTTATGAAGATTGGTGTTGGCAGTGAGCAGATTGTATCTGGGCAAGTGCAGTGATTCCACCATCTTTACAGGCCAGAGAATTGAAGGTGGCTTTGAAATTGTGCGCTTTTTAAAATTTTTTTAGCCCAAATTGAACTCTGAGTTTTAGTATATTTTGCTATTGCAAGCAATGTAAAGTGCAGCCACTAGAACCTCGTAAGCAGTTTCCCTTGTTTTCTAGCCCTCTGAATCACTGCTAGCTTCAGTAATTCTGTATGTTTTAGCGGATCTGTCAGGAAAACGTGTGACATTTCTCTTGCGCAGCTTCACTCCTGGAGCTGACCTCAAACTCACAGCCTGTGCGTGCAGTATTGTAATGTCAGCGGATATCTTGTTAATTCCCGAGGGAGTAGCATCTTTTTCCCATGGCAGAGAGGTATTTCCCAGGTAGAGGGAGCCTCAGAAGATTCATGCTGTAGCTGTTATTTATACTGTGGCAGCTGTCAGTGGTTTCATCCTGTTCTCTGGTGATGGTGGAATGCGTGTGAAAGGAGATACAATGCTAGGAGAATTTAGGCATTTATCATTTCAAGGAATTGACCAATAAGTGAATAGACATGACAGCTAATCCCAGTGCTTGTTTTTTGCTGTCTTAGTGCCTCGGGGGCATGTACATTGTGTACCAGTCAGGAGTGCATCTCAAGACTTTGTGGAACTTGTGCCCTTACACTGAAGAACTAAGGCAATACTGTGTCCATAATCTCCCAACTCCAGCATCACATGGCATGACTGGGTCCTATCAGACACAAAGGTCCCTGTTTGGGAGGAAGAGTATTTTAAAATATGACATGAGGAATAGGCCAAAATTGGAAGCAAAAATATTATGTTGTAACTTCAGTTGTGTCTTACAGACAATCAGAATTCACCATAGGCTTCAAAACTTTAAGTTTCTGAATTGACTCCATTTACTCTGTGTATTTAGTTGATACTGTGAAACCTAATGCTTTCTGAGAGTATACAGATATTTCCAAAAGCCTTGAAATGATCCTTGAGAGTGTATTGTTTTTACTTTATCTCAATCACCTTGCTCATAAATAAGAAAATTACAGTTTGAGTCAATACCCAACTCACACAGGAACTGGGAACATAAGTCATTGAGAAAACAGTGACTGGGCTGGCTTTCTGCAGCTTGTGATTATGGGAGGAAATGAACACCACTAGCTCTCTATCATTCTTCTGGAGTCTTATTTGCTGTTTGTCGCTGACATGATACATGTGGTCACACTTCTCAGCATAGACTTACATCCCAGCTGAAAAGAATCTCCACAACTGGGTTTTATCTGCAAGAGATTCCTTCCCCTGTTTTAACTTCTGAGGACAAGGTGAATTTCAGAGTAAAACTAGTAAGGAGCATGCAGAGCTAGAAGGGGGGTTAGCTGTCATTGGTATGCTACTGGAGGAGGGAGATGGAGTCTTCCATACTGGAATTGAGAATTTGCACAGAAAATGGTGCGCACATCTCTACCTGTAGAGGATTACCGTCTTTGTTCATTGAAGGTGGTGTTAGCATTTGACATTATGATCACTTCATCTGAGCCCATGGTATTCAGACAGATCTGAAGTGATTAACACCACTTAACCTTAAAGGGGTAGAAACGACTTTTGATATGTTTAAGCACCTATTCTAGTTTGCACCATTTGAAATCAGCCAGTGACTGAAATAGCCACTCCCGTTAAGGCAATTTAATGTGGTTTATGCAAAAAATATGGCATTTCTCTCTAGAATAGTAATGTATCACAGTAAATTGGATATAATGCATGCCTACTTTATTCTTCTGAAGTTAGAAGAGCTGACTCGCAAATACAAAAACTCTCCAAGAAGGTTTGCTGTATTACTTCTCACAGAAAAAAAAATCACATATGCCAAAAAGATTATAATTCACAAGTAGAAAAGAAGCTAAACAAGACTGAGTTTGGCTGCCAGTTCAGTATAGTATATTTCCACTTTATGTTGCAGCTGAATCTAACTGTAAGCTGGTTTAATAGCTTCTGAAGGAACTTGGTAATGCTTGTGTCTGAGCCACAAAGTATAGTGTAAGAAAGGGCTTTCAAATTGCAAGCAGTGTTTGTGGGAATATTCTTCCTGAGTAATATATCTGTATTGTCCCTTTGAGAAAATCAATAGTGATAGCATAGTTAGCTTTATAGTTATAGCATGGGTAGGTTTAATAGATAGATGGACAGGCACACCAGAATATTCCTACCAGTGTTCACCTCATGACCTTAATCAGAGATGGAACTGAAATGAAGGTATGCATGAAATACCACAATCTTCTTGGAGTCCCTTAGGAACATCTGGGTATGAACACTCCCAGCTTTACAGACCTACAGATTAGGATGGTCTTTAAAGGTGAGAAGATAGCTGTACCATTTGTAAAATGTGCTGATACATGGTTGAGGTAACAGGAACAAAAACCAGAATATTGGGATTTCAAGCTCACAGCTTCTTACTTCCTACACCATCAGTACTTGTATGTGTTTGTGCTGGAGCCTCTGCATGCCTGGTTAAACACTGTGCTGCTGTATAAATGTGAAAGTGCTGAATGCTATGTAAGTTTGTAGTCAGATGTGTGTATGTATATACATGATCTCACATAGTAAGATCAAATTGGGTATGAATGCACACTGGGAAAACAGGTGCCAAAATGTATAAACAGTAAGATATTTGTGTCATCTAATTTAGATACCCATATTAAGTGCATAGTATAAGCGTATAATGCCTTTAGGTTTTCAGTATGGTCAGTTGAGAGAGGTGAGCACATCCAGTAATGAACTGAGGTCATATGTAGTAGGTCTCTTCAGGAGCCCAAACTTCTAGTCATGAGTGGCATTCACCTGACTCTGTGACTGATTTTTGTGCAAGTACCACTAACATATATATTGGATTAAGCAATATTTGTAACAGCTCCAGTTACAGAATTATAACTCTGAAGTGATTCTACACCCCCAAAACCATACAGACTTTAGGAGAAAAAAAGAAAAATACATCAGCATGTAGGAAAATGTGCCATAAGTTACAGGGCATTCTCACTCAATGGTTCCAATCTAAAAACTTGCCAGCTTGTACTAACCCTGCAATTCATATTATTTAACATTACATAAACCTGTCTTGATGGTAGATTATATAAAAGATGCAGACCACCTGTTTTTAACTTTTGAAGAAATTATTTTAGGTAACGAGATGAAACAAATTGTATTACTGTGATATTCATTACTCTTTTTGATCATTGTGTGAGCAATGTGAACCAGTCCCAGCTACAGAGAGAAAAGGATCAGCTGCTCAGGCCTGATTTTGATTCTTACTTTAAGTGAAGAATAAAGCTAAGTGGAAGTTATGCTGCTTCCTTCAAGGTAGTAGCTAGCTGCAAGGTCTGCAGAAGTGTAAATGCTCTTCTAAATGGAAACACACTCATACCCAAAACTTCTTGCATTGACTCAGGCCAATAGTACAGCAGTAACAGAATTACCTTTTTACACCTATATGTACAAAATGAAGCACTGTTTCTGGTTCTTTAGAGATATTAACCTTGGTGGAAAACTAAATGCTATTTTTAAGTGTCATTTTTTGCACGTGATGAGATGTAAGGAAGCATATGCTATCAGTGTATTTGAAATTATACTGCTCTTCCTGACATTATGGTTTGCTGTGAAGATTGTAATGATTTCTTGATGTATTCAGACCAAACAAATACTTAAGGAGTAACATGATAAAGGTCTTTCTAGCATATGTTCAAAATGACTTTTGAAGAGAGAAAAGACAGAACAAAAAGAAAAAATTTTTTTTTTTGTAAATTGAATGTTTTACTTGAGTTTCCCAGGAGACATCAGCAGCTCTTTAAGAGTATCAGTTATAAAGTGCTGTTACAGTGAGTACTGTAGACAAGTCTTTATTCTCTGAGTCCATTCAACTGCTGTTATTTTTC
Source organism: Myiopsitta monachus (assembly GCA_017639245.1). Taxonomy (NCBI): domain Eukaryota; kingdom Metazoa; phylum Chordata; class Aves; order Psittaciformes; family Psittacidae; genus Myiopsitta; species Myiopsitta monachus. The sequence continues at coordinate 38,492,536 of CM029927.1, forward strand.
AATCACTAATTTTTTATTCCTATGTAGATGACCCTCGAGGCAAGCATCAAAAAAAAATCCAAAGCAAAACCCAGAATTACCTTAATCTGTATGCTGCAGATGGCCTGCGGACCCTCTGTATTGCAAAAAGAGTAAGTAAATGAAGACTCTTAGGTTGCTCTTAAGAAGAGTCTTGACAAAGATTACTGATGGCATTTATTAATTTATTGTTCTTGATTCATAACTCCATTTTCATTTTATTCAGTAAAGTATGGAAGCCTCTGCATCACATTGACTGTGCCCTCACATGCTCTTTTTAATAGGTTCTTAGCAAGGAAGAGTATGCCTGTTGGTTAAAAAGTCACGTAGAAGCAGAATCTTCTATTGAAAATCGTGAAGAACGTCTGTTTCAGTCAGCACTGCGGATAGAGAAGAATCTGCATCTGCTAGGTAATGAAATGAGAGCTGGACATGAAATTAAAATGTGTTAAAAAAGTCTGAGAGCTTGGCTATGAAATCCGTTCTTTCCCTTAAATGGTTTCTGGCAGTATAGGAATTGGTTTCTTTTGGACTTTGTCATGGCTGTCATGTGGAGCACCACAAAGGAAGGGATATAATTAACATAACAGACACCCTGTTTTCCTTGCTCCTGGCATTATTTTATCACTAGTGAAATGAGTGTAGTAGTACCAGGGATGAATTAAACTCAATATCATAAATGGGAACTGCTGCTCAAAGCAGGAGGAGGACTTGGCCCAAACTGACTACAGAATTTTGTTATCTTAGTGACACTTCAGCATGTCGGGGACTTACATGACTCCAGGGGCACCAGGGACATTCATAAAGCAATTCTCATAAACTGCATTTGGGAGAACTCTCACACATCTGTGGTGGGGGGCTACTTCAGGCCCGTGGATTCCCTGACTGAAGGCACGAAGTTAGAGCTCAGTCTCGGAGATGTTAGTGTAGCCTTGAGAAATGAGGTACCGAAGGCATACGAGTGGGAAAACAGAAGATATCCAAGTGGGAAAGTAGAAGGCGTCTGAGTGGGAAAGTAAAGGGAGTCTGGAGGAGCGAGTCAGGTAAGGGGAGCAACTAGCAACAAAGGAAGAACTTGGCAAAACAATGGACTTATGCGGTAAAGAGTTATCCAATAATGTACCATTGCTAACTAATATTAACCAATGGCTAAAAGACACGTGTGTGCTAGAAAAGGTATATAAGTAGTGGTTTGTACTAATAAAGTACCTGCCTATTTTTTCTTCCTATGAAGTCACCAGAAATACATGCATGTGTGATTTTTGGCTGTCTTGACGACAACACACATCAGGTTCAGCACATGCACTCAGGGCCTGTGTATTCTGTGGAAGGGGATTGCAGTACTTCCTAATGATGCAGTTGAAATCAATGTATCGAAGATGTATTCCAAGCACTAAGTCATACTCCTCATCTGCTGTGTTGAGATGTTGAATGCGCTGAGATTCTAAAATGTAGATATATATGTATTCACTATTACTCCAAGTATCCAACTGCTGTCTCTGGCAAAGAAACTGGGACAGCCATAACACTGCTGGAGATAACAGCCTTCACAATTGCCAACGTGCCTGTCTCTGGGAGATGAGATCCACCTCACCCTGCTTCTCATGTATCTACTACAGTTCTCTAAGGCTCCTCACATAACCAGTGGAGAGACAAAAGAAGAAAGTGGAGTTCATTCAGTCTATCCTTGATACCCAGCTTAGGATTAAATGAATCATGCCCTTGAAGTGTCTGTTTCTGACCTCTGTCTTGAAAGGCAGCATGAGGTGACTAACTTGGACCACAGCAGTCGGGAAGATCCCACCATGGTTTTGACTGTTGACTCTGGCTGCATGCTGGGGGATGAGGGAGAGAGAATTGAAGAAATTGAACTGCCAGACAAATAAGTAGGCTCTAGCCAGAAATAAACTACCCATTCAGTCATTCCCCAAGAACCTTATACTGTGGTTTGTATCTTGCAGTAATCAGTTATGAGTAAGTTGTGGGAATGAAAGAGTAAGTCTGGAAAAGGAATGTCTTCTCCTTTGTTTGGATAGTAATAGTTTTCCCAACGTTACCCTAAGAATGTGTTTCTGCCTACATGACTGATGGTCAGACTTCAGGTGGACTTCTGCTAAAGTGTTTTCTTCAAGGAACAGCCATAGGAATAACAAATAGCTGAGAAAACTTTAGTTTGCTTTCCCTGCTGTTCCAGGTAACTTGCATGTCTGTCACCTCTTCATTCCCTTGCAGTGAGGACTTATATTTTCTCACATCCAAGCCTCTCAGAAACATAGAGGAGCATTGATGGCGCTGAACTTGATCCTGAGCAGCTTTTGCTACAGTATTTGAAAGCCTTGTTTCTGTCAATTGATTTATGAAAGCATAGGAAAGATACTTAGAAACAGGTATAAAGGTACATCGAAAGCATGAAAAAGCCACATTTTACTTTCGTATCATGGCCAACAGATTTATGATTTATTCTCTGCTATTTCTCATTTGGCAACCAGTGTCTTTCTGCAAGCGAATAAAAGCAGCAACAAGGCAGGAAAAAGTGTATGTCTGCAGCCTAATGTGCTGTTACCAAGCTCCAGTCCTGCCATCATTTGCCTTCTAATGGGAGAAATCTGTAGTGACCCAGCCTCTTCTGGTTGAGGAAAGGCAGCTAAGACCCTGTCATGTTTAAGCCCAGCTGGTAATTCAGTACCATGCAGCCGCTCACTCACTCCCCCCCTCCCCTTCCTCCACCCCGGCTCCCAGTGGGGTGGGGAGGAGAATCAAAAGAATGTAACTCCCATGGGTTGAGATAAGAACAGTGCAGTAACTAAGGTATAACACAAACCACTGCTGCTACCACCAGTAATAATAATGATAAGGGGAATAACAAGGGAAGAGAATACAACTGCTCACCACCCGCCGACCGACACCCAGCCTGACCCAAGCAGTGATCTAACCCTTCCGGGTAACTGCCCGCAATTTATATAGTGGGCATGATGTGCTGTGGTATGGAATACCTCTTTGGTCAGTTTGGGTCAGGTGTCCTGTCTCTGCTTCCTCCCGGCTTCCCCTCCTCCCTGGCAGAGCATGAGACTCAGAAAGTCCTTGGTCAGAGTAAACATTACTGAGCAGCAACTGAAAACATCGGTGTTATAAGTGCTGTTCTCAGGCTGAAAGGCAAAAACCACAGCCCTGCACCAGCTACTAAGAAGGAGAAAAATGACTGCTACTGCTGAGCCCAGGACAGACCCTTAAGAGCTGAAATCTAGAAGCAACAGTGTCTTCTCTAGCAGCATTCAGAAGCAATGGTGAAGGTAAAGAGCAGCGAAAGAATAAGCAAAGATACAACCTTTGTGAACTTCTGAGACTACAAATGGTGTCATAGTGCTTCTGAAGTTTTTAATTCTGGATTTGGTGTTGACTGTTGATGCAGATGTTTACCCCTTCTACTTTCCACTTCTCTTTCTCAATACCCCCAAAAAGCTGCCCGAATCTTGCAACCATTGGTAGTTCAGCTATTTCCAATAAAAGTACTTGCTGGGGCTTTTTGAAAAATCCAAACTTACAATTTCAGGTGAACCCTAAGTGTTCATTTAATGTGGAATGTTTTGCTTTTTCTATGTTCTTAGGTGCAACTGGCATTGAAGACCGGTTACAGGATGGTGTTCCAGAAACCATAGCAAACTTGCGCAAAGCTGGGTTGCAGATTTGGGTTCTTACTGGAGACAAGCAAGAAACAGCTGTTAATATTGCATATGCCTGCAAGCTACTGGATCACGATGAAGAAATCATCACTTTGAATGCTGAATCACCAGTAAGCAGATCTAATACACAAGTTTACTTATGAGCTAGCTTTGCTTTATTTTCAGCCTGTACAATTTAAAGTTTGATGGCTTTTTGACAGCTTTCCTCTTTTTTTTTTCTTTTTTTCTTTTTTTTTGTTCTTTTCCTGCTTCATCTTTAATTTTCAGGTAGCATATGTCTTTGAATACTTTTCAGTGACTCATATTTCTAAGTCATAGTGTCATGTATCATAAACTTACTGAAGACATGTAACTGTGTGTAGTGGGCTCCACCATGAAGGAAAATATGTCATAGCAGCTTAAATGCTTTTCTTCAGTATGCATTCTCTAAATATCCCTAGTTTTGCTTATTGGCACTAATGGGTTTCCAAAAGCAACCTGTTAAGAATTTGTGCTTTATTTTACACTGCTGAAATGTAGTATTTAGATAACTCAGTCATTCATGTTTTCCCAGGTGACTTTTTCTCTGGAGATAGAAGCAATACTTAAATTTCGATGCTAACACTGAGAGTCAGCAAGCCACATCTACAGTAATGCCTTGCTTCCTAACAGACCTTTTCTAATTCTTCTGAATTACTGATCTTTCCTGTGCTCAACTTTGCAAGCAGTCACAAAAAGTTTACTGATATGGTCTAATATACAAGGAATCAGACTGATAGTGCTATTGTCCCTTAATGGGGTGATAAAATTGGACTTCAGATCAGCAGAGAGAGGTAGGCCAGCAGTATCCAGCTCCATATTCTTTTGAAAAGGAAGAAAAGATAACAGCATTTTCTGTTTTTTTAATGTATCAACTGAACTGGTAAATTGATTTTCCATGATCTTTATTTGTTGTCACGCTTAGCTGTAAGACCAATAGCATTTCATTTCAAATGTTCATATATTCTCAATAACATCTTCTAGTTGAGTATGGCTAGGTGAGAGAACTCAGCTTAAATAACCTTTAATTGAGCTTTAACAATGCATAACTATTTGATCTGAGTTGTAGGCGTATGCATGGTGTTCATCACCATACTTAACTTGGTACTGATACTGATTATGTCATTTCCCAGCACTGTTATTCTGAAAAGGAGCTAAAAGAATTTAGTTTAGCATACAATACTGCATGCTAAAAAGAAATTAGAGTTTAAATCTTTCAAATCCTCATTGCTGCAAGAATTGAGTGTTTAGAGTAAATAGAAAATTATTAGAAATTAAAATTTTAACAGTGCAGCAAATATAACACATTCCCCATATTTCTTATGCCTAAATATACAGCAAACACAAACATTTGAATACATGTTCTTTTCTCTCAAGTGTATTTATTTTGAATTCTTTTTCAGGAGACATGTGCTGTCTTGCTGGAACAGTGTCTGCAATGCGTAGAGTCTAAGTTTTCAAACAACATTATAGACGAAGCTACTGGAAACATGACTGTTGGGTTCACCCCTCTCTATCCACCCTCTTCCCCTGTGCTTTCCAGCTTGGGCCTAGTGATTGATGGAAGGACTCTAGCTTATGCCCTGGAACCTACACTAGAAGATAAATTTCTCGCACTAGCCAAGCAATGCCGTTCAGTACTGTGTTGTCGCTCTACTCCACTCCAAAAGAGCATGGTAGTGAAACTAGTCAGAGACAAACTCAAAGCAATGACCTTGGCAATAGGTAAATATCTGTTTAAATTAGCCAACCTTGATGTATACTGTGCCTTGAGAACTTTGATTTTTTGACTTGCAATAGGACCCTTCCAGCTGCCTCACAACTCAGATAGCTTTCCAGTTTTGTCTGAAAATGTGTCCAACAACTCTTAACATATTTATTCAAAACCAGGATATAACTCTGGAGTAGTGTTTGGGATTCCTTCCTACAGAAGTTAAGTAATCAGGACCCAGGTATGCTGTGAGGTTTTGGCATATCCAAACCCAGCTGTGAAGACTTGGGTTATTTGATGCCATGCACAACCCCAGTTTACAGTTGCTGTATTGCACAGAACAAGATTGTGCTCAGTGTTGTTTCATCTAATCATATTTCAACTCAAAGTTCTGTGGTGTTAATCACAAGTCAACCATACAGCTTAGGATATGACTTGGCCTTGTCAGCCTAAAGAATGGATTTACAGCTGATGTCATTCCAGTGCTTACACTTCTTCCCAGCTAATAGCGCAGTTGGTGGAAGAGAGATTTTGTCAGTCACCATGTCTTAAATCTGGCAGCATGTTCTATGTTCCCATGATTTTTGTGTTAGGAAAGTCAACCAGCTCTTTTTCTCAAATTCAGGGTCGTGCTGTATTAGAAGACATGATTACAGCGTATATTGTCACAAACACACTAGCTTTCATCTGCTTGTCTTAGTTAATCATAGCAGGAACATGTGGGTTGGACCCCGTGAGAAGCCCTAAGTACATATAATAATTGCCAGACTCCTGTGACATCCACATCACCAAATATGTACTGATGATAATACTACTCATGCTCACTATGTTATATCTAGCTCAAGTATGCCCCCCCTCATACTGAATTTGTATTTTTGGCTGACTAACTGTGCACATAATCATTTGCATATGTTGTCAAAAACATCTGTCTGGTTAACTTGAATTATCTAGAATGCTTAAAAACACCAGTGGAGACTGGGCAGCTTGTGCTCTCAATCTTCCTGAGCCTTTTCAAGGCCAGATTGGACAGAACCTTAGGCAATATAGTCTGTTGTGAGGCATCCCTGCCCATGGCAGAAGGGTTGGAACTAGATGATCCTAAGGTCCTTTCCAACCCAAACCATTCTCTGATTCTGTGATCTTGAACCTGTGGGTTGAACATAAGCTCTTGTTCTCATTTAAAAGCCTATCTGTGTACATCCTTCCTTTTAACCAACAGGAGCTAACTGGGGGTTGTATCACACAGTAACAAAGACATCAGCTTTGTCAGGTGAGCAGATACCACTTTTATATGTGCCAACAGCAGAGAAACTGGAGTGAGATGTGAATCAGCCACTGAAGTTTAAAACCAAGTGTCTTCTCATCAGCTAATACAGTTTCATTTTCCGTTAGCACACTGGCTGTAAATTTAAGGGATTAAGAAGTAGATGTATATCCCATTCTGGTGTCTTTTCTATGGCACATGTTGCTTGTGGTACCATGATTGGAAGCAGAGCAAGGGATAGTGGCTGTGCAACCGTTGCAGTTAAATCTACCTGTGATAGGTGTATTAAAGATCTCAGACTGGTCAACCCAAGTAAATAATTCATCTACTTTTTAACTTTATTGTATTTTTATTGTGTAGACATTATTGACTTTAGGTCTCCTTGCAAATTTCAGTCTTTGTCACACCTGACTGCAAGCAAGAGTTAATCAGGAAGCAAAAGTATTGGGAAGCTCATTCTTAGCCTTCCAGTGTTTTAGGTTTTCTACAGTTCAGGCCTGATACTTGGCTTTTAGGCCTTACTAAAAGGAGAGGGATTTGCTTTAGTTTTTACTTTTCCATGATTAAAAAAAAAAAAGTCTACAAAGATCAGAATGTCTTGGCAATTTTGCCAAGCATTTAACCTCATATTCCAAAGATGGATCCTTTCCTACCCCACATTGCCTTTACTATACCCACCCAACAGTTAGTACTTACTCTACTCGGTCAACACTCAGTAACAGCTGGTATTCCTTTGCTTAGCTGCTGCTAACTGTTCCTGGTCTACTAGTGACAATATAACTGTACCTTGTCATCTTTAGGTGATGGTGCTAATGATGTCAGCATGATACAAGTGGCAGATGTTGGTGTGGGGATCTCTGGTCAAGAAGGCATGCAGGTAATGTTGCTCGTTCACTAAAATGCACTCCCATGAAAGGGTGAAACAGGCACTCCCCATATGTGAGCTTGACCAAGCTGCCTTTGGGTAGCCAGCACGAAAAAAGGAGAAGCAGCAAGTTGTGCTCAGGAGTGACAGTTGCACATTGTGAGGATGCTTTCAGCTTGAGTTTGAGGTTTTGTTAGTTGTCAGATCTGTGGTAAGTTTAAACATGTTACCTTCTCAAAAATTCAACTTACCATATCCCTTCAAACAATATGTTTTAAGAAATCCTTTATGAACCACCGGCTTAGAGGAGGAAAAACCCTCGGCTGGGCATTATCCAGAAAATAAAGTTTCACTTTTTTCTGGCTTTTATTTTCCTCTCTCCTGTATTGCTTTGGGTATGCCTCTCCTGTGGAGTAGATGCACAAGCCCATGCAGCATGTTTGCATTGTGTGGTGGTGACCCTTAGCCCAGTCACACACAAAACTCCCTCAGCCTATTCAGACAGCAGAACACTGTAGAAAGAGAAAATTGCAGCCCTTTGCAGAACCAGTGCTCTCAACACACTGTTCCAGGTCTTGGTTTTCTCCCCATTTCCTGCCACAGGGAACAGTAAGATAGGGGGACTTGCCCTTGTCTTTTGAATGTGTTCAGCCTGTGATTACTGTATTTACCGCTGTGTAAGCAGCACTTCACCCATCCCCAGAAGAATGTATGTAAGTAGGATGTATTGCCTACTGCATTGCCTATTTCCTCTGTCTCATCTACTGCTAGTGCAGTTCAGTTGCAGTGTTAGCACCGGACATCACAGTAAGACACGAGAATGAAGAAGGTATCTCATTTCGACAACCTGTCTTGCATTTGGGCTGGGTGCGGGCTGGGTGCAGGCTGGTTACATGAGAAAGTAGCTGAGTACATGTCAGAGTTCTTGAGAGAAGGTGGGAAGTGTTTCCATCCTGAGGACCTGAGCAGATGAGCATGCTCCTTAACTTAGTTACCGGTGGGTGGTTCTCTGACCCACATTACATTTTTTGCAACACTATCTGGATGTTTTGCTCAGAAGGGAAGAAAGGCCTCCTTCACACAGTGCACAAGTTGGCTATAGAATTTTATTCCATGGGATTTCATGAATGCTGTAATTTATTTGGTTCAATACACAAATTTATGAAACAGAAATTTAACTGAGCTAAGAACTTGGATGTCAGCTTTGTGCATTTCTGACATGCACATCACCAGAAGCTAGGACAGTACTCTGGAGAAAAGTCAGTAGCTGTTTTTCATACTTATACTCTTCTGAAGGCATCCTCTCTTGGCCACAGTTGGAGAATGGGTAGTAGGGAAGACAGACCTCAGATTGACCCAGCAGAGCTATTCCACTTGTTCTTCTTGCAGTCACCCAGAGGGTTCAAGTTAGTCTCCAGAGCAGATGGATGTCCCTCAGTGCTCTTCAGACAGACATTTCAAGCTGCAATCCATTAAAAATGCTTCTGTAAACATCTTAGCGGCTGTAAATAAGACTCGAAAGAAGCTGACACAAAAATATTCAGATATTCATTGTGCGTATGGCATCCCAGCTATAGATCCTGTGAGTCTGACTTTAATGGCTGATGAGGGCAGAAGAAAAGGAAATCTTGGATTAAGCTGATACCAAGTGTATTTGTTGTTCCACAGCCTTTACCAGGCTCCAAACACTTCGCATAACTTTTGCAGTATCATCCTGCAGGCAGTCTAGGCTCCAGAGAGCCCAGAGGAGATTGGTTTTGTGGGGTACCCTCCAAGCCTGTCAATTCAAAGAAGCCTGCTCTGAAATCTTTGGGTTTTATCATCTCTCATGAACTTACCAGCTCCTATCATCTATATATTAATTCAGATCACTTTTTTTTCCCCTCATGCAGACATATAGTGCTTGTAGCATTTTTTTTAACTCCTCTCACCGTTATGCCCCTTTCAGTTACATGCTTACAATAATCAGTCTTCAAATGCCTCTGGCTTTTGTGGTATATTTAAACCTGAAAGGTGTTTGCTCATTAACCCATTAAACGACCTATTTTTTTCTATGAAATTTCAACAGGGTGGAAAATGTTTATAGATCATTTCCTTTACTGCACAGTCCCAAGGAACCATGCAGGCCTCCTTACTATAAACAACTGTCAGAATCTTACACATGCAGGTACTCGGAAGGCGTTGAGCATTTAGATGTCTGAAACAGCAATACTCTCTGATTTATTTTCTTTCCACAATCTATAGAAGCATGTGGAGCATGAATCACTTTTTCCTGTGAAAAAGCTGGAATTAAAAATAAAAATGTGAAAATCAAGGGGATATTTTGAGAGGAAATAAACATGCAAATGTAATTGGATAACACTGCCTTCCTCACTGTGTTCCTCACTGTAATAAAAATGGAATAAAAAAGAAAAAAACCCTGACATTTTTCACAGTATGTTGTGAAGTACTGTGTTAGAGGCACAAGTGAAAAGAAGCTAACAGTTTTGTTTTGACATGGGAATAGAAGGAGATGGGGTGGAGGACAAGGAAGCAGACATAGCACAGCTCTCTTCTCAAACTACAGGAGAGCTGTATGTCTGCAAGACAAATCAGACTGTTCTGTGCAGAGAGGTTATAAGAAGTGTATCTCAGTACCTGAGAAATTCCAGGATGTGTCTATGTATTACAAAATGTCCCAGTGCTTATATACATCTACTGCTTAAATTACAATGATTGCAACACCTTCTCTTGCATACTGTTTTAGAGTTTGTTTTAATAGTATATGCTTTTGATGATTTACCAAGAAAGGGAATTAAGAAACTTTAAAATGAAAGATGTCTCTCGTTGGAAAATACAACCAAGATATACCCTGCAGCGTGTGAGGAAGTCGTTGCCCCTTTGGAGGATGTTCACCTTTTCCTTTCAGTTTGCTGAACTGTGAGAAGAAAGGTGATACCAAAACGTAAAATGAAATGTAAAATAATGTTCAAATGAAATCTTAGTGTGATTCTAGAGATAAGCAGAATAGTGAAATAATTGTGATAGTGCCATAATTTACAAGGTCTCATCTAGAAGTACAGTACCCTGAATTCTAGTCAAAATAGAGAGAAACTGGGTGATTCATTTTGTCAGTGTGATTTGGCAGTCTGCACAGTCCCAGAGGAGTCTCACCCAGTGTGATTTTTCATAGTTCTAGAAAACATGGAATTTGAAAGATTAAAATCCCTCAAAATACTGACATCTCAGGAAAACTGAGTAAACTTTATAAGCCAGGATTGCAAATGTAAATTAAAGCTAGTATTTTTATTGTTTTGTCTTTTAAAGTGCAGTATTTATGGTGCAACCTCTTAATTATACTTTTCAATTGGAAAATCATTCACTTGGAAATTCATTTTTCCCTGTTAAGTACCTTGTAGTTTTTACAGAGAAAGATGTTACAGCCACCAAGATGTTCACATGTGGGCCCTGAGCCTTCATGCTTATGCAGCTGCAATTGCCAGCCATTTTCCCACCTCTCATTTTTTGCTGCTGCTTGTCACCATCTGGAGCGTAGAGTGTAATCTCCTTTGGGCAAGGACTGGGTTGCATTGCATGTTCTGCCAAGCTGATGTGTTTGTTCACAGGTATTCCAGATCAGTGCAGCAATTGCTGCATTTCAGATGCACTGTGATGGATTTCATTTTTCATCAGTACAATTTCCATTGACTGTATGAGTGGAGATTACTAGATTCACTGTTGGTGTTCAAAGTGATGCTTTAAAACAATGATTCCAACTTTTCTTTCATTAAAGGCAGTGATGGCGAGTGACTTCGCAATCCCAAGGTTCCGGCATTTGGAGAAGCTCTTGCTTGTTCATGGTCACTGGTGTTATTCCCGACTTGCCAACATGGTGCTGTATTTCTTCTACAAAAACGCAGTAAGTGTTTGACTTGGCAGCTTTATGCCACCACATGTTTCCACGGTTTATTTTGTGCTAAGTGAGCATTAGGTCAGCATTCAGATGGTTTGTAAATAAGCTGCATAGAAATTTGCAGAGTTGAAAGACAGCTGGCTGCCATTGCAGAAATACAGGACTCACTCCATAACAGCTACAGTGTGCTGCTGAATGTGCAAATTAGGTAACAGAAATAACAAATCTGCTTAAGAGAAGTTTCTTTATAGAGCAGTTTTGCAGAATTCAGCTGGCTAGGCATGGGAGTCTGTGATGCCAAAGCCATCCAGCATTGGTCCAAAGTAGCAGTTCAGTGTGTTTTTTCATCCTGACCCTATCTTGTTGTTGCTTTTGAATCACGATACGTATTGCCTAGTGACTTGAGATCATTTGAGTCCTCTTTGTATCTCAAATACAGATTAGGAAGGTTTTTTCTTGATTTATCGCACTCCCAACTAACCAAAAGAGTTCATTAGAAAAGAAGCACACTATGGTAAAGAACAGACTACAGGTCTGTGTTTCCTCCCTGGTGTATGAAACGAGAGTTAGTCCAGTACTGGGCACTGAGCCAGTAGTAGCTTGACTTCTTGGCCCTAGCAAAGGCCCTTTGCATTGATCTTGGAGTACAGAGATGATTGATTGAAAACTGCCTAACAAGACAAGTGAGAATTCCATACGCTGGGTAGGAGTCACTGGCAGGCACACACGTATGCTCACTTGCAAGGCCTACAAATCACCTCAGGAGCAATGGATATGAAGAAGTGAAAAAAAAGGAGAGCCAAAGCTCTCAGACTTGTGTTTTCTTCAGAGGGCAATGGGTGAACTGTGAGCAGGAGACTGGATTTTATACTCAACATCAGAAAAAAATTATCTCTTGTTTTTTTAAAAGCTGCTTTTCAAATTTAATTCTCTCTTTTTTTTTTTTTTAATCAGTGGCAACTTTTTAATGCAAATTCTTCTTGGTCTGACTGATTCCCATCTGATCTTAGCCTGAAGTTTCATATTTTATCAGGAAAAGACCATCATTTGCTCAAAATTTTGAACATCATAGGATGTTCAAAATACCTGAGGGAGCTAAAGAATTAATAAAGTGTCTTTGTATTAACACAAGCATGGTAAAATACCTTCTGTGGCCTGATGAGAAACTGCATGCAAGCACCCTTCCAGGCACAAAAGAAAGAAAGGACGTGGATGTCTGAACTGCTGCCTGAGTCTAAAATAGCAAGCAGATTTAAATAATGCTGAACTGAGTGGAGAGCCACCTGTTGAAGCATAGCAGTAAAATCTGTGCTGGTGTTCAAATGCCTGAGTTTTAAGGCATTAAGGACTGAGTGATGCTGAACATCTGTACTCCCACCCCTAGTGCTGTGTGTTTCCAAGATACCCTTTGGCTTGACAATATTGGATCTGAACTTCCAAGAAGTGTGTGCAGAGCCATCTTACATTAAAATAATAACAAAAAGAAGTAATACACATCAGGCATTCCAGCAATCAGCAGCCAAAGATTATGTTTATACATCTACATTTTTGTTCAGCTGTTGTAAAATCTTCCCTTTCCTTTGGTACAACTCCCCTTGATTATGAGTACTATTTCTCATGCTATTTTGAGTAAGGCATTTTCAGAAGCTGCTGCCTCAAGGCAGCAGAATGTAACTGAAGAAATCTCTTTGTGTTGGCTCTGCTTCTGCAGCCTTAAGAGCTTTCTGAGCAATTCTTGTTGCTTCTGACTCCAAAACTGTAGAGAGGTATCCAGCATATAGACATGAATATGTCTGACATAGTGCCTGCCCTTAAGGAAAGAATATTCCAGAAATGAAAGATGTGAGCACCTGATCCTTTTGAAAGGGGGCTATTCTGGATGATTCTTTGCAGAGAGTCAAGATAGCTACACTGCGAATGTTCTGCAAGTTTTCTGTTTCCTCAGATGTTTTTTTTTCCCCATTTGCTTATATTATGAAATTTTCCATTCTCCACTAGGACCTATTTAACTCAAAGTTTAAACTCCAAGTTGCTGCAAAAGCCATTTGGAAACTTAGTTGACTTATCCAAGAAGATGTTTGGCTTGGTGAAGATAAAAAAATACGAGTAAAATATAAACTAAAACATAGCATGACCGGGAATATCTGAGCTTGATGAAAAGGGATTTCATGTAAAGAAAATTCTACCTGCAGCAGAATGCACTGCTTCTTCCCCTTTATACATTATCTCTGCAAGACAGCACTGGACATCTTTTGATATATGCTTCATTGACTGAGAAATTCTGTCTGGTCCCCCATTCACAAAGCAGTCTCATCTGGGGAAAAGAAGGAAACCTTTTGTATTTAAAATCTAATTCAGTTTTTATGTAAATTTGCTTGACTTTTTCAGGAGGCAAATGCACAGAAGCAAAAGGGAACATTATATTTGAAATAAAATTAAACACTCATTTAATCCAAAATAAAACTTCAGAGGTGGAGGGAAATCTGATTTAAGCTTGGTTACTGAAATGTTGTTTATTTGTACAGCTTCCTTTGACAGCACTGCTGAGACCCATATGAGAGGGGTAGGAGAATTTTCAGCTGACTATTTTCATCAAACTACCCATTCTTGTCAGAGCCAAACTGTTCCCAATACAGGTTAATTTTAGCAAGGCTCTAGAGAGGAAAATTTATTAGGTCTAGATTAGCTGGATTTTGTTTATTTCAAAGGAATAAAAGTATCTAAATTCACATATTTCTTGCAATTCTATTTTGAGAAAAGACTCAGGAAGTTTTGTTGGGTTTTGGGTGTAGAAAGGAAATAAATTTCAAAATCTGTTCAATTTTGCAATTAAAATTGCTGTCTCCCAGCCAACTGTACTGAAGAGGGTGAGGTCTGGTAACTCACTCTCTACTGTGGCCAGAGGAAGTTAAAACTGGGGAGAATCTCAAGGGACAGTTGCCAGGGTTTTTCTTGTTGCCTTCCTCTTGATGTTAATCACTTTACGAAGAACAAGAAAAATTGCAGGTTTAGGAGGACCAAGCCTGGGAATTTATTTCTTTCATGAGGAAGCTGCCCGTCTTTTTCTCTGCCTCAAATCCACCCTCACCAGATGAGATCAGTGCCTCTTCTGAGTCCTAAAAACCTCTGGTTTCTCCATGCTGCAGTGATTGTAGAAGTGTGTGGTTTGTCCTTTTCTGGGTGATTCCAACCTGACTATGTGAACAATCCCACTGCAGCTGTGTATGCAGCTGATTTCTTTATACAGCCAAAGAGTAAAGGAGATAAAGGAATCTTAACAGCACTGCTAATTTACCTAACTTCAGAGCACAGAGACAGAACAGTTAAGACAACTTTGCTAGACCTTACAGTTTCACTTTCTTGCTGCTCCTAGTCTCATGCTGGTCTTGCAAAAAGGCTCTGCATTAAACTATTGCAGGCCATCAGAGCCTCCCAAAATATCTCAAGCCAGCAGTGGATATTATTATGGAGAAGCTTACTCTTACAGTAGTAATGTAAGTGCTGTGAGATCAGTACTCGTATGCCTAGAGGTCAGTGATGGTTGGGAGAGCTTTTTATGGTTAGAACTGAAAGTTAATTTTGTGTGAAGGCATCTCTGACACCTGAGATGTCAGGTTCCAGCAGTATGAAGACTTGAGGTGTGCCAAATGTTTGCAGCTTAGCTAAGCAGCAGGAACAGTAAGTTAAAGGCTAGGTATCCTTAGAAGGATTGCTCATTTGTTCAGCATTCATAGGTACGTCCTTGCAGAGCTGGAATCAGAATGGTTTCAGAACACAACTGAATGATGTTTCTGCTTATCTTGCATATTTACAGTATTGCTTTTTCTGTTTCAGATGTTTGTGGCCCTTCTCTTCTGGTACCAGTTCTACTGCGGGTTCTCTGGCTCATCAATGGTTGATCAGTGGTATCTCATCTTCTTTAATTTACTCTTCTCTTCTCTTCCACAACTGATTACTGGTGTGCTGGATAAGGACGTGCCAGCTGAAGTGTTAATTGGTGTGCCTCAGCTTTATAAAAGTGGCCAGAATATGGAGGTAAAAACTTTTTGCTTTCTATAATCTTTTTCCTTAATGTCTTTAGCTTCAACTGAAAGCCAGCTCTGTTCCCAAAGGGTGGATGACTGATAGCAACGCCTGAGAAGTCGCTATTACTATTTTGTGATATTTTTCATCGGAGTCAAAGTATCCCCGTGCCAGAAGCGCATTGAAAAGAAAAAGAAACACAAACAAAAAAACCCAGCTGTATTTTGAAATAATGGGAGAGAAGTCTGGATGCTCTAAGGCTCACCAGTAACCACAGAAGTAAAACAAATTACACCTTGTAGGTTAAGGGAAGACTTTTGTAGAATAACCTCAGAGTATTTACGCAAAACTTTGGACCCCAGCCCTTTACAAACAGTCAGAAGAGGAAGGTGGCTTTAGGAGTAGGCACAGAGGTCGATAGATTCTGAGGGAGATAGTCACCAGCAGATGACAGAGTCAGCTGAGATGTCTGTTGAAAATACCTTGTTCCCATCTGCTTGAATTGTACAATGAAAACAGAAGGAATTATAGGAGGGATTTGAGCCAAACCATTTCTGGTAATTACAACTACAGTGTACTGTGAGAAAATCTTTCTGCTTGGTAAAACTATCCATTTTGAGACATTGCTTCCAAAGTAAAAGCCTTTCTTAAAAGTATCTGACATTGTGCCCTCTGAGAGGAGACAGTGAGTGGGTTTGGCTTCTAACTGTATTTGCTTCTAACCTGCACTTGGTACCCCACACATCTAGTGACATTGCTGGACACTGTCCTGGAAAGATGAAAGGAGAATTTTAGTGGAACTTATTTCTAGCGCTTTAGACAAAATTATCTCTTTTCCACCCAGATGTTGTTTTCCATTTTCTGCATTTCTTATGTTCCAGCACATGGCACTTTAAAGATCTGTAACAGTAATACCTTCCTTTCTTGCACATTTTTATGGTGATAGAAGTCTTGTAATGGCTTAAGCTTGTTGGATAGTTGGGTCAGCCTGTCTTCAGCTGTCAGTCTGAGGATAGCAGTCTCCCAGGTTCACAGTACAATTATTTCTCATAGGTGAGCCCATGGCCCATGTTAAGTTTGTTTGAAATCTAATAAGTGCATTCTCTGAAGTTACCTAAAAAAGGCATTTTCAAAACTGTTAAAAAATCCTGTTTCAGGCAGGATGCCTTTCAAAAAGATATCACCGATCCAAGCCTATAGAATTTTAGAGTAATTTAGATGGCTCTGGAGGCCATCTGATCTAGACCCCTGGCCAAAGCAGCTTCAAAGCTAGATGAGGTTTTGAATGTTTCCAGCAACGGATATTCCGATGTCTCTCTGAGCAACCTGTTCCAGGCCTTAACCACATGATATTTCAGTAGGCAAAAGAACACCATAATTCTTTCTAAGCACTTTCAATTCCTATTTTTAGGCTGCAGTGATATTTTCCGTAGAGAAAAGGAGCCCTGATGAACCCAGTGGTTGAAGATGTAGCCTATATCCCAAAGTTAAATAAATGTTTTGCTATTTACTATTTTGCCTTCTATCTAGGTCTTTTATATGACCAGCTATACCCCTGTAGTTGCACATTTCTTTAAACCAAAATGTTAGTTTAATTTTTTTTCTTAGTAAGCAATTTTTTGCACACACAGTTATATATATGTATGTTTTATATACATATTTATAGCATTTATAACATTTATACATTACTGCATTAATTACTGCTACAGATTGTTGTGAATATTCTTTTCTAAATATGTGTGCATTTTCTGTTTTCTCTCTCTTGAGAATAAATACCCTGTGTTTTCACATACATGATGGAAAACCCATTTACTCATGTTCTTACACCTAAAAGCAGCTCCTGAAGTCAGCAGTCTTAACTGTAGTGCATAAAATTGGGCACCTTCATAAATGTTTGCTGGCCTGAGGGTCAGATTCAAATTACACCCTCTGCCAGAGAAAAGTGATTTTCAGATAGGTTCTTCATACTTGATCCCCAAGGGTAAGTGACTGGCAAAGTTGTGAAGCTGTTTGTACAAGCCCTGAAAAGTGCCCACTGGAATATCCCCCTCAAATACCTGTCCCAGCACACTGCATTTTTATTAGGCTCTGATTTTCTTGTATTTTTTTTTATGCCACAGGAGTACCAACCACACATGTTTTGGATGAACATGATTGATGCTATGTATCAAAGCCTGGTTTGCTTCTTCATCCCCTATTTTGTAAGTGTTTGGTTTAAGCCATTCTATTTCAAGCATTTTGAGAACTGGCAATATAACTTGGGCTAAATTCTGTCTCCTCCTTTACAGACTTACTATGATTCAGAGGTGGATATCTTCTCCTGGGGAACTCCTATCACTACAATAGCTCTTTTCACCATCATCTTGCATCTGGCTATTGAAACCAAAACTTGGGTAAGGTACCCACAGTCTACATAGAAAATCACTGGCATATATGTCATTTGTTTCTTAGCACTTTTCTTCAAAACCAGAAGATGGTAATTTTGTTTCCTCAGCATGTTCTGTTTTTAGCAAGCATTTTAAACAAACATGAAAAAGGTTTTAAACTGTGATCTGCAAACAGCTTTGTAGCATTGTATCTGTAATTAGATTTTTTGAAGATAGAAGGCTCTGAACTGTTTGCTGCGCATGGATTTTGCTCCAGGCATTAAGAAGTTTTAATTCAGAATCAGCAAATTTCTCAGAATATAAAGAATGACTATTCTGTGGTTTTTTTTGTTCTAGACTTTTCTCCACTGGTCATCTTGCATCTTCAGTATCCTTTTGTTTTTCTTCGTGGCTCTGGTTTACAATGCTTCCTGCCCAGTATGTCATCCTCCATCCAATCCCTACTGGACTATGGAAAGGCTGATGGGAGACCCTATGTTCTATTTCACTTGCATTATATCACCAGTCATTGCATTGCTGCCCAGGTATTGTATCTTCTTTCATGTCTTTTTCATATATGAAAGTAATTTATACATATGATGGGGAGGGCAAGAAACATTCCCTTTTTCAGTCCCCCTCCTTCCTTCTTCCTCACCAGCCAAGTCAATTGTTTTCAGTGGCTGATTATATGAATTCATGTTGTCTAACCTCTCCTGTGCTTCTGACAGCAGGAAGAGACACATATAGCTCCCGGCCATAGGCCACAGGAGTGGTGGATAATGTTGACTGTTGGTCAAACCTCCTGGCCATGGAGAGGTTTACTGTCCTGTGAGGTTTTCTGTGGTGCTTCTGGATTTTTTCAACCCATTCTCCCATAACATGCACAGTACAGAAATTCTGATAGCAGGTTGTGGACTTACTTGCCTACTTCTGGATGTAGAAGGCGTGCTCTGCAGACTGACCCCATTGATTTCTCACCAGGAAAGATGAAAGACTCTATAATCACAAGGTGGATCACTGGCTAAATGTGCAGATTTATTATGCTTCTTGTTATTAATCAAAATATTAGCACAGCATTCAGAGCTTTTCATTTGCAAGCTTTCTGTGTAAAAGGCACATTAAAAACTCCCTTATTTTTCTGTGTTATCCTTTTGTCTTGGATATTTTCTCCTAGATATTTCCTTCTTTCAGTTCTTTTCACGTGCACATTCTTCTCTTGCAGGTTTCTGTACAGAACCCTTCAGGGAACACTCTTCCCGACCCAGCTTCAGCTTGGACGCCAGTTGAGTAAACTGTCCCCAGAGATTCGCGCCCAGCTTCTGACCAAGTTGAATGTAAACAAAACAGTATGTCAGACACAACCCTTTGCAGTCAGCTTCTCACCAAGCCTTCGCTCAAACACTAGCAGTTGTTATAAGGCTTACAACCAAAGCACACCTTTGTCAGCATCTCTTCAAACAAGTGAGTCACTCTTCCAAGAGTACCCAAAGGCAGAACATATAACAAATCAGACTGTGGCTGCCTCTCCCCAGGGTTCTGTGTTGTATGGGGAAAACAAATTCCCCTCATCACCAGGTAACCTAGAAAGGTCCGTGGGATTTCATGAAGTTAGACACAGCGCTTCAGAGGTGGAGTCATTGCCTGTGGGAGCAACATTCCCATGGAGCTCAACAGTCAACCAAGCAGATTTCAGTTTGTTGAAGTGGATCACATCAACTCCGTTGTTCAGTCGCATCGGGACTGTTTTACAGGTGTCATCGAGCAGTTTACAAAATGAAACACAGGACAGTATGCGTGTGCTTGGCTCTTCTTTGCATGTGGACTTCAAAGGCTTAAATGAACAGAGCTCAAATAACTTGCAGGACAAAATGAAAGGGTCCTCATCTGACCATTGTAAAAGTGACAATTCTGAGACCACCTTTTTATGACATGGGCCTTAAATATATTTATATATTTTCTATTTGCACACATTTATAATGAGATTATTTGTTTCCAAAGATGAAACAGAAAATCAAAGGTACAGAATGATTATTTAAGAATGTTTAAATACAGTATATTGAAATAAGAGCTTTAAATATAAAAAGAAACACTTGAAAGTTACATTTATATTGTTCTATTTTTTCATCTCATTTTGTAAGGAAATGCCTTCTCTTTATTTTTCAGATGCTTCTCTTTTATTCTGACACATATTGTAAAAGCAAAGGACCTATCTACCATATACAAAAGGATTAGATTCAGCAATAATTACTGATATCATCATGGGCCATTCAGTGATCAAGGAGGAAAAAAAATGATAATAAATAGGCACTGTATTCCATCCGTCATCTGCTTGCCAAGGTGTTTTGTCACTGGATCAAACTATTAGGCAAGACTATCAAATCATTATACACCTCTCTGTAAATGTTAACAGTATCTTACCATCACATTAATAATACTGGTATTTTATGAGTGACACCATATTTTGATATTGCAGCCATAGCATTTTATGTGCCATGATAAAACAATAAATAAATGACCATCCATATTGAAAAGTGAATTCCCAGTCTGGCATTAATAGTAATTCAGTCCTTCACTTCAGAGTAGCCCGTATTTGGCCAGTCACAGCATTACATCAGGCTGATCTATTTCTGAAGTAAAGCTGCTGCTTGTTTGTGAGGAATGATTTGGCAGCAAAGAGCTGGTGCATTGTGTCCACTATAGAGTGTGAGCAGGGAGGGTCTGTGATCTTCTGTGCTGGAGCACTACCACAAGTAGGCTAGTTTTGCTGAAGTCAGGCCTTGATAGTGGTGCGGAAGAGCACAGGCAGGGTGTAATTTTGTAGGCACATTCAATGCTGTTTCAGCCAGGTTAAATCAAGTCCTTGGTGATCAGGAAGGGGCATGACCAGCTGTGAGGGTGCAGTGCTATGCAAAGGTACTTGAGCCTAGTTCCAGTCACAAAAGTAAGGAGCTGCACTGCTCTCTGAGGTTATGCCTGAGCTGACTTCATGTGGTTGTAAATCACAAACTGCCGCTGGTACATGGGTGTGCAGCTGCACTGTGCAAGCCTGGTGGATCTCAGGGGGATTTATCCCTGGAAGGCTGCTTAGTTCTTTCGTGTCTAGTCACTGTGACCATGTACAAATTAGCTGCTGCACTTTTTCATTTCCTCATTGCAGGTTTTCAGGTGGCCTTTTCCTTTCTTGCCTTCGGTCCTGTAAAGCCAGAATTTGTTTGCGCAGCTTGCCTCCTGCATGGATTGCTTCAGCCCATTAGGCCACAGTGCCAACCCACTTGCTAATCCACTCAGGGTCTTTTTTCCCAAAGATTTACACACTGGCGTCCGTCCCAAAAACGGAATTGATAATGCGAAACTGTAAAATGCCAATGAAGGGAAGAGATGAAAGCAATTTAATTAAGAGCTGTCGGCCTGTATTTACTCTCATGATACATGACATCCACGTGTAGCTAAACTGCATTGTGGGATTAGAACTGACTAGGGACAGGGCAAAGACACTAGGGGATTTACTCTCCCAGTCTCCAGTGAATAGTTTTAAGCATGTGATTGATTAAAAAAAAAAAAGTATCTGAAGCACAACTTCTTCCTTTAGCCTCTAGTTAAAGGGTAACAAGGCTTTATGTGTCTATATTTTAATGAAGGAAAGCATGCCTGTTGACTCATTTGTTACTGGCTGAAAACATTTTGACATTTTTCTGCTGTATATTATGACAGAAATGAAGAGCTAATAATGAGCACTCGGTTTCCATGAAGGTGGGTAGGCATCTGCCCTGTCGGTGCCAGCATGAGCTGGGAGCTGCTGAGGTGTGCATCCTGACATACACTCTAAAGCAGGGCAGAGTCCCATGCCCTCAGAGATCTTGTTTCTCTCCACTTGCTTGAAAGACAGGCTGCAGGACTCAGCTCCCTGTCTTTGCAAGTGTCTCTGGCTGGGTGAGACAGCTCTGAGGTTAGACATTTCTGCTTGCTCTACCAACCTTTTCGTTCTCAGTAGTAGCTCTGCTGGGATGACTTTGCAGGTGATTTTTTGCAAGGTTAGCTGGCTGTATTTAAAGCAAACTGTGCAGAGATTGCCATTGTAAATAACTTGCCTGTGTGGAGCTCCAGTGCCTTTTAATGTCAAGGGGGAAATCGAGTGGCACTTTGAAATGTGTAAATGTTGCCATCTGGTTAGAAACGTTCTTCTGCTTGTAAAATAGGATCTCGCAGAAGGACACAGTATCAGATACCAGGTAGGCAGAGTTCACAGGTTTGGAAGACATTAAATTCTGTCTGTGTAGTAGGGTCGCAGCAGGAGCTTGCCGTGTATATCATACGTGAGTGCCCTCTCTGTTCCTGCAGCAGCCCCAGCAGGCAGGTGAGGATCTCTCGATGTTGACTCCTCCTCATCTTTCTGCAGTATGTTTGTTTCCCACAGGCCTTCATGGGACTTGGCTGGTGCTGGCAGCAGAAAGGGCTGGAACATCACTGGGCTTTAGCACAGAGCTGTATAACCTCCTCAAAAAGAACCTCAATTCCTTGCTAGCTGTGCCTCCGTGATACAAGATTCAGGTGGTTGTGCTTTCAGTGTTCCAAAGACTGTGCAGGTAATGATAAAAGGGTTCCTCTGAGATTGAGAGGTGCTCATACACTGCCAGAGAGTTGTTAAGTTGCCACTGTGAGTGTGAGAGTAGTACATCTATGTAACGTATTTAGGGAAACTATACATCTAAATCCTCAGCTGCTACAAACATCATAGCCCCTCCAGTCTCTGCAAGCTGACTTACCCCTGCTGGGAGTCAGCCCTCAATAACTGCTGTATTTTGTTGCAAAACCAAAAATCCTTAGAGATATATTAAAGTGTAAATGCTCCCTTCATACTAGGATATCTTCACGCTAGAAGTATCTTTGTTACAATAGCAGCCTGCAAACTTCTATGAGTTTAAACTCAAATAGACCAAATAATCCTGCTGACCTTAATGGAACAGTGGCCTCAGCCAGATCGCTTATATCCTTACAGGTAGATGGGAAGCTGTGCCACACTGAAGCCTTCATGTGCCAAAACTAGACAGCAAGATACCTGGGGGCACAGCAGGATGTCAGCAAGCAAGGTGTCTCCATTTTCTTTTGGGAGATAAGTTGTAAAATAATATAAATGTAATTTAAGCCACAGTTTGGAGGAAAAAAACCCAGTATTTCACATTTGGAAAGAAAATATTAAGCAAACTAATTCTTTTCATTTCAAATCAGTTCTGTCTTCAGCTACCAGAAGAAAAACACATCAAAGCAAGTTACTTGCTGGGCTTTAGGGCTTGTCAACATTTTGAGGCTGCTGTTAATATTTGAAACGTTTTAACTAAACAAATACTAATGGCTTTTTGAAGGTGTATACATCGATTTTCATAATATAGAAATAAACTTTTACAGTTATTCCTGTCAGTGTAGTTGAGCAGTTGTCAGACCAGGAAAAACAAAGCTGTGAGTTCATGAGGTCAATCCTCAAAAAGCATGCAAGGGTTTATTAAAAGGTTCCATGAGGCAATTAAAATAATACTCATGTTTGGTCTATTACCAACAGCAGCCCCCTGTGCACTGTTTAAAGTATTTGCTCTGCACTCTGCAAGCATTGCTCCGTGTTGCTGGCTGGAGTAGTCCATCTCAGTTAATGACTAAGAGAGCTGTGAATTAAGCATCACAGCATTCTGTATTTCTTATTTACATGAAATATCTTCTCAGTAATTTATGCATTTTATAAATTTCTCTGGGGTGTATAAAGGTTTTCGAGAAACAGCCAGAGCTCTTCTATCAGGTTAGCACTTTCCTTTGAGAAATTGTCTCCTACATATTCCAGTGCACTGGAACTGAGCATATAAATGTCAAAACAGGAACAGAACAACACTCTGGTATTTTTTCCCAAGATTTTCCAGCTATACATCACTGCTTTGTGTGCCCAGACAGTTGTGCACCTGTTTTCCACCCTCCTGCACTGCCTGTGGGACCATGGCCCTACTGCCTCATGGCCTTTAAATAATCCATGCTTTTCACAAACTGGAAAGCTGATGCAGTTTCAAGGCCAAGTTGAATGAGGCTTTGAGCAACATAGTCTAGTGGAAGGTGTCCCTGCCCGTGGCAGTGGGGTTGGAACTAGATGAGCTTTAAGGTCTCTTTCAACCCTAAACACTATATGATTCTATGCCAATTCTGACTGTGGCCATATTGAGTGACACCTTGTATTGATTTTAGTGCTTCTTTGATGGGGAGACCTCATCCTTTAGCTAGGAAAATTTAATCAGTCCCTGTCAAATTATTCAACCAGAGACTGCTCTTGCTTCCATTATATGACTTTCTCAACTACCTTGTGTTGAACCTTGACTTGTCATTTATTTGTACTGCCCAGGGCACAGCCTATGTACCTTCAGTTTAAAAAAACCCAGCAAAATACTTTTGCCCTGACTTAAAAGGTTCATTATAGGGAAAGGTTTACAAATGTCTTTAGTACTGGACACCTAGATGGAGACGAGTGTTTTCAAGATGCCTGGGCTGTGAAACCCTGTAATGCACCACGCATTCAGAGGGACCTGTACTTTATGTGCTTCAAATTTTCCTGGATTTTCCTGGGGGGCCGGCCACCCTGAAATCCCAAAATCTAGAATTAGAAGCCACTGTTGAAAATGGTAACTGTGCCACAATGACCATGTTTTATTTTCACTTTAAAACAGCAGCTAAAACAAAGGACTAACTTTTTATGAGGGCTTTTCTATATAGCTACATGAGGAATCATAGCTATTTTGAGCAGCAGCTTCCAAGTGGTTTTAAGTATGACTGTTTGCTCTGTGCAGTAACGTCTCCCTTGATACATGAAGTGAAGCACTACGTAAATCCTTCCAAAAGGAGGTTTAGCACTTCCTAGCCAGGGCAGGCAAAGACGGCCAGGTCCTACAGCCAGTTTTGCTGCTGGAAGAACTTCAGCTGTGTCAGCTCTCAAAGTCCTGCTCCATCAGCTTGTCTTCCATAAAGCCTGCCTGCATGATATAGCCTCATGAGAGGTATGGCTGAACAAAAACCTTGTTAAAATTGAAGACTTCAGTGTTTATCATGGTCATTGATGCTGCTGCAGCGTGCATAGTACATGCATGAAAATAGTCTCTTATTGAACACAAAATGCTTGAAAAACCGTTTTGAGAGACTGGAAAGTGTCAATGAAGGGCTGGCACAAGGTAAATAGAAGCTGCTCAAACTGGGTGGAGTGCCTGGGTTCTCTGGAGGAAGATGTCCCAAGGCTTTAGCTGCTCTTTATTACCTGGATGCTTGCCCCAAGCTGGGGCAGGGTGCAGGTTTTCAGAGGCAGTGTTGACTCAGAACTGGAGCAAGGGTCCTCACTTGGGCCTTGCAGCCTTTTGGGTGCTAAAACCTGACACTTCACTGCTGTAGCTAATGTCAGTAGTTCCTGCCCCAGACTTCCCAGTGGTATATTGCTTTTGCTTGTTCATTGCCTTTACCAAAAGCTGTAGGTTTTAAAGTCTCCAGTTTGTTCCTGGACAGCCCGTTTATGTACATGAAGGCGCCAAACTGTCCCTGTGGCCAGGCTTGTGTGGATGCAGTTCCCACCTTTCTGCCCTTCCCAGCTTTCCGCCCAAAACATGGAGGCCACAAAGAACCACTTGGACCTTCAGAAACCCAAACCACACCTGAGATGCTGCTCAGCATTTACGTACCTGGAAAGCAAGACAAGTGTGGCCTCCAGGACCCTTCCGGTAGTGAAAACAGCAGAGATGCCTCTGTTTTAAGCAGCATCTTGGTGGATATGTCCTTTGTACCCTCCTCAACTGCTTGTCAAAGGGGGCTCAGCAGCAGCCTATTCTTTATGTGCAAATGCTCCAAAACTTGGGACCAAAAAGGAGGACATTGAGCCTTTAATTGTAAAAACCTGAAAATAAAGGGCTTTTTTCTTTTTTTTTTTTTTTTTTTTTTTAAATCAAGTTCCTGATGAAAATGTGGGGGTTATATTTACTAAAAACCAAAATTTATGACAAACTCTTTCAATCAGCCGTGTGTACTGTTAGAGCTGCAGGAACCAATTTTATCCCGAGTGGGCTGGGTGTTTGCAGTTTGTAAGATCCTTGTCATTTTCCAGACACAATTAACTTTGTGCCTGGTTTGTTTTGCCAAATCCCCAAGAATTCAATAAAAACGTTATAACTGAAGGAGATTCAACCTTCAGCTCCACCTAAGATGATGGAAGTACAAAGTTGTGTTAATGTCATCTGGAAACTGAAGGCAAACGATGACACCACGGGAGGCATTGCAGGCAAAGGCTCCTCTCCATTGGGTGCATGTGGAAAAGATTGAGATGAAGAAATGGAACAAGAGCTAGAGTTCACCAGAAGTTGTCTGAATTTTGAGGGTTAAAAGTGAATTAATTCATCTATATCCAAACATCCTGGTGGTGTGTGCAGCCGCCAAACGCAGGCAACAGCTTTTCCTGCCCATCGAGTGTTGCTTTAAGCTTTAAGGAAAGATAGTCAGGGTCTTGGATTATTTGCTGGTAAAGAGAGAAGTCACCTTTTCTAAAGCAATACCCTGCGTGGGTTTATTGCATTCAGTTGGCTTCAATTGTAGCCTACCAGCAATCATCCCCTTGCCAGATGGCTCCTGCTCACTCAGGACTGAAGTCAAGCGGTGTCTCTGACCGTGAGGCTTTTGGGAGACAGCAGATACTGTGAGGTTTCATGAACACATCTGCCCTCACCTGCTCCCACAAGAGAAGGGTGATGGCAGGGGGTGTCCCAGCCTTCTTCCAGCCTCTGGCAAACCTGTGCTTCCCCACTGCACATGGCACCTCCAGCCCCCCACATCTCCCTCTAGTCCCTCCAGGGGCTGCAGTGCAAGCAGAGGAAATACATTGCCATACCCATTTCCAAACAAGCACCCATGGACCCTTCTCTGCACCCCAGCTCCCTGTTCTCCTCTCAGTCTGATATACCCATATAACCATATGGGATCTTGCTCCAGCCAGTTTTACTCCTCTGTAAATTATAAAAGTAACATACAAACTCACATTTTTGTAACCAGGAGGGTGGCTGACAGAGCACAGCCCCAGGACAAGTCCTCCTAAGGCTGTGTGCACCAAGAGGTGCTTTATCACATAAAGAATGCTACAGGCACAGGTGCACCACCAGTATTTTCCATCCCCGTCCCCTTCTCTCCTCTATCGCTGCTTTCTGAGAGGGGGGTTTCTCTTGTGCCAGGAACAGATGTTCAGCTCTTCGTCCTCATCCATCCTCAAGGACAGGTCTGCAGCTGGCACCTCCAGCGCAGCCCAGAGGACGCTGCCACTTGGCCAGGCAAGTCCAGGGGGCAGCTCTACTCTGGGAAGCCATCAGAGCCCATTGTCTGGGTTTTGAAGAGGAGAAAACTCCTATTGTTCAAAGCAAGCAGGAGGAAGCATGCACGCTTCTTCAGGTTTGAATAATGGGCTCTCAAACACCTCTCAAATTTAGTGTTGTCTGAAGAGAGGAGCAATTTACATTTCCTGTTGTTTGTTGGGAACAGGAAAAAAAAACCCAAGGAGAAATGCAAGTGTATTAGCATAGTGTGGACTTCTTCAGATCAACTGCTTGAAGTCAAAAAAGAAACCCCTTGTGTCCTTCTGTTGCTGGCGCTGGCCTTCGTCTTGAGCCACTTGTTACCTACAAACAGAGCGCGCTTCTGCACAGTGGGAGGAAAAACACGTTACTTGAAAACTGTATCGCTTATTTGAAAGCAACGCGGGGATTTTAAACCTGCAACAAGGTGCCTTGAGACAAAGGCTCATATTCAAGGGTCTCCAAGTAGGAAAACCACATTTTGCTCCTCGCACTAAAGGAGAAAGTGTGAGCTGAAATCTGGACTATTTTCCATTATATTTGCTTCAGATTTATGTGAGTTTTATCCTTAAGGAGCCCGTCTGAGGCAGGTTTATGAAGACATTTTGAAAGGTCAGGGTATTTTTAAACCACCATTACTCTGGAAAAACACCCCTCCTGTACTGAAAACTGTTTCTCACACCTCCCAGAACAGCACGCTTGCTGCTCGCTAAACCTATACCTCATTACTACCTTTCCCCCCCTCGTTTCCAAGGGGGTGGGTTTCTGGGAAAGCTGTCCCCTGCCTGAAGGTGTGCTGGTCCCCGCAGAGCTGACTGGTGCCTGGGCTCGGCGGGTGCTCCTGTGTGTGTGACAAACCTCCAAAACAAACCATCACACAAAGGCAAACTTGTCTGCTCCCTCCCTCTCTCCCTAACAGCTTCCTGTGCAGGGCTGGTCTCTTCTAGAGCTTTCCCAGGCAGTGGAGGGTAAGCAACCAAGTTTTAGACCCAATAAAGAAACAACGCACAAGCCAGCAGAGAAAGAGTAATAGTAGGGGGAATTGATTTTGTTTCTCACATTAAAAAAGATTAAAAGATGCTACAATGCTGCTTAGGTTTAGCCAAGTGTTTTCTTCCTTTTCATCTCCTTGATAACATATGTGGCTCCATGAACTTCGGCATTCAGCATCCCTCTCTCCAGCTCATGCAATCAAAGTGGAAGCACGTCTATGCACAGTCTGGGGAGTGAGCCATCTCCCTGCACACTAACTTACCTCAGTGACATGTATTCAAAGGTCATAAACTGAATAAACCGTACCAGTTACATGTAGGAGCCAGGGAAGCTGGAAAGGCAGCATCTTTGTCCATGCGCCAGTGCAGCTGGAAAGGGTAAATGAGCTCTACTTCAGTGACAGGGCAGCTGGATGCAGAAGGATGCAGCGGGATGCTACAGGATGCTGTGGGATGCCACAGGATGCAGCAGGACCTTGCAGAGCACAAGATGTGCTTGTGCTGCAGATGCTGCCATGGGCTCGCTGGGCTGCTGGCAGGGACAGGAGGTCACCAGTGCAGCGGCAGCTGCCAGCTTCCCTGTGCAGATGCTGATGCACAGATAAAAATCCAGTGTATATGCAGGGGAGCTCGGTATGCCTGTATTTGAGAGCTCAACAAACAGATATCGGGTTTATTCCTTCATAGAACAGCCCAAGTGGTGTGCAGGCAGACCTCTGAGATGAACTTGATAATGTCCAATGCATATTTCACATCTCACTCAAAAGGGCAGAGCAAATTTACATCTTATTTTGGCACCAAGTACTTCTGTATCTTGTATTCACAGGCCAGAGCAAATTTCCTCAAGGCTCATGTGAGAATTATAGACTAAACTGATCATCTATCAGACTACCAGGATGGAGGCTCCCTGCTTGTTTCAGCCACTATCCCAAGATGAAAACCAAGTGACAACTCCCATTCAAACCATGAAATAAAACCCAGCAGGCACTGCTTGTGATGGTAATTGGTGAGTGTTCTCTCAACACTCTTGTCCTTATCTCAACCCGTGAGCTTCCCACTGTATTTTCTCTCCCCTGTCTAGCTGAGAAGGAAAGGGACAGAGTGGCTTTGGTGGGCCAGAGTACCCAGCCAGGGTCAACCCCCCACATATTTATTGATCTACTCAGTAAAAGGCCATCAAGTTTTTAAAGCATTTATTTCCCCCAAAAATATCAACAACAATAAAATCAGGTACTTTCTCTTTTCCATAAATTGACTGCTGTCAGCTGTATTGATTTAGTAAGGTGCGAGATGATTTCTTTGCATTTCTTTAGTTATTATTGTTTTCAATCTGAGTTACTTCTAAAGTTATTGGCCATAAAAATCCCAGGATGTAGATCAAGAACCCAAAACACGGCTGTGCATGACTTCAAGGCATCCTACATCGATTCTTGCTTTTAAGCCTGGTCTCTCCCTTCTTTTTCTCCTTTTTAGTTTGTTTTTAGTTTGTTTTGAATCTGCTCTCAGACTCATTTATTGAAGGAAAACCTCTGACTGAGAAGTGGGTCCTTCCTTATGCTCCCAAAATACTAGGGCCCTGTCTTATTCTCTCCTCTCACAGTAAGAAGTTGTAGTCCAAGCGTTACTCCACAGGGAAATTCCCATCCCTCTGGGCAGTGCTCTGCATCTCCAGGAAAGTATTTGCTAAAATCTGGAACCTTGTTTGCACTCCCTCCCCAGGGCTGCCGTTACTCTTCTGCAGCTCACATCCTTCAAGGCACCATTACTATCTGGGGATGCCCTGGCAGCAGGACGAAGGCCAGTGAAGGCATTGCCTTATGCTGGGTAGATGAAAGAGGTACATTCCTGTGTAACCTGCTCTAGGCACCCCTGCTTTGGCAGAGGGGTTGGACCAGATGATCTCCAGTGGTCCTTCCAACCCCAATGATTCTGTGATCTGTGATTTTGCCATCAGTACTTTTGGCAAGAAGGGGTTTCCAGCACGTGGTCACTTGTGGCAGGGGAGGCTTGAGCTGAAGCACTGCCACTCCTGTTGTCTGGGTTTGTCCTATTTCCTTCAGCCACAGCCAGAGGAGGGTCCTTTGTGCCAAGAAAAATTCTTTAATCAGCCTGCATGCTTACTCGAGGCTCTGAAAGCACTGCCTCGGGTGTTTGATCACAACTACATCACGTGGCCAGAACATCTGTGGGAAACGCTGCTTTCTGCTTTGCTTTTGGCAGTATGCCCCTGACACAATGCAGCTAGGAATTCCGCTTGCTGGGAGGGTGAGGTGCTGGGATGGGCTGAGAACTTCTGTCCCACAGGGAGCTGGAGGTGGCTCTGGGGTTGTGGGAGGGAGGCAAAGTCCCTTGTCTTTGTCCCCTGCAAAGCCATTGTGAGCCGTAAGAGCAGAACTGCACAGCCTTGGAGAAACCTCACCAAAATATCTCATCCCTAGGGAAAGGGCAGGGCCTACGCCTGCCCAAGCAGCTACAGGGTGAGGGGTGTGGGAATCCCACATCCAGACTCAGAAGTCTTTTTCCTTCCCTTCTCCTGAAGTGCCTCAGTAACCCATCTACACCAGCTGAGTACCACACTCTTTTCTTCCAGGTGAGCAGCAGCTTGAGATGCATCAGGGCTTTGAGAAGCATGGAAGGGCAGGGGATGCTCCGGGTTGTGCCATTGCAAAAGCAGAGCCTTCATTAGGAAACCTGGGAGGGTGTCTGTTTGCATCCAAGGGAGGGTTCTGGTGGTGACCAGCAGCATACAAGGGCCTGGACCCCTGCCTCACCCACGTTAGTCCTACCCTGGAGGCTTGGGTCACACCTTGGCAAAGAGCCTGCTCCTAAGGAGACCAGTGATGGCATGGGATATTTTTTCATATAATAATAATTATCCAGAAGCTGCATACAGCTTTTTCCCCCTTCACTTTCCTTCACCCACACACCCTCCCAGTCTCGCCCTGGAAAAATACCTCCACCAATAGGGTTTTAATGTATTTTCTTTCCTGAATCGTAGCATAATAAAATCACAGGATGGTTTGAGGTGGAAGGGACCTTCAAAGGTCATCATGTCCAACTCCCCTGCAATGAGCATGGGCATCTTCAACTAGGTCAGGTTGCTCAGAGCCCCATCCAGCCTGGCCTTGAATGTTTCCAGAGATGGGACATCTACCAATTTTTTAGGTAACCTGTCCCAGTATTTCACCACCCTCCTTATAAAAAAATTTCTTCCCTGTATCTAGTCTGAATCTGCCTTCTTTTAGTTTAAAACCATCACCCTTTGTCCTATCACAACAGGCCCTAGTAAAAAGTCTCCTCATCTTTCTTAAGCCCCCTTAATTCCCATCCCCCTGGAATGCTGCTGGAAGGTTTCTCTGGAACATTCTCTTCTCCAGTATGAACAACCCCAACTCCCTGAGCTTTTCTTTAATGTATTTTCATTCTGCATCCAGACTTAATTCATCTTCAACCAGCTATAAAGATTTACCTGAAGGGATTAGCTGCATCTAGAGGCAGGCAATCAGATTCATCCTTGGTATCAATATGGACTGTGAGAAATTTTACACCGTGCCTTTGGAAAAAACTAATGGAAAGCACATTGAGGAAAAAGAGGAAAATTAACCCTGTCTGTTGCTTACAGTATTTCTGAAGCTTTCTGAGGGATTTGGTTTCCCTGCAGCATCCACCCAGCTGCATTCTCCAGAGAGGGAAGGGACCCAATGCCCCCAGGAAGGGTTGCCTCAGGGTCTCATTGGAGCTATTCTGGGAATCACTGTCCTTTTGCTGGTGAAAGGTGGGAAAATGAAGATGCCCTTCTGGAGGGCAAGAGGGTTTTAAACCCCTGCAACATCACTCCAGCAATGTTTCATCTTGCTGTGTCCGAATGCAGGCTGAGGGTGCACGTCAGAGTCGTGCAGCCACTTCAGGCCGTGGGAGAAGAACAGGATGAGGCCTCTCTTTCTGGCAGAAATTGCCCCAGATTTCCTTTCATGAAGTGCTACAGAAAGGGCTTATTGAGCCATGGCTTTAAACTGAAAGAGGATAGATTTTGATTAGGTATTAGGAAAAAATTCTTCCCCGTGAGGGTGGTGAGGCACTGGCACAGGTTGCGCAGAGAACCTGTGGCTGCTCCATGCCTGGCAGTGTTCAAAGCCAGGTTGGACAGTGCTTTAAGCAACCTGGTATAGTGAAAGGTGTCCCTGCACATGGCAGGAGGGTTTTAAGTAGATGAACTTTAAGGCCCCTTCCAACATGAACCATTCTGTGATGATTCTCTGATTTATTCTTCATGTAGGTTAGGAATAGAAACAGTCCTGTGCCTAATTTGGGGCTAAAAAAAGCAGATTTTTTCCAAGTTCCGCAACTTACTGGTTGATGTTTTGGACTGAGCCTATCACTCTGGCATGAGGGGTCCCAGCTCTACCTGTACTGATGGTGTCTGCAGCACCAGACAACAGTTTCCCTGTAAGGTTGTTGCCATATCCTGAAATGGCTGGAGTGCTTGTGAAGCACCAAGCACAATCCCTTTGTTGTTTATGTTAACTGGCAGCACAATTTCCCCTTCCACATTCAGGGTGCGTGGAACTCAGCTTTTCACCTTCACATTTCATCTCTGCTCATCCAAAGAGCAATCCCCCATTGCCATTTCTAGATCAACAGCAATACAGTGTCCCTTGCTTTCACAACTCAAGCCTCCTCAAAAAAGCTGCTAAGGGAAGGACAGTAGAAAACCTCGGCATTTCCTTGTTATTTCTTTTTCCTTTTTTGCAGTAAATTGTACACAAACAAGAAAACAGATTAAATAGCGTGCTTTTCAGGGCACACGTTTCATAATACTATAGGGAGTATAAGCTTTTGAAACAGCTCTTTATCCACTAAAATTAAAACAAACTGCTCTGAGTAGCATTTGCTAGGCTCAGCGGGGGTGGGGAGATGCTGATTTCCAAGCTACTCCTCTATAGCTTGTTAAGCAGGCGTTGCGAAACATATGCACTTCCCTTAAGACCGCAGTTAGGAAGTTACTATCCATCCTTCAAATTATTTGACAACATGTGCACTTGCATCACCGTGGCAGGGGAATTCTGCAACCGCTCGTGTGCAGGTGTGTAGATAACCAATAAATCAGAGTCCTTCAGGAAACTGTCCCATCTCCCAGCACCTGGCCCTTGGCCCAGGGTACAGACGGGGAGGTTGGTCCAGAAGCTGCACTTTAGTGATACATACAGTTATTTATCAGTGGGGATTGTTTTCATCCCTGCAGGGACAATAACATAAAAAGCCACATCAAGATGAGATAAGACACTGCAGAGGGCCTGGAGTCTTAAAGGGGCAGATGAGACATTAACAGTTGGAAATGGCGTGGACTTTTTCCAATATCCACATGTTCCTGCTAGCCTTTTGCAAACCATGCACATCTGTCAGAAGAACTCTTCCACACACACACCAAAATAAAGCATCTTTAAAGTTACAGCGTTAAAGCACTGTTAAACACTACCTTTCATATGTTTTCTGTCTGAAAAGTTGATATAGTGGTGCCACAAATCCACATGCAAGTATCCCAAGGAGAGAAGAAAATCATAATTAATAAATGCTGTTTTCTAAAACAACCTGCTTTTGGGGCTCAATAACATCTTGACTTTATAATCCTGTGTCTTGAGACTTTGCAGGACCTGAAGTAAATGCTATGTTTGACTTCCATTGTCTTACATCCCTGAGCCAGTAAACACCAAAGAAAAGCTGAAGCATTTTCATAGGTAGCCCAATACCCTCAGCATTAGCATTTCTCTAACTTCTCCCTTAGTCAGAGTGCAAACAAAGCTCAATGTGAAATCTTAGAGCAATTTTCATTACAGCCATCTTCCAGCAGAGACCCCGTGTGATTTCAAAGAGCAATACTGATCTAGATATATTTTGATAACAAAAGTATGCATTATGTTTGCCCAACTAAAGCACCTTTTGAAACCTGGTTGCTTTAAATCGCATTTTAATTGTGTGGAGAGACCCATGGTTTCCACATTTAACTACTGCATTTTCACCCAGGGGGCATTTTGTTCTATAGCAATCCTCTAACACTGTTAGTAACATTTTACTCAGCATGGAACATAATCATAACAGCTATCTATTTACTTGATGGAGCTGGTAAACTGGAAGAAACATGTACACAATAGAAAGGAGAAGAAAGGGGCTGAGTTCAGAGAAGTACAGGGGCTATCAATCAGCTGCGGTATGAAATCACAGATTTTGCTGGTGAAAGGTAAAAAGCAGAACACTGGATTTCATTAACAAACTTTCATGGACAGAAATATGACTAGGGAGATTTAATTTTTTTAGAGCTTTGAGGCTGTAAGTCTTGCAAAGATGGAGAGATAATTGCCTTTAGCAATGAACATCAGAAAGCTTTTGTGTAAAAGCCCAGCAGGAATTCCTTTTGGTACCTATTCAGTTTGAACATGTAATTCAGAGGCTTTTTACATGGTTGAACTACAGACGCTTGCTGTTGCAGATTAAAAATAATTAAAACTGCACCTGAATATCATGCGATGCTCTGTGGACCAGCCAGACCTCCCTAGCACACCCTGTTTGCCTACCAAACTTAGATTTTAATTGACTGCAGCTTTCATTGTGCCATAGTCTTTAAGGCTATGAAGAAGAGGCCCAAGAAAGCTGACCACTGTTGAGGGGTGAATGCAGGTGGCCAGCACACTGGTTCTTAGTCCTGGGAGTCTTCTGAAGGGCTGCAAATGTCTGGCTTCCAGCACTCTGCTGGCTGGACCTCCTGGCTAAGCAACCATGAGGGGACCCAAGGCACTCGTTCAATAGGACCAGGGTTTCTTACTACAAGTGCACGCATCTCGGTCCCATACAGAGCTCTTCATCCTTTGTAGCAAGGTCTACATGATGGCTATTACTCCCCAGAGCAAGATCAGAGGTTTTGCTGGAGAACATTTCCTTGTTAAGGATATGAGATGATCACAGGCTTCACCCTGAGCCTGAGGATATCCCTTGAGCTGGCTGGAGTTGCTTTTAGGCTCTGTCCCAAAGTACTGTCAAGAGTCCTTGAAGGGCTCTTAAGGAAAATGGTGCAGCCCCAGGAGACCACTATGTGAGCTGCTTGACTCCCACTTGCTAGTGGATGTGCAAATTGCTCCACACAACTATTTCCAACAAAGGTGTCTTTGTTGTTAGGTGTTGCAGATAGTGGAAAGAGGTAGGCACTTCTCCCCTCATTATAGAGGAATTCTCCACTGATCTTGTAGAATAAAGTGAGGCCTGACAACCGAGAGCAATTTGTCTGTGACTGGGAATTGCAGTGGTCAGTGAGCCAGTGAGCGTGTCTATCCTGGAGGGCCTGAACTCTTGTGTATATTACAAACAGTGATAGGCTTGCAAAAAAGACAGTCGCAAAAATGCCTAATTTTTTTAGATAGCCCCATGTGCCCCAATGTAATGGCTGCCATTCCTTAGCTTGGTCCCACCTGGCTGCAGTTAATACCAGCAAGATCACGCCTCTCTATCCAGAAGCCACACTGTGGGCTTTGACCCCACGGCTCACCCTCTTGGTACGTGCTTCATTGCCTCATAAAACACAACAGCAAGCGTTCCTCCCGCAGCAAATGTGCTGTGGTGCTGTGCTTGCTGCCACCACATGAGGGACGAGGGGATGAGCTGTGGCTGCAACTTCCTCAGAGTGAGGACCATCACCTGCAGCCTTCGACATTTTGGTGGCTTTGTTGCATTCATGGTACAGAACTGGTTTGAGAACAAAGGATGGATTTTCAGGTTTGTTCATTTTGCTTATTGTTTCTACCTTGCTTTTTTCTTCTTTTTGATTGCTGGCTAGCATGAAGAGGGGAACAAACGATGAAAGGAGAACTGAACTGCCCCCTCCTTCTCCATGGAACT
Source organism: Myiopsitta monachus (assembly GCA_017639245.1). Lineage (NCBI taxonomy): Eukaryota > Metazoa > Chordata > Aves > Psittaciformes > Psittacidae > Myiopsitta > Myiopsitta monachus. The sequence continues at coordinate 38,528,590 of CM029927.1, forward strand.
ACTTTGGAAATGTAATCAGCTTTGAAACTACTCACCCAGGAGTATGTGCATGAGAGGCTCTACTGAAAGGGAGAGCCTGGTGCCGCTGCTCTTGCCGTGGCAACAGGTAGCAGGCAGTGGAGTTTATGCAACTATGAGCTGCGGCAGCGGCTCTTTCTTGTTTCCGGGGGCTTTCCTTAGCCCCAGCCCAGGCAATGCAAGCACAAGATGGTCACTCAGGGGGTCTGACAGCTTTGTTGTTAGAGGCCTTCATGGGTTTTGCCCAGTGCCTGACACATGAAAGCTTCTCCAATGCAGCTAATTGTTGCACAGGAGGTGGGGTGTGCTTCTTCCCGTGGCCATGACAGTTAAGCTGGAGCAGCAGCATAGCAGTGTTGCTCCTGTACGTCCCTCCACGCAAGATCAGCTTAGGGGTTTTTTTAATCCTCAAAAATAATCTCCAGCACAAGAACTTTTTTTCTGCTGGCACCTGCCAGGGGCTGTCCTACTTTACCCATGCAGAGTTCAGTAGCAAAATACACAGGTATGTTATGGCTTCTGTGTTCATTAGTGCAGGAGGGAAGTTTGGAGACAGAGGCAGCCCCAGCGCAGCATAAGAGAGCAGCCCTAGGTAAGCAGGCGAGCTCCCTTTGGGGGTGGTCCCTCCCGCAGCTCAGTTACATGGCCTGTGGCTACAGATGTATGGACCTGAGCTGAGACAACAACCTCCAGGGACATGTCTTTCAAGCTTCCTTGAACTCATACTTGTTTTCAGCCTGCCGCAGGCTTTGCCATGAGATGATACCCTGACACTCTTTCTGATACTGCTGCTGTCACCAGACCCAAGCTGTCTGTCCATCCATACTACCTCTTAGATCCTGTTTGCTGCTATAATATAGATTTTCAAAGTACTTAAGAGGATCATTTCTATATAATGCACTCAGCCTAATCGTAGGAACATGGTAGAGTTGAAGGGGGGTTGACAAAGCTTCCCCAGGGGAAAGTCACCTACTTGGGCCTGGCCTTCAAAGCAAGGAGTGATATTTGTTCACTCTATTACAAGACAAGAATAGGCTGTCTGGAGCAGATCCAAGGTGGTCTCCTTCACTACTGAAGAAAACGCATCAAATCAAACTGATGCTTGTGCCTCTGCTCCCAATCATTAGCATGAGTTAGTACTTCTCATGTATTCCTCCTGGCATTTTATCTTCACACACTGGCGCTGGCTGGTGAGCTGATCCTCCTAGCTGGGCTGGCATTGCATCCTCTGGCTTGCTTTCGCACTGAGGGAGTCAACTCTCCTTTCTGAAGATCAAAAGCCTTCCTGTTCCCAAAAGAAATTCAAGGCCACTAAACCCCAGTATATTTTAAGTTGGAAATAATCTTTCCCATAGGGACAGGAAAGCTAGTCAAAACGCATACATCCCTTCTTCCTTCTGGGGTATTTATAGACCTATATAAAACATACATTTTAGGTGCAGGCAACCAGAAAGCTAGACTGCGTAACTCACCTTAGCAGACGTGAGTGACAACAGGGATAGACTGGGCATACACTTTCCCTCTGAGCATTTCTAATGTGCAGAAGGCTTGAGTCCATGTAAGAGTGCCCGAGCTAAGGATCTCACTGTTGCTTTACATGAGCGGAGCATGATACACCATTTAATTTCAAGTCCAGGAATGAACATTGGATTTTGTCCCCTTCACACACGTATATTTCTAGTTTTCTGTGTGTGTGTAAAGATATGTATAGATATAGATACACGAATTCACAAGGTTATCATTTTTTTTTTCATAATAAGATAATCTGTTTTACTTAGGACATGTTTAAAAGTATCAAAGGATGCCTGACTATACCAACCTCCCGGGAAATACTTATCTATTCACACATAAACACATACACTCACACATCATCTATGTGTGATACCATAGGAAGCTTAGTTTCAAATTTCCTTTGGTTGTTTTGCTATGTGCCTCAGCAGAGTTGCATAAACAAGCACAATACAAGGATATAAAGGGTGGGGGGTAATTTTTTGCAACATACAGCAGTACAAGTAGCTGATAACAGCAAAAATAAGTGATTGCCTCAGAAAGTGGAAATCTCTACAGCTGAATGGTGCATTTTCTCCCTTTTGACCTCAAGAGCATTCAGGAGTAGAAGGTGATTGTCCTACTTTGCTGTCTCATTCAAATCTGGTGCTGCAGCTGAATTGGAGCACCGAATGTGTGCTCAAGTATGTATTTTCTCTCATTTTTGCTCTTGTTGCAGAGATTCAGAGTACCAAATATTTTTTTTAAAGGATGCCTAAATTAAATTCCATGGGGAAGGCATTTTTCAAAGATTTCTCATTATTGACAATATTTTTGTCTAGCAATACTAAAAAAAAAAATCAGAAGCCCTTCAGGTGGCACCTGAGTGCCATGAATGCTCAGATTAAGGAAGCTCGGAACTGAACGGTATGTTATCAATAGCAATCATGTTAAGATAGGATTGCTGACGGATGTGGCTGATGGCCTTGAGAAAATTGAGTACAGTCCCCTCTTCTTTTATGCATTGCTTGGCACAGCTATCATTACTTTCATTCTTCTGAAGAGAAGTCAGGGCAAAGGGGTCTCTGTGATGTTGCTTTGGTACAATAAGGCCAACGTAGCTTCAACAGATCAAGCTGCCTCTCAGTAAAGCACCTCCCACAGCACATCTTGCCATACTGCATCTAATACCATCCGTGTTCTGTCCTGGGTGCCCTACCTGCAAATAGTATATCCCCCTCCTCCCACCACTCCCCCCCAAATCTGTCTTGTTCAAATATTTTGCCTTATGGTGCATCAAAGTTCCATTTACAAAAAGCCTGTGAGCTCCGCTATTGACTGGATCTTATTCTTAAGAGTCATTTTCAGATGCAACTAAACATATCTTCATACTTTCCCATGCACTTAAGAAAATAATCATTCCTCCCCAGTTCTGAGGCGTGATAACGCAAATTGTAACAATGCAAACTGAACTCATTTCGTTAGGAAGATGAGCTATATCCATCTCTCTTTTTTCGGCACTCTGACTTTAGCACAGAGCAAAGGTACTTGTCTCTCTCCTTCCTCCACTTCAGTCACCACATATTCCACAGACCTGCAGCTAAATCAAAGGCAGCCAGACAATTCAAAGATTTATAGTATTACTTAGTAAGGGCAAGTACAAAAGTCAAATGCTAACTTCCCAAGAGAGACTGATTACTCTGAACTGCAGCTAATACAATTCACTGACAGAGAGTTATGGAGACGTTAGTTCACACCAGGGCAAAGGAAAAGTGCCACGTAGACTGGTGTTCCTACCAAACCCCTTCGACGCACTGCTGGCAAGTTACTGGTCAGAAATATCACTCTTTCAGGCATCCACAGACCCCAGTGAAGTCCTCCTAAATTTTCTAGGGAACTGCATTTTCCAGTGTATTTTGTTCAATGGCATTGTGTTTTCATAACCCGAGGGGCAGAGCTCAAGTAGAGAGCAATGTTTGGCATCATATAGCCATTTTACAACACACCCCCCCCCCCAAAGTCCTTGCGCAGTTTCACTGCTCACACCTCCATCTAATCACCATGAATGCAAACCCAGACTCCATGAAGCCAGCCTCTCTCCATGGTATTTCTCTTCATTGCACCAGGGCTGGAGCCAACCTGAGTACATCTACCATCAGCAAATGGCCAGCTTCAGCCTTTCCTCAAACTACTGGTGGACACACTGCCTGCACGCAGGCCTGCACCCACAGGCAGCCTGGGGCTGTGATCTAAAGAGGAGACACATGCCTTATTCCCCATTGTCTGCCAGCTATCCCTGGGGCTCAGCATCCCTATACCCGCTTCTGAGACCACTTCTTGCTTCTTGGTTGATCACAATCGAAGGACGCACGGTCCCACTGCTTGCACAAGGGCTCAGCTTGGCCATTCTCTTCAGTTAGCAAACCAGGAAACTTCTACCTTTCTCTATTTCAGTTTAATGATTTTTTTTTCAACAGGCCAACTGGGGAGGGAAATAACAGGGAAGGACTGAACATTAGTTTTCATTTAATGAATTTTGCACTTGTCCTGAGAGGCCGCTCAGGAGAAAAATGCTTGCAAGGTTTAATTTATACAGCAGTGATGAAGGAAGTTATGGGAGGCGGGGGAAGGTGAATAATTCTGTTGTAGCATTTCTTCCACTTACAGAAATAAAATGTATTGATGCCGTGGGAATGGCCGTTGTCTTCTGGGGGCTTTAATTCTCTGCAGTACCACTCAATCCTGCAAAGACTAATAGCTCAAGGAGTCCTCCACAGATCACCTCATTACACTCCAAAGACCAACAAGGGAATAGGAACCTCCGGAGGAGTGTGAGCTGTCAGTTCTAGGGAGGTGTAGGGAGTTTCACTTCCTCCCCCATCCCCCATGCAGGTTTTCTATCTTCTTACAGGAAAAAAGCTGAATTTGCAGAGACCTCCTTATAGTTTTCTTCCACAAGAACCGCAGGTGCTCCTTTCATTGCAAACCCACTTTGGTCGGTGCATGTCTTCTCATTTATTCGGGCCTAACTCCCCTTCTTGCTGTGTATCAAATCCTGCCTCCTCATGCCCAGAGCAGTGATTTTTACACCCAGCAAGGAGGCAAAAAAAGGAGACTTATCACTGAATATGTTTGCTCTAGTCCCTTCTCCCTGGATAACAGCTATGCAAAACAGATATTTATTCCCTGTTGCTGCTATACAATCTTTACCCTACTTTGCATTTTGCCTAGAGGATGATTCACCACGATGGCACCTCCTATCCATTCCTGAATTCATATCCCTGAAGCATAAGCAGATTTCCACCTTGGCAAACCAGATAATTTAGTGTCCTTAGGTGGTGATTTGCATCCACACAGAGCAGGCACAACAGCAAAGGGGCTCCTTAAGCCTTCAGAATGGACTGGAGAAGGACTTGAATTGTTGGAGAAAAAGGTGTTGGAAGTAAGTGCTGGGACATTTTCATACATCCAAGACATCAAGCTTGAATCCCATCTCACAAGTCCTTTTGCCAGAGGAAAGGAATTAGCCCTGCGGCCCTCAGTTAAGGAAAACCTTACATTTTATCCAGACCTTACTGAGCAGGGTTAGGCCATAAGTGAAGACTTTTCAATTAACAAATCATTAATGAACCAAGCAATGCTGATAAAGGGAGAATGAAAGGCTTTTCCTGTGGTCATCCAAGGTTAGCTAGGTTGTTTTACAGACAGGAACAGAGTCCCAGCAAGATAAAACCCTTTATCTGTGACATTAACGCCGAAAGACAGCATCATGTCACAGGGACATTCACACATCAGGGATAACCTTGCAGAAGGAACAGCAGCAAATGGAAAGATGATTCAAAGCCCCAGTGAAAACTGAAGATCAGTTTGAAAGCACCAGGTTGTATACCGGTTTTTCTGTTAAACCCGCAGTAGTGACTTCTCAATGTGAGCTCAGCCAAAGATGTACATGGCAAAACATGGGCCAGATTACTAATTTTTCAGAGGCTACTCTTTGTGACAGGTTAAACTGTAATTCTGGTATAGCTTACTCCATCACTAAAGCTGCTGACATTTTTAGCTGTGCTTTGAAACATTGGTATACCCACGGATTTTGCAACATAAGCGGTGACACACCGGATTAGGCCATGAGCTCCTTACAAAGCAAATCTGCAATGTGATACTTGAAGACATTGTGGCTCAGGGCTGCGTGGCACCAACACAGGACCTGACCTCCAAATGAGCCACCTGAAGAGTCATATTCTATTACTAGGTGCATTCAGAGGCCCCATGCCCATTAGCAGTGCCCCATGCATTAGAGGAAGAACATTGCCTAACATTCAAAAGGGTATCTAAATGCAACACAGCAGAGATGTGGTCAGTGTAAGACATCAGCAATTACACTATAGTAGATGCGAGTCGTAAAAGGAGACCTCAAACAATTCCCAGACATGTAGATGATGCTCTGTACGATCCCAGGAGGAGGTGAACACCCAAAGAAGGAAAACCAAAAGGTCAAGGACCGAGCAGTCAGTGGTTTCTTACAGAAACCACAGAAAAGAAGAAGTGTGGCCATCTTTTTGTAGGGTTTCACAAGGAGAGTAGCAGAGACCTTTACATTCCTGTCAGGTCATGGTCAGAGAACCCTCTTTCTGGCAGCTAGTCTGAGTGCAGAGGCTGGCCGCCCCTGTCCTGCTCCCAGAGGGAAGAGAAACAGAAATATGGTGAGGGTGACCCCAGACATGGTGGCCTGATGCAAGAAAGTAGTCCCAAGTGTGTTTAATTCAGGTGCAACACCAGTGTCCTACTCTGTTAGCAGATTATGATTACCAGTGGCATGCAAGTATTCAGTCCAGGTGACTTGAGAATTTATCCTGAGGAGGCCTTCAGAAAAACAAACAGGCGATGCTGCAAACTATTGTATGCTTTCACTGTAACTTTAGGATGATATTTTAAAACATCAGGACTGATGGTTTATTTGCCTCCAACCTGGTTTTGCATTTCCTATCCAGCAGCTAGAATCCTATGTCACTCTGAGGAGCCTGGCATGCAGGCAAGTGGTAAAATTGCTGGGTAAAGTTGTGGATAATGTCTTTCATTGGACCTGCAGTTAGCCCTCAAGTGAAAAAGAAGCTTTTCCAGTGCTGCTCCCCTATAAATTACAGCGCTATATTTTATTCAGGATTCAAGAAAACACAAAGGATTGCCTTGGTAAACTCATCTGGCTTTATCAGCAGTAAATTTGTTGTTCAAGGCACTTAGGACTATTTACTGTAAATTCCTGTGTAATTATAATCCAGATGTTCTCAAGGCCCTCTTACCATCCGGTACGCCTTGACAAGCACTGCACAGAGGAAATGCAGCTCTGCAGTTTTCAGGGTTAAGATGCGTTTTACAGAACACACCAGGAGAGCTGCTCAGCACGGACGGGTGCTGGGACCAGATCCCTAGGTGATCCACAGGGATCATTTTAAGGAAAGCAGGCTGTAATCTTGAGCTAAGGGGTAATTGCCAGAGGGGCCAGATAGGCAATTTCCCAGCCCCTCGCTGGGGTTTGTCCATGTGAGCTGCCACTGATTGCTGAAACACTGCTCCAGCATGGCACCTGCTGAGACATGGGTTGATCCCTGGTTCATTGCAACACCAGCAGTATCCCCAGCCCTTCTGGAGATGTTGGCATGGTTTTGTTTTGTTAGCACTCATACTGCCCTGTTTGACCTCTCTTTTACTCTTTCTGGAATAGCCTATGTATTTTGTTGCTGAGAAAGTGCCTCAAAAGCATGTTTCAGCTCAGTCAAAATGCTATTTTGGCACCTGAAAGCTAAAATCCCTTCAACAAAAAGGTATAGCTTAGACATTCATAAATGATCTGGAAAGAAACCAATAAAAATAGCAGAAACAAAAATTTCTAAAGACATACTTTATGCAAAGCATATAATGAAGTCATTGAACTCATTGCCACAGGATGCTGCAGGAGTCAAAAACATGAAGAAATGGATGTTTCATGCACTGAAACAACTTAGTTTATGTCACACCTTGTTTTTTGTCCTTTCCCACAAATTTCTTGTTTTCTATATAAATGTCAACTATTTGGGGAAAGACTTTCATTCGTTTAGAAAATGTCCTCTTGGAATAATTATTGCCAAATCTTACAAGGTTTGATCCGTTTTGAATGTCACTCGAATGTCTGTGAAAATCAGTGGAAATATACAAAACCATGGAAGCATGTCTTAGATAGAATCAGAGTTTTAGATGCTTAACAATACTCAGAATTACTCAAGGGCTTCAGCCAATAGAAACTTATAGTTTCTGCTTTACAGAAACTACTATTAAACCCTCTGAGTTTAAGGACAAAGTTCATCTTCCCGTATGGTAATGGTAAAGTCATCTCATTTTCTTATTCTCCTTTTGCTCAGTCCAATGAAGCTGCTCAGTATATATCGTAAGTAAAAGAAGAAATTGTGAATTTAGGCATTTATCATTCCCTATTTGAAAGTAACTCCTGAAAATTTCCAACTATGATTTAAAAACACCACATGCTCTCAAAAGAAATTCAATATATATTTTTTCTTTGAAAATATTGCCATTGTTGGACGAATCACCATATTACTTGAGCTTTAGCACCTGAACTTACTATTATGTTTGCATTTTGAAGATGTTAGAATACTGCGAGCTACAGCATGTATCTAGACACATCTCCCAAGTGTACGGTGATTTCTGTAATTCCAATATTTAGTCGTAACACAATATGGGATTCAAGAGAAAAAATGCTCACTGTAGACATAATCATCACATTGACAAAGTAGACAATGTTGGGGGACACTGACAAATCTCCAGAAGAGCAAGTGTCCTGTAATTTATACAAGCAGGACAGATATTAAAAGGTCAGATGTTATAGTCACAAAGGAGTTTCTAAAAACCATATCTTTTGCTCTGCAATTACATTTCCAGGAGGTCCTTTCACTTTGGTCAGACACTGGATTGATTATGACAGTTCCAATTTCACTTTAATTTTAGTAAATTGTTCTGGTATTACATTTTAGACCAGAGGAAGATTCTGCCATCCAGTGGTGAAAAATTGCTCTTCTACCTTAGGCCGCAGTTCATACTAAAACCATGCTATACCTTTAATCAAGTGGGCATGTTTGGGTGACTGTAAAAACTTCTCTTTCTTTCATTCCTCGACCAACAAAGACAACCATTTTACAGGGGAGTACATATACACTGGTAAAACTCATAGGGACACAACGTGCAGAAACTCTATGCCTGCTGTTGATACTTGCATTTGTTCTCTCATCAGAGCAATTTGGTGTTGTTATCCTGCACAATTTAGGACACTTGTGTGCCATGTTTATCATGCACCAGCAGTACATGTTCGGATGAATACTCAGCTGGCGTAGTCCGGCCACCAACCTATGCCATAGCTCCTGGGACAGAGGGGAGGTCATGCATGGAAATGTGGAGCTGTATGGCACAGCACCAGGAACAGATCTCTGCTGCACCCTCTGCTGAAAGGGCATGGTGGCTTCATGATATTTAAGGAAATCATTGCCACTTTTAGAAAGTAGTGAACAGCACTTTTGTAGGTGAACACTGACCACTCATGGGCCACATGGAGTGGGTGCCCAACAGCATGGTAAAACACCCCTTCCGAGTCCTAGTGTGAAACACATGGCAAAACACTGCACCCCACCACAGAGGAGGTATAAAATATGTCATTCTGTGGAGCAGACCGTGGCTGGGTAGGTCACATTTTTCATATGAGAGATATGTTGGCTTTCTTGCTGAGCAGCCATCTCCTGAAGTAGGCCAAGAAGGAGAAGGGGGCAAGGAAAGCTGAAAGAATCAATGCAGGACGTGACAACAGCACTAATCAGAGAAGCCATGGTGCCCAGTGCCAGGAGAAGACCCATATACCAGCTTGATCCTGTCAACAGAAGCAACCTGGGAGAAGGGTGCCATCCCACTCAGCTGGATGCACATGCTCCAGGAGCACAGCACAGCCCTTCCTGGGGGTTGCTGTGTTCCACACTTTCCTTGGCAGCAAACACAATTAATTTATCCTCCAATTAATCCCCACTAGTCTGCCACCCTGAAAGGAGCTGCCCGAGCAGCTGGAGTCTTATTAAGCCCTAGAGCCAAAGGGGATTGCTGCATTTTCTTTGGACATGACATAGTGGATGAGGCACACACAGGAGACTGGCAAGGCCTCTTATGACAGCGCTGGTAGCAGGCAAGGAACTTGAATTTCTGCCTAGTACCAGTACTGCTCATGGTCCTAAACATGCTTACCGGGACTAGAAATGCAGTTTGTTTTACCAGATATGGTATAGTAGGTTCACTCATTTTGGATATCCCCAAGAGCTAGATGAACTAGCCCTGGGCCTAATGTTCTTGGGCAAAGGATTGACAGAAAAATACATCTAATACCTGAAATGTATGAACCCCCAGTACTTAATGTACTCTCTTATCATTTGCTTCTCAACCTAAGAGCAGTGACAAGGTGTCTGCACCGTTCTTCTACTTGTAAGAAACATCTTTGAGTATCCTCTTGATGTCCAAAATTGTGTTGGAAAAGTGCTCAGAGGCATTTTGAGGTGGAAGACACCAGCAGCACAGGAGCACTGACTGCTAGAATATCGTCTTCCCTCTGGGGGGACCCAGGCCTGCAGCAGCTCATGTGGTAAGGGGCAGCTCTGGCATCCCTACACTGGGAGCAGAAGGAGTGGGGACAGAAGTTTGCACTCTTCCAGTGCCATGATAGCCAGGACATACCTCACAGGTTAACGCACCTCAATCTAAGTGTTTTCACATAGGCCTGAAAAGCAGTTGCACTGACCAGATGTAGACATCTCTTTTAGAGTGTGCTGGACACTCCTTAGACTGCCTGGAAGAGTTGTCTATTGCCAACAAGGGGAGCTGAGCTGCCACCCTTGTAGGAGGCACCTGCATGTGGGCACATTAATTTACATGTCCAAGTTTAGGTTGGGATCCTGACAGCCAACAGGGCTGGAGTAAATAAAGGCATCAGGCAGACTTCCGCCTGCAGGGTTCTGGAGGGGACAACCCATCAAGAGGATGAGATGTTGGAGATACAGATCTTTCCAAAACAGAGCTGAGAGGCAGCCTCCATCAGGACTGCATCTATGGACTTATTAAGCCTCCATGTTTAGACCCTGTGCTCCACTTTACAAGAGCCTTCTGAGGCATTCTTTTCACATGCAAGCTTCCTAAATATTCAGGTTTTCCTCTGTCTCCATCAAGAGCAACAACAGTAAGGACTTCAGAGCCTGCGAGTGAATCCTCATAAATGTATCCATAGCAGGGAGTCCCGATGAACATGGGAGGAGTGTCTTGAACATCCTCCACATTGACAGTAACTGTTGTTGTGGCTGAAAAGACTTTGTGGCCTCCCCGGAGCTTCCCACCACCATCCTTGGCTACAACAACAATAAAATGTGTTCGTGATTTCTCATAGTCCGGGATGACCCCTGTTTTGATGCGCAGGACACCACTGTGACGGTCTATTGCAAACTTATTAGCATGGATGTTCTGCAAGAAGAAGGTGACACTTCCTCCAGAGCCTGTGTCTTTGTCCACTGCCTCAGTCCTAAAAATACTGCTGCCAGAGGGAGTGTTCTCTGAGACCTGGACTATGTAAGGTGTATTGATGAACTTACCTTAAAAAAATGAGACTGTGAAACTTCAGCATGGCACAGGTTTTCTCCTTCTAATGTATTGCATCCAGATGTTCGGCTTGGTTTTATTTCGTATTCAGAGTTCAGCTGATACGTTCACTGCAGGGAGAAAAAATATTATGAGCAAAAATAAAAGTAAAGAGAAAACACAACTGACCAGTCTTTCCCATCTAGTATCCAAGTAGATAAACAATAAATGTATGAAGAAATTAATTTTATATAGGTCATATCTGTGAATCTACCATGCTTACTTGGGAGACAGTTTCTTTTACATCAGGATAGGCAAGTACAAGCCCTTTCTCTCCCCAGAAGCAAATCTTCCTGCAACAGATACTCTTTAAAAGAGAACTGCATCTCCCAAAGACATGTTTTAGCTGTGGGATTCATATTTTCCACAAGGTGCTGTTCGTACTGAGCCTTATTCCTCCAACTTTATGCTCACAAGGCAGGCTCTTTTGACTAAAGTTATACACGTGCCTAATCAAGTACAGAATAAGACAGCATTTATTCACTATTTTTATAAAGCAATTATGACTCACTTGCATGTGATTTGTTCAGTAAGAATTATGAGCCTTTTACCTCCCTTCTGATAACGTGAGAGCTTTGCTTTTTGATTTATAGTCATTTTCTTGGGAGGAAAGTTTCCATGGGAAAATGATCAAATGCTTGCCTTTTTCCATACCCAGGATTTCTGAGGACTGCCCCCTCCCCTGGGAGTGATGACCCCACTAACCAGAGTGGTTCAACTCCTGTCAGATCAGCATCATATATTCCTTAATGCTGGGCACAGCCTGAGAAAAGCACAGCAGAATACATCCATGGCTGGTTTTGGACCTACTTCATGCAGCTTTCCTTATCAAGCAAAGGGCAATGCAACTCACAGAAAAGAACTGCAGAACCAGAGTTTCTGCTGGCAGATGCCATCAACGTCAGCAGAATTGCACCCCCAGGGAATGCAAACCTTTCAAAAGTGGCAGATTCTTTAAAGACTATTTTAAGAAGGTTTCAAAGGGAAACATTACTCAGAACACTTGATACTCCCTGTTTCCAAGAAGTCAGGAAAACCTGAATTCCAGAAATGGGCTATTTCCTCTTTGAGGAAAAGTCAGCTGGCAAAGGTACCAGGGAGGGAAGGGAGACAAATATTAGTATTATTTTGTTGGAAGAGCATTTTTGTCCCAAGGAATTGCTTTATTTCTGAACTGCTAGAGGTGAAGATGATAGATCACATGGAATTTTTAAAGGAACCAAGTAGGAAATGCGAAACAATGGCCTGCTTAACACTCCAACAAAAGCTTAAACCCTCATCCAGCTAGCTTTGGTGATGTTGCTGGTCTACCAAGTGTGAGATGCTGGAGATCGAAGGGTCCCCAATCCTTCTATAAACTGGCTTACCAGGAGCAAGGAGGAGGATGAGCTGTCACTATGAGTGCTCTATCAGTAGTACAAATGAGATTTCCAGTGAAGTAATAGTCTGCTTGTCCCTAATAAGGATATGAAAATGTAGTATAAAAACATGACATTCTGTAAAGCTGCTGTAGAGCTAAATGAAATTTGCTTGTTGTCCATTAACAGCGTAAAATGATACATGCAATCATAAGAAAAAGTATCAACAAAGTCTAAACAGAAAAGCAGGAGGAAGCCTGTTCCTTCAGAAGAGTGAAATACACTCAGGGACAATGCAGCTTAATCTGCCAACGATGGGGGTTGCCCTTTCCCCACACACCAGTAACTAAAATCTAGCAGGGAGATGGAGGACGGGTGAGAAAGTAGAAAAGATAGAGCAGAAGTGTGAAGAATGCCTCTTGATCGGACACGAAAGGGAAAGCTCTGGACTGCTCAAAGTTTCTGCTGGTTTCCACAAAGCGCTGACAGGACTGTGCTTTCTGCTCCTCTTCACTCCAAGCTGATCGGCGCTGAACTGCCTTCCCGAATTCTCTTTCCTAGTGTAACCATCTGGAAACATGGGATGTTTATAACACAGAATGTCAAGTGCTTGCACCTTGCTGAATTTTTCTTTTCAGGATATGTTATAATAGATGGACAAAAACAAATGCTGCCACCACTTTCTCTTTAGAAAGGATTAGTTACAGTTTACATAGAAATCCACCACTGCAACAGCATCCTCTGAAACACAACATTTATTCTCATAGCTGTAACGCGCAATCTTGTGCTGAGTCATCAGCAAGAGGCCTAAACTGCAAATTTCAAATTTGATCTAAATACCCACAAAATCTAAAGCTGCTTGAATCTGTTGTTTTGTTGAAATCAGTTTTATATAGCAAAGTTCAGATCAGCTAGTTGATAAGATTTTTTCCTAGCTGGAGAATGGTGTTTCCATTTGGGACCATCCGTTCTACGGCAAGTAGCTCTACAGCTCTGTCATTATCCAAAAGTAGTGTAGATCCATAAAGAAAGCAGTCGGTGCCTTCTGTTGCTTTCAAGTTGATTACAGAGACAAATAATGTGTAGTCCTCTCAAGTTCTTCCACCTAAATTTGGCATAAAAGCTCCAAAATACAGTGAAACAACCAGTTAATTCTTCCCTCCAAGACCAATGGCAACTTTTACTTGCTTGTGAGACCAGAGCATGAAGATATCTAGAAAAAAATGTGTGCCATGCAAAGCTGAATGACTCGTACGGGTTACAGATAGCCCCAGAGACCATACAGGAAAGGCCCTCCCTTGCATGTGGCTCTGCATGTCTTAGAATCATAGAACTACTTAGGTTGGAAGAGGCCTTTCAAATTATTGAGTCCAGCTGCAAACCTAGGACTGCCTTTGCTTTATTATTTACCCACTGATTCAGTGGGTAAATTCACTGATTCACAGCATCAGTATTCTCAAGGATGGATGGGACCACAAAACATGCTTTACATACTTTTGGACTATATGAATCAAAAGGAGAAAGCAAACTTTCTTTGCAATCTAAACAATAAAAAAAACCCAACTATAAAACAACAAGAATGATTCAAGGTCTGTGAAATCCTGCTCTTCCATCAAACATGAGAGAGCTCCTTCTGGTTAGTCTGCAGGTTAAGAGGAAGAAATCGTTTATGAGCGTGAGTTGATCAGCTGTGAGAAGAGTCTGGGTGTAAGGAGACTCTTTCCAGAGCAGACAGATGTGCATTGCAGTTACAACAAACTCACGATAGAAGCTGGCGAAATATTGTAACAGTGAAAGTAATTACCCATTCTAAAAGAAAAATACCAATGTCTTTAAATCTTGAATTGTCGAAGTGAGACCAGCTATCTTTTCAAAATGATTTGGTTTAGTTAAGGCAGATGAGAATTTTAAGTAAAAGTCTATGGATTATGTTATACAAGAGGCCATATTAAGCATTCACAATGCCCTTTCTAGATTTAAAATCTATAAATTTCTATTAGGAGCACTGGCTTTCACAGGCTGCTGACTTTATAATAAACTCTCTGCTGGGTCTCATATTCTTGTTTGGTCTCAGGGGACAGCATTGTTCCTATGTTAATTTTGAAAGAAAACTCTCAGCTGACTAGAAATCGAGGGAATATAATGTGCTCTTGGCTTTAAAAAAACCCAACACACACACGAAACAGTAATTCAGCTTCCTCTGTTGAGATTCTTGCTCAGCCAAAAAGACACTGAACAAAAAAATGGCTAATTCTTGTAGCAGAGACTGAGTCACCACAGAGTCTTAGATTATTCATTTCCATAAGCGAAGATACATGATCAAGGAAGTTAGGTGGGAACAGCTAAGCAGGCACCCAGAGTATATCCAGAGTACTCTTGGTGCAGGTATTTGGCTGTGCTGGGACCCCTACCTCTCTACCCATCATTTCATGGGCTTGCAACAGTTGTAGCCCTTGATCACAAACCCGAAGTCACCAATGGTGTTACCCACCAGCGCCTCTTAGTGCACAGACAGGAGGGGGAAAGCCAAGCCAGGGACGAGACCCCTGAGCTGGCTGCCTCCCAGTCTCAGGACAGTTACAGGGATGGACTGGCTGGTCCCAGCAGGGGCAGACCCCCAAGGAAGGGAGTTGCCAAAGCCACAGTTCTGCAGGTCTGCACCCCTCTGTCCAAGACAAAGTTGCTGGAGAATGCTGGAGAGTGGCCAGGTTTGCGACCAGGCTGCATTCACATCAGGTATGTCCCTTGTGGTAAACAATGACCACCATCCACCTTTTCCTTCAAAGCCTTTGCAGCAGATGAAACAAACAAAAAATACTGGTTTGTAAAACCATCTATACTGGTAAAACAGTAATGCCAAACACTGCAGCAAAGTCTGCTTTAACCTTCTCTTCTCAAATGCTCTTTATTCATTAGGTCGTTCCTTTTTCATCTTCATGAGAAATATCCCCATCTGTTTGGTGGCAATAATTCTTGCTTTCAGTGTTTTGCTCCAAGGTGAAGAAAAAGCAAACTATTATTGTGTTCATTGAAGGCTAGTAAAATAGCAAATCTGGTAACAAACTCCAGGATTGAGATGGGACAAAAGCAGCTGCCCTCTACATAAAAGACTGATTTAAAAAATAATCTCCTTAAAAGACCATGTCTGACACTTGTTTTTTCATTCTCTGGAGTTCTCCTCAGAGTCTTACCAGTGGTTGCTTGAGGTATAAGGACAGTGCCATTTGCCACAGACTAGCAACCCCTTTTACCCTGTGGAGCAATTCAGCCCATGTAAATGGATACCCTTCCCTTTTTCTTATATTTTCCTGCTGCCAACATGTCTGCTGCAGGATTGCACTTGACCCTTTGTCCTTATGAGGCTTGCTTGACTGATTGCCTAGGAATTTATGTACATATTAAAAAAGCCATTTCACTTTATATAGGTTAGCTGGAAATGTCCAGATGGGAATTGAACTCCTCCTTAGCCATCACCTACTGGCACCTTCTTTTATTTATCCTCTCCCAACCCTTGTTGCCCACTGCATTTAACATCAAAAAGGACCACTCATTTCACCAAGCACAGTACAAATGCATAGACAGTCCTTACATCCACTATTCCCACTGGCTCATAAGGCTCAGCAGATGTACAGTGAGGTGAAAAGGCTTCTCCAGTGGCTGGAAAATTCATGAAGTGATCTGCCTCCCTGGCCATGCTGCTTCCTTTTCCTCCAGAGACAGTGAACCTTAGAGAGCTTCAGTTCCCAGTTTGGTGCTTCAAGACCTGACCACAGCGGGAAATTGACTTTTTTGTGATTTGGGGATCATTTATTTAAGGTTTTTGGGGGTCATCTCCCAGCTGTTCAGGATTGCAGATGTTTTGCTGCCCCAAATGTCTGCAACTATTTATGTAATTGTTGGAAACTTTTAATGGAAATCTGGATCTGGTGTTCCAGGAGAAGGCTGCTCCTGATAGACATGGGCTGAGAAATTGTGTTGTAGCAATTGCCTTGTTGTCCATCATGTTGGGTTTCCATTACCTATAATTTGTAGAGGTAAATATAAGGAAGATGCAGACATTTTATAAAAGATGACAGCACTTCTCCTGAAGCCAGACAGGTGCAGATAATTCTGAGAAGAAGAAACTGAGAGGTGATCAGGATGAATACTGATATACAAGGGCAGGAGCACATGTGTTATATCTCACAGCAGCATATATTTAAGCACTAAAACCAATTTGGGGCCAAATTTGGTGGGGTTTTTTTCTTACATAGATGGCTCTCTTTTCCAAAATCTAAGAAAGACCAACCACTTGAAATTGAACTTACCTGTTTGGTTTCTCAAAGCTTTTCTGACAAGGAAAAGAAGTATGTATTTACTGGTGTGAAGGATTATTCTTATTTCTGTATTTCTCCTGATGAAAGCAATGTTAGCTGTCGCATACTTGCAGTCCAAAGTTAGTTTTGTTCTAGTTCAGTCAGCACTCATCTTATTTTCCTTTAATTTCTTTACATAGATTTTCTCAAAGTAGCATCTGTTTTTCCTTTTAAAAATTAACTGTGTAAGCACAACAAAATCAGAGAGATGTCAAAGCTGTGGAATTTTCCCCTGCAACCACACAAAGCCAAGTTTTGGATGACTCTGTTGCGAGACGCTGAATCATCTCAAGTTATGGAATTTGGGTTCAGGTTCACTAAGGTAGCTATTACAAAGCTCAGCAAATCTATACCCACCTTGTATCTGTTGTCGTGCTTTTTTGGGTTTTGGAGGAGGAAGGATGTGTGAGGACTTTTGATGTCGTTATCCAGACTTCCAAAGCTTTCCTTAAATGAGCCAGAATTTTTGTCCTAACCTTTGACAACTCTGATAAACAAAGCCAAACAGAGCAGACTCAAAATTTTAAGTAAAAAATGCTCTCAAAAACAAGCGTTTGTAGTCAGCCGAAGAGCTCTTAGATACAGTTCCCTGGGTAAATCCTGGCAGATGAACTTAATTAAGAGACAAAAACAATTAAATAGCAATGTGTGACAAAAATTGGCCAAACTAAATTTCTCTGTAAAATCTCCTTTTTAGGAAACAAGCAAATTACCGTTCTGCTGTCTCTGTCTGTGCTCATGGGGCAGCATCAGTCTCTCTTCACAGTGGTCCAGCTGGCAGCCCACAGATTATGGGCTATTTCCACGTGCCTCCTGCATTCCCTCAAAGAGCCTGACAATGTTCAGGAGGAAAATGAAGCCTTGGCAGCCAACGCATCCTCCTGCACGTGAAGTGCCAGGCATGGAGCTGGCCAGGAGCTATTGCCCCAGCTACTGGGGGGAAAAGGGGTGCAGGACACTCATGTGCATGCTCATGGTTCAGCACAGAGACAATTGTTAGCTGATTTTGTCGATCCTGATCATGGGAAAAGGGTGTCTCAAAAGTAGCTCCAGCCACCACATCCTTCAGCTTTTGACCAGCTCATGACTCACTGGCTGACAGGCAGATGTGTAGCAAGAAACAAACCCCCAGTTTTGTTCTGTCCATTTTTCTCCAGCATGACTGCCCCAATGAAAGAAAAAAAAAATGTGCTGTTATGGTCTGTTCTGGTTCTGGTCTGGTCCACGTCATGCGATAACTCCTGGTTTTCATCTTGGAAAGGATACTACCTTTCAAAGACAAAGTCAGAAGGAAGAGTCCTCCAGAAAACTTCTGGTACAAGTGTTTTGGAGGATTGCTAGGTTTAGAGCAGTCATAGAATCATAGAATCATAGAAGAGTTAAGGTTAGAAAGGACCTTAAGATCAAGTTCCAACCCCCCTGCCATGGCCAGGGACACCTCACACTAAACTATGCCATCCAATGCCATGTCCAACCCGGCCTTGAACACCACCAGCGATGGAGCATTCACAGTTTCCCTAGGAAACCCATTCCAGGGCCTTACCACCCTGACAGTAAAGAATTTCTTCCTCATATCCAATCTAAACTTCCCCTGTTTAAGTTTGAACCCATTACCCCTTGTCCTATCACTACAGTCCCTAACGGAGAGTCCCTCCCCACATCTCTATAGCCCCCATTCAGATACTGGAAGGTTGCTATGAGGTCTCCACGCAGCCTTCTCTTCTCCAGACTGAACAGCCCCAACTTTCTCAGCCTATCTTCCTACGGGAGGTGCTCCAGTCCCCTGATCATCCTCATGGCCCTCCTTTGGACTTGTTCCAACAGTTCCACGTCCTTTTTATGTTGAGGACACCAGAACTGCACACAATACTCCAAGTGAGGTCTCATGAGAGCAGAGTAGAGGGGCAGGATCACCTCCCTCAACCTGCTGGTCATGCTCCTTTTGATGCAGCCCAAGAGCCCCATCCTCCTCAGAATGCTGGTGGCCAAGAAACCATGCTGGGAAGCATCCCTGTGGGAAACCCCTCAACTATGAGTGCCTGGAGATCAGATAAAATTTCTGATACGTCCTGGTCATCCTCTCAGGGTCATCCTCTCAGGGTGTCCAGAATTAACCATTCTTGGGAAATAATTGATGTCCATGAAGGTCTGACCCAAAATGGTCATTTTTTACTGTCCATAAAGTAGTAAATAGTCAATGGTCACTGAAAGCAGCTTACTTAAATAGCCAATGAAATTGAAAAATTCAGACAGACTTCTGTGGATATGGGGTAGTCTTACAGCTCTTTGAGGTTATCGTGCTGGTTTTACCAATATAAGAATTAGCTTTAAAAACCAGAGAATTTAGAAGTTTCAGCAATAGAGAGTGAGAAGTGTCCTTGAATAAATAAACTATTGGATTTCAAATATCATTATTGTTGTTGTCATCATTTTCCAATCGGCAGGGAATTAAACACACAGCATCTACTACAGTGAAGTCAGAAAGAAAAATTCCAGAATGTGCAAGAATATGAAAACTTCAGGGTGTTAACATTTAAAAGAAGATAAGGAATATCCTCACTCTCCCCTCTTCCGTCTCTACCCCCAACCCACCCCCCTAAAAAAAATACCAAAAAAATAAGAATTTACAGCTAGTGCCAAGCAATCTTTTTGGCTCCCAAATCTTCCATGTAGCATGTATAATAGGATTAACTTCAATTGCTTCCAGCCTAATCTAAGATGAAGAACAGGACACCAGCTGGTTGGAATAGAACTACCTTACCAGTCATTATCTACTAAAAAACTGTCTGGATCACACACCAATGGCACATAAATTTGGTACTTCTTGAGGTCAACATTTTTACCTCGCCAGCTGGCTTAGCATTTCATAAGCCTCTGTTATCCCCAGAAGCTCTGCCCAGGTTATTTCTTCTTCTCATTTGAGCCTGTATTCTGCAGGATCTGGGATGTTTTGCTCTTGCATTGTGCCTCAGTGAGTGCTTGACAGTACAGATACAGTTAGGTCTGCAGTTTTCAAACTGAGGGCCATAGTGGATCCATGCCAGACTGCTAAGCATCTCTCAGGACTGAGCCTTTTGTTAGAGCTCTGCCACTGAATTATGTTTTCCTCCAAAAAGCAGACGATTTCAGCTGTTTCAGCTGAAACTGTTTCAGCTGAGCTGCTTTTGTCATTAAATACTGCTCAGATTTAGCAGACAGCAGAACGACACCTTTGCCTATGCATAGGGTGCAAACCAAAGAGAAAAGTAATTCTAGGGAAAGTGTTCTCTTAGCCTGAAACCATTGTCTGCACTAAAAAGTATTTAAAAGGAGAAAAAACTGTGGAATGTAAATGGGTAACATTTCCTACTCCCAAGAATGTTTCATATGACCTTATCAAAGGTCCTCTTTTCTCTTGGATGAGCACCAATCTCATGCCATAGAATTTTCGTCCTTCTTAGAGTAATTCCTTTCTCAGAGAAATTTATCTTTTAATATTACACTACAGATTCCTTTTCAGTAATAGAACTGCTGGTTTTTTTCTGAAACTAGCAATAGATTGCCATCCGTTCCCCATGCTTTTATTTCTTCCCTTTTCTCCAAAAGTGTTTCAGACCACAGCTGCTTCTATCTTAAAGAGAAAGAGGGGAAAAAAAAAAAAGTAAGAAATACGGAAAGTGACTGGAGGGTTGGAAAATTAAGTCAGATGTTCAAAGCTCCTACATGATAGTAGAGTGAAAAATCAGAGTCAGGAAAATGAACCTTGTGATTCTAAGTCCGCTGGACATTTCTGGGAAGGGGCATCCCACCCCATGCTTTCCCACATCTTCAAATTTTGCTATTTGGAGAGGACAGGGTGTTTGTCAGCAAGCATTTCTCTGGCTCAGCCCCTCTGATTGTTCCTTTTCCATTCAGACAGAGTCAACTTACTGCTAAGGACAGACTCCTCCACATTCCAGCTGGTGGGGTTGGTGTGCAGTCCCTGGAGATACTGCAGGCACCTTTGAGCACTGGATGAGCAGAAAGAGCCTTTCTAGAAGTGAGGGATGATCTCTTTGCTCAGCAATTGGCACAGCAGCAATGGATACTGTCTTCTGCTCTTTGCAGCTCTGCAAGATAGAAATTGCATCTCATCAAAGCGATGTTTTGATAGCCCTCTGCACCACTCAGATAGGCATCTCGTAACAGGGTGGAACAGCCAGCTTCCAGTTGCAGCTGAAGCCCTCATGCAGAGAGGCTGATGGGGAAAGAAAAACTTCAGGACTTGTGGGCATCCTCAGGGATCTCCAAGAGCAGAGGGTATTACATATTTGTACAGCATGATGCAGGCTGTGATTGCCTCTTTATCCTACCTGCAAAGCAGCTTTTCAAGAGCAAGCAAATTCACACACCACAGTGGAGTCTTAGTCTGGCTCCAGAATTCCTGCAGGAGAGAACAAATTCCTCCAGATCTGTATCATGAGCTTGCCCCAGGCAGTTATTACCCAATGCCATATCAATGCAAAAATAAGTGATTACTGCTCACTAGAACCCAGTTAGTCTCTGGTACCCGGAGAAGTGCTCTAGTGATGCAAGCTACCAGTTGAGGCCCTGCATAGTGGTATTTAGCAAAGATACTGCAGAAGTAATCTTTTAATGGTTAACCAGCATTGCAGACATACTTGAAATTCTACTGAGATTCGAGAAAATGG
Organism: Myiopsitta monachus; assembly: GCA_017639245.1. Classification (NCBI taxonomy): domain Eukaryota; kingdom Metazoa; phylum Chordata; class Aves; order Psittaciformes; family Psittacidae; genus Myiopsitta; species Myiopsitta monachus. The sequence continues at coordinate 38,550,184 of CM029927.1, forward strand.
GATTCTCAGCTTGTGATAGCACATGCAGGCCTCTCTCATGCTCTCTTGCAGGTCCCAGTAAATGAGCTCTACACAACAATGCTCCTCCTGCATTCCACAGGGCTTGCTTGGCATTGGTGTCATGAAGAACATGACTGAAATATGGCTCCTTCTCTCAAACCTACAGTGTTTGCTGTATTCTTCCTGTTCAATTTGAGGATGGGACTGTGCTTAACTGCCACCTAAATAGGTGTCAGATGAACACCATGAAAACATGGAGGTAGAAGCAAAGTAGGAGTAGAAGCAAACACAAATGTTTCTCAGAGGCTGCAGACATTCATCAGGCACATGGCATGTCGTGATGTCCTGCTCAGCTCCCCGGCAGCACAGGGAGGAAACATCAGTAGAATGATGGAGAGATGTACAAAGAGAGCATTGTGGAATTGCTCCTGAAGGACTTCACCAGGAATATATTCTAAGTCATGGTAAAGCAGTGACCATACTGCAAATTGGATGTATGAAAAAGCTGAAGCAAAGCTTATGTATTTAGAGGCTAAGAGAAGCTCTTGTAATCTGGATGTATTCTAGGGCAAAAAAGGGAGGGAGCTGTATAGATATATATCTCTGCCCAATTTAGTATTCCTAACTACCTCAAGAAAATAAAAGAAGGTAAAAACCAGCTCTAGAACATGATTCACTTAATCCTGAAGTAGATGTTAAGATATGTCAGATGAGTCACAGCCTAAAATTGCCTATTTCACTCCATTGATTATAAAAAGACACCAGGGTGGCTAGTTCAGATGGAGACACCTACAATTATGAATATGTTAGATGAGCTGAATCTCCCTAGAAAAGTTCTCAGTAAGGGTGCAGGTATGAACATGGGCTTTGGTACACAGCATTCAGCAGTACAGAGATACCCCCTGGAGGTTTTACCCTAAGACCCATACAAGAAAAGCCTTTCAACCATGAAAAGAGGAATTTGTTCTTGTCCATATCATCTCCTCATTTAAACCCTGAGTCTTAAATCTACTCTATCAGTTATTCAAAGAGCTCTTATCTCTCAGAGTAACGTGATTTCTGAGTAAGAAATACACCTGACATTAGTCATGAAGGTTTAAGGATCACAGACTCCACATAAAGGCTTTGTGGGGTCTACTATTTGAATATCTAAGTCTAATATCTACGGATACACAGACTGGATTTCTACAGTGAACTGAGAGGATGCAGAAGTAGGAGTTACATGTCTTTCTATTATACAGATATTTGAAATTTGGCCTATTGTTACTAATACAACAGAGTCTGTGAGAACAAGAATGATCCAACCATTATTCCTTAGTGAAATGAGCTTAGTGGACGTCCATAAGCTGGAATAGCTACAGCCTGGCAGAGGATCAGAGGGAAGACAGGACATAGGGGCAAGCAGGAGGTCCATCACTCCAGGGAAAAGTTGGCTCTGAGTCTATACCAGGACCTCCTCTGATGTGAGCTGCCCTTTCAGACCTCTGCAGATAGTGTTTGTTGGGAGAAGCTTCTTCCTTAGTCTTTCCTGCAGTCAAGCTCTGGAAGAAGAAAGAAATGGCAAAAGAATAAGCACCCTGCCAGTGGGACCAAAGCACTGTAAGCAACATTTTCAATTTAATTTAATTATTTGATTACAAAACATTATTTGTACTGGTACTCGCTTTTACACTGTACCTGTGCAAAGATACTTTCTTGAACTTACATGGGCTTGCAACAGTGAAGAAGTTTCTTGGAACTGGGTACAAAACCTCCCTGACTAGCACTGAGGGAATCAGCTCAGGGTTAGTAGTATCATTCTGAAAGTAAATTGATACTTCCTGGCCCATCACACCACATGGTGATGAGTTGACTGCATGGACAAAAGCTGTTTATAATAGCTGACACAATGCAAGTCTGTGGCAGGTTTATTCGTGTTCTTCAAATAAATGCTTTGTCCAGAGGTTATCCAGCCCTTCGGTCCTTGCAAAACTAAGGTCGCAGGTCTGCTTTCAGGACTTTGTGCCTCATTTTGCCCAGCCATTCAGATGGGGAGAGCTGGAGCCAACAAAGAGGTGATTAAAAGCCTGCAAGTTCTTTATAAAGAAATACTTCTCACATGTCAAGCTAATTAGAGATAATCATGTAAGCTTCTCCCCCACCCCCAGTTTAACAGACTGGTGACATTTGCATGTCTGGCTCACAGTAGTCTTATGGGGCTTGACATCTGTGCATGGCAAAAACATTTGGCTTCAGAGCTACATTCCCAGAGAGTACTATCGGTGTGGAACAAATTCTGTTCATGTGCTTATAGTCTTGGGGGCCCTATAATATTTGAAAAACGGGGAGAACAGGGATACTCTTAGAAGAATCAGAAGAGCAGTTGAAATGGGACTTAGCACAGGAAGCCCCTATGACTGTGAACCACACACTGGTTGATATGAAACACTGCGCAGACGCTCTTCTGCATAGGTGAAATAAAGACATTAGGCCAATCAACCACAGGCTGGAGATACAGAGATGGCCAACACGCCTTGTCGCATGAGGAGGTAGGCAGCATGGCTCCCTGAAGGAAGGCAGAAACTCAACAGAAGATATTAATCACGTTTCTTGGCACTGTGCTCCAAGTGCCAGGCTTATCCCCCCACAGGCACGCCTGCTGCTTCCAGACCATGCCCTTCAGCAGGGGAATGTGTGTCCCAAGTGTGTTAGCTGGCTTGGTCCAGGATATGACCCTTCACCCTGGTAGGATTTCAGCTGCTTTATGATCTGGAGCCTGACACTGCCTTTGTTTGTGGGTGGCCATAACTGAGGATCTTGTTTGCTCAGTGATAATGTAGCTCAGAAGTAGTATTCAATAGCAAAAGAACATCTTCCTTTGGTCTTTCGTGTTTCCTCTGTGGCTTGTTTGTAAGAAGTAGCAGCAACAGAGAGAGAGATCAGGAAATGTTTAATAACCTCCTGGTTATTTAATCTGTAAATACCAAGCTCTGAAGGGACTTTGATGTGAAAGTACATCAAAAGACAGGGTTAGAATCAAAATTATCTCAACAAACAGGAGACGGAGGTTGAAAAAACAGCCAAAACTCAGTAAGATAAATGCAAGTTAGTTCAGGTATACAAAAATAATCAACTAGAGACCTGCTGGGGGGGGTAAAACTCAGTAGAAGTTGCGCAGGGAAGGATGTAGGGGTTGTGATGTAGCCACCATGGGCTGAACATGAGGCAGAACTGTTATGGGGAGATAATACTGAGGTGCATGAACAGGATTATAAAGCATCCAATATAATTTTTGTTCCAAGCCCAGCTGTAGTTCAATGTCTGAGTACGTACAATGTGATTCAGAAAAGATGGAAACTGCCTGGGAAGAATCCGCAGCAGAGAGAGATGCATTAACTGGGAAATTTAGCTTGAAGGGAACTTCTAGAGGACATCCAGTCCAAACTGCTGCTCCAAACAAGGTTAACTTCAAAACATTGCTCAGGGTCTTGGGTCTTGTCCAAACTAGTTTTCAAAATTCCCTATTCTACGGTCTCTCTGGGATATGAGAAAGACTCAAGAAATCAGATTTTATCTCTGAAGGACTCAAGTTCAGTGGGATTCATTTGTGATTTGTAGAAACTGGATTAACTCTTAGGAGAACCTGGGTTCTTCACTGAAGGTGGGTTAGCATCCGCATAATCTTCAGATGTTGCCATTTCCTACATCCCATGGAAAATGACTGGGATGGAAGTCTTCCATTCCACCTCCACCTTGTGAGTGGTTAAGGGTTAAGTTGGTCTTGTAGCCAATTCATGCCATTGGTACTGACTTTCTCAAGAATTTAGTTCTGAACATATATTTGCTAGAACCAATAAATGAAAAAAGGTTCATGAATACCTGTATTTTCATTAATAGAATTATCTAAGCATCTTTAAAACAGGATAACCAGAAATCATAAGAATCAGTTATGAGAGCAGAAGGATTATTTTAGCATACATTTTCACCTTTACCCTGATCATATGTCTTCACTGCAGGTTCAGCCAGTATGACCACAACTAGCCTTGCTAGGGTGTGGGCTTTTCCACTGCAAATACCATTACAGATTTTCCATATCAAATACCATGCCTTCACTTTACTCATGAATGTACCCATTTGTATTTAGGTCCTTTCTGCATGGACCTTCACCCTTTCCTGTCCAATGCTAACACAGCTCACCTGCCCAGGATGAATTGTAAACTGGCTCCAAAAGACGACCAACATATGACTGGGTTTTAACTGCCTCCTCAACAATTTGGGAAGCAGAGGGTCTCCACTTAAATTTGAAAGAGCCAAAGTCAGTAGCAGACTGAAGATGCACTCTTTTTTGATAGCTGATACACGTTAATGCCCTGCACATACACATAAACACACCCACATCTCATTTTGTTTTGAAGTGATGAATTCACCACCGTATAGCAATTATCCAATTCAGAAATGAGTCATATTAACTACCAGAAGAGTGAAATCTGTCCATGCAGTAACTTTCAGCATTATAAACCAATCTGAATAATATCCTATAGGAGTATTTGTTCCTGCCTCTTGGGGGAAAATGGAGGGGCTGGGTTAGCCCAGCAGTATAGAAGTTAGCCATGCAAGGACAGGCAAGAGGCAGGCAATCCAGACAGAACCCAAACCAAGTGAGGTCTGAAAACCTGATAATGCACATTTCAGCTCAGTGTGGGAATCCAATGAAACCTTCAAAGTCATTGTTATTCATTAAGCAGATTGAAGGAGTGAAATGAAATTCAGCAAATTGTCCGCCTCTGCAGAGTACAATATGTTCACTTTGAAGGCATACCAGTGTATGGATGGGAGGTGAAGCGTAAGCCACACTTACCTCGGGGGGAGGAGTGAGGGGTCAAATGTTTTTAAAAGGTCCGTGTCCCTCTCTCAATGCACTTGCACTTGTACCTCACTGGCCTGTCTGCCCCCATCAGTATGCACTGATGATGATGTCCATCTGTCCATCCACAGCTGCTGCGTGCGCTGATGCCAGGACACCAAAAGTTCGCAAGTGGCAGTCCCATCAAGGTCCCTTAGGAGCCAGACTCCTGACTGATCCTTTATTAAGGCTAACTTCTGCTTCAACCTTGCTCCTGTGGTATCTTGTAGGAGGTAATTCAAATTTTCTGTGTGGCCAGCTTGATTGAAATACAAAGCTAAAGGTGAGAAGGGAATCCTCTTCCTTCAGCCATAGCGCATGTTACCTTTTTCCTGCCATTTGGGGGATTAATTTGTTATAATTACCCAGGCAGAACAGTTCATTATTTGCTCTGTGACAGTTTCCATCAGAGACAAGAAGAACATTTTTGTGGTGACCCACAGAAAGAGACTGTTCAAAGAAGGACCATGTTACTAGATGGGACCCACATGGCAGGAAAAGAACCAAAGGAACATTTTCTTCTGCGTAATGGGGGAGCTGGGATAACTCACTCAGGTAATCAGAGCTCAGCATCCTCTGTTCCCACTTATTCCTTTTGTTTATCTCATGATATGTTACCATAAGCTTCAAACCCACCATCCCTTCAGGGAAACACAGTGATCATGGCTGGGTTTCAGCCTTGCCTACCTGTCTGCCATGCTGCTTCTCTGCTGACTTGGAGGGTGAGACCTGTTCCACCATTTGCTGAGGTGAGTAGCTCCAGAGAGGATGCCTTCAACATCGGTAGGGACTGTAGTGATAGGACAAGGTGTAACGGGTTCAAAATTAAACAGGGGAAGTTCAGGTTAGATATAAGGAAAAAGTTCATTACTGTGAGGATGATGAGGCACTGGAATGGCTTGCCCAAGAAAGCTGTGAATGCTCCATCCCTGGCAGTGTTGAAGGCCGGGCTGGACAGGGCCTTGGGTGACATGGTTTAGTGTGAGGTGTCCCTGCCCATGGCAGGGGGGTTGGAACTGAATGATCTTTAGGTCCTTTCCAACCCTAACTATTCTATGATTCTATGATCTAAGCTTAGAAATGTCCAGTTCAGACAGTCCCCACCCCCACTCATGGCACCAGCTCCACCTGGGAAGCCAGGAGAGGAACAGGCATTTGTCAGATTCAGTCAGATCGAGGTTAGATGTGTGCCTTGACATGAGAGGAACAACTGTGTCTGCACTTACTGCAGAGGGAGGCTGGAAAAAGTAGCTGAAATGAACACACTAGATGAAATGTAGACATTGACATTAGGTGGGATGGTTCTCACCCAAGGTAATTAGAGGCTAGCAGAGTTAGGGGTAAGTAGTTTAAAGCAGAACACTTTTTCTATCATCTATTTTCTTTATTTTCTGATGTAGAGGTGGTAAGAAAACCAGTTCTTCAAGGTCCCAGAGGCTGAAGGATTGTGGCACGCTGCTTCAGAGCTTGCTTGATTGGTATTTAATTTCAGTCAGTCATCCTCTCCTAAAGAAATGTCTCACCTATAACATATCTCTGAACTTTGGGGGGTTATTTTTCCACAGAAAGTTATCTTTTAACAGGAAGAACATTTTGTACAACTAAAGTTTCCTTCTTCCAGAGAGTGCACAGCACTGCAGTTGCTAGCTGCACCTTTCGCCACATTGCAGTCCTCTCTTGCTACTAGAAATACACTGATAAATAGGGATTTCTCTCCAGGGCAAGTCTTTCCTTGATTTATGCAATGCTTAGCAAGACAGGGCACCGAGCAATGATTAAGGTCAGTCTGTCATATCCTCATATGTGGTGCTCTTGTAACAAAGTAAAAGCTGAGCCAAGGAGCTCTGCGTGCTCATTACACCACACGCACTCCCTGGTTTGTTAATTGTGTTTGAACAATGAAAAGTCATTCTGGAATTAAATCTGGAATGGAAGTCCAAGAGAAAATGATGTGCCTTTGCTTGGGACACTTGGGAAGCATGGCTGGGGGGGGGGGGGGGGGGAGATTTGCCTGCATCTTACTGCACTGATGGCTGCATGGCCTCTGGGCACTTTTGGGGTGGATTGAGGCCACCTACAAGGGTACCTCAGGAAGATTTAGGCACCAGTGAAGGAATTCACAGAAATGGTGAGCACTTTAAAAAGCCTACACCTGCCTAACCGTGACCCGTACATCTGGCCATGGAGAGGAGACAGGCTGCAAACAGGGGCAGCCCCACTGCAGCACAAGGCATCAGAGCAGCCAGGGCTGGTGGGGCCCCAAAGGCATGTCCTGTTCTCACAGACCTGTGCACCCAGAAGCAGAAGCAAGCATCCCAAACACAACCCGCTAGCAAGAAGATTTCCAACCAGCATCATTTGCTCAACTAAGGTTCGTTCCAAAATCGTGTAAAAAGTTAAATTACCTATCCTTTGGATGGGAAAACAGTGAGACAAAGACCTGAACCATGTAGCAGAGCCCCCTTGCTGCTGTGTTTGCTCTGCACATACTCCTGGGGCTTTGCTGTCCCTGATACAAGTGCGAAGTTCAATTGCCATAGCAACAGCACCAGGCAGGTGCAAAATGCTGTATTTTCTCCGCAACATGTAAAGGAAAACCTTTCTGCTCCAGGGAAAGGGACTGTCAGCCGTGACGAAGATTGTCCTGTTTTCTTACCTGAAACATAGCAAGGAAAACTTCTTATTGATTTTTTTTGTGAGGGAATTGGGGCTCCAGGATTAATTATCTTCCGCAGTTTATTTTTGCTACACAACAGGTATCCATATACGTACAGGCAATACACGTTTGGGCTATATATAGCACCTTCTACAAAGCAGCTGAGAGAATTTCTCTCTGCAGCAGACACGGGTGATGAGAAGGAGGTGAAATTGCATGGAAAATGATGCTGCTCTTCCCAGCAGCCCCAAGAGTGTTCCGTCCAGAGCACAGGTCAGTTCCGGCAAGGCAGAGGTGTCAGAGGTGGCCCAAGGAGCTTCCTCCCTCCCTTTCAAGGCTGCGGGGGCTAGTCCTTGAGCCAAACATGTAGGGCACGCCTCCTTGTACAAGACAGACCCAGCTTCCCCCCACTGTGCCCCAGGAGTAGATTTTTCCAACCGGGACAGTGTTGGGATCCACCCAGAGCTCAGGGCCGGGCCAGCAGGAGACGGCACCGCGCCCACTCCGACATCCTCCACCGCCTTGCCTTTGGATTTGGTGTACCTTGGGAAAGCTGAAGGAGAGGGGTGCCCGACAGCACAGCCCAAAAGCATGTGTGCTTTCATTGCCTGAAACCTTGGTGATGGGGTCACCCAGCTCAGGGGGACTGTTAAGAGGAAGAGGGGAAAGTGTTTGCACACGTGTTTGCATAGCCATCAGCCAGTGTGCTTTGTAACTTCTTTGTTCAACCTAATTATTGAGGGCTGTCCCTCATTAGTTTGAAGTGGCTCCTATTCCACCCCAATGCTCTATTTTACTATTGAAATACCAGAAGTAAATCGTTTTGGGACAGAGGTCAAAGAAGCACTAATTACGCCGAAGGGCCGAATCCCAGAGCATCCTAAGTTTCTAAATAATGGGTACTGATTTTTATGTCCTTCTCTTTGAGTTTCATTGCAATTTTTTTCCTGAGGTTGTTTCTGATGGTTTAAAACAAATTATTCCTAGTCCCCATTAACTTTGTAACCACAATTACATTACCAGAGGGGAGCCTGGCATGCAGACATCATTCCTTTCAAAGTGGCAGCCTTGGCGGTCAAGAGCTCTCCTCCATCCGAAACACCTCCTAACCTACAGCTGACAAATATGGCCACCTGGTGGTATCTATATGGGAAATGAAGGGCAGACTTTTACAGTCAGCAATGGCAGCAGAAGAGAAGGAAGAATGGATTACAAATAGCTATCAGTGGTCCGTCCCACTGTGTTGCAGAAGTGTGTTAAGCAAAACAGCCCTCTATAATTGTTTCTCAGCCTTTTCCACCTGTTTTTTTCTATACATATGTATTACATAATTAATTTCAATTTGAAGAACGAGGTCCAGGAACAAGCTGGCATCACAGTTTTGCTGGTACTTTTTGTATTGTAACATTATTACTTGAATAAGAAAGTGTATAGGTAAGCCATGAGACAGGTGAGCAGTGTAGGTGTGTCTTCTGATGGTGAACGGCTCTGTGATGCTGCATAATAAATACTGATTATTAAATGTGTATTTCCACGTTACACAGTGTTTCCTTCAGTTTCTTAGCAAGTCAAATCCAGGGTAACCATTTTATTTATATGGCAGTGCTATTAACAATATCAAGTCTTTTACAGATCAAAAGTGGCCAAACCCGAGACTATTTTGTTGACAGAGATAACTTTAATCTGTCAAGGGAGTTCATAAAAGAGGGACAGAAGAGCAGCAAGGCCACCCCCTTCACAAGCACTGAAGGCTGCAGTTAACTATATTCTGAATCATAAAAAGCACAAATTCAAAGTACCACATGCTAACAGCCCTCTCCAATGCAACCTTCTAGCTAGCAACAATGCACCTAAAAATACATCTGCTGATGAGGTCAGTAGGTTTATCCCTGGTGAGAGGCAGAAGGGTGGGAACTAAATAACAATGCCGAATCAGAAAAAATAAAGGCTATAGCAGTGGGAAAATAGCAAGCTCTTTGTTCATAGCTTCAGCTTTCCTGACCAGCTCCAGTATATGAACTCCTTCCTGCCCCTGAAACTTCAAGTTCAAATGATCACCGCCCACAGTGCAGCACAATTATTATAACAAAAATGTGTTGAAAACCAACCGAAACAGCTACTAAATAAAAACATTTTGCAGTTGAAGATTCCCCACCCCTTATCCTTGAGTAAAGACACAGATTTGGTGTCATGGCTGACTAATTTACTCATCACTGAACAGCAGTGTCCACTAACAGTGTCCAACAGTGTCTCTGTGTGTAGGTGAAGATGGGATGGTCCAATTGTACTCACAGAATCCTGTTTTCTGAAGTGAAGGGTTTCCTGAGAGCTCAGTTCATGCCTGGCACATAAGATATTTCCCTGCTCCCACAGAAGCCTTGTGTGAAGAAGCAGCAGTTCACAGGCTTCTAGTCCTATAAGCATGCTCTTTAAGCAATCACCACAGCCAAGCTGCCAGAAACTTACAGAAATAGCAGGAGGTGGCAGAGTTTTAGCTCAGGCGAGAGTTTTTCCAGTGAGTGAATAAAAGGCAAAAGTTAAAATCTGCGTTTGCTTTGAGGAGAAGCAAAAGAGCTTCATGAAGAGGATGACACAGGACTGCTTGGGCTACTGCAGAACAGCAAGCAGAGGTGGAAAAAGCATCAGACAGTGCAGTAGCTTCAGTCATTCACAGGGCAATGCCTTCCAGTGAAGGAATCCAAACCAATTCCTGCTTCAAAGCAGTGGTCTATTTTAAAGGACTCACATGAAGAATAGAAAAATAGGAAACAAAAAAGAAGAAAGAAAAACTCCCAAAAAACTAGCTTGGCTTAATAGTAGTGTCACGCTGTCTGCTTGCTGCTAAGGCACAACTTGCAGATGTGTGCTGGGCTTGCAAATCACGCTGAAGCATCTGTGCCTTGGGATCAGCCCTGCCCCTAAGTCAGCATTTTCTCCCTTGGCATCCCAGAACAAAAGTTGACCTTACTCATACTGCTGCTCTAGAAGAAATGGAAGGGACCACTTGAGTCACTAAAGCAACTCCATTGAGGAGAAAGCACAACGGCACCCAAAGCAAGCCCCACTGAAACACGAGGTCCCCAAACAAAACTCTCTGTGGCTCCGCGTCTGCTTCCATCACAATGAGCTCCAAAAATGCCCTTGATTTTAGCTACAGCAGGATCAGATGCTCTCTCATGGGAAAGGCAAAGCCATCCTAGAAAGGAAAATTGGAGACTATCAAATAGGATAATATACCGCAATTGTGAAGGAATCCTTCATGGAAATTTTGGGGGGAGCTCACCCCTGTATTTCCTTTATTGCTGCTGGAGAGACAGAGGTAGCTATGAAACTCCAAGTTGCCTCTATAGGGACAGGGATGGCAGGCTAAGGCTCAGTTATTCTACAGCCAGTGTGCTTGTTCTGGTTTTTAAGCTCCCTGAATCTCTTTGGATAGCAAATCTGACAAGGTTAATAAAATCCAGGCAGCTAAGGGGCAGCTGTGACATTGCTATTTGTGGGGCATCAAACCAAGAGGTCAAGCATGCTGGCTTCAGCCATGTTGCACTTGGGATAACTGGGACCCATGGGACTTCTCAGTTCACAACTGCATGACAACACAGTGTTGAATAGCTCAGGGTGTCTTAGCCCTGGCACACTCTGCAGCTGGGCACGCTCCTGCCCTTGCTTTCTGTTCGGCACCACCACTTTGAGGCACAGCAGCACTCAGGCACTGCTTCTGGCTTGCCTCTCTGGGCTCATCCAGGGCTGCACTGAGTTGTGCCGTACCCCACCAAAGGGCTGGTACTCCAGCAGCACTGACCAGCTCCCAGGTGTATCTTTGCCAGCCTCTACCACACCTCATGGCCACTTTTTCCTGTAAGACAGCCCTCATGGGACTGGCTAAGCAGTTCATGGTTATCCCTCCAGGGATCTTGTGCTTTCAGCTCATACGTCCCATAGGACACAGCTGTCAGGGTGGAGGGTTTGGTCTGTTTTCTGAAGGCGTTTGCTTTAGACCATACAAGAAACGCACAGAAGAAGAAGCCATCTATATTCTGTGCCATCCTCTCTTTGCCTCACCACCCTAAATTGCTTTTGAAATCGAGGGAAATTCATCTCAGGAGGAGAGCGTCTGTTCGCTCTCCAGACATCAGGAGCATGGCTGACCTTTGGAGGATGGAGGCTCTCTGATTTCGCTGTCTGTGCCTTTCAAATGGGCCCATGAGATAGCTATGTTCTCTTTTTTTTTACCATGAGGTAACCCTATGTCTGCTTTTGTCAGGTGATCAAGGTCCCTCACAGCAGAAGCCAGTTCTCTGGGAATAAAATGTCTGTTCCAAATAATCACATAGGACACCAACAAAATGAAGCTTATTTAAAGCATAGGCCAGTGGATCGTTAGTTACCCTTGGAATTGCTTTCACAGACAGAAAGTAAATTTTATTTGAAGCAATCATTATTGTAGATGAGGGGTACAAGGCTGTCTTTCTTCAGGAAAAAAATCCCACTTTTGGAGTTATAAACGCTAAATACAAGGCAGAGGAAACTTCTCGAAGAAACAAAAATTAAATAGAGAGCTTAAAACACTTTTTAAGTACGTCTTATTGTAATCTGAAGACTTTGCCATGTCAAGTGTATGTGGAATTCCAGTTTAAGCCTAAGTTTTATCAGCTGTTTAAAAGAAACTGCAAAGTTTTCCTCTCAAAGACAGACCACCCTTTGTAGAGCAAAGAGCAGCTGTGTACCATGTTCTGCAAATTCCTCATCCTCTGCTTATCGTTAGACGCAAAAACACCAGTCAAGTGTATAGCATTAATCATATAGGTAAGTATTTGCAGAACAGAGACACCATTTGATTCTGCTGCACTGCTGAGGACAGGTAGTAGTAGAGCCAGGAAACAAATCACAAAGTCAGGATATCCTCTTTCAGCTATATCTGCTCAATAAAGAAGTATCTGAATGGAAATGAATGGAGTACTGCCTAATTAGGCAGACTGGACCAGACCTGACATCCACTGAGTCTTTTGGGGGAAACTGGATCCAGATAGGAATCGTGATTATGTCTTTCTGACATTGGCTGCTGCTGGAGGGAGAGTACCAGATGAGATGTACTGTGCTCCAGCAAGTGCTGAGTTCTTAATTTAGGTACTTTATGGAAACTGTTGAAAAACATTCTAATTGGAAGCAACTTCTGCTTCTGCAGCATATAATTTTCCCTATTTTTTAGCACTGAGGCATTTGCATGAAAACAAGCTCTTAGTTTTTAAAATTCTACTGCTCTTGTTGTTTATTCCCCACTGGAATTCATAATCCTGTGTTTGCACAAAGCACTATAATTGTTTGCTGTGGAAGTGCTTCTATCAAAAGGAAATGATTATTAATAATCAAGAACGAACAGTTGCATTATAGAGATTAGCAAAATAAGCATCATTCTAATAATAATGCTAATCCCCACGAAACCAGTCTCTTCAAATGCTTTGAAACATAGACATATCCTGATGATAAAAATCATCTTTAAACATGAAGAGCAGTAAGAACCATAGGAGCGAATACAGGTGGAGGTTGGCTGCAACAACAGGAGACGAGCATTTTGCAGCTGGCAGTAAGTTCAAAATTCCACCATGAGCTGTATGTGTCCCAGACTAATATTTATAGGACTCAGCCTGCAGTTAATGGCTTCATATAGGCAATTCTTGTAGCCCAAAATACAGACAGTAATGAACTAAGACAAAAGGCAAGATTCTCCATATCATCTATTTCTAAAATCCTTGAAAGAAGAAGAGGCTTGGCTGATAGCTTGCGTTATTTCTCGTATGTTTACTGCAGACATGAGAGGCTTCATTTTCTGGTTCCTGGGACTCAGAGGTCTGGTACAGGGGATTCTGTTTCTAAACATCCTGGGGGCTCAGTGAATACAGTCCTCCAAAGGGCTTTTGACCAGATCACAATCCTGAGACAGTTTTTGAAGTCCGCAAAAGTCTGCCGGTACGTTACTAATTCCCTGCAGACCTTCAGGGCTAAAGCACCTTCCTCCTTATGAAAGAACTTCATAATTTTCCTTTGTAAAACACATTTTTTCTTTTCCAGCCCACTGTGATTCCAACTTTTAACCCAGAGCCATGCTACTTCAACATCATTGCAGCAATCCTTGTTTTGGAGCAATGCCACAGGGACCTGGACACAGGGTTAACCTGTGTCGGACCTCAAAAGGAGTACCCTGCTGCCTGCCAAGTCACTCCAGATGAGGTTTATCTCGAGCCACGATTTAAGAACAAAATGTTTTTTTCAAAACACTGAAATTCAATCATGGAACAGTCTTATAAAAAGGTAAAATAAATTGCTTTAACAGGGGCATATTTAACACTAAAGATCCTCCTTCATAGCCGCTAACATCTACTTGTTTTGTTTCTAGGTTAAACAGTATCTCCCAAATAATCGAGTTCTTTTTCCTTTTGAGATTGTTTCTACCTCCTCTTGTATCTTTTCCTCAGTCCTGCCACCTGCACTCTCCCTGGGAGACAGTGAACACCAGGTGGCACAGGGATCGCTGTGCTCAGATCATTCCCTGACACCAGCCCCAGCTGGGATGTTCAAAGCTTACTTTCTTCTCCCCTGCAAAACCTCTCTCCTTGTTGCCTGTGCCTGGGCATTAGACACCACTTGCTGTTCCATGTCCAGTATGAAGATGAAAAAGTCACTATTTTCCTTTCCTTTTCTTCTGCTTAGGTAGTTCTACAAACTTTTCAGGAGGCAAAGTTAAATGTCGTGTTCCTGGCTTCAGGCTGCTGTTCTGTATCAGCATCCTGAGGAACATGGATAAATCTTATGCATGATATTATTATGAGTATTTGTGTTTAGTCTTCTTCCTATATTCATAACTAGCTTTACTATATGAGTATCACATGAGTTTATACATGTTACTTCAGAGATCACAACTGGGGATGGTCCCTTTATCGTCTGTACCTCCCTAAGGCGCAGCCTCTGTTAGCAGATCCTTTGGGGGCACCAGGAAAGCAAACTGACGGCATCTCGTCCACTCTCGCAATGGAAATGGGATACAGAGTAACACAGGAATGCAACCTCCTCACTGGAGTAGGCTGTGGCGATGCTTCAGCCTCTCCTCTTGCCACCACAGTTTCTCCACATGCAGGGAGCAGCCTGGAGCTGTGGCTACTGGGCACAGACTTTTTTCAGGTCTGGCTAACACCTGCATTATATGACTGAGCAAAACAGCCATACAGTTGAAGATTGCCCCACTCTGCCTACCTAACAGTTCAGTTCAGTTAAGTAACCAATAAAAGACGGGACTGGAGATAGCATCCAAAATCAGCCCTATCCTTAGCGGCCATGTTTCAAATTAAGTTAGAGCTTCTGTTTTTAAAGAAGGGTCAAACTCTCCTGCTTCAGATGAATATACATCCTAACAATTGCCTTGATTTAGGATTTAGTTCAACACACATCTTTCTAAGATTTGTGCATATCATCCTTCAATAAAATTATAGAATTTACTTCTTATAATATTTTTGCATAACCAGAAAAACAATGAAGAAATGAAGAAGTGAGGAGTCTTTGTAATAGCAGTCATCTTCACAAAATCATCGGTTCATAGAATCCCAGAATGGTTTGGGTTGGAAGAGACCTTCAAAGGTCATCTAGTCCAACTCCCCTGCAATGAGTCTTCCCATCTGGCTTTTGGCAGACCAAGAGACATCTGAGTTTTAAGGTGTGGCACAGAGGCATGTCCAATCCAAACAGCATTCTGACACATAATCATGAAAATATAGCTCCTAGAATGGACTCATGCACACATGACAAAGATGAAACTGAAATATATATAATCACCTTTTATTACAGGGTTTGACAAAGCCTGTAATCTCCCCTTTTATTAAGTGAAAGGTCTGTGTCTTGTCTGCTCATAACAGCACGTTTGGCAGGGCTTGGGGTGCTTCATTCTCTGTTTTGACAGGGAGTTCGAGGTCCAGGTACTTCTTCTTCAGGTGCAGCCTTTGTCACTAAGTGAATTGTTCAGTGGTAATATCACACAGGGGGGCTTTAAAATACCCTCCACCTTGCTCTCTTCGTCAAGAAGCTACCTCCCTGTTAAAAACACGCCTTGCCAGACAGTGAAAAGGAAGTGGAATCTCTCTCTCTTCCCTTGGCCAAATAAACTGCAGTGATGTAATTAACTAAATTAAAAGCCAACTGATATGGGTTAACTTAAGCTTCTTCAGTAAATAGACATATAGCTGTAGTTACTCTTTGCCAGTGTTCTCTAGCATTTATACATGAGTAACAACCCTCATACCCTATATAGGCACACAGAAATCCTTCTAGAACTCGCATAAGATGAGAAATATTCAGTTCAAGCCAAAGAAATGAGACATTAGTATGCAAGCAAAGGGATAGTATCTTGGAGGTGTACATGTTTGGATTTTCAAAAGGTTTTGAACAAGCTCTTTGCCAAAGATTTTTAAGTACGTGACTTGTCAGGATATGTGTGGGAATACACTCTTCTGAATTAGCACTTAGTAAGAAGATGTAGCACAAAGGACAGAGATATGGTCCAAGTTCACAGTGAAGTGAATTTCTCAGCAGGACCCAGTGAGGATTTGAGAGACCTGTATTAAATAGCATATCTCTGTGTGGCCTGGAAAGGAGAAGCGGGAGTAAATGAAGCAACAGAGGTCACAGGGGGTGCAGAGTGATTCAGAGCAGCCAGACCCAACTGTGAGGAAAAGATGAAGTCAAACTGGTGCCACAGAGCTGCAGAGGGATTATACAACATGGAGATAATGGCAGGCAAATTTCAGTGTCAGTAACTGCAAAGTAATGCACATGGGGAAAAAACATCGCCTTAAACTACATCTGACAGAGTCTAAAGAAGGTATAATCAATCAGGAAATAAATCTTGAAGCCGTGTGTTACTTCTCTGGAAGTAACTCAGCAGTGGTTAAAAAGGCATTTTGGGAATTACTAGCAAAAGAATAGAGAAAAAAAAAACCAACCCAGAAAATACTATTATGCCATTATATAAATCCCCAGAGCATATATCCATTGAATACTGAGTACCACTCTGGTCATGCCATCTTGAAAAGAATATAATATAATTAATTGAAAGCAGCTCCAGTGGGACAGTGGGATGGTATGACTTCCATGACTAGGAGTTCACTTTGGAAGTGGTATGATTGAAGTGGTATATAACACAGGGGTCCACAATCACGCATGGTTGCTAAAGTGAATAAAGTCTGTTCCCTGCTTGCTATCTATCTGGGACAAGTGACGTGGTCTGGTCGCAGGTTTAAAACAAAGAATAGGAAGAACATTTTCACCCAGCACATAATTGTATTACCGAACTGCGTGACACAGGGTAATGTGAAGTGCAGAAATAGTACTCATTTCAAAAAGGGATTAGATCAGTTCATGAAATGCCACTGAAGGCTATTAAACATGATGGTCTGTCTGCAGCTACTTACTGAGGAAGATCCCTCAGCCACAGAGAGTGAAGCTGGACAAGCGTGTCAGGTAATACCACAAATATCCTCTGTATCTGCCATTGGCATCGGCTGCTGGCCACTGGTAAGCACATGCAGAGGGCACTGAGTCTAACCTATTAGGGCAACTCTCACCCATGCATTTACAACTACAGTTTCCATACTGGCAATTTGTGGTCCAGTTCACAGCTCATTGGAGTTTCAGTTTCCTGATGTTCAGCTACATGAAATTCAGCGGATATCAGCCTGTCAGATCATTATGAATAAGTTCCTCTGGAGTCAGTTAATTATTTTCTCCTGAAACAAAGTCGCAGTAACCTCACAAGGATACTGCACCCCAGATTTTGATGAAAAAAGACAGAAAGGACAAAGCAAACGCAGGTTGGGCTCTCTCCAAAGCGCATCCAGCCCATGCAGCTGTTTTGCACCACCCCAGCTGCCTTTGCACCCACAGATTCCTGTGCTGTCCCCAAAACCTGCAACACAGACACCAGTTTCATTCCTGTGGGCTTCAGCATGGCCTCTACTTTCCAGACAATGCAAGAGTGGTGAAGAGGGGGGAACCCACACAAGCACAGCCGCAGAAGTACCCCATATGGCTCAAGGAAAACCCAGGGGCAAACAGTATATAGTTGGAACAGAAGTACCTTGCTCTACCAGAGGGGACCAGCACTGAACCGGGTTGATACACCTTGGATCTGCCCCACTGACAAAATGATCCTGATGTTTCTGAGTTGAAAACTGGTGAAATCCAAGTGGGCAAAATGGAAGAGTATGTGATGAGAAGGGGATGCTGAGAAACAAAGAGCAGTCCCACACAGAGTGAGGAATTATCAGTGAAGGCTTAAGGCAGTCCTGTGGAATGCTCTGCCTATATAGGAAGCTCCCTGAAAGACCAGGAAACTTCAGGAAAACATCAGAGGGATCTGGGGCCAGAGAACCAGCAACTACTCTCACCAGAATTTTCTCTGCAAACACTTCCACGTCTCTGATCGCCAAATGAAGATTTCTGCTTTGCTGCTTCAGCTTATCTGGGAGCCCTTGTCCCAGGCAATGCACTTACATTATTTTTAGCATACACAGTAAAATTCCATTTTGTTTCTGAAACATCCCGGTTCTCCCAGCCTTCACGGCTGTGCTTTTGCTGAGGCCACACTGTTTTGCAGGATTATAACCCCTGCAGTTTAGGAGAGCGAATTTGTCAGATACCACAATGGGTGAAACTGCAGAGTCCAAAGGAAATCATGAAAATCTCAGTCCAAATAAGAAATTGCAGTTAATACTGAAGTTCTTTTTCAAGAACAAAACAAGCAAGATGTGCACCTGGGCATTTAGGCTTTAGAGGCTGTAAAAACCGGGTTTACCACTATGTCTGACAGTACATCATCATGACATTGGGAGTAACTGAGTTACTGTAAATCACACGTTCTGCTTAGGTGACTGTATCACCCGATACACTGGAAGTTTTCTGTAGAAACTGCAGGACTATGTGGTTAATAACCTCCAGGAACAAACTACAGGTATCTATTTTTCCTAGTTTTAAAAGCTTGAAAAATCACAGAAGCTTGTGCATGTTAAATTGATGAAGCATCAGAACAGTTACCAGTGCAATATATTTATGTGCAATTACAGGAAATTAAAAACACAGACATTCAGCATATAATAGGAGGAAAAACACAGAAGATTAAGGAAAGTGCTGACAATGCAAACTTCTGTCAATAGAATAGCAGAAGAAAAATATCCACTGAAAACTGGTACTTTTATGGAGAAAAAATACTCCCCCAAGGGTAGTACTTTTGAGATGTCAACTAGAAATGCACCATCCGTGGTCAGCTTAAGGAAGGTGAGTGTACGTGAATAGCTAATCAGACCTATGACTTCTATAGCATTATACTTTCATATGACTTTTTTCACTGGTTGAATTTTATTAAAATTAAAATTGTACTTCATAAGTCTGAGAATTTGTTCCAATATTTTTTCTCCTTTTTATGCCCACAGTTTTTACACTTGAAGCAGTTTTTGTAGCTGAATGAATGCAAAACTGATCTTCAAAGGAAGTACAAATCTTGATAATTAATTGTAGTTGCATTAGTAACATCCCTCTAAGGGATGGGGTCCCAGGTTATTTCCTCTCCTTTGGAAAAACAGCCCACCTCTCATCTCCTAAAGCCCCATGAGGATCCCTCTGGGACAGCGGTGCCAAAGGAAGGGCCTCCTCTCCACACCCTCTGCTTTGTCTAACAAAGGTTCATCAGGAAGAGAGATAACAGGAGAGGGTTTGACTGTGTCCTAGCAGCTAGATGCTTATCTTGGACATGAAAGTAAGAGCCAGCTCCAGAATTATCTAGATAGACAGACAGAGAGATCCCTGCTCCAGAACTATATGTACTTTAAATATAGTCGTTGCTTAAAAGCTTAAAATGCATAAAATTCATTAAAATAAAGGGAGCAGAAATCCCTTGCCTTACACTGAATCCCTTGCCATAAGCTGGGGAGCCAGACTGTGTTCACGGTATGTGGGGCAGGCAGGACCCCCAGCCCTATGTCAGTCAAATGAGGACGCAATGAAGCACAGGTTCACCAGCCAGCACTGCTCTCAGCTGAGAGAGGCATCCAAATGTGTGACTTTTGCCTACAGTGCTGAACAACCTCATGTCCTGCCCAAGCAGTGATGTTTGCCAGCAGCTCTGGCTCCTCTGGAGCAAAAACCTCCTGCAGGACCAGGTCTTTCAGCACAGCCCTTTGCAGCTGTGGTTTGGGTGCAGAGCACATAGGATACCATCCTGTTCAGGAATCTCAATAAATCCTTAAAGGCATCTGGTGGTATTGTTAGCTGCCTAAATAGCTTTGTTAATCAGATCAATGATTAAGGATGGTTTGCTGTCTGTACAAGTAACATAAAAGAATGATGTCTATTGGCATACTAAGCAGTGTTGAGTGTTCCTTATCTAACATCTGAAATACCAAACAGGAAAACCTGATGGGCACAGGTTCACCCACACAATTCCAGCTACCTTTGGCCTTTTCCTGGAAAGAGATACAGAAAAGGCCAGCTTTCTCATGTCAAGCACGAGTGCTGCTGGAAGAGGAAAATTTTCAGGTGAGTCACTGAGGTTTTGCGAAAACTAAGAGAGAAAAAAAATACAACAGCAAAACCCTACAAGAACAAGTTTAAAGATCTTGTTCTTAGGCTATTCATAGACCATGTCATTAAAACCCAGCTTGAGGCTGTGTTCCTCCAACCCTCTCCTGGAAGGCTCTGCTCTGCTTTCTGGTTCCTGTGTGAGGAGAATCTGTCTTGGTCAGGGATAGTTCTGGTACAGCGGCGCTTACCAGCTGTCCAACACTGCCATGGGCAGCTGGGCAAGCAGGCAGCCCTCTGGGTGTTCAGCTTCAGCTGGGGGTCAGGCACAGATGGAGATACAGAGTAACCAGCATTGGTTTAGAAGAGAAAAAGTTCTTCCGAATTGATTTGCTATTAATCACAAGCAGCATTCTTGCCTTTGGTTTTGCTTTCTCTTCCCTATCGCTTCTAAGGCTCACCCTACTCTCGCTGTCATCATGGCCCCCGCTGAGGCCCAGAGTAGTTTACAGCAAAACCTAACCCGGTTTTACTCATCACTGGCAACACAGTTGTTAAAATCTGGAACACTCAGTCAGAAAGTCACACAAGGCAGGCAGCTTTTGAAGTTGTCGGCAGAGCACTGTGCTGATAAGATGTGATGGGTTCACCTTGGCTAGCTACCAGACACCCACCCAGATGCTCTCTCACTCCCCCTCCACAGCAAGGCAGGGGGAGAAATAAAAAGAAAGAAAAGCTCATGGGTTGAGGTAAAGACAGTTTAGTCAGAAAAGCAAAATCTGTGCACAGAAACAGAACGGAAAGAAAAATGTGTTTGCTGTTTCTCATTAGATGGCAGGTGTCCAGTCACTCCCTAGGAAGTAGGGCCTCGGCATGTGTAGCAATAGCTTGGGAAGACAAATGTCATAACTACAATGTCTCTTCATTTTCTCCCTTTCCCTCAGCTTTTATTGCTGAGTACAATGTTGTATGATACATCCCTTTGGCCAGCTGTCTCTCCCAGGCTCTTGCCCGCTCCCAGCCTACTGGCCTTTCTTGGATGACAGGGTTGGAGGGACAGTCTTGTTGCTGTGCAGTCATTGCTCAGCAGTAGCCAACACTCTGGTGTCTTATCAATACTGTTTTAGCCACGAATGCAAAGCCCAGCACCATACAGGCTGCTGTGAAGAAAGCTAACTTCATGCTAGCCAGACCGGGTAAATAACAGCTGAAAGAATGTAATTTGTTACATTACAAAAGAAAAGGGAGAAAAAAAACCCAACAAACAAAAAAAACATAAGAAGCCCCTAAATAACCCTGCCTTTTCAATAGACAAGGCTACCACAGACATTCGTCCTCCTACAATTAATCCAACTTCATAGGTGCCTCCTCTTCTACCACCAAGTAATTAATTTGCAATTTAGGCAATAAAGAAGACCAAGCTCCATAGCTGAGATTTATATATCATCTGTCATGGACACAGGGAAGTTGAAAAAGATCTTTTGCTAGTCTGTGGATAACTGTTCACCTTGGCTCATGTAGTACACTCAAAAATATAGGTGGGTTGTTTTGCTATCATTTCTTTATGCAAAACTTAGGAGTTGATGACACTTTCATTTTAGGAAGAATGCCCTGTTGGACAAATGATACGGGAAGTCTTAAACCCTAAAAACTGCCACTGATTAGTTTTTCACTCTGGAAGCATGAGCACCTGCAAAGCTCAATGAGGTGTAAAGGCAATCAGATGCTGTGCATTGACTGTAGCCAGCTTGCCAGACAAGATCTCAGGAGCACTACCTCTGCACTGATGTGATTTTGCACTGGGAACCTGCAGATATGACAACCCAGTATTTTTTTCTTGGAAAGGGGGGAAAAATCTCCTCTGACACATAGTAAGCACTAACGACTTTGATCTTAGTATAAACTTAGCAAAGATTGGTACTATTTTCTAGATAGCAAAGCATAGATGAAGCCACGTGGAGTACCAACAACAAGGAATAAAGGTTGAACAGGGCCTGAAAACCATGACAAGCAAGGCATGGTTTCATCTCACACAGCACAGTCATGCCAGAAACACAGAATGCCCAGGTCCCACTGTAGCCACCAGAGAGATACTTCTGAAAGCCTTAATACAAGAGCAAGTAGTGATAATACAAGGGGTAATGGCTTAAAACTGAAAAAGGGAAGATTCAGATTAGATACAAGGAAGAAATTCTTCCTGGTAAGGGTGATGAGGCACTGGCACAGGTTGCCCAGAGAAGATGTGGCTGCCCCATCCCTGACAGTGGTCAAGGCCAGGTTGGATGGGGCTTGAAGTAACCTGGTCTAGTGGAAGGTGTCCCTGCCTGTGGCAGGGGGTTGGAAGTAGATGAGCTTTAATGTCTCTTCCAACCCAAACCATTCTGTGACTCTATGAAGCCATTCAGAACTCACATTGGCTGATTTCCCTTTTGGGTTTGCCTATCACTTTCCACCAGTGACAGAAACAGTCTAGCAGGGAGGTGGTGCTGCCCATGGAGTCCGTTTCACTCCAGTACCTAATTTTAAGGTGTGCTAAGTCAGAGCCAGTCCTCTGAGTCATTTTTTTCTCATGCTTAATTTCATCTTGATGACTAACAAATGAAAGCGTAAGAGTCTCAAATTATAGCTACTCTTCTCCAAACTTGGCTAATGCTGGGCTCTGTAATGAGCAAAGAAATTACATAGAATCACAGAATCATTTAGTTTGGAAGAGACCTTTAAGGTTACTGAGTCCAACCATCATTAAGAGCTGAAGATCTTTTAATTTAAAAAACAGAAGTAAAATCCTGTAAATATTAAACTTTGTAAAATAAAAATAAATTTAAATAGAAATCATACAAAATCACCCCCCCCAAAAAAAAAAAATAAAAATAAAACAACCACAAACAAAAACAGTTCATTCTTAAGAATACCCTTTTTACATACACACTGTGGATGGCCAGAGGAAACGCAGCAGCTCAAATTGAGGGCACTGAACTGAGGGCAGCCTGCACTGCTATGACATTCACACACTGGAAGCTAATCCTCAAAAGTCTTCTTAATCATTTATGTTTTGTGGTCCTCTCAAAGCTGAATAAATGCCTGGTAATAGCTGACAAAGTCCTGGATACTGGAACAAAGAATTCAGTCCTATTAAGTAATATTCTGGAAAGTTATTCATATCTATTTTTTTTTTTTAATTAACATTGCCCTATTAAGAAACATGATAATCATTTACAAACTAAACAAGTGGTAAATATGTCTGGGTGTAAAATTTGTTAGTGAGAGGCTTTTGCTTGATGTGCCAGAGATTGGTGTAATTCCTAATTTTTCATATAAAACTTGCTTCCCAATAGGGAATTATTGAAGATGTTGATAAATCTTTTCTATGATATATTTAAAGGCTGCTGGTGAGTACTGCAAGGCTTAAATCATGGAAGGTGGCATTTTTAACTAGTAAATAAAAAGTAAATGAAAATATCATCACATAGATTTAGAAGGTGTTTGACAACAAGGACCTATGAGTGATTTTTGGTTTACTGGTAAGAGAGCTAAATGGGAAACAACAAATACTGGAAGTCCATATTGTGACCCTGCATTTCTAAGGCAACACTCTGCCACCAAAACTTGAATTATGACTACCTCCAACTGACAAACATGACAGAATCTGGCCCCCAGCATGTATGAACATCCATTCTGCTCAATTGTAACATAATCTGGAGGACAAAACACAAAGTGGTTTGGAGGGACTGGATCAGATGGACCCATTTGGAGAGCTTAAAAGGCTGTTCTAAGCAAAGGAGAAATCTTACACTTCTGTGAACAAAAGAAAACAAAGCAAATGAAAACAAAGATGTGGGATGGGCTGGCTGGAAAGCACCAAGCTAGCAGAAGCAGTAAGCAGAAATAATAAGCTGCAATTCCCCAGTATTGGCGAGTAATGCCCATGTTATTTTTGGATGTGCAGGGTGGCCACGGCAGGTGTGGTTATGTTCATTGTGCCATCAAAACCTGTCAAGAAAAACAGTCATTTTTACTCTTTAAAGAGATGCAGGGCAGTTTTCTCTGCCTTGGAACATGCACAACTGAATTTCCCATTTCTTAAAGTCCACTGAGTCCTGCTGGAGTATGTCCAAGCTATGGCAGTCATTTCGTGACCACCTTTGCCATGTGGGCTTGGTAAGAAGTTTAGAAACTAATTTGAAATATTAAGCTTTTCTATCTTAAAGTTTGTTCTCAGATCTGGTACTTCCTACATTAAGAAAGATGTCCCTCAGTAGCAGGAATATCAGAAAGCCATTCTGGAAGAAGAGTTACCTGGAAGAACTTAGTCTTTTGGTTCAATAGTCCCATAAGCATTAGAGTAAGCCTAGGTTTTCTGCCAGAATTCTCCTGTGGCAGTGGGGTTGGAACCAAATTATCTTTCAGGTCCTTTCCAACCCAAACCATTCTGTGGTTCTATGATTCTTATCTGATACGTATGTGTATCCTGATACATATATTACACCCCAGAGACCACACTGAAAAGTAAAGTTTGCCCTTGTCCTTGGAAGACGTATTGCAGGCATATTCCATGTTATTGCCATTTTGAAAGGGTCAAATCACTGCTTTTTATACTGCCATGCACTGAATTAATCAACTTTTGTGGATCAAATTCTTAACATAGAGCTGTGTGGAACTGTGTGTGAATTCCCGTAGATGGAAAAAAACAAAGCAAAACAAAATAAAACAAAGCCTAATGAATACCACATTTTTAGAAAGTCAGTCCAGATTTTTGCTGCACAGTCCTTTAGTAGCACCAAGGAAGGGTATAAAGCCATTAAGTAGGAGAAGCTGCATCTTCAGTTCCATTTCCTTCATTTGGTTTAAATTGTGCTGCCAACATCTCCCCTTTTGAAAATAAACACAGATAGGCTTTTCTATTAGCACTGAGTTTCTAGCTGGGGGAAAGGATGGGGAGAAAATTAAATTGAGTTTGCACCATTAGAATGTTGTTTGCATAATTTCTGAGATCATTCAGCTGTTGTTATCTGCAGGTGTTAAATGCTGGGCAAGACTTTGGTGTCACTGCTGAGAACATTTTAAAAAGCAAATTTTTAGTAGCAACACTATGCACTTTTAAGTACTTTAGGTAAGCTTCCATTTCTGATTACTTCGATCTACTCACGGGTGTTTGTAAAACTGAGTATCACACAACCAAAATACTTCTTGTTCTACAATACAGTGGTCACAGCAGGAGAGCAAGGGACATTAATTCCCTCAATCTGTCCCTGAACAATCCATGACCTTTCTCAGCCTCTCCACATCATTTGTAAAAAAGACTTTTAAGCTATCACCTCAAGAGACTGTGACCTGGTTTGACTTCTCAGCATCCACAAGGCACGGCATAGTCCAGTGGAAGGCTCAGTGAGGGCCATCTATTCATGGCAATGTTACAGGTTTGCTATTAGCCTGTGCACTGAAGGACACAAGGCTAATGCAATCAGACAGCCTGCCTGTATGCCCATTTTTTCTTAGCAACTGCTGAACACATTGGGCAATTTCCACTGGACTGACGCAGTAGTAGTCTCAGCTGTACTTCATAGATATTTCATTGAGGCAGTCAGTAAAGAAGAGAAAACTTATTAATGGAGGTTTGGCAGGCAGAGTTCATCATTTGGCAGCTTTGTCTTGACTTTCTCAGTCTCCTTTGCATCTACAGCTTTAAAAAGAAAAAACAAAAAGTGCATATTCCTGTAGGAAGTTGCTTCATGAATCCTTTCATTCACTTTTCCAAGCATCTCAAAGGCTATTTCTCCCCTCGTAGTTCATTTTAGCTCTGCTTAGAGCCACCCTCTAAAAGATGCTGTCTTGCCTCCCTTGCGAGGCTAACCTCTGGGCTTCCCCCTCCTCCTGGTGTTCATAAACCCCTCCTCTAACTCCAGGTCAGATGTTGATGACTGCTGACATCTGAAACACACCATCGCTCCTTCCTTCTGCTCTTTGCTGAGCACCCCTGAGCTGGAGTCCTTGCCTCTCCCAGGATGGTGGTCCCTAAGGCTGGACAGGAAACACACACTTTTCTCAATCAAAATGTAAAGAAATTAAAAAGGTTTATGGGTATTTCCATGGAGATGTTCAACTTACAGACAAAACACGAGATTTTCTCTGAAGTCTGGCTGTGACTATTGCTGTTTCATGACAGCGCTGATCCAACAGCCTCTTGCTCCTGCTATGGTGTGAGCAGCCAGTTATGATTCATTCCACAAGACAGCCCAGCACCACACGTGAAGAAATCCTTGTACCCTGGTTGTGCGATCATTTTCTAGAACCTGTCATTTGACAACAAAAATCTGCATTTTGCTGTGAGGAAGCAGCATTTTTCATGAAGCAATATAATTTAGCAAAGCATGAGCTTTTTTTCTTTGTCCGTAACAGCTTAAACACTTCTTTTACATTGACCCTAGTACAAAAACCTTTCCTTTGAGTCATTTTGAGGTAACTGCATGAGAATGCACAGGAGCCCCAGGTGTGCACTGGCAGATTGTTTATAGCCTAACTCACTAACAGAGCCTGCAGTGCTGTGGAACAGTTAAACCCACTTGTTTTAATCGAGTAGGTATCCAGAAAGAGATTTTCAAGATGAAGCAGTTTAATTGTATTTTGATTACACTGTGTGTGAGACACCTCCACCCATGTGCCTAAATGTGAGGCAGGGTGGGGTTAGTGCCACTGCCAGCCAGGGCCACTTGAGATGTCTTCAGCTGCCACTCCAGAAGGACCCGCGTATCCTACTGGTCCTGTGCCATATCTGCCAGTGAAGGAGTCTCAGATACATGTCCTGAGGGGACTAAAGGAAGCCCTTGAACTCCACTGAGCAGAAGAGGGCTTGGACACCTGGTTCACAGATGGGTACCCACAGATACACACAAGTCACTACAAATCACTAAACTTTGAAGCTGAAGCCCATACTACGCCTTCAGTCTGATGCTATTTAGACCTGATCCAATGACATTGCTAAATACCCATGTTTATGTTGTTCTATTTTGGGTGATGCTGGGGCCACAGTACCTGATAACAAATCAGTTTGGGCGCTTTGGGGAGCTAAGCTCTTCACAGTGCTGCTAAAGGAGCACACACACCACACCAGCATGATGTGCAAATGCTGAGCTTTGCCTCTCACTCCAGGTCAGCACTGAGTCTAATTTACACCCGACACTGACAGATTCCTCTCCCAAAGAAGGTGCACTCCAGAGTCTGATCTATTCACTGCAGTGGATTTTAGCCACGCAAAACCCAAGGAACAGAATGTCTTCTCTAACTCTGCCAGACAAGCATGTTGCTTGATGAGGGGCAATTTATAATGGCTCTCGGCTGAGCTGAGAGCTGGCAAGTGCGACAATCTGATTTCAGGCAGGAAAAGACTCGGGATGAAAAGGGAGTACTTCATCACTCCAGAGCCTTAGGAAAATACCCAACCACCTTCTGAGAAGAAGAGCTTTGAAGTGGCTCGCCCAGGCTGCTGACACATACCCTGACTCTGGCTCTTTGCTCCCACACGTGGCTGGCATTGCCAGCGGTCCTACTATCCAGAGAGGCACATGCAGGAGGGGAGTCACCCTGGAGCCTGAGTCCACCCCAGGTATCACCCTGCTTCTCCTTCTATCACCTTTCAGGGATCCAGCCCCAGCCTCTTGCTCCTCTTTGGCTCCTTCTCCTTTGGAAACATCTCATGGGCATCTCCTCCCTGTCCCCAAAATGATCTGCCTCAAATGTTTTCTCTAACAAACTCTTCCCCTCCTGACAACATTTATGGAAACACCATATGAGTTAGAGGGAAGGTCAGAGCCTGCGGCAGAAACCCAGCCCCACAGGTTAACAAGGGCTTTGCAGGATTTGTGTACCCAACAGCTTTTTTGCTTAAACCAATTGTTTTCGTATTGAATAATGGAAAAAACAGCAATGGGCTCGGCCCACCCATGTTTCGCACATCATGTCTTCCACACAGAGTCACCCTCACTGGTGTTTCATAATGTCGGAAATCAAGTTTCTGCCAGGACGTGCCAAGTCGATGAAGCACGATTCAGAGAGGACGCTGAAGTGCCTCAGTAAGGAGAGCTCTCAGGCTAAGAGGAAATCTCTGGCGAGGCTCCTTAAGGAAATCAGGTTTGGAGCAATCTCAGGGAATATCTTAACAATGGCCTTCAACCTGAATATATAGACGCTTGCTTTCAGAGATCAGCAACAGCTCAAACTTTCCCATCATGAGCTCCCTGAAGGAGTAAAAAAATGGAGTAAAACTAATGTACATGGTGCTGGTGAGCCTCATCCAGCACAGCACCCTGCTTCTGCTTCCCCCTCTTCACAAGGAGGAGCACAGAACACCCAGATCCCATGCAGGGCTACCAAGGAGGGCTTTTGATGGGGACCCAGCACAACAAGCAGAGACCCAGAGAGCCCAGGTTGTTTACCCTGTGGAGGACAGGCAGAGGGGGATGTGATTGCTTTCCTAGAAATGCCTGCCGGAGGGCAGAGGAGTTCCTCTCCCCTAAAGACAACAATGCTGGCACAAAGCTAAATGCCTATGAATAATTCAGTCTGGAAACTCAATCGGATCAAGATGGGAAATTCAGCATCAGATTTCCCAAAGGACAACTGTGGAAATAGTCTTAAACTTCCCAGCCGGAGCCTGCGGTGGTTATGAAAGCACAAGTGTGTCAGTGGGATGAGCCGACAAGTGAGGTTAAGCTGGCAGGAAAAGCCAGGATTTTGGAATAGAAAGAAATAAACATCCTTTCAGGTGGAGAAGCCCTTCTTCAAGGCATTTTGTAACGTCAAGAGTGGAGTGCCCTGGGGGGCTGAGATAAGCTGGGTAGTGTACAGCTTTGCCCTTTCCTGGTCTGCGCTGCATGCCGCTACCAGTGTCAGCGTGTTATGGGCAGTAAGATGATCGCTTTTCTCTTCATGCACACTTTCTCATCTGCTTTAAAATGCAAAAATCACCAAGAATAAAATTTGCAACAACACAATTGTGGACAATGCTGATGTCCCACTTTGGACATACCCATTATCCTATTTATATCCCCATCATTAGGCCAGCAAGATCCCTGGCTACCCATTATCTCCTGTGTGCAGTGCAGCATTTCTGCTCTCCTGTCACTCTGGCGTCTCAGCTTCTTTATTGTAGTATCTGCATATCTCTGCAGTGATACTTCAGTTGTGTGCCAGGCAGAGCTCTGCCATAACATATGGAAAATAAAGCCTTCCTATAGCTTTTCTCCAGACTGTAGACTATCCCTGAAAATCTCTAAAAGAAAATAAGGATGTAACTTGCTTCTCATAGAAATTGCCTAGTTTCAAATTGCTCATGGCTAATTTATGCACTGAGAGAAAAAAATGTTCAGCTCCTCTGCTATTTAATATGAATTTTGTATCTATATAACATCATAAGGACCTATATATTGAATAAATAAACGTGGGCAGGGCTAGTCCTGATTTAATCTCACAAAATTATGTCATGATTAAACCACCAAATTCTTGCTCATGGTTGAATCCTGCTAAACCTTGCAGTGCAGGAACATTAGTGAGACCAGCTAAATCTACTCCCCCCCTCGGAGGTGCCCATCCACCCATCACCCACCCTAAAGCTGTGTGCCAGGTACAGCGGTGTGGGGCCAGGGGCAGTGCAGTGACACTCTCCTACAGGTTTCTCAGCAGATTTCCATCCCCTGCCACCTTTACAAAAATAAGCGGCTCTCACTCTTACTCCCCAGTGAAAGAGCTGTTCTGAGGCGGCGAGGTTCGTTTTCAAGTAATAGCCTGCCGGTGGCTTTTTCCAAGGGCCCTTTACTGCCTGGGAGCGGTTTTATTTGATGGGTGAACAGTGACATCTGCTGGGAAAGACTCTGAGAAGAGAACTGGGCTCGAGGTGCACAGCACCCCTGCACCACTGCGTCCCTGAATCACTCCCTCCTCTCCCATCCTCCCCTCCCATCCCCTGCCAGCAGGGGCGGGCAGGGCGCTTCACTGCCCGCAGGGCTCAGTAGCAGCCCTCCATTCATTCAAGATAGGCACAATTAAATCGATACAATAATTACCTAACTGTATCAACGAGCAATTGATAAAATTCAGCAGGTTTGTAGCTAGTTTTTTATTGCTTTTTTAAGCTGCTAAAGGTTGCAGAGTGGAGGGGTGAAGGAGGGCACAGGAATAGTGGCACGCAGTGGCCAGCAATCAGAGATTGTATCCATGTCTCACCAGGAATTTCGATCCTTCATCTCACTCCCACCCAGCACTCCTCTGATTTCCCTGCTGCCCCTCCTTATATTATATTTACAATAGGGCTTATCTGAAAGCAAAATTCCTGGCAGAATTGCTGGCAGTAACTGGCAGCAAGGGCTGTGTTACCCCAGGCATCAGGGTGTTCTTCAGCCAGAATGCAGCGCAGGTCTGATCCCATATAAATGGCACAATATTGCACTGTCTTTAAAATATCCACCCACCCGCCAGTAAAATATATATATATATATAAATAAAAAAAAAAGACTTTTACATTAGGAAAAATGCAATCTACTACTTCAAGAGAAGCCCTGGGCCTGCAATGTGGCAAGCTGCGCACGTCCTTGGCCTCTTTGAGCCATGAGCCATACACCTTTCCAGAATATTAGTATGAAGTTAAAAATGCATAAATTCAGGATCCAGACACTGTATAGGACTTTCATTATGATCAGTAGACCTCTGACTGTATGGTGGTGGTTGAGTGATTTTGCAGAAGCTCTGTCTCTGAGCTTACCGTTTTATTTAAGCACATCCCTCTGCAAGGAAACTGGGATGCTCACCAAACTGGGCTGCTGCTTCTGGCATAGAAATACATGGTGCAAGAAGCACTCACCTTCAGCTAGAGGAAGTGGATAATGCAGTGCACCTGAACTTGCTCCACTGCAGGAACACAAGTGGTACCAGCAGCTAAGCCCAAATTTGCCCTCAGCTCAAGCTCTCTTGTTCCCAACACGGAGGCCCCATTGGCCAGCCCTTAGTCTCCTAAGAGGAGACTGAAGAAGTCTGAAGACAGAAGTCCCTGAGCTCCCTGGTCTCCCACTTCAAGGTTCAGCTCCCCCATTAGAAACCCAGCAGGGATATCTGATCCAGAGCTCCCACACCTCAGCATCTCCTCCCTGTGAACCTTGCTAACATCACCCTGTTAAAATATTTTCAGGGATCATGTTTCTTCCTCTCTTCTGCATGTGCCTGCTGCCCAAGGAAGTATGGTCCAAAATAAACACGCTGTTCAAAGAGAAGTGAAGGCCTTACCAAGTGCATAACTCAGCAAGTAATTTATATAGCTCCCTCTGCAAAATTAAATAATGCCTTACAAAACTCAGGGCGTGAAGCTGGAGCCATTTGCTGGGCCATAAATCACAGAAGCAGAAGAGGAAGCAATGACAGATTGTGTGCGTGTGCCACATGAGTGAATGCTACTCTGTGCTCCCTCCCACGCTGAGTTATGCTCATGCTCGGCACCCCCAAATCAACATAGATGGCATCTCCTGCCCCCTGAGGGCAGACACTCCCTGATGCCAAGAAGGAAGAAGCAGGCAATTCCCCACAGGTTTCCTAGAGGAGGACTGGGGCAGTGTGCTGCTACCAGCCCTAGAGGAATACAACCTTTCCTAGCACACGTTTCATCCAGATATGTATATAGGTAATATATCCAGAATGATGCTTTGTCCCTGTCCCTATCCACCTCTTTCCTATGCTGGTTGGGTTCATTGTATAAGGTGTTGCTCATGAGGCTCTGGTCTTGTCCAGGATACAGGAAAAGCATGAATTTTAAATAAGAGTTTTCAAGGGAAGGGAGTTCAGAATGACATAGCCCCTGAGCTTTGTGACTTGAAGATATGATCACATAAGACAACCTACTTTCTTGCTCTCTTTATCAAAACCCAAGCTAAGACCTGAAGATGTCTCAAGAAAGGTGGAAACATCCTCGGAGAAGCTACTGAGAGAGGTCTACAGCAAGGCAAACACCACAAGGTGGGGTGAAATGCTCAAAGCTGGGAAGGAGCAGATGGGAAGCAAGTGAGGGACTTCCAGAGAGGCAGAGAAATTGAGGGGAAAGGAAGATCTTGGAGACACTGGGGAAGAGAGAAACTGTGAAGGAAAGAAATAGTGAAATAGGGGCCAGTCTAAGAGCCCATTTTTCATTTTCTTACCTACTTTTACCTGAAATTGCACTTAACTCTTTTCTGAGAAAATAAAATCAAAAATAAAAATAAACCCATATGGCTTTCTGTTTGTGATTTGAAGAAGGAAATCAAAGATTTCCAAAAAAATCCAAAGTAAAACCTTGCAAAAGATTCTTTGGAAAAAAATCCGTTCTTTTTCATATTACTCCTCTGTGACTCTTCCCACATAGTTCAGCACATTCATATGAATCACCAGTTTACTCAGAATAGTAAACACCCAACTCACAGCACTGAGAGGGAAAGCTGGGACAGAGGAGCCCCAGCCTTGTTTGTTTCAGACCACAGAGCTGGAGCTGCCACAGAATATGTCAGGAAGCCCTGTCACACTGATACAGGGGAAAATCTGACCCACAAGGAAAATACAACTGAACAAAACAGTCAAGAAAGCAGCAGTAAATACATGTTTTTGCACAGGCAGAACTAACTTTTCTTGCTGCGAAGCAATCATCATGCATCTGCTAGGCAAATATGGAGTTTAAAGCAAGCAGAACGATTGCTGAACAGCCCTGCACCAAGAAGGAGGCTGAGTAACTGAGCCCCAAAGAAGTGTATATATATGCATGTATTTGGGTGTGCGTTCAAATTTAGCATACTGGCAATAGCACTTCTGCGAAGCAGTGAAAATCTTGAAGTTAGCACCAAAAGAGTGAGGTTCAAAAAACAGCCTCAGGAGTCTTTCTGCTCTTTGAGCCATTATTATGTATACCTTATTTGCATTTTCAAGCATTTTCCACCAGCTAGGCAGGGTCAACTCTTTTTTACACTGAAACAAGAGATATTCCAGTGTTTCCTTTGATTCTAGCAGCTTTATAAAGACCAAGCACTGTAAGCTGGCAATGAGAGAATGAGAAACAGCAGGCTTTACTTCTTAGAGCAGGAGTAACTTCACCAAAGGACCAGAGAGAAACAGAGCAACAAACAGCCTCCTCTGATCACAGACAAGAAGAAAACCAAAGCAACATCATGAGGAAAGTCAAGTGGAAGGGCAAAATGCTGCATTTCTGAAACATGGTGTGAAATAAAAACAAAATGTTTCTCCACTCCTCTATCATAATTAGCAGCTCCCGGAGAGAAAGCCCTGGCCAGGCTTCCCAGGCTGTGTTGTGAAAAGAGCAACCTCTAAGGATTTATGTGAGGCGGCTGTGCTATCTGCAGAATCCCAATTACATCTAGCTTTCAAGATAGCTTGGTCATGTTCTATTTTATGCTCTGCTTCAGCATGTTTGAAGTCCAGAAACTAGGAATAGAAGTATATATGCCAGGATTGTAACAGGCTCACTATCTACTCTGAATTTCAGAGCTACTCTACTGCTGATAAGCACTCAGGAGACTGCCTGGTTGAAGTAAAAGCTCAAAGCTTTTTTAAATTCATGAGCACTATCTGTACTCACACTGAGTGTCCTTATCCATAGTTCACCATACTAAGATACCTCATCCCTTGAGTATTGTCCCTAATAGTAGCTTGATGTGAGTCCTGTCTATGACACCTTCATTGCTCCCAAGGGGTTATATTCTCCCAGATAGTCATGATAAATACTGCAAAACAAGCCTTGAAAGTGCTGAGAGAAAAGCCTCCCAGCACACCCAGCTAGCACAGACAAAGCACAGACATGGTATTTCTGCAGTCTTCACAGATACGAGCACCTCAGCATTGCCTCTCAGTGTACTACACTCAGCACTACAGCCTTCTGAAACACAGGGATTTTATCCTTCCCACAAGAAGAGATTAAATAATGAGCTGCAATCTTGGAGTGACTTAGTCCCACTGCAACAACTACTGTTAGAAGTCTTGATGCTGTCTAGGAGACTGCATAAAGGGAAATAAGGTAAGTAATGGCAAGGCATGGAGTCAAGCCTGGATTTTGCACTAACAAGTTCATTTTCTCCTCCTCCTCTCTTCTGCAGCCTCCTTTCATAGGGGAATGGCCCAGCTGGGCCGGCTTTCTTCTCTTCTTCAAAGTGAAGTTCTGTTGTTGACATCCAAGCTGCTTTTTTTCCCCTTAAACAGGGCCAATGAGAACAGAACGCACTAAAGGAGTGCTTCCATTTTCTTTTTGACCTAACGTCAGAAGAAACAGTAAGTACAAGAAGTTGTGAGCTGCGCTGGTATCAGGACCTAAGACTTGACGACTCTCTTGCGAAAGCAAGGCAAGGCAAAGCAAGAAGAGGGAAAGACCTCATTAAGGGTCATTCTGCCTGAATTTGATAGGTAGAGGAAAGTCTTATTGTTCTCTCTGCCACTATCAAACACCCACTTCATGTCTTCAAACTTTCCTCAGTAAACAGGCAGTGTAGATTCTTTCTTAAAATGAAATAATGCTACTCAGGCATTTGCTTTGTTTATAGCAACTTCTAAGAAGACCAAATGCTATTTTTTTAAACAACCAAAGGTAGGCAGACTCCTGTATTCCTTAGGCCAGGAGGATGGCATGGCTTCACCAAAGGACCAGAAAGAAGCAGAAGCATCAAGCAGCCCCCTCTGATGATGTCCCTGTATCTTCTTTCTGCTGCCTCCAAGCAGTTCAACTGGTGGATTCAACTTCAAGCACTCATGAGCAGATGGTACTTAGGTGGAGAAACATTCCTGTTGCAACAACCTATATGCTTTTCAACAGCTTTCATGATATGATAATATGATTCTATGTGATGCAGAGCGACACTGAGCTGCATGGGGAAAAAGACTACCAAGCTAAAAGCAAGAGCATATGTTTAAGTGTGAGTTGTGGCTATCTGTATGCAATGAAACAACATGGGGGTGTTATCCTTCCTCTTCCTCCACCCCCACTCAGGTATCCAAGCTCCAAGTGCAGACATATTATATGCCTGACGTTCTCATGGCTTTCCAACTATGGACATATCTCCAGAGTCATACCCAGGTGTGATTAATACATACCTTACTGCAGTTGGGACAGAAGTGAAAAACAACTGGCAGATATCCATAAAAAATAATAATATCTTTTTAAAGTGCCTTCACATTCAAGTAATGAAATATAAACTTACAATAACTAGAAATATACATAGTAAGAGCTTACCTTTTATTAGTAGTGAGCCATCACTGCTACATCACAATAGGAAAAAATCAAAATGCAGGAAGACTACATTTTGGATTCACTATCCAACATGATAGAGATGAAAAATTCAGTCTATTAATTATATCATGCTTCTATGATGAGAAGCATAATATAATTGGATGGATGAGGTAACTATTTCATCTTAAGTAAAGCAATTCCTGTGTCTTTGACTGTAGCTATTTCTGGGATAAATCCTTTTTAAAACTGTTAACCATTACCTTAAAGTATAAAGATAATTTGTATTTCAGTAACAATCATCAACAAAAAATGAGGAGGAATTGCATTATACTTGGTCAGTGCAATGGCATAAAATAAATGTAGAATAAGACAATTTAAACAAAAAAATCCCAAACAAACAAACAGAAACTTGGAACAAATTAAGGTAAGTTTTCCTTCAGAAAATCCCATTAAGTTGAAAGTGAGTGTGAGATGGCACATTTGTGTAACATCATCTCTCGATCCAGGACTGGAAAGTGAGTCCTATAGATCTTACCTTATGTGGTGGGAATAAAGGTCAACTTTGGGTAGCATATAACACATCACTTCTCTTTCACTTTTTCACCCTGGAGTCCAGTAGCAGGAATAAGTTTGATATGTTTATTCCTGTTTGGATATATAGCTCACTGCTAGCTCCATGACTTCTTACCAGTTTTGCAACTAGTGCAACTAGTATGTCTCTTCTAATGACTGGATGGATGGTTTTACTGTGCATTTCAAGAAATATTACTTTTATGAATCACAAAATAAGATCTTGGTTCCTTAAAAAGGAAAACAAAACCAAAATCTTTTACAAATATATTAACATTACAGTACTTAGAGCCTGGTCTTTCCTTAAAGATGCATTTTAAACACCAGACTCCATGTCAATCAGCTAATGACACAAGGTTCAGTTATCCCTGCCTGGTTTAAGCACTAAAACTTCTTAGCTAATATATTCAGTATGTTTTTAAAAACACGTTTTTATCCTTATTTAGGTAATCCTGAAGAAAAAGAGTATCACTAAAGCAACAATGGTACTAGGAAATTCAGCAGGTTTATCAGTCATAATTAGGTTCTGGAGTCACGCTCTCATGAGCTCCAGTTCTTCAAATGAGGGAATGAAGCTAACAATGACATGGTCCACTGGATTTAGCTTCGGTAAAAACATGAGGCAGAGCAGCGTGACTAATAAATGTACAAATCACTAGCTCCTTCCATGTTAAGCTGATGTGTTAGCACAGGTATAAAACAGAGAATACATATAGGATCACAACAGCAAGGAAACAGCAACTGTTCTACTCATGCTTTTTTATTCTAAATTATAATAATACTAGAGTGGCAACAATATCTCAGGAAGCAGTGCAGCTTTTTCAGGCCTGAATTCCCTTTTTCACTTTAAGGCGTAGTCATTCAGCAAGGTACCAACTGGAATACGCTGATGGGTACAAAATGTACAACACAAGAACTGTTTGCCATCAGTTAAAAGAAGATGAGTAAGGATAATGCACTTAAGATTCGCAATGGAAAGTTAACCTCTCTCTTGACTTAGGATAACTATTTCATAATTAATTTCGCAAGATCCTAGACTAGTTCTTATTCAAGATGCATGCAATACATTCTAAAAATTATTTGGTTTTAATTAAACGAGAAATCCCACCAGGACTGTAAAACTAGTCATCCTGAAAAACCATATCCCTGAAGTTTTGGTTCACTGAATGTGACTCTGTTATACTCCCAAACTTTGTTTCCTTATCACTTCAAGTGAAAGAATTTAGAATTTTTTTCAATTGTGAAATTATTTGAAAACATTTATGTTCTTTTTAGGAAGAAGGGATTTCCACACCTTTCTTGAACTCTGAATTGAGCTAATTGGAATGACCAAATGGCATTCAAGAAGGAAGGACACAGAGTGAACAAGTGCTGCTGGAGCACAGCTGTGCTATTTTGGACATCCCACAGGAAGAGACAATACTCAGATATTCCTCCCCATCAGTCTTGGGGGAGAAACAGAAATACCTTCCTGATGCTGTCCCTGTTTACTGAAATTCACAGCCGCATGACTCCTGAGGAGGCACTGAAAGGCAGATCAGGGCAGCTGTCAGTCTTCAAAGAAGCTCCAGCACACTTGGGAAAAATCCTGAGCAGCAGCCCTGAAGAGCCTGGGGACATAGAAGTTGCAGGGCTGGGACTTCATGACTGCTAGTTTAAACCTGGACCCAGAGGGTAATACCTGTGCTCTCAAACAACTGAGTTCTGCAGTTCATCTCTGGCCCCTGATGATCTTTCACACTGGATAAATGCTTGTTTGTTCCCAGCTTCAGGTGACAGTAGGCTCCAGGAGGAGCTCCCAAAGGGCAGTTTTGAAGTGGTCACACCAGCTTGGCATCTGTCCACCTACTGCTCCCCTCCAGCATGACTGCAGCTTGTTCTTGACCTTCATGCGCTCACGCAGGCTTTGATGCCACAACCCAGGCATGAGCCTTGCATCCTCAATTCCTTCTGTTGCTGCAGCAAGAGCAGAGCCTTCAGATCGTTTTGGAGGTTGGAAGCTCAGAAAAACATCCGATATCATTGTCATCATGACCCCCACCGCAATTACCACCATCATTAATCATCATCATCATCATCATCATCACAATAGCAATACTAGAAATACCAGTAACAGTTGCAGAGCCAGGGGGCAGCTCATGATGCTTGGCTGTGTCACTGAGTTGCCCAGCCTGCCCTAGAGGCAGCCAGACCCAAGCCATCTGAACAGGACTGTCTTGCACAGCCCAACCTGCTATAGAAACATTCTGCCCTGGAGCAGCCAGGGCACATTTAATCCCTTAGCAGTCACCTATTCATTTGTCTGTACAAATAAAATAGGACAGGCTAGGGAATGTGCTCTAACACTGAGGTCTCCCCTGCATGGCAAACTCCTCTTTTCCCAGAAGCAGGGTAGTCATATGCAGACTGCCTGGCAGGAAGGGTCCTTGGCGTATTCCCCTCTCCTCACAGAGTCTACTGTCTGCAGTTGGTAGTCAGTACTAGCCAAAACCATGCTGGCATCTGGGCTAACCCAGCCAAGCAGTGCGGGAAAACACAGAGCAGGCTCAGCATATGCCATGACCCTTACAGCTACAGGTGTAGCTCAGCTGCCCAGGTAACAGGCACCTCCTGCAGTGCCCCCTTGCCCCACCTGTGCCAGGGAGCCTCAGACCTGTTGTCTCACTTTACACGAGTATTAAACTCAAAAGCTGTCAGAAATGCAGGGCTGCCTCAGGACCATTGAGAAATGGGTGAGAAATTAGGCAGATTTCCACTGGAGCCAGGCTTTCCAACAGCTCAATGGTCCAGCAATTGCAAGCATTTTGCACTGATAAAATGTAGATCCAAAACAGCTAGGCATTGCCTATATCTCCCCATAGAGGTGTATGTTGCACTGCACAGAGTGCTCCAGAGAGGAACGAAATAGGAAAGGAAATAACCTGACAGCTTTGTAGGAAGAAAAATAGATTGACCTTAAAGGTCCAGAAAGGTAAGGGAAGCAGTGAAAAGAGTTCTCCAAATATCTTGAATCCACAACAATAAATTGTTAGAGCAAACTGGTGTGACATTGCTCTTGATGTAAAACCTGGCAGCGTGTTGCCATACCAACACAGTGCAAGAGGCTTGGAGGGAACAGCTTGAGCCATCAGCATGGAAGAAAGGCTGAATGTACTGCTTGTGAAAAGTACAGGAATGACACCTCCAGAAGCTGAAAGTCTTTACATCTCTTTTCCAGTACCTGGCATCAGCAACAGTGTGACACGCGTCCCCCAACCCACCCCACAATGGTAAACAAAGAAACCCCTCCATTGGAGCCCATATACTTTAATAAGTCTTAAACCTAATAGTAGTGAGGTTAACAAATGACAGAGAAAAAGTTCTTTGGGTCTTTGAAGCTGCTCACCCCAACACATGGCAATAACAGAGACAAGCTCAAATTTTTCAAGAGCCCTTACATTCATCACAAGCCTCCCAAAGGGCAAACTGCTCTTACACACACTAACCTAGAGAATGTTATTCATATTGTTGTGAAGAAATACCCCAAAAGCCAAGGAAAAAATTAGGTCTCCGTACCTACAGAGGCCTTAGTCATCTTTTTTACACAGAAGACTTTCTGATGTCTTAGATACAAGCCAATGAGAACTGACTTTTTGCAATGCAGACTGCAGTCCCCACTGCAGTCACGTACTTGGAATGAAAAAGAAGTAAATAACTATTTTTAAAGAAAAACAGAAAACCTTTTAACATAAATAATCTGGCAGCCATGATGTAGGAGGGATCTCAGTCCATCTGCCCTACTACTATCAACCCTGGTTGTTCAGGTCTTTCCCATAATCCTCCTCTAGGGCAGAAATGTCATAAACTGGGACACCAGCAGCTCTTATGTCCTGTAAAAAATATTTTCCTAGCATCGGTCATTTCACCTTTACTGTGAAGCCGCCAAGCCAACTAGTATTACTCTGTTTTCTAACCCCTAGCCCCAGCCAGAAAGCCTTGCAAAGGGCATGCTTCCAAGCCTTGCTATGCCTGGGAGAGCCTTGCCTGTGGGTACTGAATGATTACCAACCCTGGATGTGTCCATGAAATGCTCCGAATTCAAATAACCAGTTTTTTTCAGAAGTACTCTTCACTGAAAAATGCCTGGCCAGCTGAAGGGAAGCACACGGACCTTTGACATTCATTATCCAGTTACTCAAAGTTCCTCACTTAGTACTTCTGTTTTAAAAGCCCAGATGTGCTATTGATTGCTCTTCAATCTTGTGTATGACATCATTCAACAATACACAGAGAAAATATTTTTCAAATGACATACTTTATATTCATCCATTATCATCATCATGGCTTGGCTTCGCGAATGAAGATTTGAGAAGGGCTTTACCCATGCTTACTACAAGCGCGCTGATGGCTAAAAAGACCAATGCAGGATAGACAAGTTCGGTTGCAAAAAGCACAGTGGAAGGTCTCCTTAGGTGTTATAGTCAAGGCACGGTTCTTTCTGTGTTGTCTTTTCTCCTCGAGACTGATTCTGAGTGTGTTCTCAAAAGAGACAGCAGCGTTATGTATGATGTGTCTCCAAATCTCCCGACTGGAGGCCAGGGTGGACCACTGATGGTAGTCAATATGGCCAAGGCTAAGATATTATTTCAGAGAATCCTTATATCTCCTCTTTGGGGCACTTCTCTTGTGGCAGCTGGCGGCGAGTTCACCGTAGAACACAGTCTTAGGGAGGCGGTGATCCTCCATCCTGGAGATGTGCCCTGCCCAGCACAGCTGAGTTTTCAGCAACATGGCCTCAATACTGGTGACCTTTGCCTGTTCAAGGACAGTAACATTAGAGACGTAGTCTGTCTAGTGGATGTTTAGGATTGTATGGATGCAGTTCATTATCCAGTTACTCAAAGTTCCTCACTTAGTACTTCTGTCTTAAAAGCCCAGATGTGCTATTGATTGCTCTTCAATCTTGTGTATGACATCATTCAACAACACTCAGAGAAACTATTTTTGAAATTACATGCTGTATATTTATCCCATTATAATCCCATTACAACTGACACTGAATCATTGTTCTGCAAACAGGTAAGCACAGGAAGGGACAGGGGCTCAAACAGTCCCAGCATTGCATGACTTCTAAAATCTTAAAGTCTGAGTCACATTATCACATGGCTTACCAGTGGAGCAAAACATCCATGAGATGTCTGATTGACCTAGTACACTCTGTAAGTATTTAACATCAGCTTAACATAGCACTTCAGCTAAAGAGTGAGAAAAGCTGTTATTTAAGCAGTGATTAAAGGTGTTGTCTGGTCTCAAGAATTAACTCCAGAAGTAATCACCAAACCCTATCTCTTCTGCTGAAAGTTGTCATGTTTTGACCACCAGACCCATCCAGCTCCTGATTAAGATGGAGCAGAGCGTCTGCAATTTCTCACATGGCCTCAGGGGGCAACTGGGTGCTGGAACAATTTCTGTACTGGGAGAAAACAGTTCTACAATGTAGAAAACAGAGCTGCTCCAGCAAAAGGTGGTTACTTAATTGTAGCACTTTAATAGAGCCACTTTATCTTAATAAACAAAGTATGTACATGTAATTGAATCATTTAGAATATCAACTACCTATGCAGTGCAAAAAAAATTACTCTTAATTGCTTAATTAAAATACAGTGCAGCTCACACATATATGGTTTGTCTGCGCTCCAGTGGCTGGACCTGGTCCCTGAAAACTCAGATAAATATGCACAGAAGATGATAGAACCAAATTTCCCCAGGTATTTCACAAAGCAAAAATGCCAAACAAGCTGTATTTTTGTCAGCTGACGTATGTACATAAATATACTGGCACCCCTCCTATGCTAAGTGAAGCACCTAAGGCTTTCTGTCGAATCTGGTGAGCTCAACCTTGGGTGAATTACCCACTCCTCTGTCAGTAACCACATCTCTCAAACAGAGATAGTAAGAAAGCATTGCTTATCTGTATAAAGTAGAACACCTTCTAGCTATGGCAAAACATATTACGTTCATTCATTAATAGTGTTTGCATTTACCAACACAGGGAGGATGAGGCACCAAGGTTCAGGGAGTTACCAGGGCTTACTTGGATCTATGATTTCTAACCAGTGATGTGGGCTTCAGAGGTGAGGAATGAGCA
Source organism: Myiopsitta monachus (assembly GCA_017639245.1). Classification (NCBI taxonomy): domain Eukaryota; kingdom Metazoa; phylum Chordata; class Aves; order Psittaciformes; family Psittacidae; genus Myiopsitta; species Myiopsitta monachus. The sequence continues at coordinate 38,592,206 of CM029927.1, forward strand.
TATTATGCCAGAACTATAGCCCAGTGCTCAAGCTAGCAGACCCACCAGACCGGTTCAGGCTCCACAGTGACTTGTTAGACTAGCGAATATGGATATGAAAACCAGGAGTTACCGCTCTAGTGGAGCGTGTGTACCTATAAAGGTCTATGTGTCAGAAAACCTTAAGTGGGTTATTTTGGTTAAAAAAATCATAAAATCATAATTTATTTACCTCACTAAAAAGATCACAGGTATTTCAAGGAGTTATTATCTGAAGTCAGATATTCAGCAGACTTTATTTTTTTCCTCAGAACTCAAATTCTTCTTCCTTTTGACAGCACAGCAAGAGACAACGTGTGTTATGTTATTTTGGACCTACACATGGCCGAAAGGCACACGTATTTTGACCAGCTACCTGCCACCTACAAGCATGGATAATAGTTCACTTCTCTCCTGTACTATTTTTTGACTTCCTTCCCTACCCAACCAGCAAATGACGGACTGATTGACAAACAGGCTTTTCACTGGGAACTCAGGTTAAAAAATATTTCACCAATCATTGTGTAGTCTAAAACTCAAAGAGACCTTGGGATAGCAATGTTAGATTTTCAGGCTATCTGTCAGACAAAGCCTGATCCTTATCCCAAAAAGTATTTGAATCCTTCACTCTGGTCAGTATTCCCAGCCAAGATACTTCTGCTGGAGTTATGCGTATAAATCAGGTCAGCCTTTTCCTATGCAAAACCAGGGGAAAATTACTTTTCTCAATCCTATTTAGCAACTAGACAACTAGACTTTTTTCTGTTTCATTTTGAATCTCTCTTTTATTGACATACCACTTAACACAAAGAACGGAACCTTTATTGGAAGCAAGTTTCAGAACTGATTTGCTCAGACCCAAGGTTCGCAGTACAAGTCAAAGGCAGAGGCAGACTCACCTCCCTTCTCTCATCTCCCTGTCTCCCTTTCTTCCCCACCTTGGAGGGTAACTAGGAGAGAACTTATCCAGTGATAATCTGCTGGTTCTCAGCAAAAGAATCGATGCACACAAGGACTTTGAATTAAGCAAATTAAGCAGAACACAGATTTTAAACCAGAGCATGCCCCGACTGCTCATGGGTACAAGAGGGTACTTGAGTCCATTCTTGCCCTTTCCCAGCTCTTCACTTGCACAAGAACTGATGTGGCAGACGTGTTGTGTGAAGATCTAGAGACCGGAGTGACTTGGTTTGCAGGAACATCTATTCTGAGAATCCCCCCAGGGCTTGGATAGGAGTGGGAGCCCAATTAGCTCAGCAGCCTCTCCATGCCTGTACCTAATCCCAAAATAGCTCCAGGCAATCCTGGGATCTTACAGGCAGGTGCATACAAATCCAGACCTGTTCCACCCACCACGATTCTGGGACAGGAAGGGCAGGAGCAAGGTGTAGATGGGAGCTGGTTTGGAGACGCCAGATCACTACATTAACCCAGAGCTGAACTCAAGGTCTGCTCCAAAAATACTTTGCTACGCACTGTACTAACACAGCTTCCAGAGCTAAGCCCATAAATCCATGTGGGCAGGACAGTTTGCAGACTGACAAACTCAGGTCTCCGTCAGCTTGGGAATCAATTTGCTGTCTTCTGTCTCACACTGCAGGTGGCTAGAAACTGAGACAAGGTTTTTAGCAACACCTGAATTGTGAAGGTAGCCCCAGAAAAATTACCTGCTGAGTAAAAGTGAGGCACCATTAGCAGCATTTTACAGAGGTTTATGTAAGGAACAGAGACCTCAAGGCGAGTCCAAGAGGGCAGCCATGTTCATCCTTTTACTGCTCAACTGTGGGAATGCTGAGCATTTTCTATAACATTATCTGATCAAAGGCCGGGATCCACCAAGATTAATATAGTTTGCTCCTTGGCTTTTCTGAACCACAGCTTAACGAAATAAATTGGAGTAGATTGGACAGAGTTGTATATGTTCCCAAAACAAGCCTGTTGTCACTGGACAGAAAAGTAGCATGCATCAGTATGAAAGGCTACAGGCTTTTGCTGCCGAGGGTTTTATTATATCGCACCTGATACACGGGGCCAGGCTTGGTAGGTGTCTGACTCTGCAGCTCCATCTCTTGGCAAACATCAGGTAACAAACACTGCTGCAAAGGCTCTACTTAACTGCATGCAGAGATGCATGATATACTATTTCACTGCAACATACTCCTCACTTCCTTAGCAATAACAGAGGGACATAACTCTAACCTAAAATAGAAGAGGGGATTCTCGCTTTTGCTTCCTTCAGTGTTTGTTATATCATCAACTGTTGCTCTGGAAACAGAGTCCCCAAGTCAGAAACTGCCAATTCAAATAGGAAAACCAGGAGTTTGTGGGGTTTTTTTCCAAATGTTTTAAAAACACATAATTACATTTTTAATCTGTTGCTGTCTGTCAAGTCGTGAAATTGACATGAGAATCATGTCCATCATGAAAATTCAGCAATTCCTGGATAAACATTTTTATTAAAAGAAAAAAGTTTGCAAACTTTTCTGATCAGCCGATTTGCCCCTTTGGTAGCTGATGTAATCATGAAATACACAGCTACACTGTTCTCCTTGTTTGTAGGTCAGTATGTCTACTGAAAAAGAAGAGCCCACAAATTATCAATGTATTATTATTATTATTTGCTGCACCGTGGCCTTCTGCAGCCTGTATGACTGATGAGCTGATCAGCACCAGCGCTTCTGGGTGAACCTTAGTGATTTATCCTAGTTGATGAAGTGGTTTTCCCATAAAAACAGACTAGTTAAGCTGAAGATTTTCAGACCCACTAATAAATCATGGTAATGCCTTGATCTGATCTGGATTTAGAGTGTTTTAAAAATGGATGATTCCTAAAAAGCACAAGATGAGTTATTTTCTAACAAGTGCATATAAACTCAGGCTCTGGGAATGCAGAAGGATAAAATGCAGATACAAAACAGTCGTGGACAGTCAAATCACTTAAAATTTTTTGCTAGGAAAGTTTGAAAATCGATAAAGAAACAGACAAATAAAAATGGTGGAAGGCAAAATCTTCAAGTAAACTAAGAGAGGAGCTTGGATGAGATATCAGCAAAGCAAGATGCCATCATGGATGAATGCAGCGTTTTCAAACAGAAGATGGTGCCTTCTGAGAGGAAGAATAGGAACTGCATTTTCAGGCTTCTAAATTTAACTGCCAAGAGTCAGAAAAACACTTGAATATCACTGTAGGCATTTTGTCAGAGATGTCTTGCAGTGCTAAAAGAAAGGAATAGTTAGGAAAGAAAAAAAATGGAACAGAGAAGCAATCCTGAAAATACTTTCTATTACCCAAACAGTGCATTGTGATCAGTTCTGGTTACCTTGATAAGGACAAAATAGAAATGAAACAAGTTCATAAATGACAATGAAAATAATTAGAGGCATGAAAAGCTTCTAGATGAATAGTAAAATCAAACCTGCTAACTTCAGAGCAGGGAAAAGATAAAGGTGTTCAAAATAATGAACGGTACCAAAGAAAGTGAATCCTGTTCATCATTTCTCATCATACATGAGCAGGAGGGCATCTGTTGAAAATGAAAGGCAAAAAGGTGAAAAGCAATCCTTTCCCACAGCATACAACTGCCTAGTGCATTTCCTTTCCACTGTAGGCAATTGAGGCCAGGAACTTCATGAATTAAAAGGAATGGAAATGTGCATGGAGAAAAGAGACTACGTCAGCTGCTAAAAATAAAGTTGAGATTTTATTTTAATGGAGCTTCTCTTCCAGTGTAGGCTGCAGGACATAAAGCAGTCTTTGAGGGTGGGCAAGAGCAAACTTTTCCCCTTCAGAGGAGATTCATTTTAACTACCTTGCTCCAGCATTTCTCAGATCTTTCACTGCCAAACCTGACACTTTCCACTGTCCCAGAGAGGATGCCGAGGCAGATGCAGGAGTGGCTAGTTATGAAGCAGCAGGTTCTGTTCTACTGCACCAGCAAATCAGAAAAAGCTGGGAGAAGTTACATGTGGCCACAGGGAGACAAAAACAAACTGAGTCTGCAAGAGTGCAGAAGTGAAAATCAACCCTACAGTTCAGCTCAGTTCCTAAACAGCCAAACTTTCCGACAGTGATGGTCCCACTTGGAAACTAGCAGGGGGAAACAGGAAGAAGCTCTGAGTGCAGTGCTTTTCAGGAAAGACTATTAGACTGACACAAGCCTCTGAGAGAAAATTTCACTGCCTGCTCAAAGCAGAAGAGTCGTGAGTAACCCCGGAAACACTGAGGGCAGCAGGACATAACAACTATCTGAGTGAAAAGTGGAGATGGTGTCTTTGCTCCTATAGATGAACAAAGACACCATGTATTCCCCTAATCAGTCTCACTTTCGCTCCTGTTAATCACACATGGTAACTCCTACTCACTCGATTTATTGCTTTTATTGACAGCTTTCCTGTGTTGTTGCTGAAATTGAAACACAAAGTAGGAACTGATACACTCATTTATATTTTTCTTAGTGGCTTGACCAAAAGTGAAACCTGTTTGGCCTTTTTTTTTTTTTTAAGTGAAGAAATAAAAAAATATGACCAGTTTTGACATATGCACAATATCGCACTTCTTTCAGCTTACTCTGTTAAAGTTTTCAGTAAGGCCCACTGTGGTGGGATTTTATGAACAAGCAGGGGTGATTTACCACTTTTGGAGATGCCAAGCAGGAGTCCCACTCTCTCTGCTCTCTACTGAGGGACCCAAGGGGTGCCAAACACCTAACTTAGGAACAAAGGTTTGTAACTGAAAAGAGATGGTATAAAACACACGCATTTTCAGTATTTCAGAAATGTTCCACCTTCTTCCTTGTTTCAGCATGGAAGGGATGTTCTCTCTCTTCCAAAGCAGCAAAGGTTCCAAAACTGGTATGACTTGAATTTAAAATGTAACAGATATTTCTTTGCGTGTGCAGATGGCAGTTTCTACCATTATTTTTGCCCCACAGTTCTTATTTTTGTGTCATTTTAACTCCACTTCTCTCACCTGATCTAATGCGGCATCCTTCCCAGCTAGTGCAGTTAAACAGTCACTCTGCAGAGTTAAGTATGACATAGGTTTTTACACTACCAAGTGTTTTCTCAAGCAGCATTTTCCAAAAGCCCAGGTGAAAATATTCACCTGATGCCTCTATCCATGCATTACAAGTGATTCTTTTTGCTTAGTAACTTGAAATTCCATTACATATGAATTCTTTTACAAGTAGTTTTCCTTTCCCTTAAAGATATAGAAATCATTACTTGCTACAAGCTCTTTCTTCTATAAAGGGCAAGCTACTGTTTTGAGGGCTGTGTACTCTCTCTGAGATTTTCCTGATTTCTGCACATAGGTTCTTCCTCTGAGAACCTCTGTGTTCTTCCACAGCCAAAGGGGAGAGACAGGCAGAGCAGCAGAGAAAACAGCCAAGTACAGCCTGGGAAGAATTTGACACACCTCTTTCCTTCAGTCCCTCAACACATACTGGCAGAAACAAATATGACTGAGAACAGCATCAACCCAATCTGTTCTGGTACACAAACAATTATCACAAAGTTGATGAGGTTTTGCAGTAAGCCATGTAAGCCGTAAAGCAGTGCTTAGAATGGCTAATGTTTAAATACATACAGAGATATTTTGCTGTCCAGCACTCTGTAGGGAATATTAAGCATCTGAAGTACTCACAGACCTTTCGTAGTCTGGTTCTGTGTCTGCATAAGACTTCTCAAGATAATCAGAGACGGGTACAAGGATTTCAGTGCAAAAACCTGTAAAGTCAAAAGTCTTTTTGAACAGGTTATGAAAATCAGTGAAACAAAAGGCATATGCTTGTCTATGTGATCATTTCCAGCTCAAGTTTCTCTGATGACACCAGTGGAATACAGGGTAAATACAAAACAAAAAAATGGAACAAGATGAGTCTGATATCTTCAGCCTCCACTACAGCATCAGCTGGAATTGCAAGGGTGCTCTCACAACACTTGGTTCTGTAACCCTGCTTCCTGTAACCAGATGAAGTACTTTCCTGGGTCTTTTGAAGTTCAGCTGAGACAGGCAGCTTGGGCTACAAACTTAACCCAGCGGAGACCAAAACAATTGTGGCAGAGTGCGAGCATACGTGTGAAACATGAAACAAAAAGCAGAGGGATGATCCCTTCCATAACTGCTCATCCTTTGGTGTGCCCTGCAGGCACCCCTCCCAGAGACTTGGAGTTGGCCTTGGATATACAGGTAACACAGGGTGGGGAAAAACTTTCTTCCCTACCCATGCCTTTACAAGTAGCAACTCCTCCAGCTGGACAACTTTGCATCTGTGTCAATAAATGCAGCTTAGCAGCTAGGGGACTGTGTATCTTTGCAAACTGAGACTTCAGTGAAACTCATCTGTAGGAAATTAATTTGCTTTGCCAAGCCAACTTGACTTTTCTAAAACAGAAAAATAGACTAGCTGAGCCAGAATGTAAATTTACAAAATGATTTGAAGAAACTAAAAAGTACTTTTGAAAACCAGAGGGAAAATGAGAAGAGGGAAAATTATAATGCACCAATTAGCGTGGAATGTGAGTTGCCCAAGCTAACACAGAATTCTTTTTATTTTGCTTTCCCAAAGAGTCTGCAAAAATATTGAAGTTTAGCATCAGCACCTCAGACCTGGTACAAAGAATTACGATATTAATAATAAACCACCATATTTCAAATAGGAAAGAGAAAAGCGAGGTGGTTTAGGTTAGTATTCACTGTTTTAATAGCTCTTATCGATTAAAATTCATAGAAATTTCAATGGGATCATAACTCCATTGCATTTTTTTAAATCAACGATCAGTAGAGTCCTGTGACAGTGCTTTAGTGAAAAAGCCTGATGGAAGCAAAACATATGCTTGCATTTTGTCAATGTTAGTTGCCATCACTTCCATTTCTGAGTCAAAACTGTCATGTGTGCACACATGCACTCATGGATATATATCCTTACATCTTTTCCAGGAATGATCTCCTTCCACAAAAAAGGGGTGGTTTTGTATATTTTTACCAGTTCAGAATATTGGTAAACACTGAATTGGTTCACCCCTGAGTCTTGGTAAGGTCCATGAAGTTCCAGTGGAAGAAAGAGAAGTGCAGTAAAGTGACAGTTTGTAAGAGAACCACGTGCAGCCCACTCACAGATCTTAGAACAGGCTTTTGGAATCTCAAGGTTATGTACGTGTTTTGACAACAAAGAATTCAGCACTGAAAAAGAAAGTCCACACCCTTTAAAGAAAATTTTACAGCTGCATTCCTACAAAACTGCTTAAAATGGTTAAATAAATGCAAATAAAAATCAAGAGGGAGGCTCAAGCTTCCCAGTGCCTGCAGCCAGACCAGCTGTGGTGCCAGACCTGGAAGGATGTACTGCTGGCTAGAAAACTGGAGGGAAATAAGGTGAGTCTAGCATCACCCATCTGGCTCCTCAGCCCCTTGCCTGCTCCTTTACCTCACTGCACCCTTCAGACCTGCTGAAGAAAGCCAGCCCACAGCAAAAGTTCTAAGTCTTATCACCTCCCTGCACTGGCCAGAAACTGCAGTCCCTGGGACTTTGAGGGAGCAGCAGCAGCAGCCAGGGAAAATGGAGGGAAGGGGGGAAAAGCTGCTGTGGCGCTGTATTAGTGCTTGGCACCCAGTTGCAGGGAGTGAGACAGCAAAGTCAGCTGTGATCTAGCCTAATACACACTAGCAAGGAGGAGAGCAGCAAAGACGAAGCAGAGGGGATTTCCCCTCAGCAACAGTGATATTTGAAAGGATAAAAGATACAAACTGTTTTTTGGATTGCATGAACACTTAGCAGGAGCGTGGAGGAGTTCAGAAGAGGCTGTAAGTGCTTTGGGAGTATCCTAAACTGCATGTAAACTGAGTAAATCTCTGGTCAGCTGTGAGAGGGAAGCTGCAGTGATTTGTTTCAGCTAAAAAGGGATTTTATAAGCTTATAGCCTTTCTGGGCCCTTTGCTTACCAAAATGACCGTCATTGCAGTTGTGTCCAAGGCACCTGCTGTCTTCATCTCCTGCTGCTCTCCACAGAAGGTATGCGACAGGAACTTTTGTTTTCAGTGCTCATGATTATTTTGCCTGGGAAACGCAGCACATGGGGACTTAAATCCTCTTTTGGGAACCTCTCACCCCAAAGGAAATTAAAAAAAAATAAAAATAAAAAAGGCAAAATATACAAACAGAAGCAATCAGAAAGGTCTCTACCATTTCTACCTGTATTTTCTGGGGGCCTGAGGCACCATGGGCTCAAATGTGCATGCTCATGTGGTGGCACAGCCCAGCCCCAAAATCAGGATCCAGTTGGTGACCATCAGCAAATAAGGGAAATAGAAATGACAGGCTTAAAGAGAGGAATGTAGAGCAGGGGCCCCAAAAACACCCGCATATTGCCTATTACACTATTACACTGCAGAGACATCCAGTAGACGCCACCAGCAGGAACTCTGCCCAGATGTGTTAAGCAATTCCCTGCTGATATGGATTGCATCAGCTCTCCGGATACAGCTAAGTCATGCCAGTGTTTTTTGCTGTCCTTGAAACTCTTTAAAATGCACAGTAAAAGTTTTGTTGCTTTTTTGGTTTTTTTTAACCATTGTTAAAAATCAGATTGTCCCATATGTTTTACATTTTCAGTTCATTTGCTGGGATCGTGAATACCTTTGGGCAAAATCTTTGTTTCCTGAAGCTTAACTCAGTTGTACTACCTATAACAGATGAACAGTTTTCAGAGGTAAGCCCAGCAGTAAGTACAGACTACAGTTTCTTTGCCGTGTAGATGGTGTCTTTCCTCATTATGGCACAGCCTCTTCAGTTTCAGTGTGCTTTGTCCTCTGTTTATGCATCAGTTCCCTGTTCCTTCTCCTCAGAAAACCTCAGAATTAGGGTTAGGCAGCTGAAAGACAGCTCTGACCACCCCTGTTCACACACATTGCTTCAAATAATTTCCCCTGTAGAAAAATGCCTCCCGGTTGGAGGGTGGCTTCCCCCCAGCAATGCAAAGGGATTTTGTGAAGGGCCAGAGCATCCTTTCCTCCTCCCCACAGAATCCTAGCCAAATCACATCACATGCACCAAAGAGAGCAGGGTTGAAATGGCACCCGCCCCACTCTGCCTTTCTGCCCAAGAGAGGAGACGGCCCTGTATGTGGAGGGTGCTGTGTTGGGGAGAATGAAGGAGGCAGGTGCTGATGGCCGGGTCATGCAGACATGCCAGGGACTTTGGCCATGCCCAGCTGCCACCCCCTGCGTTAACTCTTGCTCCTTCAGAGGGGACAGGAAGAGCAAAACTTGGGAAGGACCCAGCAGTAAGCTGTCTAAAAGGACAACTTGAAGAAATGTGGTGATCTCCCATCTCAGACCCTGCTCTCTCCCCTGATCTCCCCTCAGCCCCCCACATCCTGCCTAATAATCCTGTTTTGCACATCTTGCTTATCCATGAGCAGCCTGACCAATGTCCACAGCCCCTCCAGCCTCAGAAAGTTCTCCTCTAAGTGACTGATGGTGCTGTCACATGCCAAATTTGCTCCTTTTAGCTCACAGGGCTGGGACGCTTCAGGCTGAGCAGTGGGCAAAACTGAAGAGAAATATCCCATCCAAGCACCATGTAAGAAGACACCTGATTGAGACATGGAGTGGATGAGGATCAGCATAGTCCGCAGGGTTTGGGGGAGGCAGGGAGCAGGTGAGAACCAGCAGCAGGATTGGGAAAAGGCAAAGATCAGGAGGGCAAAATGGGGAACACACAGGTTTGGAGGCTGGCAAGACCATGAAGAAAACAACATGCAGGGGGAGTAGAAAAGGAAAACTGAGACTGGCTGAGTAGTGAAAGCATGAAAGAGCAAAGCAAGGACTAGTGTTCAGCAAGGCAGTACGAAGAGCAATGTATAAATAAAAAATGGTACAAGCGTAGAAGCCTGGGGAAAACCAGGAATGTGGAGAAAGACAAGGACATAACACCAGGAAAGGGTGAGAGGTGCAAAGCAGCATGCAAAGAAAAATGATTAAAGCAAAAGCTTCTGTGCTGAGAAGTACTGAGGCTCTCCTTTTTTTTTGTCTTTTCTGCCCACAGATATCTACGAAAGTTTCTGACTAAGCATCCCATCTCTCCCAAAAGCCTCAGCCATCCCACACAGGGCAGCTGGCAGCTGTTTTCTATCACCTTCTTCATAGCATACCTGGCACCAGTGCTGCAGGGAAACATGTTTCTGTCCTGGCTGTTGGCATGTCTGCAGGTATCAATAGTATGATAAATCCATGTGATGCCTTTGCTTTTTAGAAACCCAGGTTTCCAGTGTCGATTCCATCTGTCATGGCACATAGCATCATCTAACCCCTGTACAGAGAATATGCATTAGGAGATACAACCCACCAAGGATTCTTCTCAGCTGACTGAGTTTACTTCTTTTCAAAAGAAGAGATTTCAAATGAAATATCTGGAGCAGTACAAAACCCCCAAATGTGTTTCTCTTAAATTCAAGAACATGGAAGAAAAATATTTTTATTTTGTTTTTCTGGAGGAAAAAGCGAAACCATCACACTTCCAGTGACACAATCACACTTCCCAGGGGGTTTCCAGCTGAAAGGCAAACCAATCAATGAAGAATTTAATTTTCTTGCAATGGAATTTTCCCTCAATAAATGAACAAATTTACTTCATTTCTTCACCTCAAACTTTCTATTGTAATCTGTAAAGCACAGTAATGTTACCTTCATCTCTTTCAGATGTTATGAAAATAAAGCCATGTGAAGCACGCAGTTGCTATAGTAATCAGCATCATACAAAAAGGCCAATGAGCCAACAAAGGACATTGTCTCCAGAACAGGGTTTAAATCATGCATGAACTGTATGTTAACCTTAAGACCCACATAAAATGAGGAGGAGGAAAAAAACATACTGATTCTTGCAAAAATCCTGCAAGAATAAATACGCTGTGTGCTGATATAATTAAAGGCTCCATGGCTCACACAGGCACCTTCTTTCTGACATTTCCTGGGAGATTTTTAGGCAACTTGGCAACCAGAAGAATGTTTTTATTAGTTAAGAGGGTTTGTGTCAAACTCTATTTGATTTGCCTGGTATGCATAATTTAATCTCATGCCGGATACTTGAGGAAATTGTGAATTTGTAAGTTCTTTTTACATTAGGCTAGATGCCTTGTAAGTATATCTAAATCATGCCATACATATATTTAAAAATACTTGGGATAAAACCTCTTAATTTTTGTCCTAACCTTTGTCCACAATATATTTTGTTGCTCTAGAAAACTTTCTTTTTATCAGCTTTTTGCTCCACACTATCATCACTAAAAAAGTAATGTTTCCTAACCACCAGACATGATGGGGCTCGCTATGTTTTGAAACAGCAACATGCCTGGGTGCTTAAGAGCATTTGGCTTTGTGCATTGCATTCAACCAACAACACACCCAAGTAGGCTGCTATTGGACAGGTACTTAATCCCTGTCATGTTTAATCACTACATTAAAAGATTTAAAGACTAACACTAAAGGCCATTCAGTTTGGGCACCATAGACTTAAATGACAAATCTTCTGCTCTGCATGACACCAATAAGAAAGTTATTAAGTCCATACTAAAGGCACTGAAAAATCCCATCCCTGCTCGCTGCATAACTCTCTGCAGCAAGGATGACTGTTCTGGAGTGCAGAAGACATGAGGGGGCCATTTTGCATTTCCTCAAGAATGTGACCCCCAATATAAAGCCTCCTACTTGAATACCACATTGCTTTGGGATGTGATTGTTAGCAGCAGCAGCCAGGGCTGTTTCTGACTGTCCAGTTGGCTAAGGCGTTAAAAGCCTCTCTTGGAGGTGTGGACTTTGCTACAATTCCTCAAGCGCTGTTACTCAATGTTTAACTCAGATCTTAGGGAGCTGCACCTCCAGGTTTTTCCACTAGGGCCACACATTCCCCATGTTGCACAAGTTCTGCTGGCTTCCAAATTCACTTCTCCAGTCCAAATCCAGTACTAGGCATTTTCAGCCTAGTAATTCATCAGCCAGAGGACTCTGGTGCTACACATGAACTATGGGGCAAACATGGATAACGCCTTCTTTGCTGTGTCCTAAGATCTCAGCTCCTCAATGTCCAGATGAGGGCACTGATGGATGCCACCATGGGTTCTTTCTTGAGCTTCTTACAGGTTTTCTTCCAATGGAAACCAGGGTAGGCACTAGGGGAGGAGTGATGCATGCTCTCTTTCTCCATAGCCTGCTGTCAGGGTACAGGTAGCACAGCTCAGAGGCATCCTCATACAGGTGCCTCATGTCTCAGAGGATATACCATTCAAAGTCCCCTTCCCTGGCAAAGACCAAGTTTAATCAACTTCAGAAGATTGCTTTGAAGATAATTAGTTGTTTAACCAGATAATTTCCAGAGTGTTATTGAGTAGATGAGAGAACCTGGGGGGTGCTTTTAGTCTTTTAGTTTTTACTTGCTTACATGTTGTGCTAGTTAACTTTGCTGCTTAGTTTATATCTGTGTTAAGTGTATCTGGAGGTTGTATATAGATGCATCAAATAAAAGAACAAAGTAGTAAAATTAATCATCACATGGATTTTAACCATAATCCTACAATAAAAATGGAAGCTGAAATTCCATCTGAGATGGACACCTGAGATGATTCCATTGAGTAGGGAGAAAATAGGAGACCATAATAAGGAATTCTACTGATGATACAAAATCTTTTTAATTGTTTTCATTAATTCATATAAAAAACCTCAGGGTTTGGAACTCAAATCAAAAGCCAGTTGAAAGAAAACTTGGATCTGCAGCAAGGTTTCCCCACATTACAATCCCTTTTCTTCCAAAACACAGTATAAAGGACTGAACCCCCAAAACCTGCCTTGTATGACCTTCTCTGTGAACAACAGGGATGTCTAAAGCCACTCTCTCATTAGTTTCCCAAGAGGGTAAGAAATTAGGATTGTGATAGTAGTGCATACAGTACCTTTATAATTGCTTTATCTACTGATAAAATTTCATTTTTCACAGACAATCCTACAGTAATTATCACTCTTTCCAGTTACCAGAAGCTGGCACAAACTTCCAGGGAGCAACTCTATTTCAATAATCAGATTCTGCCAGCAGCTGTGGAGCAAAGACATCCCTACCTGATGCTTTCCCAGCAGTCCTTTCATTTGTGCTGCCTCGACTGAAAATATTTTCACAGCCACAAAGCTAACAATATCACACATCTTTTCAAAGATCAAGTCTTCCTCATATGGTAAAAAAGTAGAAATTGTAAAACAGCAGACCACACAGTGATAACCACTGATACCGAATCTACATGATAAGGAAGTCTTATCAGTAAGGTCATTCTTCATGAATGCTTATTTAGAATTACAATGCCTCTATATGAAAAATTAGCAATCTATTCCATTTATCCTCATTTTATGTTGACAATATGTACAGTCATTCAAACCATGTAAATTTTTTCTTTCTATTAAAAGTAAACCACTGTTGTTTTCTGACCGATTACTCATGAGGGTGTCCTGGGTTCAGCAGTAGCAGTCATTTTTCTCCCTCTTAGTAGCTGGTGCAGTGCTGTGTTTTTGACTTTCAGCCTGGGAACAGCACTGATAACACCGATGTTTTCAGTTACTGCTTAGAACGTTTTGGTCTGACCAAGAACTTTCTGAGCCTCATGCTCTGCCAGGGAGGAGGGGAAGCTGGGAGGAAGCAGAGACAGGACACCTTACCCAGACTGACCAAAGAGGTATTCCATACCACAGCACGTCATGTCCAGGATGTAAAAACTGGGGGCAGAGAGCCGGAAGGGTGGAGGTTCGCTGCTGGGTCAAGCTTGGTATCGGGTGGTGAGCAGTTGTAGTCTCTTTCCTTGTATTTCCCTTGTTATTATTATTATTGCTGGTAGCAGTAGTGATTTGTGTTATACCTTAGTAATTGAACTGCTCTTACCTCAACCCTTTGGAGTTGCATTCTTTCAATTCTCCTTCCCATCCCTTCGGGATTGGGGGAAGAAAGAGAGGGGAGTGAGTGAGCGGATTGCGTGAGTTATAGTGGCTTAAACCATGACAGAGGGTAGTAAAAATTGTCTTTCTCATAGGTGTATGATATCCCAATATGGGTAGATTTTAATAGTCCAAAGCAACCTTTTCAAATATTAGCTGTTGTCGTGCATTTGCCTTGTCGTTTCATGCATCATTGTACACATACACACATGTACACACTGATAAATACAAAGATCAAGCTAAGGAAAATAAAATACTTTCTAGACCAACCACTGCTAGCAACAGACACTCAAAAATGAGACAAATCATGATCTCTGTATACAAAAGAATTATTTGTTGGAGTATGTCAGGGAAGACTTGGCCTAGGACGTTGTTAAATGTAAATGTAACATAAATGACTTTGCAGTTTGTTATATTCCATCATTCACATGACTTGCATACAGTCTGTGGCTTAAAGAGCATGGCAAGTCGGCTTTTCCTGTGATAAGTTTATTATTTATTTATTTATTTATTTTTATTTAAGAGAGTGGAAACAGAAATATGAGTACAAAGGAATCAGCAATGGTTGTCACTCTGTGAGATGGCCTCTCCAGTTCTCCTTCATATGTGTCTCTGGAAGAAATACAAAAGTTGCATGCCCTCTGTGTCTTCAATGGGACAGCATAAGAGGTTGTTTTCGTCTTGTAAGGGAAGTTAAACATGAAGTAGAGAGCTGCTGCATTCCTTATCCAAAAATTTACATATCACCACAGAAGGACTGAGGATCAGAACTTCACTTGTGTTAAACTTCAGAGCTCAAGTCTAGTCCTGAGTGTTTTGACATTAATTTCGATATTATTTTCAACTACTTTCATCAGTTCATGATTTTACAGATTTGCCATCACTTTATTGGCGGGGGGAGAGAAGATTTACGCATGATAGCTGGTGTTTTGGCTAGTTATGTCTTAATTAAAAATTAAGCACATGACACACTGTATGAAAGTATTATTTCCAGCATTACAAGCATTATAGCATTAGAAATCACTCTACAACTCTAATTCCAGTTCATAAATGATTACAAGCACTTACTATGCTATAGAACTCTTAGCTGAGAATCCTACATACTTATAACTAAGCTTTTGAGAAGCCTGGAGTCTTGGTAGAGATATCAAACCAAGTATTCACTCTCAGGGCAAAGATTTTCTTGTGTAAATCTTGCTTTCATGTTCAGTAGAAGTGCTTTTATGGAGAAGGGTAAAAAAAGGCATGGGGGCTGCTTGCTACATTTAGGAGCTCATTTGTTTAATTGAAGACTGGAGAGCATAACAGTGTCTGTAACAGGGTCTGTAAGCATTGAATTAACCAAAATTATAAGACGACAATGGAGGGATGTTCCTTATGGAGTGTAACATGTCAGTCTTAGAAACATCAGTATGGATACTTCTATAAAACATAAACCCCCGTCCTACACAATGCATATTACCACATTTCCCCTCATTCTGAGGTAGAGACTCTTCAGCAATTTCCAACTGTTTACTCCAAGTTGGAGAGGGTAATTTGTGCCTTGAAGGAAAACTTCCCATTCCAACATGAAAGTTCGAATTGTTAATGTAGTCTCAAAGATGCAGTTCATATGATTTTGGCTCTAACTGCATGCCAGTTTAAAATTTACTCTACCTTTTCACTTCCTTTATGATTGTTACAGATAAGAAGTCCTAAATAACAGACAAGCATCCAGTCTTGTTCATACAGTAAGAGCAAGAAACTGAAAATTGGCAGACTAAGCTCTGATGTCCAAGTAAGTCTGCTGTCTGCTCTTACAGAATCTACATTGTATAATGGTCTTACCCTTGAAGTTATGACTTATGAGTGTTCATCCAGCTTTGTAATGTCTTTATGTCTGCAATGACATCAATTTTGACCAATTTAGAAGTGTGAGATTGTCTTAATTTTCAATATCCTCTCTAGAATGGTGAGGACACCAGGTGAGATACTTCTTGTCAGCTGTCACTTGTGAGAAAGCATATAGGCACTCACCCACTGCTTCCTTTTCCAAAAGTGGTATCAGTTCAACCTTTCAGGGTTACAGAATAATCACTGGGCACAGAATCACATCTGCTCTGTGGGGTTTTTTATTATTTCTTTCTGTAATTGCAATGCTGTCAGGGAACTTGTAGGTTTACAAAGGAAAACCTGACAAGAAGTCACAATTAACATTTATTGTATCTGATTCTGATTCTCATGTGCATTAAGAGCTCTGTATTTCTTCTTCAGTGTCTCTAAACAGTGTGAAGAAGCTGGTATTTATTTTTAAGTGTCTGCAATAAGATCATTGTACATTAGTAAAGAAACTGGTTCAAAGGAGCTTGTCCAATCTTTAGTAACACTATAGTTTGCTCACATGCTTGGCTTTTTCCAAATAAGTAAGTACAGTAAAATCAGTATTTCACAGTTCACATAGATTAAACACCAGCCTAGAAAATCAGCACCAAAAGCAATACACTGTTTCATACCTGAGCAGACTTTCTGAGAGACCAGGCAGCGAAGATCCAGTTTCAAAAGATACATATTTTTGTTACAAATGAGTTCTGCATCCAGACAGCTCCAGTCATCACATTTGAAAGAGAAAAGCAATGGGAACAAGGAACTCTGAAGCACCTTGGTAAAACTCCAAGGCCTATTTCCATCACAAGGGCCAAACCTTTTAGTACTTATTCAGGCAAAACTCCCACATATTTTTCCTCAGTCATGTAGGATTTCACTTTCTCAAGTGAAAATATCTGCATTTCTTCAACATGCCGTACAGAAAGTATTCTTTTCTAGCAAAACTGTGAAAGCAAAATCACAAATGCAAAGAAAATCCCTTACTGTAGATCTATGTTTGGGCAGCAGTGGATTGACATGTATAGGATAGATGTTCAATGCTTTTCCAGACAAAACATTTATTGAATGCATTTGCTGGGTACATAGTGGCCTGAATGATCTCTTCTGCACATGGGTATTACCAGTCCAGAGTATATTTCAGTTGTGGGGTCAAGAGGTACAACAGGGCCACATGCCAATGTTGCCTGGGGCTGAGACAGGGATTATATAGTAGATTCAATAGAAAGGCACTGTAGGCACATGGGTCAGATGCAGCCTGCAACAAACTCTAGCAGGAACCCAAGCATAAAACTACATCCTCCAGCAAGATATCTGTAAGATAGTCTCAAGATTCTTCCAAGATTATGCAGTATTTCCCAAGATTACTGCATCTTCTGTGGTCAGCACTGGGGACAGTGGTTTTCTCAGGAGACAAACAAGCTATAGTACTTTTAAGCTCTGGGTTCAAACATGATTCATCCCCCACTTTGGTGATAAATTAACATTTTCATCCCCTTCTCTCCAGCTACAATCAGTGATCAATGTCTCCCACATCCTTGTCCTTCTGCCCCTCCTCTCATGATCCTTGGAAGGCAGGGAGTAAGACTCAAAACACAGGAATTAAATTTCTACTTACTACTAAACCAGGCAATTCACTGGGACAAGCCATGTGAGGCAGCTTAAACTCTCCTTCTTCTCCCTCCATCCCCTCTTACTTGTGTGTTTTCCTGCAAGGGACAGCCAGCCAAGCATCTGGTGTTTATATACGGATGAAAAAAAATGTTGTGAGTTGTACATTCTACATTTTGGGTAAGGACATACTGCACGGCAGGTACCAATAGCTACAGGAGGTTGAACCTGGTATAGCTGTCTCTGCAGCAGCAAGAGCTACAGTAAAATGAGTACCGCTGCTGAGGAAAGGAGGTGACACTTCTAACATCTTTAGCACCTGAGCCAAGAGGGGTTGGAGCTGTGGCTGATGCTTTTTCTTCTCAAGCTAAATAAGGTTTCATCTTCAAGCAGGAACCCCTTGGGAGTGCTCTCCTTCTCAAATTAAAACCTCCCCAGACAAAAGTGCTACTGATGCAGCTGTATAAAAACACTGGGCATAGAAAGCTGCATATTGCATGCTTATTATTTGAGCCTTCAACTTTTCAATTATCTCATGATGACTTTTTAAAATTATTTATTGACTGGAAAATATATGGATAGCTGCTTGGACTCAATTTCACCAAAACGCTGCTGCAGTGCTAATAACCAAAGCACACTTTGTATTCAAGGAATGAGCTGTTTAAATAGGAGAGTAATTATGAAATTAAAATGCCAAAGGAAAAAAAAAAAGGTAAATTGAGTTCGTCACTCTGTAGTGCAACCCAAGGGTAAAGTGAACTTCTGGCATGATGCAAGTTTGTCTTGGAAAAATAGAGTGTCTTGTCTCAAAAGCAATTGGGCATTGTGCAGTCCCTTGTTTTAGAAAAATATGTGCTGTGTTTGTGCTGGGATTGCTTGTCAGATTTTTTTTTTAGCCATGGCAGGTTGATAAATGCAGATGCCTGCACCCTTCCAAGCATTATTAAGCATGTCACATTAATTGCACAAAGTCATTTTCCTGTGCTCAGCAAGTCAGACTTCTATATATATCTTGGAAAAAGAAGGTAGGCATGTGGTCAGAAAAACAGCTGTCAGTCAGGCTTCTCTTTCACAACCAAAACAACAGTTAACCCAAACCTGCATAGCTACGTGATGTAAGGCAGTTTCAGCCATGCTGCATGCTGCAGAACATACCAAGATTTCCTCATGAAATCTCTGAGTAAACAAAAGCATTTCTCCAAAGCACCTTTCACAACTACAGCAACTACTCAAGTCTTCTTTCTGAAACCAAACACCATGTCAGGAACCAGGGCCAGGCTGTGAATGTAGAAAAGTGCGCAATACAGCACAGCAGACAGCAGAAAGGAAGAAAAAAAAGGACTGAAAATCCATGCAAAGCTGCCATTCTCACGGCAGAATGCAAAACAGCCAAAAAAAAAAAAAAGAAAAAAAGAACATGCCCAGTTCATCTGTGGAGGTGATCAAAGGAAATACTGTGGAGACCTGCGCCAAAGTACAAACCCCATGGGGAAGAACAGAAATGTCTATGTTCTGCTCCTTCAAGAAGACTGGAGGAGGTAAGTGCAAGGCTGGCAGAAAGATGACACACTAGATTTGGAGATGAAGGGGTGTGCATGAGCTGCTGCTTCTTTCACCCTGTTTCCTTCCAGAGGCCATTGCGCCTGGCAAAGCATTCAGGGAAATAAGACTTTCCTCTGATGAGCTTATCTCAGCAAAATGCAGCAGGAAATCTCCCTCAGCTTGCAGGGAAGAACCGAAACAATCTCACTTGATCAAGATCAGCCTTCCAGAAATGGGAACTCCTTTAAGATAACATGACTTTTCTCATCACACCTTAACCGCAGACCAGTTCATCTCTTCATGAGGAGAAAGGGGAGAACAAGTGTGCTTTTCAGGACACAGAAGCACGCATGGCCCTTCAGAAATGCCCACAGAAAAGTTAAATCCTTAGGTTAAAATGAAGAACCAGATATAAAGTAGCTCAGATTCTGGAAAAAAATATTGAAAGCCACCCTTGGTTGTATGTTCATGGACCACGCATCACCTTTTTTTGTTCAAGTGGGGGAATTTAAGTTAATCGGAAGCATACCTGACAAAAGGCAATGTTGAGTTTAGTCAAGGAATGAAATAAACTTTTCTGAGTACTGCTTACATTTTGCTTCTGTCCTTTTCAAACTAATGTTTCTATCATGTGAATAAGAAGTGCAGTAATTTGGTAGAATTAAAACATTCTCTTTGCTATTCCTACACACCAAACCAATGGCAAAAGCTAAGGGTTTCATAAACTAAAAATTAACACTGGCAAAACCCCACAACTATATAAAAACACATGGGAGGTGGCGGGAAGCATATCTGAGCCATCTCCAGAGGACTTTGAAAAGTGAAATATATATGTCCTTATTTCCACTTTTCTCCCTTATATCTGACTCCATTGAGAATTTTCCCCCAGCTTTCAGCACAAGGATAACCATGTTTACCATACACAGCAAAGGGTAGAGAGGCTAGAAGGTGCTGGACAGGTTTTAAGATTTGGGGGGCACAATATTAACCACTTTAAACTACTTATCTCTCATCATCATGACAGAAGAAGAGAAAAGGTTAGAAGCAAGCCCTGCTTCAGTTGTGACCCACCTTCTACATCCAGGGCTTGAGGTCAAAGCATCTGACTTGCCTGCCAAGGCCTGGCTGGGCAGTCTCCACCACACTGTTGCTTCACTGCCTTCTTAAGCTAAGGATTACACTGTATTAAGCCAAATGATTTGCAGTGAGCTATAGACAGCCCTTAAGGAGTCAAGTCTCTCCATTTGCATTGAAAATGAGATCTGAGTCAAGAATGTTGCTCCCACCTTCAAATACCTACCAGGGCAAGAGACGAAAAGATGAGAGAACAGACCACCACAGTCCATCATAATCCCCAGTCACTACAGAGATTTTTTATCTCCCAGTTGCCCAAACTAAGCACTAACTCAGAACTTTGATATTTCATTATATTGATCATGATCTTTTCCCCTCACTTATCTTTTTATCTGCAAACGGAGGCATAAAGGATTCAGCTATCAGCAAGTTGAAGCATTTGGCTTGGCTCCCAAAGGCTCATAGCACTTCGGTGTGCTCTTTCTGTCTAAAAGGATTAACTAAGGTAGATTGTTCACTAAGAAGATGCTACTATCTAAGGGGTTACCCTTACAGAGCTTCAAAATCTAATTTTCACTCACATAATTGTTAGAAATCAACACCAAAAACATGAATTATCAGGTAACCTGTATTGGGGGTTTCACGTCAAATGAGAACAGGACACATGCATCATTCTGTTTGTGTGTTTACAAAGACATCTCCAGAGGGAATTATTTTTTACAAAGCTCTGAAGTGAGACATCAAAATCTACTGAAATTAATATGCAGCAGACTTGGTTCACAATGGCATTTCTCCAGCATCACAAGTAAATGGTGAACAAGGCTTGGGATTCTATTTTTAATGTCCTTTTCCTCCCACTGGAAACTGCTGCCTATTCCATATAACTTGTGTATGAGACAAGTTGTATTTATTCTATTTCAGCATCTAGAAGAGAAAGACAATAGTTTCCAAATGTTCAGATGCTATGATCAGATTTTCTGCAGGGCTCCTACTGAGAGACCAGGTTATTAGCCCTAATTCTTAATTTTTTACTTTTTACTGAGCATTACTTCAGTCACGCAATTGAAGTATCTCACTGGAGCCTGCTCTGTGGAGGGGATTGCTGCATAATACAGTCTAACCACTTGTTCTCCTCAGCTGCAGTCCACACCCAGGCCTTTGAGCAGCAGCAGGGATAAAAGAGGAAGCAGGGAGGGAGTGGTGGCTTTTCCACTGGGAATTCCAATCAGATTTCTCCAAATTCAGAGTCTGCCCAGCTGGGCAGATCCAGTTGCTTTCCAGCAGCTGGTTATACCAGTGTACAGTACCTGAAAGCACTCAAGGCAGCAAAAACATTTCTGTACCCTAATATCCCAGCATTTCTGAATATGTAACATACTTAAATGAGGTAGGAAAGTACCACTATCCCCTTTGTAACAGAAACAATTTAGGCACACCAGTGGACACCGTTTATCTGTGGTTAGTCAAGCTGCTTCAGAGCAAGAAAAAGTTATAATACATGCTATAAAACCTAAAAGAAATTTAGTACTTCCCCCAAAATAACAATTTATCCCTAGCAGAATCAAAGTGAAATTCATCATGCAGCTTGGTCACTTGTGTAACACTGCTATGGTGCAATTTGCTCCGCATATATTACTTATCATTGTTCACATGTCTACAGCCAACATGATTTGTCCCACACCTCCTAAAAGAGAAGGAAGGCTGAGTCTTTTCATATCTGTGTCCTATTCAGAGAAGTCTCCTTGCCACATGTCTGCATTCAGTCAATGCAATTAACCCGAGCACCCACATCAGCTTGATCCATGCTGCACATTTCCTCCACCTGCTATCATCTGCCTCTTCCTAACAATTGCATTGGTTTCTACAGATGAAAACCTGTAACATTTCTAAGCAATATTATCTCAGAGCAGTGATGGACCATGAGTTGCCCATTGTTAACCAGGAACAAGATGCCAGGGTTGCAATCAGTAGTTCCATGGAAAATAAAAATGCACTTGATGCTCTGTAGGGGACAAAAAACCCAACTCCAAACGAAGTGTCAGCTACTATTTGGTAAGAAAAAGGGTTAGAAAAAAGACAATCATCATACAAATACACAGTATTCCTATCTTGGATATTTTGAGAACCCCTGGTCCTCCCTGCTATAAAGGCTGGAGAAGATGACCAAATGTCCCAACAAAAGTTATAGAGACAACTTCCACACAATGACTGACTGGGATATATTCCAGGAAGAGGTTTAGAAGCATTGCCTAAGTATGCAGGGGTAAAATTGTGATGGCCAAAGCTAGGCCAGAGCTGAAATCCATGAGGGATGTGAAAGACAATAACAGCATATGTAGTTACATCAGCAGCAAAAGGAGGACTAAGGAAATCATGGCGTTGCTGCTCAATGGGGCAGAGCACCTAGTGGCGCAGGACATGGAAAAGACCATGTCAGTGTCATTGCTACTAGCAAGGTGTGCTCTTTAGACTCCCTGATCCCTATGGGTACTAGCAAAGTTTGCAGGAGAAAGGTGCTGCTCACAGAATAGGAGGATGATGCTATGGGCTACTTAAATAAACAAGACATATGTAAACTCATGGGATTAGAAGCAACTGAGCACACTGAGAGATGTCCAGCATCACTGTGAGGCCACCTTCTGTCATCCCTGAACAATCGTGGTGCTCATGGGAGGTCCCCCAGTGCTGGAGGCAAGGAAGATCTGGGGTATGGGGATCAAGGAACACATGGCTCATCAGCTTCACCTGAAACTCTGGGAAGAGGTTTCCAGAATCAGTAAGAGCAATAAGATGACTGGGAACAGCCATCATGAACCAAAAGCAAATTATGCCTGACCAGCCTGAGCACCTCTGTTGATGAGAAGACTGGATCTGCAGGCAAGAGGAGAGCAGATGTTGCTTACCTAGGACTTTACTGATGACATGCTTCCCCACAGCATCCTTATAGGCTAGGAGGAAATAACAACTGAACATGTGGGCTCTGCAACAGGTCAAGGGAAAGGCAGCAAATGAGTGCATCTTCCAGATCGAGTTTTCTCAATTTTACCATTTCTGAAGTAACAAGAAAGCTCATGGCACAATAAACTTTGTCCTGAATCTGAAATTTTAATACACCAAAGTTGGCAGGTTTTGCTACTGTGTGGGAGAGACCATCCAGATGCAGAAGTTGGTGTTCATTCCAGTGATTTTTTTTAGATGAATACCAATGTCCATCTTAGCACAGCAATATACCCTGCTTTCAGACCATGCTGTGAAGTACTCTTGCACTTCAGTCTTACTAGTCCAGTTATACCTCTGCCCACCGTATTCCTTGTGAGTACCAGGACTTTCTGCACTGATACATAACAGTGTAGTTTAAGTCCACCAGACTTAACAGCTATTGCCCTGTAATATACACCTTAGGTCTTCCAAAACTGCGCTAAAAACTATAATGTATCTACGCCTTCTTAAAGATCTTAAACACATTTCCTGTCCCAGAACAAATATTTTGCTTCAGTATCATACTTTTGGGAACTTATGTTTATGGTTTTAACAGTTTATTTTAATATTTAAGAACTTCTCATGCTTCTACATTTTTTTTTAAAGCATACTATCTGCAAGTGTAGAATCATATCTATTAATTTCCTTTATTAAGGGATAATGTAAAAAAGATTCAGGTCTGTTTTCTTTTTACTTTCTACTTATTCCTCCTCTCCTTCTATGCTTGCAGCTGCACATATTCAATGCCTTAAAAAAGTCAACAGCCCAAAAAGTCAAATTTTGCATGCGTTGCTGTCATGGTTTAAGCCGTAACTCATGCAGTTTGCTCGCTCACTCCCCTCTCTTTCTTCCCCCTACTCCCGGAGTCATGGGGAGGAGAATCGAAAGAATGCAACTCCCACGGGTTGCGATAAGAACAGTCCAGTAACTAAGGTGTAACACAAACCACTGCTGCTATCACCAATAGTAATAATGATAATGGAAACACAAGGGAAAAGAATACAACCGCTCACCACCCACCGACCAATACCCAGCCCAACCCAGCAATGCTCCCACCCTTCCGGGTAACTGCCCCCAGTTTTTACATCCCGGGCATGATGTGCTGTGGTATGGAATACCTCTTTGGTCAGTTTGGGTCAGGTGTCCTGCCTCTGCTTCCTCCTGGCTTCCCCTCCTTCCTGGCAGGGCATGAGACTCAGAAAGTCCTTGGTCAGAGTAAACATTACTGAGCAGCAACTAAAAACATCGGTGTTATCAGCACTGTTCTCAGGCCAAAAGTCAAAAACACAGCGCTGCACCAGCTACTAAGAGGGAGAAAAATGACTGCTACTGATGAACCTAGGACAGTTGCTCAATTTTGAAATTACCTGATCAACCTGCTTTCAACACTGATCCACCAAAGCGCAAATTTTACCTGTGTTTTTAACCCCCCCCCCCCCCCAGAAAACAAACTTGCAATGCATAGGCCTTAGTGTAGGTAGGGGAAGGAAAGAAATGACACGAGTTAATGGAAAAACTGTTTTCAAGGGTAGATGATAGAGCCAGGCTTCAGGCACAGCTGCACAGGGTCAAGGTCAGCTGCTCACCCTTAGTCCACAGGCCCGGCCCTCACTGCCGCCCAACCCTCCCAGCCCCACCAGCCAGTTCTGCCCTCTGTGCCCCCAATGGTTTTGAGTTTGAGCTAACACGGGCCTCTTGCTCTACCTGTGCTCATCCTCTCCTCCATCGCCTGCACATGGGCCTGACACAGCTGGGACGGCTATGTAGTGTGCTGCCTGTCCTTGTGTGCCTTGGTCAGCAGCAGCAACAGCAGAATAGGGCCCCAGCGCGGGCTCCCCTCCAGAGGTCATTGTCCGTTCCCCTTCTTGCGCTCCCTCCCACTGGCCAGCCCTGGCACCCGGCCCGAATTAAACTTGATACACCCTGGGCGGGCTGCCATGGGGCCGCAGACAGGCCTGACACCACGACAGGCCTTGATGGTGGCAGGGCTCTCCTTGCTGAGGGCTTAGAGGTGGCGGCGGTTGCTCTCCTTGCCTGCAACAGCTGTGTTCCCTTGCTGTGCCACTGCTCACCTCCATGTCTGCATGCTGTCCTGCCTGCAGAGCTGCAGGCAGGGTACGTGTGTGTGAAAGCATGTATGCATGCGTGTGTGCACATGGGGGTGCCTGCACACGTGTGGTGTATCAGTGTGCATGCATATCTGTAACATATACATGTGCATACATATATAGATGAGCATACAAGCATGCATGCAGATATACATGTCCCTGCACACGTCCCTGCGTGTGTATTTGCATGTATGTCCATCAGCATGTGGATATAGAGTCACAGAATCACAGAATGGTTTGGGTTGGAAGGGACCTTAAAGATCATCCAGTTCCAAGCCCCTGCCATAGGCAGGGACACCTCACACTAGACCAGATGGCTCAAAGCCCCATCCAACCTGCGGCCTTGAACACTGCCAAGAATGGAGCATTCACAGCTTCTTTGGGCAACCCACTGCAGTGCCTCAGCACCCTCACAGTAAAGAACTTCTTCCTTATACCTAACCTGAATTTCCAATTTTAGTTTGAATCCATTACCCCTTGTCCTATCATATGTATCCTCTATATGTCCTACCCTATATGTACATGCATGTGCCTGTCAATCCCCCCCCACAGGTATATATATATATGTGTCGTCCATATATACACACACATATATGCATATATACACACATACATAGATGTCCATGCGCGTGCGTGCGCCTGCGTACACGCGCACAGCGCCGGACGGCCGCGCGCCATCGCCAGCGCCGCGCGAACTGCCGCACTCCTCCCCCCCGCCCCCGCCAATCCGCCCCGGGCCTTGCGCACTGCGCATGCGCCACCCAGAGCTCCGCTCCGCCCCGCCCTCCGCGTCACCGCCCCCGCTCTCTGATGCAGACCACAGCTCCATAAGGAGGGAGCCCCGCCCCCCGCGCCCTTCGCCCCGTTGCCCTCTTCCAACATGGCGGCTGCCGCCTCACGGACGCAGGCACACAGGCACCGCCCCGGCTCCCTTCCGCCGGGAGCCGCGAGTGAAAAAGACAGGAAGAAACCGGCCCGGGAACTCTATGGTTTCGCGGGGTGGGCAGCGTGGAGCAGCCGCCTTGTCCGCCCGCCCCTGCCCGCGTTGCACGCCGGGACGCAGCGGGTCCTCCTTCCCGCCCCCCCTCCTCCCCAACCCCCGCCCGTCCTCCGAGCTTGCGCTGCGCCGATATCCGCGTTGCTCTCAAGATGGTGGCGCGGAGCTGGCGCTGAGAGCGAGTGAGTCCGCGACAGGAGGCGCAGCCGCGGGCCTGGCCCGCCCTCCCGCCCTCGGCAGGCCGCTCCCTCGCCCCTTCCCGGCAGGCCGCGTCCCCGTCTTCTCCGCACCGGGGCCTGGACGGCTCCTTCGGCAGCAGCAGCGGAGACGGCTCCTCGCCTGTGGCCCGGCCCCGAGCGCAGCGCGGCCCCCGCATGAGCCCGGGCCGGCGGTGGCGGCGGGAGTGACCGGGAGCAGCAGGCCGCGGCGCCCAGGTCGGTAGGCGCTGCGCAGCGCCCGGCCCGGAGGAGGGCCGGGACGGGGGATGGCGCCCGGCTCACGCCGGCCCTGAGGGGGAGGGAGCCGGGAAGCGGCCCTGCCTGTTTCCCTCCGCTTGGGAGATCCACTGCCGGGGGTGGGGACGGGAGGCGTCGGCGGCAGGGGTGCGTGGCCCCGGTGGGCATCCCCCTCCTTCCCGTGAGGCACATGGGTGCGGGGCCGCCCCGTCCCTCCCCAGGAGCGGGAAGGCCGGGCGAGCTGGTGGCTCTGGGCTGCAGCCCGCCCCCAGGGGGGACTGGGCTTGCTGGGCGACCTTGGGTGAACCCAGCCTGTCCCTGCCTCAGTTTCCCGGTTCGGCGGGGCTGCCGTGGGCACGGGGCGCCAGGGTGCTCTCTGCATGGCCTAGCTAGGGCAGCCGGGGAGGTGCGGGTGTGTGAAGTACTGCGAGGGTGCGTAACTAGTGTGCAAGGCCTGCTTAACAAAGTAGGTGTGTTCACTTGTTCCTGTTACCTTCTGTACAGTCTGAAGAGCCGGATCTTCTAACCTGTGAACAGAGCGCTTTGCTAGTAAACGGGATCTGTCACTTCCCACTACAGGACATTTGGGGTTCCGTTTTTAAGTGTGGCAGCAATATTTCTTTTAAAGGAGCTCTGTGGGGTGTTATAGTTTACAGCTGATTTGTATATCTGGTGTCTAAGATGAGGTGATGTGGTCATTCAGAAGTTAGTATGGCTGAGGGAACGAAGCATGGTCCACAACTCTCCTTTAGGTGGCAAGAACCTGTAATCTATAAACTTTTGTTATGCTACTTTTTTTTTTCCCCCTCTAGTTAATGGAAATACTTTTTTTGTTTTCTTCTATGTAAGCTATGTTACAGCCCTGGAACAAAACCTGTGTCTTACACATCACTTCAGGAATGGCCTGTGTCTGTATGGAAACTTCCCTAGCCTCAGTAGGTGGCTGTGCAAATATGAGCCTCTGTGAGAATCAGCTTGTCAGATTAGTTTTACTGTGCCACTTGCAGGTCTACCAAAAAGTTCTGCAGTGTGAAATTGTATGTGATTTTAGCTTTGATTTCCTAACAAAGTAAAATGTATGTGACTGTATTGTTATTTTACCTTTTTGGTTTTGTTGTTGACTGGTTTGAAAGGGAGAGGTCTAAAACATAAGATTAAGTTACTAATTCATGCAAATAGCATCCAGTTAGAGATTCCACGCTGAGAGGGAACCTAAACTCTAGGTTAACGGTGTTGTTAGACATCTGTGACTGGGTGGGATGATAATAGAGGTAGTGAGAGGTACCCCTTGATAAGAATGAAAACTGCTGGAAAACAGGCTTTACAGTTTTAACAAACTGCTTAGTTTGGATGATAGCATGGAATACTCTGTGCCCTTTCATCTTGGAAACAGTTAAAGGTTTGAAAATACTGTGAAACTTGGAGTGTGTTGAACTCAAAATAGGAAATATGCGTTACCAAATTGCTATGGATATTCCATAGTTTTCCTTACACTCATTTGTCTTTTAAAAAGAAGTGCAGTTTGCAATCCTTATGACTTGTCTTTGTAACAGTGATGTTCTGTCAATTTGATAGAGACAAATCTTCAAAGAAAATCTAGACCACTGCTTAGGTTTACAGGGCTGAAAAATACCTTTAATTGAAATTATTTCTGTGCAGTATTATGGGATGCTTCATCTCTCTTTTATGGGTACTTTCCATTCTACTCTAAATGTTTGCTGTTTAATGTATCTTTCATACTAGAATCAAGTTTTTTTTTCTGTTTACCAGCATTGTTTGCTGGTTTTCCTTGCTGGACTATCCCTAGTATCTCCCAAGAATTTATAAATAAAAGCAAAATAGTTTGATTTGTTTGGGATTTTCTAGGGACATGATTCTGTGACTGTGTAAAGAAAGTGACTGAAGGGAAGGCAGGCTTGAAACAGCAGAGCAGTTTAACTTGTTCACAGCAGTGTGTTTTAAAGCCTAGAGCTTTCAGTTTGGGTCCTCTTCAGAACTCTTAGCATTGTGTGGGTTTGATCCTTTTTTTAATAGCAAACAAAGCTTTTAGTCTTTTTTTAATTACTGCCACTGCTAAAAGACATATGCAAATGATTATTCTTTTGTGGATGGGATTTAAAACTGTGTATGTATGTTAAATACACTGAGGGATGTTCTCAGCTTGTTAGAGCACCTTGAGACTGTTCATGTTCTAATTGACTTGAGGAAATAAAACAGATTCTTTTTCTTTTCACTTCATGTTTAGTAGGAGAAAGCTTTTTTTTTAGAATTATGGAATATGTTCCCCAGTATGAAATCATGCTTATTTCATTATGAATATTTGCTTTCTGAGCTTATAACATTTTGTATAAACAATAGTGTAGTACAAGATGTGGCATTTAATGTGGAATGAATATAATGTTTACATTTTTATAACTGCATCAAATATGCATCCCCTTCGTTTTTGCTACGGAGTAAATATTTTTTTTTTTCCTCTGCTACTTTTGGTTTCAGTTTATTTTGTGAATGTTTAGAGAGAATTAATCTTTTTTTTAAATGCAGGAAATGTCTTTCTCTCTCACCATGACAGTGTATTCATACACTAGAAGATGAAAGCCACTAATTCTTAAAAATAGAACATGCAATTGAGGGACAAAGGGAGAGAATTCCTAAAATATGTAGGCATATATCTCATTTTCAGTGTCAGTCTTTGGTACTGCGGGCCAGGTCTTTGCTTCACTTTAGTTAATGAATTGATATTGATTTTTAAGCAAAGGAGATGTTTTACACTTTTTCTGAAGCATCCAGTATATTTAAGGTAGCTGTGAGTTTTACAGAGAAGCAGTGTTGAAAGATTTTCTGTCATTAATCAAATGCTGATTTGTACATGGATGAGGGTAATACATTTGCTGTCAGGGTCTGTAACAAATAATTTAGAATATGATGTTTACTTAAAAAAAAAATCATTTTCTCCCCCACTCCAGGAGAGTGCTGTAAGCTTTGCTGAATATTTGGTTCCCAGAAACAACAGCAATGAGCAAACCACGTGTTAGAAGTGGCTTTTTGTAACCTTAATATTTTGACCTTAACTTTTACTCCATTAACTTCTTGTATTTACAGGCAGTGCCTGACAGCCTTATATGGCTGTATTGCCTATGAATAAAAGTTTGGAAAAAAACAGGTTCATATGAACAATAATGTGTGTAATGTATCTAGTTGGTCAGCAGAAAATCAGCAAATGCAGTGTAAAGGTAACATTTTGTAATGAAGCAACACTTCAGTAGCTATACTGGCTGATAGTATTCTTCAGGAAAATAAGCTTGTAGGATAAATATTTAAAAAAAAAAAAGAATGATAAATAATGTTGAGATCCAGGATTCATGGTTAACAATACAATACGTGACCAAATAGCACTTTTAATTGGTATTTTTGAATAGTTCCACCTTTAGGTGGCTGGGAGTTGACAGGACTTATTAACAAAATAACTTGCTTGTTGCAAAATTACATTATAAATTAAATATTACCATGGTGTTCTGTCTCACAAATACTCATGAATTAATCTCTGAAAGGAAGCATTAACTAATTCTTACTTTTAATAGGTTGAGCCTGCTTCCCTGTATTATGAAAACTGCTGAATGGAGGAAGAGGGTGGAAGTCAGTCTTTAGCGATACTCTCCATTACCATCCTGCATGGTTCTTTGCCTGTGTTTTACAGAGTGTTGAAGAATTAGGAGAAGCTGCAGTTGTTCAGCTGGGTGAACTAAATGGGTGGCTTGCCTCTGGACCCTGACTCTCACTTCACTGTCTTAGGTAAGAGGGGTGACCTGCTTCTTTTGAAGCAACTTGCATTTCCTTAGAACAGGTGTATGTGTTCTAAGAGAAACTTCTAGTTCATGAAGCAGTGGTTTGGGTTGTTGTTTGTTTGTTTGTTTTTTGTTTGTGGGTTTTTTGGGGGGTGTGGGGTTTTTTTTGGTTTTTCTTTTTTTGTCACCTGGTGGCTTGAAAAGAATATTAACAGCATGTGGCTGTTCTAGAATTGTCTTTGGAAAGCACTCCTGTTTGCATCTATCCACACACCTTTGAAAACATGCTGCGTGTTACCTTTGAGAGTCATGCTTTTCTTGTGTGGTATTTCGACAGTGGGTACTGTACCATAGGTGAATTACAGCAGTGATGGTTTAGCACAAACTTGAACCGATATACCAGCTGTCTGCTTGATATTGAGGGTGTAACTTTTTGCATGGAATCATAGAATAGTTTGGGTTGAAAGGGACCTTTAAAGGTCATCCAGTCCAACCCACCTGCAATGAAGCAGGGAGGTATACAACCAGATCTGGTTGTTCAGAGTCCTGTCCAGCCTGACCTTGAATTTTTCCAATGATGGGGTATCTACCACCTCTCTGGGCAACCTCTTCCACTGTTTCACCACCTTCATTGGTAGAATTGCTTTCCTGTAATTAGTCTAAGTCTACCCTCCTTTATTTTAGAAGCACTACCCCTTGTCCTGTCACAACAGGCCTAAGTTTGTCCTCTTTTTCTTATAAGCCCCCTTAAGTACTGGAAGACTGCAGTAAGGTTTCTAAAGTCTACCTGGAGCCTTCTCCAGGCTGGACCACCTCAGTTTGCTCAGCCTTTCTTCATAGGGGAGGTGCTCCTTTCTTATCATTTCTGTGGCCCTCCTCTGGACTTGCTGCAACAGATCCTTGTCTTTCCTGTCTGAGGACACAAGAGTTGGAAGTAGTACTCCAGGTAGGGACTCACTAGTGCAAAGTAGAGGGGCAGGATCACCTCCCTCAACCAGCTGGTCACACTTCTTTTAGAGCAGCCCAGGATACAGTTAACATTCTGAGCTGCAAGTGCACATTGTCTGCTCATGTTCATTATTTTATCCACCAGTACCCCCTAAGTCCTTCTCAGGAGCACTCTGTATTGCTATCAACCAGCCTGTATTGATACCAGGTATTGCCCTGACCCAGGTGCAGGTTATTGACATTTGGCTTTGTTGAACCTCATGAGGTTTGCATGGGCCCACTTCTCAAGCTTGTCCAAGTCTCTTTGGATGGCATCCTATCCCTCAGGTGTGTCAGCTGCGCCACTCAGCTTGGTGTCATCTGCAAATTTGCTGACTGTCTGTATTAAACACTACTAGACTCAGTACAGACCTCTTAAGAAACACCACTCATCACTGATCTCCATCTGGACATTGAGCTGTTGACCGCTACCATCTGGATGCAGCCATCCAACCAGTGATGTGTTGAAATGCATGCTGGTTGTCTTGAATCACCTCCTTATCTTTCATGTATCTTCATGTTCAATCCTGGTGTGACATAATTTCAAACCTGTGACCTAAGTACCTACATAAGACAAAGTATCAAAACCTATAAGGTAGTTTGAAACCCAGTTTAGGTTTGGTCTTGGTGGGCCTTGCATCAGCCAGTGGGATCACAAGCATAAGATCATGGAACCTGTATTTGGGTTTGGCTAATTGCATAGCTATGATTAGTACGCATGATTTTCTTTTTGTTCTGTCCTATGAGGACTGCGGCAGGACTCCTGTCCTGACCAAGCTAGAGTTCTAGGGACAAATGCTAGTTATTCATCTGTCCTTCATAGGGAGATCACACTTTTGCTCCCTTTGATGGATCCTTTTTTGGACTTGTTGATACTCTGTTGATAATCGTTACATTAAAGAAATCGGTGAAATGAAATGAGAGTGACAAATGAGCGCCCCTTTTCCATACCTTTAGGAGCTGTGTGCAGGGGAGGCACAGGACCTGTGTAACATGTTGCCAAGCTTGCATGGTGCTGAGAGATGCCAGACTTGTCCAGGCAGCTGGGCTCTGGCACTGCTTGTGTACTCTTGCTCTGGTATGCTCTGTGGGACCCAGGTTGGAGCAGCTGCAGTTCAGCAGGCTTGGGATGTCAGGGGGTGGTGGAGTGGCTCTTAAAGGAGCTAAACTTCTAAAATGGTCTGCAGGTCAAAATACTTCAGAAAATGCTACCATAGTTGTAGACAAGTTTTACTTCTGCAGATGGTTAGTCATGTGCAGGAGCTGAATATTTTAAGCATGATATTTAATGCTTAAAATATTTTGATTTTATGGTATGGTAATTTTCATTTTCTTAAAAGCTATCAAACTCTTACAAAGCTAGATAATATTGAAGAGGTCTATCACTACTTCAGAATTTCTGTTTTCAGTATCATGTTTCCAGCTTTCTTATTTATATAGCCATATTCAGGTAATGATTACTTTTTGTTTCGTAGTGATATCTCTTGAGCAAAATTGTGATAATAAATGCTGTGGTTTAATATGTGTGTATGCCCTATTTTATTTTTAGGAAGTCCGTGGTATATGAGAATACACAGACTGCAGTGGCAGCACCTAGATCTGTTTCAGCTGTTGTAGCAAAACTTACCTATTTGGGACCATGGCAACACATATTTACAGTCTATGCAACCTACAAGTTCCATCAGAGTTCAGGGACATGGGAGCTTCTAAGGGAATGTGTCACTTTTGTGAAATACTGGTATTTCTTGGTTGTAAAGGTTGAGCCCTTCACATTGTAACCTGGTGATAAATACTCCATTTGTGTGGCTCCCCTGACCTAAATATTTTACTGAATGAAGGGTGTTTGTGAATATATGGTGGTTTTTTGTTTGGCTAATGTTATGTTAAGTATGTCAGACATGGAAGAAAATTATTATTTAAACTTACAGGTTTCCTAATGCAATTTCAAGTACATAATGCTACATAAAATGCCTACCTTTTTTTAAGGGTAGCACTCAGAATTTTTTATTTTGCTCCTGTCTTGTGAAAGTTACTGCAAAAAAAAAAAAAAAAGGAAAACATTGTTTGAGGACCAGATAGAGGTGATTTCATGATGTCTTTCGTCAAGCCAGACCTGAAAGTTGCAAAGTATATTTTGTAATTTAGAATCGATTTTTTAAATATTTTGCAGTTCTGTACATTATAGTGTGGTTAATTCAGTAGCTTAGCATCTTTGTTAATATTCAGTGTGCCTTGAAGTCTCCCCTTATTGAAAATATATGACAGTTGTAAGCAAGCAGCTCTTTTGGCTCTGGTCATGTGACACATCAAGATTTCTTTGTGTTGAGTGGAAGGAAGCAAGTGTGTTAGCCATGCTTTTAGTCGCATTTGCCATTTGCATTTTTTTAGGCGGTCGTGGTAGCCTAATGCTAATTAATTGAGTACTAAAGGTGAATGTTGAAGCACATCTGACTTCATTAAATTATTTTCATTCCTTTTAGACAAGCATTACGAATTCCATATATCATTTTGATGATGGTCATGCAGCCTTTGAGTGTAGTTTTTTAGTAGACTGCTGAGCTTCTCTGCTCTGGTGGTAGCTGATGGAGGGAGATTAAAGGAAGAGGACTAAAAGTCCAGGAGCTTCGGTTTTGTGTTGCTGGAATTGCTCATCTACTGCAAGCTACATGTTACTAAGCAAATCCTGTGTCTCCCATCTCCTCTGCTGTGGTCTTGTTTCTTCCATAAATTGTGCTGTCTTAAACTGCATAGCTTCAGTTATGTTTGATACCTTTGTTGTCTTTCCTCCTACTGCTGGGTAATAATCATAAGATCATTGACAGATGTGTAATTTTGATACCTTTTCATGCTATACTGTGTGCTCTGCTCATACTCTGTGCCTACTGACAGTTGGTGCTTTTGTACCTTAAAGGAGATTGAGTGAATTTTATACAGATAATACTGCTTTATCTATGTACATGAACAATTATATACATTGGAATTTGAACTGGAAGTCCTGTGATACATGGTGTGAAAATATTGGTCACATTTGTCAAAATATTTGAGTTTGCGTAATGGCATCACTGTGAATGAAGAATTATTCTTTAATAGAATATAAAATAGATATTCTAGATTTCTGTTGGTATGGAGTAGAAGTGCCACCTCCAAACAGGAAAATCATCAGTTATTGTTCCATACTGTTCAAATAGTTATTTTCTTTTTCTTCTGAATGGTAGTAAAGTTTTATTGATGTAGTTGCATAACATTAACTCATTAATCCTAATTGTACATAAATCCACATAATTATCCTAATTGTTTGTTGAAATAGCAGTCTTGTTTCATGAAACAGGTAGGGTGCCCTGTTTAACTTTTTTCTTTAAATACAAAAAATTGTGGACAAACTGTTAGTGGTGTAGAGAGTGCTTTATTGGCATGACTGTTTCAGACCAGGATCACCCCATTTCACATCCCTGATAAAGAACTGTGCCTTTGGTGTACTGGATGTGTTCTCTGTGGTTTGACATCTTTTAAGGCAAACCTGAATGTACCCTTAAGGTAACCAGTTCAGTGTTTCCTTCCTGGGAACTCTTATCTGTACTGGAGATCAGCCTAAATCAGCAGCACTGGATTTGATTGTTCTAAATAGAGTTTTAGAACCTAGAAATTAAGTATTAAATCTTTATGGCACTGAAAATGTGATACTCTGTGCCAAATAAGTAAGTTGGGTTTTCTTTTTTTTTTTTTTCTTAAAGTTGATGCTAGATTTCTTTTTCTATATGCGTATTTCTGTCACATTTTTCTTCCTGAAACTGGTTGTGCTTATAGGTGTTTGTTCAAAATGTTTAAAGTATGTTTTAGTCATGTGTCTGTTGTTAGTTATGGCTTCCTTGAAAACAAATGAATTGTAAAGAAGTTTATCAAACTCCATCAGTTTTGTGCAGCCTGGACAAAGATGTGGTTCGGTCTGTGACTTCTTTGAGTGTTGGGTGGGTTTTTTTTCTAATGATAATTACCATTAGTTAATTTAAAAAAAAAAAAAAAAAAGCAAACAAAAAACAAAAAACAAACACACAACCAAAAAGAAACCAACATCACAACAAAAACAAACAACCCCCCCCAAAAATGAAGAAACACCCCTCCCCCCCAAAAAAACAAACACCAAAAAACCCTCCCCTTCACCCCCCCCAAAAAAAAAAAAAAGAAAAACAACCAACAAACCAAAAAAAAAAGGAGCAAGAGCGGGGAGAGAAGACCTTGCCAGAATTTTCCAGAAGGAAATGAACTAGATGAATGGAGTTGTAAAACTCTATTCCGTTACTGTGGAGGAAAGATTAGGGAACATTGTATGTACAGGCTTTCTGCTTTTGTATTTTCCCTAACATAATAAATATTTTGTATAGTGGTTTTTATGGGAAGTATGATTTAGACGGGGAAGTCATGACTTAGTTTTAGGTAGCCCTGTCAGAACAGTGGGTTGGGCTCTTAACTTTACCGGTCTCTTCCAACTGGGCATACTCTGTGATTCTATGTTTCCTTTAGTTGCAACTTGTGACTGATTGAATGTATCATTTTGAAGTTGTAATGAACTTGTACTGAGCAGCAGCACAGTGAGAAAACTGAACTGTAATGTTTTGTATTGTAGGTACAAGAACTGTAGAAGCCCATTTTAAAATTTGAAAGAACAAGTTTCTGCAGCTCTGGAAAGATATGGTATGTTTATGTTTTCACTTATAGTGCGTGTATGCTAATAATTATAATACGAAATAATTATTTTTTGTTTCCTGAGTAAAAGAATGAAAAGTTGAAAATAAAGTCAGGAAGAAAAAGACACTCATTTTTCCCGTATATTTTTTAGCTGTGATGTTTGCTAGTTAGGCATAGTGCTCTAGAGAACTGACTTAATTGAGATTTTTTTTTTTTTTTTTCCTTGGAGAATATTGAGGATTTGATTTTGCTTTGTTTGGGGTTTTTTGCTTCCTGCTGAGCACATTTATAGTGAGACTTCTACAGGTTTTAGGAGTGGCTTGAAAATAAGTTCATAACTACTAGAAAACTTAGGTAAACATCAGTGTAAGTTAAATTTGCGAATTGGAATGCTAGGAAACACCATTGTCCAGAGGAGTTGTGGCTGCCCCATCCCCAGCAGGGTTCAGGGCCAGGTTGGATGGGGCTTTGAGCAACCTGGTCTAGTGGAAGGAGTCCCTTCCCATGGCAGCAGGGTTGGAACTAAATCAACTTTAAGGTCCCTTCCAATCCAAACTATTCTATGATTCTATGAAATATAGAAGTGTAGCCTTCATTAGTAGTGCTAACATGAGCCCATAGCATATGGCATTCTTTTATCTAGGCTCTTGAATGTCCAGCCAGCTTAAAAATATATATACATGCATTACAGCAAGGTTGGAATATTAACTTGTAGTTATTCTAATTTTTATTTTCTGACTTTATTCTGGTGTAGTCATGTGGAGATACCTGGTAATATGGAATGACTGTGTCACTCTAGGGTTTCAAGTTCTGTAGTTCTGCAGCTTGGTACCTAGAGAATTTTGGAAGTTTCCTGTGTTGCTGCATTCAGAAAAACAATTATTGTTTAATTTTCACCTTATTAAATAGGTCTAATAATGTGCATAAAAGCTGTATGTGAATATGTGTAATATATAAAATTAACTGCTTCTAAGCTACATCTGTACTGTTTTTAATCACTTAAAGTGTGGGAAGAAGTCACTAACTGCTGATAAGTTTTATACGCCATGGATGTATGTCTAGGTTTTTGCTTTGAAGATATTTAACATAGGAAAATATTTGAAGTTTTGAAATCTCAACCTTGCAGAAGGATTGTTTGGTGTCTTTTAAATTCTGTTTCATAGAAGACTATAGACAGGATTAATTCTAAGCTATAACTTTAAATATAGTATGTGCTAATTAAAGATTGTAAATTACTTAAGAAGCTATAATGTTACATTACACAGTCCAGATGTTCCTGAGAGAATTGTATAAGTTGGTCCCTTACTCTAGCAGACCTCTGGTAGGTAGCGTATATTCATTTTTGCACCCACAGCACCACTGGGACCACCCACTTGCTTCTTGCTGTCCAGTTCAATACCAGTTGTGTGTATGATGGTGACTCTTCAAACCTAAACCATTATTTCTTTCTTGCCATTTTTTCTCCTGTCTGCTGTTTTCCAAATGTTTAACTGCTTGCCACTGTATGTATGCATAGCCTGTGTACTGGTATGCACTTCATAAAGTGATAAAGAATTCCCCTCTAATCACCCACAACTTGAGTAATGAATGCTAATGGAACATCAGAAGAGCTGTATGTTATGCTACAGAATTGCATGATTGCTTGGTCTTAATATAAACTATATATAAACAAACATGCTGGTGACGCTGAAGAACTTGGTGAACAGAAACATATTTTACATAGAAGGCTGCATGAAGGATGGGTAGCAAAAGAAAACAAAATAACAAAGTATAAACAAAAGGGCAGATGGAATAGAAGTTTAAATTTTAAAACTGAAGTGAAGGTGTAAAACTTACCTGTTTGGAAAATAATTTGATACCTCACCAGTAAAAGGAGAGCTACTAGAAGAAGTTTAAACAGATGATTGGATTTCAACTCCTGATGTAGGAGGGGCTTTCTAATCATAACTGTGCATCTTTTTGGAGGGAGCCCGAAATAGCAGGCATAATTGAGTTAGAAACAAATAGCTCTGCTGCAAAACCAAGGAGTGTGTGTAGTGGAAAAAAAATCAACTAGTGTTCTGAGTGAAAAATGCAGAAACTAAGGATTATTTCAGGTCTTTCCCTCTTTTACAAAGGCAAATAAGGTACATCTATGACCTTATTGAAATATCAAACCAAAAACAAATGTTGAAAGGAAAATCTAATACCCAGAATTGCAGGGGTGGTTTTAGAAAATAACTCAAGGGCCTTTAGGTTTTGCATGAGGGGAGGGAATGGGTGCAAACACTAGACTTTTTTCTGTTACTGTATGATTTCTGGACTATTGATATATGGGCAAAGTAAGTGTGTGAATATTACAATATAAAGCTTTTATGTAAGTCTATAGTTGATCTCTGCATATTGGGATGCACCAAATTCTACATTTATTAAACTCAGTAAATTGTGTTTTTACTGAAGTATAAATTCCAGAATGGTGCCAACTTTAATTTGAAGATAGTAGCAAATTCAGTTCCCCACCCCAAATAATTTATTCAGGTGTTAATTATCCTTGCTGTCCTGCATGTTTCTCTTCCTGCTGTAATTTGAATTTCTCAGCCTTCAGTTTCTAGTCATATGGGGGTTTTATATGCTTTCTTTTAATTGGAAGCTCTTTTTTAAGTATTCTTTACGTGCAATGAGAGGACTAAGTTATTACTTCCAGTATCCATATTGATTAGCATGCTTAGCTTTGAACTTTTTCCATTAACTAATCACAAGGCACTTTTTCCTGTATTCATGCTGTCTTTGTGACTCTTCTGCTACTTCTAGAGCACTATTGAAGAATATTGAATAATTGGAGAACTGGGCACAAGTTTTGAACATGTCTGAAGTACTTTATGTAGATGAACAGGCAGCTTTTCCAGGAGCCCTTCATATCAGTTGTTCCTAGCTGTAATACTGGGAGCATGTGTGTGTTTGCACATCAGTTGTGACTGTCTTAATCACTTTAGGTTGGCATTTTCCAGGATAGAGCCCAATTCTTTTGATCTTTGTATGTATGACTTTGTATTTGCTAGATGAATGGTTTGGATTACTAAGCAGTGGGCAAAAAAAAAAAAGTATAGATGCATTACTACTGGTTTTCTGCAACTCCATTAGTATTTATGTTATCAGGTTTTCTTAGTGGATGTTCTATTTTACTTTAGGATCATTCAACCCCCTATTAGTTGCATGAAGAAAACTTCTGGAGTCTTATGTCCATTCATGTTTTCTCTGCTGGAAGCAGCATGCAGGCAATGAAAATAATTTCTTGATAAGGTTAAAAACATCAATTAAGTCTCAAACATGACTATTACTTTTTTTTTCCCCTCCCCCACAAGTGGCAGTTAAGATGGAATTTAGGGATTTGGTGAATATTCTACAGTTTCCTCCAGGATATTTAAAACAGTCTCAAGTTATAAAAGACCAGCTTTTCTATTAATTATCAGTTCCTTTTTTGAAGTAGTAACCTAGCAGGGGAAGTTCTGAGGGTACCTTTTATTGCATAGATGATAACTGTTCATTACGTTATGGTACTCAAAGTCCAGAAGTGTATCAAATTCATTCTTGGAGGATTCGGAGTGATTCTTCAGAAAACATACGAAAGCTATCTTTAGTGTCATCTTCATGAGATAGATGATTATTTTTAATTAAGCAACTCAAATTCTGGCACTGGAAGGTCAGGAAGGTCATGGTAGTTCTTTGTACAGAACACCTGTTTTCAGTAGATCAACTGTTAAAATGAGAATCTTAAAAAGAAGAAAAAATGGATCAAAGATTACTCAGGTGGGTACTTAAAATTCTTTTGTAAAAGAAACTTAAATTCTTACAAATGCCACCTCCAGGGCACCCATCCTTTAGTGAGGTCCGTAAGAAGTTGTAGTTTAAATGAGAAAAGTGTTCCTTCTTTCCTGGATCTTCCTAGACCTCAGATACTAGGTGTCAGCTGCCAGATTGCTGTGCTTTCATAGGAAATGAACATCAGATAACACAGAGAAAGTAATGGGTATAGAAAATCTGTGTAAATTATAACTTTCAGTTAAGTGATTTGTACCTGGAAGTTTTTTGGCTTTATTTTTGATTGCTGACAACTAGGTGCTTATGTTCTTCATGGTGTGCTTTTAAGTTCTGTATGTTGAAGTTGGGGACCTCTTCTTGGCTCCTGTTTGTGATCCTAGACTTTTGAGATTAAATGAAACATGCAAAGTGAAGATCTCATCAAGCTATGCAAAAAAGTTGCTTCTAGCTGCTTTTAATGCATCTGAACTTGTTTCTGACTTCTTGCTCTTTCACGCATTTATTTATTATTTTTTGCCTACCTCTTTTTGAGTTCATAGAAACATTATTTTCTGAAAATCTGCAGCCTTTGCCCCCTTGGAGAAATAGGTCTGAGTTGTCTCAGACTACTACATAAACATTATTTATCCTGTTGCATTTTGATGAGGGCTACTCCAGGGAGCCACGTAAGGTTCTTCAGATATATGGTTTGAGGGCATGGATCTTGTGTATTGCCTTGCTAATTATAATAGGGGTTGTTGCAGTCCTGGTTGAATCTACCTCTTGTAAATAGTCACTAAGCAGATACAGATGTGTCTCTGCTGGAGCCTGCCCAGTCCTAAAGAGCCAAGCAGCCATCTCAGGTTTCTTGGACGTACTCCACAGGCACAAATTTAGATACGTTCAGCTGCTCAGTGTGTTAGTGAAAGCCTAAACTGTAAGACATGCTAATCATAATTATAAAAATCTGTTTGAGTAATAAGAATAAATATCTGCTCTGGGGCTGCTGTTCCTACCTCAAAAAAGTTAAGTTACATCCAGAGTGTGTTTTGTAATGGAATTCCAGTGACAGAAAAGTAGTTGGTTTAGGTCAGCTTCCTATTCTTCATAATGTCAGTTTCCAAGATGCTAGTATTTTCATCAGTGTAGTTTAGTTTCCCTTCCCTGATCAAGTAGTGTTCTTTAACTCTGTTACTTGTGGGTTCTTTGTTCAAACTAGAATTAGAATAAGGAATCTTCCGATGCCAGTCTGCTTTACCATCCACCCTGTGTTTCAACATGCTGGTCTCTTTGCGAAGAGACAATACTCTGCTGATGCATGAATAAGGTTTTAGGAAAATTCTTTCATCTATGCTAGGGAATCCTTGCCTATCATATTCTGTCCCAAGGAGTGGCAACAAGGATAGGTGGGGAAGGTAGGACAAGAAGGAGATAGAAGGGAAAATGATTCATTAAGATTTCTAGCATCTGAGTTGTTGAAAAGTAGCATGAGATTCGTAGACCCCATAAGGTAAATCTAGTTTTAAGGTATCTTATTACAGATTAGAAATGCTGTAACTACCCATTTCAAAGCTGATTCGATTTGTAGACACAAATTTCACTACAAAACTTAGATGAGTTAACTTCAGCTTGGTGAGACTGCATGCCAGTTTGGATGCTGCCACTCTTCACAGAGCTGCTGTAGATACTGTTAAGTGGTGTGCTAGATCTAACTAAGAGAGTTGGAGCTGTGTCAGGCCTGGGCACAAACTTGTCTTGGCCATGACTGGTAGGGGTGCCACCTCAGAGTACATTCTTTAACATTCCAAAATCTGATGGTCTTTGAATCCAGCACCAGCACTTCATGTGTTCCTTCACTGTTTGCAATCATGTTCATGGCTTCTATAAAATGAAACCTTAGGAAAACCTTGTTTTAAGGTCGCTGTCAGCCTGTTGTTCTAACATGCTTCCACTTGAATGGAAGACTACTGTAACTAGCTTTTTGCCCGTGGTCTGGGTGGTACAGAATGCAAATCCAGGTAGGGAGTGATTGATTTGGAACATGAGCTGGTACTGCCAGCAGTTGGGCAGAATACATGTTTCCAGTCACATGAGGAAATTAGAGATTACACCACTGTCCTCTTTGACCAGCATACTGAAAGTTACTTAGGCAAAGATCTAGAAGCGTTGTTAGTTTCTGCATTCATTTTTACAGAGCAATTTCGCATCAGTTCAGAAAGCAGCAAGAATTTAGATTTAACTTTAGAAAGAAGTACTGCCTTGGAATAGGCATCTGTTTATTTAAAGCAAAGGCTTGGCTGAAAATAGACACTGTCAGGTCTTAAATAATCAGAATGCCATAAGAAGTGTTTTAAGGCTTCTTAGTTTTGCATCAACATCTTGATTTTTGCTTTTTGCTTTTCTGTCCAGCTGATGGTCAGCGCACATTAATTTGAAAATCTTTACCCTGTTTAGTCATTTAATGTTGACAGATGAGGAACCTTTCCAACTGACTCTTAATCATTGCACTGTGTTCCTGGCATTGACTCAGTTAAACTTTGACAATTTATACCTGTAAAATATAAGTACTGGAGAATCTCTGCTTTGTTTCAGAGGTTTTTGGTAATCTGCTTCATTTTTACTTATGTCAACTGCACTTAGGTTTAGATAAGAAGACACAAACGTAACTGATGTTAAAATAATTAAATAACATTTTTCCTATCTTGAGGAATGTACCCAGCGAAGCTAAAAAGCATCATTCTGAAACTAATACAGATTTTGTTCTGTTGTGGAGTTTGTAGCAAAAGTCAGGTTTCTTTTCTGTCAAATTTTTGAAAATCATGGGCCTTGTTTGCTGCTAAGTTATTTCATATCACTGACAAGTCAACAGATAAATTAGCATTGAGAATGCTTGATTGCTTATCAAACCTAAGTCTTTACAGAAGACTCTTGTAACAGGTTGGACTGAAGCACAAAAGCTTTCTTTACTGAAACATATAAAGCTGTCTGATGTGCTCTTAATACTTGCACCAGATCATTGTGACTTCAGAGTGCTATGGGTGTGCCCTGAATTGCTTGCTAGCCTTTGTACACCTTGCTTCTGTGCGAGGCTTCGTCATGGCAACCTTCAAATGTGGGGAGTTTATCTGGCGTTGAGCCACAGGAATAAACTTCTCTAATACTGTACAGAGGTCTGCCTTCATAGCTACTGGTGTTTAGAAAAAGATAACTTTTTACTTACTAAACAGTAATAACATTTCAGTTTTAATCAAAACTTTATATTAACAGAAGGTGAATAATGCTTTGTGGTCTCACTCTCCATCAGAGGCATTTTTTCTTTGCAGGCTTTGTCCAGTGCACTTAGGAGCTTGGGTTGGGGTGAGAATGGGGTTGAATTGAGTGTTGAGGGTTATATTTGGGAATATATTTTCAATTAACTTTAGTTTAGAGTAGATAATAGCAGTAGGTAAGAGACTAACTGGTTCCTTTTCAGCCATGGAAGTAATCAGCTGGGGTGGTCCCAGGGCACTCTGGGCACGAGTATTGCTGGGTGATCATTGGCTGCCACCTGCGTGACAAAATAAAGGACCAACCCTTCAATTTGTACCGTGGAGCCAGATCACAGGAAACAGTTGACAGGTAAAATAACCTTTTGAAAATTTAAGGGAGAGAAGAGTAGATGCGGCTTAAATGGAGCAAGGAACCTAAAGTGTTGGCCACAGATAGCAAGGGTTGCTCCTCTGAAACTTTTACGTAGCTTT
Source organism: Myiopsitta monachus (assembly GCA_017639245.1). Classification (NCBI taxonomy): domain Eukaryota; kingdom Metazoa; phylum Chordata; class Aves; order Psittaciformes; family Psittacidae; genus Myiopsitta; species Myiopsitta monachus. The sequence goes on from CM029927.1 coordinate 38,635,785, forward strand.
AGCCTACTTTATTTTGGGGAGAGGCACATGGCAAAGTGCAAGTTACATGCTGCTCTCCTGGGAACATGGAGCCTCATTAGGAACCAGTATCAATTGAGTTGTGGCAGAGAAACAACTAATGGAGTTTTGTTGTAGTTAGAAATTACAGTTCGTATTTATGCATTATGCTTCCAAATCTTCAAATGCTTGTTGTCCTGATGTTGAGTGCTTTCCACTTGTCCAAAAATTGGGTTTTAGTTTTTGCAGAGAGGCTAAAAATGAGTTGATGAATTTTCAAGTTTGCCAGTTGAGTGTACTGTAATGAGTTACTCCAGAAGTCTTAAAATGCCGTTCAAAAATTAACTTTTTTTTTGTGCAGTAGGTCTTAATCTTGCAGTTAAAATAATGCTTAGCGTCAGTATTTTTTCTTCTATTTTATGGTTTTTATTTAGCAGACTGGCTGAAAATAATTTGTAAGGACTTATAACTAAATTATTTTTAATTATTTAGAGTTGTTGAGCTTATGCTTAGCCCAGCGTGATACACAGGACTGGTGTGACAGCTCGTTTTTAATCAGTGAATCAATTGTGATCACCCTGATGTCACCGAATGGCCACAGCTTGTAAAAGGTAAGTATTAAGTGTACTGTGTTGTTTCTCAGGATCGGTATGTTTCCGTTTAATATTTATTTTTCAAGCATTTCATTTGTAAGGCTTGAAGTTAGTTTTATAAATAGTATTAAGGTGTATTGTTTGTTTAAGATAAGTCAGCTGTTAAAGTTGACTTGCACTCTTGCTTAGAGTGATTTCAAAGCTCGCTTAGCTTGTCTCTGCTTGCTTCTTACAGTAGGAGCACTGTTGTGCTCTGCGATTGTCCTCTTATGACCAATATTGTCAGTTTTGTCTCCAGTGCTTTATACTGTCACACTGAAACTCTGTATAAATTTTTTAGCATTCTTATTCAAGGAGTGGCTTGCAGAACGGAGAAGTTGCTCCCTGTGTTATTGGAAGTGAGCCACCGTTTCAATTTGCTAGCTCATACTGCAGTATTCAGATTAGTTAGTGTCTTGTGATCCATATCTAAGATCTCATTCAAAGCTGAAATGTATAAGAGCATTTGCTCTGTGATTTTCTCTGAACAGAACTCTTGTTTCAGATTTTAAGCAGTGATGAAAAGACATCTTGCCATACTGTGTAGTTCTTTTTTCATACTGTTGCTTGCTCAGAGGAATAACAAGGTATCTTGTTTGTAAACAATAGGGTATTGCAGAATAAACAGCTTCTCAACAAATATTACATTTCCTGTAATTAGATTGATATTCCACATTGTTTTAATGAGTACTGAAAGCTTATTTTATTTGGTGCTTACATCACCATTTGAAACCTTTTAAAATCCAGTTAGTAATTGCATTAATACTTCTATAAATCATAGTTATGCTAGGGCTGTTCATGCTATAGAAAACAATTAGCTGAAGGAGTTTGATCCCTGTTCTCCATAGAACCATTTACCTTAAAGGACCAAACCTTTTTTTTGACTTAGCTACATTTATTTTTTCTGAACTTTCCTGAAACTGTGTCTTATATTATTCGTCTTACAGAAGAATTTTATTTTTTTTTTTTTTAGCATAATAGCATGTACTAACTGTGCTGCCTGTTCAAAGCCCAGATAAAACTCACACTAATGTTAAGGATAGGAAAATATTTTGGGTATACAGATAGCTGTGATTACATCTGTACTGCAAATTACCAGGCTACCTTTCTTACATGATATATTTAGGTGCCAGTCTGCTTTTTTTTCCTCTTAATTTTTTATACTGCTGCATATTTTGAAGGCTCAAAGCATACTCTTGTTGTTTGTGTTTTAATGCTATTTCTCCTATACTTTCTTAGCAACTTAAAGCATTACTCTTACCCAAGGCTTCGTTGTGTCATATGACTGAAAGATCACAACTGCCTCAAACTTCCAGTCTCTTTGCTATCAGTTTCTGAAGTCCTGGATGCAAATAGAGGAGCTAGCCAGTATGAATATAATAAACACTCTTCTTTCCACTGTTCTTCAGGTCATACGGCTTCTAGCACTTGGATGCTTAGGTGAATAATTAGAAAAAAACCCACCCAAAACTGATGGTTTTTTTTCTCTCTGTGAAGTGTTTAGTGACTTGGTTTGATCACTGGAGTTGAAGGGAAATGAAATTTTGATTTGTTCGAGCATTTTTGTCAGCAACTATCTTGTCAGTCCTGAGCTTCAGTCAGTGAGGGGAAGCATCATTTGGAGGGAATAAATAAAGACCAGATTCTGAAATTGGGCAGTTTTTACTATTTTCCAGCTAGAGGGCATTTGCATTGTAAGCATCAGTATAAGGTCAGTTAGATAGTAAGTTCAGAATTCTGTTGCTAGTGTTAGTTGAATTTTATAACTTAGTGAAATATAAACAAATAACTTCCCATGTTCTTCTTCAACTGTCACTGCATGGTGTCCAGCTTGCCTAGGAATTTTTAAGTTGTCTGCCAGAAATGCTTTCTAGGCACTGGATCTATTAATATAGTACAGTTTGGTAATATCCAGAAAGTTGCCAAGATCTGGTAAAGGAACTAAGATTTTAGTAGAGAATTGAGAGACTAGTTCAGGGTTTACTAGGAGGGACCACCCAAGTAAGGTAGCACAATGAAACATATGAAAAAAAGAAATGCTTCAGGCTACAGGTGGAGATTTCCAATAGTTTCGTATATATAGTCATATAGTAAATAGAGAAATTCAGGAATTCCATTCCCTAAACAAAGGTTTTCTCAGTGAAGCTATACCAAAGCCTGCTTAGCTGTGCTAACTGAAGCCCCATAGCAAACTGTTGAAACCTACAAAGTGAGTTCTATTTGAAGATTTTAGCTCACTTCTGTTTTAAGAAAGTTGTCATGAAAGACATTTTTGTTCATGTAAGCTACAGAGTTTTACTGCAATGACTGCGCTCTATTTCCACTTCTCGGGTGATATATCCTTTGTGTCAGTTATGGTCAACTGTACCAAAATCCATACCCAGGTGAAGGTTGGCTAATGTTCTTAAGGTATGATTCTCAAGGCAGCTTAAGGTGATTGAAGTCAAAACTGCTGCCTTGGTTCCTGGCTTATAGGCTACAAACTCACTGCATAGGAAGAAGTCCTGAAGGAAGGAAAAAAATAATCTCTCTAAAAAAATTTTATTTAATGTGAACTTCTTGAATTGGTGCTGGCATAAGGAAGAAGATGGGAATAAGGAGGAGCTGTAATTTAGCCTACTTAAGTTAATATGGAACTATACCCCTTAAATGAGTCTGTAAATTAAGTCAAGGGGGTTGGTAAGCTGAACACAGGTGCTGCTTGTGTGTTCAAAAATGCCAGGCAATAACACCTCTCTGACCTCTTGGTTGGAAGGAAGAAACAGCTGCCTGCAAGATTATTTCCATAAATTCTCCATAAATTGAGAGACATATGAAATTTATTTTGAGATTTTGTTGAGACCTATTTTGGAGCTGCCGCTTCTTAAAGTCCAGCTGTGCAGAGAATCTGTAACAGTTGATCACTGATAAACTTTGAGTATATGTTTTAGTTACAAAATTTATTGTGAAGGTTTAGCCCAGAAGTGGTGCAGTACGTAATCTGAATGCGGAAGAACTGCCAGCAGAACTCTTCTCTAGTGGCTGCTGTTGTGTAAGCTGTGAGGAAGAAGTGCTGTCCTCCTTAAAGAAGTTTGTCTTCATTATATTGTCAGGATTTACATTATAAACTGTCTTACAGGGTTTGGTCAAACAAACTGAATGTGGAAGTGCATAGAAGTTGATGTTTTTACTGGCAATAATACAGTATCATCACTTTCCACCTTTCCTAATTTCATATTGTAATGACTTACGAAACTTTTAAGCATTACTTGTTATTTTATCTGTATTTGCAGATCACCAGGAGAACCTCACTCTGAAAACATTGAAACTAGCCGAATGTAAGTAAATGAGTGGATGAGTTTGATATATCTTGTTTCAAAATGTTTTGGACATACGTAACAATTACTCTTGCACCTGCTTAAAAAAGATAACCAAAGCTGAGGAGAGCTGTGGAATTACTGTAGAAAATTTCAAGTTAACATTTTGCTATGGAAAAATAAATAGCTTTAAGCCTCTATAGAAACTGATGATTCTTTTACTGGTTGGTTGGGTTGGTTTTGGTTTTGGGTTGGTTTTTTGTTTGTTTGTTTTATTTGTTGTTGGGGTGTTTTTTTTTCTGAGAGTTGAATAGGTTGAAAGTTCAGGTGTTTAATTTAATGTGAGCCAGTAGATGGTAGCATAATACAGTGTCAGAAATCTTCAGGCCTGTCGCCAGACTTGACAGTAGGGGTGTAATTTCTACCTGCTGTTCAGTAGCATCTTGCATGGGTTTGAAGACACTTCAGTACTAAGGCACAATACCTGCTAATGTCTGTTGTGGCAGATGGATTGCTGAACTAAAAAGACTAAAAAAGGTCTGAATTTGTCATGCACGTACTAGTTAATTCTAGAAGCAGAATTCTTTCTTCACTAAGTTTAAAATACTAAACAGTATTCATGTAGGGTCTTGCTCCCAGTTTTGAACCTTGTTTTGGTCTATCTTAATTAGCCTAGAAGCCAAGATTAACTAGAAGCATGATTGTGATAGGCTGAAATCTTCATTTCAAATTTAAGAGGGTTGCAGGTATGAGAGAAACATTTAAAAAAAAAATTATTTGATGCTTTACTCTTCTCTGAGTTAGCAGACACAGATTCTTTTCTAGCTATTCAAACTGTCCTGTCATAGAACTCTGAGAAACCACAAACTGCTTTTCTGGCTTAGAGTCCAAGTTCCAAAATAATAGAGAGTGCATAGCTGAGTAGTTAGGGTACTATCTGAAGCTTTGAAAGGTCTGTGCTCATTTCTCTTCTCTGCCCACAAACTTCTCTGATCTTAAACTGTCCCCTCCACACCCTCCCCCCAAGTGGTCTAGCATTCTACACGCTGTGGCTGAACGCCAGTTTCAGGATGTTTTGCAGGCTTAGCGATATAGTGTGAATTGCTCAAGGACTTCTGTGCTGTAGCTGCCCAACTTGGGGATGAGCAAAGCTGAAGTGCCCATATTGGACTGCATACCTAACCTTAAAAGCGATGAGAAGGAAACAAGGAATGCTTTTCCCGTGTGTTTTTAACAAGTCTCTGCAGTGAAGCCTTTTCTTGTGCAGGAATTTCTCCTGGGACCTCTTTTTCCTCTCTCATGCACATCTGTTACAGAAGTGCTATCTAGCTGCTTTTTTAGGAGTACAGGTTACGGGGATTCAGAGCTTAGAAGTGACTGGCTGTTGCTATGTGAACATGTGTTAGAGGCAGAGGTTGCGGAGCAAAAAGCCTGCCATAGTCTCTTCTGCTCCAGTAGCAGCCCCTCCCTCATCGTGTTTTATTGTTCCTGCAGCAAGTTGAGTTTTGTGTTCTTTTATTTCCCTGGCCAGTCAAACAGGGGAAATCAGACTGTAGCCTGGCTAATAGCCTACTCTGCGTATTGTCAGTTGGACTGCTGCTTTTTAGACATTGTAAGGGAAGATGTGTTGGAAACTAGCATCTTGACTGGTGTGAAATAAAGACTCTCTAAGGACCTATGAAAAATGAGAAGGAAAAGGCAGTCTAACTCTTTTGTATTATTATTATTATTATAGCAGTTTGACAATTCTTTTTTTATGTGTTATTATCCTTAAAACTGAATCTGAAAAATTATCTACAGTAGCAAGCTTTTCTGTGGGAAAACTGATTTTTTTGGTGCAGAATGATGATCAGAGTTGCCCTGAGGTTTCAGGTGTCTAAAATAGATGTAAGCCAGCAAGCTGTAGGTATTCACATATTTGAGTAGTAGTTACACAATATTAATGCATGGTACAGTTTCAAAACTATATTTTTTAACTGTAACACAATGTGATATGTACATTACTTAGAGAATTTCTGCGATCCTGCTTTGTGGCTGCTTTTGCCATGTCATGGTGGAATGGCAGGCTAGGTAATACAGTGTGACCTGCAAGCCTGCTGTGTAGCTAAAATAGTTACAAGGTTATTTACATTACCTTTATTCATTAATAAATGCAGGTGCTTAAGCAAGTGTTTTGTTATTTGCACAATGAGTGGTTAAGTTGGTTTTGCTCTGGTTGACTGTTGCTATTTGTTTGTTCTGCATTGCAAAGCTTTATACCAAGAGCATAGTCATATATGTTTCACGTGTGTGAATTAAAAAAAAAAAAAACAAACAACCAACTGCCTCTTTCATATTCTTAAGCAGCAAATTCTTTCGTGGAGGAGTCTTGCTTATCCAAAGCTATTCAAATTCTGGCTCTATGCATGATGACCATCTTAGTGCTAACTCAGCATTAGGAGTCTTTTTTCCTTCGCATTCATTCAAGTCCTTGAATTTTTTAAGATCCTGTCACAGGTCTACATTAATTTTCAGCTTCAATTTAGTAAAACTTTCTTAAAATCTCTTTAGCACTGAATTACATACATTTTAGTTGTTTAGTGTAACAATAACTTGGCTTCTTATCAATTCATGTAATTACACTCTGGATCTTGTCAGATGTCAAGGCAAAGATGTGGGTATTTTGATATGGTGGCTTTCTGTGCATTCATCTTTACTTTCTGTTTTTGAGGATTGGGTGCTTTCAATTTTGAAACTTCCTCCCCCTTTTTTATAGCAGATATTTGATATCTCACACACACACCCCCTCCCCCATGCATTTAAAGTGGAGTAGACTTGATAGTTGGTTTGTTTCCTTTGAAAGAATGGAAAACTGAAAATTCTGCAGCAGCCTCAAAATATGCCAGAAAAACAAATTGCAACCACTGCAAATATCTACGGTAACTGTATAAGTATTAGTGTTTCGTACTACATACTTGCAGGTGACATCCTAGTGTTTTCTAGACATAGAATGCCTTAAATTAGTTTCTAATTAGTCATAGCTAAAAGTACAGGTGGGCTTGCGTGACATAACTGTGGGACATGCTGCTCATGGCCTCTGTATCAAACTTTGACACATAGTGTGATTTATGTGGCATTTGCTGCTTGTTTTATTGCCATTCTTCAGAGAAAAAGGTGTGAGAATATCTTTATATACACCTGCAGCCTTGTGCTGTATTGTACATGGCAGGGGGGTTGGAACTAGATGCTTAAGGTCCTTTCTAACCCTAACCTACTATTATGAACTTTGGTATGTCTAGGATGAATGAAAAGATTTCTTCTTGGAGCCTCTTGCAATGCATCATTTATACCCAGACAGTGATTCCCCTGAGGAAGCTTCATCAGTTAATAAGACTGCATTGACCTACTCAAGAATTATTACTTTCTTAAATTTAGCAGCTACTTAAGTTTCAGTTGTGTCTGGTTTACCTTTGCTTCCAAGAGCAAAAGCACAGTTTTATAACAGTGCAGTTTGACTGAGTTTATAATGAAAGGGAATTCCAGGTTTTGCACTAGAAGACGTAAGTGGAGCAAATGTATTGTAGTCCTCAGTTCCCATGGAGCTTGCAGGATGCTGTAAATTTACCAGTTAAAAACAGGTGAAAAGAAAGCTTAAAGAGGAGAGATCATTCTCTCTGGAGCCATCTAATCCGTGAATGGTAGGTCATTGTTAAACTAGAAACTTGAGAGTGTTTCAGTCTTAAGTCTTGCACTTAGTTTCTGCATGGTCACGGTCATCCTTCTAGGGCAGCGTCATGCAGAATGAAGACATAATGAGGGAATGCTACCATGGAAGCCTAATGTGAACATGTTCTAGAGTCTACTAACAGAGTTGTGTGATTGTCATTTGTTTGTACATGGTGACGTTTCTTCAAGTTGTACAAGGTTGATCAGCACTTATGTCTCTTTGCGAGTCTTATGATGCAAAGGTTAGATATAAATCAGTATTTTTGTCTGAAATATTTTGTCTCCCATATCATGCTTTCTACTGAAACACTCCAGTGGTCCAGAAGTAGACAATTGGAATCAGTGTCTTCAAGTTCCTGTCTATATCTTTTGAGATCTCACTGCAATGCTGATATTAACTTCCTTTCTTTGGTTGGGCTGCTGATCAGAATACAGGATATAAATTTCATACTTGACAAAGTTAAGCTTTTTCAGTCATGAAGTTTAATTGTATTTGCTCGAGTGCCAGGACTTCTTTAATCAGGGGAAGTATGTCTTATGCCTACTGCCTGATTAAAGTGTTCACTATTAGTTTTGTCCTGAATATAAAAGGCTGAAGGATTCCTGCAGCTGTGCAAAGTTACTGTTATTTCATTACTTTCCAATACAGACAAAATTGGTTTTATTGCGGCCTAACAGCCAGTACAGAGTATTAGAGTTCAGGATTCTGTACTAGATAATTTAAAACAAAATTTGGAGAACTGTTGAAATGTTTTGTGTGGTTAGATGTGATTATTCTTTGGGAGTTTAACAGCTGATAACAATCGTGTACTTCTTTTCTTTAAAATGCTAACAAATTTGTTCAAAGAGAGTAAGATGTTGTAAGCTTATAATCACCAACTTATTACTAAGTTTATCCTGGCAGTAACTCAAATTTCTTTGTAGTTAAATAAATTTATGTGCTCTTCTATTTCTCCCTTCCTTTTCAAAAGGTATTAATTCTGTAAAAGTGAGTGTAGTATTTAAAACACAGTCAAATATGCCTGCAGTCATTACCAATTACAGTAATTGCCTAATAGTTGTTTCCTTGTAATCGGTTAATTTACTGGCTTCAGGCCCGTAATACTGTGGGGTTTGAGTTGGAGAATGTGGGGAGCTGGGATTGGGGATTTTTCCTGAAATTGTTTGGGTTGAAAAGCCAGGATGTAATTCATGCATTATTTATCTCTCAATTTTATGGCTAATTGAATGTTGGAGGGATCACATAGGTGACAGGGCACTGTGATCCTTCTTAAGGACAGATAGGAACCACAGTATGAAACCAGTTGGGGTGTGGAATGACATTATTTCTGAAGAGTTCTGAAACTAATAACCTGAAGAGTAAAGGGCAGTAATGAAGGGTGCTTTTCTAATAGGACTGTAGCAAGGTAATTTGTCTGTGAGACAGGATTGAGAGAAAAATGCTGTGTTCTAGACTCTCTCTCTAGCTGTCTGTCTTCATTGCTCTATAAAACCAGAACAACTCTTCTGTTCTTGGGTTCACCCTTCTTGAGGAAGTGCCATGTCTTCATCAGCACATGTTGTTCCCATAGGCACAATGGATCTAAGATGCGTGATGGGAAGGGAGGTCCCTTGGGTGAAGCCACTATGGTCCAAGGGGTTCATGGTCTGCACCCCAGCTGTTGGAGCTTACCACACTGGAAAGAACAAGGTTTGGAAAATGTGAGCTCCATGTGTTATGTGCATTTGCTGGTGTACATTCACAGAGGTGCCAGTAGCTAAGGCAGGCAAAGGATGTTACAACACTGCTGGAACAGAGGACTCTGCTCCAGCTCTGGGTGGAGTGTTTGGCAGTTCAGTGTGGAGCTGACTTCAAAAGGGGCTGTGTGGGCAGTGCTTTTAGGGGAAGTTTGTCTTCTCTAACATTGCTGTTCTTAACTAAACAAAAGCAGGAAACCAACATGCAAGGATTGAAACTGGAACTCTTAGAAAGCAGTATTTGACAGATGTTCATCCATAATCCACACTTTAACAGCTTTCAGTTTGCTGGTCATCTTAGATATAAGTATATAATTGTTTAGGTGTGTAGGTTTCTTTATGCCCCTCTGTGTAAAGGAATATACTGAAAGTTGGTTTACTATTAGTACTAAAAAACCTGTTCCCTGGAGTTTTCCTACCCAAAAGGCAAACATAAATTTCCTCTGGTTTCCATAGACATTAATGTTTTTGTCAGGTGTTTTGGTTTGGGTTTTTTTGGTGTTTTTTTTTTTTTGTTTGTTTGGTTGGTTGGTTGGTTTTTTGCCGTTTATTTGTTTGGGTCTTTCTTAGGGGGGTTGGTTTTATTTGTTGGGTTTGTTTTTTTTATTATTTTTTCACTGAGAAATAAAATAGCTTATGAACATTTTAGCACTTGTGAATTCCTAATAGTTGTGTGGAAACAGGCCATTATAAATTTCCATGTACTAAAATTGGTCATCTTGAAGTAATGTCAGACTTCCGTGTAGAAATAAGATAAAAGTCATGTCCCAAGCAGAAATCAATAAGAAATATGTAATTTTATACAGGTATTTCTAAAAAAAAAAAGAAATACATATGAAGGTTTCAAATCAAGGTAAACTTAAAGCTAAAATTACGCATTTATTTTTTATTTCAGGCAAGTTCTGAAACTTGGGTGAAAAAATCTTTGTTCTGTAGATGAACTCTAAAGAATTATGCTTCACGTTTTTTCTAGAATTCCTTAAATGTTTAAGCTTCTTTTTTTTTTTTTTCCTTTATGTAGGACTTCTCTGTACTTACAGAAATAAAAATTAGATGCTATTACATAGGAACTTTTGAACCAGTGCACTTCACCTTGTTTCGTAAAGGTTTAGGCATTCAGAAATCACTTTATGACCTGAAATGCAACCCACCTTTGCCTAAGTATCTTGAAAGGCAGAGGCTTAATGGTGCACGTTTCTTGTGATACTCCACAGTTTTGGCAGTATTTAAATTACAAATGCAAAGTATTTATCCCCTGGCTTTTTATTAAAGAACATTTAAAAAGTATAAAGGCTTTTTTTTTTTTTGAGTACAACAAAAGTAAGTGAATATTAATTTATTTTTAAATGGAAAAATTATGCTTATGAAATTATTGGACTTTGGAAAGGAAGATGATGTCACAGAATCATAGAATAGTTAGGGTTGGAAAGGACCTTAAGATCATCTAGTTCCAACCCCCCTGCCATGGGCAGGGGCACCTCACACTAAACCATGTCACCTAAGGCTCTGCCCAACCTGGCCTTGAACACCACCAGGGATGGAGCATTCACAACTTCCCTGGGCAGCCCATTCCAGTGCCTCACCGCCTTTACAGTAAAGAATTTCTTCCTTATATGCAATCTAAACTTCCCCTGTTTAAGTTTGAACCCGTTACCCCTTGTCCTATCACTACAGTCCCTAATGAATAGTCCCTCCCCAGCGTCCCTATAGCCCCCCTTCAGATACTGGAAGGCTGCTATGAGGTTCTCCACTCAGCCTTCTCTTCTCCAGAATGCTCAGCCCTGGCTTTCTTATCCTATCTTCCTATGGGAGGTGCTCCAGCCCCCGATCATCCTTGTGTCCCTCCTCTGGACTTGTTCCAACACTTCCATGTCCTTTATATGTTGAGAACACCAGAACTGCACACAGTACTCCAAGTGAGGTCCCACAAGAGCAGAGTAGAGGATCAGGATCACCTCCCTTGACCTGCTGGTCATGCTCCTTTTGATGCAGCCCAGGATACAGTTGGCTTTCTGGGCTGCAAGCACACACTGCTGCCTCATGTTCAGCTTCTCATCGACCAGCACCCCCAAGTCCTTCTCCTCAGGGCTGCTCACAGTCTCTTCCCTGCCCAACCTGTAGCTGTGCCTGGGATTGCTCCTACCCAGGTGTAGGACCTTGCACTTGTCATGGCTAAACTTCATGAGGTTGGCATCAGCCCACCTCACAAGCATGTCAAGGTCCCTCTGGATGGCATTCCTTCCCTCCAGTGTATAAACCGAACCACACAGCTTGATGTCATTGGCAAGCTTGCTGAGGGCGCATTCAATCCCACTGTCCATGTCACTGACAAAGATGTTGAACATGACTGGTCCCAACACTGATCCCTGAGGGACACCACTTGTTACTCGTCTCCAGCTCTCCTCCTCACTGCAATAGTGCGTCGCTGTTTGAGGAGGTTATACAAGGCTCAGTGTGTGAGAAGTTATCCTTAGGCCATGAGAGTATGCCTGTGAAATGTTTACAACTGCAACCACACTGGTGTAGTTTCATAGTTGGATATGCAACAACACTGTGAGTCTTTGCAAACATGCATGAAAATCAGTCATTGCAGCCTCAGTAACACTAGAAGGTGTCTATGTGCTAAAGTGTGGTAAACTGGTAATTAAACTTATAAGGGACCAGTTACTCTTCACTAGATCATCGTATAGGAACTTAAAGGTAGCTGCAGTCTTCACTGTGTAGTGTGAGCTAAGAATAGAGATGGGGTTTACGTTACCTTGCTTAATGACGCAGTTTTCATGTCTCAGGTTAAGAACTTAAATTTTCTGCATCCTAAATGAGCAAGGAAATGTAGAAAGAGATGAAGTTTTCACTTCTGGAGAGCAGGGAGGGTATGCTACATTTTTATTTTTTTTATTCTCAGTAATATAGGAAATGTGGCACTTGACAGTACTTCATCAAGTACCAATGGGAATGTTTTATGGTGTAACTTACTGTTTTGTAAAGTCACACACTGGCTTACTCGGAACTGCGTTCTCTGTAAGTGCTTTCATGGATGGACCTCGGTAAGGGTAGCTCTTGTGGAAGGCTCAGTAAATGCCTTTCTACCTTTTGAGGTCTGTATCCTTGCTTTAAGTACCCGCCTCTTTTATTTACTTAAGTTATCTGAGGTCATGTCAAAAGTCTGTGGAAAGTCCACTGGGTAGAGGTGGTAAAAAAGCCTGATATTGTGTCCTTGTACTGCTGCGCTGTTTGCTTCCATAGCTTACTTAAAAAAAAAAAGAAAAGAAAAGAAAAAAATAGCTTTCAGGCAGACTTCTGTCTCTAATAGAATTTCACAGAACTTGAGGCAATGAGTCTGCAGCTACAAGTCAAAATGAAAATGATTGTACAAACAGCATTATGCAGGCATGGCACAGTTTGAGAAGTAATTGATAGTTAAATATTGGAAACGAAATATCTTGAGTCCTTCATAAGTTAACTGTTAGAGACAAGTCAAAGCTTAGCTTTGTCTCCTGGCATCTCAGGATGTCATTGAAGTGTTGTTTAATACATTAAAATGTGTTGTTAATATATCAGTGCTTATACATTAAAATAATTCAAACTAGATATGTAAGCTAGAAAGGTGTGTGTGGCTCTCCCAAGAGTTAACAATTTCTCCAATTTGAAAATGTAAGTTCTCCCTTCTTAAGGAATTGGTCAGCTTTTCACGATATATTTGATCTGAATAACCACTCCAGCTGCTTTAGGTTCTTAAATACGCATACCTTTTTTTATATACACACAGAGAGATATACAACACATTATAGATATACACTCCCTTAGAACAGCTCTAAGAAATAATCCATGCAACGTTTGTGGGTGTATTATTACATAGGTTAGATTACAGCAAAAAACTTGTGATCTACATGTAGACTGCAGCGGAGGAGTAAGATGGAAGGATAAAATGATAATGTGTGTATGAAATAACGACCATTTTGTATGCATCGGGGAGACTGAAAGAGGAGTAAATAAGCATTTTGGAGAGACAGGTGGCCGTAGCTCAAGTGTAAAAATTCAGTATTAACAAAGAAGGGCTTTCACATGATATAATTACCTGCTTACAAATGACAATATTTCACAGTATAAATCTGAAGGTCTTTAATGACTGAAAGACAAACATGATCAAAGCATGGGAATCTTGTCATTCAGAAATAGATGTTTGTGAAATCATGTACTGGTCTAAGCTGTATTAAAATGCTTGGTTTTTTTAAAGTGTCTGTCCTGAAAGCTGAAGTATGCAAGATGAGATCAAAAAAACCTTGCATTTTTATGAGTACATGGAGAAACACAAGTGTTAAGTCTACATATAAAATGGGAGAGGCTAGCACTGCTTTCCTTGGATCAGAATGCTGTTATTCCCTGTTTATACTGTGGTGATTTTGATGGTATTTCTCATGCTGCATTTTTTAATAATTTTTTTTTTTAATGATCTTTCACCTCCATCTCAAAATGCCGGGGAAACTTCTCAATTTATTTATTTTTTTTCATGGAATGCACTGGTACATTTGGAAAGTCAAGTAGGCATTAAGGTAATGGTATTCTTTGTAAGAAATATTTTCTTCCCTAGGCTCATGAGATCTTGAAGGGTGAAAAGGAAGGAGTAAAGGTATTATTGCTGAATAATACATGCCTTGATAGTTACTTTCAGAACTTGAAGATGTTTTCCCTTCTGAAGCAGTTACATTGAAACTCTTGATATTTAATCAAACAGTATTAAGACCTAGAGTACTGAGTAGTACCAGTGGGTCTAGCACTTCAGTTCTCTCATACTTGTTCTGTGCAGAATCTGTGTATGTGTCAACATTGGAAGAGGCAACTTCAACACAATTAGTAATTAAAATCTTGCTTCACATGTTCTAATCTTTATATTACTGTATCACTAAAATTAGGTAAAAAGCTTGCGTGTTTCAACTAGTCAAAATGTTTGAAATGTTTCATAGCTGGTGTTTTTCGTTAATAACTTATTTTCCTAAACCCCCAAAACTTCATTTCTTGCCAAAATGTAGTCAAGTATGTCACTCTAGGTGTGGCGTGCAGCTGCTTCTGTCTGTTACCTGCAGCTTTCCAGTGATTTCTTTACTCTTTGCATGTTTCTGCATAAGTCTGTGACCTTAATAATTGGCCAGTTAAATTTTCTTGTGTGTATATATAGTACTGAGCACATGACTTGTATAGTAATGCAGTTGTAATTCTTCAGCATACATACTTGCCATGTATAATTGCAGGAGAAAGGAGAGGATTCGATGAATAGCTTTTGAGAACCATATACCTTATTAAGCCGAGGGGAGTGATATTCAACCTTGAGCTCACCTGTAATTGTGGTTTTGTCATCAGTTTAATTAACCAAGCAGTATTTTTCCTACAGACGTAAACAGACTAAATACCTGAAACCTTAAGTCATCTGGAATCTTGTTTAAAAAATGGTTTAGATTTTTAAAGGCTTTAGTTCGTATTGGTGTAGTATTAAGTGTTACTAAACAAATGCCTGAATTGTTTGTATTTCATATCTCTTCCGTCTGTCTGTCAGTGCCAAGCATACCTCAGTACTGTACATCAGACTTAATCACCTGTATGAGATCCATACATTTGGAGCCTTGCTTTGCATCTGAATTGGTCTCTCGTCTAGTGATAATTGAGATTGTTCAGAGCTGAACAAGATTGTGTCCACTGTAACCCAAAAATGAAAAGCTGAAAACTCCATAAGTAGGATTTACCTTTCACTTACATAGGACCCACAAATTAAACTGTGTTAAATATATTTGCATTTGTCAAGATGGGAATCCTGCATTTAAAAAACCCTCCTGATGTGTCCTCTGTGACATAGAAATCTTGTGTTTTGGTGCCTGACTAATCTCTGCCTTGCTGATGCTTTTGAATGAGCTTTGTATGTGAAAGCTGTACTAATCCTTGTACTTACTGTTTGAATGTTTGCTACAGGAAGCGAGCAGCTGCAAAGCATCTAATAGAGCGCTACTACCACCAGTTAACTGAGGGCTGTGGAAATGAAGCCTGCACGAATGAATTTTGTGCTTCCTGTCCGACTTTTCTCCGTATGGATAACAATGCAGCAGCCATTAAGGCCCTCGAGCTTTATAAGATTAATGCAAAACTCTGTGATCCTCATCCCTCCAAGAAAGGAACGAGCTCAGCTTACCTAGAAAATAATTCCAAAGGTGCCCATAACAATTCCTGTACTGACAGAAAAATGAACAAGAAGGAAATGCAAGGCCCAAGAGACGACTTTAAAGGTAAGAAGTTACTTCAGTTTTTTCATAAAATACATTTCATATGCATAATTACAGAATTCACTGTGGTGGTGTTCTGCTGAATGTTGGGGGGTTTCTGCTGACTTTAAGATACAGTATTGGGCAATAAAATATTTTACTAACCTGAAAAATGTCTGGATTAATGTTGAATGCTGATTCCAAATCTGTATCTTTGCCACGTCAGTGTTAAAATCCATGTGCGTTTGTTGCTTTCTGAAATAACTGGATTTGCAAATATGGAGAGGTTGTTTTTTTTAAATGCTGTTGTATGGGTGCTGGGGAGGGACTCTTCGTTAGGGACTGTAGTGATAGGACAAGGGGTAATGTGTTCGAACTTAAACAGGGGAAGTTTAGATTGGATATGAGGAAGAAAGTCTTTGCTGTAAGGGTGGTGAGGCGCTGGAATGGGTTGCCCAGGGAAGTTGTGAATGCTCCATCGCTGGTGGTGTTCAAGGCCAGGTTGGGCAGAGCCTTGGGTGGCATGGTTTAGTGTGAGGTGCCCCTGCCCATGGCAGGGGGGTTGGAACTAGATGATCTTCAGGTCCTTTCCAACCCTAACGATTCTATGATTCTATGTCTGCTTTAGTTTCACAACCCTTCTGTAGTTAATGAGTTATAAAGGTTATGCCTTAACTAGTTCCACATTGTGTTAAGAAGTAGATGAAGAAAAAATGATACAGTGGGTGATAGGCAGTAAAGATTAAGCAAAGTGATTTCTAAGCCAATGTATGAAAATTAAAACTGTTCTGTATGTCTTTTCTAACTTCTAGTTAGCTTTTTAAACTCTGTAGAATAGTAAATACATATTACTGTTGCCGAAACCCGTGGTGCAAGCAGAAGCTGAATGAAATTAAAGCCATTAACCTTTGAGCAGACATTTAAGTATCATTTCTGGAAGTTGTATAAACACAGAAGTTCAGATTCATTCGTTTTAGCTAAAGAAAGTGAAACTGTTTACAGCAGAGACTTAAAAAGCCCTACAGAATCAGCGATAAACATAGTACTGTGTTATAAGATGCTCCAGTCAATACCTACCTGCATCTGTTTGTTCTTTATCTGATGCACAGATCAATTTGTCCCAAAATTATTTATGATCTGAGTAAGCAGAGGGACAAACCGTAGGGAGGGGAAGGTGTATTGTGAGATGGGCAAGAGGAACATTAGGTCTGTTTTGTGATTTGTCTCTTGATTTTGTGTATTTTTAATGGAGGCATGCATGTACAGACCTTTCCGCCTTCGTTCTGACCAAACTGTCCTCTCTCCTCAAGGTAAATATCTAAGAGTCCTCTCAAACCATCTGCAGAGTCAGTCTGTTGTCTGCAGCAGTGTCTGAGGCTTGATCTGTTGCAGCATCTTAATTATTGACCCGTCTTTGTGGCTGTATGGACACAGATCATTAATGCATTCTTAAAGCCCATCGGAGACTCTTAATTACCTTTGGAATTGGATGATGTCTAAGGAATTCAGCACCCTGAATTCTTTTTCTTTTTTTTTTTTTTTTTTAAGGTCCATCTGCAGTAACAGTTACTGGGAAAACTGCAGTTAAGCAAGCCAAGGAAGAGGATATACAGCTTGCTTTTATGCTTGAAATAGGATTGAAAGTTCTAAATAAAACAAAAGAAATACCCTTCAGAAATAATAATTTAAATTACTTTTCTGTAGTGCTAAGCCCTAAGACTATTACTTTTGGAGAAAAATGTACCTGTAGGCTGTTGACAGGATGTCAGTAATATCTTAGATGGCTGTCCAAAAAGAGGAAGGGAATGGTGAAATTACAAATCTATAAAAAAACATGGGTAACAAATGTAGTCATAAAGAGAGAGTGCCATTCAAAAATCTGTGTCAGTATTACTGGGAAGCTATTTTTAACTTGTGGGAACTTACATTTGACTAAAACATTAAACTGGAAGCAGAGAACATCAATGGACAGGCAGTGAGCACGCTATAACAAAGCTTCCGTAAGGGGTAATGGAATGATAATTAATAAATATGTTAACTGGGGAGTGTTGTTGGCAGTATGTATGTCACATGCAGTCAAGGATCATGGCTAAAGCATGACTTCATGTGCAGATTTGTCATGTAGTATTACTGAGACCAAGGTCTGAGAAGAGATACACTTATTTGCTGGATCACTTAGTTTTAATAGAAAGAGAAGAGAAGGCATGTAAAAACTCACATATCCACACAAAAGTCAACGAAAATTGACTTGAGTTAGAAGGAAACTTCACTATACATTTGTTCTTCTCTTGCTACTGTACATTACATTTGTTCTGTTCTCACTACTGTAAAGTAAAAATGGGGCAGACTCTTCTGATAGCTCAGAGGATGGTAAAAGGATATGATTTAGAACTTATGAAACTGCTGATGATAATACTAAATATTTTAACTAGAAATAGCACATGGTTTAGATTCTTTAATGCTAAATACTGAAACCTTTAAAAGAATGACTAGGGAATTCCTGTTGTAAGTACAGAAATCTGAAGAGTGTTACACTGTTAAACAGTCAACTTTTGCTGATAATTTTTGTGCTGTGAATAACCTATGCAATCCAGAGTTGGTGAACTTGAGACTGTGGTCCTCATTTTGAAGAGCTATGGCATGAAACAGCATCTGTATCAGCAGTTAATTTTCCTTTAGTCAAGTTTGCTTCTGGAACATCCACCACAGCAGGTGCACATAGATGTTGCCCTAAGCTTGAATCCTTTCATAATATTTTCAATACTGTTGTTTTAACAGGACAGATTTTAATTTTGAAGCTTTTTCACTGTCTTTGAATTAGTTAGAAGTCAATTTCAGTAGCGTGACATAAGCTTAATCTTTCCTGTGTTATATGTGCTCTAAGAATGGCTTAGGAATCTGCAGAAATCAATAGGTTGTCTGTCTTGTCATCATTTAGTTTGCATTTTTAATTTAATGACTGCTTGGAATGAATATTAGTGTAGGCAGTCACATTTCAAAACACTTTTAACATAGAACTATCTTTATTAAAATTATACACTTCCTTCTTTCTGCACAGATAGTTGTTCTAGCATGGTTGGTGAATACAGTGCTGTGATGAGCGTTTTTTAGATCTCTAGAGATGCTATTAAACAGATTCTGTTTTAGTTCTAAATTATGTGTCAGTTCAGAAGAATCTGCTTAAACTAGAACATCTTTTCAGGATCTGATCATGTGGTAATCCTGCTCTAAATCATCACCTGATATGAACGAATCTGTGAGTTCTGTTTGAGAAGTAGCATAGAAAAGATATGTGTATTCTCTTCAAAAGAGAGAAGGAAAGATTTCAAATAAAAAAAAAAGGACTTGCTTCGTATCCGTGGTTTGGGGGAGAGGTGGCAACAGACAGGTATTTGGAGTGCATGCAGATGATGTATGTAAACCAGCTTGTTCATCTGAATAGCATGTTGATGAGTATACTCAAGATGTTTGTCTCGGTGAGGCCTAATGTACAAAGAAATAACCCACAAAACTGTGTAATTTAGAAGGCAGCTTAAATTTCTGAGCATGTATTGTGGGTTTTTAGGAGGATTTTCAGGCATCGGTTTAGAATAAAAGCAGTTGCAGAAAGCATTAAAAATGAAAGTAAAATCTCATATTCCCATTAACATTCAACAAAACTAATTACTGGATCTTTTTAAAGAAGTCTATTTCTAAGGGAGAAATAATGTGTGAAGTCCATACATATCTGCTGTGTTTGAAAAAAGATGTTGATACAGTTTAGTTGGTTTATAGTTTAATGACTTACACATTAACTGTGCAGATTTACCAGAAGACTGTGTTGTCACGGAGTCATATTCATTGTCTTTCCAAGATTAAACATCTTAGTGATTTAGTTGCTCTTGTTTGGAGGCTACAATACTGTTAACTATCAAATGCAGCTAATTGGCTGCAAAACAGTTTTACTGTTGAGAATGTTCTCTATCAGGGATCGACATCCATAAATAAGATATTTTACACAATCATAGTGAACGAAATAATGATTCTTCATGCTAATGAAATTATAAAATACCTGTCTTAAATTTATCCAATACTGTCACTGTTTTTTTGTTTGTTTGGTTTTGGTTTTGTTTTTTTTTTCTGGTGTTAATGATGATGCTCATTGAGTAGAGCAAAACAAGTATTTTATCTTAATAAAATCAATACTTTATCTTTTTATAGATGTGACTTTTCTAACAGAAGACAAGATATATGAAATTCTTGAACTATGTCGGGAGAAAGAGGATTATTCCCCTTTAATCCGGGTGATTGGGAGAGTATTTTCTAGCGCTGAAGCATTGGTACAGAGTTTCCGAAAAGCCAAGCAGCACACCAAGGAGGAGCTCAAGTCTCTTCAAGGAAAGGACGAAGACAAAGATGAAGACGAAAAGGAAAAAGCTGCCTGTTCAGCTGCTGCTATGGAAGAAGATTCAGGTGCATCATCATCTTCGTCATCAAGAATAGGTGATAACACACAGGGAGATAATAACCTCCAAAAACTAGGCCCGGATGAAGTGTCTGTAGATATTGAAGCAGTCAGACGGGTCTATGATAGATTACTTTCTAATGAAAAAATAGAAACTGCCTTTTTAAATGCACTTGTGTACTTGTCACCTAATGTGGAATGTGACTTGACTTACCATAATGTGTACTCTCGGGATCCTAACTATCTGAATTTGTTTATTATCGTTATGGAGAATGGCAATCTTCATAGCCCAGAATATCTGGAAATGGCTCTACCATTGTTTTGCAAAGCAATGAGCAAACTGCCCCTTGCAGCTCAAGCAAAACTGGTCAGATTGTGGTCTAAGTACAGAGCAGACCAAATTCGGAGAATGATGGAAACATTTCAGCAGCTTATTACTTACAAAGTCATAAGCAATGAGTTCAGTAATCGTAACCTAGTGAATGATGATGATGCTGTTGTTGCTGCTTCAAAGTGCTTGAAAATGGTTTACTATGCAAATGTAGTAGGAGGGGATGTGGATACAGATCATAATGAAGAGGAAGATGAAGAACCCATCCCAGAATCAAGTGAACTAACACTTCAAGAGCTGTTGGGTGAGGAAAGAAGAAATAAAAAAGGTCCTCGAGTGGACCCACTGGAAACTGAACTTGGTGTTAAAACTATAGATTGCAGAAAACCACTTATCCCATTTGAAGAATTTATTAATGAACCACTGAATGATGTTCTAGAAATGGACAAAGACTACACTTTCTTCAAAGTAGAAACAGAAAACAAATTCTCTTTTATGACCTGCCCCTTCATATTGAATGCTGTTACCAAGAACCTGGGATTGTATTATGACAATAGAATCCGGATGTACAGTGAAAGACGCATAACTGTGCTCTACAGCTTAGTTCAAGGACAGCAGCTCAACCCATATTTGCGACTTAAAGTGAGACGTGATCACATCATAGATGATGCTCTCGTCCGGGTAAGTCGTGCAGCAACATGGAACTTAAGTTTGTTGGTTCTGACTACTGCAAACTATGTGGGCTTCGACTTACTGAAAAGAACTGTGTGTGAGTGCAGTGGTTTATGTACTAGATTTCCTCTAGAAGAAACTCAAATAGCTTTACGATATTAAATTTGAATTTTACACATGCTGCTGAAGATTCGTATGTTAAGCAGAACTGCTTCTACTCTGAGTGGTAGCAGACTTCGGTATTTTAAAGTGTCGAATAGTTCTTACTCCCCATTAACAGATTCTGCAGTTATAGCTTAGTTACAGCTTACTCTCATCTTAATGATGAGAAAGACCAACTTCCGTTTCAGTACTTTTCCTTTGTCCTCTGGAGTGTCTTGGATCAGAATTTTTCAAATGGAAATTGGAATTAAAACTTTTCAGTTTGGTACTCTTGTTGTGGACTTCTGAGTTTCGAGATGTGAAGTGTGGAGTGTCTGCATAAGTAGAACTTCTCACTTCCTTAAGAGATGTTGCAATTTGGTGCAAATACTGGTATGACTGAGGAAGGAGAAGACAGACCTGTTGGTACCTGAGAACTGTGGAAGCAGCTTGTTTCTGAATATGCTGGCTTCCTAAAGTAAATCTTAAAGCCATCTTGTTCACACTTTTTTGGAAGATGGGACTTTTACAGGACACAAACTATAAAGAATACTTCACAGAAAATTTTCCTGTAAATATGCCCTTTAATTTTAGGCCTTTTCCTACTTTTAGTTTTTTGCTTAAAGCTGTTATTTTTCAGAAGCTCATTTTTCTGTGTTCTGTTATTAAAGCACAACACTGATTGCAAAATTGTAAATTCAGACATAGCTTTGAAGCTTGCTGAAGAGCCAGACAGGTATTTAGAGAGACTCTGGAAAAGTACCTGGTTTTGCCTCTCAGCTCAGCTGTTACTTTTAGTTAAATTTGATGACTTTAACTGCTACTGGAGGTCTATTGTGAGAGCCCTAAATGAGCTCGTACCTCAATTTTTCTGTGTATCTGTGAATTTCCAGGTGGGCTAGCTATTTCCTGGGAATTGCCACCCCTCACAGTTTTGTATTGTCAGCCGACTTGCTGAGTGTATACTGTCCCTTCATCCAGTGATGAGTAAGTTGAACAAGACTAGACCCAGTACTGACCCTGGGGATCACCACAAGCTACAGTCCTCTGACTAGACTCCACCACCGATAGCCCTTTGAGCACTGCCATTCAGCCCATTCTCAGTCCACCTCACTGTCTACTCATCTAACACACACTTCCTGAGCTTACCTATGAGGATGTTACGGGAGATAGTGTCAAAATTCTAGTCAAGGTAGACAACATCCACTGCTTTCCGCTCATCTACCCAAGCAGTCATTTCATCATAAAAGGCTATGAAATTGGTCAAGCACAATTTCCCCTTGGTGAACGCACACAGACTGCTCCTAATAAACCTTCTTGTCCTCTGCATGCTTGGAGATGACATCCAGCTATTCCATCACCTTTCCAGAGATGGAGGTGAGGCTGGTTGGCCAGTTGGTTCCTGGGTTCTCCTTCTTGCATTTTTTGAAGACTGGGGTGACGTTATCTTCTCCCCAGTCCTTGGGCACCTCTCCTGTTCTCCCTGCTGTTTCAAAGATGATGGAGAGTGGCATGGCAATAACGTCTACCATCTCCTTCAGTACTTGTGGGTGCATCCCATCAGGGCCCATGGTACAGTTAGTTGTATCCTGTTATGTTTTGGCACGTTAAAGTAGTGGAGCTTACTTCTTTGACTGTTCAGCTTTCTGGTACATAAGTACTGGAAATAAGAGAGGGGCAGTACTGTCCCTTTAGGAGAAGATGGGCTAAAAAAGGGTAAGAGCTAGATTTGGGGAGATGTTTGTTCTGATGTCTGTTTTAGCAGAGAGGAAGCAGACCTTCCCCCTCATGCTCATGATGGAAAGGAAAATCTGTAAATATGAGAAAAGGCCACATATTGCTTGTTGTGGAAGGAAATTGAAATCTTTGAGGACAGCAAAAATGTTTACTGTCGTTTAGAAGGCTCATAGGCAGCATTAAGTTAGTGCAGCTGCTGTATCACAATGGGGTCACAGCAGTTACTGCTGCACACGCTCTTGGTCTGTTGGAAATTTAGGTAATTTAAATCAAATTAAGCTCAAACACACTAATATGTGGTGTCCTTGCAGCAGCCCTTGCACAGCCTAGCAGTCTGTGAATACATGCCTGGGCAGTTGCCATGGATCCTCTTACGGCTGTTAATTTAAGCTGTCAGAGCATGCTAAATTATGGTGATCTGACTCTGTCAAAGCTGCAAGAAGACTAATATTTTAAAACTGTTTATTCTGGAACAGAAAATAAAAAGATGAAGTTGTTTTAAATTCAAGTAGTCTGGGCTGAATTGTGCAGCCGAGGAATTTCTTGAAGGAAACAGATTATGTTCACGAAACTGGAGATGAGTGAAGGCTTGGGGCTCTTGCCAGAGGAAGAGAGTATATGCCATTTCAAACAGATGCGACAAGGTAACTGTTGTAAGATGATGTGGCCTTAAGAAAAAAAGGTGTTGAGAAATATATGTAAAGGGTCTGCAGAGTCACCTTTTAGCTATTGATACATTTTAACTGATGATATGAAGTATCAGTGCTCAGAAAGAGATTTTGGATATTCCTAATGAAGTGTTAGGAGTTAAGAAAGGACTGAATGGAACATGTAGTAAACATTTTCTCTGTTTACTACAATGTACCTATGTCTGTCCCTCTCTCATTTGTTTTTTTTCTCATTTAATATCAAAAACAATGCAATAGAAATGCATTAGGTGAGTCTAGAGTCTCTTCAGAGAGATTATAAGTCCTCTTAGTGGTAAAAAGATGAGAGAGTACATAAAAGATGGCATGAAGAAATGGAATGGGAAATACTGGTTTTCTTAACTCATAGCATCTGCTCATATTATCAGGAAGCAGGCTTAACATAAGTGGCCTTACCTGACTACCTTAAAATTGTGGATGTTTTTGCCCAGAACTTGTAACTTTTTTGTGAAAGAAAGATCCATCTAAAGGTAATGGGCATTGTAGATATTTTGCTGTGAACAACGCGTAAACCTCAGAAATTCTCTAAGCTGCAAATCTGCTGCAGAAGTATTGTAAGGAAAAGTGCTGTTCCATGCTGTTGTCTCTCAGCTTCTTCAGTGAGCGCCTGATCTAAGAACTGCATGCTGTTGTTACAGGTACTTCTTGTAGCAGATTGAGAAGTGATTTTAGTAATTTTTAAACTTCATTTCCACTTCCTAATTGGTCTGAAATAAGTCTCCAGTCTTGAGTCCTAGTCCTTAAAGTTACTTGTTCTGTGATTCTAGTCAAAGATGGATACCATGTGCTGACAATATGAAACCTAAGTGAAAGCTACACTGTATTAGTCTGTATCAGTAATGGTTGCGGTTTTGGGTGCAGTACTGAGCTTTAGAAGGGTCTCACTGAAAACTGTCAGAAAGATCTCGCCAAAATAATTTTCTTAAGTAGTAAAAGCATATTCTCAGATTTGTCTAGTGGCAAAACATTTCCAGAGGTGCTTAAATTACTGGTAAGTAATTATGATTACAAATATTTTTACCCTTGAATTGCATTTTTTACTTCTGGAGTTTGAATACTTGAAGACTTTGCTTGAAGTAATTACATACTCAAGTCACTAGACCCGTGTCTTTACAGAACAGTCAGTGCAGGCTGTTTTAACTGTATATGGAATAACTCTGACAACTTCCCGATAAAAGCATTTTCATAAGTATTTATTAAAATGGGTCTGAGATTTTTATTCATATTTTCCTTACTGATGCTGGATATTTTTCAAGCAAATATATCAGCCTTTATAATGTCTTCCTGCAAATGGACTATACCAGTCTTTCTCTACTAATTTATCAAGATAATTGAGTATTCACCAAGCTGGGTTTCTCTTATCAATACTTAATATTTAAACTTATAGAATTCAGTATGTACATCTCACTGTCTGTACTTCATTAAAACAAATATGAGCGCTAGTAAGTGATTTCTATTATTATTATTACTGCAGGATTTTTTCTTGAGAATTTGAAGCAATACATTTTAAATGCAGTTAACTTGTTTAAAGTTGCTTATTAAGAGAATCAGAGTTCACTCTGGAACTTGTACATCTAAGCAAAAACTTTATTTACTTATTCATTGTTTAGTTTCTTTGCATGTATGAAACTTGCATCAGAAACTTCTTTATTTTTTTCACTGAAATGGACTTAATGAAACATGCTTTCTTTATATTACATATTTGTTGAATGCTTGTATGTATGTTAATCTGAAAAGTCATTGGGGTGAGGAATGTTGGATCGGTAAAGCGCTAGTTCCCAGTTTTGTTAAGGAGCCCTTACATCTGGGAGTTGGTAGCTCAGTTTGTAGTTTTCTAAAGCAGGTAATATGCCTTTTTGCATCTAAGAAGTTTAAGAGGTCAGCTGTACTTCTGCTGCATCATGTTATGTGGATGTGGTAGTATTGAAAGGAAGTTTATCCATAAATCCCCTCTTCATCATCCCCTGTTTATCACTCAACAGCTATTTGTATGTGGATTTATTCTTAGGTAGCAGTAATTTAATGGGTATGAGCTACAACACACAAGTTGTGCAAGTGAAAATGTGGTGGATTCCTTCATCAGAGTCTGGCTGGTACTTGCTCACAAATTAGAAACTCAGTTTGACAAATTTCACATGGAACATAGCTGGCAGGCAGCAGGCCTCTTGCTTGTAAACGACTGCTGAATATGTTGATGAGCATGAACTCTTATGTGACAGCTGAAGCCAGTAGGCAGATTCTCTCAGTGTATTAACAAAGTACTTCAGGACCTTTTTGGTTCTTTTAGAACTAAGTTGATGCTTGTCCTGTTGAAAATCTCAGCACCAGTACACCTTGGTTGCATGCAGAATGTGTGACTGTGTTGACGCATAGAAGCCCCACTCAAGTGTATATATGAACCATAAAGTACAGCTGGCAAGGATGCTGCTTAGTCATTTGAAGTATTACTTCACATGCTGTTTTTCAGAAAAACGTAGTGATGGACTTACATCATGACGTGTCACTGGTACTTTCAAAATTGAATTTGTCGTGTTCATGTCGTTTCTGCCTCCTAGTGAGGAAAGTATTCCTGCCACTGCCTGAAAGAGAAGTGTTATGTTGCAAGAGTTTTATGTTACATTACTAGAACTTGAAAGGGGTTTTGATTGTTTTTAACTGAATAGAAATTAGTTCAGCTACCATCAGTTTTAAGCAGGTAGACAAACTCGTGTTCCATGAAGCTTTTTAATGTTGTCATATTGGTGTCGTATATTTCTGAAGTGCATATGTCCTTGCTATAGAAACACTGCTGCAGTTTGCTAAAATTAGTGTCTCTCTACTATCGTGACTAATGCTGTGTTTTCTACTCAGTTCCAATTTCCTTGTGGAATGTCAGTGTTGAGACGGGATGTTCAAAGATGAGCTAAACCCACAATCTTCAGTTGAGCAGCTTAGCAACATTGTCCTGGTTATAGAATCTACTTCAATGAACATAGAATCATAGAATAGTTAGGGTTGGAAAGGACCTTAAGATCATCTAGTTCCAACCCTCCTGCCAGGGGCTGGGACACCTCCCACTAAACATTAGGCTTTGACTCAAAATGCTAGCTTTCTGATAATCATTTATCTGACTCCCTCACAGACATCCAGTGCACTGTTCCAATATGTCCAGACAGTGTCGCTCAACTACAAGTGCTTCCTTCCCCTTTTTTTAAGTGCTGCTTTTTATATTGCTCATTGCAGTGTAGTTCTCAGCCAAAAAATAATTTTTGAAATATTTTTAATTGCTTTATATTTATAAATGAGAACTCCCCTTAGTGAGAGTGAGTGTATTTCTATGACTCAAAAGAGCCTTTGCACTACGACAAAGGGTTGCTGTCCCAAAAGACATGCAAAGGCAATACTTGCTTTTTCAGAACTCCTCAAAATTAATGAAAATTGCAAAATAGAAAATTGCTGATGCCATATACTGCAAAACCAACAGCCATAACTGGGGAGGAAAAAACAAGCCATTATTAGTGCCAGTTGTAAGTGGAAGAGACTCAATTAGGAGAACTGTCTGTCCAGCTTGAATGTATAACTGGTATTGAGGATCTTAAAATAAATGCTACTTCTCTGTTTTGAAAATCTCAGTTGTATTTGAAACATGGCTTAACCTCCATTGTTGTCCTGTTCAGGAAGAAAAGATTTTACACATCTGTAAGATGCATAATTTTAAGATTTCCATGATTTTACAAGATCACATTTTATGGAAAGCATGTGATGAGAATAGCAAGGCAGGGGACACACACCACAACATAGTTTTGCTGCAGAAGTATTGTTAATAAAAATTACAGTGAATTTCAAAGAATAAATATTGTTTGGGCTCCTTAGAGGCAAAACCACTTTACTGCAACTGGTATACAATAGAATACCAAATGGTTGATGTAGTACATAACTATGTTTTCCGGATGATCTTATAACAGTATCAGTCCCAATCAACTGATCTGACATGCTGTCTTTATTGGGGTCTTCATGGTTTGCCTGTTGTTTGTTTTGGTTTTGGGTTTGTTGGGGTTTTTTTTTTACATGAGCTTTATATGATCTGAAGTTACACTCTGTTTCCTTCTGACACTAGTTTTCAATTCCAGGTAGTGCAGTTTTCTCCACATGCTCTTTTTGCATGAGGAGCTTCAAAGTCTCCAGACCTGTTAATGCTAGCTACCTTTAGCACTGTCTTGCATCTGCCCCTGCTGTTCTGCTTGAAACATGGGCTGGCTGATTTGGCAGTTACCAGGAGAAAATGTGTCTTACTGATGGTGTCATTTTGAGTTGATGTTGTGATTATTGCTACCTTTATCCTCTCTGTTCTGTTCCTGTTCTCCTTTACAATTGTGTAATAAAACCCTGGGATGTAAAGAATGTGTTAGCATGTGTGTGTGGATAAGGTAGGGTAGTGGAATAGAAGTAGTTCAGCATGTTAAGGACACCTGGTGGTAAGTACAGGTTGAACTAGTGCGGATTAGAGGCAAATCTCACCAGTAATAGTCTTAGTAGAGGAATGTACAGGTCCGTTTGTGCTTTACTGCTGTTGCATTTTCTTCTTTGCCACAAAGATATGTTTAATATAATCATGTTGCGCAGATTTAACCAATATATTTATGCTTTTAAGCAGCATACTATCAGCTGCAAGGTATTGAATAACTTTTGATTAACTGAAAGGATACATTTTTGTTGTGAGGAAGTGAAAGACCAGTAATGGCCTTTATGTAGACATGAAGTCCTTTCCTGTGAAACGTTATAACTGGTATTTGACCTTAACTGAACACTCACTTTCATGGAAGCAGTGCAGTAGATCTGTTCAAAGGCACTGAAGAAATAAGAGCAAGAGATTTCTGAGACTTCTTCATTAGAGTCAAGAAGAAAGGAGACCAGTTTGACTGTAATATTAGTGTCTTCTAATTTCTGGGGTTGGTTGTTTCTTTTTCTCCAGCTCTTTCTTTGTGAGATGCAATTACTAGTCAAAAGCTTGTCTTCTGTCTTTCACTCTGAAAACATATCTGTGTAATCCCTTCACAAAGCCATTTGTTGTCAAACATGTCGACCAAATTGCAGTCTCTTTTCATTGTCAGATGAATTTAATTATCCCAGTAATACATCTTGTTTTCATACTGTTTTCTGTGAATTTTGTGCAACACAATGCTAACTTATTTTAAGTAAGTACTTAAAAGAATAGAAATGGAGAAGGCTAACGGCCTTAATTGGCTAACAGATCAGATGTGTGGTAAGTTTCTTGCTGTGTTAATCCCCAAATTCTTATACAGGCTTAGAGTGATGTAGCATTACTACTGGTTTCTGATATTTTACCTTTGAGATTTATACTCGCTTTCTTAGGTTCACAGGGTAGTGTTGTTCTCATTATTTGATATTCAATTGACTCTTCTGGTAAACAGATTTACTAATGAAATACTTCTGTCTGTTCACTCAATAGCTAGAGATGATTGCCATGGAAAATCCTGCAGACTTGAAGAAGCAGTTGTATGTTGAATTTGAAGGAGAACAAGGGGTAGATGAAGGAGGTGTTTCCAAAGAATTTTTTCAACTGGTTGTGGAAGAAATCTTCAATCCAGATATTGGTATGTGCCACAATAATTTACTAATTTATCAGACTTTTCACACAAAAGGTTGGAGCAGATGATCTTTCAAGGTCCCTTCCAACCTGGGCTGTTCTATGTTTATGCAGTGCCTTTCTGTATCTGCTGCTGCTTCTTTCTGAAGCTCTCCATATTTCTTGGTGATCATGAGAGTATTTGACCCCTTGAGGCTCACTATGTCTTTATCATCAGTCATCCTCCTGAGGAGGAATGATGAAAAGCTATGTGTATAGCTAGTGAAAGCTACCACTGGTTGTTTGGATATAAATCAGTAGTATAGGGTTTCTTTGCAGGGTTCCTGTGTTTGTTCTCTCACCTTTCTCCTCGCTTTGCTTTGTGATTAGCTTCTAGAATTAGTAATCAAACCAAAGAGGAAGAGCTTCTGCAATAAAACCAGAGTAGGACTTATGGTGAGTTTTTATTTCCTCCCCTTCCTCCAGCTTAAAACATCTGATAGTCTCAGTTCTTCTAATGATTTCATCTGAAAGGGGTACAAATCCAGAGTGTAGCAGTAATGTCAAATTTCATTGTAGTTACTTAGAACTAAGATTTTGATATATCAGAGCCAAAGTTTTATATTTGTGTTTTAACAGTTGCATTTCCATCTTGCCTTTTTTTTTTTTCTTTTCCCTTCCTTGCTCCCTGCACCAGCGTCTAAGGCTTCTGCTTCATACATGCAAGGACGTGCTGCTTTTAATATGCAGCTAGTCTGCTGCTCTGAGAAGATGAAAATGTCTTAAAATTTTGCTAATACTTTGTATTAGAATAGAAATGAGACCTACCAGGTTCTTATACTAATTTCATAGTTTCTGAATGATGATGACACATTGCAGTTCCTGTTAAGGCTTCCATTAAAGAAGCTCAACAGCTTGTAGCCATTAATTAATTTGGGTTCATTGAGCTGTTTTAAAAAATAAAGCTGCTGGTTTTGTAGCTTAGAAAATTGATCAATATAAACGTAAAAGTTAGTTTGTTCTGGTTGAAGAGGAAGTCCCCAGAATCGGTAACGGGATCTGACCCTTGGCACTTGCCATTAACCGTACACAAGCCAGTTCTTGTAACAAGCAATACAGATCCACAGACAAGTCTTACTCTGAAAACTACCATTAACTTGGAGGGATTGAGAATCCGAACTAGCAAGGTTACTTGGTATATATTGGACTATAGCAAAATAAGGAAGTCTCACTACTTTGATGAAGGTGTATTTTGGATGCGAAGTACATTTTTTCTTTTTCTTTTTACCTGAGTTTAGCTAAGCAGAAGTTGTGTGGGATGCCTATATTGAAATAATCCCATTTAGTAACTGAAGTCTGATTCAGCTAAGATCCAGCCAGTGTATATATACTCCCTGTGTATAAAAATGGATAATAGATTAGATGTGCATGCACGTTTTATATTTAACTTCTGTATTCAAAATACAAAAAAGTAAAAAGTAAGTACACTTTTTGTATTCATACCAATTTCGGGGGGGGGGGGAGCTGTTTATTGGCTTTTGGCATAAATGTGCAAAACCAGAAAATGTAGCTTGCATTCATACTCTTCTTTTGCACCTATTAATATGCACTGCAGTTTAACAGTTTATCCACCATATATGCCAGGTGGGGTTTTGTTGATTCATAAACACTTTAATTTTCTTTGGTAAATAAGGAAATCCTTTAAATGGAATTTAAAATGTCATCTGATAGGTATGTGAAGTCATGCTTGTACCTGTAAGTTTTGTTGCCATTTCATTTAAAGTATTTTGATATTAAACTACTGTAAAGTTTTACTCAAAGGAGGTAATAACTTGAGCCAAATTAGATTTATGACCAGCAGTCACCATGGTAAAAGGGAAGAAGGAATAACTTCATACGGTATTCCAACCAACACTGTACAATTGGTTTTGTCTTACTGCAGCTTCCATTTTATTCTGGTGTTTTATTTTTATTTTAATGTAGTACAGTCTTAGTTTTGGTCAATGAATAAAATGCTGTGTTTCATATTAAAGTGTTTCCAGGTGTTGGTCTGGGTAAAATGTTAGTCCTTAATTATTAGACATTTGCTGGAGTTGTTTATTTTGACTGTTTAACTCTTCCATCATCTTCCAGAAAGTGCAAGTAATTGCTTTTATTTTGCCAGTAATCCAGAAGTTACTTCAGTCAATTCAGAAAATGGAATGCAGGGTTCTCTTTAACATTTCTCCTATATATGTTTGTGTTGCTCATCCATTTCTGATTTCCAGTTACCTTACCTGATGTTAGTCTTGTTATTTATGTGCTTCCCCTAATAGCTGGCCCTGTCCTAGTACCTTACTGTGATAAATAATCTTCAATTTTGGTGAATAGCCAGTCTCTGAATGAGTTTGCAGTTCATTTCCTTACATTGAATGAGAATTCAGGCTTTATCTCTTGGCTGAAGGTGACATTTTTAGTCTTGGGAGTAATTCTGTAGCTCTTTGTGGCTTTGTAATCAGTTTTTACCATCTCGATAGGCTGTAAATAAGCATATCTTTAAAGAGCTGACAAGATAAATCCTTGCGGCAAATGTAGTTCATGTTGTTGACCATGTGCATCTAAATTCTGTTGTGTTGGGAGGAAGGAGCCTCTGCACTTTTCCTTAAGGTCTGCCTGCAAGTCATGAGTCTGAGCTGTAAAAGTAACAGATCACTGTGACTATACTAGTCTCTTTCTTTCTCTCCCCTTAAGTCTATGGGGTTTGAGTTTATCTTGCTTTAGTATCTAGTAAGGTAATGGATTTTACTGCAGGGTTCATTTAAATAGTGTATAGCCTATGCACAAACTTGGGTTTCATAAACAAGAGCTAATCTACAGCCAAAAGGGTAAGGCTTTATCCTTCTCTTGTCTGTAGAGTTGTATCCACTCCCTGTAGCTCCTGGCATGTGCCAGTTCAGCCGTTTGTTGAAGACTTCTGTAAAGGTACTCAGTTTGTGGACTTTGCAGAAAATCAGATGAAGGGAGATGGGGGAGCAAAGCAAAACCTCTTCGTTTTCAACAGTGATAAGCTGTTAAAAGTCGTGTCCCCTCCTGTGAAACACAGTCTCATGTTACATTTTCTCCTCAAGTTCGGATGTATGTGATAGCTGCAGCAACAGTGGGCCATGCTAAGTACCTTTAAACAAACAAACAAAACCCAAGTATGTTTGGGATCTAAGATTATATGTGATGGTTAATCCATGTTCCATTCTCATGGCTTCTAATTCAGTAATAGGGCTGCATCTAGTCCTGTTCCTTTGCTGGAACTGACCTGGAAAAGCCTTTAAGGAAAGGCTATCACTTTGTAGTAATTGGAGTTCTTCAGGATTGTTTCATCCATGTGGGTTTTGACTGTTATTTTCTTGCCCTGTTGTATTTACCAAAGTTACAATGTATGTTGACAGTGTGTTCCTGGTTACTCAGTAATGGAAGGCCATGACAGGTTGTGTATGTACAGGTTTAGTGGGTATTGCAGGATGTTGTATCGCTGGTCTTCTGCATACTTTTAGTGGTAATGTGAGTAACAGTATTTTGAGCAGCTCAAATTACCCTAAGGTAAGTAGGTTCTCTTTGCATTAAATTCACTATAATGTTAATCTCAGCATATTTTAGAGGCATTCTAATGCAAATGTATTTATAATGGTTTTACGTGTCATTTTCATTGAAATGTAACCATGATTGTTCAACTTCATTTTTCTCACAGGGATGTTCACATACGATGAATCTACAAAACTGTTTTGGTTTAATCCGTCCTCTTTTGAAACTGAGGGCCAGTTTACACTGATTGGCATAGTACTGGGGCTGGCTATTTACAATAACTGTATACTGGATGTACATTTTCCCATGGTTGTCTACAGGAAGCTAATGGGCAAAAAAGGAACTTTCCGTGATCTGGCAGACTCTCATCCTGTAAGTTCATTATGTTCTTTGAGTTTATTGATGCATTTGTCATGCAACAACTTAATCTAGGTTTAATGCAAATACAAGATCGCTGTCAGAAGTGGAAGTGAAATAACCACTGACTTGTGTAAAGATCTGTATTTGTTACATAAATACATAAGCAATAAAATCTCTTACTACATCTGGCTTGGAGGAAGAAGAATTGTCAAGTCAACAAATAGGGCTGGGTATCAGTAAAGCTTTGTTATATTTTCTTTTACATGCTGCCTAAATTGCTTAATATCACTAAGCACTGCTAAGCATTAACTATTACTCATAGTATCTTCCTAAAGAGACTTCTAAAATTAGGCTGTTTATTTGTAGAAGTAGATTTCTACAACAAATATGGAAGTAACAGTAGACATGCAAAAAGGCGTGATGCATTTGGGGTTTGGTTTTGTTTTTTGTCTTGAAGCAAAAGACAGATAAGGCAGTCTGAATATGTGTACAGTTTGGGAGCAACGATCAGTATCCTCTCCCCAGCCAGTGGCTATACAAAAGCACTGAGCCATGCGTGTGTTTTAGGTAGAGCACAGAAGCAGCTATGCAGGGTGACTTGCCCTGCTTCATCTGCAATTAAAAATCACCAGTAGTTTTCTCACATGCTAGCTAATATGAGTTGAAATGCTTCATTTCATTTCCCTTTTCATAAGCGCTTATGCAAATCTTCAGCTACTCAAAAAAGATGAGTAGAATCATAGAATCAACTGTTTGAAAAGACCTTTAATATTGAGTCTCACTGCTAGAGCATTGAGGATATGGTGTTCACCAGCCCTCACACCAGCAGTTCCAAGTCCAGTTGCTGTCAATGCAAGATATTTTAAAGGTGCTGTGGAAGAATCAAAAGGATACATTTAGTGAAAGGATGAGGCTTACATGTGAACTCTCAGTAATTGAAACATTGAGGAGAAATTTATTATTTCTACTTCACTATAAAAAAATAGTTGCATTCTGTTGTTGCTTTTCCTTCATTTTGCATTCTTGAGTCTACACCTCTGCCTCAGCCAAGTAATTGTTCCTTTTGTACATAGCCTTTGGTTTCCAAAAGAGTATTGAGCTTTTCTTGAGGCATAGCATGGAGGAAGGCTGGCTGCTCCTTTGAATAGAGCAAGCTCTTGCGGTTAATTTCAGATTCCACTTGACAAATTCTGACTTAACTTGTGATTTATTTTTTTTTCCTATTGGTGCATAAATGTTTTCTTACCTTAATGACTGCCCATCTATGTCGCTTCAAGGTTACTTCCTAGTTTGTTTGGGGTTTAAATCAAGATGTAGAAGACAGAAGCTTGCTGCCTGGAGTTTATCTGATAAAAGATACAGCATTTTCTTTTATTTTAATACGTGTACATTCAGCCTACTAGCGTAACGTGTTCTGGGTGCCAAAAATAAATACAGTTTGAAGAGAGCTGAACACTAGAGAGGTAATCAGTGGCTCCTAAGCTACAGGTTTGACCATTGCATTGCGAATATTCATGTGTACTGGTAGGCTCTTCTAAGGGATTTATCATTCATTGCCATGTTTCTTTTTTATCTTTCCTTAATATCTGCTATTGGTTGGTCTTTCAAACACTGAGGTTAACATACCTTTGGACTGTCATGGGAGATCTTAGGGGACTTGTGTCATAGAATGCAGCACCCCTTTTTGAGCAGATGATTTTATGCCTTCTGGTATTACTTAGTGAAATCCTGAAATTTGTTTATGACAGACATGTATTCTTTTTTCTCTAGGTTCTTTACCAGAGTTTGAGAGACTTGCTAGAGTATGAAGGAAGTGTGGAAGATGATATGATGATAACGTTTCAAATATCTCACACAGATCTCTTTGGCAATCCAATGATGCATGATTTAAAGGAAAACGGTGATAAAATTCCTATTACGAATGAAAATAGAAAGGTACACTCAAATGATTTTTAATGTAACCTGTAATTTTTAGATACTCTATGCAGAATTGTGTAGCGCTATAAAGGCTTGGTCTCACTCCTGACTTAAGCTTAAAAGCCTTTTCAAATTGCTATAGCACAGTATAGTTGTAAGCAGAAAGGCTTGTCTTTTAAAGAAAGCATCGATACATGCATTTGTAGCTTCTGGATGTGGTGTTTGACCTGTCTGAGAAACATGTGAGACTTGTTCTTTATTATTGCTGAGTAGAAGCTGAACCCAGATAATCTACATAGAATTACGTGTATTTCGGGGTCTGATATTTTTGGGAGGTACTTTGAGTGTCATGTGTCAAAGTACTAAGGTTTTTTTGGGGATTGTTTCCTTACAGGAATTTGTCAATCTGTATGCTGACTATATACTCAATAAATCAGTAGAAAAGCAGTTCAAGGCCTTTCGGAGAGGATTCCACATGGTGACCAATGAATCTCCTTTGAAATATTTATTTAGACCAGAGGAAATTGAATTACTTATATGTGGAAGTAGGGTAAGAATCCTGAATGTACACCAGAAAGTGGAGCTTTTTTGATCCGAAGTACATAACTAGCGGTCATTTAAAAAATGTCATCTTCTTACAGAATTTAGATTTTCAAGCACTAGAAGAAACTACAGAATATGATGGTGGCTATACCAGAGACTCTCTTATTATTAGGTAAACTATTTTTTTTTTCTGATTTCTGAAAGAGAAAAAGCACTTCACATGGCTGTTTCTTCACAGTGTTGTAAGATGTAGTATTTTTGTAGTGCTAGAGATTCCCATGTCTTATGTATAATTCCACTTTACTCAAATACTGTCATTAAGAAAGAGCAGATAGTTGTAAGTACTGTCTTTAGCTTCCAGTGAACTTTGGTAAAGATTAAAAGGGATTTTTCCCTGGGCTTTTTGTCTCGCATACCATACAGTTAAATAATCCCCAGTATATACAGGGCTGTTTCAATAAATAACCATTGCTTTGCTGCTGTTTACAAAAAAGTAATGAAATCACACTGAACTGTTTTGATTGATTGCATGTGTAGACCATTGTGCTCTAATTAGCAGTCAGGTAAATTCAGTGATTTTGATATTTCTACCTTCTTGTCCCCTTTGACTAGAGGACTCTGAAGACAAGGGTTAGGGAAGTGTGCATCTTGAGTGCTCTAGACTTTGCCAACTACTTAAATACTTCCTGCTGGGGTAGAAAATCTTCAGAGCAGCTGTGTTTGTTTACTGTAGTGTTAAAGATGGTGGTAGAAATGGACATTGTAGTGGAACCAGTGTAATGCCTTAGGAAATGGGAATCCTAAAGTAAGTGATCTGCAAATATTCTTCCTTTATCAGCCAAATTAACATTTAAAAACAGCTAAACTGCAGTGTTTTGGTAATACTTCTAATTTCTACTTCTGAATCACATTTGATTGGTAAATAAGTTACTGGCTTGGTTTACGAATGCAACTTGCAAACTTGCTGTTAGGGTTGATAAGTATTACTTCAACGTTCAAAGTTCAGTAACTTCCAGAAGTCTCATTTATACCAGATTTCAGTTGACTTTTTGATTTTTCTTCATAGGGAATTCTGGGAAATTGTCCATTCATTTACAGACGAACAGAAAAGACTATTCTTACAGTTTACAACGGGCACAGACAGAGCCCCTGTGGGAGGACTTGGAAAGTTAAAGATGATCATAGCCAAAAATGGCCCAGATACAGAGAGGTAAAAAAGGAAAGGAAAAAAAAAAGTCTACATTTTTCTTGTTTGTTTGGAAATGGAAGCAAATTCTTTGCTTCTAAGTTAACTTGGTTAAGTCTGGAAAGTAAGCTTTAAGCAAAGTCGATTCTCTTTAAAGTCGTTTTTTTGGATCTGTGAAAGAGCGATGTATTTCTTTGCAGGTACTGCATGTTCCCAGCTCTGAATTCTTGTTTTTCTTTTTTCCTTTGTTTTCCCCACAGGTTACCTACATCTCACACATGCTTTAATGTACTTTTGCTTCCGGAGTACTCGAGCAAAGAAAAGCTTAAGGAGAGATTATTGAAGGCCATCACATATGCCAAAGGATTTGGCATGCTGTAATGAATATAACAAAATAGAAAAGAATACATAAAAAAGGGATTCAAAAATGATGGTGATGATGTCCCTGTCTAAAAAGGCCATAAGATAGTGAGCTACAGTAGTCACCTGTGTTTGTGCCTCCCTTCTTTACTGGGGACATTGGGCTGGAACAGCAGATTTCAGCTGCTTATATGAACAAAATCTTTATTTTTTCTTTTAGCGTGAAAGTGTTACATATTCTTTCACTTGTATGTACAGAGAGGTTTTCCTGAATATTTATTTTAAGGGTTAAATCACTTTTGCTTGTGTTTATTACTGCTTGAAGTTGAGCCTTTTTGAGTATTTACAAGAAAACAAACTGTACTCTCCCAAGGAAAATATTGCCATCATTTGTAGACCATGTAACCTTCAAGTATGTGCTATATTTTTGTCCCTGTATCTAATCAAATCAAGAACTGTACTTTTTGAAGAGTTTGCTTTTGAAACTTGAAGTCTTGGAAAACAGTGTGATGCAATTACTGCTGTTCTAGCCCCCAAAGAGTTTCTGTGCAAAATCTTAAGAATCAATAAAGATGGAAGGGAGAACTTGGAATGTTAAATTGCAGCCTTGAGAACTTTACTTTAGTCACAGCACAATTAAATCTCATTTCACTATATGTTGCCTACACATGTCTTGTAATAAACTGTGTTTTTAATTAGGAAACATTTCTTAGCATAAGAAAGGGTAGAAATTTTAGTTACTTTTTTAAAAAAGATGTTTACTGGGGAAAGTGCATTTTCAACTGAACAGCTTTAGAGTAGGGAGTGAAGTGTTTGGAAAAAAGATAGGAAGTTTTTGCTTTATTATAAACAAAGCATGTGGAAGTGCACTTAAAATGAAGTTTTATTCTTAACTGCCTATTACGTTGACATTTTAAATAGACAATCCAAAGTCTTCCCTACATGTTATGTCATCACCATTTATTTAATGACTTACTGTTCCTACTTATCAAGGCACATGATCAGTGTTGCAACATAATCTAAAGGGATGGCTACTGTATTTTAATCTCATCTAACAATAAGCAAAATTGAACAATATTAAACGTAAGGCCTACTTCATGTTGTACACTTCCAACCATTAAATAAACTGTTAGAAAGTAAGTACTAAGGTTATGTTCATCTACTACATAAAGTATTCAGTAGGTTTTTAATTTAACTCTACAAATCATATCAGAAATAAATCCTTTACCTTTCGTAGTCTGTGTTTAATGTTAATTTCTCCTGTTGCAATATACGACAAAGGGATTATGCGTTTTTAAGTGAGGATGTAACTGGCATATCTCTTTTTTCCAATACAAGCTGCAGCGGATGTGCAGAGCTGAGCTTGTGCCTTGACGATTGCTTATAACTGACTACTACCAATCAATCCCGTGACTGTGTGGAATTGGCATTGAAAGGCATAGTTTTGAAATCACTGGAGAAAGAAAAGCTGTCTTTCACGACTATTTTAATAAATTCTTTCTAGTAATAGAAACAGACAACTGTTATGTGACTGATGCTGAATAAAACAGTGACCTTTTTTCACCACGGTTCAATGAAAAAGAAAACAAGTGACTGACTTTGATGAATTGGATGTTATATTATTGGATTAGAAAACATTGTAGTACAGCATAAGTTGAGGGTTACAGGTACGGAAATCTCTCCAGAGGTGAACTGTAGTGATGTGGGGTCCAGTGATGTTCCCCTCTCAAATCCAAGATGACCTGGACACAGGGACTGAAGCTCGCTGGAGAGGGATTGGTGCTGACTGTCTTCTGGTGTTTGAGCTGGAGGTGGCAGGTAGGGTATGCTGTCCTGGATGTTCACCTTATTTCATGTCCTTTGAGAGGAAAGCAAGATATACCAACCTCTGGGTAGGGAAGCTGACAACAGTGCCTGCAGTTTCCTTCAGGTTTGGGGCATCTTTTACTGTAAGTGGCGAGATCAAGATTTGCCCAAGTGCCTTGAGGTGTTTCATGACAAGTATGAACCCCATCATGATACTGCTGTGTGGTATGTACTGCATCAATAGTCTAATGCTGTTGAGCTGTGTCCCTGTAACTTGTTTTATTCTGATATAGCTATGGATGGTGGTTATATCCAGCTAACAAGTGGGTAAAATTTATGTTGTTTTTTGTTGTTTTTTTTTTAAGTAGACCCAAAAACGTGGCAGACAGCATAGTTGGATAGAAGTACAGTGTTCCAACTGAAGTGTTGACATTGTGAATATGCTTTTTCTATCTTCCTTTAGCATTAAGATTAAAATAATACATAATTGTTAAAAGTATAAGCTGTTTTTCAAGGAATCATTTTCAGGTAAGATGTAAGCACTTCATATTTGACAGATTTCCTGTTTAAATATATACTGCCTCCCCCAAAATACCACTGTATCAAAACCTTATCGCCTTAGTGGTGTTACAGATGTGCTTGTTGTCCAGCTGCAGCAGCTGATAAAGTGTAAAGTAAATAAATCCTGAAGCCGTGTAGCTGCGGGCTGCTCTCCTGCCCTACAGAAGTTCCAGTCAGTCCTCTGGTGCTTGGAAGGTTTGTCGTACTGTGACAATGCCATTTTAAGTTCTTTTTTTCCTCCAGGCACACCTGGAATGTCTTTAACTCTCTCATAGTCTTTCAGCAGCATTTAACAAACTTTAGGTCTACAAAGCTGACCTTGGAAATGTAGGTGTACTTCTGTGTCACTGAAATACCTCTTCCAGGTGAGACATTAAGGCTCCTCACATCCAAGGTAGGCACTGTGATGCCAGTGTGCTGGTGCTCTCTTTTCAGGGTGTCCTTAATTTGTTAACAAGAAAATGTTTGGGGCAACTCAGCATTGTCTCATGTGACACAACCCATTTTTTCATTTTATTTTTCTCATAGAAACATATTTCACTCTGATGCAAATTCCTATTTCTCTGAACTGTACTGTATGAAACATCAGTCCCTCTTTTGCAGTGGCTGGCGAATGGGATGGGAGCTGGGCTTGGCTGGTGGAGTCACTTGTGTCGGCTGGGGGAGCAAGTGGAAGGGTGAGATGGGAGAGGAGGGGATGGGTCAGCAGAAAAAAGTAACTAGGTGGGAAGAGAAGCAGCTGGAAGACATCCTGATTGACCATGGCTAGGGAAGATGAAGGAAGAAGAGGTGTGCTTGGCTTTATTCTCTTAACTGAAAGGAGGCTTGTAAAGGATCCTGGGAAGACAAGGGATGTGGGGAGGTGGTTTTCATTGCAGAGGGTGCCATGTTGAGATACACCAGCAGTGGGTTTGTTCTGTCCTGCGGTATTTGTAGGGATACACCCAGCGGTCCTGACAAATAACTGAAGTCTGCCTGCTACACTTCTCTTCATGCATGTCTATGTTCAATATATATCCTGCTTCAGGGGGTTTGTGTGTGGAAGTTTCTTAGGAGACAAGGACACTGGAGATAGAGGGCAGGAGTAGTTACTCTATTTTAGGGTAATACAATAGCCTTAGGAACTGCTACATTACCTTCCTGCGTAGGTTTGTGCATAGTTTTGAAGCTTAAAAACAAAAGCAGAGCTGAATGAAAGACAGTGATCACTGGAGTTGGCTCCTGCCTTTGGAGGGACCTGCAACGCAGCTAAACTACAACCAGCTACGTGTGCAGGGATGCTATGGCTCACACAGGCTTGGCTGACAACTAGAACTGAGCATTGTCAGGTGAAGATAAAACCCAGCAGCTTGATTTGTGCCTGAACTGTTGTCATGTGCAAAGCTGACGTGAGGCATTTCTGCTTAATGTCAGTGAAAGCTCTGCTGTACGTTTCTGCTGTGCCAGGGGGGTCACCTACAGAGAAAATCCCTTAAATCTCTTTTCCCACCGCATTCTTTTGCCTTCCAGACCTGTGCAGTACCACAGTGTGAGCACCAATGCTCACGAGTTACTGTTTATCAAATGGCGACAAGTTGAACATTTCTGTTCTACGTTTTGAGATGCTGTACCTTATGTGCAGCTATGCTTGATTTAGTTACTTCCTGTTGCAGACACTCAGTGTTTGAGTGTTCGCGCAGCAAGGTGTAAAGGTTAGGCGAGCTCATATGATACAATTAAGGGGGTTTCATTATTTCCTAATATAATTGATTTTAATAAAAATGGGAAGCTCCACACTAGAATGTTCCATAGATGAAGATGTTTTCAGAAGAATAACATCCCTTGTGCTGTGTACACTGATTTGATTTTATTAAGTTTTTAATGGTCATCTGCGCATGAAGAATCCTTGCACTTTGTAGCAAGTAGCCTGACATAAAGCAGGTGACTTTTTGGCCTCACCAACAGGGATACCTTCTTCTCAAAACACAGTACAGACTTCTTTACAAGCATCTGATAAGGGTTGCTCTTGGGCCAGGGTTTTTCAGCTTGAATCTCTCCAGGGAGGGTCTCACATTCCCAAACTAAAATCCCCAATGGATATAATTTCTTACAAAGTGGCTGTCAGCTGCTTTGAAGCAGGGCTGCAGTCAGTGCTGCAGCTGGAGCTCAGTGGCCATCAGCCATCCCAGGTGAGAGCACTGCTCCTGGGCTAGAGCTCTTTCCCAGTGGCAGTCCTCGGTTCTTGGGCAAACCTGTTCCAAACCTGCAGCTTTCTGGCCAAGCAGTTGGACTCATCCAAGGCTGTTCCTTGCTGGCTTTGCTTTTGGAGTAGAGAGGCCTTGGTGCCCCAGCCCTAGGAAAGGCTTCCTGGGTTTGGGACTCTGGTTCTGGGACCACACACTACTGCTGTTACCACCTTGTTCCCACCAGATGGTTTTGCTCCCTTCTCTCTTCTGTGCTCTTGGCTTCTCTCAAAGGGATAGTGAGTGGCTTGGAGCCAGCACGCAGCTGCTGTATCCTACTACAGACCAGCAGCTGCTAAGGGAGAATCTGGAAGCTGCAGAAGTAACATGGGATCTGTCCCTGAGCCTTCACTGCTGCAGGACCTGCAGATGGTAAAACTGAGCTGTCTCAGCAGCATCTGCAAGGTGGGAGCCTCCAGCAGCCATATTCTGCTGCTTTCATGCTTCTCTAGGCATGTCCCAAGAGCGGTCGCAGCCTCTGGGCTCTCCCAGTGGTCAGCAGCAGCACCACTTTGGTCCCACCACATTCTGAGTTCCTTCTCCCACCTTTTTTTCCCTGCACAAGTGAGAATGGAGCCCTGTTGGACTGAAACCCACACAGAGCAGCTAACTGCTGTGCTGCCCATGGCTGCTCCTGCCCTTAGCACTGGAGATGGCTGAGAAGGGGGGACCATGCTCCACTGGAGACATCCCTGTTGCCCATCAGTCTGGGCACGGCCTCTTCTGGCCACCGAAAGTGTGAATCAGTTGCCCAGTCAATAGACGGGGACTTCCCTGTCTGCTTCCTCCAGGTCTCTGCATCTCTTCTGTAACAGCTTCTCTTCCCAGGCAGCAAGCTGGTGCTTCTCCTTTACCTGAGAAGGGTTTGTCACCCCTGCTCTTGGCTTCAGATTCGAACTGCCCCTGGCTGCCCTGAGGTGCTGCATGGCTCCTTCCTCATTGTGCTCACGCTCCTTTGGAGCCAGTGCTTGCAGCTGGTGCAGTTAGGTTATGACAGATGAAAGCCTTTCAAGGCAATTGAAACCCTGAACTGAAGGTGTTCTGCTTGAGGCAGCTTCTCTGTCAGTCTGCCTGGTCTGAACCATGCACGAAGAGTCCCGGCCACGGCTGACAGGACAAATGAGCTGTGGCAGCAAGTGATGTGTTTGGAAAGGTGTGAGGTGCTTCCCTGGAAAAGCTCTCTCTCTAGCATATATATATGTATCAGGCTATACCTGAGCTTTTTTCCTGCCTTCATTCAAGCGTGGTCAGAGGCAGTGGTGTTATTTCAGGGAGATGAGGCATTGGGGTTCAGTAGTTGGAATCCATTTAAAAAACTCACCTCTGGATCATTTCCTTCACCACAGAGGGCCCGAAGTCATTGCTCTTAAGAGGCTTCCTTGTGCCGAGCACCTGTGAACAAGCAGCCCTGAGGCTTGCTTTAAACAGCCTAAATCTGCAACTACATATTGAAGATAGCAGGAATCCCAGGGAAGCTGCTTGCACGAATTGCCTGCAGCTGTAGCTCTGCAGGTAACGTGTCTGTACTGCAGCGGGCAGCTGGCATTGATTCTTGCAGCATGGTCACTTTGATTCATGGGCCATGGAGGTGAGCTGAGCCAAACCCAGCAATCCTTCAATGCTGTTCCATCTGCTGCTCTGGGAAGGCAGGCAGCGCCTGCTGTGCTACTCACCTTGGAGGGGTTGCTTGGGTGCAGTGGCTGCTGTGGGGTGACCCCTTCCAGTGCAATGTGGGAAACAGCTGTTGGCAATTAGAACAGGAGGAGGAGGGGGGGTGTAGGGTTTTGGGGGGATTTGGGTTTTTTGTGTTTTGTTCCTTTCTTTTGTCAGGAGACTAAAGAAATGACATGTCAAAACAGCCGAAAAGGTGATAAATCATGAGCTATTCCTCAACCCGTCCATCAGTCTGTAATGCAGTAGACCTTTCCTGGTTTTCCATGCTACTGTTCTTCAATTGCCCTGTTACAGAGAGGTTGATACCAGCCACTATAAATGTTAAGAAAAGTAGAACAGTAACTATTAGTAGATACCTTTCACGTTTCTGCACTTCTGGTTTCAGTAACCTACCCCCAGCTTACAAGTAAGACGGGTCCCTGTCAGCACTGGACCATGTTCTCCTTTGCCTCTTGGGAGAA
The DNA here is from genome assembly GCA_017639245.1 of Myiopsitta monachus. Taxonomy (NCBI): domain Eukaryota; kingdom Metazoa; phylum Chordata; class Aves; order Psittaciformes; family Psittacidae; genus Myiopsitta; species Myiopsitta monachus. Next base: position 38,679,643 of record CM029927.1, read on the forward strand.
CATGGCAAGGGATGGCGTGGGAGCTGTGGCCACTGGCACTGTACCCTGTGCTCTCCCACAGGAGCCAAGCAGCAATGGTAGAGCTGGCGAAGATGATCTCTTTGTGAGAACTGCTGCTGCTTCTGGACTAAAGCTGATGTTTGTGCTCATCCTTGGAGCTGAGGCCACCCTCTGTCCTGCTCCTGAGGTCACAGAAACCGCTTTTGCTTAAATAATGTGAGTCTTCCCTTCCCTCGCTCCCCCTGCCCGGAGCACAGCGGGGTTGGGTTGCAAACACAGAGCAGCAGGATTGTGTTCTCCGCAGTGAAGCTGTGAGGGACGTTCATCTGTGAGCTGCAAACGGCTGTGAAATCTGAATTCCAAAGCAAAAGGCCATTTGTAGCCCCAGAGGTTGCTCCTCAGGGCTTGCACGCGTGTCCCTCCCCTGCTGCCCAAGGCTGAGTGGAAGGGTGGGGGGCTTCCCATCCTCCCTGTAAAGGAGCATCCTTCTTGAGCTCTGGGCTGTGGCTGGGGGTGCGGGGAGAGGGGTGTTCCCGGATTGATGGCTTCCCCCAGGACAGCTTCCACAGCTGGAATCTTGTGCTTCAGCTGCCTGTTGACTTGCCAGCTCCGTTTAGTGCATGATTCATTTTGTTCTCAGGGATAGGTGAGGGGTTTTTCTGAAACTGTGCAAACAAGAGTTTGATTCTTTCTGTGTGTTCCAGGATGGAAACATTGATGGAAGCACTGCAGGACCTTGAAGCCAAGTAAGACGCTGTCATCTCGCAATCTTCAGGATGAAGAACAGCTCTTCCTTAGTCAGCCTGACTGTATTATCCTGTTGGACAACCTGGACTAGGTTTGGCCTGTGCAACCCTCTCATCCTTGCTGTCAGCAGTGACACAGGACCATGTCTTCCAAACCAGCAACCTAGAGACGGTCTCAGAGAAAGCACTAAAGCAGAAAGCACTAATGCTTTCCCGAGGGAAAGGAAAATAACCAGTTTGTTCCTTAATGTAAAGCAGAGCCCTCTCTGGTTGTAAACATTTGGCAGGAATAAAACCGTAAAGCAGATGCCTTAAGGGAAAAGGAATAAATCCGGGGTTGTTCCTTCCCTGGGCTCTTTCTGCAGTATGAGCTGCAGAGTTACGCTAACCCCAACCCTTGGCTGTATGTAAAGGAGTCTGTACAGAGGCATGTGCTGTTTTGCTGTCACCACCATTTCTGTTGTCCAGCTCATTGAACTTTCCAGAGCTGAGCTTTCTACTGTAAAATCTATTAAAAGTAAAATAATAGTAGGGAACAAGGGAAAAAGGATGGGGTGCTATGGAGAGCACTTTGCAGAGCAGCACGGCTTGAATCGTTTGCTGTTGGGGATCAGGGCTTATGACTCAAGGCCCTTATAGCATTATAGAATGCTTTAGGTTGGAAGGGACCTTAAAGATCATCTGGTTCTAACCCCACTGCCATGGGCAGGGACACCTTCCACTAGACCAGGTTGCTCAAAGCCCTGTCCAGCCTGGCCTTGAACACTGCCAACGATGGGGCAGCCACAGCTTTTCTGGGCAGCCCTGTTCAGGGCCTCACCACCCTCATAATTAAGAACTTCTTCCCTGGAAAAGCTTGCTCTAAGCAGCACCTGGAGCACAGTGGTGCTGCTTCAGCAGCTTTGCCCTCCTTTTGCACCTGCAGCAGACTGTTCAAGCACCTCTGGCCTTCCCCATCAGGTGTTTCACTCAGCACGGGCAGTTTGAAACAAGACTCCCACCCCATGGCCACCCCTTCAGCACAGGTTGGTTCCCATACCTGTGTGAAGTGGACACTGTGCTCATGAGACCCCTGTTTGCAAATTCAGGGCATGTGTTCACATGCTGTCTGAAGAGCTGTCTCCTTCCCTGGCTTTCTCTTGTGGTGGGTTGACAGACCAGACAAGCCCATGCCAGGTACTGCCCAATGCCCTGGTCTAGTGGAAGGTGTCCCTGCCCATGGCAGGGGGTTGGAACCAGATGAGCTTTAAGGTCCTTCCAACCAGGAACCATTCTGTTTTCTGGTAGGTGACACATGCGTATGCAAGTAGCAGAGTGCTGCCAACACATTTATTTCTGCGGACAAGACGCCATCCCTGCTATGTCACCCTGCATGGGGAAAGGGAAGGCAGGAACCAGGCGGCTCTGTGGCCCGTGAGGCCTGGCGCCGCTGTGGAGGCAGGGTGGGGATCAAGGCTCTCGTGCCTGTGTTGTATCTGCAAGCGCAGTGATGGTGTCAAAACTGGGCATGGGACCAACGCTGTGTTGTGCCAGCTGCCCCATGCTGAGGGAAGACCAGCACCATTCCCGCTTGGTTTTCTGTCCCTTTGGATCGCTGTTCCAGCTAAAGCTTTCTGGGCAATGTAATATTGGCATGATGAAAGTCTGTCATGAAACACTAAAATCCAGAGGGATATGGGTGAGAGAAACCACGGAGTTGCTTGGATGTTACTCAGAATATTTTAATGTACATGCTGCCACATTAAAGAAGCGGAAAAAGCATCTTACGGAGATGACAGATGTCAAAGGATGCAATTCCATCATGCCAGAAGCTATATGTTTCCAAGTGACTGAAGCCAATAACATCAAAATAGCTCTTTTTCTGGCATGTGAAAACCAGACAAGAAGTACAGAAAAGGAAGAGCAAAGACATATTTAATGGATAGATTAAGCTGTTCTGATCCATCAGATGACAAAGCATTCTTGTGTTTGTGGGGGGGTTTAACAGGTATAAATTTGGTGTAAGTACTACTTTAAACAGGTCTATCTGCATATCCTAGCAGGCTGGAACAGCTGTAGGATGTTGGGTAGGTAGGTAGATATTTACAGAGAACGATGACTGGTGTAGAACATGACAGTGAGTATGAAACCCTACCAGACATGGCATTTGAGTACCATGACACTGAACATCAGCCACAGGCTGCAGGTGATACCTGCCTCTTACAAGGGGAGAGCTGCAAGTTCAGTAGTCTGTGACTATCTGTGCTTACAGTACCAACCCAGCCCCATTTTCAACCCTGCCCTCCTCAGTGGGGGTTGAGGAAGACACTCAGGCCCCTGCCAAAAGCGCCTCTCTCACCTCCCCTACGTGTCTCAAGCCCACGTGTCATAGTTTCTAGCCCAGCCGTTAACTCAGAACCACGCAGCTGTGGTGAAAATAAGGACAAGATTCAGCTGAAGGACTCCCAAACTCCACTGGCCAGAGGTAAGTCTCAGCTACTTTCCAAAAGCCCTGGTTGCAATCAGTGGAAACTTTGATAACAGAAGTTAAGCCCAGCCTACAGTAGATCCCTAAGTCTAGTTGGCTTCTAGGCTGATGATAACAAGAGTTTAGACATGGGCTGCGTGTGGACATCCAGGTGGTCCCTTTGGCAGTGTCCTGGCAAAGCCCCGTTCCTTAGTCACCATCAGATTTGTCTCTCACCAGGCCCAAACGTATCAATAGGAGGGGGACAGTTGCATGCCCAGAGATGAGTGCCTACTCTGAGCACCTGTACTCACCAGAGCAATGGTCCCTCTTCATTTCACTATCACCTGCGTAACCCACACTCTTCTCTGGGTTTCTCACCAGTTTTCTAACAGACCACATATTCCCATTTGCTGTTAGGGCTGCTAAGCCAAGGCTGATGGCAACTAAAAGGCAGAGCACTGCCCATAGTAATCATAGAATCACAGAATGGTTTGGGTTGGAAGGGACCTTACAGCTCATCCAGTTCCAACCCCTGCCATGGCCAGGGACACCTTTCACTGGACCAGGTTGCTCTAAGCCCCATCCAACTTCACCTTGAACACTGCCAGGGATGGGGCAGCCGCAGCTTCTCTGGGCAATCTGTGCCAGTGCCTCGCCACCCTCACAGGGAAGAATTAAGTAATACCTAATGGTGCTGGAGGATCCAGCCCCCATGGCATAGATGCTGAACAGCCTCTGCTACTCCATACGTCTCTGAAGTCAGTGAGGTACCAGAGGATAAAATCAACACAGAGAAAGCCACACAGCAGAAAAATACTCTACAGAAAAATAAGCGTCAGTATCTTCCCAGGGAGAGAGTATTGAGAGAAATCCTTTCAGTGAGAGGGAGAGAAGCCTGGGAAGAAACTGGAAGCAGTGAGGTAGGAGAGGCTAAAGAGGGGTGTGTAAGAGGTAAATCCTGAGGTTGCAATGTGATAGAGCAAGAAACCTCAATACTGCTCTGCCCTGCATGTCACACCAGGCTGAGTGGACAGGACCTGTGTATTCACCTCAGAGCCAGACTGTTGGCTGCTCTGCAGCGAGCAGAAAAGCAACCAGCACAACTAGGCTCCTGTCAGCAAACGTGGCCTTCGTTCTCCCTAAGGGAAACATGGCAGTTCGGAGTAAAGCTGGCAGTAAGTAGTGAAAGGAGCTGGAATAGGCATCCTTAAATGAAATAAAGAGGGTGGGAACACATAGGCCTAGAGGCAAGAATGACTTTGGAACACGGGGTTTGTTCTCCCTGTTCACAGAAACCCCCTGGGGGAGAAAGCTGGCTGGAGGCAGGGACAGCCTGTCCTGCCAGCCCATGCAGTTCTCAGCAGCCTCCCTCTGGGACCAACCACTTGCTGAGACAGAATTCACTCAAGACCCTCCCTACAGGAGCTGCACACAACTGGGCCCTCTGTTCTCTGCCCAGGTTTAGCAAAGCCATAGTTACAGATGCCTCTCACCAGTGAGCTTTTGGGGACTCCCTTCCGTGTAAGGGTTTTACCAGTGGAGATGGGGCCGTGCTGAAAAAGGTGGTGGTGGGGGGGGGGAATCTTCCACTCTCTCCCCTTAGTAAAGCAGTTGCAGAGCAGCAAAGGCTGTCACAGACCATGCCAGAAAGGACATGAATGAGCACTGCTTACTCTGTCAGCGTGGCCCTTTGTGCAGAGTGCAGCTCATTAGAAAGAATCAGACTAAAGCATCTGGATGCACGGGTGTTTCATACATGTGCACAGGCCAGGTACATGCTGCTGCTTAGCTGTAGTCCAACCACTTTTGCAGATGCTTTACTGTGAAAGGACAAAGATTTTGAGAAGCCCAGGTGAGCATCCATGCATTTGATCAGCTATTAAGGTAGCAAAGTACAGCTATTTATGTACCCTTTAAATATTTTTGAAGCCTGTAACAAAACCCCAATCCCTTCTGCTTTAAGTACAATGCCTGATTAACGCAACAGAGATGGGAAGAGACACGTGTCAAGACCTACGCACACCACACACAGCAAACATTCTGAGCATGACTTCTAAGAAACCCACTCCCAGTACAAAAAGGTACCCAAATGCCAGACCAAATGTCCCCCTAAGAAGATGACAGTGTTCTATTTACAAGAAAATACTGCTTTAGTTAAAAATGCTAAATTCTCTTGAGTTCATATAAAAATAATCAGGTCTATGTATGCACACACATATTTACATACATTTATGGCTTTCACAGGCTTCAACCTTCTCCATTGAATAAATGAGGAAGTACAAATACTCCATTACTCCTTTTTCTTCTCCTCAGGTTTTTCACCCTCTGCTTCTCCAACTGATAAGGTGCCACTACCGTATTTTTTCACTCGGGTTTCTACTCTGGCCAGTCTCTGCTTCACCTTTTGCTGAGACGAGGTGTATTCTGCTAAGAGCCTCGCAAACCTGGTCTGCAGTGTATCCAGAGCTGTTTCAAGTTTCTCTACTTTTTCTTCCAAGTCTTTTGGGTCAGCTCCTGCTTTTGCTGCTTCTTCATCTATTAAATTGTCTTTCATCAAAATTTGTCGCCCTTTCTCTTCCAGAGCCTTTTTGGCTTCCGGATATTCTGTGAGGGCTTCCATCAAATCATCTTTAGACAAGCAGAACAAATCAGAATAACCAATGCTTCTTATGTTGGCTGTCCTCCTGTTGCCAGATTTGCTACCTTTGATGTTTAGGATGCTGATTTCACCGAAGTAGCTGCCATCACTTAGGACCACAAACTGGGTTATGCCGTCATCTGCCACCACAGCCAGTTTTCCCTCTTTAATAATGTACATTTCTCTCCCAATATCTCCCTTTTTGCAAATGTAGTCCCCAGGACTGAAGACTGTAGGTTTCAGTTTCAGCACCAGCTCAATGAGAAGTCCAGCTTCACAATCCTGGAATATACGCACTTTCTTCAGTGTATCCAAATGGACATTGATGGCAATTTCAGCCTTCAACTTGTCAGGCAGATTTTTGAGAACTTCTTTCTCATCCACTGTTTTCTTGTTGGTCCAGAGGTAATCGAACCACTTAATAACCCTGGCTTCCAAATCCTTCGTTACTTTTCGGAAATGCATGTACTGCTTAATGGAATCCACTTTGGCCTGGAACTCTGCCCTGGAGGCATTCATGTTGGAAATCATGGAGCCCACATTACCGACAATGGTAGCGAAGATCAGGACACCCACCAGGAAGTCAATGACCACAAAGAGATACTCTTCATCTTTCACTGGGGGAGGTGTTTCTCCAATGGTTGTCAGCGTGAGCGTTGACCAGTACAGACTGTAAATGTACTTTCTAGACAGGCGCCCGTACTCTGGGATGGACACGTTGGGGTAGACCCAAGAGTCAGTTCCAAATCCAATGAGCTTTGAAATTGCAAAGTATATACACGCATTCCAGTGGATGATGATAAGAATGTATAAGACAAGGTTTCCAATACGGAACATATTGGGATAATTTGTCCTGGTTTCAGTACGGTCAAAAAACTCAAACAGCCGAGAAATCCTCAGCAAGCGGTTAAATCGCAGCTCAGGGTAGTTCAGACCAAACTTCAGATATGCCACGTCTGTTGGCACAACAGACAGCACATCCAGTTTGAACTGCAAAGTTTTGGTATAGTGATCTCGCAATTTCTTTTCATCCTGAACTAGCAAGCCTTGTTCAAGGAAGCCTTCAAAGAATAAAAGGACATATTTAACTTGTTAGAATAAACATGCCATCAACGGTACTGACTGACTTACATTGCAGATACCTGAGAAGATTAACACTTGCACTGATCTGCATACAGACACTGATACACTATGAATTCATTTAATGAAAAATATTTCATTGCAAATGCTGATATTTCATTGAAGTTTCAAAGCTGATATATAATGATGAAGAGCAATGACTCTACGATTACCATGCTCCCTGCAGGTTTCCACTCTGTTCTGGGACAGCTGTTATCTTTTTCTTTAAGGTATGTTTGCAAAAAGAAAGGGGAGATCCAAATGTGTCATTTTTTTGTGAATCATTGGCATGAGTCATAGCTAAAATTAAGCAAGTGCTAAGCAATTGTGTGTAAAATCAGAGTGGAATATTTTCAAATACATACCAAGAAGAAGTAGGCATAATGGATTGTTGGAAACTTTTTTCCAAGCAATATAGATAACCTTGAGATAAAGAAACCCAGTTTCCGCCTCCCTGAGCCATGCTTTTCCTCTTGTGTTCAATGTTACTAAGCAGAGGAAAACAAAGCCACATGTCTTTGTGCCCTATGCACCACAGCTGTGTTTCTGGAATGTGTGCCTATCTGTAGAGTTGCCTCGTATATGTGTGTATCTGTCTTTTGCTGTCTGCAAACTAATGGTGACTACAAATGGAAGTAGTTCCTATGCCATGAATGTATTACCTCCTAGAAAGCTGCTGGAAAAGCTGTTCAAATGTGCCCTTATTAACAGAATTATACAACTAAATAGAAAAGCTGGCCAGGCAGATGAATTTTGGCTCACAAATTTGAAAACACCTTCCTTGTGAAGGGAAATAAAAGCCCACAGTTCTTTTTTGCCCCCTCGCAGAACTGAAGTCCTATATAAAACCTTTTGAAAGCATCAACATGCGGAATATGCTAAACTCGATCAGCTGCTGAGACGTGAATCTTTTCTGCTTCATCGTGCACAGTCACCAAATAGGTGAAATGCAGCAAAACTGGCCCTGCAGCTAGACAGAACTGCACCGCAGAGAAGCTGTGTGAATCATAGTAGTTGCAGGGTTACCTAGATCGCAGTTCAAAGCCAATCTCTGCCTTTAGACAGCAGGGAGTCACACTGTTCCCCAAGGGCTTCCATGACCTCTGTCCCCAGGGCAGGTAGATCCTGCAGACTTACAGGAAAAGGCAGCAGGCACAGAGCCAGGTGGGGTTGTTAAGAGAGTTGGCAGATTTCAGCACCCAAAAGAAGTGACTTCCTTATTTGAGTGGCTAAAACTGCAACAGACACCTGCACTGAAGTGTTCAGGATGTCTCTGCGGCAATTCTGCAGTTCCAATCCAGGCCTGCAAAGCTCACCTTCTAACCACACTTTAATAGCCAGTCATTGTCAGGACAGACTGTGGAAATGTGTGATTTGCATTGCCTGGATATGCCCAATTTCTGCTCATTTTTTTTCCCACTGCAATAACAAATGTAACTGCAGAAGAGGAATCTAGTTGGCAGAGCTGACATTTCAGCTACACAAAGAAGATGAAACCTCTCCATCCTGCCACAAATACGGCAGTCCTGTGATTTAGGCTGCTGGCTGAAATAGACTTTCCTATTGAACATGGTACTTGCTAAGTTTAAGAATTTGGCTTGCATGAGTTGTGCACTTCCAAGCGTGACAGCATTTTTAGCCTTTGTCTTATGTTTACAACTTGTCACAAACTATAATTAATGTCAAGCTGTCAACGCGATTAAAAAAAAAAGGAAAATGTAAAAATGGAACATTTAAAGAACTCTCATTTTTATAAAAATCAGTGTGGTTCTGGACCTCCTTAAGGGACTTCTTGGGGCTCAGTCCATACCAGAAGTAGAACAAGCCAGGAAACGTTTTCTGGCCCTGAGACCAGCTACCATGACAGCTTCTATTCACATGCAAGATGTCACAGCTTCCTCCAGCAATAACACCATGAACAACACCCAGCCTCTGCTGTGCTTCCACCTGTGTCCAGACACTGCTCTGAGGGAGCATTAGCTGTCACAGACCAAACTGCACGCATCGAAGTACATCAAGCGCTATTGTAGCAATTTAATGATATGGATCACTGTATGGCATTGCTTAGGCCTATGTTATGACCTTATTTAGTTTAAAGCAGATATCCTTTTAAGGCTAGAATCTGTATCAGCTGGGTTCTAATATGAAATCTTCTCAGCCTGTCTGGTCTACAGGAACAGGAACAAGAAGCTGAAGAGAACCACTTCACACATGACATGGCACAGTCCTCACAGATCCTTTAGGTTCACGCTTTCTTCAGGAAGGCAGGACCTAAGCACAAGGTGCCGGGGTTAATCCCGTACCACCGCCTTCCTGGGTTAACTCAGTAACACCACCAGGCAGTGGGAGCCCCAGCCAGGACCTCACAGAGGCTGCAGGAAATACAGCTGGTGGCAGAAGGGCAGCTGCAGGCAGACTGCAGACCAGAGGCTGCGATGGGTGCCAGGTCTTGTGCTTGACTGACTCAATAATCACTTTTGAGCAGGATGCTGCGCAGCTTGGCTAGGAAAGCAGCACTTGTGAGGTGCAATTGGTTTCTTGCTCCATCTAACGAACATAAGCAATATATCACACAGAGAACGACTGTGACATGGAAAGTGCCTTACTCTCCCTTCTCCCAGGCAGCCTGTAACAGTGGCTGTTCAGTCAGCATTTGGAATGCCTATCAAACACTGACAGAACTGAATTTAGAGAGAATGCGAAGTGCAGGTGTTGGCATGTCCAGCCTTAAACCAATCCAAGCTGGAGATACACTTCATCTTCCCAAAGCCTCCACTGCTGAGTTCTGCTGTAGACAAAATATTACACTGATCAGATCCTACAAGCAATTTCTGTTTCCAGCCCTTTATATCCACGTTGTATCTGAAAACACTGTAAAGCCTCAGAAGGACTCACCTGTTCTGAATCTCACAAACGTGTCAAAAATATAAATGATATCAGAGCCATAATCCAAGAACAACCATAATTTAATGTGGTCCTCTTGTAGCTCATCAAAGCAGGCTCTAAAGAAACAGAGACACACACGCACACAAAAATTACACCAACTGTATAAGCAAAATACTTGCAATGTGTTATTGCACATTACTGGCACTGAAAAATTACAGGCAGCATATCTCCATGCCCAGACATCTGCACACTAAAGCTATGTCTAAACAGACACTAGGATCTTTTAGAATTCAAAGGTGTTCAGGCCAGGAACAAAACTTGAACACATATATGCCACACAATTAAACATGCATCAGATTTCATGGGATACACATCTCCATTAAGATAATTCCCAAATACAAGATTTGTTTCTGAGTGGCCAGACACGCTCATCTCTCCCAGTCATCTGACACAGTCTAAGTTAACCATTTCCGCAGGACTCCATTACTTTGACTCAAACTGTTTTCCACATTTTACAATAGAAAATAAATACTCGAGTAAAATCTTCCTGCCCCTCAAGAATCTATAGATGCCTGATGTTTTTAAGATGAGCCAGCGCTGCCCAGACCTCTCTCTTCTGTTCTCTAGTTGGGTGACTAGAAGACCTGCCTCTAGCAGCAGCTGCCGAGCCTACAGTGACCAAAGCCCATTTCTACATCTAGCCAGCAGGTGGCACACAGAAGCCACAGGAGCGCTCATGAGGACCTGCTCATTGCAAGTTACAGCACATAGGTTGTGAGAAAAAGATAAACACCGGCCATCTATTCCCAGTGGCATATATAGCACATATCCCTTACAGTATATGGACTGTAACTCTTCTAGGTAAGGCACCCAAAAAATACCGCAGGAAGATAAGCGGATGATTTACATAGGAAACATAATGAGTCATTACATTTGAAACCTAAAATTATTATTAACTTAAATCCATACCTGCACACTAGCATACACCAGTTATAGAACACAGGTGCTGCAATTATGGTCAGCCAGTTGTAGTAAATATTGCTTGAAGGGTCTACCACAAAGATTTCTTTTTTCTTCCTGGAAAGTAAAACATGCATGTTTACACTGGATAGGTGATGAAGTGACCCTGCTGGACCTTCCTATCCTGCAGGCTGCTTATCTTACAGTGAACTCATAGCTGCCAAAAAAAGTGAAGGTGTCCATGCAGGCAGCTCCAGATGAGATTCTAAATATTAGCTTCATCCCATCTGACATGCTCTATTTATTTGCTTGACCCAACTTTGGAAATAGTTAAGTATGAGTGGAAAAAACCCACAGATATTCACGCTGCTACAGCTGGAAACCAGTTTTTCTGCATATGACCCCCACTGAAAAAAGTAAAATGATAAATGTTTCTTATTACTATTCCAGCTAGAAGACTATGGCCCATCGCTAGAAAAAGAGCCTTCCTCTGCAGATTAATTTTTATGGTTTTGGCAAATTCTGTTCCGGAAACGACTGCATGAGCACACACGTAAACAAGTGAAACACCTAGGTACTGGAACACATGTTTATACAAGTAAGACTCCGTGTGTGCATACACACATATAGTGTGTGACCAGAACTAAGACGTGTTATTACGTAAAAGTAAATTTCACATATTCACAGTCCTGGCTCCTCACAACAATGAAGAGATGCTAAAAGAAGCATACAGGCCTGGAATATAAAGATTAAAAGAACAGCGTGGCCAATGGCACATGCAGAGTACGCTCAGAAGCGGCCTTCCCCAGCACAAGAAAAGTTGATATGGAAGAGACAGCAATTAGGCATGTTGTATGTAATCAAAGGAAGTATGTATTAGTGGATTGTGAGGTCCACAGCTGCAGAAGTTATTCCAACAATAACATGTGATATCATGATCTGTGAACTCTATACTAGTGTGGGGAATATGTGACTGGGCAATGCTTCATATGTATTTGTGCGACTTCTTCTAATCCCCAAAATGTAAATACATTAAAATGTAATGATAATTTATTTCATATTTGTGCATATTTCTGGCATTAACCTTGCTAATGTCCAGATGATAATGCTAGCAAAGGAAGCAGCTATAATCTAGAAAGTATTTACTTTGTCATCTTCACAATAGGTTTTGAGCCATTTTCTCTAGAAAACTGGCCATCACCTCAAAACTGGTGACCGTGAAATATGGTCTTCATAGACAGAGTACAGTACCTTCTAGACATCAAATGTTTCTTTTCTTTGCCAAAATGTTTTAAAACCCTTTTGGCTACTGCAAAGCTCAGGCTCTCACTATATAGTAATTGAAGCCGAAAGAGAATCCTTACAGCAAAGGCTTTCTAAGCAAATGAAGCTTTGATTAAGAAAGTCAAGATCTTGAGACCAAGCAGATTCCATCTGGGATCGATTCCCAACTGCATGTCCCCATGCCTACATAGCACATGCCACCATATACATACACATAAACTTGCAGTATAGTACCTTAACATACTCCTTAACTGTAAAGTCCATTCAAATGCATATTTTTATCTGTTATCACTGATATTTTTAATGACTGGTAATAACTAAATTGTACTATGTTTGGGTGAACTTGGGGGGGGGGGGGGGGGAACAAAACCAGAATCCATTTCTGTCCAAAGCATTCAAATAATCTCATTTGATCACTGAAAACAGGACAGTTGCAAAAATACAGCATCTCCCAGTCAGCAGAAGCAAACTTTCGTGATCACCAGTAATGAACTGCACAAATTAAGTAATTAAATATGCTAGTCAGTGTAATAACTAAACTTATTAGTAAACCTGTAATTCTCTACAGGTAAGACTTTTCCTCTTTGTCCAAACCAGATTTTAGTTCATCTTGTCTGAATTATTATGGACATTTTGGAAGAATTAGAAGTCTGTGCAGATCCGCAAAGCAGGCTGCTAACTTTAAATGCCTTCATAGTAAAAAGTGATCTTCAACAGCAAATCAAAGTGAGCAGAAGTAGCTGAATTCCTTTTTACTGGCCTAGGAAACTGTTGATGACATGACTGAACACAAGTCTTTGAGATGCAACAAGTTTGTTAGGCAGTTGCACCTTTCCAAAGGGAAAAATGTATTAAAGATTTGACAGGCTAACATTCTGCAGCCTACGGAACAAGAATTGCAGTGAAAGTGTTCTGATGAAATGTCACACTGTGCTTTGTGGTGTAGGTGGTGTATTACAAGCACACATTCACTCTTTATACTTACTCTTCTTTTTTTTTATCATCTTTTTTGTCATCTTTCTTTTCCTCTTTTTTCTCCTCTTTCTTTTCCTCTTTTTTCTCCTCTTTAACCTCCTTCTTTTCTTCCTTTTTGCTGTACAACATAATGTAAGGCTGAGCAATATTACTGATATTCTAGCAGTTAAGGGAGAGGGTGGATGCTGAGGTACAGGAAGCTAGACTAGACTCCGGACAGAGTAGGACAAGGATCCAACTGGTAAAAATGGTTTACTGGCTGAGGCCTCTCAGACTGACACCACCACACTACCACATCAGGTAACCAGCTGGCTGATTTGGTGCATTAGTCACCTGTGCTTTCTTGATCTCTTCAGACATCAGAGTACCAGGCTGATTTTACTTATATGTTCTAGTTTATTTCATTCATTATAACTCAGGCATTTAAAAAGATATCTATCAAATGACAAAAGAACTTGAAATGGCTGACCAAACTCAGAATTCTTTCCATATCCAAAACCCCACAGTGCCTGTCTGAAGCTTTAATGGCAATTAAATGAAGCTGAATTTCCTCTCACATGTCTTTTAAACTAACATGGAACATAGGCAGAGGAGAAAAGAACCTTTGGGTTGACTGATCTTCTATTTATACATGCATCTCAACTCAAAGAAACAGTTTTCACTTACTAAGGCTGATTTCTACATGGCAGTGAGAACTGCCACTCAAGTATTTACTTCTCTGCCACTGACACCGCTGAACTTTGTGACTTCTTTTTCAAATCTGCCTCCTAAACTAATTCCTATTTAAAAAACCTATCAGGATTTCACTGCACATTACTATGCATGGTGCTTGATCTCAAGGCCAAGTCACAGTTGCTGTTGTGAATGTAGTACATTTGTGGTTGTTGACACACAGGGAAAAGTAGGTTGAGATAGAGAATTGATCAGGAAGTCTTAGTGGTGGTGAACTTTGGAGGGAACATTTTGACAATTCCAACTTCCTCCTCCATTTTGTTTTTAAAAAGAGAAAGAACACTTTCTCATACAGCATCTAATGCCAACATTTTTTTTTCTCTGAGATCTACAAACTCATCTGTCAACTACAGGTATCTTTCATAAGTTAGTTTCTTCCATCTCTGTGGCCCACTATCCATCTCTTTACTGTGGTAACTCTATTTACCATACTCCCACCTAGTTATACGTGGAAGTCACTCAGAGGAACAGGATGGCCATAATCAAAGACTCTGATCTGCAGTTCCCCAAAGGTAGGCACTTCTTAGGTCTTTAACATAACAAAAAGCTTAAAAAACCCCCTGCATCTTGAGATGCAGGAAGTTGGAATCCAGTAACTAATAAGACATTTGTTTTGTGACTGTTCTCTTTAACAGCAGTACAGTGGCATCCCTTCTGTGTTTCCAGCATATTAAAAGGAGCACGCAACTTCAGACTTAGAAAACGTCTTTGTCAGCCCCTATGAAAACACTGTCATAGTCTTTGAATGAATCCAACATTTGCATTTCCCATCTGTCAAGTACTTTGCAAATCAAGTATGTTTCAGACTGTCAGGCAGGTAGACAGACAGGTGTTGTCTGCATCTAAAAATAATGAAGCATTGGAACGATGAAAGTTTTGCCCAAGGTGCACGAGTCATTGTCAAGAAACAGAGTAAAAAAGTAGTATTTCCATCCTAATCGGCCCTTTGGGCCCTGACTAGCAGGCTCGGCTCCAGGCTTCTCAGAATTTTTTATATCAGCCTAAATAAAATTCTGAACATTTCTGTCACTGTTCACCGCACACTGACTTTATTTTTTAATAGAAGTTATCAAACCAAGCCAGAAAGTTGCTTCAGGGGCAAGAAGACCTCTTGTTCAGGTGTACACGCGATCATTTTTTGGGTTTGCAGCATCATTTCAATGTACAGTTTGAACTAGCCTGTGATGGAACTATTTGTAGAGAAAACCAAGAGTTTCCTTTAAGTTTTTCTGACATAATCAGCAACTATCATGATTATTTTTAATTTTTGTTTTCATCTGGAAATCTATAAAAAAAATTAAGAAAACCTGTCATAATGACTGAGAACAGATCTGCTGCTGGATGCTACAGAGCAGATATGTCCTCAGACAGCTGTGGTCCAAGACATGAAACAAACACTGGTGTTGAGTGATGTTAAATTAGAGTTCTTCACCTTTTCAAGAGACTTCTCTTTGGTGTAACACTGCGAAATATCTTGTCAAAGTATATAAAATAAACTCCAAGGGATAGCTAGCTTTTGTCAGAGCTTCTGTTGCAACGCAAGCCTGATTATGTTGCCTGTCAGTCTCTTTACATCTACACCAACAACATCTGTTGAACTGAAACACACATTTTAAAAAGATGGTTAGTTTTCATTTAGACTGTATGCATTGAGTGTTTTCTTGGTACCCTGATCAGTACCCACTTCTCATTTGACAACCTGAAATTTTTGGGGCACCTGATTTGCAAGAAGGGACTAGTATGTTAAAAAAGAAAAACCACTATTAGAAAATAAATACATGCATCTCATTTAAAAACTGAATAATTAATAAACCAATTGGCAATGCAGCAAAATCAGCCAGCTGAACTAGAGGAGGTAGGGACTAAATGCTTAATCAAATTCACTCCTTGAGAGGTAAGGGTAACTTCAGACCAAAAGAAGTTCACAGGGGACACAAAGGATGCTTTTCATTCAAAGAAAACTAGATCTTTCTTCATAATCAAACTATATTCTTAGGAAAGGCTTAGGAAGAGATAAGGAGTTTATACTACAAATGTTACTAGGCTGGAAAGGGAAAAAGAGAAGGAGCTAGTAGTCTAAAGGTGTTTGGAAGTTATCAGTACTTACTCTTCATTAGTGTTGTTGCTATAGTTGACATTAAACCTGGCCAAGGGCCAGCGGCTGCAGCAAGTTAAATAAAACACATTAAAGAATGTAAAGACTATTGGTATTTCATACACGTGTTTACTGACATGAGGGACTGATTTACTAGCTTCTCACATCTGCACTGATGAGATTAGAAAGGTCAACTTTGACTGCCACGATAAGCCCCTTTGCGTAAGTATTTCAAGGCACCAGTTTCTTTTTACCATGTGCTTGGCATACACATTTGTGACCACATAGAATCATAGAATAGTTAGGGTTGGAAAGGACCTTAAGATCATCTAGTTCCAACCTCCCTGCCACGGGCAGGGACACCTCACACTAAACCATTTCACCCAAGGCTCTGTCCAACCTGGCCTTGAACACCGCCAGCGAGTGTTCAAGGAGCATTCATAACTTCCCTGGGCAGCCCATTCCAGTGCCTCACCACCCTTACAGCAAAGAATTTTTTCCTCATATCCAATCTAACCTTCCCCTGTTTAAGTTTGAACCCGTTACCCCTTGCCTGAAGCTTGTTCTCAGGCATACAAGTGCACAGCAGCGTGCGTTCTCACAATTTTTAGCCCTGTACTCATTTGGCCATTATTTTAAGCTTTCTTCAATCCTTTCAAGTCTTCTCACAGATGCACTGTCAAGGCCTGTGGGTAAGTAACAAGCATACCTACCACCGCTGCAGAGTTACTGTCACTTGGCAACAGTATAAAACACAGAAGGCAAGAATGGATACTCCCAAATTCATTCCTCCTAGCAGCCTTATGCAGAGGTTTGTTAGTCCGTGATCAATGCCGTCATTTCTAACTACTTTGAATCTGCAGTTGCTACTGATCCAGACAGCTGAAAAAATCAGACAACAATCTGGCTAATTCAATAAAATGTGCCTTTGGGCTGATTTTCTAAGGAGTAGATAAGTGAAGATAGTAAGGCTACGCTGGGCCACAACAGATGAAGGTAACGTGTATCACACACAGCCCTTCAAAGGTTCTCACTTTGATCTGAATTACTAGCTGAGATTTTGAAACACATAAACTTATTACTTGCTTGCCTACCAATCTTCAGCTATGCAAAAAAATATGGGACTCTATGCTTCAAAGCATAATGCCAAACAGAAAGTCAACTCTTGTTCTGGGACTTCATTTTCCTCTTTTAGCTGGAGTTAAATTTAAAACATATATTTATAAAGTAATAAGAATTCATCAAATCAAAAGATGGCAAACACGAAGTTTTCTCTTCCAAGCCTCTGTTGCTTTATTGGAGAAATTTTAAGGTTAAGACTGAACCTGCCTTCCATTCCAAAGATAAGTGCCAATGTGTTAATGAGTGTGCGCTAATTAGCACATACTAATGACTATGTGCTGTTATATTAAGTTGGCAGCCAGATGATTTTCTCATTTCTGCATCAGAAGCCTTCTTTAATGTTAACAGCTGAACTCCTGAGTAGGTGTAACAAAGCAATGGCACATTTTGCGCAACTGCTGGTTTGGAGTTTCCGAACACCTGAAGATAATGTGCATCACATTAATGTCCTAAAAAGCCACAATTAGCATTCTTCAATTAGATTCTTCAAATAGAAATGCATTCATCCTTAGTAGAGAGGAGTTTAGCAACATCAAGTTGCACAGATAGCATATCATAAAATTCCAGTTCTGAGAACCCTTTCTTGCCACAGTGCATTTGAGGAGGAAAGAGAAAGTGTGCTGAAAGCTGTAATACTTGAGTCAATGTGAAGATTCCTGAGCAGCATTAGATACTCTGTTAGCTCCCGTGCTAAGCTCCTCATCCTCCTCTTAAAATAAAACTTCCATCCTAATCACCAAGAAAATACCATAACCTTGGATGTCTTTGTTTAAAGTATAAACCATCTTCTTACCTGTTTACTCCCCCAGGATGCTCACGGATGCCCAGAAAGGAGCGGATGTTACTTTGACGAGTGGACACCTCTATGAGCTCTGGCCCTCGGATACGTTCTAAGAAAGAATCAGGTCTTTGGTCTTCATGGTGCGTATGTCTTGTAGCCCATGACCTCACAGATACGACAAATCGTGATAGCCTGCATGGAACAGACATACAGCATTGACTGAACCTAGACAAGATCATCAGATGGCTTAAATCGTCCCTGCAAAGAGTAGCCCAGGAGGATTTTTCTCCACTGCTCCACCTGCCACAAAATTAAACTTGAGGGATTAACTGTATGAACCCAGTCACTTCCAGCAATTTCATACATCATCTTTTCCAGTGGATCAGGAAAGTATCTCACATATCAGTGAGAAGCAGAAGCAACAGAATATTCTTTCCAAGTAGGGTCAAATAAAGTGGTTGGGGTGGGGCAGTTGACTTCCAGCAAGCTTTTGACATTATGTGGTAATAGGGGAATCCTGGACTGACAGAATTAGATGATATAGCATAATTAATTTATCATTGTATCTTTATATACCTTTTTCTCTAGCCACTAATTCACATTAATATCCTGACAATGTTTTCTGTACAAGTTCAAAAGGAAACCATACAGACTGGCCTCGCATCATTCAGCATTCAGTATATTTTAGATCTGATCATGTAAAAAATGCTTTACTTCTTCGTATTCAGACTAACCTGTGTGAGCTCATTCAGCATCTCAAGGATTCTAAGGTTTTTATTAGGAATGAGTAAGCAATGAGTTCAGAATCAAGGTCAAAAGCAGCTTCTGTTACTTTTTAAAGTCTTTCTTCAGATGGATTACATTCATCTTCTTTGGAAAGTGATGGCTCTTCTTACTTTGCCTCCAAATTGTGATCAATCTCTTTCAACAAGTTAAATTTAACACTGGAAATTATATTACTATGTTACCTTGCCATTGCTCCCCTGCCTGTGAATGAGCTTGTCTGGGACTCAGATGCATGTCTTCCCCCCACAGAAACGACTCTCTGCAGTTCTGAAGACACATCCTCGCACAGTGAATGGGTTCTGCAAAAGCAAATTATTATTTGTTTTAATAATTTCAGCATAATAATACAGCAGACTTCCCCCCACCTGATTCTTTCCACCTCTACATCAGGAAGCAATACAACAAATTGTCCTCTTCCTAGTAATATGGCATACATTTGACAAACATAGAGCTAAACCTATATTTCCTACTTCCCTGGAGCCATCCAACATGAGATGAAGTCAGTGGAGGCTCTGCCATCCATTCCAGCA
Source organism: Myiopsitta monachus (assembly GCA_017639245.1). Lineage (NCBI taxonomy): Eukaryota > Metazoa > Chordata > Aves > Psittaciformes > Psittacidae > Myiopsitta > Myiopsitta monachus. Next base: position 38,698,746 of record CM029927.1, read on the forward strand.
AGCTCACGGAGTTTATCCTCGAGGGGGGCTTTAAAGTGACTGCCCACTGCTTTTTTCAGTGTCGTACTCCTAGATATTTTTTGAGATTAACAGTCTGGAATTTGTACCAGTGCAGTTCCTATTTGTGACTCAAAGCAAATGCACATCTCTTTTTGCTTTCACTCCAGCTTGGACTGTAAGGCAACATGATGATTTTACAGCAGTTAGTCCTGAGCACCTCCACTACTGTTCTTACCAGCCAGCTGCACAAGCTGCAGGCCTAGTGCTGCTCACTTCATTAACAGACACATCACTTCTTGCATAGCAAAACAGGCTACAGAACCTCAGAGCAGCAATGACGTGAGGCTATTTGCCACACATGGAAAACACTGTAAACAGCCCAGTTGCACACAACTGCACAGTGATTGTAAAGTTAAGCCACTTGCAGTGTCATGCCACTGTGCAGTGTCATGCCAACTCCTGTGAGTTTCCATCATTGTAAGACTGCTTACTAGCACCAAAATAATTAAGATTTGAGAAAATGACATTAAATTTTAGCCTCATCCTTCAACAATGGAGTTTTGAAATTGACTTCATGAGAACCTGGACATTACCAGGCATCACTCTGAATTTTTGTATAAGACTCCTGGGGTTTTCTCTGCCTTTTTAATTCTTCAGTATTCACTTTTATGAAACTTCATCACATTCATTAAGGATCACTTTTTCCACCTTTGTGATGCAAACAAGAACTCTCACATGAGTCTGTTAATCTGTATTGCCAGGAAAACACTGACTATAATACTTTGCAGTACCTTTATGAGAACTGGCAACAACATTTTGAATGCCTACAAAAGGACAATTAGCAGCTGCGTTTTGCAGGTACTCATAGCTGAGAAACTGACAAACAGAGAATTAAAACTTCGTTATTTCTGTACAAAGAGCCATGCTACAGAAGGTACATCATCGGAGTCTCAGAATTCTCAACTTGTCAACTGTTTTCTTCTTCTATTCTAATGAGAAAACACCAATAGATACGGCTTTAGCATCGACAACTTTATAACCTAGTTTATTTTGTGGGTGCTGAGAATATTGTGAATGTCAAAGTTAACATGGCTTCTAGGGAGAATAAACAAACTGATGGAACAGAAATCCATTATGGATTACCAGATACACGGAGTCTGCATTCAGCTCAAGAAACCTCCTGAGCTGGATGCTGGGACAGTATTAGAGGGAAGTATGCTGCAGATACTTGCAGTTTGCCCACTTGTTTTTTCCCTTTTTCCTGAAGCATTTGCCAACTAGCCCTGCTGAAGCAGGGTACTGAACTAGTCATTCTTTTAGACTGCACTGCTATGGCTAGTTTTAAGTCCTTCTATTCCTTTTTCACAGAAAAATACACATTTTGTGTGATCTTAAACAGCAGTAAATTCTAATATTGCTACTTCTGTGATTACTTACCAATTATTGCTAATGTTGAGTCCTGAAAATATATTTTTAAAAGAAGATAGTTCAAGTTCTTTGAAAATAATTTTGAGTGTCATAATTCAGATGTGAAAAAAAAAAGAAAGTACTTTGCAGAAACAGATACGTTTTCACGGGTACTTAAGCCAGAATTTTTTATTTCATATTTGAATGGATTTGAAGTCTGTGTTCAATTAGTGACTCCAATAATGAGGAATATCTCAAATGCAGTAATTCAACTGCTTTTAGTGACTGCACATTAAATTGTTATATTTACTCTAAATATAAGTTGCTAATTATAAGGGTCAGAAAATAAATAAGTGAACAATAATTTGAAAACAAAGTAAACATGCATTAAAGTAATCTAGTATTTTATTCAAGCATTCAAGTAGAACCTAAAATACAAAAAAAAAGATTATCAGAATGCATTCTTTATCAGTCCAAGAAAACTACACAGAGGGCAGGCCCAGGAAATCAGTCCAATCTAAAGTCTCAGGGGGAGCTATATTTCAATTTTATTAGCCTGTATAAGCATACCAAAATAAAATGTACACCACGTAATGTTCTATTTTGATATAACTGTGCTGGTTACACTCCCAGCATGAGTTGAAAATTGCTACCCAAAATGCACTGTTAAATAGCCTTATTTCTTTTTGTAAATTTTTGTAAAAGAAAGGAGTGCCGGTCTCCTTTCTTACTGACTGTGCTTGGGCACCTGCTGACAATAAATAAAAGGCTAAGAATTAAAAGCTCATCTTATTTTGAGTAAACGCACACGAAGGCAATGCAGAATCATGCAGAGATAGCTGCGTGAGTTCTAAACAAGCTAGATCAGGTGCCAAAAGTAAGACTGTTCTACTAGCTTCACTTATCAGCACAGTCATACTTGCTAGGTACATCATCTGTTAAGAGCTTCGCGTGCATTATCATCAAATCTGTATTTGTGGGTGAAGGGATATAAATAGTTAACGAAATGGATTCAGGCCTTATCGCCCTGGTCCAACTTAAGCCCTGGGAACAGTAAAGAAAACACCAGGTGCTATTGCCCTGGTCCGACCAAAGCCTTGGGAACTGTAAAGAGAACAATGAAGGGTAAAGATCGGTTAGCAGAACAAAGCAGACAGTTTGCAAGATAAAGCAGGATGTGCATCTCAAAGACAGACCAAACATGTAAGTATTTGTAACCCTTAGTAGTTTTGCTGAATCGGGATGATAAGGAAGTAAGAGAGTGGAAAGTTACTGCTTAGCACTTAGTAGACTATAAAAGGGACGCAAGATGTGAAATAAATGATTTCGTTTGTAACCAGAAACGGGGTCCGTGCCTTAAGTCTCTACATGTACTCCTCAGCAGTGTGGAAAGCTGTGCTCCACTGTACCTCCACAGGTTTTGTGTGTCTGTAACATCGAAAGTTTTACCAACACTGTCCTCTTGCTAGCAGTAACTACAAAGCACTTAATGCCACCATCTAAAACCCAATGTTTTCCATCCAAGGCATGGCTTTGGGTGTCCAGAGCCAGAAGTAAGTTGAAGAAATGTTTTCATCTAGGTGAAAGAAAACTGCATACTTAATATGACCTGATATGAACGTCTTCCAATCTGACCTAAACTCCTACAAAACCAATTAAAAATTTCACATTAAAATTACTCTCTGGTCACTCACACTCACTGAAAAATTTATATCCTGTAGGAATTCTGCAGTGAAATTTTTTGTCTAAATTTTTATTTTGGTTGCCTGACTGTTTTTTAAAAAAATCTTCTGATTATTCTATATGTGCACCAAGAATTTCTACAACCAGGTTTACGCTATAACTAAATATAACCATTTGTAATTAAATTCAGGGTTATCTCATAAAAAAAGTATATGAATAACATGCATATACCACTTGATAAAACCAAAATCATTTTGTGGAAACAGTGCTAAAGTGCTTGTATTTCACTTTTGCAAATACAGCTTATGTATATGTGCAACAGGATCAGAAAAAAGTATACACAGAACTCCGACAGGCAACTGTTATGAGAGCTCCTGTTCAATATTACACAGCAATTACGAACACATTCCACTTTAATTCACACAAATGCAAATAAAAAAGTAAATCTAAAATGAACTCTTCCTTCCATTATTATAACTCCCTGTTATAAAACTCACATACTCGGTCATGACTTTCCTCAACCCTGTTCAGATAATACAAGAGACTTTTTTTGTCAGTTGGCTTTATACTGATGCAGAGCTACAGTTACAGATGGGGCTTTTGATGTAACACCCTCAGTGCATGTGGCATAGCGTTTACTTTATTTTCACAAAGACAGATGCATTCCCATCTGGATTCCATTAGCATGTTTGCCAAACAGTAACCATTGCCATTACTATCCAAGGTTGTCACACAGTCTGAAATCAACATGAGAAGAGAAAATACAGCATGCCATGAAACAGAGAGCAGGTCACAAAGCAGAAACATCAGCAGATGATTGTGCTTCCTCCAGTTATGCTGAAAAATATTTTCTGTCCCTGGGAGTAGCAACACCGTGTCTTAGAGAAAACTCCCTGACACTGAGGTTCCTCTCTATGCCTCTTCAGCTCTCTAAAGCCCAATTTATTCCTAGCTTTCATGGCACCTAGAAGTAAGCTCTGGGAAGGATATTTACACCAGCATCTACTCTGTACCCATCCCTTGCCTTGCTTTATTTTATCTCTAGAAACACCAGAAGACCACTTTCACCTAAAATGCATGCAAATAATGCAGAATTTTCATTTAGTAGTAACTGCTTTGAAATTCTGATCAGTTAAACAGGAAATGCTGAAGCCCTTTTGAATAACAACTACGAGCCAGAAGTGCACAATCTGACTCCAGATGGCAGTGACCTAAATTAGGGTGTCTAATATAAGCTGAGCATCTAAGTTCTTATTACAGTCAATTGACATCTTAGAGCTTGATTCAGTTGCCTCAAAATAGGAGTCTAGTACCATTTGGAATACCTCAAAATATTTTATCTGACCCCTCCAGAGCACACTGGTCTCACATCGTATCCACTAGCCCTAGCAAAATGCTTCAGGTACTCTATCATATATCAAACAGTTTCAGATGCCTATTTTAGGCAACTAAATACCTCTCATAATCAACAGAGCCAAACAAGCCTGAAGAACTATTGAGCTTCAGTTCTCCAGGTGCCACTATTAGTACTGACTACATCTCCAGTAATGACAGCAGGAACTTAAGACACCTGCTCACATTCAATTCATTCACACTGAAATGCAGATGTCTACAAGGTACAGCTGAATCCTACTTCCAATTTTTAGATAGATAACCTGTGTCTACAAGCTAATGTGCTGCCTCTCCGATTTGAGGTGTTGCTATACAGAGGCTGGATTTTAAAAATGAAAACTCATGGGATATCTTCTGTTATGTTGGGTTTTGTTTTAACAAAATGGGCTAACTTTATAGCACACTACACTGTAAGAATATGGGCTCATGAGTCACCTACTTCAACATAATTGAGAATGACAGCTTAAAGAACACTAGTAGCTTTCTGTTAACTGTTGCAGTGAATGCTTTTCCTTGATAATACTTCATTCCAGAGAAGAAAAGCACTTAAGCATATCCTTAGCATTAAGCATAAATTTAACATCCACTAACTTTAATGAGAACTAAGTAGTGCACTTAATTGCTTTGTTGAACTATAGCCAACAGAAGTTGGAGGAAGACAAAGGTAAAGGAGAAATACTGCTACTCTAGAAAACCTGTTTTTTAGGTTTTTTTCCCAATGCCTATAGTTGTATCTTGCTACAAGTCAAGAAATAACTAAAATTCTGGCTTTGATCTATCTTTCGACACAGACGTATTCTAAAACCAGAGTTAAAAAGATGTGTATCAAAATTAGTTGAGTGGTATAAAAAAGGTATTGTATACACCTACTAAAAACTACTTCAGCAATACAAAATCCTTTAATATATCTCTTGCAGAGTAAGATTGTAGATTTTTTACTCACCTATGAACTGTAATTAATACCGCTAACAGCAAACTTTCTTTTAAATAAATGACTCTTCAAGACCATCATAATGACGTAATCAAGTGTGATTCATATTTCAGTCCTTCTATCTGTCATAGGCAAATCATTGCCTCTAAAACTGCAGATGACTGCAGTGATTTAATTCTACAATTAAACCTTTATTACTACACTCTCAAATCCCTGACAGTAATGACATTCTGTGAGCTGCCAATCACTTATATCCTCTACAAAAAAAAGACATTTAAAAAAGGATACAAAGAGGCTGTATTAACATTTTGATCTGCTTTTTCCTGTTCCTGAAATATGACTGTAAACAGAGACAAAGGGACACAAAGGAACAAAGCTCTTACAAATCTCCCTAAGGAGACCATGGGGTGGCATAACTAATTCAAGCAAGCCATACTGCGCAAGATAAAAGCATTTTCACTAGTGCAGGTACATGTACATGACAGAAGCTATCAGGTAAGCAAAGCAGAAGGAAAAAAAGGACCTTAAACAAGGACCTTTGAACTTACACAGGGGAATTTCAGGTTAGATATAAGGAAGAAGTTCTTCCCTGTGAGGGTGGTGAGGCACTGGAATGGGTTGCCCAAAAAACTGGTGAATGCTCCATCCCTGGCAGTGTTCAAGGCCAGGCTGAACAGAGACTTGGGCGACATGATCTAGTGTGAGATGTCCCTGGTCACGGCAGGGGGCTGGAACTAGGTGATCTTAAGGTCCTTTCCAACCCTAACTATTTTATGATTCTATGCCCAAACAGGACAAGGATCCCACCTATATTATATGCTAGGGGCATGCAATCCAAAATTATAATAGCACAGGAACCCAGGCAGTCCTATCAGTCCAGTGGAATTCTGAGTGCTCTAGTCTGGGTACACATTTGAACAGCAAGAGAGTCTGACAAGGTCCACATAGCAGAGGTGGTTGATCTCAACAAGCCAAAAGTAGAACACTTTTTCCAGTCTGTACAGGTGCTGTACACTTCCCTGCAGGCCCAACAAGGTTTGCTTAGACTAGACAAATGACTGGTACTATGTAAAATCTAAGTGCAAGCTCAGTGGAACATTTTAAACAGCCATGTTAAAACTATCAAAATAGAGAAAGATGAATGTAAAAGAACTGTTACAGCTCCACCATACAGACTCTGAAAATCCAGTAAGAAAATGCTGTTATTCTTTATACACCACAGATGTTCCCTATCACAGGAATTAGGCAAATTGTAGAGACTACCTTTAAAAAAAACAACTTAAAGGCTTTTCACTGCATGGCACTGGGAGGATCCTTTTTTCTCCAAATCCCACAGAGTCTCTGTGGGGAAGCACAGACCCTGCTATCAGCATGCTGACTTGAGAAAGAGTTTTCTCCTTAATGAGTTGGTGTAATTTCTAATGCTGTAAAAATGGGCTTTATTCCTGAGGTAATACAGATTCCAAAACTGGAAGTCATGACAACCTTCCCATTGCTGTATCTTCTCTAATTTGGATATATGTTGGTAACTCAGTTAAGTGCGCTGGCTCAACAATACCGTGATGTAACACTTCCACAATGCAGAGCTAGTGCAACACCACAAACAATGCAGCCATCTGTTCTCTTGACTTTGATGAAAGGAATATATTACCTGATGCAGCCATTTTCAATCCTGGCAACATCGTCATCAGTAGTTCTGACAGACAGCCTGTGCATACCAGGGTAGGAGTGCTGGGTGTTGATTTTTGCCATTTTGCTTTACATATCAACATCCAAATGACAGCTGAAACAGGGGAGAAAAAAACATTTTGTGAAGTTTGAAAGAGAGATGTGCTCAGTACTCTAAAAGAGTGATGTATTAAAACAGTGGGACAGCAAAAAGCAATTTCAAGCATTTGAATACTATCCAGTGATATTTGCACACACAGTATGATACCTGTTCCTTGATTTATTTGCACTAGTAAGAAAAAAGTGCCAGTAAAAGTATAACAAAATTCATCATGAACAAAGAAGAGGTTATATGACACTGTATTATTTTTAGTTTCTCAGCTTTCTGAATACCTACACTATCACACCTATTATCCACAGTGCAATTGCATTTAAAATCTCACTAAAAGAAGGCTTCCGTTAGAAAGCCAACCCAAAAGAAGTTAGGTAATACATGTGCTAGGACAACCCATTCCACTTTAAGTTGATCCCTTTGTGCTAATCTTACCTATTTTATGATTCTTTTTTTATTCAAAAAATACATATTAATTAAGCAGATAATTAATGAAATGTATCCCTCAGCTTAATATATGCCACTGATTAGTTCTGTATGGGCTGATGCCAATCTGATGAAGTTTAACCATGACAAGTACAAGGTCCTACACCTGGGCCAGAGCAATCCCAGGCACACCTACAGGTTGGGCAGAGAAGAGATTCAGAGCAGCCCTGCAGAGGAGGACTTGGGGGTGTTGGTCGATGAGAACATGAACATGAGCCGGCAGTGTGCGCTCCCAGCCCAGAAAGCCAACTGTATCCTGGGCTGCATCAAAAGGAGCGTGACCAGCAGGTCGAGGGAGGTGATCCTGCCCCTCTACTCTGCTCTTGTGAGTCCTCACTTGGAGTGTTGTGTGCAGTTCTGGTGTCCTCAACATAAAAGGGACGTGGAACTGTTGGAACAAGTTCAGAGGAGGGCCATGAGGATGACCAAGGAACTGGAGCACCTCTCATAGGAAGATAGGATGAGAAAGTTTGGGCTGTTGAGCCTGGAGAAGAGAAGGCTGCGTGGAGACCCCAGAGCAGCCTTCCAGTATCTGAAGGGGGCCTATAAGGATGCTGGGGAGGGACTCTTCATGAGGGACTGTAGTGATAGGACAAGGGGTAATGGGTTCAAACTTAAACAGGGGAAGTTTAGATTGGATATGAGGAAGAAATTCTTTATTGTAAGGGTGGTGAGGCACTGGAATGGGTTGCCCAGGGAAGTTGTGAATGCTCCATCACTGGCGGTGTTCAAGGCCAGGTTGGACAGAGCCTTGGGTGGAATGGTTTAGTTTGAGGTGTCCCTGCCCATGGCAGCGGGGTTGGAACTAGATGATCTTACAGTCCTTTCCAACCCTAACTATTCTATGATTCTACGATTCTATCTAAACTCTGCACAAAACACATACTAGGGTTTTTTCCCCATTTATTTCCATATGTCATTTTTATTATGCTGCTTAAAGACAAGCTCTGTTAAGATAGTAGCCCATCTCCTACAAGATTTAGGAAATTGACCTAAATTCCTTTCCAGATTTGGTTTTCAGTGCCTTACCAAATTAATTTCACATCTACCATCTGCAAAACAGGTTTTAAGACTCAAGACAAGTGTCTTAAAAAAGAGAGACTGAAAGACTTTCAGTGAAATCTTTGAATTTTGAAAAATGTTTTTAGGTTTTGAAACTCCATTCAGGAATCATTTTTGTTTGAGAAATGACTGGAATGAAATTCTCTTGGATCACTCAGTGACCTCAGACCATCTGCTGTCCTGTTTTCACCTGTAATCCTATTTCACTGACCACACAACACTCCTCATTAGCAGCAAATGAAATGCAGACCTTACAGAAGTTAACATTCTGCTCTGAATTATTTCTGAAGCAAAGTTCATAATCCATGATTACGTTATGCATCCAGTTTCTGAAAAAACACATACCTGACTTATCCTCCATGCATTTCCCAGAGAACTAAAGGGAATCATATACAACTTTTAAAATAATCTAACATATATCAAAATAGAAAATACGTTAACTCATTTTTTCTTATCCAGAACAAATGAAATTAGTGTAGAAATAGCCCTTAGGCATTTAACACCTGAATATCTGATTAGTATTTCCCATTACTAATTTTGCCTTAGTGTAGGTCAACTGGTGTAGAATTTTGTCTCAGCTTAAGCTGAGCCCTGTACAGATTGGTTAACTTATGTATTACTAGGGGAAAAGTGGGCATTTCTATTACACATTGACATAAAAAACCAAAGAGAGATCTTTCAAACAGCTCTCAGATTTGAGTGCTTACTCAGAACAATTAATTCTTAAAAGCGCAAATGACATGCTAAAAACATAACTATGTATAAAAATGTTAACTGGAGAAGTTTGTTCAAAAAACATCTGCCAAACTATATATATGTATGTTAATGTATATCCATTGTAAATCAATGAACATGTCTTTTAAAAGTATTCAGCCTTTAAGAGACAAACATTGCTATTAATAAATAAACCAGTCAAATGAACGGGTTTCAAAATAAGTATATGCCAAAAGTATCTCATCTCTAGGAAAAATTTTAACTTTTTTTTTGTTATATTTAGTTATTATTAAGTTATATTTAGTAATATTAATTTTTATTACTGCTTCTGCTACATAGAGAGTTGTGCTTCTACACGTACCATAACACAGAATTAGAGAGACGACATGCAATAGTGCTTTGGTGATTAGGACATTTATTTTGCCGTATCAGAGAGTATTAAGGTAACTCCTGTTTCTCAAATATTAATTTGAACATAATTCAAGGTATATATATAAAATTATATATTATAATTCAAGTTATATTATAATTCAAGGTGTATATATATATATATATATAATTCAATCCTTTATTGTTACAGATTTCTTCAAGTTCAGCTTACCAAAATCTGCAAAAGTAGCCTACAATTTTACACTCTGTCTCTGCCCAGGTTCCAAGACTTGAACTGACAACAGAACTACAAGTACTACTGCTTGAACTGACAACAAGAACTACAAGCACTATCATAGACACTTGATTTAAAAACAGTGCAGCATGCTTCTTGCTGACAAACCACTATGAATATACAGAAAGGAAGGCACAGCAGCAAATTGCTCCTTCCTACTGTTTCTCTTGTTGCCTATTTCATTTCCACTGCTCTGAGTTATACCAAGTATCACAAAAGATAACTTTTAAGAGTACAACGGCATAAGCTGCTTGGATTTTACTCCTCTGTATAGAACCCACTCTCCTTTAAAGCTCAACAAAATAATTTCATTGTGTTTTTCATAATCATAATACAATTCTCTACCACACTGCAGGAGGGAGAAAGGAGTTGTTACTCTTCCACTGAACAGTGACAAATATTCCCCATGTACCCCCATTAAACTTCCACTTTATTCTAGTTCAAGGTTTCAAAGCTTGACGGTGGACAAAGAAGAATGATTCATAAGATAAGTAACAAAGCATTAACTTTTCCCCAAGTATGTATTTCCAGCACAGAGTTAGTACTGAGTTAAGATTTTGAGTAGTTCTGCCATCTAACACAACAATAACCGTCATTAGTTCTGGTGATCCATAATCAGGTTGATGTCTATCTACTGCAGTTCTTAGACAAGGGCCACCTGATTTATAACCTCCAACAAAATGAATCACTGTTTAAACAATAAAAGTTTGAGATAATAAAAACCTTCTGAAATCTAGGGATGATGTAGATAACTAGCTACTAACAACATGTATTACCTCCCTGAAAAACACATTGCTTCTGAACATGGAGAGTAACAAACAATGCCTTTCTATATTTCAAACGTTGTAGGTGTGACATATGAATTTCCAGACATGAAAATACTGTACATGAAGTACAGTATTTCTTTAAACTTCAAACTGAAATAGTTTCTTCTGATGTTACTGATTACCTGAAATTAGATATTACTAGTTTGGAATTAGACAATACTAATAGATACTAGAATTAGGTATTCCAAATCTCCTGGAATGGTTCAAATATGCCACTGGAGCACTGAATACAGGAAATACTTGTATAACTTAAGTAGACTTCCACTAAAGAGACAAAACAAGTCATAGGATACGATCAGGGGTCTGGGAGCACCTCCCATAGGAAGATAGGATGAGAAAGTTGGGGCTGTTGAGCCTGGAGAAGAGAAGGCTGCATGGAGACCCCAGAGCAGCCTTCCAGTATCTGAAGGGGGGCTATAGGGATGCTGGGGAGGGACTATTCATTAGGGACTGTAGTGATAGGACAAGGGGTAATGGGTTCAAACTTAAACAGGGGAAGTTTAGATTGGATGTAAGGAAGAAATTCATTACTGTAAGGGTGGTGAGGCACTGGAATGGGTTGCCCAAGGAAGTTGTGAATGCTCCATCGCTGGCGGTGTTCAAGGCCAGGTTGGACAGAGCCTTGGGTGACATGGTTTAGTGTGAGGTGCCCCTGCCCATGGCAGGGGGGTTGGAACTAGATGATCTTACAGTCCTTTCCAACCCTAACTATTCTATGATTCTATGATAGGATAGAAAACCAAACACTGTTTTGGATAAAAAAACTAGCTTCTTAGAAGACAGAAAGCAAGAATGGGATTAAACCTTTACTGCTACACAAGTTTAAGAACAATATTCCTCAGGGTTCCATAGAAAAACTTCTCATTAATGATGATGACAAAAAGAAAGAGCAGTGAAACAAGATCTGGGAATGGCAAAAGTACTATGGGCAGGAGAAATGAAAGGAGTGCAAGGAACTTCAGGGTGACCCACATCAACTAGATCAATCTCTCAGTTTGATGTCAAGTGACATGCAATGGAAGCAAATGGAAATCAGTGAATACAGGTGAAAAATATGCAACCTACTGCCTTATATGCTTTCAAATTAACCACCTGAAGCTCTCAGAAAGGGAACCTGAACACAACATATGTATAGCTAAGCGAAATGCCCTGCTCAGTGCAGGGCAGGCTTGCTGACATAATAGCTAACAACGTACACATGGAAAGTGGTAATGACAGAGAATTCTAAAACTGCTCCATGAAACAACAGTGAAAATTATCTGGAACACTATTAGTCCTTCTCTTAAACGGAAATATACTGCAGAATAAAAGCATAAAAAGAACGATTAAGGACATAGAAAATGGGGCTTGCTCACCCTATAAAGGCAAAGAATAAGGAGCTATACAATAAAAATATGGAGGCAAAATTTGTTCTCATTTCATAGCCCTTGCAATTATTTCAGCCCAAAATCCAAATCCAATAAACAGTGTGGTCTGGACTCTTGCTCTGCACTACACTGGAGGAAAGGAGGATGTAAAAATCTCACAGAAATACAACTCTACTCTTAGAAATAAAATATACTAATATATTTTTTTTGAAAGAGAGTGGATGAAGGTTCACTGTTAAATTGTGCTCTGCATGCCCACCTGTGGTAGAGAGACAGAACACAGGACTGGTAGAAATAAATAAAGAGGTAATTTGGGTACAGTGAAGGTGGTGAGACATTCTGAACATGGTTTGGCCCTGCATGAAACACACAGAATTCTGACAAATTACTGGCTATCTGATACAGGAGAAATACTTGCTCCTCCTAAACCTCCAAGATACCTAATGATAAATGTGTTTACCGATCTAGTGAGGAGATCAGCATTTCAAAGCCAGATCCAAAATCTGGCAAGCAACTGACTAGAGAGCAGCTTAAAAAGAGCACGGGAAAGGCTATCAGGAGTCAACCAGCAGGAAAGTGCTGCAGAGGCATAGGTTTTGCAGGGCCATAAAGAACCAGCTCCAACTAGCTGGGATCTAGAATTCTTAAACTGCTATGGAGAGCTGATGTTTAGAAAACAGTTTTAAGAACTGGGTAGGGCTCAGCTTTGTATTTAAACAGTTCTTACAGTAGTGTGGTGGGTTAGCCTTGGCTGGCTGCTAGAAACCCACCTGACTGCTCTCACTCTCCCTCCTTAGCTGTCCAGCAGAGAAAGTAAGATGAGAAAGCTCCTATCCTTTAAAGACAAAGACAGAAACTTACCAATTATCAACATAGGCAAAGCAGACTCAAACTGGGGAAAACTAATTTAATTTATCACCAATTAAAATAGAGTTGGAAGGTGAGAAACAAAGACAAAACACCTCCCTCTTTTTTCCCCAGGATCCGACTTCACTCCTACATTCCCAACTCCCCCACCCAACCCAGCAGGACAGAGGATTGCAGTCAGTCCACAATGCTTCCTCTGTGCTGCTCCTTCCTCCCCACACTATTCCCCTGCTACAGTGCCCGTCCTTTGCTCCAGCAGCACTCTGTCACAAACTGCTTCAGTGTAGGTCCACTCCATGGCTAAAGTCCTTCAGGATAAACCTGCTCCAGTGTGGGCTCTCCATGGGCCACAGTTCCTGTCATGAAGACCTTTCCTTGCATGGTATCTCTCCAACTGTCTTGCAGTTTCCTTCAGAAAATAGCTACTTCCTGCACTGTGGCATCCTCCACATTGAATATCTGCTCCAGCATGGTCCTCCCCATGGGCTGCCCATGAATCTCTGCTCTGGCAGATGGTCCTCTGAGCCCGAATCCAGTTACTCGGTTTTAGGCAACCAAACTGGATCACTGAAGTATCCTTGTAATTTTTAATTTTCCAGAACTAAGTGACTTATCTTTTAAGTACAGCAAGTTTGGTAACTTGCGACTATGGAAAACAAAAACTGCCTCAGGTTGAAGAATCTTCCAGTGCCAGACAGCAAAACAGAACTTATCTGAAACAATCCTAGCTCTTGAAAGACTGGCGTCTTTACCAATGACTTAAGCCGAATTTTAACATACTTTCTCAATGTTTATTTCCTGGCTACACATGAAAGAGATGAATAATAATTCCACACTCAAGAAAACTGCTTTTCAGTGATTCTTTCAGAGACTGAAACTAGAGCTAAATGAGAAAGACGTAGTACCCTACTAAAAATATTACAAATAATACATTTGTGATAGCTTTCCCTACTCCAAATGCAAATGGTTTTTGTCCTCTTTTATCTTCTTCCTTTTGGATTCAGTAGCAACCTGACATTTGTGTCAAGTTATTTTATATGCACTGTATAGTATAAAAGACCTGTGTTACCAAGACAGCCAGTTGTTTGACAACAAATAAGAGTTCAAGTAACATATGAAAACATCAGCCTCACGTAAGCATTTCTTAATTTTGAAAATCAGATTCTACTTACCTCTTTGTAACTGTAATGTTAAAGACTTAGAACCAGTCTTACAAAGGCTTAAGTGTCTGAATTTTAGGAGGCTGTAGCATCCAGTGGATTTCCTACAGAAGGCAGGCAGAAAACCAGGTATCCAGGAATAAGACACTGAGAATGAAGCTACATACTCTAGCCAATATGAAATGACTGAAGCTAAAACCAGAGATTGAAAATAACAGGGCATCTAACTCCATTTCAAAAGGAGGCAGCTCCCAGTTCACAGGCATTAACTTGGTTTCTCAAGTCTATTTACCCATTTGCAGCAAACTGCATTGTGCTTTTTAGCTCCACCCCAAAAATAACACTTTTCAAGTCTGCTTCAAATTAAGCAAGCCAAAAATATTTTTCCCCCTTTCTACAGAACCTCTTACCTACATTCATGCCTTCCCATAGGTTCGCAGGGTTCTGAGAACACATACCTTAACAGCAGTAGGAATGATGGTTTTCAACCCCCACTGCAGTCAAGGCCTCTGAGCAGCTTCCTTGGCCTGGTTTTCAGACAATCTGGCATATGCTTGGTAGCAAAAAACTATAGTCTCCCTCTCAAGAGCATTGAGAGTTCACATTTGGGCTATTCTAGCAATGCTGGGCAGAATACGTTAACTCACACTAAATTTAAAATTGCTAACCAAACAAATATTAATATTTCTGATATGAAGTAAACATAGTTGGTTATCAAGTAATTATGGCAGAGCAAGATGATTTAAAACCATTTAACAGTCTTAAAGCTTATTTATTTAGAATAAAAGGACTACAGACAGAAACTGTGACAGAATTCACAAAACAGCTTTTCAAGGTGAAATACGTATCACTGTCACAAAGTAAAAGGTGACCTTTCATATGATTTCATAATAGATCTTCTGTATTCGTGTGGTGGGTAATATACTGTTAGTCTTGAGGCTTCCAACAACATCTTGCTACTTGCTGTGGAAGCAGCGATAAGCTGCATAGGATCACTTACATCATTTTAGTTAAGACACATTCCAAATCCTCACAGAGCCTCTCAGGTTCAACCCTGGTAAGTCTCTGGGATTTATTTTAGGGTTTGACCTCCTACCTACATGATCCTTGTTACATCACCTCGTAATAGTTATGGTTCAGCTGCACCACGGTGTGTGTTATGTGTGACAGTCTGCAGTTCCAATGTATCAAGCAGTACAGGCAACAAGCATACACCAAAGGTGGGATCCTGGATGTTTAAGCAACTATGTGATTTGAAGACGTGGTAAAACCTTTTTCTGCAATGATTTGGAGGTTTGTCAATTAACCTTAGATTTAACTCCAGCACATTCACATGGGAATCAGCTTTGTATAAAAGCTACTGAATCAAGCCCAAGGGGTTGAAAACATAATAAGCAGGCTGGACCACCTTACCCTCCAGCATCATTATGCATAATAGTTTAAATCAACAACACTTACATCCTCTGATTGCTTTTAAAAGTAAACTTTTCAGATTTCATTACTCACTGATACATCTCTGCCCCATAGTCTGTGGGCACTGATATCTCCTGAAAATGCACATAATTTATATGCATTGCTTAGTAAACACAGTACTAAAGATCTGTCAAACAAATAGGCAAGTTGCCAGCTGGCGTTAATAACTACTGCATATTCATGTAGGTATCATTTATAGTTTTATAATGAAATGTGCATGATTATCCTTCATCCATTTGATGGTCAAGTCCCTGGCACCCTATAGCAGCAAAACAACCTTTTAAGTAAGTTGCATTATTTGTACTGAGTTTCCTTTCTGTATCTATAAACTATTATTAATACAGTTCAAGGTTCTAAGACTTTTTTGTTTGTTTGCTTGTTTGTTTTTTTTTGTTTGCAGACCTTTTTCTATGAATGCATCAATTTCAGACTGGAAACTGTTCAGGAGAATCCAGCTGTGTATAATTGAACATAACACCGTAAATTAAAACACAGTAAACTACAAATTACAGTTGAGTGGACAACCAAGCCACATCATGTTGCTTCTATTGCTAGTATGGGTTAACATCATGCAGGTATCCATGTTTCTATACAGCAAATAAACTCTGCACAAGACTTCTGTCACCACTGTGTAAAACGATGTGCCACCCCTGGAGACATTCAAGGTCAGTCTGGATGTGGTTTTGAGCAACCTCATCTAGTTGAAGATGTCTCTGCTAATGGCATGGGGGTTGGACTAGATGACTTTTGAAGGTCCCTCCCAACCCAAACTATCCTATGATTTTATAATCTCTGTCAGTGCATTCATTTGCCAGGGTAATTCTTAAAAGTGGACATAACAAGGACAGTGAATACAGCTAAAACACAGAAGGCTTACATTTCTGAATGACTACCTATAAAATATTTCATATATTTATATATGTGCATGTGCATACATGTGAATGTCACCCATTCAAGTTCACTCCCTACCCACTTAATGTAAACTATTACAGCCATCCCACATGGCTAGGGAAGGAAAACATGATAAGTAATTTATACCACATTTCACATGCAGTAACAAAGCATTCAACCGAAGAGGATTTAAGAGATGCTAATGAAAAGAGATGGCAACACTGGAGATGGCAGCAGGATAACGCGCTGAACCGAAATGACAGAGCTTGGGCACAAACCGGATGACAAAGGCTGGGATGTACAGAGATACATACACAGAGAAGGCAAAGCTGAGAGATGCTGACATGGAACTGATGGTGTATAATTTCTTTAAAGCTGATGCGCCCTTCCCTCAAGTTGCTCACTGCTTGTTTTCTGTTATTGCCTTTGCTGATTAGACATCCTGACACTCCCATTTTCATCTGCAGCATGTATTTCTCTAACCAGCTGGTTTCAGCATGCATACTCAAAGAAAAAGACGTAAAAATATCAGAGGGGGAAAAAAAAATGCTGACTGAATGCAAAGTCCTGATATTCCAAAACCTGCAATATCTGAAACTACAATCTACTCATAACAATGAAAAATGCAGATTTTAAATAGAATAGCCCCTTTACTACTTGCTTGGAATGTAACAACTCTGAATCTGGGAAGCAAAATATAGTAAAAGTTGTCCACTACTAATAGGTACCAGCATTTATATTTAACATCATTTCTCCAGAGACTTAAAGTAACATTGTTGTCAATTTTCTTTGTCTTCTTTCGGCCTCTTCCTCTTAGCAAGTGAGTGGACTGTGCATTAGAGAAAAACACTGATTACTGTCGGTTTTGTTATCTTGCGCATTCTTAGGCACACCATGGCCTGGTTTACACTACACAAGTTTCACAAAAGATGTCATATTGCTAAAAACAAGGTCAATTCAGCAGGAGCACCAGGTATCCCAGGAAAATTATTTCCTTTCACTGAGCTTGTACCATCTGCTAGCCTGTTCTTTATGTAGGGTTTGACAACCTGATGCTTGTACCACCGGACAGCAGAGGAATTAGAGACAGGCAGATCAAACTGGTAAAGCTAAGCTTCAGTCAACAGGAGTGGGGTAACTCCCCTAGGCCCTGCTTCTGGACGGATTTGTGTCCTGATCCAACTTAACTGTGGATACACGGATCTCTGTGTCAATTAATCAAATTTACACTCTTAAAACACTAATAATGGAAAAAAAACCAAACACACCATCAAAAACGAAAAAAAAAACCACAATGAAACCCCAAAACCCAGAGCTCGTAAGTTACATTTCCATTTCAAGCTTTTTAGTTAAGAACAGAAGACAGATGCAGGACATGATCCCACTCTCACGGGAATAACAGAAACAACGGGTTACTGCCTACTCCTTCAGACTCACCTTCCCACGCTTTCTTCTTCAGTATCCCAACCGAGAAACCGCCTGTCTGTCTGGCGCTTCGGGGCCTTTATCCTCAAGCAACACAAAGAGGCAGCCCTGCCCTTCACTGACGCTGCTCCAGCCCGGGCGCCGCTCCCGGCCCTCGGCAGCCCACACCGGCGGGGTGGCCCGGCCCGGCGGGATTGGGAGGGCAGGGCCCGCAGGGCCGCCCCTCCGCGGGCAGATGCCGGCCGCGGCCCGCGCCCTAAGCCCGGCTCATCGGCGAAAGCAGCTCGGAGGGCTTTGCGATCCTGTTAAGTTCTCTGGGAGGATCAAGACGTCAAAGCAGCTCGTGGCACATTTCTTGCCACGCCGAGGAAAGTTGGGCAGGGCAGGGCCGGCCCGGGGCCGCCGCCGGATCCGGTACCCGCAGCCCCGGGCGGCGACACCAAAAGGGACGTGACTCCCCCTCTGCCACACACGGCCCGGCCTCCGAGGCACTGGCTACCTGCGGGGCGGAGCTGCGCCCCCCCGGACGCTCATCCCTTCCTCGCTGCGGGGTTGGCGGGCTCGCTGCCTCAGTCCTTCTCGTCCGGGCGAGGTCCCGCAGCCGCCGACATCCAGCTCCCTGCCGCACTCACCGCTCCCGCTGGTGCCTGCGCTGCCGCCTTAGCCTCCGCGCCGCGGTTCATGCCGCGGGGAGAGGCCGGCGGGGGAGGGAGGAGAGCTCCGTTCCGCCACAGAAAGCCGGCTCCCTGCAGCTCACCGCGGCCGCCTCGTTCCCGCGCACACCGCTCCCCGCGCCTTCGTGTGGCGGGGACGGCCGTTGGGGCTGAGGGAGCGGGTTTGGAGGGACGGCGAGCGGCGCCCCGTCGGGAGGGGAAGGCGGGCGGGGGACGTGTCGCTGCCAGCTGGGAGCCCTCGGGGTGCAAGTCCTGCCTTACTTGAGGGATACGGTGAGGAGACAGCCCGCAGCCGGTCCCAGCATTCCTGCTGGGACAGACGGCTTCTCCTTGGTGAGGAGGCGTTTCTCGTGGATGTACTGCTGAACAGGGCTCTGCTTCAGTACTCTGTCCCTATCTCGCTGACCTCCTGGAGGATGCTCAACTTCATGCTGACCCTCAGCCTGAGCCGGGCAGCATGCTTCCCACATCTTGTACTGAAGCTCCCCGGAGGCTTTAACTCTTCTCTGAACTTCACCTGCTCAATTCTGATTGTGCTTTTCAAAGGGTGCACAATAAGCTGGAAACAAGGACAGTGTATGAAAGCACCATAAGGTGATTCTTCAGCTGGAAAAAGAGACAGTAAAAGCGATGTCACCCCTGAGGGGCCACTGCACTTTGCTGTACAACATCAGTTCAGCTAGACTGAACATAACGTGATAGTAGAAATGCATTTAAGTGCTTGGGGTTATGGAGAGGCAGAGCTACTTCTTCTCCCTTGCTAAGAACTATTTGATGTAAAAAAGACAAACCACATCACACAACAAGCACTAAGGATAGGAAAAGGCCACCTATAAGACTCTTAAAACCCCATCGGAAACTCAAGGTCTCTTTCTCACATAGCTATCACGTCAGTCTTCAGAGTAACAGGGTTTTGCGCAATCAGAACCGAAGAGCTTGGGAAGGCAGAAAGCATTCAAAAAACATGCTTTGTTACTTCCTTTCCTGCTGGATTGAATCGCCAGGAGACTTCCTACTATGACAAGGTCTAGTTCTACACCTTGCACCCATGTTCTGGTTGCTATGTGAAGGAAGCTTTGGAAGAGAATCCAGGAAAAAGCTGTGGGTATTTCCAAAGGTCAGCAACAATGAATGTCCACATCTAGAATGCATTACTTTCCAAAGTCTGTCATAGCATTCAGCAGTACTGGTGTAAGAAAATTTAGAGAAAATACTGTGTTAAAGTTGCGATATGTCTTCACAGTGCCTTAGTTTACCTCTCTTAATCAGACGATCAAGTCTCTTCAAATCTTTTATATTACAGAAGTAAATCTCTGAGAGAAAAGATGCTTCATAAAGGAAAGCAATGCTAAATTTATCTAAGCATTTATCATAACATGATGTTTGTTTAAAAAGACTATTTTCTATTCAAGGAAGTAACTCATTGTCAATATGAAAACTTTTTACAAAATATAGGATTACTTCTCAATTTTTAGATTATCTGAATTGCATAATTTTTAGAAGAGGTAGTTGATTTCTCAGTGTATAAATATATAGCCTGCACTGATAGTTTTTCCTTCCTCTCCCTTGGCTTCTTCCCGGAGTCATCATTCTCTGTAAAGCTCCTTACAGCAAGAAATGGAAACACTGTTATAAAGCATCATTCAGGCATTGAAACCCCCTGAAAAGGGCCATATAAGGTTTAAACTTGCTGCAATTTTAAGAAGGCTTATTATACATGTGCCTATTACATGTGAAGTCAATCAAAAGAGCCTTTTTCCACTATACATACAAAGTGTGTGCTGGAGACACACAGGGTGAGAGTGGACCAAACTGACTCCAGCGCTCTCTGTGCTCTGGCGTGGTGTAGTCAGTGAGCAGCAAGGACCTGCTGAACCAATGGCCCCTCCTTCTGATCCTCTTGCATCTTTTTCTTCTGCTGGGGGTTTTGTACAACTCGTGAGCACCAGAACATTCAGCTTATTCACTAAAGATGCTGGACCAAAACCAAGTCTGATTTGCTACTTATGCTGCTTTTCTAACTATTAATAACTGGTCCAGACATCGGTATCAGGACTATAACTTTTCAAAGGCAGCCTTAGTGATGTGGCTAATAATTATATTGAAATGTAAATGAAATGTAACTAGTCGCAAAGCTCACAGATTTAGTTCTGCTCAATAATCCCCCAAAGATATTGAACAAATACATTCAAAATGTAGAGCTACACCAGAGAAATGAACTGTTGATGCAGAGCCACTAACACTCTCAACATACTTGCCTAATAGCATGAAGTCCACACAGCAAACTGACAAAAAGGTTTGATTGCTGTTTGCTGTCATCAGTCACTGTCAAAGTAGTTGGCACTAAGAGGCAGAAGACCATCCCGAATCCTAGTTAAATTGGGCATTATTTTCCAGTTCTCATATCTATTCCTGTATGCTAATTATGTTCTTATTCAAACCTATTTACAGGTTTCAATCTGCTGGTGGCAGAGTTTGGCCAGTCGCCTAGGTATTGAAGATGACAGAAAAGAAAAGAAATACCTTTTCACTTGTCCATTTTCTGAATTGTTAGATATAACTGAAAACATGCTTATTCAGGGAACAAATATTCCATCTTTCCAAGACTTGTATTTAGCTCTTGCTTTATTTGTACAATCGTTAAACCAATCCTTTGAGAGCCATCAACAAGGAAGTTCAACACACTGACAGCTGCAAGACATCATCCATCAAAACAGTTACATTCAGCAAGGCACTACTGATGATTTAAGTTAGTGACCTCAAATTACTGGTCTCCAATAGACACCCCTTGAAACACAACCATGAATTAACATGTCTAATTTTGACAAAGTATTTTGTAGGTTTGAATGTGAATTAAATATCAATTTTGTTCCACTCTGTCTGCAATTAAGCAAAGCATCAGTGATAATTTGCAGCTGGAAATTATAATTAATAACAAAGGAAAAAGAAATGGAGTTCCAGCACCTCAAAATAGAAAAGAGAAGGGGAAAAAAAGAAAAAACAACCCCTTACATTAGAGTCTTTCACACCTTGCTCCTCAGCTACCTAGTTATCAAAACCAGTCTTTCCTCTCATAGCTTGCTTTCTGATTTTATTCTTTTTCCAGCCTACTTACAGCCACTTCCTGGGAAGCTGGGCTTCAGTATGGGTAGTGGTTGCTCTGGAAGACAAACATCCTAATACAAAATTCTCTTAGCTTTTCTTTCTGATCAGCCATCATACGGTACAGAATATTCCTTTGGCCAGTTTGGGTCAGCTGTCCTGGCTGGTGAGGGGGAATGTTGTAGAGACAGACTTGATGCTATGTGAGCACTGGTCAGCAGAAGTGAAAACACGCTTCTTGCTACCAGTATAAAACAGCACTAGGAGGGCTGCTATGATGAAAATTATCTCCAACTCAGCCATACCCAACATACAACCTCTGGTCAGAAGACCTTGCTGAGATTTTTATCCTCTTATCAATCAGCAAAACAGACACTGCAGGAACTTTCTGCAGCAAGCCAAGGAATCTGATGAAGGGTCCACATTCCCTTGGCTTCTCCTGAAAAGTTTTGCTTCTTAGCGCTCTCCCATTCTGGTTTTGCAGTATCTCTTTCTTCCTTCAGAGCATAACACAAAAAGCACAACGTGTCTAACACCAATTCAGAGTGAATGACCATGCTTTAAAAATCCCATAGCTGCTAGAAAATAGCTGGTGAGGTGAGGTGATACACCTCAAAATATTTCCTGTTAATCTTTTTTTTCAAAGAATACTTTTTAGGAAATCTTTGTCTTCAGTACGTTAGTTGTAGTGCATGGTTTATACTATTTTTAGGGTAGATAAGGGGGAATCAGCCTTTTTCTGTGTTTTGTGACACTGCCTGTCTTGTTATTTGCCTGTCTTATTTGCCTGTCTTGTTATTAGTATTAGAGAAATACTGCCAATAACAAAAAGTCTAAATGTCCATAAAATTATACATAATTTTGAGCTATTTTCTAAGAAAAAAAAATCACAACCACTGAGTCCATAAATAAATTGCACTTTTTTATAAACATGCACTTCTGACAGTCTTCTGAGAGAGAAAGAAAGAAAGATTTTCACACAGTTCTCTTTCTGCAGCTGCTTTCTATTTCTCCAGAGTTAGTCTGTCAAGTTGATGCCCCCTTTAACTGCATGACCAGCTGGCTTGTGAGCTTTCAGATTAATCATCAGTAGTCTCTGAGAAATAAGGAAAAAAATAAAGTCACATAATGCATCAACAACTTCTTCCAAATGCACCAGAAAAAAATGAGGTAATTGCAACAGGAGTTTTTGGAGCCTTGACTTAGTCCATCATAGAATTAAATCCTGAGCCCGTAACAGCCTGAATGCATTTGCAACTCATCACTTGCTGGAAGTGCAAGTGACACTGCAGTGTCTCTCTGCATCCAGCAGCAAGACAGCATTTTGCAGCATGTCTAATCTGTGAGGCAGAGTAGATCTGAGAAGAGGATTAAGACAGCTGAGATTTGTGACCTTAGTTCTGTATATCTATCTGCTGTGCTCTCTGCCAGCTTGGGCTCCAAGCATTGATGTGGAGCTCAGTTTCACTGATTTCAGAGTTGAATCTGGCCCCAAGCTGGAAGCAGACATTATATCGGAGCCATCCTTCAAAATCTTGAGGCCACTTCCTGGCATTAGCCGTCTGAGCATAAACCCCAGCTGTTCAGTCACCTGAGGCAGTACAGCTCACAGACCATGTGTTGTTATAATGCACAACCGAAACACTGAGCGTCAGGCCCTATGGGAAGATGGTCAATAGCCAAAGCAGAATTCTGGTATATAATCATTCCTTGTTGTCAAAAAAGAGTAAGTGTTCAGTGGCACTGCTAGAAGTCTCCTTCTGGATCTGTTAGGTGATTAATGATAGCGTATGTAGTAACTTTACCCAAAAAGTGATACCTCAGACTTTCACTCCAGTGAAAGTTCAAGTTCTCAGCTGCTCTAAGCTGGTGGTGGTCCAGGGCAACCAACAGAGCTGAGCTGATTTACAGTATCTGAGGCTTTGGCTATGTGGTTCTGTTGTGAAAGGCATTGACATTATTGTAATAGCTCTCTCAAGACCACTATGCTCTGCAGTAAAGTACCACCAGGATGCGTTACAGAAGAATAAGGCTTTAGAAATGAATGAATGAAAGAATGAATGAATGACTGTGGTTTAAAAATTTTCTTCAGGTTGAGAAATCATCATTTCCTGTTTTGCCCTGTAGTTCTGACCCATTTCTTGTGATTGTTCCAGTTCAGAGGAATTAAATAAACAAAGATCTGTACAATAATTGGACTGAATTGCAAGCCTGATGAAAGCTCATTTGATTTCGCTCCCAAGAGAAACACTGATTAGACATGCCTTAAAAAGCCATTTGTATTTTAGCATTTTGAGTTATGATTTGGAGACAATCTATAGAGTGGAAGCTCAGTTGAACAAACCCATGCAGTGCCTATGCGCAAATAGAAGACAAAAAAAATAATCAAAATACAGACAAAAAGGAAACAAGGAATAGAATCATTCAAATAGGGAATGTGAAATCCACATCACAAGTATTTTCACAGTCCTGAAACAGCCTAATTCTGTGAGGAACTGACTACTGCAGAAAACTGAACATGACCAAGTCAAACTCAGAAACTAGCCCCACTAAAGAGAGACAGCTCCTGATAAACAAAAGCAAAAAAGCATACATACCTGTCTAACATTCTCCCTGTACGCACCATCTTACCTTAATTGTAAGTGAATAAACTCCATTTATTTTACCTTACCCTTCACCACTGGAGAGGAAGGTACAGTAAGGGGGAAGGATGGGACTGTGATCAATTCTTTTTTAAACTGAAATGAATGATTTTTTCTGGGTTTGAATGAAAACAAATGCTGAATACATAGCAGCTGCTGTGTTCCATTGAAATAAATGGAAAACATCCAACACATTTTGGTGTAACAGGATTGGATCCTTTATATATCTATGAAAGCCTTAGCATCGCTTAAAGCCAGTCATTTTTACAAACAAAACTACAACACAAGACATTAAAGGCTAAACTTCCCAAAGAAGGAACAGTAAGCCTCTAATATTGTTTGGTGTTCTTTCAACAGCAAATAGAGGCACTTGCATGAGAATAGACCAGGGCACAGGTAGATAAGGAACCTTCCTGCCCATTGCCCAAGCAAGCACTCAGCTGGATCCTTCATGCAGCACTGCCAGTTTGTAGAGCGTTTCACAGAAAAGCAAGTACCTGCCTCTGCCGGGCAGTTCTCTGTCGGAAGACAGCCCGGAAGGATGGGGAGCAAATGGTCATGGATCAGCCTGAGAGAGGTGTGGAAATTCCTGCTGCATGTGAGCCTACCTGTGAATTCACTTAACACCCTGTGTGAGTCAAACCGCCTGAAGACAGAGGCTCAGTGAGCTGTGCAGGAGCACTACAGGTGCTCGGGAGATTCTCCATGCTGCTGTGCTGAAACAAACGTGATTGCAAATGCAGCCTTGTTAATGTTTCCCCAGGTGACTAGCTTGGGACGGTAAGTATACACAAGAATACTTATTTCTTAAGCTGCTTCTCAGGACAATCCTATCTCTTAGTGAAAATAAAACTATCCCACCTGTCTCCAGGGCATTTCAGCAAATGCTAGTCAGGCCTTATAGAGGTACAGCCGACTAGGGATATACAGCCCAACTCTTCCAAACAGTAAATTGCATTTTCAGTCACATAATGGTGGTTCATCAGAAGCAAGGACAAGGAAAGAGAGACACTTAGGTGAACTATAAAGTATGGCTTAAAACCTTCTCTCATTGTGCTCTATGAAGGCAGTTGCTGTCATTGCTGGGCCTCACTGATTGAGTTTGAGGAAACAGCTGATGGTCTGCAGCCAAATGTTGGTAGTCACAGATTAAAGATGTCTCTTTCATGAAGTCATAAATAGCTTTACTTGGATCTAGCAGCAGCCTGCCCAGACTCCAAGATGGACTGTGTCCTGAGATATGTGAGACAGGGGATGAGTGGTAGGTCTCTAACTGCCTACTGTAACTCTCTAGCTACACTTTCCGTAAGCCCTGTGCCAAGTTGTAAACTGAGAACTAAAGAAACTAAAGCAATTATATGGGAAAGCTATCAGGTTAGCTTGTTAGCACAGCTCCAAGTGTCCATGTGCTGACTCTCATTTCAGCAGCACTTTGAGCAGTCTGCTGCCTCTCATTAGAAAGCAATGACTTACCTCAACAACTGAGCAAAGAGGAGAATAAAAAAATCCTACCCTCTTTATTTTGTCTTGGTGTTATTTTAGCCAACATTATTTATTTCCATGTACTGTCTACAAGGCTCAAGGTGCAAAGTATGACTTGCAAATACAGGTGTTAATAATAGCTATTAAATGCAAACACTTGAAAATGCAACAGAAGTTCAGTATTTCATCAAAATGTTGAGTCCTACTGAACCTTCATTGATCTGGCAGTGCTAAATATCTTTATATGACTTTCTGCTTACCAGAGAGTAAATCAGTACAGCAGCACTCTGACATGGTTCCATACAAACCACCTGCAGCTATGGGCAGTTCCAGGTCACACAAATTAGATGAGGCAAAGGTGAAATGCTGGAGTAGTATCACTGGTTGAGGTGGTGAAAACTGTTGTCTTATGAGATCAAGACCTGACTACAGACAACAAAGGCAAAGACACCAGAAACCTTTGCAAGTAAGAATATACTGTATTCAAGCTTTGCACAAACAAACAATCTGTCTGAGACCTTGGCTCAGTGATTAATGCACTCCCTCAATGACCTCCCTCAACAGAGCATTTTACTGGCTCTCACTGCTCTCTTGGTGGGAGAGACAGGTTCTTGTTAGATGGCTCTTCTGCCTCTCTCCAGCCTAGGTTGGATGGGGCTTTGAGCAACTTGGTCTAGTGGAAGGTGTTCCTGCCTATGGCAGGGGGGTTGGAACTAGATGATCTTAAGGTCCCTTCCACCCAAACCATTCCATGATTCTATGATTACTATGAGATATCTTTTGTAGTGTGAGTATTCTACACTAGGAGCAGTAGGTTACCCATGCCCTAACTCCCTTTAACTTAAACACACGCACAATTAAGGTATGATAACTTACCATAGACTGGCATAGCCTATCAGAGTGCATGAGTGTATATATTCATCAAGACAGTGAAATCACCCTAGCTTCAGGCCAGCTTGTTCTAGTTCCATACCAACAGGAGCTTTATTCCAGAAAACTAATAACATAATTTAAAATCCTGAGCAATGATCAAAGACCTTCCATAGCAGTAACTATCAGCAAAACATAAATTTGCAAGTTTATGATGCCCATCAGCAAGGAATGAGGAAGGCTATGCCTTGTCCTGTGCCCCTTGCCATGAGTAGACCCGTGGGAGTGCCTTGGGGGTGTACAGCTATTTCAGCAGGACTCAAAATTATATCAATATAATTTTGATAATATCAGTGCAGCATCTGTGAACACTATTCTGCTTATTGTCTACCTAATACCATATTCAGAGGGCAGCAAGGCACTGTAATACAGTGCTCTGGATTAGCCACCTGCAAAGAGATTGCAGCTAATCCTCTGATGCCTCTTGGAAAGTCAAATGAGAAATGGCAACACAGTTGCCATGGGGAGAAGAGAAATCCCAGGATGGTGCCCCCCCCTTTTTTTTTTGGCAGAGAGGAAGCTCAGGGAAAACTTCGGCAGGTCAGCAAACCCGAGGGCTGGAGACAGGCCCAGGGAATTTTCTGAAACAGCTTCAGAGCTGTTCAGTAAGACAGAAGAGCTCCTGAGATTAATCCCGCCAAAATCCTCTGGCTGATAAGAATTAACCACACTTGCACCTGCCTACACACAGAACCACAAATACTGGCTGATTTGATGTTGGTAATGGTGAGAGGGAAAGGAATGTTTTGTTAGATTCCTATTTGTTGCCCCACATATGGAGAACAGCACTGAAGGACAAGTTTCATGCCACTTGAGAATAGCTTTCCTAAAGTTAGGTTATCCATAAAACCTTTTCTTGCCAAGGGAGATGAGCATACTAGAAAGCATGATGAACTGTCTTTATGCAGCAATAAAGAGACCAAAAATTAGCTTCAGAGACTTGTCTTGCTACTGATAGACTGGGCAGGAGAGCTCAGCAGTTTCTTCTGCCTTTTCCATTGCCATGTGACTGACTTCCACAGAGAAAATCTACAGCTTCTTCAGTCTTTTGGTTTTAGCAAGATATATTCAAAAATAAATCCCCAAACTATTGAAAAGTGACACTGCTGCATGTTACTTTGTCTGAAAAACATACAAGGTAGGTCAGGTGACTGAATCACTGCTGTACTAGTTTCAAAGAATAATGTAAATGCAAATAGGACAGTACTCTAGAAATCACTGTACCACACAGAAGTGAGTAGTCACTTTAATTGTGGCTACATTTTGCTTATATATAATATGCAGGGAGTGAACAGTAGAGGGTGTAATTTTAAAGGAAAACTGGAGTTCACTCTCTGGAATATCTCCTGTTTGCTACAATATTCAGCAAAAATATCAGGTGCTGGGAAGCACAGCTGTGGCTCAGTGTAAATGGCACTGGGGAACCTGTCCATCACCTCATCTTAAAGACCAAAGCAAAGAACTGCAAACAACTCCATTTTCCCACCTCAAATATTACTTCACAAATTCTTTCTGTCCAAAGAGAATCCAACTGGGGATAGGTAGGGTGGGTTTTTTGTCCCCTCATATTATAATGATTCAGCAGGCAAGCTCAGGCTTCAGCTGGGCTCAGGCAGTGTGGTCCCTGACTGGAGCTTGGGGCTAGATCCTGCCAGGTGCTAGGTACTGTGCAAACATCATCAGCACCTTCAAGCCACACAACCCTGGAGTGAGCCCCAGGCCAGAAAGTTAGTATTTTTCACACATTTTGTGGGGTTTTCAGCAGCAGCAGCCACTTAAATAAGCAAGAAATAAGTATTTTTTAATGTCTCTGTCAGTTCCTGTCTCTTTTGGTACCTTGATGCACCCCAGGGACATGCAACTGCAGGCAAACAGTGCTCTCATATAATAGACTAGCTCCCTTTTCATTTTCTTTGGCAGCTGAAAGGAGAAAAGAGCCACATGGGCTTCTCTCTTTCACTAGTGAAGTACTGTTTGAACAAACACAGGAGCAAATATGTCAACTACAAAAGCAGGCCAGGAAGGAAGAATGGCATTGACAGAGGTGGACACTCCATGCACAGCTGAACCCACCTGTAGGTTGCAACAGGTTTAAAAAGGTGCTGTTTCCTCAGCCAGGAAGCCTTTCTCTTTGCTGTCTAGCTGACAGATCTGGCTTTGCAATCAGCAAGTTTCAGGATGGTAGTTAATTTTTTTTGTGTCATTGTGACTATTTTTTAGACTTGAATGATTTTTCAATGTACTTTGCAGAACGTATGAATGTTCTCTCGATGACTTTCTGGGCAGCAACTCAGAAAATGTTTTTAATGAGATTTTTTTTCCCTGGCATGCCCTGGTATCAGTAGGTGTGCCTTTGTTTTCTAAAATTTTCTAAGGGAAAATGATTCCTTTCACTCTTCACATAATCAAGCAGATATAAATAGTAATGGATATAAATGGACAAACCTAAGCCTCTCCTGCAGTATTCACCAGATGGAACGACTTCGCTGGCAGGGCTCAGTGCTATTTTAAGTGCTGAAGATTATCTCACCCAGCATCAAGCAATAGACCAAATGAGTCTTCCATAAGTCTTTTGTCATATATGCCAGGCTGAACCAGATGTCTTGGAGACCCTTAGGCATGTCAGATAGCACTAGACAGATGTGTCCGGGCAGCTGGACTCCAACCTGTTTCTTTCAATTCTATGTGTCTAAAGAGATAAAAAAAAATAGAGATTGAAAGCTTCCTTCAGTTATTTAGACTTCCTCAGGAAGCATATTTGTAGGCTACAGTATTCATGAGCATCACATCTACATCCTGAATCACTGGATTTGCCTCCCACTCAAGTCAGTTAGATGCTAAATTTGTATTCTGGACACACATATACTCCTCACCAAGTGCTTGCATTTAGATTTCATCTCTCAGATGAAAATCATTCAAGTGTGGGTCTTACCACTGACTTGGCTAACTTTCTTTTGTACATTTTAGCTTATAAAACCTCATTTAGGTCACAAATGAGACACATTTGAGAAGTATTACATAGCCATAAGTACCAGGTGAATATTATAGGAATGAACTGAAGTCATGTACATTCGTGTCTGGAGCACAACAACCCCAGAAAGTGATCTGGACAGATCAAAACTTCAGCGCCATTGAGCTTAGTATTATACAGCTGGTAAGAAGACCCAAGCCCTTGTAGAAGTACTCATAATCTAAGTCAAGGGAAAAAAAAAAAGGCAAAACAACAACAGGTGTGCATATAGGTAAAATGTACAATAAAAGAAAACTGCCTACTTCACCAGAGCCAACTACATAAGTATTCTCAGATCTTTTTGCCAGTTTCCGCAAAGAAATGGACCTCACCTCTCATCTTCTCCCTGACTTTTCTAAAGATAAAAAGTGCTTGCCAAAGCACATATAAGCCCCATATGCACTACGGACACATATATATACACAAACAAAAGTTTCAATGGTAGACACAGTCAATGGTGGCATGTAAGGGATAGTGTGCCCAGCGCTTTGGCATGCTGTAAACTTCAAGGGCTTTGCACTCAAATTGTATAGGTTATGGTTAAAACTGGTAAGACTGGTCATTTGAATGTATTAATCTCTTTTTAAGCAATATAGTGTGGGTAGGCTTGGAAAAGAGAGAAAAATGGACCACAAGTTACTAACCAGATGTCAGCTGGTCACTAGGAAAGTTCCCCCGGATGGACCAGATTCCATCCTACACGAAGTGTCACAGATTTATAGAAGAAAGGATGCCCCAAGTGCCCACCAAACTACAGAAAATGGTGGGTCTTTGCTTCTTTGTGCCATTTAAAAAGTACATCCTCTTAAGCTTTTCCCTCGTGTGTAACCCATTTCTTTGTGGCATTAAAATATGCAATCTCCTGCTGCTCTTACAACCAGAATGAAACTAAAGATTCCCTGCTACAAAAATGAGAAAAAAAGAGGCGAAGAATATTAATTTTGTCAGGAAGACATGAAAGAAGTCTATGTGCAGCTTTCGTTCTCAGGATGAAAGCACAAAATGACAGCGTGTAGCTGCTCGTTGACCACAGGGGCTGGCAGAGCTGCATGGGACTAGCAAGCACAGCACCACTTCGTCCCAGCCAATACTCATGTGGCTAAATGCATTTAGCCATTTATTTAACTAAGAGAACGAACAGACCAGCTCTGAGCTGCCAGCACTGCAGGCATGCTCACAGTGTAACTGTCTGAACTCATATTTTTAAATTCATGTGCCAAAAATATTTGAGCACTCACTACCAGGCTGTTAAGTGGAAGAGCTGCCTCTTGTTTGGCAAGGAAGGGTCTGAGTTTCCTTCATCTGTAAAGCAGCTGGAATGAAAAACTTTTCAGTAAGTACCCAAATGTACTTCTGCTCAGGGAGAAATGGATCCCAAAATAAAGGTATAACACCCCTGCCTTGGTGTTTAAGTCTGCCATCATTCTATGGGTTATTTATCCAATCCAACAGCATCTTGACTTTTAATGGACAAGTTAAAAGATTGTATCAGATTCAGTATCCATGGCCTACAACAGCAATCCCTACAAAAACTTGCCTAGATCCTGTATTTTGCATGCTTATCTTTATATTTATATATTTTAATACTTTGCATGCCTAGCAAGGGCAAAGCTCTTTCAGTTCAAGGTGACTTTCCTGTTAGAGAAATGAAAACAAAAGGAAAGAATAAAGAGCAGCATCTGGGTGGTGAATGAATGCATTATATGAAAGGACTTTCAGAACAAAGCCAGGCTCTGCATACAGGCAGAGAAGAGGAAAGACATGAGGAATAGTAGGAAGAAAACAAAACATATTCCGCTGTATTACCCATCTGTATTCATCGCAGCGCCTGAATTAACTCTTCACACACATTTCTTGGTAAAAGATTTGGTTTTCCATTTTAGCCATAAAAAGTGAGTAGATTCATGGTATGTGGTATTGGAAAGAGCATGGAGAGATGGTAATTCTACAAATTGCTGGGATGTAAGAAGATTATTCCCCACATGCCCAGAAGTTACACTTCATGTTCTTAGCACACACAGTACCACGTCGTCTCAGCAAGCAGGGAGACTAATGTCCCAAAGACCAAAGCACCCCATATTGCAGAGCTGGACCCTACGATAGCTCCAGCCAGTGCAGTACCTCGAGCACAGGCACAGTTGCACCACATACCGCACCAGCTACAACTTAATGTAGATGCTAACAGGACAATCTAAGGAAGCAATGTTAATGATCTAATCTGTGGAGAATGCTGAGCTTGAAAAGTCAGTGTCCACAAGTATTTATTACTTACTGCAGACCCAGATTTTCTTTTCAAGCACAAGCAACCAAGCTCTGTTTTAATTCTGAGCCTACTAGCTGCTGTGCGGCTCTAGTAGCGCAGGGTAGATCTTAAACCAGTGCAGGCTGCTTATTACCAGGGCTGATCAGAGCAGACTCAGTACTGCAGTAGCCATGTGGCTTCATGTGGCTTCTGGTTGACGTAGGGTCCTGACAAAGCTGTTTGCAGAAGAAATCTGATTGAGAAGCTAAAAAGAAGACACGGTCAAAAACAGTGGTATGTGAACTCAGATATGTCGTGCCATGAACTCAAGATACATTCCATGATTCGGAAGAGCTTGAGTGGAGCTTATGAGCTCCTGGGAACAAAGTTGGTGTAGGTTTGAACAAGTCTTGTCTGGTCAGTATCTTTATAGCAAAACTAGGGAAGATCTGCAGGAATGTTCAGGTTAGCCTTGAGTTTTAGAGCTCAGCTGAGCCTGAAACTCACAGCTTACCTCAGGGGAACTAAAGGTGTTGGAATTAGACACAGTCCTAAAATCAAAAGCTTTCCGTCTAATCCTGCCTTAACCACTCCTGTCAAATTCAATGACAGTAATTATTTTTTTTAACTACTGAAACTGAGGGCTATAGTGCCAACACAATGTCACAGAGGAACTGCTCAGGTACAGAGGAATAAAGGAGATTAAGGGCAAGCACTACGGAATAAAAAAAAAGACCATCCTGGCGGTTGAGGCCCTGTAATAACATCACTGTACTTCTTTTTATGCTGAGCCACACAATGTGTTTCTGGAAAATGTTTTATACCTGTCCATAACCACCATTTCTCTCCAGATGAAAGGCTATTTCCAGAGGAGGAAGACATGAGCAGTCTGAGGAAAAGTTCTAAAATATCCCCATCTCCTCAGTGTGGTGGTGGGCTACGGCAGGCCCATGGATTCCCTGACTGAAGGCATGAAGTTAGAACTCGGTCTCAAAGATATTAAAGTGTATCCATGAGAAATTAGCAGCGAAGGCATCCGAGTGGGAAAGCAGAAGGCATCCGAATGGGAAAGTAAAAAGCATCTGGAGAAGCGAGTCAGATAAGGGGAGCAACTAGCAACAATGGTAGAACTTGGCAAAACAATGGACTATAGTAATGCAGTAAAGGGTCATCCAATAATGTACCGTTGCTAACTAATATTAACCGATGGTTAAAAAGGCATGTGTGTGCTAGAAAAAGTATGTAAGTAGTGGTTTGTAGTAATAAAGCACCTGCCTACCTATTTTTTCTTCCTACTAAGTCACCGAAAATATGCGTGTGTGTGTTGTTTGTCGTCTCAACTGCGACACATCAGCTACCCTGAAAACTCCTGTCCTGTCCTCCTGGCATCTCCTGTCCTAAATCTCCATCTCTCTTTAACCTGCTTTCCTCTCTGCTGGAGACACATAACATAAACCAAGGGCGAGGTGTGCAGGGATCTCCAGTCTCCTCATCACGGTCTGTCAGAGAGAAAAGTCAGCTTACAGTTACAAAACTGGGCTCAAGACCAGTGCATGCAGGTAGCTGTGACTACATGTTGCAGCCTGTCCCCTGAATTTTCCAACAAGCTTTCTACAGAATTCTCAGGCAGCTAAAGATCATGTGGAAAACAGAGAGGCAGAGTGTCAGCTGCACAGATGCCTCAATATTCAGATGAAAGTTACCCACGGAGAAGACTGTCTGGAGCAGGGAATGCTACTGGAGATCGATGATTACCTCTTCTAAACCTGCTAAGGACTGAGATGTAGAACAGCTTTCAGAGGAAGGGGTAACACCGTCAATGCTGAGGCCCCAACCTTAAGTGGCCTCAAGTGGTTGAGTGGAAGAACTGGCCAAAAAGAGCTGATATTCAGCTTAGGTCACAGATATGTTTGCATTTGTTTGCTTCTAACTCTTTCCTTACAGCCTGGTAATTAGAAGACTAAGCTTACAATGTGCGGAAATCAGCCCTCATTTTTGCCCTGCAGCATGTTTTCTATTAAATCAGGAACCTCCGCACTAATGAGCCACTTTGAGGTGTGCCTCTCCAGCAGCAGCAAGGCTTCATCAGCAAACTTCATCTCGTGCATTGGTTAAGGACAGCACCTGGCTTAGCGCTGTTGACCTGGCTTCAGGGCAGTGTGGCAAGAACTGGCATTGCTAACTGCTTTGTTTTCAAGAGCAGTTGGCATAAGCCTGCACCCATTTCTGCCAATTACCCTCTCCTGCAGAAGCACCCCACAGCTCGGGGGAAAACCTCAGTTTTTATGCTAACACCCTCATTTTGTCAACAGGAGGTGGTTACAGGCAGCCCCAGATCCCCTTGTACCACTGAGGATGTGTGGTGAAGTGCAGCTGTGTGATCTCTCACACTGTTATCTATCAAAGGACTGAGCTCTTAGGAGCTCAACTGTATTTATGCAGCAGTCAAGCCAGCAGCATTCTCACTAGGCAAGAAAGCAAATAGCCAGTGGAGGAAAAGGTCCTGTGAAAATTGAGTCAAAGTTTTGCACGCAAACTTCTTCCACAAAGCTGCCCTTTTTCTTGGAAGATAGGACATTGATCTGATTTCATGGTTTCATAACCGAGTAAGATGTTACTGGTGACTTTCTAAAGGAATTAAATCTCAAATGCTTTTCCACTTACTCTAGATCTATCAGCTGGTCTCATAAAAGCCTTCAGTCTCATATCCTTTTTGATCCTCACTTCCCTTGGACCTCAGCAGTTTCATAGCTATACTACCAATATGACAGCTAACACTGGCAGGTGTTCTCTTCCTATCTATGCCTTTCTCTTGCACAACTAAGCAGTCCAGTATGAAGTATTTCGTTTTTACCTTCTTGTGCAGCACCAATGAATGCATGTAATGTTGAATGCCAGGGGCTGAGTCCCATCCCCTCAGTCCAGAGTATGATCCAGAATGACAAATGCAGGTGAGGGATGACTTCTTTTTTTGTTGTTGGGTTTTTTTTGTTTGATTGATTGGCTTTTCTTTTGTTTTGTTTTGTTTTGTTTTGTTTTGCAGGCTATCTTTCTTTATCAAAAAGAAACAGAAGGGGAGCAGGGAGCGAACAGGAAAAGTACCCCCTTAGTAACTGGAAAAGAATCACAAAGAAGAAGTCTGAGCATAGTCCTGGCCAGTACCAAAGCCAGACAGGCAATCCAAACCTCACCCCTGCCAGGTTTGTACAAGGCAGCATGGGGAACCAGTAACCCGGATTTTCAGCGATCTGGTTATGCTCTATTGACAGAACCTGAAATTAGGCAGTCCTGGTCAAGCCTGTGCAAATCTAATTGGGAAATTCATCTTGCTGACAGACCACCGTAATACTACTTGTCTCTTAAAA
Source organism: Myiopsitta monachus (assembly GCA_017639245.1). Taxonomy (NCBI): domain Eukaryota; kingdom Metazoa; phylum Chordata; class Aves; order Psittaciformes; family Psittacidae; genus Myiopsitta; species Myiopsitta monachus. Next base: position 38,734,322 of record CM029927.1, read on the forward strand.
ACAGTTCACTGGAAAGAGGCAAGCATATGAGAATGTAACCTGTTCCTCTGCACCATGGTGTGGAACTCAGGACAGAGCTCGCTTTGTGCAAACAGGCCGAACAGGAATGTTTGGATGGAAGAATAAACCATCCTGACAATTCCCAGGCTTAATACAAAGGAATGCAATGAAACATTTAACCAAACTTAAGCAGGAAAAAAGACTTGTGGGCCACAGCCGGGAAAATACTTTCCCATGTCAGGTGCTTCTTGAGGTTAGACTGCACACCCAGAAAGGAACAGTGAAATGGGTCCTTAATAACAAATGAAAAGGGAACTCATCCATCACCACATGTATTTCTGTAATATATCACTTTTTAAATGTAGCTTATTTAAAGAACCAGCAGTGATTAATGATCAGCCTTTCTGCAAAAGAAAAATTCACCATTCAGACTATCTGTGTCGCCAGTTTTGATTCTGCATTTGGTTAACATGCCCATTTGTATTATTCACAAATTTGTATTGCACCCAGTGGAACACTAAGGTAAGTTTTCTTCAGCCATTTTTTCAAGGGGATCCCAGTCTTTGTCACTGTGGCATAGCACACAGACCAGCTGCACATACTTAATATCATGTATATGCAAAATTGGACCACACTCCATGTTTTTCATGGCACTGCAATCGCACAAGTTGAGCCTCAAATGCACAATAATGACAAGAGACACAGGTAAAATGATTATGTCGATGCTGAGTATGTCTAACTGGACCACAACTTCTTCTGTTAAAAATGTGAGCAGGTAGAGTCCAAAGTCCATGTCATTCAAAGCCATTCTTGGGGGCAAAAGTAGATTTTCAGTTCAATGAAGTTTTCATTTAGGTATCTTTTCTACCAAAATGTACAGGGCTTTTCCATCCATCAGTAGTGCCATTTCCTCCAGAAAACCAAAGTGATCATGTCCACAGTAGAAATATTTCTTTCCAGCTATCCTGTCCTAAAATTTCATGGATGCTGTGCTATAGGGATAGCACTTATTTTTCCCTCTGAGTAGAACAGATCCCCAGTGACTCCCTATAATCAGGACTCTGTGTGTGTGCTAGCTCCATTCTCCAAGAGAAAACTCCAGGACATTCCAGAGTTAAGTGAGAAGCCTGACCTGCAGAACAGCAGGTAACATGAACTCTTGTTGTGGTTTAAGCCTCACCCAGGCTAATAACTCACGAAGTTCTACTCACTCACTCACTCCCCTCTTTTTCTTCCCCCAGTCCCGGGGGGATGGGGAGGAGAATCGGAAGAATGCAACTCGCACAGGCTGAGATAAGAACAGTTTAGTAACTAAGGTATAACACAAATCACTGCTGCTACCTCCAGTAATAATACAAGAGAAGTACAAAGAAAGAGAATACAACTGCTCACCAAGCCCGACCCAGCCAGTGCACCCCCCAGCAGCGAACCCCCCACTGCACCACCACCACACCCTTCTGGGTCTCTGCTCTCTGTCTTCACATCCTGGACATGACGTGCTGTGGTATGGAATAACCTCTTTGGTCAGTTTGGGTCAGGTGTCCTGTCTCTGCTTCCTCCTGGCTTCCCCTCCTCCCTGGCAGAGCATGAGGCTCAGAAAGTCCTTGGCCAGACAAAACACTACCAAGCAGTAACTGAAAACACTGGTGTTATCAGCACTGCTCCCAGGCCCAAAATCAAAAACACAGCGCTGCACCAGCTACCAAGAAGGAGAAAAATGACTGCTGCTGCTGAACCCATGACAACTATCAAAACTAAAACTTCCAGAGCAGACCGTTTCAGAACCAGTTTTCCCCAGGTTTGAGTCTTCCCTGAACCAGGCTTGGCAGAAATTTTGACACTCTCTCTCTCGCTCCACTGAAGTATCCTGGCTGCAAGATCATTCTGGCTACACAAAATCCATCATTCTCCTTTACTAAATAAAAACATTTTTATAGCTCAGTGTTTTCCTGGGAAATACTTATCTGCACAGACTGTGTACATCTGAAGTGGTTGCCTACAGTAGGCACTTGTAATATGCCAAAAGAAAGTGCCTGACAGATGTCTAAAATATATCCTCAAAGATTCTGTTTGCCTAGATTGACTATAGAAATGGGGGTGGGGGTGGGTGGGGGTGGGTGTTAATACACTCTTCTAAATGCTGGCATCAGGCTATTCTCATTTCATATTAGTGGCTGTTAAAAATGTCAAGCACAGACAGAGTGAGGCTTGAGATTTTCAGCGTGCTTGTATATAAAAACACAGCCAGGAAATTGATCCCAAGGGAAGCAGGGTATTAAGTATGGTACTTTTTGTTCTCCTAGAGCAGGGGACACCCGTTTATCTGAAAATAATATGTTGCCCTCTCCTTCTCTGAGTGGCTCCTTGAGATTTAGTAATAAGCACAACAAGAGAAGAGACTCAGAGCAGCCCTGCAGAGGAGGACTTGGGGGTGTTGGTCGATGAGAACATGAACATGAGCCGGCAGTGTGCGCTCCCAGCCCAGAAAGCCAACTGTATCCTGGGCTGCATCAAAAGGAGCGTGACCAGCAGGTCGAGGGAGGTGATCCTGCCCCTCTACTCCGCTCTTGTGAGACCTCACTTGGAGTATTGTGTGCAGTTCTGGTGTCCTCAACATGAAAAGGACATGGAATTGTTGGAACAAGTCCAGAGGAGGGCCACGAGGATGACCAAGGAACTGGAGCACCTCCCGTAGGAAGATAGGATGAGAAAGTTGGGGCTGTTGAGCCTGGAGAAGAGAAGGCTGCGTGGAGACCTCAGAGCAGCTTCCAGTATCTGAAGGGGGCCTATAGGGATGCTGGGGAGGGACTCTTCATTAAGGACTGTAGTAACAGGACAAGGGGTAACGGGTTCAAACTTAAACAGGGGAAGTTTAGATTGGATATAAGGAAGAAATTCATTACTGTAAGGGTGGTGAGGCACTGGAATGGGTTGCCCAGGAAAGCTGTGTATACTCAGTCGCTGGCAGTGTTCATGGCCAGGTTGGACATAGCCTTGGATGGCATGGTTTAGTTTGAGGTGTCCCTGCTCATGGCAGGGGGGGTGGAACTAGATGATCTTAAGGTCCTTTCCAACCCTAACTATTCTATGATTCTAAGCAGCTCCAGGTGTTGCTCTGTGGTGGGGGGCTACAGTGGGCCCGTGGATTCCCTGACTGAAGGCATGAAGTTAAAACTCAGTCTCGAAGATGTTAAAGTGTTATCTATGAGAAATGAGGCAGCCAAGGCATCCGAGTGGGAAAGTAAAAGGCATCTGGAGGAGTGAGTTGGTTAAAGGGAGTAACTAGCTAAAAAAAAAGAACTTGGCAAAATAATGGACTTCAGTAATGCGATAAAGGGTCATCCAATAATGTGCTGTTGCTAACTGATATTAACCAATAGCTAAAAAGACACGTGTGCTAGAAAAAGTATATAAGTAGCGGTTTGTAGTAATAAAGCACCTGCCCATCTACTTTTCCTTCCTACTATGTCACCGAAGAAACGTGTCTCTGTGTGCGTGTGCGCGTGTGATTTTTGGCCGTCTCAACAGCGACATCTGGTGACCCCGACGTGATCGCCCAAGGAGTGATCGGACTGGAATTCAGAAGGAAAAGAGAACAGCGGAGTGCCGGGGAGACGGAGCGCAGCGTAGCATTGAAAGCAGTGGGGTTCTGAGTGGCCGGGCTGATTTAAGACACCTGCGTAGGTGAGCCGCTGGGGACATGGGAGCCTCGTTAGGTAAGGAGGAGTCGGTCGTATTGATCATGTGGGCAATGATGTTACAAAAGCGGGGGGTGAACGGAGACGAACTACTCCTCCGAAAAATGCTATTATGGAGTAAGAAACAGGCTGAGATACGGCTGACAACGTGGAGGTTGCTCTTCGAGGCTTTGAATTCAGTTAAAAAGCAGCAAGACAAAGCGGAGCTGTCGGCCCCCTATAGCGATCAAACCGCTTTAAAGATCAGCAAGACAAAGCGGAGCCGTCGGCCCCCCATAACGATCAAACCGCTTTAAATTCATTTAAAGATCAGCAAGACAAAGCGGAGCCGTCGGCCCCCTTAGCGATCAAAGCGCGGGCACCCATGGCGCGGAAGGATTTCAAAGCAAGAGTACTCCAACTGAAGGGGACGGAGCTTCTCTTCGTGTGACTGTGCCCCCGCCGCTGTTGCGCAGTTTGATGTAAGGGACCATTCGGGGAGGCCGTAGTTCGGTGTAAAATTCCGGGGGGGAAGAAGGTAAAGATGTTGGGGAAGGACTCTGATGATGAAATGCTTGGTCCGGGCGCTCCCGCTACAGCTAATCGGCGGTATAGACCCCCTGATGAGTCACTGGTTCATACCCCTTCCAATCCAGAAAAAGTCGTGAAGGGGCCAGGTCCCCCTGTTCCCGCCGAGAGGGGTCCGGGTCCCCCTGGTCTGGCTTTATGGCCCCCGTTACCGGACTCTGGTGAGGACTCTAGTGAGGAAGATGACTCTGTGAAAGGGGCTAAAAGCAGACCCTCGGTAAAGGATCCGTTGATAATGGTGAAAAATGACAATGCGCGGGGGGGGGGGGAGAAGAGATTCTGTACGCCAACCTATGGCACGGCCGGTGCAAATACCTGCGGCTCAAATAACCGTGCTGCCTCTTAATCCTTTAACCTTCTGGCAGTTAATGAGAAAACAAGCGATGGAGGAGGGCAACTGGGACCTTTCCGAGACTATTGATGCACCCCTGGGAGGGCAAAACGGTGCCTGTATCAATCCCTCCGATCCCCTGGCTTTCCCGGTTGTTGGGGGGGATCCGGGGGGAGGAATACCTGACGAACATAAGCCCTATTCTTGGAAAGTTATTCAAGATTCGCAGCGGTGTGTTGCCCAGTATGGACCTAACTCCCCAGCCACTATGCAGATGCTGAGACTGTTATCGATGGAAGAAATGACTCCTTATTACATTACTATGCTTGCACAAATGATATTTGAACCTGAGCACTTTTCAGTGTTTCAGGCAACGTGGAATCGAGTAGCTACTGCCCAAGGGGTGAGAAACTTGCGTTACCCCCAGGACGATCCGAGGTGTGGAAACGGGGCGGAGGTCTGAACTGGGGGTGGGCGGTATGCCAATCCTCAACATCAAGCTCAGTGGCACCCCCTAGTGTTGGGCCAAGCCGAACAGGTGGGCATTCAAGCTATTGTGCGTACTGCCGAACTGGCTGCGCCGAGGGCGCGTTACGCTGCAATAAGACGGGGCACAAAAGAGCCTTATTTGCCTTTTGTGGAGAAATTACAGGAAGCAATTGAGAAGCAAGTTTTTGATGCTTCATTACGTGACTCCTTAGTCAAACAACTGGCTAGAGACAGTGGTAGCACTGACTGTCAGAAAGTCATTGAAGCACTGCCAGAGGACCCCACATTGAATGATATGATACAGGCTTGTGCCAAGGTGCGATCCGTCGACCATAAGATGGCTGCATTAGCAGCAGCCATGGCTGCAATGGCCACAAAAAAATTCCGATGCTTTCAGTGTGGGTGTTGTGGTTTAACTCCAGTCAACCACGAAGTTTTCTCACTCACTCAATTTCCCTCTCTTTTTTCCCCCAGTCCCGGAGGGATGGGGAGGAGAATCAAAAGAATTCAACTCGCACAGGTTGAGATAAGAACAGTTTAGTAACTAAGGTATAACACAAATCACTGCTGCTACCACCAATAATAATACAAGAGAAATACAAGGAAAGAGAATACAACTGCTCACCAAGCCTGACCCAACCAGTGCACCCCCCAGCAGCAAATCCTCCAATCCACCACCACACCCTTCTGGGTCTCTGCCCTCCATTTTACATCCTGGACATGACGTGCTGTGGTATGGAATAACCTCTTTGGTCAGTTTGGGTCAGGTGTCCTGTCTCTGCTTCCTCCCGGCTTCCCCTCCTCCCTGGCATACCAAAACATTACTAAGCAGTAACTTGGTAATCAGTGCTGCTCCCAGGCCCAAAATCAAAACCACAGCACTGCACCAGCTACCAAGAAGGAGAAAAATGACTGCTGCTGCTGAGCCCAGGACAATGGGCAAATGGGACACTCAAAAGCTGATTGTCCTATGAAGCCGAAAAAAGGCTCTGGTACATCTGTAACGGCCCCACTTCAGTGCTTCAGATGTGGTAAAGATGGACATTATGCAAAAAGCTGTTGTTCAAAATATCATGCAAGTGGTCAACCCCTAGACCAGGGAGATGGCAAGAAGAGCTTGAGGCGGCGCGTGCAGACACAAATGCCTGCCCCATACAACCCAGCTGCCAACAACCCACTGATCAGTCGATGCCAATCGTCTCTAACTTCTGCGACCAATTATCAGGTAAAACACGGGGATCTACAGGGATGGATGTATCCACCACCCACACAGTAGCTGTAACAACACAAGTAATCCATAAGGTGCCTTTAGACACCTGGGGACCAATTGGGAATGGACTGAGTGCTTTGTTAATGGGAAGATCAAATGCCACTTTACAAGGACTAATAGTGCATGTGGGGGTTATCGACGCTGACTATGCTGGGCAGATTTCTGCTTTGGTATCAACCGCTACCCTGCCGGTAACAACAGAGAAAGGAACTCATTTAGCTCAACTTGTGCCATTTGTGAGCTGTGTTTCCAGGACCGGTGATGTGATCTGCGGTGACGGTGGATTTGAATCAACAGGAAAACTGCTTGTTTTCTGGTCACAAACAGTCTTGGACAAGTGGCCACAGATGACATGCACGCTTGTGATGGACGGTGCAACTCCTGCTCAAGTGAAGCTCAATGGACTGCTTGATATGGGAGCAGATGTCACTATCATTTCCCAGCGTGACTGGCGTGCTTCCTGGCCTTTGGTTGCGAACACTGCAGGGGTGGTGGGGCTTGGCGGGATTGCAAATAGCTTAATTTCAATCAAACCAATAACTGTTGTCAGTCCTGAAGGGCAAAGAGCTAGAGTGCGACCCTATGTGACCATGGCACCACTGCATTTGTGGGGGAGAGATTGCCTCGGGCAGTGGGGAGTGCGGATAACAACAGATTTCTAGCGGGGGTCACTGTGATGCAGGGCGTTTCTCAACCCACCCTTGCATTAAAATGGATAACAGAAACACCAACGTGGGTTAATCAGTGGCTCCTTAATTGGGTAAAGCTTGCAGCCCTGCAGTCTCTTGTAGCGGAGCAGCTGGCTGCAGGACACATAGAGGTCTCACACAGCCCGTGGAACACTCCTGTTTTCGTAATTCACAAGAAGCCTGGGAAGTGGAGGTTGTTACATGGCTTAAGAAAAATCAGTGATGTCTGAGATGGGGTTGCCATCTCCCACCATGATACCGATGCAATGGGAAATTGTCGTGATGGATTTAAAAGACTGTTTTTTCACCATTCCATTAGCTCCACAGAACAGAGACAAATTTGCTTTTACTGTGCCACCTGTGAACAATGGGGAGCCTGCAAAAAGATACCAGTGGAAAGTATTGCCACAAGGCATGAAAAATTCACCCACAATTTGTCAATGGTTCTTAGCAAGGGCACTAAGCCCAGTACGTGCTATGTTTCCATCAGGATATTGCTACCATTATATGGATGATATCATGTTGGCTGCAGCAACGCCAAAAGAATTAACTGAAATGGAAGCAAAAACTCGTGAATATGTCAGCACAGGTTGGTCATTGCGCCTGAATAGGTGCAACGCCAGGCGCTGTGGCTTTATTTGGGCATGAAGGTTCTGGCTCAAACTGTCATGCCTCAACCCATAAAATTGCAATTGGAGGTAAAAACATTGAATGATGTACAGAAAATCACAGGAATAATCAGTTTGGTCCGACCATGTGTGGGAATTCCCACTACGAAATTGCAGCCCTTGTTTGAACTTTTATGGGGTGACACAGACATTTCCTGCTCCACGCACATTAACAGTGTGAAGCTTGAATGGTAATTGAAGAAATCAAACAGGCAATTAGCAGTAAACGTGTAGCGAACTGATTTATCAGTGTCTATACAAGCCATCATTTTAATTGATCAGTTAATACCTTTTTGCATGATTGCTCAATGGCATGAGAGGTGGCAAGACCCCTTGCATGTATTGGAATGGGCCTTTTTGCCACATAAACAAAATAGCTCCAGGCCTTTTTGAACTGATTGCCCAGATAATTATGAAAATTAGAACACAATGTACAGAATTAATAGCCAGAGATCCAGAAAAAATTGTGCTTCCAGTGCAAACCGAATATTTTGAATGGTGCATGGCTAATAGCTCTGCACTACAAGCAGCTTTGAATACAGGGCAAATAAGCTATCATCTACCCTCACATCCACTGCTGAAATTGGGAAGTCAGGTGCAATTTGGTCAAAACCAGTTGAGTCAGTTGACCCCAGTCAACAGGCCAACGGTGTTCACGGATGGCTCAGGCAAAACTGGAAAAACTGTCGTTGTGTGGAAAGAGAACTCACATTGGCAGCACAGAACAGAATATCAGGAAGGCTCGCCCCAAGTGGTAGAGCTCAGAGCAATAGCGATGGTATTTCAACATTTTCCTGGTCCGGTTAACATTGTTACTGACTCTGCTTATGTAGCCAGATTAGTACAGCGATAAGACAAATCTGGTTTGGGACAAGTGTCTAATGAAAAGCTGTTTGGTATCCTGAAATTAGTGTGGCTAACAATACAGGACAGGAGACATCAATATTTTATTATGCATATTAAGAGTCACACCACCCTCCCAGGTTTTACAGTGGAGGGTAATGCAAAGGCAGACACACTAATATCTGCGGTTGCCCTTGGACCTGTCCCCAGTATAAAGCAACAAGTGCATGCGTCTCATCAATTTTTCCACCAGGGCTCTCATGCTCTACAGCGACAGTTTAAAATTTCTGATAGTGAAGCACGAGCCATCATCGCTGCCTGCCCTGACTGTCAAGGTCAGCATCTTCCTACCTATTTTGGTACTGATCCTCGGGGTCTGCAGGCCCTACAGATTTGGCAAACAGATGTTACACATGTTGCCAAATTTGGCAGGCAAAAATATGTACGTGTCTCCATAGATACATTTTCTTCTGCTATTGTGGCCACCGCTCATACTGGTGAATCTGCCCAGGACGTCATTTGCCATTGGCAACGTGCATTTGCAACTTTAGGGGTTCCACAGCAGATAAAGACAGACAATGGCCCTGCTTATGTATCAATGAGGGTTGCATCCTTTTTGCAAGGTTGGGGGGTTTCTCATGTTACTGGTATTCCCCATTCTCCAACAGGTCAAGGCATTGTGGAACGATCCCATGGTACACTCAAATAGTTTCTTCAGAAACAAAAAGGGGGAATGCTGGGCGAGCCACCTGAGGCACTGATTGGCCAAGGTCACATATATGTTAAATTTTTTACAGACCTCTGATGACACTCCGCTCATCCTTCGGCATTTCAGTTCGTTAGTGGACAAAGATGGGATGGGCCAGCGAGTTAAAGTAATGGTAAAAGATTTAATTACAGGGAAATGGTATGGTCCTCAAGAGCTACTAACTTGGGGAAGAGGGTATGCTTGCATCTCCACAGATGGAGGTCCCCGTTGGGTTCCTGCTTGGTGAGTGCGTCCTGTTTTGGGCTCCGACTCCAACAAATGGGAAGCTGCATCTACCTTCACTGATGCCATGGAACAGCTGTAACATCTGGGTGACCTTGGCCAGGACACTGAATCAGACGACCTTCTGTGCTTCAATACGTACAGCAGACCAGCCATTTCATACATGTCTAGTTGGCCTACCGATGCAAGGGGTGGTAAACAATACAACCATTTCTGATTGGATTCAAGCGTTGCCTGATATCATGAAAGATCCAGGAGAGAGAGAGATTGTGGGCACAGTGAATGCCCCTCAGTGTTGGTGTTTTGGCTGGAAGGTATTGCCATGTATTATGACCATGACATGGTCAGGCCCAGGTGGGCCAGATTCTCAGTGGTTGGCCCTGAAGCGTCATCATGATTTTACTGATGTCCGACCAAATAGTCTTCTGTTTCGCAATATGACAAAGAATACGAGTCCATGGTGTTCAGTTGTTACTGAAACTAGTATTGATAACTTGCCAAAAGCATTTCCTCAAGGCATATTTTTACTATGTGGCGACAAAGCTTATCCAGGTATTCCCTGGAAGCCAAGGGGAGGTCCATGTATGTTGGGACGGCTATTGTGGCTTACACCCAACGTAAGTATGATCTTAAATCACACACAGTTACACAGAAGTCGCCAAAAACAAGCAATGCTTGACTCCAACTGTAATAAGGTAGATCTCTGGAATAGGGGGGAAATTTTTGTAGCTATTTTTTTCACGCCAGGGGTTGCTGCTGCCAGAGCACTAGCACAAATAAACTCGCTTGCTGGTTGGGAAAACAAACTACTGAAACGGCAAAAACCTTAAGTGCCCTAGCATTAGATACTAACTCTGTGAGACATGCTGCTCTTTAAAATAGGGCAGCCATTGATTTTTTTATTGTTAGCACATGGGCATGGTTGCCAAGTGTTTGATGGAATGTGTCGTATGAACTTATCAGATCGTTCTCAATCCATTCATGCTAGCATCCAGAAATGGATGGACCAAACTCAGAAATTGCAGGAAGATGATGGATTTTTTGGACTGGGAAAATGGTTGAACTTTTGGGGACTGGAAAGTTGGATTGCATCTGTGATAAAAGATGGGATTGTGATGTTATTTGTTCTTTTTTGTGTTATGCTTGTGGTACCATGCTTATTATCCTGTCTGCAAAGGGCCCTGCAGCAGATGATAAGCATGGCCTTTTTTATTGAAAAACAAAAAAGGGGGAATTGTGGTGGGGGGCTACAGCAGGCCCGTGGATTCCCTGACTGAAGGCATAAAGTTAGAACTCGGTCTCAAAGATATTAAAGTGTATCTATGAGAAATGAGGCACTGAAGGCATCCGAGTGGGAAAGCAGAAGGCATCCTAATGGGAAAATAAAAGGCATCTGGAGGAGTGAGTTGGTTAAGGGGAGTAACTAGCTACAAAAAAAGAACTTGGCAAAATAATGGACTTTAGTAATGCGATAAAGGGTCATCCAATAATGTGCTGTTGCTAACTAATATTAACCAATAGCTAAAAAGACACGTGTACTAGAAGAAGTATATAAGTAGCGGTTTGTAGTAATAAAGCATCTATCTATTTTTTCTTCCTACTAAGTCACCAAAGAAATGTGTCTGTGTGATTTTTGGCCGTCTCAACAGTGACATTGCTCCACACTGGCCTCAAGGAAGTCTCTACCAGCATTGCCATAAACCAAACATGACCATCCTGCATCTGTAAAATCAAAAGAGAGTATTTCACCCACTCCATTGTACTGGGAATTTACCTTACGAAAGCAAGGTACTAGCAACATGGAAAGACCTGTGGTGGGAGCTGAGCATTTCATGATGGTTGGGATGTCTTCTGTTCATTGATCTGTTTCTTTTATATTTCAGGGCCAAAAAGCCAAGGTTTCTCACTATGCTACCGTGGCTACGTTGTGCTAAGTAAGATATTTAGTGCTCAAAAGAAGTAGGCTGCATGAAATAAATCCTGCACTCAAAGAAAGTGCTTCCTCACTGTTATTCTAAACAGAGACAAACACATAGACCACAGGAGAAGCCATATGGTAAAATGCCTGGGCTCTTGCCAACCCTAACTTAGACTATCTTGAGCAGACAAAATGTCTCCTGTATTTCAATCCCACTCATTTTGCCACTGATAAAATTATTTTCTCACATATCTATGCCAAAGACTCTCTAACAACATGCAGAAATCTATGCTCAGCTGCAGAGATGTCCTTGGTTTACTGCATCACTGACTCTATCAGGGCCCTGGCATCCCTGGGTACAGCTAGCACAGCACCCCTATCACTGCCATTTCCAAATCTGCAGTAATGATTATGCTCCAGATATTCAGAAGGTCCTGGACAGCCAGAATCTGTCTTGTAAGGTGAAATTGTCTCTAGTACCCCTTTGTTTAATCATGCAGCAATCTTTAAATCTGTTAATTCATTCAGGAAGATATGTGGAATGTAATAATAATATTATACTGACCTAAGAAGGTCTAAAAAGAAAAGAATCAAAGTGTAGAGGAGGTAATAAAGGAAAAGACCTGAGATATTACTGCTACATCAAAGCTGAAAAATATCCTAGCAGTCAGACTCAGTTATGAACATGTCATGTATCTGGCACACAAAAAAGATCCGTGATAAAGTTGGCTATCATAAAAGCTGGAATTCACCAAATATAAATGTACCCCTGTGCTACAGTACATACATATATATACTTTTATCAGCCACTTTCTGTTTCTAATTTGTTATGTGTACCTTTTCAGCTCCACTTTACCTCAAATCTAAACATGAAAACATACATCTGCCTGGAAATTGCATAGGTATCTACAGTCAAGCTTGTGAGAATCTTTAATGTCCATGTACCTTGATGTGCCAGGAATATTAAGAATCAGTCTTCACCTTCTTGACAGAAAGCCCTAGACAGCCATACGATTGTGTTACTACATCCACAAGTCGTATTTTGGTTGAGGTGAGAATCTTCAGTGCTAAACACACTACATCCCTCTATGTGCCATTTCAAATGTTGTATCTTGGACAGCTAATATCATGTCACATGTGTGAGACAGAGAAAATTAATATTTATTCTGATTTTTTTTTAACTGGGTTCAGTCAACTATCCTTTATTTAGGAGCTGAAAGTAGAAATGCTCCTAAATGTGTCTAGGTGCAATTTCTGTTTTCATTTATAATGCCATAACACTGAAGCAATTCCTGTGCCTTCAGAGTAGCCAGAGTAGCCAAATTAGCATCACAGAGAAGAATTCAGCCTGTGTTCTAAGCCTATGTTACCAAGAGGTTAGTCTTCAAGGGCAAAACACCTCGTCTGCGTTCTCATGGGACAGTCTGTGTGAGTGGAAAAGCTTTAGAACAAATACACGTGTTGGTCAGCAACAGGGAAAACTGAGTAAGCTCCCTACAGCAAGTCTTCCCAGATGCCTTACAGACCGAGTCTGTGGAAAGGGAGTTTTGGAAGAAAGCATTTTGTAAGAAAGACCCACAGTTAATAAATCAAACATGTCTACTGCAAACAAACAATACTCTGACAAATAAAATTCACCATTCTCTCTTCTCATACTGATAATTTTCAGCAGCACAGCTAAAGCTCTGACAGCGTTTCTCTGAAGTAAGTGTACCTCTGCAGTAAGTCTGCAAAATCATAATGATTTAACTAGGCAATTTATTTTTGATGCAAGTAATAAAATTTGGCAGTTATAGATGTCAAAAATCTCTCCTATCTGCAGACTCCATTCCTCACAAGCTCCTTCATAATGTAACCTTAACAGGGCCTCGTTTGCTCTGTGCAGTGGTTCTGAAGCTGTCTTACCAATCCTTTCTGCTCCATGTTAACTCTAATAACTTCAGTGATGCTGGTTTTACCAGGTTCCAGAGGATTTTCTATGTCAGGACTGTGCAAGCAACAGGAACGTGTTGGTGGGTTGAGAGTTGAAGCGCTCTGTGACTGCTGAGTTTGACAGCTTGATGAAATCCAGGGTGATGAAGTGGAGAGTAAAGATGCTAGGAAGGAGCAGGTACTCTTTAGTGAGAGAAAATATTGACCTACCATGAGCTTGGATATAAGAGTTCAACAGCCCCCCCAACACGCACCCTGAAATTCATCATGCAACAAATGACTTCATGCCTATGGTAACAGCAATAGTCATGTGTAGAGGCTTTTTACTGCCTTCCTTTATGCTTTCATCCTCACAAGATTCAAATCAGTCTGCTTTTCAAGTATTCTTGCTGGTAGCTTTTGTTATTTGCATGCAAACTTTTGTTCTTACTCTTTCTCAGGAATCATCTTCCAGCCACTGCTGGGGACAGGATCTGGGCCACATGGACCTTTGTCTGACCTTGCAGAGCCATGCTTATCTTCTCTGGTTTGCTATTAACAATAATGTGTCATTGAAAAGTCAGTTTTTACAATCATATCAAATGAGACCACCAAGTACTACGCACCTTCCTGGCACAAAAATATGACAATCATAATGAATGAATGGCAAAAGACTGGAAGCTGGAGGAAAAATGAAAGAGAATAAAATAGGAAGAAAGAAAGCAAACAAAATCACATATTCTATTTTGCTTCGAATATCTCTTGGGGGAGGGGGGTTTGGTTTTAAATGATTATGTAAGAAACACTTGTGCAGTAAAAAACCAAAATGGGGTGGGCATCTGAAGGCTGAAGATGAGATATGCAGGGCAGAGAAGGAACAACAGCACAGACTGAGTACATAGAGAGCATGAGGTTTGAATACTGGTTAGTGTTAGAAATGGTGATCATCCACTGAAAACTCTGAAGCTAAGAGTTTAAAAATCAAAAGCATGCCTTTACAAATTGTCTTATACATGCACATCTTTGAAATTAGATACACTAAATGAATATTATGATTCTCCTTGGGCACCCAAAGAAACAGGAATCCAGAGTTCATCTGTGTGAACGTCAGGAAATTTCTTGGCTGTATCCTATAAGCTGACAGTATCTGTCTGCAGTACAAAAAGATCACTGAACTTAAACCACTGAAAGGTACTGTGGCCGTACTGCTACCTTCAATAAAATGAAAGATGCATTGTTAAATGCGTGCTCCCCACCGCACACAATTCACACTGTTTGTTTTCTTTAGGCAGTGCACGTGCCCTCTCTGTACCTTCCCAAGAATGTTGAAAGAAACCACTCTGGTCTTGCTCCCTACATCTGGAGAGCATTTCGCTTCCTCTCCACCTTCAGATACCTCAACGCATGCCTCCTACACCCCTGGAACAGCACTTTGTTTCCTTGTACATCTCCGTGTATCATTCTTTATGGGGAAAGAGAGGGAAAGCTTAACATACTTTCCTATGAGCAAACAACTCTGACAGAAGAGTTACTTTGGCCAAGTTGTAACATGGTAACAAGAGACAAACAAAAGCTGAATCTGGAGGCTGTTGGGGAGCCCTCAACAACATACAGCTGCGGTAAGCAACAGATGCAAGCATTGCTGAATTGCCATCACCTGCTTATTAAACAAGCCATGACCAACGGATGGGAGCACTGCTTCATTAGGATAGCCTTCTCCAAACGCTGAATGAACTATCTGGAAAATGAGAATGCAAAACAAGTGGGCGCTAAAAATGTGAAATCCTACTGTGGGGAATCCAGCCAATCCACTAGGCTGCCAGGTGCCGCAGCTGCTACACTCTTGAACCCAATTCAGAGGGACTAGATTCTCCGCGGAAAACGTAGAAAATGATAATTTTCAAAGGTCTTCCACTGACCCCATATTGGCAGTTGCAGTAATTACCAGTGTAATTGCTTCAAGGCATGTCTCATTATAAATTTAAAAGGAGACTGGGGCTCCATTTGCTAATGCACCAGGCAACACAGTCAATTGCGGTGTATTGCATGTACTTCACTCTGAACTGTTTTCGGATTTAGGTTTTCACTAGATCACCATTTTGGAAAATCAACAAGGAAATCATGTGAAATGAACATTGATTTTAGGCATCATAGAGCAGAGAAGACTAGGAAGACAGGAAGAAGAACTTTTCTATAGAAACAAATACATGTTTTTTAAAGTATCTATAAAAGCAATTATTGCGATAAACAATGGCTGAGTCAAGTGTTTGTGATCTTGTTCAATCAAATAGTATTATTTGAGTGACCTAGACGAAGAGCCATTTAGGTCTAACAGTCAGTGGGAATTTGCCAGGACCTCGTTCACTCTTTATAAAAATACAAAGCTGACAAATAAAATAAGAGCAGCAAGCATGGTGGGGGGATTGGAATTAGATGATTTTAAAGTCCTTTCCAGCCCTAGCTGTTCCATGATTCTATGATAACAGTTCTGGAATAAACAAGACAAAATTACACATCAACACAATAATGAAGTTAATATACACTAAATAACTAACACAATTGCTTAATCTTTATTCACTTCTGTTGTTTCCCTGAATGGGAACAATAGAAGTGAGTTGCTGATTCTTCCTAACAATCAGGAATATTTTAGCTGAGCACAAACCAAACCACAAACATTCCAAATGCTCCATTAATTTAAAACAGAGCCCACAACTCTGTGGAAATATAAGGCTTCATGGAAATACAAGGCTACATCAACCACCCATGTAAGAGCCATGTATCTGAATCCATGTTATCTTGGAGAACGCAAAAATCCATCTCTACCTTGGACGACACTCATTCAAGTTAGTGAACTTACTTCCTCATATAACAGATGAAAGTACATATGAAGTCAACAAAACCATAGGGGGAAATATTGATTAACACATGGAGTAGTTACAAAACACAGCCCAATCAGATAATTATCCCAATCAGACCTGAACCTTGGGCAGAAGGAAAAACAATGCCAGGCAGACTTGTTTTCTCTATTCATTTCACTCTTTAAAATGAAATCCAGTATTAACACAGTTAAAATAGATGTGTATGTCAGGGCGAAGTAACACATTTGATATAATTTATAAAATTATATACACAAAATGCTGTGAAATCATTAGCATTGTTTGAAAATGGGACAAATATCTACACTGAAAGAGAATGAATACACCATCACATACAGAGATTGGATAAAGATATATCTGATGAAACCCTATGAAGGTGACCATATAGTCTTATTTATCTTCATCAGCAGTCTTCCTCCTTTCTTATAAAAACCAGAAAGATACATAAATAAACATATATCTATGCAAAACAAGAAAGCCATGAGAAGAGGACAGGGCACCCTTTTTAGAATGTTTGACCTGCATACCACCTTAAAGTCTTTTTAGTCTTGATGGAGTACTATGAGATTATTTGGTAAGCCCAGGCACAATTTAAATACATAGCCGCTTCTCTCATTTAATCTTTCCTTCAGCATGCATGGAATCAGTAAAAGGATTTGCAGATCATGTTAGCATTATTTCCCATTCATTCAGCATCTGCATCTCAGGTATCCAAACTCTAGACAGTATTTAAAATGTGGACAAAAATATATACCTGGATAATAAAATCCTGTGATGTCTGGTCTTGCAACCACCTTTTGGTTTTTGTGAGTCACAAATACTTGGCCTTTTTGGTTTTTTTTAGATTTTGACTTCACAGTTTCTTCTTCAAGTATCTGCAATTTGAGATAATTATATTTTTCACAACAGCTGAGCCAGTCAGCCTCAATCTATCCCTTGGAATTGACTAAAAATTTAGGCAATGTAACGTTATGACCTCTGCAGACAATCCACAGTAAACTGGAATTGTTTTAAACATTCAGGATAGTTGTAAGCAGAGGAAACAACGCTACAGAAAGTACCCACTGATAAGTTCATCTAAGAGTTTTCACTATAAAATCCTGTTCTACATGGTCATAACAATACCTATGTTTTAAAGTGTTCAGGAAGAAATTAACCTTCATGAATTATTGCTCTGGCTGCCATTTTCCTAGAAAAAAACCCAATTTTTTCAAGGATGAGGTAACGAAAAATCAAATGATTTCGTAGAATAAGTGAAGGTGCTATACACATCTAATTGTATCTAGATAGGTGAGTCTTCACAGTAATCTTATTTTCATTGAAAGTACCTCACTGTATAGAATGACTGATGAAAAATCAAATATGGAATCAAAATTTAAAAGAAAATGAATCTTGGAGTGTCTGAAAAAATAGTTACAAACTATAAATTCCAAATTAAAATTTTCAGCACTTTCAAAACATTCCAGCTTAGCAAAATATTACACCACATTTTCCAGAGCTGCCACTGTCCATCACTCAGCCCTGCTAGTGTGGGCTTTTCATAGACTAATTGTCCTCCTTGTGGTGCAGCTTCACAGACTACAGCTCCTGTAATGTACCACACACATACAGAACACTGGAACTTACTTCTGAACTGCTCATAGATAGGTCTGGGGGACCACACACCAGCTAGTAAGCATAGAAATACCAATGCAGCTGGCTTGCTGTGGACTGACCCAACTCCTAGTTGAAGTCAGTGACTGCAATTAGTAGTAACTGAATGAAGAAGGCAAAAAGCGTGATATATGTCAAGCCACAACTGAGGCAGGGGGCTATGTTGTTCACAGTATGTGAAATATAGTCAAAGACTCACAAATAACAAATGGATCTGTATAAATATATACTGCCTGTGCGGAGTTTCTGCATACCTGACTTTACGGTCACCATATTCTTTCATATTAAAATCTTTTATATCTCACATTAAAATATATAGAGTTTCAGTGTTATTTGCCTTCAAAGTAAATCATGTTCCTGAATGCCTTTTTTAATAGACAAAAGAATTTCTTCCCATTACGGACATCTCTCTTACAGGAAGTTTTGAGAGTGTTGCGGATCAGGCGGGAGATAAGAAGCACTCGATGCGAATGATCGACAAACCTCAAATTTTATTAGTACAACACCAACTATTATACTCATTTTAATTAGCCTCATGCATAGTACAAAAGCGAGCTCATTGTTGGTTGTAGATTAGCTAGCGGTCTCAGAAACACTAAAGCATTCAGCAAATACCTGATTGGATACATCTTTTAGCTAAGTGTCAGCAATAATTTAGTCATTGATTATTACAACAATAAGCGATTCAATCACTATAGTCACAAGAGTAGATAGTTTCAACATTCCTGTGGTGTCTGCCCTACTCAAGATCCTGTCTTACTGACTACCACACTGTATTATAGTGTAACGTTGTATGTATGCCCAAGGTTGCTCTAGCCTTACTTCATCAGCAGCTGTGTCAGCAGCTTTAAGCGGCCTAGTCAGAGGCCTATACAACTTGAGTCCTTACTCTTGCTAACTCCTCTGGCGTGAGTAGCTCAGTCATGCTAACATGCTTTCGTTCACTGAGCCATTCCTCCACATGAGAGGATTGGCGTATTACATGGATATGTCAGAATGCGAAAGAACACTTCACATTTTGCTTTCCTGAAAATGTTTCATTAAAACTGATGACATAGCAATGTTTTCTTTGTTCTTGAAAAGTTTGTAATTTCTGTATTTTTGTAACCCCAGTATTTTCATAAATATATTTTAATAATCCTTGAGGATAACACTATAACTTATCTTTACTGCAACAATTGCAAATTAATACTTGAAAAAGTCTATTATTTTCTCCATACTGTTCACAATATCTCTCAATAAAAATTATAAGCAAGAGCAATGTTAAATAAATCAGTTCTCTCATTAACTTTTGAAACTATTTGCAAGCACACAGTCTTATATCTGGTTTCTTTGAATCATAAAACCACACAGCTTGAAATCTCGAACTTTTCCACAGATCTAAACACTGTTCTGAAAAACAGCCATAACTCAGACTCCTGAACACCCCTGCTTGCCAGGGTGTGTATGATCTGCTTATTAGTTTTATGTTATTTTACTTCCTGATAAGATATATTTGTTTGAGACTCGATTTTCGGTAATAATGATGGGAAAGATGGGAATAACTAAATTGTTTGGTCTCAGTTTCACTATAACTGTCACAAACTTTTTCCAATCTTTCATGCAAAAGTCATAAACAGCCCTAAAAATGTCCTAAAAAATAAGAGGCAAACACAAAAAAAGGCAAAGAGGTATTTTAAATTTGAGATATGTGGGGGGTTTCTAGTTTATTCTTTACCCCTATAGAATACAAATTATATCAACAGTTCTGTTTTTCAGAGTCAGTCTGAGCCAGAGGCTCCTCACAGCAGTTAACTGCCTGCTTGAAGTACAACGTAACAAAGGCTGATTTGAGTGGAGACGTACAGCTCCACAGACACAAAAGGCATTTAGGGTAAACCATTTACTTAATTTCTCAGGCTCCAAAGGGAACAGCTGCTGCTGAATATTTATTATCAACTAATTTGTAATGCTTGACTAATAACTTGGGCAACTTCCAGCGCTCCGCATTAATCCAACCACTAAAGACTGCACAGGCATTCACAATGAGGGCACCAAGTCCTGCAGAATTCAGGTGGCTCACATATACTGCCTACATTCAAATAGAATTATAGAATCATAGAATAGTTAGGGTTGGAAAGGACCTTAAGATCATCTAGTTCCGACCCACCTGCCATGGGCAGGGACACCTCAAACTAAACCATGTCACCCAAGGCTATGTCCAACCCAGGCCTTGAACACCACCAGTGATGGAGCATTCACAACATCCTTGGGCAACCCATTCCAGTGCCTCAACAGCCTTACAGTAAAGAACTTCCTCCTTATATGCAATCTAAACTTCCCCTGTTTAAGTTTGAACCCGTTACCCCTTGTCCTCTCACTACAGTCCCTCATGAAGAGTCCATCCCCAGCATCCCTATAGGTCCCCTTGAGATACTGGAAGGCTGCTATGAGGTCTCCATGCAGCCTTCTCTTCTCCAGGCTGAACAGCCCAAACTTTCTCAGCCTGTCTTCCTATGGGAGGTGCTCCAGTCCCCTGATCACCCTTGTGGCCTTCCTCTGGACTTGTTCCAACAATTCCATGTCCTTTTTATGTTGAGGACACCAGAACTGCACACAATACTCCAAGCGAGGTCTCATGAGAACAGAGTAGAGGGGCAGGATCACCTCCGTCGACCTGCTGGTCACGCTCCTTTTGATGCAGCCCAGGATACAGTTGGCTTTCTGGGCTGTGAGTGCGCACTGCCGGTTCATGTTCATTTTCTCATCAACCAACACCCCCAAGTCCTCCTCTGCAGGGCTGCTCTGAATCTCTTCTCTGCCCAACCTGTAGCTGTGCCTGGGATTGCTCTGACAATCCGTCTCTGACAATTCCATCTCTTCTTCTTCTCACACAGCCTTCAGGTGTTCAGCACTATTGACCCAGGCACTGTCAGAGTGCCCATTTCTGAGATATTATTCTGCAGTACTTTTATTACTGATTAGCCCTGATTCTCAGGGATTTTCACCCTGATTAGCTCTGCTTCTGTTGAAGGCAATATATTAAACCACAGGAAATGAAGGGCACTTTGTTTACCTCTGCCATGCCTGAGGTATTTTTAAATTCCTTTCCAAAAAGATTAGGTTTTGCTACACTTTTCTACTTTTCCATAAGTAAGAATGGATAGGCAGAGTACCCACAGATTTCCATGTGTCTTGGCTCTAACTTTGGCTTTTCACAATCCTGACACCTCCAGAGGCAAGCAACCACTGCTCTTCCCTGGCTTTCAGTGGCAACAAGCTTGTTCCATGTAGACAAAAGTCCAATTTTATGGAAGTGCTTAACTTGTAGATATACAATGTCTGTCCAGCAGGTTACTTCACTGATGACAATGGAAAATTTGACAAAACATTTCTAGGTAGTTTTAATTTGTTGTTGTTGCACTATTTGCAATGCTTCTTTTCCCTTTTCTCCCTAAAGAGATACAAGAATAACTGCAGGTAATGCCAAGCTGTTTAGGAAACATGAATGCAAAAAAGATATCAACAGACAGTGATTAGTGATCCTTAAACAGTGAGGAAGAATGAGAAGTGTAAGAAATAGAACACCAGGAAATAGAAGAAACTGCCAAGGGACATCCAGAACTTCCATTCTTGTAAAGAATCAAGTCCCAGTTACACATATTTAATTTGGAATAGTTAAATCAATTCCACATGAAATACATTTTTTCAGAAAGAACAGAGTCAGTGTGCCACTGGAAGTCCCTTTCTACCCAAATAAACATGCTTTATGAAACACATTATGTTTATTAACTATTTTAAGTGGGGTTTATACCCATGGTGACCATTCAGTACAGTCACAAAAAGTAAACCTTGCTCATTTGAGCTCATCCTAATGGAAATACGGTACTTTAAAAAGTATATTCATAATGAGAATTAATCCTTAGCAATGACTGCAGCTTTATTTCTCTGCAGGACCTGAATTCCATTCATATGCAGAAGCAGAAATACTTAGTATTAGAGGAAATGTTCTCCATCATTCTTAAAGGCCAGATTATAATACAAGGGAGAGCAATACTCTATGTGAAAATGTCAGTCATTAACAGAATACACCAAACTCTCCTGGAAGTTATCATTCTTGGAGAACAGTAATGTCATGACCCCAGTAGACCTGAGGTTGTCTAATGAGAAGTGGGTAAGGCATTGTGGACAATTCCTTTTACTAGGTAACATCATGTTGCAAGCAGCTTTATAATTCAGTGAAAAGAGACATAATAAGAAATGATGGCTGACTGTTAGGGAACTGAGTATAATACAGTCTACTATTAGCCCCCAATTAGGTAATCATAAATATTCAGTGTTTTATATTTTGCTTGATAAAAACCACGTGTTTCCTCATTTCCCAAAGCATTTACTTCTTGCATCACTAAAGGTCTTCAGTCATCTCACAGCCCTGTGCAGACAGATGTCTACTTCATCCTCCCCCAGTAAGGCAGACACTGGCACACCTTGCCTTTCACAGATACATGCAAACCTAGCAGCCTGAACGCAATACCAGAGAAGGTCAGAACATGGAGGATAACCAGGTCATTAATTCAATTGTAGGCTTAAACAGAAAGCTGTCATAGCAAGGACATCCAAAAAGGATTACTAATTCATTTAAGAAATTGTGTAGGTAATTAAGAACCCTTAAAAGCTACAAAACTAAGTGGGTGTATTTTTAATTTAGTGAAAAAAATAAGATAGCAGGAAATGTATGACTGTTCTGTTGAGTAGACTTCCAGGATAATTGTGATTTTTCTACCATCTCACAATCGCAATTTTCATTCAGTGCAGTATCAGCTATTTCCTTGCTGTAATGTATTTCAGCTGGCAGCTTATTTTCTTATATTCATCTTGTAGATAGATATCACAGTTGGAAAAACCTTTGACAGCATTTTTAAAAGACCCCCCCCTTT
Source organism: Myiopsitta monachus (assembly GCA_017639245.1). NCBI lineage: Eukaryota > Metazoa > Chordata > Aves > Psittaciformes > Psittacidae > Myiopsitta > Myiopsitta monachus. The sequence continues at coordinate 38,757,142 of CM029927.1, forward strand.
TTTTTCCTGTTTTTCCACCACATAAACAGAACTCTAATTACATCTGCATTTATGCCTCTCACTCTTAACACCTTTCAGTTGTAGATTAGCAGTTACTGAAGATGATATTCTCATTAGGCTCCTAAAGCAGGTTGACTCAGGATAAGTGATTGCACAATGTTAATCACATCATGTCTGAGAGCACACATTGGTTGTTTCAAGGCAACAGTAAAATTACAGTCAACAAATGAAACATGAACATGTTTCTGCTGCTCTTATATTGGGACATTGTATGGCAGAGGTAAAATAATAGTCAAAATAGCCACATTTGCAATGTAATATTTTCAGACTTATGTAAAATAAATCAAGATCATCTGGTTTTTGAAGACACTAAAATGTTTTCAAATGTACAGACTTAATGGAAAAAAATCTCAAAAACTACATAAAACTGAATGTGATCCTTTCCATAATCACTTATTTTCATAGTTTGTGCTATCATAATATATCCTGTTAAATTTAACAACATTTTATAACTTATGTCATAGAATGTAAAAGGCCGCAGCTCATTGTGAAAATTATTGTTGATCTTGGTGAAAACAGAGGTATATCTCAGTCAAGAAGTGTCAAATAAAACAAAAGATTTTTGTTATACTCTGGCTAAGCAGAGGATATGGATACTTGGCATAATTTACAGTTATAATTTCAATTGTACATTCCCATTCATTACTGAGTATGTTTTCACTGTGCTCATTTGAGTTTCACTTAGCTTACCTCTTCAAATTAACTTGTGTGTGTATACACATGCACTGTATACATAGACATGTATACTTCAGGGCAGAGAAACTCCCTCTATTATGATAATTTGAGTATGATTCCTACATAATACAGCATTAGGAACAAGTCCAGAGGAGGGCCAAGAGGATGATCAGGGGACTGGAGCACCTCCCATAGGAAGATAGGCTGAGAAAGTCAGGGCCTGTTCTGCCTGGAGAAGAGAAGGCTGCATGGAGACCTCATAGCAGCCTTCCAGTATCTCAAGGGGTACCTATAGGGATGCTGGGGATGGACTCTTCATGAGGGACTGTAGTGATAGGACAAGGGGTAACGGGTTCAAACTTAAACAGGGGAAGTTTAGATTGCATATAAGGAGGAAGTTCTTTACTGTAAGGCTGTTGAGGCACTGGAATGGGTTGCCCAAGGAAGTTGTGAAGTTGTGAATATTTCAGCCCTGGTGGTATAATTGCCTTTAATATATCTCTTCTTTCCCTTCTTTCATATATACCCCAGCTGTCTTTGGAGAGAAAGATACTTTGTTCAGATTTGTTTCTAACAGGCTTGATTTCTGTGGCCCTCCCAGCTTCAGAATTTCCACTTCCTCCATACTCAGAAAAAAACATTGAATGCTTGCTCTCTTTTTAACTACCTTCTTTCCTTGGTCCATTTGTATAGTATCATGCTAACTGCCTGCTTTACCAGCTATAATCATAGAACAAAAGTATTCCAGAAGCACATATTGATATCTTGGAGGGGGGAAGGAGGGAGAGAGAGGGGAGGGGAAAAAATTTCCAATCTATTACCTTTTTATTGTCGCTTAAGCATGATTCTGAGCTTTTCTCAGTTTCCTTTTTGACAGCTTCCTGAAGATCAGAGGCTTGTTGTATATATGTTAATGCTGCCCGTATCTCATCTTCTAACAGTATTACATCTTCATAGGAAATTGGCCATCCCAAATTCTCTAAAGCCTCCAGCAAAGCTTCTTTATGCTGCATATATTGGACTCGCCCATCCTCTTTAAATATTAATATAAGTTAAAAAAAATTAATAATTACAAGCAGAAAAAGAAAATATTGACAGTACTTTACAAATAGAATCACAAACGGTAAACACAGAATAAAACATCAAATTCATTCAATCTTCTGTATACCACGGGTTCTTGTGTTTCATTCAGCTACTGTTGTGTTTGTCAAACAATCACATCTGTTATAACCATATGTCATGGAAAGACATCTACAGAGCAATTCAAGTGGCTGAGCATGGATATCATCCAGTGCCATTTTAGATATCCTTGAGGATGTGATTCAATATAGAATAAATAGATAAATAAAGAGCTTGCAGTTGCAACTGAGATATCATGGAAATCCCTGGCCCTTCTGGAGCAGCAGCTATGGTGAACTGGAAGCATCTAGGCAACCTAAAATGGCAAAAGACATCTTCTAAGTCTTGATTTGCCACATCACTCTTGACTGATCACATAAAAAAGAGTCAATCTCCTTCTGTTTATTGTTCTGCCAGTCTTGCACGGCTCAGTTGAACTCAGCAGTCAGGAGTGTGCTTCCATCCATGATTGGATTATGTCAATGTCCACTTGATTAAAGAGCCAGTTTGAAGATACACACTGAAGGTACTTATAAACCAAAATGCCAATAGATACAGTCATCTTGATAAAAACCAAACAAGCTCTAAAATCCAGAACAGGTAGAATTCTTTACATCTCCAAGTGGAAGTAACAGACCTCTTTTTGGTACTCAAAAAGTAGCTCTTTTGAGGCTCTTCTCTACAGCTTTGCCAACTTTTAAAAAATTGTGAAACCTAGAACTGGGGAGAGTATTTAAGTGGCTGTCTTATCAACACATACATCCATGGTGATGCCTACCACATTGCCCTACTCTTTGTCACTGCTTATCTTTCTACTCTAGGAACTGCCTTGTACGAAATTAACCTGACCAGTATAGTTATTTACCTAGATCTTGTTCTCTATTACCTGAATCCATTATTAATTTATAATCAGTGTCAAGCAAACTTATCTCCTGAATTGGATTTCCCAACCATTTTGAACACAAGCACAAAGTTACCACTTCTCTAGTAAATTTGAATTTCCTCAGCATCTGAGATAAGATTTAAATACACACTAGTAAACCAGAAAGCTCCTCAATCAATTATTTCAGGACTACTGTAATCAAGTTAGTAGACTTTATTACTCTTTCCTTCATGATTACTGATTTGAAAATATATTGTCATCCTTTTCGAGTACCTGAAGGTGATCATTCAGATCATAAGTTTGGAAGAGAAATACACCAAATATTTCAATTTCTATACACTACAATTAATGATTTAAATATGCCTCTCTAGCAACAGAATGTACAATTGATAGGACTTATTTTTTCTTATGTACATAGTTGGCCATATATTACCAATAATAAAATGTTTCGGATACCACCCTGTCAAATTCTTATACTTTACAACTCATTGTCTATCAACAGACATCTACTTTTCTTTTTCTTTAATTCTATGATGTTCTTTTTTTTAACAGTGTTCACTTTCTCCCTGCACCAGAACAGGGTTTTAGTTCTTCTTAGTTTTCTGTGTATTTTTTGCTCAGTAGACTAAGTATTCTTAAAGACATTCTCATTTTCATTACCATTTTTCTACATAGGACTTTCAGAAAAGAAAGCAAGGAGCGACAGCAATGGAGGTGGCGCTGATGAAAAGATTACAGTTTGCAGAAGAGGTCCAGCAGCACCTTTCAGTCCTGGCTCTTCATCTGTGGGAGCAGAGGTCAATCATTTGTGCACTGCATATTTGGCTGCAGGACGGCTGGGAATGGGCACCACAGGTGCATTTAAATGGACTTTCAGGTAAGAAAGCAAGGAGCGACAGCAATGGAGGTGTCACTGCTGCGAAGCTTACTGTGTGCAGAAGAGGTCCAGCATCAGCTTTCAGTCCTGGCTCTTCGTCTGTGGGAGCAGAGGCCAATCATTTGTGCACTACAGAATCGGGTTCAGGATGGCTGGGAGCGGGCACCACAGGTGCATTCAACTGGACTTTCAGATGAGAAAGCAAGGAGCTACTGCAATGGAGGTGGTGCTGATAGAAAGCTCACTGTGTGCAGAAGAGGTCCAGCATCAGCTTTCAGTACTGGCTCTTTGTCCGTGGAAGCAGAGGCCAATCATTTGTGCATTACAGAATCAGCTTCAGCACGGCTGGGAGCAGGCACCACAGGTGTATTCAAATGGACTTTCAGATAAGAAAGCAAGGAACAACAGCAATGGAGGCGGCACCATTGCAAAGCTTACTGTGTGCAGAAGAGGTCCAGCATCACTTTTCAGTCCTGGCTCTTCATCATTTTATACCTAGGAATATCTCATATCTATTCACTATTCTCTGAAGTAAAGAGAATCTAACTTCACTGATGTCAGTCTTGTTTATATAGTCACTAGTTTTCTAAATTAATATAAAGAAATAAGGTAGTTAGAACAGTAAAAAATTCCAGTGTGACATACAGTTCCAGAGCATGCTGTAAAGGTGCTTATTATTCCTTTACAAGCCAGTCACTGAAATGTTTTTACAGGACGAGAGATTTAACTTGATGCCAAAAGCAACAATATGCTGCCCTCCCAAGGCCCTGCCACTTGACACTGATTAAGAATAGACCAGCACATTAAGGTAGAATGCAAGTCTTGTCCTTTAATCAGCAATGCAAGAAGAATGCCCAGAGTTTAATATTGTCCCATATCACATATTCGGTGGGGAAAGTAAGGTATACATATATTTGATATATTTGAAAACAAAACCAATTGTTTACAGAAATATTGATAAAAAAGCATCACATATTTATGACCAGACTTTCAGAGGTAGGTTAGAAAACCGAAAGGTGGTAACTCACTTGCCTCTTTCCTTCTGAGGGAGTGCTCTCCAAATAACTAGATACAGGCGCCTATTAAAGAAAGCAAAGTAGTTTTTGAGGGAATATAGTTCCTTGTGCATCAAATCATCTCAAAGCTCGCTAATAAACAGTTTCTTATGATATCTGCATTGATTTGTATTCCAAGAGCACTGCATCATCAGACTGTATCTTCGTCATTCAGCTATGAAATTATCAACTGCAAGAGAAAATGGGAAAACAGCATCTTCCATCAAGTAGCATCATGACTATTTCAGGGTCATAGAAGGATTAATGTCAATCACTGCTACTTCTTGCCAGGATTTTCTATGGATGGTTCTCATGAGGACCAGCATGCTGAATCAAATAACAAAACTGATTAAATGCCAGTTAATCTAAACACAATTCCTCCAATTAAGCAGTTTCATAAAACTCTATCCTGGAGACACACAGAGAGAAATGCTATTTAATTTTTTTTTTTCCTGCTAAGATCACCTCTCAGTTGTGCCATGCAGGTTTCTATTTCGTTGAACTCTGGCTATGAAGAAAAACTACTGACAGGAAAACAGAAGGGATTATCCCGAAACAGTGCAGTTCTGAGATCTTTTAAAAACACCACTGAACTTTCTGCTTTTGCTTTTTAGACATAAATTATAAACTCTCATTGGGTCATTTAGCTTACAGTTTTCACTGTTGACATCTCAAACAATTAAGCCATTACTCAATTACTTTATTTCATACTATAGAAATAAACCACTCCTGAGATTGCTGTAATTGTGGAAAAAATTCCCAACTTCCTTTGGAAGTACAAGAACAAACTCATTGTTAGGAAGAATTCAGACTGTAACCATCAGACTTTTAACAGTCCTGCCAGATTTACTGGTGCACATACATACAAAAAAACCTCATTAACACTAGATTTTTAATATTAAATTCCAATAACTGATTTTTATCTACTAGAAACCAAACCCCAGCAGTTTTAGAGTGCAAATCACTTCATTCATTCACAATCTGCAGTCTCAGCATGCACTAATTTAGCTTATTAAATTGCTTATTTCAAACTTCTTAATGTGCACACTCGTAACTAGCTCATTTGTAAAAGCTTTTAGCTATACAAGATCATAAACATTTTGAAGCTTCCAGTGTTTTTTTCCTTATGTATTGGATATTCACTTTGTTAGAGTACAGAATTTCTGCCCTTGCCACTTTTCTCCCACTGAATCTGATGCTACGGCCAATCTACTTATAGGGGAGATACTGTTATGCTTGCTTCTGTTCTTGAAACCCGCATGCCCTGCTATATTGTCTCATCTATAGATGTCAGAATAAATTTGTGACCAATCACTATTCACAAAGCTGAACTGCAGCCTCTGCAAATTCAATTACTGGAAAAGTACTGTGCAGTTAGAGCAAAATAAATTTGACTGGGTTGCTGTTTCACATGTAGAGGAAAAGCCATGAGAACTCTTGTTTATGTTGTCAATTATAAGGACCTTCAGGTAGATCTGTCTTCTATCCATCTTTTTCACAGAAGTAGTGAACTCAATTTACTATTGTAAATGCACTGATTCATTGACCTGTATGGGTCAATGTAAACAGTAAAGTGTAAGTAAACAGTACTCCAAATCACCAACATTTTAGGGAGACTGTAAAATGCTGTCAGCAGAAGAACACCAGGGTTTTACGAGAAAACACTTTTCTTTCCCTCCAAATTGAAGTCAGCAAATGTAAAATATGCAATGGCATTGCACAGCAATGAAAATTTGAATTTATTTTCAGAAGCCACCATCAAAAATATCCCACTTCAACCTTCTATCAAAATGAACAAAAATTTGAGATTTTCTGAGCTCTTCATCAGCCTGATAATAACACTATTGTCTCAGAGACAGCACACAAACCCAAAAGATTTTTATCCACTGAATTCCACTAAGATTAGACATAGCAAGCAGCATTTGCAAATCATAATTCTTAATTTTTACCACAAAAGATGGATACATTCCGAAATAGGACATGGGACTGAAAAACAGAGCTATTACATGTTTTGAAAAGAATTGGTATAATCATAGAGTTACAGAGGGGAGAAAAACCTTGAAGGGTCTCAGTGGAATTAATCAAAAAATAAAGACTAAACATTTATCAATGCTATTTTTTGTCATCTAAAATAATTACATCTGTAAATGGTATTAGAATACAGTCTGAAAAAGATATATCTTATTTATTTAAGCAATTCTAGTCAAAGCTTTCATAAGTTAACTGAATGACAGTAGTAGTCAAATAATTGCATTACTTAAAAAAAATCCACAAAGTTAGGTCAAGAAAAGAAATAGCTTAGAGATCTAATGTCTTTGTCCTGTTTAATTCTGATGTCTTTTACCAACATTTAGTTAATACCTCTCATACCTCTCTCTCAGAAAAAAATAGATTTGTATCTTATAGGTGCCTCAGTTACATTCTTGGATCCATACTTGGTGCTTGGAAGTTGGCAGCAAAAAGCAGGCCACTAATTTAAAAGTCAGTCTATGGATTTAGGAGCTTAATTGTAAGTTAAAAGCCTGGCTACCACTGTATGTTTGGGGGATATTCCTCCTCAGGGGTTCCTGCTGTGAAGTTTATTCCTAGAAAGTAAAAGAATGATATAATTTTTTTAGCACTGAACAAACATTTATTATTTCCTAGCCTATTATCTGGGTCTCTTAATCCTACTTTTTTTTTTTTTAAAGAAAACAAACATTTCTTCTACAAGTAGATGGTGCATTAAAGTATGTCAATGTGCGGAATTACCAGTATTAAGCAAAGCATGTGGGAGTGAATATCTACTACGTAAGAAAAATCTGAAATTAGACTACAAAATTGATAAATTTCTGATGAGTAGACTTGCCTTTCATAGGATTTAACTGCTTGTTCCAGCTTCTCTTTATAGGCATCAAGATTCACTGCCTGAGGATTAATTAGTGTGATCCACTTCTTGTTGTTGCTAACGTGGGCCAATGGTAGGATCTATTATAGAATAGAAAATGAAAACCTCATTTATCATACAACTTTTCCTCCACCAATATAACTGAATGCCTATGAGTTCATGTCCAAGGATCAGAACAGCCAGAGGGATCACTGGAAGGCTGCAGACAGATCTGAGCACCGCAAAGAAATGTCAGAATTAAGACATAGATTCCAGCCCGCTAATAAAATCTTCTGAAATGGCACAATCCCTTTATGTAGAAGTTGCAAATTAAGATTCCTAACTACTAGTTAAGTCTAACTAAATCAGTACTGTCAAACAATTCACTTTAATAATGGAAGGGTTGGTTGGAAGGGGGACAAGAATGTCTGAGGCACATCCATATTCCAGGTTGTACTGCTTTAAAATAACACTCTATTAGCATCTAATTCTAGCATACAGGTGCATTAGTTACTTTTTTAATGTACTTAATACTCTTATTCTGGAGGACCATATTTTCTAAGGAACTGGAGTACTAAAAACAAAGAGAGACATTTTTAACCATTGCACTGATCACCAAAGAAGGAACAAGGTGGATATTGCTCACAGAAACCGGTCTTACTTAACCATAATAAGACTTAGAGACCTAACCAGGTTGGGCAGAATCAGGAACTTCAATACCTTTCAAATCTCAAAATACAGAATTGATGTAAGTCAACTTCTTTACAAAATAAAAGTCATACACTTACAAGTAGAGCTTCAAAAGGCAGAGAAAAAGGTAGAAAAGGATGACAGAGAGGAGTACAGATGCTTTCTCAATCTGTCAGTCCAAAGTCCCACCATCATTCAGCCCCTTAAATTACTCAGCAGTTCATGTAAGAAAAGTATTCTGGTTTTGGCTGGGATAGAGTTGTTTTGTTCGTTTTTTTTTTTCTCAGTAGCCGATGCAGTGCTGTGTTTTGGATTTAGTATGAGAGCAATGTTTATAACACACTGATGTTTAAGTTGTTGCTAAGTAGCGCTTGCTTTAAGCCAAAGACTTTCCAGTCTCTCATGCTCTGCCAGTGAGGAAGTGGACAAGAAGCCAGGCAGGAGCAGAGACAGGACACCTGACCCAAACTAGCTAAAGGGATATTCCATACCACAGAATGTTATGCTCAGTACAGAAACTGGGGTAGTTGGCCAGGAGCCACCTATCACTGCCTGGGGATGAGCTGGGCATTAGTCAGCAGGTGATGAGCAATTGTATCACTTGTGTTTCTTGAGTTTTACTCCTCTTTCTCTTTTTCCTAATATTATTTATTATGGTTATTGTTGTTATTATTGTGACTATATTTTACTTTATTTCAATTATGTAACTGTTCTTATCTCAAACTACAGGTTTTGTGTTTTACCAGTTCTCCCCCCCATCCCACAAGACAGTGGTGAGGACTAGGGAGAGTGAGCAAGCAATTGTGTGGCACTTAGTTGATAGCTGGGGTTAAACCATTACAAAAAACTATTTTATACATCAGTGTCCTGATAATGATTACAAAAAGAAAAAAAATCCAAGAAATAAATGGAGAAGATGGGGAATGTTACTCTCACCAGAAATGTCACCAACACATATGGTTAAGTAGAAAGCTTCTCCAAGCGCTTGAGACCAGGATATAGAAGACAAAAAGATGGATGAGGTTCAATTTAAATAAATCTAAAGCCCCTATTGGGGGAATAAGGGAAGCAATCAGAAAATAGAATACTAAAAAGACTAATGAGAACATTTTTCAGTGATGTTTAATTTGTGTTTGAATCATTACAGCCTAGCTGGATTCCAGATTACTGTAGTATGGCCATTTTTTCAGAAGCACTTTATGTAACTACCCATGAGATTCGTATGGCTTTGAATTCCCTTCTTCTTCTGAGGACATCTTCTCTCTCATTAATAAATCTGTGTCCCATCAGTGCCAGACTACATCTAAGCTCCTAATATTGAATTAATCTTGAGAACTCTTAGACGCTAAAGCTTATGGGAACATGTTAGTGTGAAGTATCTTGCCAGAGGCAGATGAGGTAAATCTGTGCCCAGAACTGTGAGCCATGAAATCTCGCTACCTGTCATTTTCAGGAGGAGCTTGAAAGCTGAAAGGCAAGAAACAGAGTACCTCTCTTCCAGTTTCATATTGAAATGGTTGTTGCATGCCATGTTACTCAAACCAAGTTAATAAAAATTCAGCAGGGCTTTACCATGCAGAAGCCCGCTGTTACATTTCCTAACAAATTTCTAGGGTAACTCCAAGTACAAACAGCATCACCTGCAAAATTAATATTTAATACAGTTTATAAAACACTTTGAAGAGACTATGAGGGGCAGACAAAAAAAAATCACATTATTATGGTATTGAAGAGTAAAAGCAGAATGGAATGTGTTCTTAGCAAATAATAAACTTGAAATACTATGTGGAATGGCAATTAGAACTTCATGACACACAATTTATTGCAGATTTTACATTTCACAATTGCCTACACCTATCAGAATTTAATTTTAATTACTGAATTCCAATATTTTTCAAAAGGTCTTAGCAGAGCCATGTAAACCTTGAGAATGTACAAATCCATGAACTCTGCACCTGCAAAGTTTTCCAAATGAATTTATGGACCTAAAATAAGTACTCCAGTGAATTAATATATCTCAGTAGAGGCTATGGTGTTCAAGAAATTGCTGAATACCTGGTGGCTGCACACTGCCATCAACTGGTAACTGTAAAAGAAAAATATATAGCTCTAAAACTTAATGGTAAAGTCTGTGAGAAATCCTGTTAACTATCGGTTTTATCTTCTTACTGATGCATGAATAAACATTCAGATATGCATTGCACATTTAGTGGACATCAGCCGTCTACAATAAACACTAGGGAATGCAATTATGACATTTATAGAAATTAATAAAAACGTTTTTTAAAAACAGTATCAAGGGTTTCTTTTGTTTGCTTTGAAACAGTGTGTGAGCATTACCTCATCAAATACTTTAGAAACTACATGTTTGTCCAGAACTGGGATGTATTTGGTACCATGAGGAACAGCAGTAGAAGCTAAGGCATCCATGATGGTGAGTCACCCAGCAACCAAGCCATGGGTCTTTAACCAAAGAGCTGAAGAGATATCTAAAGAACTAGAAAAAAAGAGACTGTTAGATGTGGCATAAGGTAGAAATACATTTAAGAAGTGTGAAATGACAAGAAAAATATAAACAATAATTTGCGTGATGTATGTATATATGCGCCCAGACTTTTAGATGCCCTTTTCACAGATTTCTGCACCTTCAGATCTAAGATGGAACATTTGCATTTCATTAGCTCACAACATTCGTGCGCACTAAAATATGCAAACATAAACTGTCATATAATAGCTTCATTTTTTTTTTATTTTAGCTTACTAGCAGCGTCACAAAGACTACACAGTAATTACAGTAATGTCTAATTAGAATGCTAAATTAGTCAATAAGAATTATGTTTCCTGTGTTTCCTGTTGCTTGATCAATAGTAACAATGCTACTGGATGACTCATGAGCCCTAATTAATCAATGAGGAAATTTATAAAATAGTTGGGGAATAATTTAAAAGAAAAATAAATTTGGTATGTATTTATTTATTTGTTATAAAAACAACAAGGAAAAGATTAACTGGTTTATTTCCTATTTCAAGATGTGATACCAATACTAGTGATATCACTAGCAAGATGGCCAGGAGTGGCTAATCTGAGGTATACTGCTATGAAAATCTGTATAAAAGGTATATAAAGAAATAAAAATAAGACACCGAAATGTAAAAAAAGTCAAACATCTTTAAGTATATAGATGACTTTTTAGAACAACTTAGAGGACTTAATATAAGTTCAGAGTTGCATGAATTCCTGAGAGACAAGAAAACTATCTGGATGTGTATTCAAGCCCCACTGGAAATACTTTTGTCTGTATATATGCATATGCATCTACCCCAGAGAGCAAGTTTTTTTGCAAGTCTAAGCATACTAATAAAGTGCAACCTCCTTTTACATTGGTACCAAAGAATTAGAACCACCATTCAGCTTTAACCTCAGCATTGAACATAACTACAAATTACTGCATCTCAACAATCTATTAGTGTATAACAAGATTCTCAAGATGTATTTACTCTGATGATAAGAAGCAACTGTGATATACTTCCAGCAGTGTAAAGCATAGTTGTATCACTGCTGCCTCATACTGTGGACATAACTAAGCTGTTGTAAACCAAATAATTTGGGCACTGGCAGAAGTCTGGCCGCAGGTGTAAGGGCCTTGTTACAATATCCTTCTGCACCTCCAGCTTTCTGCATCTGAGCTGTGTTCCATTCCTTTGTGCTGCAGTTCTGCACTTGTGCCTCAAAGGAAGTACTATTAGTTACAAACACAGCAGGAGAAATGTTATTGCCTGCCCCATCCAGGGACTCCTGTTCTGGCAACTTGCCTTTGCAAGTGGTTGTACATTTCACACTCTTTCTGATAGAAAACCTCTTTTTTTTCAGGAGATATTCCTTCCTCTGGGCTTTCTTCCCCAGATTTCCTGAGGATTCGCAGCAGACTCGTCCTTGTTTGCTCTGTAGGTGTTGAAAGGGAAAGAAAAGAAGAGCTAACTTACTGCTCAAAGACGTGCCTAGGATTTTTGAGTTCCTCTTTGCTGTTCAGTCTCAATTTTTAAGGGAGTGCCTACACAAGACTTCAAACACAATCAGTCCTAATTTGTACTTTGTACTTTCCCAAGGCTGAAAACCGCTTTTACATCAGCTGAGTAAACTTGGTTTCAGACTGCATACAAAGCATACTTCAAAGAGAAGCTTAGAGTTACAGGTGTAATAAGCAGAAATATTAGTGTGAGCAATGCTGTAACTAATCAAACATAGATCAGGTCTTCATTCTTGCCTATGATGTACTTATTTAGAATAAAAAGACATAAGGGTTTAATAATTACTGTTAAAAAACTGTTTAAAGAGCTTTCAAAGCAGTCTGTCAAACATTTTTTTCATTGCAGTGCCTGTGACAAAGCATAAGTGAGCAGACATCTGTTTGTCTGTTTGGATCAAATAAGTTAAGATGGCCAAAAAGTAAAAATCACAAAAGTTAGAATTTCGGAAGGATGATTGTTTAAATCAGTAAAGGATTTGTTTGTTCCTACAAGGGTGCTTTTTTGCTATTTTTAACAGAATCTTTTCAAATTAATGAATAAATTCCACTAGTAACTACAGCTCATTTTAGTCTTACCTGCATATAATGTTTTCTTCCTTTGGGCTGGACTGTCAGCAGTGTTTTGCCAGGTTTGCTGATGTGGCGTCAGTGTTGGCTCTTCTGGAGCACAGCATGACCCACTGCTAAGAGTAGGAGTACTCAGCTCCACAACGCGTTCGTTTACAGATGACACAGTATATATCTGCTTGTGATTTCTGCTTGTGACAAAAAGAAGAAACAAGCGGGAAAAAACTTCAAGCATATGACACTGGCTGAAAAAAATGTTAAGTTGTAGTCTTCTGGAAATTTGAATACTAATTTCATATGCTTCAGACAGTATAAAATATTTTCTCTATTATCCAAGTCTGCATTTCAAAGGGGAGTTCAAAGGTTAAAATATTCCTATTTTGAAACTATTTAAAAGTAATTTCTTAGTCTATTTAAAGGATGTTCATTACTTTTAAGGCAGTACCCTCATATATTTTTAATAGGCTGAGAATATTCCATAATATTAATATTACATAATTCCACTTAGAGTCCTGGGGGAAAGAGTAAACCTACGATCAGCAAAGAAAATAACTGTTACACAAATATATACAGATATAGATATATATATATGCACATATGTATATATATATACACACACACATTTATACCTATAATCCAGCATGAATAAAAAATAAAGTATACAAATTCTGAAATAAACATCTGCAGTTTCACACTGGACAACCCACCTGCCCTTCTACATGGAATCTTTCCACAGCACTCTCCACTTTTAATATATTTTACTTTCTTTTTAATAAATTTAACTTACTGTTCTTAGTAGATTTCTGTCTTACAAATCTGGGCATTATTAAATGTACTTTTTTGGGGGACAGCTATTTTTTTATTAAGGCTATTCTCCTGTTGAGATTAGAAGTAACTTCATATTTAAAGCTAGGTCTGTGTTTGTTCCACAAACAGAAACTCAGTGTAATCAGACATGCAGAAAGCTTTTCCACAGTAGCTCAAGAGTCTGCCTTCAGTATGCTGTAGAAGGACCAATTTTTTAACTGCTGCTCTTGGCATCCTGAGATTTTCCAGCATGTTTTTCAACTGATGCTGAACATGAAACTAGTTTTAATGATGACAAAGCAAGGACAAATATGGCATGGACATTCCGACTCACATGGTAAAATCAAAAATGTGAAAAGAAATAAGCTGAATTTCATTCATAGTCTTTGCTATCTTTTAAACAAATACATACATATGTAATTTATGTTTCAATCAGCATGTCCCAATGAGTGGCAATTTACTTATGAAGTACCAGGCTAGCTCTATCTATAGGACAATAGTTTTATGTGAATCCTCTCAGAGGGAGGAATTTTACCATATGCTGGAGACAGAAATATGTTTTCACCTTTTTGCTGCAATTATTCCTAATAATTTGAGACTATTCAGATATTTGAGATAATTTTGGTGCAGACATCACACTACCAATGTATTTTTCTTTTACTGTCTCTTCCTGTAACTGTTTAATGCAAACAAATAAATAGAGAACCTTTCTTTTTCAAAGGGGAGAATGACAGAGGTTAAAAATGCACGGCAACGAGAAAGGAGAAATGTGACAGATAGCTCCTATCTCTTATTAACATAATAGCAGCATGAGGACATACTTATTCTCTAAATAACTTTCTCCATTACAGCAATCCATCATCAGACCTTCAGCATGAAAGGACTTCACTTTCTCCAGGTCTCTTTCTCCTTGTTCAACCTCTCTTTTCAAAAGATGTATGTCTTCACTTTAGGAAAAGAAAATCATAGAATCAGAGAACCACAGAATCAGAGAAACATAGAACAGTCTGGGTTGGAAGGGACCTTCAAAGGTCACCTAGCCCAATCAAATGTTCCATTACAATTACTATTGAACAAGCTTCATTTCTGAACCGAAACTATGCAAGCCATCATAATAATTCTGAATAATGCCTCAGGGCAGCTGCAAAATTTTGAATACTTTTTCAGGTAGTCTCTTGTGCTTGGCAATATGGACTTCCAAATTACACTTCCTCTTTAGGAAAAGGAAGAACATTCCCTAACAAGCCAGTTGTCCCTTGAGAAGCGAACATCATCACAATACAAACATATGAGAGATATAATCCTCAGTAGCTTCCTTCATTCCCAGTAAGCAAGTAAATAAGTAAAATATAATACAAGATATGTACATTACAAATGTTGTCCTGTCATTCTACAAATCACAGCTGTATCACATACTGTCCCTGATAAATGGGAAGTAAAAAACATACTCTTCAAGTGAACAATGGAGCTAAATAGGAATTATTTGGACTACAGGAGGAAACAGGAAGGAAATTTCAACAGTGATCCCTTTACAACTCCCACAGGGCCAGAAGTCTGGAGTTGAAGAACACAGACTACCCCTCATCTTTCCAACATGATCAGTTTCACACAGTCCACACCAGCAGAGTCATGGAAATTGCCCAGTACACAGTCTGATACCTTTCAAGAGCTGGAGTATTTTCACTACAACTCCTGCTACTATCTGGTTCCTGATTGTTCTCATTCCACTACCATCATTTCTAAAAGTTGTGGAACTAATTAACTCTAACCTTAATTAAAACCAAGAATATGCTTTAAATGGGTGTTTCTGATAGTCTATTCAGAAAGTTCCTATAGGGAATTGCTAGATTGAGCTGCTTAGTCACACATGATAGATCACTGCTATTGCAGTCATTTTACTCATAGATCTCTCCCCAGTGGCTACTGTAGAGCAAACTTTAGGCAAAATTCATAGAATCATTTCTTCATCGTCATTCAAATTCAGCTCTGATATCTTTCATTTGCTGCTATGGTACAAACCATAATTTTATTTTAAAAAGTAACTTCTTTTTGAGACCACGGAGATCATATGTGTTTCTTCCAGAGCTTAATTTGGTCTATATGTGTTTCAGGTTTTGGTTTCCGGGGGCTTTTTTTGCAACAGTAGCACTACAAAGGTACTTTCCATGATATCTGGGCTTTTTTTGCTGTGATCAAGTACAAGTTCATAAGAAAAAATATCAGACATTGCTTTCATATCACTTCAAATCTGACTAGGATAAATCCTCTTTTTCAATAATCTCCTACATGAAATCACAATGATGTGAGTCACAGTTACTTCAATCGAGTGATATGATATGAAGAAATAAACATTTATTTTCAGATACTCACAACAATAAACTCTGCGGCATCAGGATCAGTCAAATAAATGTTGTAATAATGGAACCGTCCCTCTGTTTCAGTAGATAGATCATGCAAAAATTTATTAGCTTCTATATCATCACAGCTGAAGGACACAGTATGGATAGGAACTTTACAGTGAATCTGGACATGAGCCATAATTATTGGGGG